>CM067329.1:128646000-129895500 GCA_034376525.1 Nicotiana benthamiana | reverse complement strand
CTTGAGAAAACGTTTACAACGTTTCATGCCTCCAATATGGTACTGCAACAACAGTACAGAGAGAAAGGTTTCAAAAAGTACTCTGAACTGATTTCTCTTCTCCTTGTGGCTGAGCGAAACAATGACCTGCTCATGAGAAATCACAAAAATCGACCCACTGGGTCTACACCATTGCCTGAAGTAGATAAGGTGTATTCCCATTATGCTAAGCGTGGAAAAGGCTATGGCTTTAATCGTTGGTCGTGATCGGGGTCATGTCCGTGGACGTGGACAAGGAAGAAATTTTCCTGGTGTTAGTCACCCCCCAAAGAGAGATAACCACCAAAAGCGGAAACAAAATTATGAGGATCCAAAAGCAAATAGTTCAGAAACTATGTGTTATCGTTGCGGTGGAGAAGGGCACTGGGCAAAAATTTGCCGTGTACCAAGACATTTGGTTGAGCTCTATCAAGCATTTCTAAAGAGTAAAGATCCTGAAACCAATTTAGTCTCTGACAACAATTTTGAAAATACCCACTTGGATGTGGCAGACTTCTTTGAGCACCCTGAGGGGAAAATAGACCACTTGATCGGTGACAGATCCATGATTAAGGATGATGGAGTTGTTTGATTTTATTTTACTTATTTGTATTAGCTAGTGGATAAACTATTAGTCATTAGTATCAGCTCGTATTAGTTAGTTTATGATATAATGTTAGTATTAGTTCTTTAGAATGTTTCAATATGCTTAAATTTCGATGGTATTTTTATTTTCCAGCAAAGTTAGTCGATTAACTAATAAAATTGACTATCTAATATTTTGTATTAAAACTGGAATTTCCGCAAGCTAAGATATTCGAATATCTGATTTAGATATTCGAATAACCTGATGACTGTTTACTAAGTTAGTCGAATAACTAATTAGTTATTCGACTAACCAATATTTCGCATTAAAACTGGATTTTTCCGCAAGGCAAGATAGTCGAATATCAGGTTTAGTTATTCGAATAACCTAATGACTGCTTCCCTAAGGTTAGTCGACTATCAATCCAGTTATTCGAATAACCTCAACAGATTTTGAAAATATTGTTTAAATTAAGAAGCAACGGATTAAATACACTGATTTGTAGAAAATTAATATACATAACGTATTTAAGCAACTTTTACAAACACACTCGTAATGTACTTAACAACTAACGTACTTACATGACATTTCAACTTGAAACATTGTACCCTATACAGAGATATTATTAACATAGTGTACTGTCACATGTCTGCATTGGCTTATAAATGTACACTTCTATACTATTCACATATTCATGTCAATTGCTTAGTTCCAAATTTGTAATTATGTGATCGTCCATGATAATGTGCTAAATTATTCATCACATAACTTTTACACATTCTTTACATATTACATACACTACTCGAGTTTTATGATACGCTGTCATCTATTCACTGTATTACCTGTGTATATGTCCGTAACATACATGCGTGCACCTTTGTAACTACTGCACAATATAGTTTCCACTTCTATATGTTCATTCATTTATGCATCACATTTATGTACCACACACACGATACCGGAAAAGCAACTTTTCCCAAAATTAGGGGGAGAAGTTGGTGAAATTTTGTGGAAAAATGCATCATTATCTCATCTTGATCCAAATACCTCTATTCGTGAAAAAGAGGTGCAAAAGATTATCCATTTGCAAAGAATAGCAAATCAAATTCCAGACGCATTTACAGATTTGAAAAGGATAACAAAATCACATATCCCCGCAGTGAATGTGACAACATCTGATTCACGAATACATATTCATTATTGGAAGAATATGAACATAAAATTGGTATTGAATATACCACACTCACCCCTAGAAGGAGGTTTGAGATAACACCACACTCACCCCTAGAAGAAGGTTTGAGATGATGTCATTATTATGGCATGAATGGTCATTGGTCACGTACCTATTGTACGCCAAAATAATTTGTCAATGTGATTACCAAAGGACAATAATAATGCAAGAAACATATCTTGCATATAATTTTTGACATGACCATAATGGTATAACTTTCTCTTTTAAAGAGATATTCACCACATGGATGTTGATGAATTTGTGGTAGTACAAAATTAATTGAGAGCTCTAGAAAAGCCAATTACTATTATGTTGGAGAAACACAATTGATTACCAATAAGGTATTGTGTTGTTGTAAGTCTCAAAGAAACTTATTCAGTTTCCAAAGTATATGTGAAAGTGGTTGATTATATTGAGACTATAAATAAAGGAAAGATTTGATATCTTCTATTACTACAACTTGTAGCGGGATAATTTGTGTATGAAAAGCTACCCGCTTCATTCTCCAGTTTGTACTACTTGTTCTCATTAATTAATTGACCAACTAAAGAGTTCGGGTTGAATCCCATAAATTCTGGAAATATCAAAGGTGAATATGGGCCCATTCACCTGCCATGTATACCACATATGATGCATCTATGATATGGTTACATGCGCGATTGTTATTAACATACAGCCTGGCCGGTGCTTGCGAGGTAAATTGCTCAGTAATATAACTTCGAGCATAATTTCCAGATTGTCTATTCAAGATAGTTCATCTTGATAAGTTGGTTTACATCATAGTTGGTTTAGCAAAATGATTTATTGAGTGCCTCCACTTAATAGCTAAACTATTGCTTATGAGAACAAAGTTATATATATCAGTTTGATATACGTTGTATACGAAAGTATATTATATTCTCCCCTCATAAGTGGTTCAGGGTCAGGAACCAAATAATTTCATCTTATTATTATTAATGTGCTGTGTATATTGACATGATAATGCACAAAGATGATTTCCCAGAGGTGAGGAAACATGTTAGTTTTCCTAACATGAGGGGGAGACATGATGAACACTTGAGAAAAGGTTACATGAGATGAATTATCATTTGTATATATAGATCCTCGAATATCATAATATGAACATGAAGTTCATAAAAGGATAATTCAATTGCAACATATTGTAAAGCATGCTACACCCAAAGAAAGTAACTATATTCTCACTGCAAATGCTCATATTAAGTCCTAGAAGGACAAAGTCTTGGATACACTTAAAACGTATAGACAAATCGGTTTTAAAATAACTTCTTAATAAAGAAGATGAGCAAATGATCAAAGTGATCATAATAAGGAGGCAAGTGATCCAAAAGATCACACGACATAACACTTCATAAAATCTCATGAGAGATTCAGGTACCTGAATGTATAAATGAAGAGATCTCCATGTTATGTCTTTATGAAAATTTACTGGAACCGATATAAAATGATCGTCGACGACATCTATGATAGCGCTAAATATCGATGAGGATCTTATGTTTGTCGAATACAAACAAAATATTGACTAAATGGAAAAGATACAATTCAAGAAGAATTGATTCCATATGAAAGACATGTAGTTTTGGACATGTAGTTCAAATACTTGAAAGTATAAGGTCAAAGGTATGTGTAATCAGTTTTCGATATTTTATTTGTTTAGCATGACATGAAAACTTGATGTGCATCTAAAGTTTATTATATGGCTTATATGACTTAACTTGAAAGATTTAAGTTGCTTAAAGCATATACAATTCTTGGTCCTGAAGTACCACATCCTAAGTGCAATTTGTGTACATATGTATCTTGCTATAACTATGATAATGTGATGGCGAGGATATCCCTATGGAAGTATTGAAGAGTCATTCCACGACATTACATGAAGATGTTCATATCTATCAAGAATGATAATTCCAAGGTACGGAATATTCATTCAAGTCAATATGGTTGATTTATTTATCAAATATCTACTAACGATTTCTTGAAGCTAGTGCACAAGATTGGAATGTGAAGGTTCAAGGATGTGAATTGATGTTCTTTTTAGGGGGAGTTAATGTGCGTTGCACTCTTTTTCCCTTACAAGGTTTTGTCCCACTGGGTTTTCTTGCAAGGTTTTTAACGAGGCAACAAATAGGCGTATTTCTACACATATGTACTCTTTTCTTTTCTAGAATTTTTCCCATTGGGTTTTGTTTTAGTTAAGGTTTTTACGAGGCACATTATTGAATAGACATTCAAGGGGGAGTGTTATAAATAGAACTCTATTTAAGGTGAATGTCTATCTTATAAGAAGAGTCTTACTTCAAGGCTAAGTCTTTTATCTTCCTATAAATAGAGGGGTCTTACCCCATTGTAAATCATTCCCTAAGTATCAATAAGAATACTCCTCTCCCTATTCTCTCTATTGTTCTTGTTCTTGCATTATTCTACTTGTTCTTATATTATTTCATAACAAATTGCTCATTTTGATTGCATTCTTTCTATTTCCTAAGCTCATGTAATTCCATTCCAACTATTCTATATTCTGCTGTTGTTTGCTCCAATAAATTAATTATATAATTTTCTAAAAAGTCCCTCAACAATTATTACTCATTTTAATTAGGGATAAAAGGTTATTTGGCAAGGGAAATTTAAGTGGGAATAGTGTTGACTGTCGCTCATAGCGCAATGTCGTTTCTTTAATCAGTTATTCAGAAAAGCCCTATGTAGGTGTATTGGAAAAAAACTCAACTTATATTGAAGATAATGTGACATGACACGTCGACTGGTCAAATGATCAAAACATAATGATCAGTTAAGAGGCATGAGTGACAACAAATACGGGGAGAAGAAAGCTAAATAGGCACGAGAAGCAATTCTAATAATACAAGCTTCGTGCCTATTTAAGTCATTTAAAGCCAAGATATCAAAAGGCATTGAAGATATGGATCTGATGACGAAAAGGAGTCCAAATTCAACATTAAATACTCAATATGTTAGAGAATTGAGAATTGATATTAAATAAGAAAGATTATGTAACGCTTCATTTAATGTCTTTTATTGCTCATAATTGCCTCATTAAGACTAAACATTACACATTTTCCTAGAATCAACTATAAAAGGAGAAGGTTTCAGTACTTGTAAGGACAGAGAATATATCATGGATATTATATTGAAATACAAACTTATTTACCGCTTTATTCTTTTCGTCTCCTGATTATCAGTAACCCGAATTTCTATCTTTAGCTTTGACCAAAGAATCATATTTTTGGTTAACCAAATTGGTTTCGTTACCGAAAATCTGATAATCTTTTCTTTTAAGCTACATTCTATCTGTTGTTATCAACATGTCAAACAACAACAACAACAATAACAGTGAAAACATCTTGGGAAACCACAAAAATCAAATCCAACAAAATCAAGGAGATCTACCAAACATTGACGTGGTTTCCTCCCTTCCAAACTCACCACGTCACTCTCGTGAAGGCGCTCCTGCTCTTGAATCTCGTGCTGATCAACAAGAGCAATCTGAACATTTTGAAGAAGGTGCAAATGAAGCTTTACAAAAATTAATTGATGCACAAGTCAGCAAAGCTCTTTAGGCTCTAGTTAGTCGATTGCCTGCTGCACCACCCACACCAATGCCTAATAATAATACATTGGAGAATCCTCGTTCTGGTCTTGTTAATTCTGGAAATGGAGGAACCACCAGTGAACCACAGGAAAGGGAACCAGGTAATTCAAATAATTCCTATTTGTAAAATTTAGTACTAACCCTGCAGAAAAAGATTAAGGAACAAAATGAGCGTATTGAGCAAATCCCTGGAGTTCCGCCTGTAATAAAAGGAGTAGACATGGACAAATACTCACAACAGCCTTGGAAGCCAAGTGTTGCTCCCCTTCCAATTTCGAAAAAGTTCAAAATGTCTGACATACTAAAATACGATGGTACAACAGATCCACGTGACCACGTGACATTATTTACAATAGGCGTGAAAGGCAACGACAGGACCAAACAAGAAATTAAATCAGTATTGATAAAAAAATTTGGAGAAACACTCACCAATGGTGCATTAACCTGGTATTCTCTTTTACCTGAAAATTCTATAAATTCTTTTGTTGAGCTTGCAGATTCTTTTATTAAAGCGCACTCGAGAGCTCAAAAGGTTGAGAAAAGAATGGAAGATATTTTCAAAATCAAACAATGGGATTCAGAGTTACTTAGAGATTTTGTTGATAGATTCCAGCGTAAAAGAATGACTCTGCCCAGTGTACCTGAAAATTGGGCTGCAATAGCTTTTGCAAGTAATTAAAATGATAAAAGTTCTGAAGCCACGAGAAGACTCAAAGAAAGCCTTCGAGAATTGCCTGCAACCATGTGGAATGATGTTTACAACAGGTATAGTACGAATCTGCGAATTGAAGAAAATATCGTACCTAAGTTTCATCACGAAGAAAGGAGTGGTTCCATAGATCAAAAACTAGAAAAAGATTAGGTAAAAAACAGGTACAATCCATATATAAGACCTGCAGGAAAAGACTTACGGTCAAAACAGGATAACCAACAATATGATCAAAAATCGAGGAACAGGGAATTCGGTTCTTCATCAAGGTTCAGAAATGATCGGAATAGACAGGAGTCACGAGATGATGACATAAGTTTAAAGGCAAGGTTCGGTGGATATAACTTTAATGTCACTACCTCCAAGCTAGTGGCTGTTTTGAGGGGAATGGGAGATAAGGTACGATGGCCAAAAGAGATGAGGTCAAATCCAAATAGATGCAATTCCGACCATGGTGCGAATTCCACAATGATCACGGGCACAAAACTTCAGAATGTAGATTCTTAGAAAGTGAAGTGGATCATCTATTGAAGCAAGGGTATCTCAGTGAGTTACTTAGTGAAAAAGGTAAACAAGTCTATATGAAAAATAGGCAAGAGCTACCAAAGCCCCCCTTAACCCAAGAGAACAGTGAATGTAATAAGTTGGGAAGAAGATATTTACGGCTTAACCTACACATCTTCCAACAAGATTTCTAAAGTAACAATTACATACTGGAAACAGATATGGCAGGTTTTAGAAAATGAAAGTATTTCATTTGATGATGCAGATACCGAAGGACTAATAACCCTACATAATGACGTATTGTAATATCTTTACTTGTACATGATACTAATATAAAACGAGTTTTTATTGATCCAGAAAGTTCCGTAAATATTATACTACTAAGGGTATTACGTGAAAATCAAGCTGAAGACAAAATGATATCAACGTTGTAACAGATACGAGCACCGTAAATAAAGAAAAACAGCAATTACAGGAAACAGTTGAAGGTGTCAGAAATCAAACCTCAACTGAGCGAGAGAAAATAGATTTAGACTCGAGACCTGATACAATTCAAGAACCTGAAAAGAATGAAAATATCAAAACAATAATTGAAAAACTCGAGGCTGTGCTATTATTTGAGCAGTGGCCTGAACGGAAAGTTTACGTTGGAGCAAATTTAAACTCAAACATGCGAGATATGTTAATTGAATTTCTAAAAACTAACGTGGACTGTTTTGCTTGGTCCCATGCTGACATGACAGGGATACCACCGGATGCAATGACTCACAAAATAAACGAAGACCCATCCTTTACACCAGGAAGCAAAAGAAAAGAAAGCAAGGTGCTTTCAAAAATGAGGTGATTCAAGATGATGTCCAAAAGCTATTAAAAATTGGGTCAATCTGCGAAGTAAAGTACCCCAATTGGTTAGCTAACACAGTTGTTGTACCTAAGAAAAATGGTAAGTGGCAGGTTTGTCTGTATTGTACAGATCTTAATAAAGCCTATCCAAAAGATTCTTTTCATTTACCGCATATAGATTAATTAATTTATGCAACTACAGGACATGAACTTTTATATTTTCTAGATGCATATTCAGGGTACAACCAAATTAAAATGGACCCTAGTGATGAAGAAAAAACTTCTTTTATCACAGACGAGGGACTTACTGTTATAAAGTAATGCCCTTTGGTCTCAAAAATGCTGGAGCAACCTATCAAAGGTTGGTCACCAAAATATTCCAAGAACATTTGGGGAAAACGATAGAGGTATATATAGACGATATGCTCATTAAAACCCAACTTTCTCATGATCATATTTCTCATATATCTGTTACATTTGAAATTTATTCAAATTTAATATGAAACTCAATCCAGAAAAATGTGCATTTGGAGTTGCATCAGGTAAGTTTTTGGGTTTTCTCGTTTCTAACCGTGGTAGTGAGGTAAATCCTTCTCAGATCAAAGCAATAGAAGAAACCCCTGATATCCTTACAAATAAAAAGAAAGTTCAACGATTAACGAGAAGAATTGCAGTCTTGGGAATATTTATTTCCAAATATTCAGAAAAATGTTTTAAATTTTTCTCCGCACTCAAAAATCATGATCATTTTGAATGGAATGAAGATTGTCAATAAAACCTTAGAAATTTGAAATCTTACTTGTCAAACCCACCATTATTGAAAAAACCAAAGGCAGGAGAAAAGCTTCTCATATATCTGGTTGTATTTGAAGTTGCGGTGAGTGCTGTTTTAGTCCGTGAGGACCAAGGTAAATAATCTCCTATTTATTATGTAAGCAAGTCTTTACTAGATGCTGAAACACGATACCCATAACTAGAAAAGTTAGCATTGGCTTTGATCATGGAATTTAGGAAATTAAGACCTTATTTTCAATGTCATCCCATTACTGTAGTTACTGCTTTTCCACTACAAAATATTTTGCATAAACACGAACTATCAGGAAGATTAGCAAAATGGGACATAGAACTAAGTGAATACGAAATCATTTGTCAACCCAAGACCGCTATAAAATCTCAAGTACTAACTGATTTCATAGCTGATTTTAGTTAGGGGATGCATTTAGAAGCAGAAAAAGAATTACAAGTTGTTAATGGTTCAAACCTGGGACTTGGATTTTATTCATTAATGATTCATCTAATATAAAAAGAGCGAGCCTGGGAATAATTCTCATACCACATGCGGGTGAAACTATTAGACAAGCTATAAAATTTCATTCTATAACTAACAATGAAGCAGAGTACGATGTTATAATTGCAAGTTTAGAATTGGTACGAGAACTCGGCATAACACAGATTATAATTAAGACTGATTCTCAACTCGTGGTCAATCAAATGTTGGGGAGTTATACAGCCAGGGAAACTCGAATGCAAGAATATCTCGAAAAGGTACGGGAACTAATAAAGCAATTCCAAACTTGGAAGGTAATGCAGATCCCAAGAGATGAGAATGTGGAGGCAGATGCTTTAGCTAATCTCTCATCTGCAGCTGACGTAGCAAACATCGCAAATGCTTCAGTCATACATTTATTTCATTCCGTTCTCGAACCTGATATGAATTAGGTAAATTTTATTCATTTAACATGAGATTGGAGAAACAAAATTATTGCTTTTTTACAGCACGGAACCGTGCCTAATGACAAAGGAAAGGCTCACGCACTTCACAAAAAAACTGCTCGATATTGTTTATATCAAGAAACTCTTTATCAAAATATGTTCGGTGAACCACTAGCAAGGTGTCTCGGACTTTCTCAAACATAATATGTGATGAGGGAAGTACATAAAGGACATTGTGGAAATCACGCATGGGGAAGCTCACTGGTAAGAACGTAGATTTTAGCAGGATATTATTGGCCTAAGATGGAAGAGGAGGCAAACAGTTTCGTGTCCAAATATGATAAATGTCAAAGATACGAAAATAATATACATAGACCAGCTGAGTTACTACACCCTGTTATAGGTCTGTGACCCTTTAATGGGGAATAGATATCGTAGGTCCACTACCACAAGCAAAAGGTTAGGTGAAGTTTCTACTTGTACTCACAGTTTATTTCACTAAATGGGTAGAAGCGTGAACATTTAAATAGGTACGAGAGAAAGAAGTTAAAGACATCATATGGCGGAATATAATATGCCATTTTAGAGCACTAAAGGAAATCGTATGTGACAATGGAATGCAATTCATAGGAGCTCAAATCACAGAATTTCTTCGAAGTTGGCAGATTAAAAGGATAACATCTACGCCATACCATCCAGTGGGTTATGGGCAAGCGGAATCCATAAACAAACTTATTATCAACAACTTGAAGAAGAGGTTACACGATTCAAAAGGTAATTGGCCTGAGATATAACCTAGAGTACTATGGGCTTATCATATAACGACAAAAACAAGCACTGGAGAAACACCATTTCCGATGGTTTATGGTGCGGAGTCCTTAATACCAGTTGAAATAGGAGAACCAAGAACACGGTACGTTCAAGCAACAGAGGAATCTAATAATGAGATGCGGATTAATCTTGATTTGCTTGAAGGAAGAAAAGAAGCTGCATTAATAAGAATGGTAGCACATAAGCGAGTAATTGAATGATATTACAATAGGAAAGCACGCCTCAAAATTTTCAAAATTGGGGACTTCATGCTTAAAAAGGTGTTCCAATCGACAAAGGCTGCTAATTCATGAAATCTAAGTCCAACGTGGTAAGGACCCTGTGAGATCGTGACATTGTGGGAAAAGGAGCATACGAGTTGGAGACAATGGATGACAAAGTTTGACCCTCACATTGGAATGATGTCCACTTAAAAAGATATTACTTCTGAGAAAGTACCCCGGTCAGGTATCGCCATGTTAAAATCTTTTCTTTTGAATTATTAAAGTTTTACTAATAATTTTAGATGCTAGGCAAAAATCCTAACTCGTACCAAATGATGAGTCACGACCTGCACGTCAAAATGGAATATTCTAAAATTCCTAGCCCGGGGTTACAATTAATCTAATGGAAATACACACGAGTTAGGCAGTCTTCATCTATAATCGCACCATCGAGTCCTGTATATTTTTCTGTTTCAGGAAAAAGGACCAAATTGAAAGAAACAAACAAGTGCTCGAGGCTTCATACTTCACTGCTCAAACACTTGTGGGACTCCATATTATACACAGATACGTGCAGAAAAAAAGATACGAATATCAAACAAAAGTCGATCGAGTTCGAGCAAGATTTAAAAGAAAATCCAGCCAGAAAGAGACAAGTGTTGAGCAAAAGTTAAGGAGTCTTCAGCATTCATCATCGTGTTCAACAAACACAAGACATTCATCAAAATGTTTTTTCATGAGAACAACAGAGTCATCTCTCAAACTCATAAACGAGGTCACCTCTCAAACCTTTTCTAATTTTATAAAGATATGGTCATGACTATGTACTGCAGATTATAAGCAAAAGCCTTGTTTATTTTATAGTTTGTAAAATCTGTTACAAAAAAATAGTTACGAGAAAGTTATAGGTGTATTTTAATACATGTAATATTCAAAATTCTGTCCAAGTTCATGAATAAAAACTTGTCAAAGTTGTTTCATACAAAACATGTGTATTCCTATTTCTTTCTTCGTATTATAGAGCCATTACGAAGTTCAGACGTCTTCTTCATTAATTGTCGATTTATATAAAAGGGACCTCTTTTATAAACCTCATGTTAATAACTAACGAGAGGAATCATAAAGCATTTTCAAACGATAAAAATGCTAAGCTATTCTATAAGTCCTAGATAAATAAATAGGCAATAATAGAACATGTAGAAGTACCAAGAAACTTCTTAATATTAAAAAGACTTAAGTAAAAACTTAGTCAGCGAAATATCTTTTACAAGTGCCCCGTTGTGATAATTGGGGACTTCACCAAAATAATCCCTTAAAATTGCCAAGGGATAAAATAACAAATCAATAAAAAAAAGCTATAGTAAAGTTTGAAACAAATTCAACTGGTCACTGAAGGGGTTGGAACATCAGAAGTTGAAATCTCATTTTCAAGGGTAGCCACAGGCACGGTAGCAACTTCCAAAGAAGCAACAATAGGAGCGAATTCAGCTGAGATTGAAGTGTTAAGGTCACCGAGGGAAGCAGGAGTCACGAGAGCTTCAGCTTCAGAGACTATGTCGTAGAAGTTTCACCCTCGGGAGCTGGAGTTACAACATTTTAAACTTCAACTGCCACAGCATTGACTTCATCATTCAAAGGTTCTTCTGCCACATGAGCTTCAAGTGCTGGAGAAGAAGAGTCAAGTGGTTGCTGGCTTTCTTCAATCGTTTTCAAGACTTTGGCTAATTCTGATTGTAAATCAAAGTTTTCTTAACTAACCTCCATTAAAGCATCACGAGGGGAATTTAGAAAAGCCCAACTCACTTCTATATTGAAATTATCCTCAAGAAGGCCATACTCCCTTTCCCACATTGCCAAATCATTCTTCAATATTTGGTGTTATACTAAATGGGGATCAAGGGAAGCTTCGGGGGAGGCATGAGAACTCTTTAATGCATGTATCTTGTCAGCAGATATCCTTATGTCAGCTTGAGTCTGAGTCAAGATTGTTAGTATTTATGCCGTTCACTAGAGGGGGGGATGAATAGTGAGGCACGAGAATATTGAAATATTGCGGAATTTAAAATTGCAGGAACAAGCAAATACGGTAATTTGAAATAATCAAGAAAGAACACACCGTATTTTATCCTGGTTCACCACAACCCATGGCTAGTCCAGTCCCCGAGAGACTCTCTCGAGATTCCACTATCTTCGTCAAGCTTACGGGTGCTTAACAAACCGTTACAGTTGCTCAAGGATACCACACCTTAAGACTTCACTTGCTTGAGGATACCTCACCCCAAGACTTCAACCACTAAGACTTTGGGTACTTAGCAAACCCGACAAATGAGAAGATATGTTCTTCTCAAACAACTCTCTTTTACAACAAATACTCTCTCAATAGAGTGGATAAAGAGAAACAAAATAAGCTCTATGAACAACACAAAGTTGTCTATCAAATGGCTCAACAAAAGCTCTAAAATGATGCTTGAAAATGATCAATATGTATCTCAATATATGCAGGAGTTGTGTGTTTAAAATCAGCTCAAAAGACATCTTTTTATAGGTGAAAAAGTAGTGCTGACCGTTGCTTAATTGACAAATCAAATCACTGATTCTGTGCTCAAACAATCGATTGTTTGGAGGTGACAATCGATTGTCTGACCAACGTTCAAAACATCCCAATTTTAGGCTAAACAATCGATTGTTAAACCGGAATAATCGATTTTCTAGGCTAAACAATCGATTGTTAAACCTGAATAATCGATTGTCTTCAACGTTCAAAAATCAATTGATTGTGGGAACGGTCAAAATATAATCGATTGTATGAAGGGACAATCGATTGTCGATAATCGATTGTGGACAAAGACAATCGATTGTTTTGATGTTTAAAAAACGTTGCACTGTCTCAAAATAATCGATTGTTAAAGTATACAATCGATTGTTAAATTATACAATCGATTATGTTGTTCCAGTGTTCAAAACTTTGGCAACGGTCGATTATATACACTTGATATACACTTGATATGCACTGTGTATACCAGAGTATACCAGAATTGAAAACTTACTTCAAAACCCATTTTGGTTGAAATGAAAACGTTAAAATCATTTTGTTTGAAGTATATATTAAAAATATTTATTATATATATAATTTAATAAAGTGATTTTATGCATGTTTATGATGACCTAATGTTGAGCCAAAGGATAAGATAACTTAAACGTTGTCCTTACATTGGTTCTACCAAACGACCTACGTCTTGGGTCTTCGGTCTTGAACTTCTTTAGCTTGTTCAGGCAATTCCGTCATCAGTATGCTTCTCGCCATTTGATTATACACTTGACTTCATTGTTTGTCATTCATCAAAACCTATACCTGAAAATCATGCTCATACAACCAAAGCGCACATATCAAAGGTATACATGATTTCCAACAATTTCCCCCTTTTTGATAATGACAAACAACGGAAGATATGCATATTGAATTCCCCCTAAATTCATGCTATATCTCAACATACAATTTATGCAAACAATTCATAGAAATCAATTCAATATAATTCCCCCTTAATTGAATATTCCCCCTCAATTAAGGCATGCATATCGCCCATATTCTTCCCCCTTTGGCATTAGCAAAAAGACTATGCCAAAAAAAATTTAAACCATTGACGATACCAATCGTTATAAACAAGATTATATCAAATGTTAGTAAATGGCATACTAATGATAACGGTCATTTTTCTCAACAATTTCAATTGTTATTTTAAACTAAGAATGTTCATTAAAACATGAATCAATCAATTATTATAAACCAAATTGATACTAATTATTATTCAAAAAGAACCGATTAAAGCATGTATCAACCAAAACTGATATAGATTATTTGCACATATCAACTCATTGTGTTTTTATTCAAAATACGATAACTAACCGACGTTCCCCCTTAATGCATTAAGGTTTCGTGCTTGGTGCATCCACTACAATTTTGTAGTCTTCAAGCACACCTGCAAAAGTACCTAAAAATAGGTTTTTGGTACCCAACTTCTTTTGGGTCCTTGGGGGTTAGGATAATAATAATCGTAATCAACACATAAATCTCTATGTTTAGCAAAACAAACGGGTGCAATGTGTCCTACCCGATTACAATAATGACATATAACATTAGGATTGTGCATATGTCTAGGTTGAGCCAAATGCGTTCTAGGTGATCTAAAGTCATTCCTAGACGCGTTGAAATTCCTAGAGTCATCTCTAGGTGGTCTAGAATAATCATTCCTAGACTCATTAGCAAAAATCCTAGAATCATTTCTAGGTTGCGCAACTCCATTTCTATCATGATTCTTATTCATTTTACGCCTATAGTTATTCCTAGGCTTTTTCTTCTTTGTTTCAGCTTTAGGAATATCAGCACTACGTGTTTCTAGTGCTTTCCTAAGTTCTGTGTTCTCTAATTTTAAAGAACTACAAGAAGAACAATTTGAACATGTATCAATAGAAGAAGTTTCATTCAATTCCTTGATTTTATTTTTAAAAACAGCAATGTCATTTTCCAAAAATTTGTTTTCTTTTTCTAAAACTTCAATTTTATTTCTAAGAACACCATTTTCATTAGTCAATTTTTCAAAATCTATTTCTTTCAAAGAAGAGGATTTTTCAAAATCTTTTTCTTGTAAAGAAAGTGTTTTCTGAAAATCTGTTTGCAAAGAAAGTGATTTCTGCAAAGAAAGTGTTCTCTTCAATTCTTTTATCAATTTGGAAGAATTGACAAATTCACCATACAATTCATCATAGGCATTTTGTAAATCTTCAAATGAGTGAGAGTTAGATGTACTTACCTCTTCTTCTCCGTTTGCCATGAGACATAATGCGCCGGCTTCATTGCCCGAGCTGTCTGAGTCCCGTTATACGCGCCTATGGTGTTTCCTCCTTTTCTTGTCCTTCTTCAAAGACTTACAGAACTTTTCAACTATATCACTGGAAGTATTTTTCATCATCCCTTTTCGAATCACTTACCTCTTCTCTTTTAGAGGATGAGGCTTTGAAGGCAAAATTCGAATCACTTCTAAGATAAGGATTAAGAATTGTGCTATCATAAGTTTCGAGGTTACCTCTTAGTCCATCAATTGTGATATTCGTGTATTCCATCGACTCTTGGATGGCATTGGCTTTGGAACGCCATTCGGGAGTGAGACTCCGTAGGACTTTTCGAACAAGATCTTTTTTCGTGTAAACTTTCCCGAGAGCATGGAGATCGTTGACGATTCTTAAAAATCGTTCAAACATAACACCAATAGGTTCCTTCTCCATTTTAAAAGTTTCATAATTATGAGTTAGAAAATCAATTTTGGATTCTCGGACTTGAGGCGTACCTTCATAAATGATCTCGAGTTTGTCCCACATCTCCTTGGCGGTTGTGCAGCAAGAGATTTTCCGATAGTCATTCGGATTCACCGCACAATATAATACATGGATGGCCATTGCATTATTTTCAACTATCTTCATGTCCTTGGCATCATATTCATCTTCCTTCTTTGGAACCGTGATTTCTCCAACTTTCTTTGTCGGCATTGGTTCACCGTTTTTGATGATTTGCCACAAACGAAAATTGTTTGCTTTGAGGAAGATACTCATCCGCCCTTTCCAATATGTATAGTTTGTTCCGTCAAATAGTGGAACGCAAGTGGTGGATTGTCCTTCATTCATCATTCCTGCTTTCAATATTCTATACACAAAAATATATATAGCTCTCAACCGGTTAAGGCTTTCAGAGAGTTAGGCTCTGATACCAATTGTTAGTATTTATGCCGTTCAGTAGAGGGGGGGGTGAATAGTGAGGCACGAGAATATTGAAATATTGCGGAATTTAAAATTGCAGGAATAAGTAAATACGGTAATTTGAAATAATCAAGAAAGAACACACCGTATTTTATCCTGGTTCACCACAACCCGTGGCTAGTCCAGTCCCCGAGAGACTCTCTCGAGATTCCACTATCTTCGTCAAGCTTACGGGTGCTTAACAAACCGTTACAGTTGCTCAAGGATACCAAACCTTAAGACTTCACTTGCTTGAGGATACCTCACCCCAAGACTTCAACCACTAAGACTTTGGGTACTTAGCAAACCCGACAAATGAGAAGATATGTTCTTCTCAAACAACTCTCTTTTACAACAAATACTCTCTCAATAGAGTGGATAAAGAGAAACAAAATAAGCTCTATGAACAACACAAAGTTGTCTATCAAATGGCTCAACAAAAGCTCTAAAATGATGCTTGAAAATGATCAATATGTATATCAATATATGCAGGAGTTGTGTGTTTAAAATCAGCTCAAAAGACCTCTTTTTATAGGTGAAAAAATGGTGCTGACCGTTGCTTAATTGACAAATCAAATCCCTGATTCTGTGCTCAAACAATCGATTGTTTGGAGGTGACAATCGATTGTCTGACCAACGTTCAAAACATCTGATTTTAGGCTAAACAATCGATTGTTAAACCGGAATAATCGATTTTCTAGGCTAAACAATCGATTGTTAAACCTGAATAATCGATTGTCTTCAACGTTCAAAAATCAATTGATTGTGGGAACGGTCAAAATATAATCGATTGTATGAAGGGACAATCGATTGTCGATAATCGATTGTGGACAAAGACAATCGATTGTTTTGATGTTTAAAAAACATTGCACTGTCTCAAAATAATCGATTGTTAAAGTATACAATCGATTGTTAAATTATACAATCGATTATGTTGTTCCAGTGTTCAAAACTTTGGCAACGGTCGATTATATACACTTGATATACACTTGATATGCACTGTGTATACCAGAGTATACCAGAATTGAAAACTTACTTCAAAACCCATTTTGGTTGAAATGAAAACGTTAAAATCATTTTATTTGAAGTATATATTAAAAATATTTATGATATATATAATTTAATAAAGTGATTTTATGCATGTTTATGATGTCCTAATGTTGAGCCAAAGGATAAGATAACTTAAACGTTGTCCTTACATTGGTTCTACCAAACGACCTACGTCTTGGGTCTTCGGTCTTGAACTTCTTTAGCTTGTTCAGGCAATTCCGTCATCAGTATGCTTCTCGCCATTTGATTATACACTTGACTTCATTGTTTGTCATTCATCAAAACCTATACCTGAAAATCATGCTCATACAACCAAAGCGCACATATCAAAGGTATACATGATTTCCAACAATTTCCCCCTTTTTGATAATGACAAACAACGGAAGATATGCATATTGAATTCCCCCTAAATTCATGCTATATCTCAACATACAATTTATGCAAACAATTCATAGAAATCAATTCAATATAATTCCCCCTTAATTGAATATTCCCCCTCAATTAAGGCATGCATATCGCCCATATTCTTCCCCCTTTGGCATTAGCAAAAAGACTATGCCAAAAAAAATTTAAACCATTGACGATACCAATCGTTATAAACAAGATTATATCAAATGTTAGTAAATGGCATACTAATGATAACGGTCATTTTTCTCAACAATTTCAATTGTTATTTTAAACTAAGAATGTTCATTAAAACATGAATCAATCAATTATTATAAACCAAATTGATACTAATTATTATTCAAAAAGAACCGATTAAAGCATGTATCAACCAAAACTGATATAGATTATTTGCACATATCAACTCATTGTGTTTTTATTCAAAATACGATAACTAACCGACGTTCCCCCTTAATGCATTAAGGTTTCGTGCTTGGTGCATCCACTACAATTTTGTAGTCTTCAAGCACACCTGCAAAAGTACCTAAAAATAGGTTTTTGGTACCCAACTTCTTTTGGGTCCTTGGGGGTTAGGATAATAATAATCGTAATCAACACATAAATCTCTATGTTTAGCAAAACAAACGGGTGCAATGTGTCCTACCCGATTACAATAATGACATATAACATTAGGATTGTGCATATGTCTAGGTTGAGCCAAATGCGTTCTAGGTGATCTAAAGTCATTCCTAGACGCGTTGAAATTCCTAGAGTCATCTCTAGGTGGTCTAGAATAATCATTCCTAGACTCATTAGCAAAAATCCTAGAATCATTTCTAGGTTGCGCAACTCCATTTCTATCATGATTCTTATTCATTTTACGCCTATAGTTATTCCTAGGCTTTTTCTTCTTTGTTTCAGCTTTAGGAATATCAGCACTACGTGTTTCTAGTGCTTTCCTAAGTTCTGTGTTCTCTAATTTTAAAGAACTACAAGAAGAACAATTTGAACATGTATCAATAGAAGAAGTTTCATTCAATTCCTTGATTTTATTTTTAAAAACAGCAATGTCATTTTCCAAAAATTTGTTTTCTTTTTCTAAAACTTCAATTTTATTTCTAAGAACACCATTTTCATTAGTCAATTTTTCAAAATCTATTTCTTTCAAAGAAGAGGATTTTTCAAAATCTTTTTCTTGTAAAGAAAGTGTTTTCTGAAAATCTGTTTGCAAAGAAAGTGATTTCTGCAAAGAAAGTGTTTTCTTCAATTCTTTTATCAATTTGGAAGAATTGACAAATTCACCATACAATTCATCATAGGCATTTTGTAAATCTTCAAATGAGTGAGAGTTAGATGTACTTACCTCTTCTTCTCCGTTTGCCATGAGACATAATGAGCCGGCTTCATTGCCCGAGCTGTCTGAGTCCCGTTATACGCGCCTATGGTGTTTCCTCCTTTTCTTGTCCTTCTTCAAAGACTTACAGAACTTTTCAAATATATCACTGGAAGTATTTTTCATCATCCCTTTTCGAATCACTTACCTCTTCTCTTTTAGAGGATGAGGCTTTGAAGGCAAAATTCGAATCACTTCTAAGATAAGGATTAAGAATTGTGCTATCATAAGTTTCGAGGTTACCTCTTAGTACATCAATTGTGATATTCGTGTATTCCATCGACTCTTGGATGGTATTGGCTTTGGAACGCCATTCGGGAGTGAGACTCCGTAGAACTTTTCGAACAAGATCTTTTTTCGTGTAAACTTTCCCGAGAGCATGGAGATCGTTGACGATTCTTAAAAATCGTTCAAACATAACACCAATAGGTTCCTTCTCCATTTTAAAAGTTTCATAATTATGAGTTAGAAAATCAATTTTGGATTCTCGGACTTGAGGCGTACCTTCATAAATGATCTCGAGTTTGTCCCACATCTCCTTGGCGGTTGTGCAGCAAGAGATTTTCCGATAGTCATTCGGATTCACCGCACAATATAATACATGGATGGCCATTGCATTATTTTCAACTATCTTCATGTCCTTGGCATCATATTCATCTTCCTTCTTTGGAACCGTGATTTCTCCAACTTTCTTTGTCGGTATTGGTTCACCGTTTTTGATGATTTGCCACAAACGAAAATTGTTTGCTTTGAGGAAGATACTCATCCGCCCTTTCCAATATGTATAGTTTGTTCCGTCAAATAGTGGAACGCAAGTGGTGGATTGTCCTTCATTCATCATTCCTGCTTTCAATATTCTATACACAAAAATATATATAGCTCTCAACCGGTTAAGGCTTTCAGAGAGTTAGGCTCTGATACCAATTGTTAGTATTTATGCCGTTCAGTAGAGGGGGGTGAATAATGAGGCACGAGAATATTGAAATATTGCGGAATTTAAAATTGCAGGAATAAGTAAATACGGTAATTTGAAATAATCAAGAAAGAACACACCGTATTTTATCCTGGTTCACCACAACCCGTGGCTAGTCCAGTCCCCGAGAGACTCTCTCGAGATTCCACTATCTTCGTCAAGCTTACGGGTGCTTAACAAACCGTTACAGTTGCTCAAGGATACCAAACCTTAAGACTTCACTTGCTTGAGGATACCTCACCCCAAGACTTCAACCACTAAGACTTTGGGTACTTAGCAAACCCGACAAATGAGAAGATATGTTCTTCTCAAACAACTCTCTTTTACAACAAATACTCTCTCAATAGAGTGGATAAAGAGAAACAAAATAAGCTCTATGAACAACACAAAGTTGTCTATCAAATGGCTCAACAAAAGCTCTAAAATGATGCTTGAAAATGATCAATATGTATATCAATATATGCAGGAGTTGTGTGTTTAAAATCAGCTCAAAAGACCTCTTTTTATAGGTGAAAAAATGGTGCTGACCGTTGCTTAATTGACAAATCAAATCCCTGATTCTGTGCTCAAACAATCGATTGTTTGGAGGTGACAATCGATTGTCTGACCAACGTTCAAAACATCTGATTTTAGGCTAAACAATCGATTGTTAAACCGGAATAATCGATTTTCTAGGCTAAACAATCGATTGTTAAACCTGAATAATCGATTGTCTTCAACGTTCAAAAATCAATTGATTGTGGGAACGGTCAAAATATAATCGATTGTATGAAGGGACAATCGATTGTCGATAATCGATTGTGGACAAAGACAATCGATTGTTTTGATGTTTAAAAAACGTTGCACTGTCTCAAAATAATCGATTGTTAAAGTATACAATCGATTGTTAAATTATACAATCGATTATGTTGTTCCAGTGTTCAAAACTTTGGCAACGGTCGATTATATACACTTGATATACACTTGATATGCACTATGTATACCAGAGTATACCAGAATTGAAAACTTACTTCAAAACCCATTTTGGTTGAAATGAAAACGTTAAAATCATTTTGTTTGAAGTATATATTAAAAATATTTATGATATATATAATTTAATAAAGTAATTTTATGCATGTTTATGATGTCCTAATGTTGAGCCAAAGGATAAGATAACTTAAACGTTGTCCTTACATTGGTTCTACCAAACGACCTACGTCTTGGGTCTTCGGTCTTGAACTTCTTTAGCTTGTTCAGGCAATTCCGTCATCAGTATGCTTCTCGCCATTTGATTATACACTTGACTTCATTGTTTGTCATTCATCAAAACCTATACCTGAAAATCATGCTCATACAACCAAAGCGCACATATCAAAGGTATACATGATTTCCAACAATTTCCCCCTTTTTGATAATGACAAACAACGGAAGATATGCATATTGAATTCCCCCTAAATTCATGCTATATCTCAACATACAATTTATGCAAACAATTCATAGAAATCAATTCAATATAATTCCCCCTTAATTGAATATTCCCCCTCAATTAAGGCATGCATATCGCCCATATTCTTCCCCCTTTGGCATTAGCAAAAAGACTATGCCAAAAAAAATTTAAACCATTGACGATACCAATCGTTATAAACAAGATTATATCAAATGTTAGTAAATGGCATACTAATGATAACGGTCATTTTTCTCAACAATTTCAATTGTTATTTTAAACTAAGAATGTTCATTAAAACATGAATCAATCAATTATTATAAACCAAATTGATACTAATTATTATTCAAAAAGAACCGATTAAAGCATGTATCAACCAAAACTGATATAGATTATTTGCACATATCAACTCATTGTGTTTTTATTCAAAATACGATAACTAACCGACGTTCCCCCTTAATGCATTAAGGTTTCGTGCTTGGTGCATCCACTACAATTTTGTAGTCTTCAAGCACACCTGCAAAAGTACCTAAAAATAGGTTTTTGGTACCCAACTTCTTTTGGGTCCTTGGGGGTTAGGATAATAATAATCGTAATCAACACATAAATCTCTATGTTTAGCAAAACAAACTGGTGCAATGTGTCCTACCCGATTACAATAATGACATATAACATTAGGATTGTGCATATGTCTAGGTTGAGCCAAATGCGTTCTAGGTGATCTAAAGTCATTCCTAGACGCGTTGAAATTCCTAGAGTCATCTCTAGGTGGTCTAGAATAATCATTCCTAGACTCATTAGCAAAAATCCTAGAATCATTTCTAGGTTGCGCAACTCCATTTCTATCATGATTCTTATTCATTTTACGCCTATAGTTATTCCTAGGCTTTTTCTTCTTTGTTTCAGCTTTAGGAATATCAACACTACGTGTTTCTAGTGCTTTCCTAAGTTCTGTGTTCTCTAATTTTAAAGAACTACAAGAAGAACAATTTGAACATGTATCAATAGAAGAAGTTTCATTCAATTCCTTGATTTTATTTTTAAAAACAGCAATGTCATTTTCCAAAAATTTGTTTTCTTTTTCTAAAACTTCAATTTTATTTCTAAGAACACCATTTTCATTAGTCAATTTTTCAAAATCTATTTCTTTCAAAGAAGAGGATTTTTCAAAATCTTTTTCTTGTAAAGAAAGTGTTTTCTGAAAATCTGTTTGCAAAGAAAGTGATTTCTGCAAAGAAAGTGTTTTCTTCAATTCTTTTATCAATTTGGAAGAATTGACAAATTCACCATACAATTCATCATAGGCATTTTGTAAATCTTCAAATGAGTGAGAGTTAGATGTACTTACCTCTTCTTCTCCGTTTGCCATGAGACATAATGCGCCGGCTTCATTGCCCGAGCTGTCTGAGTCCCGTTATACGCGCCTATGGTGTTTCCTCTTTTTCTTGTCCTTCTTCAAAGACTTACAGAACTTTTCAAATATATCACTGGAAGTATTTTTCATCATCCCTTTTCGAATCACTTACCTCTTTTCTTTTAGAGGATGAGGCTTTGAAGGCAAAATTCGAATCACTTCTAAGATAAGGATTAAGAATTGTGCTATCATAAGTTTCGAGGTTACCTCTTAGTCCATCAATTGTGATATTTGTGTATTCCATCGACTCTTGGATGGCATTGGCTTTGGAACGCCATTCGGGAGTGAGACTCCGTAGGACTTTTCGAACAAGATCTTTTTTCGTGTAAACTTTCCCGAGAGCATGGAGATCGTTGACGATTCTTAAAAATCGTTCAAACATAACACCAATAGGTTCCTTCTCCATTTTAAAAGTTTCATATTTATGAGTTAGAAAATCAATTTTGGATTCTCGGACTTGAGGCGTACCTTCATAAATGATCTCGAGTTTGTCCCACATCTCCTTGGCGGTTGTGCAGCAAGAGATTTTCCGATAGTCATTCGGATTCACCGCACAATATAATACATGGATGGCCATTGCATTATTTTCAACTATCTTCATGTCCTTGGCATCATATTCATCTTCCTTCTTTGGAACCGTGATTTCTCCAACTTTCTTTGTCGGCATTGGTTCACCGTTTTTGATGATTTGCCACAAACGAAAATTGTTTGCTTTGAGGAAGATACTCATCCGCCCTTTCCAATATGTATAGTTTGTTCCGTCAAATAGTGGAACGCAAGTGGTGGATTGTCCTTCATTCATCATTCCTGCTTTCAATATTCTATACACAAAAATATATATAGCTCTCAACCGGTTAAGGCTTTCAGAGAGTTAGGCTCTGATACCAATTGTTAGTATTTATGCCGTTCAGTAGAGGGGGGGGTGAATAGTGAGGCACGAGAATATTGAAATATTGCGGAATTTAAAATTGCAGGAATAAGTAAATACGGTAATTTGAAATAATCAAGAAAGAACACACCGTATTTTATCCTGGTTCACCACAACCCGTGGCTAGTCCAGTCCCCGAGAGACTCTCTCGAGATTCCACTATCTTCGTCAAGCTTACGGGTGCTTAACAAACCGTTACAGTTGCTCAAGGATACCAAACCTTAAGACTTCACTTGCTTGAGGATACCTCACCCCAAGACTTCAACCACTAAGACTTTGGGTACTTAGCAAACCCGACAAATGAGAAGATATGTTCTTCTCAAACAACTCTCTTTTACAACAAATACTCTCTCAATAGAGTGGATAAAGAGAAACAAAATAAGCTCTATGAACAACACAAAGTTGTCTATCAAATGGCTCAACAAAAGCTCTAAAATGATGCTTGAAAATGATCAATATGTATATCAATATATGCAGGAGTTGTGTGTTTAAAATCAGCTCAAAAGACCTCTTTTTATAGGTGAAAAAATGGTGCTGACCGTTGCTTAATTGACAAATCAAATCCCTGATTCTGTGCTCAAACAATCGATTGTTTGGAGGTGACAATCGATTGTCTGACCAACGTTCAAAACATCTGATTTTAGGCTAAACAATCGATTGTTAAACCGGAATAATCGATTTTCTAGGCTAAACAATCGATTGTTAAACCTGAATAATCGATTGTCTTCAACGTTCAAAAATCAATTGATTGTGGGAACGGTCAAAATATAATCGATTGTATGAAGGGACAATCGATTGTCGATAATCGATTGTGGACAAAGACAATCGATTGTTTTGATGTTTAAAAAACGTTGCACTGTCTCAAAATAATCGATTGTTAAAGTATACAATCGATTGTTAAATTATACAATCGATTATGTTGTTCCAGTGTTCAAAACTTTGGCAATGGTCGATTATATACACTTGATATACACTTGATATGCACTGTGTATACCAGAGTATACCAGAATTGAAAACTTACTTCAAAACCCATTTTGGTTGAAATGAAAACGTTAAAATCATTTTGTTTGAAGTATATATTAAAAATATTTATGATATATATAATTTAATAAAGTGATTTTATGCATGTTTATGATGACCTAATGTTGAGCCAAAGGATAAGATAACTTAAACGTTGTCCTTACATTGGTTCTACCAAACGACCTACGTCTTGGGTCTTCGGTCTTGAACTTCTTTAGCTTGTTCAGGCAATTCCGTCATCAGTATGCTTCTCGCCATTTGATTATACACTTGACTTCATTGTTTGTCATTCATCAAAACCTATACCTGAAAATCATGCTCATACAACCAAAGCGCACATATCAAAGGTATACATGATTTCCAACAAAGATCTATACTAACTCCCTTGCATATTCTTCTTTCTTGCCCAAAAGTGCCTTAAGTTCTCTGATCTCCTCACTGGATTTTGATAATTGCTCATAAAATAAGCACTCCAAACGCTCCTTATCTTTTTCAAACTGGCTTGAAGAAGCCTTAGCAACATCTAGCTCAGAAGTCAACCCATGCTTTTGCTGCTCCAAGTGATTTATACTTTCTTGTAATTCTTCTATGGTTCTCTGAGCATTCTCGAACTGCTCCTTCCAATTGGTTGCTTCTAACTGGGCTCCCTTAGCTATTTCCTCAGCCTCGTGGATAGGCGTATCGGACTCACGGGCTTTCTTTTCTAAAAGGGAGATCCTTCCCATCAACTCAGTTCCAATAAAATTAGCGTACAAGGGAAATGTAGCAAATGTGATTATTTAGCAAGATATAAAAAAACTTGTTAAATAAAGGAAAAATACCTTCAAAGTGAAATGAACTATGTCATTCATCAGAGTCAAACAGTTGTGGCTCTTCATCTTATTCTTCTCAATATCTCCAACCAGTGGCTCAAGCGACATATCTGCTCTACCTGACTTCCTTAAGAGGCTATGATTAGCAGGAACCTCAAGGGTAACTCTCCCCATAGTTAAACCTCCTCTGCGTGTTGAACAGAAGAAGGGGGAGCAATAAAAGGAGGAATGGTACAAGTAGTGTAAACTGAAGCCAAAGGAGTCAAGGTTGAGAAAGAAGAAACAGGAAAGGGAATCAAAGCAGGTAAAAAGGTAGGAATAGATAAAATAGGCAAAGGAACACTCGTAACTGAAAGACGAATAGAAGAAACGGGAATATAAGAAAAGAGGGGAGTTTCATCAAGAATTGGCCCAAGCTCTCCGCTCTCAAAACCACTAACAAAGAGATGTCGAATAGATTCATTAGAGTTCCTTAGAGTGGTGTCCTCATCAGAAGGAATTTGAGCAGACTTAGAGATAGAGGTTCGAGCAGGAGTATCTTCAGCTTCATCTTCAGAAATGATGCGTGGCCTAGCAATTAAAGAGGTATTTTCTTCTTCTTAATTCTCATATTCTTCTTCTATAACCTTCCTCTTTGACAGCATGAGATTAGTTTTTTCCAAATAAAGTGAAGAGCTAGAAGAAGCTTAAAGGGCAATGGCTACCTCAGCTATCATGCCCCTGATACCAAATCCTGATAAAAAGAGGGATAAAAGAATTAAAACATGAAAGAATTTAATTTACGGCAAAGCATAAGAAAATGCATACCGTGGGTCTTCACTTTCAAACCATGTAAATGAGAAATTGATTTCCAAGTTCTCGCCTCCATCTGCGCAATTTTCAAAATTGAATCTACTCAACCATGGAAATGGAAATTAGGAACGGGTTTCACATCTCCCATTATTTCTACGGAAAACCAAATAGAAACGAAATTAGAAAAGAAGTATTCTTAGAAATAGATACGGTAAGTAAAAGAAGACTTACGTACAAAGTTTCACTTCTCAGGGAAGAGGATATTTGTTTCGCCCAACAAATCTACCATACGTACAGCAACGTAACGAGTATACCACCCACGATCCTTATGATCCTAGGGGTTTACCAAAACCTTCTTGCTTCTCGCAGTCGAGGTAAAAACTGCATGGCGGAATAATTTTGGATGGTATGGGTGAATAAGATGGGGAAAAGGTAAAATTAACATTGGCTTTGGTAGACAAACACCTAAGCAAGCCACAACTCTCCAAATAAGAGGAACTACTTATGCTAAGCAAATTTTGAAAAAGCGACAAAATTCCAGTATGACTGGGTCAATGGAAGGATTAAATCTCAAATTAAAGGGATAAGTATAAACGAAAGAGAATCTAATTCTGAAAGAAGAAATTCTCTGATTCGGGGTAGGAATCATCATACGAAGATTATCTCTCCAATTACAATCTTTCCTAACAGTGGGGATCACAGGTTCAGCTATTATAGAAGGATAGATGTCAACTTTCTCTAAGTTTATAACCCGTTCTTGGAGAGATTTTCTATCATTCCCAAAAGATAAATCATTGGGTACAATTTCTTCAACTAAAGGTTCTCGTAGAGGTTCAGAAAATTCTTTACCTCTAGAAGAAGAAGTTTTAGAGGTGGAACATCCAATGCCAGAACAAAAAGGAGGAGCAATAGAACCAGATAAACCACCACGAGTAGACTCTAGGCTACGAAGCCTACCTCCCCTGCCTCTTCTATGTATTATGGGGGCGTTAGGAAAGTTTTCTAGAATTGGGACTTTTCTATGGTTAGGTTTTGAAGACGACATTGTTGAAGAATGAGTAAAAGAGCAAAAGTGAGTAATACATTATTTGTTGAAGATTAATGAAGAAGAAGACAAAAGAAAGAGGGTTAAGTATGTATATAACAACAACCGTCAAATAAAGAAGTGTAATGATGAAAAGCCTATAATAAAGGCAATTATCACTTCATGAATAAAGGGGATGAAGAAACCTTGAAAAAAGGCTGTAGAATTACTAAGACAATAAGAAGGTGACACGTGTGCAGAGTATTAAATAGAAGGTGACACGTATGCAGAGCATTAATTAGAAGAGGCAATTGAAGCGTTAGTAATGTCATAGCATTAATTACTGCAAAAAATTTCTTTTTATGAAGATTCACTTTCCAAATATTTAATTAATAAATAAATAAAAAGTGGGGGACTATCTGTATTGAGAAAAAACTGAATTTATATTGAAGATGACGTGGCATGACACATGGACTGGTCAAATGGTCAAAACATGATGATCAGCTAAGAGGCACGAGTGACAGCAGATACGGGGAGAAGAAAGCTAAATATGCACGAGAAGCAATTCGAATAATACAAATTTCGTGCCTATTTAAGTCATTTAAAGCCAAGAGATCAGAAGTCATTGAAGATATGGATCTGATGACGAAAAAGAGTCCAAATTCAGCATTAAATACCCAATACGTTAGAGAATTGTTATTAAATAGGAATGATTATGTAACGTTTCACTTAATATCTTTTAATGCTCATAATTACCTCATTAAGACTAAGACATTACAAATTTTCCTAGAATCAACTATAAAAGGTGAAAGTCTCAGCACTTGTAAGGACAGAGAATATATCATCGATATTATACTGAAATACAAACTTATTTACTGTTTTGTTATTATTCTTAAACGTCTATTTATTTTTTAGTCTCCTGATTATTAATAACCCGAATTTCTATCTTTAGTTTCGACCAAAGAATCATATTTTTAGTTAAACAATAGGAGTATAGTTGAAAATAAAATTTGCTTACAATTATTTTAAATGAAACATAAGTTTAAGTTATAGTCTGTATATTCAATTCTGTAAAACAATAATAACGCTCGATAAAAAATAATTTCTGCATTACAAATTTAGATGTTAGTCTGGTATAATTTATTTCTTAACCAAACTACCCTTTACTTAATACATTATTTTGTACAATAACTATTGAGTACTCCTTTTGAGTACCTATGTCATACGTAGGACTCCCTCTGATCCACAATAAGTGTTTATTTTACTTTTTGATTTTGGTCCAAAATAAGTGTCTAGTTAGGTTATCAAGAAAAATTTAATTTGTTTTTACTCTTTTATTCTTACGTGCATATCCCTAAAAAAATTTCTCTCTTATCATATTAACTTACTAAATAAGGGTAGTTTAGTTATAATTTTATATAGAATTTAATATTTTTTTAATGAACATGTTAAAAATCAAACAAACACTTATTGTGAACCGGAGAAATTACTACTTAAACTAACTGTCACTATTAGGATTAGAAAAAAATTGTCACAAAGATTAACACCATATCTATGCTTTTTGTTGTCGATGAAAAAATGCCAAATGTCAACTGCAAACGAAGGATGCCTGCCAGATCCATTTCCTATGGTTAGGGTACTTTATTTTATGAGCCTTGATTTAGCTGGCCGATTAAGGCTGTATTCGGTTTCGGTTCTTGGTCTATTTGGGTTTGTGGTTTCGGTTCTGACGGTTCTGGCGGTTCCGGTTCTGACGGTTTCAGACCCGGAACCGCTACCATCCGGTTCCGGGTACCATCCGGTTCCGGTTCTGGCGGTTCTAAATTTTTTTTTAAATCAATATCTTGTATAGTAGTCATTAGTATATTGTAGAATATATTTTATATGGTGTACTATGTTATTAGTATAGTATATATTGTGTTTGGTAATTAGTATATATTGTGTATAAGTAGTGTAGATATTGTATATAAGTAGTATATATTATATTTAAGTAGTATATATTGTATATAAGTAGTGTATATTGTGTTGTAGTTAGTAATTAGTATAAATTGTATATAAGTAGTATATATTGTTAAAAGAATGTTGGCATTAGTATATTGTGTTGTATGTTATATATTGTATGTTATATAAATATTCAAGGATTGATATAGAAGTAAAGACAATGAAATATTGAGACAAAAGATATTCAAGGATATGATAAAGAGCATATTTATTGACCAAAATGGCATATCTTTCTTAGTCTTCCTTCCCCCAATGGAATGAGCACAACATGGTACTAATACCACCATTAAAAGGAAAAAAAACTAAAAGAAGATGTGCCAATGTACAAGTTACATCATAATTTATGCATTATTTCTAACAAATCTCATAAAACCTTCAAGGTTTGGAGGTGGTTGTGTTGGCGGTGGTGGAAATGAAGCTTGTTCATCACCACTTCCGGGTGAAGTTGCTTCTGAGCAAGTTCTGCTATCATTTCTTCATAGCACTCATCTATTTCTGGTTGTGATTCAGCTAGGCCAAAGTTCCTTCTTTCTGCGCGGATCTAATCTCGAAAAAGCACAGATTTTTCCAAGTTGTCCTGCATCGACGCTCTGTGATCACCTATTTTTAGTCTTGCTTGACTAAAAGCGCTCTCCGATGCAACAGTTTGCGCTTGAGTCGACAGAACATCCCGAGCCATCCTTGCAAGAACGGGAAAATGCTTTTCCCTTGTCTTCCACCAATCCAAAAGGTCGAAAGAGCCGTCTGGATTCTCATTCTCTAGTCCCTGCGACAAATAAACTTAAAGCTCATTTAGATGGAAAATTTCATCTAAATTATCCCCTTGAGTACCCCTGAACTACGTCCACGATTTAAGAGCTGTTAAGCCAGCATCTCTTTTAGACGACTGTGATGTAGACGAAGTAGGGGTTGGAATATTAGGCCTAGCATGCTCTAACGCCTGTTTATAAGCATTATAAACAGTTTGAGCATTAACTTTTATTGATGCTTTCGCATCAGCTAGTGTAGCAATTTCTACTTCTGAAAGATCTAAAGATTGATAAATAGTAGAATACCAAAAGTTATGACCTCCTAATTTCATAATTGGATTTAACATAGCAGACACACCATATATAGGAGGGATTGGAAAAAAATATTTTTTAAACTTCTTTTTCATTTCAGTTATTGCAATTTCATAAATGTCCCATCCCTCGCTAAAATCAACAAACGAATTAGCAAGTGCGGCAATATAAACTAAACAGTTAGAAATAGTTGGATAATATTGGCCAGATAAAGCATTTGTAGCCACATGAAAATGTTCTAAAAAATCTAAAAGAATTTTAACGTTAGTCCAATCTTGTGTAGTTAGCATGTTATTATCGTCCTCACCACAATCCCGAGAATTATACGTAGCGTTAATTGGGTTTCTATATTCATACGCTACTACTAAACTTTCGTACATGTAATTCCACCTAGTCGGGGCAAGGTTTAGGAACCTTTCTTTCTCTAAGGCCATATTCGTCACACTTTTTAAAATATTCTCTAAGTCTACTTCTACGGTTTGAATAAAATAGCCAATTAAGAGCCATTTTAACCATTTCAATTTCTAAGTTTAATATTCTCATACCATCACCAATAATTAAATGATAAATATGACATATACATCTAACATGAAAAATATTAGTAAAAGCAGGATTAAGTGTTCTAGTTAGCATACCTATTGTGGCGCGAGGCCAACCTTTATATGTAGGATTAAATACTCTTCTAATATAATGAATCCATGCAGGATTAGAAGCGAAAGAATAAGGCAAACACATAACAGTAATCATTTTAGCTAATTCTTCACGATCCTTATTAGGATCGTAATATAATATACCTCCGGTGACTGTGTTTATTCCTGGTTGAACTAGATTTGAACCAGTACTTGGGTTAATTGTAGATTCAGCACTTGTCCTCCCCTATTGTTGCGCTTTCAATTGCAAATATCTAGCCTTATCGCTAGGGTGTAATCTTATATGCTTAACTAAACTACCCGTGCCGCTACGATCTCCAGTATACCTATGAACAAGTAATTTCCCACAAGATTTACACTTTGCCTTATCTTGTTCTCTTAGTTGAATAAGAAATTGCCAAACTAATGATGTTTCTGTATGTTTAGGAGGTTGTCTACTAAAAGTGGGAGTTTGTACGGGTGGGTGTGCCGGTTCATCACCTAAGTTATGAGCAGGACTAGTAGGTGTATCATCTAAATCTACTGGAGCTTGGGTTTCATCATCATCATCATCCTCATTTCCCTCTAAGATAGGTGCATTAGGATAAAGAGCATTCATAATATCATCGTCTATTCTATTACCAACTGCTACATCATGTAGAAAATCAATATCGCTAAATTGAAAACACGGGTGATCACTATCAAGGATTCCGAAGGGTCCATTAGGATTTCTAGGTTGGCTACTACTTTGAACTTGCTTATCTTTTCTAGGTCGGGGAGCCGGGGGAGGGGTAGTATTTTGGCCACTACTTTCACCGGTATTAGCTTTTCCTTTACCGAATATTTTTTTCAACGAAAATGCCATAATAATTATAATTAAGCAAACTAACAACACACAAAAATATTCTTAGCACGTAAGAGTTGAAACGAGTTTACCGGATTGACGAACAACTTCTTGAAAATTAAAAATCGTTGAAATTGAACACTTTAAAACTTCAATTCAATAACTTCACAATGTTTCACGAATTTGCAACAATAAATTAAGCACTTGCACTAGAAAGATTGAAAGAGAGCTTGACAGAGATTGAGCGAGATTGAGAGATATTGATGAATTGGTGAATAAAAATGAAAGAATGAGGGGGTATTTATAGTTGAGAAATGGGAAATAGTGTAATTATATAAAGTTTGGGGGTCAAATGGCTATTTTTTAAACTTTCAAACGGCTACTTTTGAAAAAGAGCTGTTTGGAAATTATTTTTTTTAAAAAAAATATATTTTTTTTGAAAAATTACCTTTACAGAACCGCCGGAACCGTTGGAACCGCCAGAACCGGTCCGGTTCCGGCGGTTCCGGTTCTGGCGATTCCAACGGGTAGAACCGCCCCGCCACGGTTCACGGGAACCGCCAGAACCGGAATTGCCGGAACCGGGCCGCCGGAACCGACAGAACCGCCAGGACCGCGGTTCCGGTCCGGTTCCGATTCGGAACCGCCCCATTTACAGCCTTATGGCCGACTTTAAAAGAAATATCAAATGAATGGATATGCAGCTCAAAATTTAATTTAATTAATTACTGATGGTTTCTCTCGCTTGAAATATTCTTTTTCCATAAATAATATAAAAAAGAAGTGAGAATTAGTACCAACAACTGTGTACGTAAAACTGGAAACAGCTCAGGTGTAAATGCAGAACAGCTCATTTTGATCCATAAGAGCAGTATAGTCTGCAGACCACAAAAATATTTCTGAAAATGGAAGTACTGCTACTTACTAACAGCTACTTAACCTATCTCCGGGTGATTTTATCTTGTATCTCACACAACTAACGCTAGTTGTGTGAAACCTCTTTTTATCTCACATATTTGTGAACGCATATTTTATATATTTGGATCCACAAAATTTTGGAATCCACACAGTTATGAAACAAAAAGAAAATCTCACGCAATTAATATCAATTGTGCGAGACACAAAATAAAATTTTCCCCTATCTCCTTGATTTGCATGAATGGTCAGAGACAGAAGGAGCCTCAGCTCTTACGAACAGTCTGTTCCTTTTTGATAATGACCATAAGTGATAGCCAGAGTTTTTATCACCAATCGATATGGTGGGACAAGCTAAATCAGTTTCACCTTTAATCAGAGTTTCTAGATTCTACCTCGAGAATAGAGATTAATCAGCCAAATTGTATTGAATACCAGAGAATGATACAAAACGTGATAGCCTGGTTTTACCCACTGGGCCTCCAATTATTTAATGGGTTTGTCATTTCTCGCGTAGTGTCCCAGTTAGTTTGGTAAATACAAGATCACAAGGAATTCTATTAATCTAGTTTCGACCACTGTAGGAACATGACATGTGGTGTACAGAGTCTACAATATTGATTAATGTCCGAGTAATTAATCTTATGAGAAACCCAAGTACAACAACAAACAAATCTAGTATAACTTTACATGTAAAATCTTGAAAGAATAGTGTATATGCAGATTTTACTTCTACCGACGACCTAAAGATGCTGTTTCCAACTGTCATGAGAAACCCAAGTGTTATATGTTTTTGAGTTCGGCACATCCTAATTTAGAAGGGTCATATTGACCATCTACTATCGGTCATAAATTATATTTATTTTAAATTTTAATTTTTAACAAATATATCCGTACTATTGTACTTCAAAGCAATTTTTACTTCATCTGTTAAAACTTCATTCCTAGATTTAAAAAGTCATGTGGCAAGCCCCTCATTCAGTTAAAATAACCCAGGCAAGATTCAGTTAAATCTTATCCGACACAGCTTATTAACCCGCCCTGTCCAAAGCCCCCATTAAATTTTTTATAGCAATAAGGATAATATATTAATAACTAGTCATCAAGTCTTGACATATTACAAACCAAACTTCCATTGTTGGCACCTACATACGAACTATTATTCCCTTCTATGGCATCAACATTACCTAGAGCAGCTAACCTAGTGCATACATTATTTTACACAAGAAAAACCTCTAGGTCGCTTTGATACAACACCCATTAACTTAAATCCCTCTAACTTCTTTGTAGCCTTAATTTTTTCATTGTCTTCTTCACTCCATTACTCAATCTTCATATGTATCGTCGCTCTTTTTTTATTTCGAAAAATAAAATTGTAGCACATTAAAAAATTATGTTATTATTATTATTATTATTATTTTTTTTTTTCAAATTCTTGAAATTCCTCAAATGCCATATATGAACGTTGAACCTATTAGAACATTCTCTAGAGTCATCCACCATATTCTAATTTCAATGCACCACCCAAACAAGCCGAACGATATGTGCTCCATCATCACACCAACACCCAAAGAAGTAACCCGATGTTAATGCAACTGAGTAAATCTCTACTCCATGCACACTACATCCGTATCCAGAAATCTCCTTACTCGAGTCATCTTCTATCTCAATCTTTGCAAGTCATAACTGATTCATAAACATATCTCGAACGAATACCAATACACCACATAACGTTGCAATCTGATTATCGATAGCAGGCTCCCCCACTTGGCTCACAGTGATAGAACAAAATATCCAATAACTCACAATATTAATACTCTATTACTGCCATAATCCTGTACTAAAATACAATTGAATTATTCGTAAGCTCATGTAACACAAACCATAAAATAACTCAATTCATCTACTAAGATCGCACTCATCCTCGTGACAGTCAAGTCAACTTTCTCAGCTTATCCAAACTCAAACTGCAATACACATTACCCATCGGTAGAAAGAAATTCTCCACAGAACCATCATAAGATTCACGCAACCTCAGAACATCATGTAGGATATAGTCCACCTACTTTGCCTCAAATTGGAGTCTCTCTGTACCCTTTGGCCACGACCGCTAAGCAATCACTAAATCTTCCTAAATATGAACTCGTCATCACGATATAAGAATATGCTTAATTCCATATCCGGACAACTAAAATATATCTAACACACTTGTAACTCCGGACTGTACACATATCAAGACAGAGATCAAGCACCCGATAATCCTTTTAACATCCCAAGAAAACTCTTCTCGTCTTGTCCAAGCTATCTAAACACATCCCATAGTCACATGATACACATCATATATCTATCCGACCACTCACCGAGCCGCCAGTATCGCTCCTATGGACACTACTAGACATATAAGTCCAAAAGCACATACTCACAAGACTAAAATTACCACACCTGAGCTATGGTCAAAACCCGACCTCAAGTTCTCCAGACATGCCCAAAACCACAATACATAGTACACATCTTGCACCTCATCTATGGAATCGCAAGCCGTCGATGCACAACTAATATCGAGCACTCAACACAACACATGAGTGAGTGGGAGGAATTCAAAGAGGTATGCTTTAAGCTAAATCAATACCACACGATAAGGAAAGAAGAATGAAAAGTTTATCCTAAATGCCTTATAGCCTCTCGAAGATAGGTATGGACGTCATCATACCAATCTGTAAGAATCTACTAGAAATTTACTCATGATTCGCAGAACCTATGAACCTAGAGCTCTGATATCAATTTGTCATGATCCAAAATTCACTAGTTGTGATGTCACCTAACCCAACCCGCTAGGTGAGCCAATTAACCATCATCATATTCTAAATGAGATAAATGAGAAATAAATGAATTTTGATACAAAAATTTAAAGACTGGTAGTACAAGTCATGATCCACTACGACTTAGATTTACAAATCGAAATGAAACAATTACAACATCTATTTGTAATGTACAGGAACAAATTTTGAATCTAAAGCTACCAAGGACAAATGATAGCCATAACTAGAATATGGGTACATCTTCAATGTCTTCTCCCACCACGACATCAACGTCATTTCTAAGATCTACGCGCCAGTTGAAGAAGCGTAGTATAAGTACAACTGAATTCTGTACTCAATAAGTATCCTAACTAACCTCGACGAGGTAAAATGAGCAAGAACTATAAATGATACTCACTAGAACTTGTGTAGTTCATAATTTCAACAAGTATAGAATAGATATGTGATCAAATTAGGAAAGTCTCAGGTAAATACCACTTCGCCGCTCACAATTCTTTGTTTTAAAGTGTTCTACTTAGAGCCCGTTTGGACATAAAAAATATTCTCTTTTTTCCAAAAAATTTTACCTTTTTACGAAATTAGCGTTTATTCGTAAAATTATTAATTTTCACTTGAAGATGTATTTTAGAAATTTTCAAAAATTTTAAAAACTCCAAAAAGCTATTTTTTAAAATTTTCACTCAAATCACTCAACCCAAAGTTATATTCATGTCTAAACACAATTCTAAATTTCAACCATTTTCACTTGAAATATTTTTATATTTTGTAATTTTACAATTCTTATGTCCAAACGCTCACTTAGTCAATAATATAGCATATAAAGAAGATATGCAAGTAAATCAGATAAAAAGTCAAGGAGATTTCAAGTAAAGATGAAATGCAATAACCAATTATCATTCTGTTGCGGCGCGCAATCCGATCCAAGAACCATAAGCCAATAAGGCATGTTGCGATGATCACGCCAAACTCTAGTCCTAATAAGGATAAGCGGTCGCTGCAAATATAATCCGATGTAAAAGTCCGGAGTCAAATGCCACAGAGAACTAAGACTTAGCTATATATGTTTAATATCAATAAAAAGACATGTTTGAACAATTTTCTAAATTATAAATATTGAGATTTATATTTCTAACTAATTAACTGGAAATACTAGAAAATGATAAAATTATCAACTAACGAGACAAAGGGTTGGAAACTAAATTAAGGAGGTTTAGAGTATGATTTCCACAACTGTCGGAATCCTTCTAGCTATGTTCCCTATAATTTTGCCAATGCATTCTCTGTTGATCATGAGCACTTTAGATGTCGTAATTCTCTCTTGAGCAACTACAACAATTTACTGGACATATTCTCTTAAACTACGCTAGTTGTCTTTATCTAACCGCTCATTATGACCATGTCAAGGCTTTATTATTCCTAAATCTGCCTTTAAACCCAGTGTATTGATTTCTCACATACGTTAGGAGTGGCGTTGTTCAACAACCACCTAAATATATATCCTTTATCAAGCAACACATAATAAATAGGCACAGTCAATCGTTGACCATTCAATCAACAACAATAAACACGTAGTTGAACAAGTAGAGAAATCCAACAGCCAAAATATATAAAAGCATAACAAGAATTTATCCCATAAAAGGATCCATCAAAACACTAGAAAATGAATTAGCTATTCATAATAGTATGCAAAAACACAGTATGAAAATTCATAACCAATATTGGAAATAGGAAATAGGAGTGAAAAACTCATAGAAGAATTTCCCGCCTTGCTTCCAGTGTGTTCTTGACTCCTTGGGTCGAATCCCCGGTCTCCTTAGCCTCCTTATGTCTATATTATGTCATAAATATATCCAACCCATAAAAAATACCATTTTCCATGTATATATACCTAGTAAGGTCGGGCCAAATAATTATACCTTCTCCTAGATAAAAAAAGACTTTTCCCTATTTTGACTAGCACGACCGCGCTCGTGACCGCATATTGCCCAGTTTTCTGCCTGACGAGCGCGATCTCTCTATTGACGTGTACTTTTCACCATGTTTCAATTAGAAGTTGGGAAAATGTAAAATATGAAAATTATATCCCTTTGAGTTAGCTTTCTAACCATAATTGTGGAGCCCAAATGGAGTTCTGAGAAAAAATTTATATTTATTTTACTAGACAGTGCACAATATGCCTACTCGATTTTTCGTTCGCGCTAACTATCATCCGTTGACCACCAAACATGATCCCAGCTTAATTCCTTGAGATTTTACTCAGACTTCAAAGCTCCAAATCACTTTAATTCATTTCATAACATCTACATAGCTCGAAATCACTCCTATAATGCACAAAACACACCATTTGTGCAAAACACTTGCAATTAAAGCGCAAACTCAACTAAAGTACAGTAAATTTGAGTTTATTAAGAGATTAAAATACGTAACTCAAACTATACTTTATATAGACACGACCTTTTAAGATAATTCTCGTAACTCATCATACCAAGAGTATTTAAAATAGACTAAGCACAAAAGCGTAACATCTTCATCTCAAGATTTGACTCACAGATACCACACATTATTCACAACTCACCTACTTACTCTAACATAGAGGTCACTAGAATTACTTTTCCTTCATGAATCAAGTGCCCTCATACAGCAAAATAGAGTAGTTCCACACAATAAAATTAAGAACACGTAGGAACTCAAGATAGAAAAAATTCACCCATTCTCAGAAATAACATTCATATGCCACAAAAGATGCACCACAAGCTTGACAGTAGTGTACTAGTCCACTAATCGAGCTCATTCAATCTAGGATTAATTGAGACTTTATTTGGTTGTAATGTAGGCCGAGGGACGGGTAATATACATTTAAATTTTAAGAGTGATTACACCTTCATAAGCACTTTAGTACATATACTTTAACATTCAAACCCCATAATTATGTCAAAACAAACTCCACCTTAACCTCATTGTATATTACCTCACACTTCTTTAAGCACATTTACATCAAACACCACTTATCAAGGAATAGTTTTTTTCCACAACAATCGAACTATTTTTTTTCTAATTCAAGTGGCTCTTACTTTTTTAAAAACAATGCACCTTTCTCCTTATTTTATTAGTTCCACTCAAAAGCCAAACCAACCACCCCATACTTTAACATTTACACAGTCATAATAATTCAAGTGTTCATGAGAGGTTAAAAGGTTCAAATAGATTACTAATTCAAACAAATGGGTAAGGATTGTAATGTTATTGCCAAAGAAACAAGATTATGTGTTCAAAGGGATAAACTATGATACATTAAAATTAGGTGGACAATATATATATATATATATATATATATATATATATATATATATATATATATATATATATATATATATATATATATATATATATATATATATATATATATATATGGGGGTCAACAAAGAAATGCCTATATCACTTCCAATACTGAACAAAACTACTATTTCGCTTTGCAAACACACAGGCAAGTTCTAGGCATCAAATGCAATGCACAGAATATAACAAATCTTCACACACACATGGCACATGACTCACTCAATATTGGATCATCAAGACACTCTAGTCAAAGCAGTTGAGCGATGTTAAGAAAATACAATTTAAGGTACTTATACAAAAGTCAAAAACTGATCCTAAGCGTCACAACCAGAGTACTCATTATTATCAAGGCGTAACAAAGTCAAGAGATATTGCTTTAGTTCAAAACATAACACAATGGCTCCTATTCCTTCAAAACTAACTACTCCCGGTTCAAATAAACCCTTGGAAAAGAATCGCGGCACAAAGAAAAACCAAGGGGGAATTACTACACTACCTAACAAAAGAAAATATTTTTTTTAGACTTAAATCCCTCGAGAAAATTGTGTAATAGATCTATCATAAGGAAAATTCCAATCTTTTCTATTTTTAAAAAACATTATCCAATTATACTAATACAACTAAAATAGCATAGAAAGTCACCCAGACAGTCTCCTCACCCACACTTAAAATTATGCATTTTCCCGAATGCACACCATAACTAATAAAAGGGTAAAAGAAACTCCCTGATAGCCAAAGGCCGAGGCACTAACAGATCATAGGATAGTCAGATTTTTCCCAAGCTTGGTCTTTTGTGCGGGTACCTCTCACTTAGTTCCAACCATTTTGTTTGCTGTTGCATCCTTCCAATACCTTTGCTTTCCATGCTCCTAGAAAATAAAAAAAAGACCCTACAAAAATAATACAATTAAAAAAAATAAATAAAAAGTAATAAAGCTATGTTCCCTCCCAACAAGCGCTTTATTTAATGTTGCGGCACGGCGCGAAACACTTTTTGCCTCCACCTCAAGCTTATGAATTGAACCCCAAGTTTTGATTCAAGCGTATAATTATGGTCATGGGCGGTGGAATGAATCCAAGTGGCCCAAGGAAATAATATAGTATTCTGCACTCCTTTTCCTTTGTATGGGGTATGTAATCTTGACTTTCTGGCAAGAAGAGTTTCAGAATCTACGCACCTTGTTCCTTATTTCTTGACTGTTCAATTGGTTTGGGTGACTCTTTTTCCATGTCTCATCCAAATATAATGTGGAAAAATGCTTGGAGTGTGGACCAATGAGCTCAAACATATGAACTTAGGACTTTCAACATCCTCAATATTAATGATACTAAAGTTAACAAAATTTATATCCTCAAAGTCCTTGGCTAGCTCTAATCTTACTTCTTCAACATTAGCATCCTTAATTGTAGTTGGCTAGGTTGTTGATGTTCTACTCTGACCTTATTAATTAACACCTCAAATTCATGCTCTTCTTGGCTACTATCCCTAATATGGGCTTGCTGAGCATTAACAGCTCCAAGCTTGACTCAATTGAGCCTTCAAGTTGCGAATAGTTGCCTCTTGCCTTCCTATCTGCAATTGTTTTTCATTATTTTATTTTAGAAGGCACTTTAACATATCCTTGATCTCCTTCAGGTCTCCATTCTCAAGTTCTTTGTTCCTATTAACTTCATAAGAAAAGGTAGAACCATTATAGTAAGGGGTTGAGGGAAGATAAGAAATATAAGCACAGCCATTAAAGTGATCATTTTACCATCACACACATCACACACATTCCAAAAATAAGATTGAGTTGGTGCACATAACTCGCTGTCGGAAATATTTTGATAATTTTTATTGGGTGGTTTCCTTCACAATATGTATGAGGATCAATAGTAGAATTAGCTACACCTAACAACAACAACAACAACAACCCAGTATAATCCCACTTAGTGGAGTCTGGGGAGGGTAGTGTGTACGCAGACCTTACCCCTACCCTTGGGTAAAGAGGCTGTTTCCAAATAGACCCCCGACATCCTTCCCTCCAAGAACTTCCCATTGCTCTTGGGGAGACTCGAACTCGCAACCTCTCGGTTGGAAGTGGGGGTTGCTTACCATCAGAGCAACCCCTCTTGTCTAGATTCCCATAATTCCAAGATGTCATGTTTCTCAAATCAACAATTATAAGAAAATACAAAAAAAGGAAAAAAATAAATGTTCAAACTTGAACCCTAGCAATTTATACAGCTACAACTACACTGTTAGTTCCCCGACAACGACGCCAGAATTTGATCACACCCAACTCTACCCCTAAAAAGTATAAGTGGTCGCTGCAAATATGATCCGGTCTAAAAGGCCGGAGTCGAATCCCACAGAGAAATAGGCTTAGCTATATCTGTTTAATATCACTAAAAAGACCAGTTTGAACAATTTTATAAAGATTGAGATTTGTATTTCTAACTAATTAATTAGAAATACTAGAAAACGGTAAAATTGTCAACTAACGAGACAAAGGGTTGGAGACTAAATTAAGGAGGTCTAAAGTTATGATTTTCCCAATTGTCGGAATCCTTCTAGCCACGTTCCCAATAATTTTGCCAATGTATTCTCTACTGATCGTGAGCACTTTAGATGTCGTAATTCTCTCTCTCAAAACTAATATAATGTACTAGATATATTCTCTCGAACTACGCTAGTTGGATTTATCTAACCGCTAATTATGACCACGTCAAGGCTTTGTTTTTCCTAAACCTATCTTTAAACCCAATGTATTGATTTTTCACATATGTTAGGAGTGGCGTTGTTCAAAAACCACGTAAATATGTATCCTTTCTCAAGCAACACATAATAAATAGGCATAGTCAATCAATGGTCATTCAATCAACCACAATAAACACGTAGTTGAAAAAGTAGAGAAATCCAATGGCTCAATTATATTAAAACATAACAAGAATTTATCCTAAAAAATGTTCCATCAAAACCCTAGAAGACGAATTAGCTATTCATAATAGTATGCAATAATATAATACAAGAATTCATTACCAATAATGGAAATTGGAAGAAGTAAGTTAAAAACTCGTAGAAGAATTCTCCGCCTTGCTCCCAATGTGTTCTTGACTCCTTAAGTCGAATCCACAATGTCCTTAGCCTCCTTAGGTCTAAATTATGTCAAAGGTGTATCCAACCCATTAAAATACCATTTTCTATGTATGTATACCTATTAGGGTCGGGCCCAAACAATTATACCTTCTCCTGGACGAAAAAACACTTTTCTAGGATTTGACTAGCGGGGCCGCGCTAGTGGCCGCACATATTGCCAGTGTTCTGCCTGACGAGCGTGGCCTGAGCGCGACCGCTCTATTATCGTGCATGTTTCACCTTATTCCGCATAGAATTTGGAAAAACGTAAACATGAAAGGTGTATTCCTTTGAGTTATCTTTCCAACTATATATTGTGGATACCAAATTGAGTTTTGAGCAAAACGTTATATCCATTTTACTAGATAGTGCACAATATGCATACTCGATTACTCGTTTGCTATAACTATCATTCGTTGATCCAAAACACAATCCAGGCTTAGTTCCTTGAGCATTTACTCAGACTTTAAAGCTCCAAATCACTTTAATTCATTCCATAATATCTACATAGCTCGAAATCACTCATACAAGGCATAAAACACACCATTATTGCAATAACTAGGCATTAAAGCTCAAACTTAACTAAAGTGCAGTAAATTTGAGTGTTATAAGTGACTAAAATACGTAATTATAGCCTATCTTCATGCGTCATGCAACCCGATTCATCAATTGTAACCAACACTCCCAGAGCTGACATCAAGTAGAAACCTTTCAGTTTCTCACAATCCACATGTACATCATCAAGAGATAAATATGAGTGGGTGAACCTACATGGATAGATCCTTATCCACATGTAATCACGACCAATTCAATGTGCTACCAGCTCAGCGTGGTCACAATCTCAATATCATAATCCGTCAGCGTAGTCACATGCTCAATGTGATAGATCTTCCTGGCATGATCACATGCTATATCACAATCCACCTAGCATGGTCACGAGTATATTAACACAATTCGTCTGGTGTTGCCATAAGCATATCAACACAATCTGCTCGAAGTGGTCACATGCATATCAACACAATTCACCCACTGTGGTCACAAACATATCAACACATCCTGCCCGGCATGATCACATGCATATCAACATAATACACTCGATGTGTGTACCAGCATAACAACACAATCTACCTGGTGTGGTCTCGGGCATAACAATACAATTCCCCCGGTGTGGTCACATGCATAACAACACATTCCATCCGTCATGGTCACGGGCATATCAACACAATTCGCCCGACGTGTTCACCAGTATAACAACATAATCTGCCCGGTGAAGTCTCAAGCATAACAATATAATTCACTCTGCATGGTCACAAGCATAACAATACAATCCGTCTGACGTGGTCACAAGCATCTAGTCCAAATCATATGACATAAAAGTAAATATACAAAAACACATGTAATAACATGCTAAACTTTATACATCTACAAAGTGTGTTATTATAGCTCAAATCGATAATTTTATCATAAAAATAGCAATTAACAAGTTTATTTAGGGAATTAGCTCTCCGTAATCTCAAACATGACTCAAATAGTTCACAACAATGATAATGTTGGAAACACGTTTCAAATGCAATATACTAAACGTGTGTTCTTTTGTAGGTTTTGATGAATGTCAAACAAAGCAATAAGCGATATATAGCAGTGCTCAAGGACAAGCACAAAATGGATGCATTACAAGAAGCTCAAGACAAAGTTTAGAAATGTTATAATTGAGTCAATATTAATTGTGATCTTGATTCCTCAATCTTGGCTCATAACATGGCTTCTCTACTAAAATTATTTTTCCAAAATCATGCATATCTAACTTAAGTGTCAAATGATTTTAAACTATGCATATTTATATTTGTTAAAATGTTTTTCAAACATGCCTCAAAAATCTGGGCTAAGATAATCGATTATGTACTTATGATAATCGAGTATCTCTAAGCCAAGACTGCATGACAATCGATTGTGAATTAATGATAATCGATTGTGAGTAAGTCAGTTAACATCAGGTTTTTGCAAACTGCATAACAATCGATTGTGTACTTTTGATAATCGATTGTTAACTGAGGCAAAGTTTTCAAAACTCAGAAAAATCGATTATGAACTAATGGTAATCGATTAGAATGAGAAAAATGTCTCCCAGTGTTTTTAAATAAATTAATAATCGATTGTGGCTTTTGATAATCGATTATATATGAGACAGAAAGTTTTGAAATTAATTAATAATCGATTATGGCTTTTGATAATCGATTATATATGAGACAGAAAGTTTTGAAATTAATTAATAATCGATTATGGCTTTTGATAATCGATTATATATGAGACAGTAAGTTTTGAAATTAATTTATAATCGATTGTTCTATTTGATAATCGATTGTTGGAACTAACCGTTGTCATACATTTTCAAATTACCTTCAGGTAATCGATTGTTGATATTTAACAATCGATGTTTTGCGTAAAATCTGGAAAAGATTTTCTGAACGTTGTTAAAATAATCGATTGTTGATTTCCTGATAATCGATGTTTTATGCCAAAAATTGGAAAGGATTTTTTAACGTTATAAATAATCGATTATTGATTTGAAGTAATCGATTGTTGACGTAAAATCTGGGATTGAATTTTTGATCTGATAGGCAAACAATCGATTGTTTAGTCTTGACAATCGATTGTCACTGAGTAATTTCAGCAATCCTTAATTGGCAATTAGACAACGGTAAGACTGAGTTTTTCACCTATAAATACAGGCTTAACTCAGTGTTTTCACAACAACAACATATACAATTTAAGTATTTTCATTGCTAAAAGCTTTCTTACATTGATCATCATTTTCATTCATCCATAAAGCTTTTTGAAGAGCCATTCTATTGAGCTAAGTTGTTGTGATCTTGAGCGTACTATTTCTACTCATATCTACTCATTGAGGAGTACTTTGTAAAGTGAGTTTGTTTTGTGTTTGTAAGAGAATTGCGATTCTCGTTTGTTGAGGAACTTGTGATTCCTCAGTTGAAGTCTTTGGGATTGTTATCCCCGAGCAGTTGAAGTCTTTGGGATTGTTATCCCCGAGCAATTGAAGTCTTTGGGATTGTCATCCCCGAGCAATTGAAGTCTTTGGGATTGTTATCCCCGAGCAATTGAAGTCTTTGGGATTGGTATCCCCGAGCAATTGAAGTCTTTGGGATTGTGATCCCCGAGCACCTAGGTGAGGCTTGTGTCCTCAGCTGTAACGGTTTGTTAAGCACCCGTAAGCTTGACAAGTTTAGTGGAAATCTCGAGAGAGTCTCTCGGGGACTGGACTAACCACGTTTGTGGCCAACCAGGATACATCATTGTGTAAGTTTATTTTACTGCACTTGTTTTAATTTCTGCAAAGTTTTTAAATTCCGCACTAAAACGCTTAATATTTTTAAAACGCTATTCACCCCCCCCTCTAGCGTAAAGCGTTATTGTCCAACAGATAAAACTATGAGATACATTATAGCTTATTGCTTAACACTCAATTATAGGCATATCATAAACTAAGCACCACCCCGAGCATGGATAAACACCCTGGTGCTCACACATGGGCTCAACCTCACATATATGTGCACCCATAGCGTGTAACTATCATTAATAATTCAAGAAACTAATGCCTCAACCAAGTTTAGATAAGAAACTTGCCTCATATAAGCCAAAATAAATACCGAGCAATCCAAATGACTCTCAAGAAATTCCATCCTGCATGTATCAACCTCCTAATGGCTCGAAACTAGACAAAAGTAACTCAAAAACATCAAATAATTCCGTAAGAGAAAAACCCAGTCGATAAAGGTCGAATCATTAATCAATTGCTCAAAGTCAACCAAAAGGGCAAACCTGTGCCTGATCACGTCCAACTATGCCTTCTAAAAGAAAAGCGATCGTTGCAAATATAATCCGGTTTTAAGTCCGAAGTCGAATCCTATTGGCCCAAGTTTAGTTGAAGTTTTGAAGAATGTCAAATGAACTCAGTGAAGGACCAGGTCCATCTTATGAGATAGACTGATAGAGTGGTTATCAATCCATGCATATGAGATGCACGTGAAGAAGATAAATCTTAGGGATCAAGAAGAAATATCTTCTGAACTGATCGAAAAGATTGCATATGGGATAAGGAGAGGAAGTCTACTTATAAGAAAAGAACACATCCGGATCAAGGATAAGGGTTGGAGTTTGTATTGTTCTAGGACTCAAATTTAATGGAGGATCAACAATTGAGTCTCAATCAAACTCTGATTACTAACCGAATAAATAATTGAGTTTGTTCTCTTTTACAGGTATGCACATACGCAGAAGTTAAGCTAAATTGAGAGCAAAAGAGCAAGGAAATTTTGCAAGCAATTTATGTGAGATTAAAGTGTGCACTCCTTCAGCTACTTGAACGAGATATAAGAACCAGTTCTATTGTGTTTATTCTTAGTCTAGTTCAATTGTAGTAGGTGGTTTAAACTTGTATCTTTCTTGATTTCATAGAAGTAATTGTATTAGTTACTTTGAGTATTCAAGTTAGAGTTGACTTGAAAGTGTCGCAACGGTCGAGGCTGTGTGCCACACTGGATTAAAGTTAATCCTTAGGTTTACAAGAGTTGTTTAAATGGTGTTTTGGCTCATTGATTTTAGTTGATGTTTGAGAAAATCCTACTGAGTAGTAGGTCGTGGGTTTTTTACCTTTTGAGCCAGGTGTTTTTCACGTAAAAATCTATGCGTTCTTTAATTTCTGTATTTTAACTCCGTAAAGAGTAGTAGTTAGAACACCTAGAAGAACCAGGTTCTTCTACATCGAAAAATATGGTACCACACAAATCACCCACTCTTCTATGGTATTGACATTTGGAACATCATTTGGTATCAGAGCAGGTTATCCTTGAAGAATCTTATACCTCAGGAAAAGACCAACATGAGTGCACCACCTAGGAATTGGGAAGGGCAATCTACTGCCAGGCCTCCACTATTCAATGGACAGTACTACTCATGGTGGAAGAACAAGATGAAGGATCACATCATAAGAGTAGACTATGAACTCTGGGACATAGTCACTGATGGTCCCTTGGCAGCTACAATGAAAAATGAGGAAGGAGTAGATGCGCTAAAGACAAGGGCTGACTGCACTGCGGAAGATTTGAAAAAGTGGAAGAAAAATGCTAAGGCCAAGAAATGGCTTGTATGTGGACTGGGTCCAGATGAGTACAACAGGATCCAAAGTTGTACTACTGCCAAAGACATATGGGACACTTTGCAAGTGGCTCATGAAGGAACATCTCAAGTGAAGAGATCCAGAGGAACACTGCTGTATTCTCAATGGATAAACTATTCAAGAGATGTGTACAAGGTTCACTACATTGACAAATTAACTTAAGTATCTTGGAAGAGTTATTCTTGAAGAAGACAAGGTTGAGAAAATCTTTGACAAGAGTTCTTTCAGTTGCTTAGGAAAGCAAAATCAGTGCTATTCAGGAATCCAAGAATATGGCTACTCTCAGACTGGATGAACTGATTGGATCTTACTGCTTATGAACTAAGAAGGAAAACCAAGAAGATGGATACACCCAAGAAGGAGAGAAGCCTAGCTCTCAAAATTATAGAAGGTTCAGATCTAAAAGATGATGAGATGACTATGATCACTAGAGATTTCAAAAAGTACCTAATGAGAGGAAATGGTTCATCAAGAGGTAAAAGCTTCAACAAGACAAGAGCTCATGAGAAGTAGACCAATGGCGGTTGCTATAAGTGTGGTAAGACTGAGCACATGATCAAGAATTGCCCTTAATGGGAAATTGAGTGGAAGAAAAAAAGGGCTGAACGAAGAAATAGGTAGAAGGAACAAGTTCAACTCAAAAGAAAAAAAGGTTCAACCAATGCTATGGATGCTGCTTGGGGTGAAACCTCTGATGAAGACTTAGAAGATGAAGTTGAAGAAGAGCAAACTCTTATGGCCATTGGAGAATCAAATGATGAGCAAGAGGTAAGTATCCTGCGTCTCAAGGACAAAATTAAATTTTTGTCTAAAGAAAGGTTGGCTGAGCTATTAATTAGACTTCATTGATGAGTCTGAGATAGTTAATGATGAAAAATAAGTTATGTCTAGGGAATGTGTTATCCAAAATGGTAAAATGCAAAAGTGTAGAATCTAGGGTTGTTGAGAGAGACAACAAAAAATGTTGAGTTGAAGAACCAAGTTCTTGAACTTGACAATAGTATTCTAGAACTTAGGTCTGAAAATCTATAATTGAAACTTGGAATAGGAAAGAAGAAAGTTGATCACTCATTTCTCACTCTAGAAGAAAATCAAGGAAAAATAAAAGATGAACTGTATAAGAAAGATGAATTGATTTTGGACCTAAAAGAAGATCTAGGAAAGATGAAACATGAACTAGAAATAACTTGCAAATGAAACAAAGCTTCTGATGCTCTCTCTTCGTTGCAAGAGCATCACAGTAGCAACAAAAGAGGACTTTGTTATAGGACTCAAGCTCCAAAATGGGACCCCAACAATAAGTACCTCACACATCCTGAAAATAAGATCTGCACATACTGTGGTAAGACTGGCCATTATAAAAGTGAATGCAATGCTAAAGAAAAGGCCAGTCAAAATAACAAAGCTTTTGTTTAAGAAAAACACAAGTTGCCTGGTTTGGCAAGAAAGAATCTGATTCATCCTTTTACCCATAGAAAGAGAACCAAACCAGTTTGGGTTCCTAAGACTAACCCCTGATTTCTTTTTGCAGGTTCAAGTGAAATGCAGTAGCCAAATATGGTACATGGATAGTGGCTGCTCAAAACACATGACTGGGAACAAGGACCAGTTCCTTTCAGTTGAGAACCTAAAATGAGCTAATGCCTCCTTTGATAATGGAACGAAATGTGAGATCATTGGGGTTGAAAAGGTAGGTAAGACAGACTCTCATTCTATCTACTTGATAGATGGCTTTAAATACAGCCTAATCAGTGTGTCACAACTGGTGACAGAGATAACCTTGTAGCTTTCACCTCTACCAAATGCTTTGTGATTAACCTTACCACTGACAAGATTGTTTTGCAGGGAAAAAGAGTTAACAATATTTACATTGTAGATTTGTCAACTCTTTCAGAAAATGAACTCACTTGTTTAAGTGTGCTAGTTAATGATACCCTCGTGTGGCACAAAAACCTTGGCCATGCCAGTCTAAATCAACTAAACAAATTAGTCTCCAAGGACTCGGAGGTAGGGTTACCTAATATCAAATTCATGGAAGACAGAGTTTGTGAGGCATGTGCAAGGGGAAAGCAGGTACGACCATACTTCAAATTCAAGAAAATGATAAGTATGTCCAAGAAGTTGTAACTGGTTCATATGGATCTTTGTGGTCCAATGAGAACTATGAGCAGAGGTGGAAAGAAATATGTGATTGTGCTTGTTGATGATTATTCTAGATTTACCTGGGTAATATTTCTGACATCTAAAGATGAGGCATTTTAAATGTTTACTACTTTTGTTAGAAAAATTCAGAAACAATTAGGAAATCAGCTTGCATCCATTAGGTCTAATCATGGAACTGAATTGGAAAATGTAAAATTTACTGAATATTGTGATGAAAATGGTATAGATCACAACTTCTCTGCTCCTAGGACTCCTCAACAAAATGGAGTAGTTGAAAGAAAGAACAGGACCCTTGAGGATATGGCAAGGACCATGCTTCTCTCTAGTAAATTACCCCACAGCTTCTGGGCAGAGGCTGAAAAATTGCATGATAAATAATCAATAGATGCTTGACTAGACCTCTTGTTGAGAAAACTACCTATGAGTTACTTAAAGGGATAAAACCAATCATATCCCATCTTAGGGAATTTGATTGTAAGTGCTATGTACAAAACAATGGAAAAGACTCCCTAGGTAAGTTTGATCCCAAAAGTGATGAGGTTGTATTATTGGGATATTTTTCGCACAGCAAAACATATAAAGTATTCAATAAAAGAACTTTGTGTGTAGAATAAGTGTGCATGTTATATTCGATGAAACTAATGTTCTTTCTAAGAGACATGAACATGAAGATGAATGCATTGGACTAGTAAAAGAGTTGGTTGAAGTACCATCAAAAGAAGGAACATGTGATGAGACAGGTTCTTCCACTCAGGGCAACCTGACAGGGGGAAATAATCAAGTAGAAAATAAAACAAACTCTCTACAAGAACCTATCTATGAACCTGTTCTTCAGCAACAGAACCCAGTAAAATCATCTGGTAGAAACCAGTTGGTGGTGAAATCCCACAAGTATCAAAGTTCTCATCCCATTGAGAACATCATTACTGACCCAAGATCTGGAGTCAAAACTAGATCAAAATTATAGAATCTGTGTGCATTTGATGCTTTTCTATCTCTTATTGAACCTAAAAATGTTGTTGAGGCTTTGCAGGATGCAGATTGGGTCAATGCTATGCAGGAGAAACTCAAACAATTTGTAAGAACTCAAGTCTGGCATCTAGTTCCAAGACCCAAGGACATATCAGTCATTGGTACAGAATGGGTCTTCAAGAACAAACTTGATGAAGATAGAAGTGTTACAAGAAATAAGGCAAGGCTGGTGGTTCAGTGCTACAACTAAGAGGAAGGTATTGACTATGATGAGACCTTTGCCCCAGTTGCAAGACTAGAGGCAATTAGACTCCTCATAGCCTTTGCAGCACGTATGTAATTCACTCTCCATCAGATGGATGCCAATAGTGACTTCCTGAACAGCTACCTCAAGGAAGAAATGTTTGCGAAACAACCTCCGGGATTTGAAAACATGGAATGTTCTGAGCATGTGTACAAGTTGTACAAGGCTCTATATGGGCTCAAGCAGGCCCAAGAGCTTGGTATGAACGACTATCAAACTTCCTACTGGAAAAAGGGTACAAAAGAGGTAAAATTGACATAACTTTGTTCCTAAGGGAAAAAGGTAAAGACCTACTTGTTGTGCAAATATATGTTGTTAGCATAATATTTGGGGCCACTACTGATAGGTTGAGTAAGGAATTTGCAAACTTAATGGAAAGTGAGTTTGAAATGAGTATGATGGGTGAACTAAACTTCTTCCTAGGCTTGCTTGCAGATCAAACAAAGTCCAAATGAGACCATGATCTATCAGTGGAAGTATACAAAAGAACTTATCAAAAAGTTTAACATAGAGGACTCCAAAGAAATAGATACACCTATTGCAATTGCCATCAAATTAGATGTTGATGAACCCGGTTCATCAGTTGATGAAAAGTTGTATAGGGGAATTATTGGTTCACTCTTGTATGTTACTGCCATCAAACCTGACATTGTTTTTAGTGTAGAGATTTGTGCTCGTTTCTAGAAAAATCGAAATGAGTCACACTTGACGCTGCCAAGAGGATATTGAAATATCTGAAAGGCACCACTGATTTGTGTCTTTGGTATCCCAAAGGTAGTAATTTTGATCTAGTAGGATATGCTGATTATGCAGGTTTCTTAGTGGAAAGGAAGAGCATATTGCACATATCCTGGGGTCATGTGCTACTAAAAAGCAAAATTCAGTAGCCCTATCCACTGCTAAACCTGAATATGTTGATGTTGCTTCTTATTGTGCTCAATTGCTATGGATCAAACAATAGCTGGTAGACTTTGGAATTGAATTGGGAGGTATTCTAATATTTTGTGATAACACTAGTGCTATAAGTATGATAAAGAACCATGTTCATCATAAAAGGACCAAGCACATTGATTTTAGACACCACTTCTTGAGAGATAATTATGAGAAAGAGTTAATCTCAGTAGAATTATGTGCTATTGATAAACAAATAGCTGAAATCTTCACTAAAGCACTGAGTAGAGAAAACTTTGAAAGGAACATGTTGGAATTAGGGATAATTAAGATCACCTAAAAAGGTCTAGTTAGAATGCACAATTAAAAAATGAATTTTTTTTGGTTAGGAGTTCTAATTATCATGTAATATTTAGACTAATTCTTGCTCAGTTTCATACTTTGGTTAGCATACTCCCGAGACATATTTTTATATGACTTACTGATCTCTTACAAAGTTTTTCTATTTTGATATTTGAGGCATGATCAAGAGAAGTTTTACTTAAAGAACCTGGTTCATCAGTATATATTTATGAGAAAGTTCAGGTATATTTCTATACTTTGCATAAGTACAAAAATAAATTTTCCAACTGTGAGTAAAATTCCTAATTATATTAAACTTCTAGAAATTATATCCGTTTTGCATTGAACCAATTTCATTACCCTAGGATTCTAAATAAAATGGGAATTTTTCCTGAAAACCAGCGTCGCCCATTAATCACCAGGAGACCTGAATTCTAATGTGATTAGACCTCTAATTGACTAGTGAAAAAGCATGTCATTACCATACTTAATCATAACCCCTCTTTAAATACACACCACATATCTTCTTTTTGCTTATAATCGACATTCGCTTCTTCCAAAATTCTGACCATCTCTTTCATCTCAAAAAATTTCCAAAATTCCCATATATACTCTACCATGACAAACCCTCAAGACAACCCAGGTACTCCCTCACCAGTATTCCACAATACTTCATCATCTACACCTCCTGTTGAAACCCTAAAACCTAGGTTCCGTCGCCAGAAAATGTTGGCCAGAAAAACTATAGCTTTTGGCTAGATGAGAAAATCCTTGAATGAAAAACTGAAAGCTATCCAAAAGAAGGAAAGTCCAACTAAAAAATCTGTATCAAGCTCTGAGTCTGAGGCATTTATCTTTGTAAGTAAAAGAGAAGAACATGGGTCTTCTGATACTGACGATAACCAAGATAACCCAAGTAAGGTAAATACTTGCTTTGCATTTTTTGATGTGGTAGAACGGGAAGAAAATAGGTTTGTGTTGGTGGGATCTGTACAAAAATTTACAAGGGACTAGGACTAGTAGAAGGGGAAAGAAAAGAAAGAAGAGGTTCTTGCTATCTGTGGTAGTGTAGAAAAGGGTGGCATCAAGTAAGAGGGAAGTGGTTCTGGAGAGGTTGCTGAAGGGCTTGTTAATCTGAGTGAGCAGCAAAATGAACCTGGTTCATCTGTTGAGGAAACCTTGGCTGATATCTTGAAAAAGGTTGGGGCTAGCTATGATCCAAAGAAGAGCAAGGCTTCTTCCCAAAAGACCCCAACTTCTTCCAAACCAACTAAGAAAAGCGAGGTGTCATGTTCCAAGTCTGATGTTCCTTCATTGCTAAAAGGAAGAGATACAAGGAGCATGGTTAAGCAAAGTGAGGTACAAATATAGAAAACTTTAGAGAAAAGTAAGAAAAAGAAGAAGGAAAAAGGAAAGGCAAAATGAACAAGATCGATTTGTCATCTTTGGCAGGAGAAAGATTCTGAAGGGGAGGGTTCTGAAAGACCCGAAGGAACCAGGTCTGATTAGGTTGGTGGATGCACTAGCTACCCAAGGTTGGAAGGACATGGTTCTCTAACTGGATGGAATGCTGGCAAGAAAGGAGATGATCAAGTTCATGGCAAATGCCATTGTGAAAAATGGGGTAGTCACCAGTGTGGTTAAAGGAGTGAATATGCAATTTGATGCACTTAAATTGGGGATAATTTTGGAAATACCCTATTAGGGCTATGATGACTACACTAGGCAGAGGTGGCCTTGTCTAGATGATCTTCCTAGTGCTCTCCAAATCACCAGAAACGTTTGTGACATAGAGTCTGATGAAGATGTGCCACATGCAAGATTTGTGCAGAAGAGTGAAATGAAGCCTGAGCACAAGGTGCTATTTGAATTTGTGAACAAGTGTCTGTTGCCCAGACAGGAGTGAAGCCATACTGCTAACTACATGGACTTGGTTCTTCTGGAATGCCTTGTGCGAGAAAAGCATATTAACGGGCCTTCCTTCATTGTCAAGCTACTGGACAGGGTCATAAATGGCTCCAAGGCTCATGCTACTCCTTATGGGTTCGTACTGATGACTATGCTGGATAGGTTGAATGTTCCCTTGAAGAAATGGGAGATGACTTCCATCAAGGACTGTTTTGGTGTGAAAACCCTGCAGACTATCTCCTCAGTTTATCCCCAGTTGAACCTGGTTCATCTCTGAAGACTCCTGTGAACAGCAAGGTTAGGGCCTTGGTTCAAGAGTGTGGGACAAATGATACTGAGATTGCTAGGCTCCAGGCTCGAGTTGCTGAACTAGAAAATGAGAGGAATAGCCTGAAAGATGAGTTAGCGAAAGAAAAGGAAAAGGGTGAAGGGATGCTTTAGACAATGCTCAATTTACTCCAATCCCAAGCCTTTAGTTCTCCAAACCTTAGGTCCTCCAGCATTGCCCATGAACCAGTCTAGTAACCCCGTCAGTGACCCAGATTAGGGATTTTTTCTTTACTTGTTTTTCTTTGCTCATGGTTGGATGATTTCTTTGTTTTTGTCAACTAGTTTGTATAAGCATTTACTGTCAATGCCAATCTACTTTTCTCTTTCTTTGTGAAGATTTTGTTCTTAGTAGTTAAGTGTTTATCAAGTTTGATTATTGTTTCACTAAACCATGGTTTCACCTGCAGTTGCCCAAGTGGCCATGAGTAACTATTTTAATCTGGGATTCACGTTCTATGCAAATTTTCGATGATGCAAATAAGGGGAAGAGATATTGTGCTTTACTTTATATTCTGAAAAGTGATATTTATAACCTGATTAAATCTAGTCCTTAATAATGAGTTAAAATTCTTAAGTAGAAGTGTTGATAATTTACTAAGTTCCACACGTTCTCTGATCAGAAAAGTACAGAGTTTGTCATCATCAAAAAGAGGAAATTTGTTGGCCCAAGTTCAGTTGAAGTTTTGAAAAATGACAAATGAACTCAATGAAGGACCAAGTCCATCTTATGAGGCACAACAGTTATCAATCCATGCATATGAGATGCACGTGAAGAAGATAAATCTTAAGGATCAAGCAGCAATATCTTCTAAATTGGTCAAAGAGATTACATATGGGATAAAGAGAAGAAGTCTCCTTATGAGAAGAGAACACATCCGAATCAAGGATAAGGGTTGGAGTTTTTATTGTTTTAGGACTCAAATTGAATGGAGGATCAACAATTGAGTCTCAATCAAACTCTGATTTATCAACCTAATAAATAACTGAGTTTGTTCTCTTTTATAGATATGCACATAAGCAGAAGTTAAGCTAACTTGAGAGCAAAATAGCAAGGCAATTTTGCTAGAAATTTATGTGAGATTAAAGTGTGCACTCCTGCAGCTACTTGAACGACATAGAAGAACCAGTTCCATTGTATTTATTCTTAGTCTTGTTCAATTGTAGTAGGTGGTTTAAAATTGTACGTTTCTAGCTTTCATTGAAGCAATTGTATTAGGTACTTTGAGTATTCAAGTTAGAGTTAACTTGAAAGTGTCGTAACAGTTGAGGCTTTGTGCCACACTAGGATTATAGTTAATCCTTATGTTTACAAGAGTTTTGTTAATATTGTTTTGGCTCATTGATTTTAGTAGATGTTTGGGAAAATCCTACTGAATAGTAGGTCGTGATTTTCACATTTTGAGAAAGGTGTTTTCCCCATAAAAATTTCGGTGTTCTTTAACTTTTGTTTTTTAATTTCGCCAACAGTAGCAGTTAGATCACCTAGAAGAACCAGATTCTTCTAAATCAAACAATTGGGTACCACACAAATCACCCACCTCTTGTATGGTATTGACGTTTGGGGCATCAAATCATTAGGGAACTAACCTATCTATTACAACTCTTTTCAATGCTATTATCAACTCAAACAATTTCCAGATGCAAGCTTTTTATCAACAAAGATTGGGTTTTTGTTTAACTACTTCAAATGATATTAAAAATAACACGATGCTAAATCAAATAAATTGCAATGGTAAAAGGGTCTAGGGTAATGATTTCTTCAATTGCTACATTAAGCCTTAATTATTTTGCTTTAATCTCGAAGTAATACTTCTATGCGAATTATGAGCTATGGGTTATCGTAATTATATCTCGATCAACTACAATAATTTAATAGAGCATTCTCTCAAACTACACTAGCTGATAATTTATGCAGCTCTGAATTATCCCACCAAAGTTTTGTTATCTCTAACCCCACTTTTAAGTTCAAGTAATGGATCTCTTTAATTACCTAAAAGTGGAGTTGTTCAACAACAGTCTAACCTAGTATTCTTTTTCAAGTAACACAAGGCAATGAGACACAATTAATCAATGGCCCATTCAATTAATCACTATACAAAATGTAGTTAAACAATCATATAATTAATCTGGCTAGATTATAACAAAGTTGAGTAAAAAATTCTTCCAACAATTGGATCCATCAACCCTTGATCAATTGTATAGCTACTCATAACAAAGCAAGATAAAACTACAAAATAGTTCATAATGTATAATTGTAAGAACTAAAAGGAGATAGAAAAACTCTAATATTTGGTTGATCTTCTCACACTTGTTCTTGCCTCCAAAGTAGTCTAAAAACAAGCTTAGTCATATCTTGGGCGAGCTTCTAGAGTTTATAAGGATTTAGAATAAGTTTTCCCCGAGTTACACTTTGGTCCCCAAATTTTCTAGCAACTGCACAGTTCACCTCGGCAGGCCACGGTTAGAGTTAAACAGTCTGCCTCGCATTTGTGGCATGCCACGGGATAACCGCGGTCGTGGTGGATTCAAACCCACTCCACTTTTTGCTTCTTTCCGCTCGGGTGCTTTTTGATTGGATGTTTTCTTCACATTATTGACTCCTAAGCACTCCATAGTTCTTCCTAACTTGGAGTAGTCCCTGCAAAGCAAAAGAAAACCAATTAGAGCATTTTGTTATCATTTTTCCTATAAACAACAATAAAGCATAGTATAATTAAGGTGTAAATATCGTCTATATAGCCTAATATCAACACCCCACACTTAAATCATTGCTAGTCCTTGAGCAATCCACCACATTCTATCAAAGTTCATTACTTAAGCTTTTCCTTTAATGAATCACATCCTGAACAATTCACCAAAGTTGCACCTAGTGGTGAACATCCTTTGCCTCAGAGGTCGAATCTCTCGTACATGCAATATTCACACTTACTCAAACTACTCTATACAGAAGTGAAGACTTACCTTTCCTTCGTGAATCACATGCCCCCACATCACACAAGTGAGTAGTTCCACAATTAATATTATTAAGAACAATTAGGAAATCAGATGGTTAAAATACGCTAAATCTCCAAAAGAATATTCACATGCCACAAAGATGCACCATAGGCTTGCCTGTAGTATACTACTCTACTAATCGAGCCTATTCAGTCTAAGATCAATTGTAATGTAGGCTAATGGATGTGAATGATATATTTTGATATAGTGACTTACCTCCTTAAGCACTTTTAATACAATCACATTAACCTTCCAAATCATACTTCTGTCAACCAGGCGTTCCACCACATTTTATATATAGCATCCCATTCCTCTAGGTATATTTGTATCAAACTACCACTTATAAACTACAACATTTATTCACATTTGTTTTCGTGGCGCTTCTTCTTTTACTCTTCCAAAACTATACCTTTCCTCTATTTCATTGGCTTCATTCAATAACCAAACCACCACCCACACTTTAACATTTGCATATGTCAAGGCCATTCAAGTGCTCATGGGAGGTAAAAGGGGTTCAAACAGATGGCTATTCAAATAATTGGATAAGGTTCGCAATGTGGTTGCCAAAGAAACATGCTTATAGGGTCAACGGTGTTAACTACGATGTATCACATTTAGGTGGGTTTACTTTCTATATCTGGATTAACAAAGAAATGCGTATATCATTTCTAAGACTGAATGAAGCTACTATTTTGCTTTGCAAACACACATGGAAAGTTCTAGGCACAAATGTAGAGCATAAAATACAGTACAACTCACACACACATGGCACATGGCACATAACTCACTCTAGATTGGTTTATCAAGACACTATCTTTTGAGTGTTCAAGTCAGTTACAAAATATTTATGGCACTTTAGCAAGACTCAACCACTGAGACTAGGCGTTACACTCTAGTGTCGATTGTGTTCAGGTGTATTAATGCCATGGGTTTCTCTTTCCATTTCAGCTCGTTGCCCATCAATACTAACTAAAACTAAACATAAAATAAACAAAAACTACCTACACCTGATTCAAGCTAAACCCTTGGAAAAGAAGTGTGGCCTAAAGAAAAATCAAAGGGGGAGTTACTACACTACCTAAAAATAAAATAAAAAATCTTTTTGGTATTTTTATAGACTAACTTCCCTCAAGAAACTATCTCAACTATCCGTCATCAGGAAGAGTCCTTATATTCTTTTTTTATCTAGTTGGACTAATATCCCTCAGGGGATCTGTCGAAAGATGTCTGTCTTCGGGCCAAGTCGAAGTTAGCTAGATGACCCTTCCATACCAATCAATCAAAAAGAAAGAAACATCATACAAATTTACACAATCTATTTACAACAACAACTATCCCCTACCCCGTACTTAAAATATTGTCATGTCCCCCATGTCAACAAATATAAAGTAGAGTAGGTTAAGGGGTCTTCCATGATAATCAATCTTGATCAGAGACGGTGCGAGGATCGAGGTGACATGCTCGTCCTAGCGCTCGAAGCCATCCCATAATATTTTTCTCCGACTTTGCCTGTTGAGTGGTCAGAATGTCAACTCTGGTGCCCACGTCCATGACAGAAGTGTGAAGACCAGCCATTTCTTATTCCAGGGCTGTCAGGCAGGTACTTTGGTAGGGTTATGATAGGACCCCTCATCAACTCTCGCAGGTGATGGGACATTAGCTTCCTCAGCATCATCATCAGATTCATCATCATCCTCGACCATCACTACCGACTCTCTCCCAATTTTGATTTTGCTCGCCCGTAACGGGGGTTTTAATGGCAATTTTCCATCAACTATAAGGTTTTCAGGGACTCTAGCAAGATAGCACAACTTAGTGACTAGAGAAGGGAAGTAAAAAACTTTTAGTATCTTAGTTCAAATGAACATCTCATCATGGAGGAGCCGGGCGACATCAAAATCCTGGTGGCTCATTAGACTGTAGATAGCCACTGCCCGTGGCCCATTGACATCAGTCGTGTTGCTGGAGGGTAGCAAGCGACTGTTGATAATGGTAAGCCAACACTTTGCCTTCCAATTAAGAGACTGTGAGTTCAATGTTATCATATGCTTTATCCATATAAACTACTTGTCAGGCACACCTATGACATTAAGAATTGGTGTCCAATTGGCCCGCGGGCGGTGATAAGCAATATAAGCATCCATCTCCCCCGTTAATACTGGTCGACGATACACCCGGCGGAAGGCCTCGATGGACGCATTTACCCGGGTATTGAATACTTTTACAACCCCCTCCTCATGTTTCGGGCAGTTGGCATATATTTCTCTTACCATCTATGCATTTTCCTCCTCCGATTCCTCAAAGAAGATGTCCAGCTGATGCCTCCTCAACTCAGCAAAGGCATTCGGGCATTCCACTTGCAAAGCTACCCGGTCAATGTTCACCTCTGCTAATAATTTCTTAGATTCCTTTTCTTTGTACATGTCCTCCGTCAGTTTGGAGACAAACTTAGTGTTGTTAAACTGTGTCGTACTATCTTGACCCCTAGCTCTCGAGGAACTGCCCGGTCTACTAGCGGAGGACCCTGTGTTGCGTCTCTTCCTAGATGAATGCATTTTTCCTATCAAATAGAGAATCGCCTATCAGTGAGGGTGTAAGTTCTTTGAATTATGGGTGGTTACTTAGACTTCACCACAAGCATGGTCATATTAGCCTTATAAATCTATTGGGGCAATTCCACAAAAACCTTGTGGGCAAGACACTTTACTAACACATATGGCCCATACGGATATATCAATGCTACCCCCAAATCACAATTGACACTTCACCATTCCACCCACAATACTAGTCTTGCACACACAAGCACACACATCTCTACAAGATATTGCACACACTTCACTACATATTTGGCACAAAACCTGTTAAAAAGCAAAAGGAAAATCAATAGAAAAAATCTACAAAAAATACTACACAATTAAATATTAAGCTACATAAAAACTAAAAAAAAATACAAGAAAAGAAAGGGAGAAGCATGCCATACCTGGGATGAATAGAGAGGTAGAGGAATGGAGGTGGAGTGAGGATGGGTGTTTAGAGTGAATGGGAGAAAGTAAATAACAAGAAGAAGAAGAATAAGAAGAAGAGAGGAGAGGATTGTTGGGTTAAGGTTAGAGAGGGAGAGAGAATTTGGGAGAGTGAGGGGGTTTGGGCGGGCGGGTTAGATATTAGGAGGGGGGGTTAAAAAAAAATTATAAAATAAAAGAAGAAGAAAAAAAGAAAAGAAAAAAGTAAAAGAAAATTATCTGGTGCAAACTCACCGCTGTTGCGGTGAGTTAATAAAATTGAGGCAGAATGTCATCGAATCACCGTGGTCCTACCGCGGTGGGTTGAGCGAATTCGAGGCAGAATCCTCATCTCTCACCGCGGTCTAGATGCGGTCATGGTGCAAGGATGTTTTTTGTTTTTTATTAAGTTACATAAGAAAACAAAATAGAAACATTCATGGGTTGCCTCCCATGCGTCTGATTTAACCTCGCGGCACGACACATGCTTGGATCATCACTCCTCATTCATGTACTGGGGCTCTTCCAATGTTATTGTCTCTTTATCCCCTATCTCATATTTCATTCTAAGGTAATATTTTGCCCATTCACTGTGAACTTATTCGTTCCATATTCTAATTCAATCTCAATAGCTCCAATTGAGAACGTTTGCACCACTCGGGACTTCAACTTACCCGGATACAATCTCAATCTTGAGTTGTATAACATTACTAACTCTTCAGATTTGAAGTTTCGATCCACGATATGCTTGTCATGCATTAGTTTCATCCGTTCTTTATATAATGCACTCTTGAATGCCTGGAACTTGAATTCCTCTAGCTCATGTTACCTAGTGACTCTGTTAGTGCCTACTATTTCCATGTCCAAGTTCAACTGTTGCAGTGCCCAAAGTGTTTTACGCTCGAGCTCTACCGGAAGGTGGAATGACTTTCCAAACACCAACCTGTATGGTGACTTACCAATTGGAGTTTTGAAGGCTGTGCGGTATGCCCATAATGCGTCATCCATCTTCCTTGTCCAATCGGTCCTTTTTGCATTCACTATTTTTGTAAGGTCACCTTTTTAATCTCCTTGTTGGACACTTCAACTTGCCTGCTCGACTGTGGGTGGTACGGGGTGGTCATATGACTAAATCCATACTTTTCCAATAGCGTGCAAACGCTCTATTGTAGAAATGGGTTCCGCTATTACTACGTATAACTCTCAGGGTGCGAAAATGTGTAAAAATATTCTTCTTTAGAAAACCTGTTATACCTTTAGCATCATTGGTTGGGAGAGCCACTACTTCGACCCACTTGAAGACGTAGTCAACTGCTTCCAATATGTACTTGTTACCATACGAGCTGACCAATGGCCCCATGAAGTCGATCCCCCATATGTCAAAAACCTCCTCCTCTTGAATTGTGGTCATTGGCATCTCGTGTCGGCGAGATATGTTGACTGTCCTTTGGCATTCATCGGAATGTTTGACCCAAGCATTGGCATCCTTGAACAAAGTTGGCCAATACAATCCTGACTCCTACACCTCAGCTGCTATTCTAATTCTTCCGAAGTATGGTGAAGCATGGAAAGCCTGCAAAACGGAATGACGATCTTTATCAGGGATACACCTCCAGATCACGTTTTCTATACATATTTTAAACAGAGACATATTTGGAGGGAAGGCAATGTGAAGATGTGTTGGCTAAGCAAAGTCTCGGTCCTGCTCCTGGCTTAACCATCCTACGTGAACCCCTACTGCAATCAGACAGTGGAAAAAGAATGATAACTTAGGTGCTGGAGGTTCATCCCAATAATAAAACTGACAATTACGAAAGCACTTTTTCTTTTGAATTGATGAGAGTTCATAAGGTACAAAACTACTTGCTAAATAGTTAGAAATATCAGCATACCATGGTACCTCCTCCATTGTCATTGCTAGTAACTGCTCATCCGGGAATGTCTCTGTTATATCCTCAACCTCTACCTTCTTTTAAACTCCTTCCAACCTTGAGAGGTGGTCATCTACTTAGTTCTCTGTCCCTTTTCTATTACAGATCTCGAGATCGAATTCTTGTAACAAAGGAACTCAACGAATCAAGAGTGGCTTTGGCTCCTTCTTTTTTATCAGATACATAATTGCTGCATGGTCCATATAAATAATAACTTTCGAGCCAATCAAGTATGACCGGAATTTTTGTCAAATACAAAAACGACAGCCAACATCTCCTTTTTCATCACATTGCAATAGAGTTGTGCACCGCTTAGCACTGCTTGCACAGTAAATCAGGTGCATCAGTTTATCCTTTCATTGCCCCAAGACTGCTCTTATAGCATAGTCACTTGCATCGCACATGAGCTCGAACGGTTGCTCCTAGTTGGGTGCAGTCACCAATATCTTCTTCGGTTCCTCAAATGCCAACCTACAATCATTAAAAAATGCAAAGGGATGATCCTTTTCAAGGAGTTTACATAAAGGGTTAGCAATATTAGGGAAATATTTTACGAATTGCCTTGTTGAACCCGGCGTCCCCAAGGGAACTTCTCACTGCCTTGACTGAAGTAGGCACTGAAAACTTCTCAAGCACGTCAACCTTAGCATAGTCAACCTCGATTCCTTTACTGGACACACGATGCCCCAAGACTATCCCTTCTTGTACCATAAAATGACACCTTTCCCAATTCAGCACTAAATATTTCTCCACACATCTTTTCAACACTCTTCTTAAGTTATGAAACAGTCCTTGAATGAAATCCCCCACCACGGAGAAATCATCCATAAATAACTCCCTAATGTCCTCCACTATGTCCGTGAAAATGGCTAACATGCACCGTTGAAATGTCGCTGGTGCATTGCAAAGCCCAAATAACATTCTTCAAAAGGCAAAGATGCCATACAGACAAGTAAATGATTTTTTCCCTCTGTCTTCGGGGGCTATTGATATCTGATTGTACCCCGAATATCCATCCAAGAAACAAAAGTGAGATTGCTCGGCCAACCTGTCCAGCATTTGGTCAATGAATGGCAAGGGAAAATGTTCCTTTCGGGTGGCTGTGTTCAATTTCCAGTAATCCATGTAAATCGACGAGCCGAGATCAACTCGTTATTCTCATTTTGTACGACCATCATTCCTCCCATTTTTGACACACACTGAACATGGCTAACCCAATTGCTATTAGAGATGGGGAAGATGATACCCATATTTAACCATTTGATCACTTCTTTCATCACCACCTCTTTCATATTTAGGTTCATCCTTCGTTGATGATCTCTGGAAGGCTTGTGCCTTTCTTCCAAGAGAATCATGTGCATACAAAAGGTTGGGCTGACCCTTTATGCCCACCATGGTTCAACCAATGGCAGTCTTACATTCCTGTAGCACCTATAGGAGCTGCTCTACTGGCACATCTAGCAAACCAGATTATATAATAATTGGCAAAGTAGAACTAGGCCTTAAGAATACGTACCTGAGGTGAGCTGGGAGCAGTTTCAGCTCCAGTTTGTATGGTTCCTTTACTGATGGTTTTACCGGTAATATAGCCCTCTTTTCTAACTCAAGGGACTCGAACTGAGGTTCATTCTTCCAGAATCCTTGGCCTTCGAGTGCCCTGACTCACTCTGCCAACCCTTCACTATCCATCTCCTCTAAATTTTTCAAGCAACACCCTAATGGATCTTTAGCAGTCAAGGTCTCATCATCTTCATGCAGGATCACATCTAGTGCCTCCACTATGGAGAAATTAGCATATTCACCAGGTCTCCTCATGGATTAATGAACATTGAATATAACTTCTTCATCGTTCAACCTCATTTTTAATTCCCCAGTTTCACAATCACTGAGTGCTCTCCCAGTGGCTAAGAATGGCCTCCCTAAAGTAATAGGTATATCTTTATCTATCAGGCAATCCAAAATAACAAAGTCTGTAGGGAGTATAGACTTTCCCACTTGTACCAACACATCATCAAGAATCCCTATTGGCCTTTTAACCGTGCGGTCAGCCAGTTACAACAACATCGAAGTCGGTCTAGCTCTGCCAATATGTAGTTTGGTGTATATAGCCAGAGGCATCAAGTTTATGCTGGCTCCTACGTCACATAATCCCTTTGTAAAGGCATAACTCTCAATAGTGCACGGAATAGTAAAACTACCTGGGTCTGACATCTTTTGAGCAATGGTCTTGTCACTACTGTACTGCACGTCTGTGTCAGAGTTACTGTGGATAGGTCTTGAAAGTCATATTTTTGTGACATTAGGTCCTTCATCATCTTTGCATAGCCTGGAATCTCGCTCAAAGCATCCATAAGAGGAGTATTCAATTGAATTTGACTAAATATTTCTATGAATTTCCTGTATTGATCTTCCTTCTTACTGGCAAAAAATGGTGCAGATATCACCCTGTGTGCACTGCTTACATGCTTCTCTCTATTGGGTTATATGGCACAAAAGGTAACACCTATTATACCGTTTGTTCACTCTCTTTGGCCTTACCCTTACCATCTTGAACCTATTCAACCACCACTTTAGTAAGTTCTACTGATTCATCTGCCTCCAATGGAACTGTAGTGGCTGGCGTAGTCTCTTTGTTGGATTGTGCAACTTCTTGATCCTTGTCTAAATCTCTCCCATTTTGGAGACTTGCGGCCATCAGCTGATTTAGGTTTTGCTCCTTGGGGTTAATGTTCGTGTCTGCTGGCAATTTTCCTTCGGGGAGATTGTTTAAGGCCATAAACAACTGCCCCAACTGAGTTTTAATGTTCTTTATCACTGAGTCATGCACTACCAACTTTTCCTGCATCTTACCATTTGTTCCAATGAGTTGTTGAAGCATACCCCTGATCTCTACCATGTTATTATCTTGTTGCTAAAAAGGTGGCTGATATGTCAACTGTTGCTGGTTTATTGTGGATTGCCCTGTTGTCTTTGATATGACATCATTTGGCCTTGGGGTAGCATACCTCCAGGTTGTGGCATATTTGGTCTGTATTATTGATTTAGTGCCGGTATCCACTGCTTTCCTCCTTGTCTCTGAACCCCAAAGTTGTTGACATAATTCATATCCCCTCTTAACCCTTGGTTGTAACCTTCTCCACTCCATGAACACACATAAGACCGATTAACGCACGGTGTGCACAATCCTCCATTTTTTGTGTCAAAAATATGCACTTGCTTTGTATCCATCTCATCAATCTTCTTTATCAATATAATCATATGATTCATGAGTGTGGCTATGTTCTCTACATGCGAATTATTTGGTTTAAGAGGAACTGAATGCACTATCAGTGCTAGTGTTGTACCTCTCGTCGTCCACCCCGAATTATGTGACATCTTGTCAAGAAGGATTTTGCACTCGCTGAATGTCTTACTCAAAAATGCACCCCCAGCTGAAGAATCTACATTAGTATTTAGATTGTCTGCTAACCTCATGTAGAATCTCTGGCCAAGCATCTGGTCTGGAATACCATGGTGGGGACACTTCACTAGCATCCCTTTGAATCTTTCCCAAGTTTCCTGCAAGGTCTCAGTAGGCTGCTGCTTGTACTACAATATCTCATCAATATGTTTTGCAGTCTTATTGGGTGGGTAAACTTATTTAGGAACTGCTTGACTAATTCCTCCTATGTGACAATGGAATTGATTGGGAGCGAATTCAGCTAAGTCTGAGCTTCCCCAGTCACAGGGAACGGGAATAGTAACAGCTTGATAGGTTGTGGGGTCATATTTGTCTGCCTTTGGGTTACACAAATCGACTGAAAAGTTTTCAAGTGTTGTTAAGAGACTTCAATGTTTGATCCGCCAAACAATCCCTTATTCTGCAGAACATGCAGCACATTGTTGGTGATATGGAATGCCTCTGCTTGTATTGGGGGAACAACAATGGCAGTGGCCAGGTTGTCAGCTGTTGGTTGTGCCCAATCATAAAGTGCAGCTTCTGGCACAAGAGGTGCCACCACTCTGGCGTTTGGGTCAGCTGGCTCATCCCTGATGTTTTCGTCGATGTTATTTACGTCGCCCATGTCAACTTCAAGTTGGTGTTTTTTTTGTGATTGTTTGTTCTTCTTGTTGGCACGGTTCAATGCCCTGAATGTTTTTCGGGGTCTGAAATTCCTTCAAGCAGTTCTTCAGCCCTCAAAGAATTCCTAGGCATACACTTGAATCCCACAAGAGTTCAAACGTCAGAATTTCAATGAAAAATATTTGTTCAGCACCGTAGAAATTTGATCTAAACTAATAATTCCGGCACTACTTCTATGTTGTAATAAATAACACCATTAATTCTCCAGAAACAACGCCAAAGTTGGATCACGCCTAACTATGCCTTCTAAAAGACAAAATGGTCGTTGCAAATATAATCCAGTTTTAAGTCTGGAGTCGAATCCTCAGGGAAGTAACCTATCTATTGCAATTCTTGGCAATGCTATTATCAACTCAAACAATTTTCAGATGTAAGATTTTTATCAACAAAGATTGAGTTTTTGTGTAACTGCTTCAAATGATAATAAAAATAACAAGATGCTAAATCAAAGTAATTCAATTGTAAAAAGGTCTAGGGTATTGATTTCTCCAATTGCTAGTTTAAGCTTTAATTCTTTTTCTATAATCTCGTCGTAATACTTCAATGAGGAATATGAGCTATGGGTTATCGTAATTGTCTCCCGATCACCTACAATAATTTACTAGAGCATTCTCTCAACTACTCTAGCTAATAATCTGTGCAGCTCTGAATTATCCCACCAAAGTTTAGTTATCTCTAACCCCACTTTTAATTTTAAGTAATGAATCTCTTCAATTATCCAAAAGTGGTGTTGTTCAATATCAGTCTAACCTAGTATTCTTTCTTAAGCAACACAAGTCAATTAGACACGATTAATCAATGGCACATTCAATTAATCACCATACAAAATGTAGTTGAACAATCATATAATAAATCCGGCTCAATTATATCAAAGTTGAGTCAAAACTTCATTCAACAAGTGGTTCCATCAACCCTAGATCAATTATTTAGCTACTCATAACAAAGCAATATAAGACTACAAAATTGTTCATAGTGTGTAATTGCAAGAACTAAAAGGAGATAGCAAAGCTCTAATATTTGGTTGATCTTCTTGCACTTGTTCTTGCCTCCAAAGTAGTCTAAAACCAAGCTTAATCATTTCTTGGGCGAGCTTCTAGAGTTTTTAGGGTTTGGAATAAGTTTTTCCCGAGTTACACTTTGGTCCCCAATTTTTCTAGCAACTGCACAGTTTACCGCGGCAGAGCGCGGCCCGACTGGTGAGAGACAAACATTCTGCCTTGCATTTGTGGCCTGCAACCGTGGTCCACCACAGTCGCGATGGATTCAGCCCTAGTCAACTTTTTTCTTCTTTTCGCTCGAGTGCTTCTTGATTGGACGTTTTATTTACATTATTGACTCTAAAACACTCCATATTTCTTCCTAACTTGTATTAGTCCCTATGAAGCAAAAGAACACCAATTAGAATATTTTATTATCATTTTTCCTATAAAACAACAATAAAACATGGTATAATTAAGGTGTAAATATCTTCTATATAGCCAAATATCAGTGCCCGCACCTCGAAACCCAAAAAAGCTAATAAAATCTAACAATCCATTTAGTTACGAGTCCAACAATACTAATTTCACTCAAATCCGACTCCGAACATCTCAGAAAAATTGCTTCAGGAAAGTTTAGACAAAAATCCTCAATTTCTCTTTAAATTTCATAAATCAAATGCCAAATCGAAGATAGACTCAATCCACGTGGTAAAAATCATCCAAAACTGAGCTTCATAGCTCAAAATATGATAAAATGACCAAGACCTTCGAAATAGAATACTCGATACACTACTCTAGAGGTACCCTTCACGATGGCGGCCATAAACCTCGCGATCATGATTCCAAAATTTTCCAGCAAATTTTTTACCCTATGCGAGCACAGACATTTTCCCGCGATCGCGATGAACAAATTTTCATTAACCCTTTACAAACTCTTATCAGATAGCCTGTAATTTAGCAGCCATCACCTTTTGTACATAACTCAAAATGACAAATGATTTGACTTTTTGATACCAAGAAGCCAAGGGCTACAACTTTTATTTTGGATCATCTCCAAATAACTTATAGATTTCAAGTTATAGGTTTCTAAAATCAGCTGAGTGATAGCAGAATTTCTTCTTCGTGAACACAAAGCTTCCACCGAGAACGTGATTCACAGGTCCAATATTTCTATTTTATTCTTTGCGATCCCAACCAATTCTCCGTAATCATGATTTACCCCATTGTAGCCAAAAACTAGTAGTTGGAAATGGCTTAAAATGGTCCAAAATCAATTCGAAAGCTACCCAACCCCTCGGGACCTCGTCCAAACATGACAATAAGTCCCATAACATAACACGGACTTACTCAAGGCCTCAAATCATGCAAAACTTTTAACTTTCGAAACTCGTGCTGAACCATATCAAATCAACTCGGAATGACCTCAAATTTTGCATACTAGTTACAAATAACATAACAAAGCTATTCCAAATTCCAGAACAACAGTTCGAACCCGATATCATCAAAGTCAACTCGGGTTAAACTTATGAACAATCCAAACCTCAAATTTCCATCTTTTACCAAATAGTGCCCAAACCTTTTAGAAATATCTAAATGCAAATCCGGGCATATGCTCAAGTCCAAAATCACTATTCGGATCTAACGGAATCATCAAAACTCTGATATGCACTCAGATACACAAAACTCAAACTTGGTCAGCTCTTCCAACTTAAAGCTTCTAACATGAGATTCATTCTTTCAAATCAACTTCGAATCACCCGAAAACCAAAATCGACGACTCACATAAGTTATAAGGCTACTATTGACTTTAAATAGCAGAGGGAATGCAAATGCTCAAAATGACTGCTTGGGTCGTTATGAAATCTGTGTGGAGTTTAAAGTGGTGTTAAGGTAAACCCTCGAGAAAAGGAACATGAAATAATCAAATTTATCTTTCAAGAAAAGGCGTGTAAGTGTTATCTAAATTAACTGCTAAGAGATTCAACTAACTAGTAAGAAAATAATGATTGAAATATTTGTTTGATGTTTTTGTCAATTAGGAAAATCCTAGAGTTGTAACCTTTACCTAGGTGTAAAACTAATGTATAGAATAAACCGATATTTGCTTGGTAGATCGGGGTTTGTTATAACTCTCAATGCTCAAGTGCCTACTCAAAATCTCTCGGTTAAAATAGTAATTATGCCCAAATTGGCTTTATCAAGACCAAATAAATAGCAATCTAAATAATTGAATATGAGTTTAAGTTGGATTATCCATATCTCTAGTTCAAATCTTTTACTCAAACTAATCAAAACTTTATTTTGTTAGCCAAGTTTTTCTAGACTAAATCTCTTTTTCTCAAATAAGAATGAAGTCAAATATGTATAAATCAATATGCAATCATTTTTAAGTATAAAGCATAAACAAAGGTAAATAACATCAACTCAGTCAATAACAAGCACTAATATTAAACACTCAAAAGTTTTATACACTAGGGTTGGATCACAACCCTACTCATAATCATTGACATGAAAAAATAAAATAAAAATGTAATTAAAGACATAAAATTAGAATTAAAGAGTAAATTAATGGTTCTTCTCTAGTTGTTACTCTAAATTGTCCAAAATGGCTAAATATAATAGCTAGCAGTTGTTACAGTACAAAAAGTTTCCCTAATAGTGTTCCTCGTCTATATAGTGCTCTGGAATTTGCTGACAAAAATACCCTTCAGAGGGTTTTGCGATCTCACAATTACGTAAGCGGTCGACACTTTGGAATTTTGCTCTTGCTGGTGCTTTCAGATGAAGAGATTCTACGGCCGCACATAAGCTTCTGCGGTAGCACTTCAGCTTCTGCGATCGCACAATTTTGTTGCGGCTGCATTTAAGGAGGCTTCAGACTTGTCTTCTTTGATCTCTCAGTTTTTTATAGTGCTAGCTTCAAATGTGACTGAACTTTTTGGTGTACGAACCGCGCGCTGCCAATATCCTCTGAAGCTTCAGAGCTCCTTCTGCGTCTGCATATCATTTTCCTTCTCCATCTAAACACAGTAGTTGTTTGAGAGAGTGAGTGTGTTTGTGTTGACAAAGTGCAGAAGAGTGTTATACTGTGCCTGTCGCTTAACGATTTTTCACTAAAATTTTAGTCATCGAACAATTTGGTGTTTAAGTCCTCTTAAGCATACACAATTTACTGGAGCTTTTGCGTCTACAAGAGATTTGGATTTGGAGTAGAAATCACACGAATTTCGGTGTTTCTACTTCGTTTATTTAATTTGTATACTAAAAGAAGACGCATTTGAATAATGTGTGGTTGGCCACTCAAAAATACGACATTCTATCAAGTCCAAAAGATTCCAAATATAGTTGTTGTTGGTGCAGTATGTAAAGTTGTATTCCACCCAAGGACAAGAACTTTACTTCAATTAATTTTGCCCATCGATGAGATTGAAATAACTAAAAAGAACAGAATATAAGTACATACTGGCATGGGACATCTCCAGCAAACATCCAATCTCTTTCTCTGTCCTGGTACGATAGCGTAAAGCACGTACAAGTTTTGGCACAACTCTGATCTCCTGCGTATAACATTAAGAAGACAATTTCTTATAATAGGAGTGAACTTACATTGTGCAAACATTTGGATCAAGCTGTTAGTAAGGACTTGATAGGATATTATATAGCCTTAGATCAATTTTTCTTCCAATGGCTACTCCGTCCATGTTAAGCTTCAGATACATTGAGTTTCTTCGACCAATGACATAATTTTTAGTTCTATCTTTTGTGTTCCGGCCAGTAACTTGGTGATTAATCCCATGAATTTGCTTCACACACATTGAGTTTTCTTCATTGAAGTATGAGATATAAAAAGAAATCTATTACAAGTGAAACTTATTATACTTAGATTGTCGTACTATTAAAAGCATATGGGCGTTTCTTAATTTGTCTATTTAAGACCAGTATCTACCTTTAAGTTTTTCTTACTTTTTGCTGCAGCAAAAATTGGAACTTCATATTTTAACTCTTTATGTTTCCCTGTCACATATCTATTATATATGACTTGGCAGAAACTGACACTGAAATGGTTCTCTACAATTTGCAACAGGAACAATGAGCCCTATGGTGTATAGGACTGGACATCTTACATGCTATAAGAAGCGTTTGCATATTTGTTCTTTTGCTTAAAAAGGTTCTGCAATAGGGAAATGCTAAACTTGGGGATATTTGTTCAATTTTGTTATTTTGGATTCCTCTATTTTGATTTCCAAAAATATGGTAGATGCTAAAACTGAAACTTGGAAGATGATTTGATCGTGGACAAGACTTTTTGAATAATTTACAATGAATTTCATTTACAGAAGTTTAAAGTGGAGGCTTGCATCAGGAGTCCTGTGTGACAAGAACGTTCCACTGAAACTCTCGGGAAAATTTTATAGAGCTGTGGTTAGACCTGCAATGTTGTATGGGGCGGAGTGCTGGCCAGTGAAGAACTCTCATATTCAGAGAATGAAGGTTGCGGAGATGAGGATGCTCGGTGGATGTGCGGGCTCACCAGGTTAGATAAGATTACGAATGAAGTTATTCGAGAGAAGGTGGGGGTGGCCCCGGTGGATGAGAAGATGCGAGAAGCGAGGCTGAGGTGGTTCGGGCATGTGCGGAGGAGAAGTCCTGATGCCCCGATGAGGAGTTGTGAGCGGCTGGCGATTGTCGGCGTTCGGCGAGGCAGAGGGAGGCCTAAGAGGTATTGGGGAGAGGTGATTAGGCATGACATGGCTAGAATGCGGGTTTCCGAGGACATGACCCTTGATAGGAAAGTCTGGAGGTCTAGTATCAGGGTTGTAGGATAGGGGCTCATAGAGTTTTTTGTACTCCGCACCCGGGGTTGGGTGAGGCTTGGCAGGGCTATCCATAGATGATTTGTGTTTTGGAGTGTATCTCCCTTATGGTAGTTATTTATGATAGTTATTTATGGTAGTTACTGTATGATATTATTGCATGCTATTCTATTTATGGTTCTAATGTTTAGGTCATTATTTACGCTATTTCTACTGGAGTTAATAATGCTCTTTTATTTTTTGTTTTTGTTTTTCCTTTCCTTCACTGAGCCGAGGGTCGATTGGAAACAGCTTCTCTGCCCTTTCGGGTAGAGGTAAGGCTCGTCTACATATTATCCTCTCCAAACTCCACTTTGTGGGACTATACTGGGTAGTTATTATTGTTGTTGTTCATTTACAAAAGTAACAGCTTTAACAGGATACACGATGAAAATATAATAATGCTTGGAAAGCTTCAATTTTTTCGGCTATATTGTGACAAAAATTGTATTAAAACAGTATGTTGTAATCCAAGCAGTTATGATGCATGGTTGAACGTAATAACATTGGAGGATTCGACACTGAGAGGTGTGTCAAATACTATGAGAATCTAGGTCCAATGTACTATAAATTATTACAAATTTATAAACTTGTTTTCCAAAGGTCAAATGTGACTAATATCATTTCTCAGTCTTACCAGATAATACTATAAACTGAATAGCTCTTACCGTGGCAAATTATACCTTTTTTATGGTTCATCTCATTTATTTATACAGTGAGCGACTTATGTACATTAGCTAAAAATGACGGTGGGTGGCGATTCAAATCATTTTCCAGTGGTTATGAGGCTCTATCAAGGATCAGCGCTTAGCCCTCTCTTGTTTGCCTTGGTGATGGATGCTCTAACCCGACATATTCAAGGGGATGTGCCTTCGTGTATGCTATTTGCTGATGACATCTTCTTGATAGACGAGACCAGGGTCGATGTTATTGAGAGGTTAGAGGTATGGAGATAGACTCTCGAGTCTAAGGGTTTCAAAATAAGCAGATATAAGACAGAATACCTGGAGTGCAAGTTTAGCGCCGAGCCGAGCGAAGTAGGTTGGGACGTGATGATTGGATCTCAGGTCATCGCCAAGAGGGACAATGTCAGATATCTTGGGTCGGTGATTCAGGGTGACGGAGAGATTGACGGGAACGTCACTCATCGCATAAGAGTGGTATGGTCAAAGTGGAGACTTGCATCAGGAGTCATGTGTGACAAGAAAGTTCCACAGAAACTCAAAGGGAAATTTTATAGAGCTGTGGTTAGACCTGCCATGTTGTATGGGGCGGAGTGCTGGCCAGTGAAGAACTCTCATGTTCAGAGAATGAAGGTTGCGGAGATGAGGATGCTCAGGTGGATGTGCGGGCTCACCATGTTAGATAAGATTACGAATGAAGTTATTCGAGAGAAGGTGGGGGTGGCCCCGGTGGATGAGAAGATGCGAGAAGCGTGGCTGAGGTGGTTCGGGCATGTCCGCAGGAGAAGTCTTGATGCCCCGGTGATGAGTTGTGAGCGGTTGGCGATGGTCGCCATACGGCGAGGCAGAGGGAGGCCTAAGAGGCATTGGGGAGCGATGATTAGGCATGACATGGCTAGAATGCGGGTTTTCGAGGACATGGCCCTTGATAGGAAAGTTTGGAGGTCTAGTATCATGGTTGTAGGATAGGGGCTGCTAGAGTTTTTCGTACTTCTCACCTGGGGTTGGGTGAGGCTTGACATGGCTACCCATAGATGATTTGTGTATTGAATTGTGTCTCCCTTATGGTAGTTATTTATAGTAGTTACTATCTGATATTATTACATGCTATTTTATTTAAGGTTCTTATGTTTAGATAATTATTTACGCTATGTTTGGATTACAATAAAGATGAAAGAGACATTGTTCAAGAAAAGGATAAACAATATATGACCCTGCCTCCATCCTTTCAATCAATTCAATGTGCATAAATTATTGATTCTTCCTGCCAATATTCCTTACCTAATTCCTTATTCGTACCAAGCCTTCAATCAGTAAAAAGTTTTTCTTTTTTATGGGTGGGGGATTTAAACTCTCCTTTTGTCATGACTCGCAATAGGCTAAAACACATTGCGGAGAGGGGGATTAGGCCAAACCTCCACCATACAAAATTTGACAGGAAATGGGGCATAATATAGACTCTGATTTGTTTTGGTGAAGAGTAATTCTAACCTGGTGTGAAGGAGTTCAAAAAGATCATATCCAGCTTCTAAGCGTTGTTCTAATGGACAATTGAGGCTCAAGATTGAGTTGATTTTGAATGTCTTTCAACATGAAATGTGTACTATTAATCTTGTTCTACATGATTGCATTGATTCTATATATCCTTTACATTTAGAGCCATTTGATAATAAATGTTTTTTTTAGCAAGCTGAGTGATAATGCCAGCTCTCGACTCGGACCTATTGGTTCAAGAATCAAATATGGGAAATCCGTAAGGGAGTAAAAGTGCACATTTAGGGTGTGTTCTGTACCAAGGAAATCTTTTTCATTTTTTCAGAAAATATTTTCTAATTTTTAAAAAAATATTTGATTGGCTTAAATATTTTGAAGAAGAAAAAATATTTTTCAAAATTCCTTCTCAACCTTCTCCATCCTATCCCCTCACCAACCCACCCCACACTCCCACACCCACACCCCACTCACCCAAACCCCACCCCACCTTGTCTCTCGAAAAAGAATTTATTTTCTTAATTTCAATTTTTAAAAACTTTTTTTTAGTTGTAATTTTCAAATTTCTGTCTTTTTTTGCACCCCATCCCCCACTACTCTTGCCCCCCCCCCCCCCCCCCCCCAAAGGTAAAAATATTTTTTTATACATATTTTCAGTTTTAGCTTTTTTTTTTAATCTTTCGGTTTACAGGTTCAAAATTATATAAGTTCCAAAATTATGAGTTCAGATATTTATGTGTATGGAAGTTTACGGATTTAGAAGTAAATTTTACAAGTTCCAAAATAAGCTCAAAAGTTCAGGTTAAGGATAGTTCGATATGAATTTAAATTTTTCTTATTTTGGTTGACTTAAATATTTTAAAAAGTATTTTCTTTATATTATGCGGTTCGAATCACTAATTTGGTTTAGAACAAAGTATGAGCGACGGGTTGTTATAAATTCGAATTAATTATAAAGTCCTATAAATGTGTGTCTTATCAAGGGGTGGGCATGATATAAGATTGAATGGGTGCAAAGTTATATGTTATAGTATATGGGTCCTTTCTTCACTGGCAGCTATAATATATATTGAAAATGATTATCACAAAGCCATATGATCAAGAACAACTATAGAATAGACCCATCGACTCCGTGGCCATACTTGAGGTATAAATAATTTCTTTTCTAGAGTCAAACTCCTTAGATCAGCCAAATTTTGGGCGAGGTCATCGAATTGCATCAAAATTGACCAATCATCAAACGGACAATTTTCTGGTCAAGGATATAAAACCATTTGATGTCTTGATGGTTACAGGCCTTACAGCACCTTGACAACAACATTTGCATGCTGTGATATACCTGTGGACGTGATTTATCCAACTAAAATAATAAACACGTTAAAAATACTCCTACATTTATTATTCAGAAAATATAGAATTTAAAATTCGGAAGATGTTTAAGGTATATATATTTCACTTTTAAATCAAACAACGAATTTCAACAAATAGTTACTTTTACCATAAAACAGCACAATTGAATTTGTAACATGGTTCATACACAACTCAATTAATTTGATCCAAAAATATAAAATAGCTAAGAAAAAAAACTGATTAAATAAACTTGAAGAAAATACAAGTCTAACTGTGAGATGAGCTTTTTCGGAAGCAAAAATAAGAACAATATGTAGAACAGAAAGAAAGAATGTAGTTAATAAAATCAGTAGCCTTTTTGCGTACCGATGTTTTCGCGTCCTAGAATGAATACAAATTCTTCTTTTTATAGTTCAATTCAGGGAGACAAGATCCCCAAATCAAGCTCATCTTTAATATGAATAAAACTCCTCTTGATGACTAATTGGGCTAAGATGAGTTGGGTCAAGATGTATCAAAATTCGGGTCATAATCCAACCCGTCTGGTTCTTATCAAACTTTAATTAATATGTGTTATTTTCTTATAAATAGTATAATTACTAAATAAGACTTTTTTGCTTTTGTTATGGTCATATTTAAAATATTAAATAAAAAATAAAATTATTTCTGAGGTATTTTGACAAACTTAATCATGGATCAATTTGGGCTAAAAATTAGCCCAACTTTAAATGGGTTAAGATGTGTTAAGTTCAATAAATGAACGGGTCAATAACCAACCCAACCTTGGGCGGGGTTGGGCGGGTCATTTGGGCTTGGGCCAATTTGACAGCCCTAATCTTCGTCCCCGGTTCCAGTGCCTTTGAAACGTATTCAGCACCGATCACATGTTCATAATCAGTGCTAGTAATTTATTGGTCCGTATCTTACTTATCTTTACTTGCACGTGTTAACTCGTCGAGCATTTACCTATCGTACATTAATTTTACCCCATACAAATAGTCCTTTACTTTTCGGTGATAAAACTCTATGTTACCATAAAGTAGATAAGACCTATTTTCTTGGCAAAAAAAAAAAATCCTGAACGGTTTTTGATATTTAAAAAGATGCACAACTCATCGCATTTAATGAGTCGGACATGTGTTATCCCGTAATTAGACAACTAATTTTACCAGTTTCCCAAATAATGATGACCATAAATTCTGTCGCCTATAAATTTCTCTACTTCTCATCATTTTTACCTTTTCGCTTTTACAAACTCTTCTTCTTTAAATTTCCTTATAAATTTTCTTTAAGTGCATTCCTCAATAAAATTTTCTTACTCAAATTTTGTAACATCATGTCTTCTACTACCCATTCCTTACGTCGATGGTGGCCCTTCTAAGAAGAACAAAACCAAGGAAGTTGATATAGTTCTCCTACTACCAAGACTCATCCTCTCTCAACTAAATTCCCAGACGGATTTCTGAGACGGATCTTCAAGTACAAAAGGAACCTCTAAACCCTAAAAATGACAGAAATTTGCCTGTCAGCAGATATCCTTCTTCCATTCATCCTGCTTGCATTCCTATTGTGAAAGAAGATTGTTATTAGAAAGTACTGAAGTATTATCCCCGAATAAAGTGGAAAGGATAACCCTTAGCAAATTAGGGTTTATGTACTTTTACGCGTACCTTTTTCCTTTAAGAATGGGCTGAAAAATTGATACTATTATTTAGAATTTTGCTACAACTATCATATTTATTTGGCTCATGTAGGTCCACCTATATGGCGAACTGTAGCTTACGTTCGAGTACTGTGCTCACCCATCGGTAAAACCCTCACCCTTTCTCATTTTATCAACCTCGACTCTCCAAAGATTTTTCGAGGAGGCATGATCAGACTCAGTAAATGCGGTCATCATGCCATCGTCACTAGTATTGATGATGATAACAATCGTGCATGGAAGAAAAGGTTCATTGTTATTGCTACCGGTATCATTCTTCCGGCGACGACACCTCATATTTATAAGGCCTCGTAGATTTTTACCTAAAACCCAAAATTTCATGGTGCAGAGCTAGGCTTATGTGATAAAGACCACGATACATACTTTTTGGGTTAAATAGTGCAGCGAGTAGTTAAAGAAAAATATTGGCAGAATAAGGCATTTTCGCGGCACACTATGCTGCTGCAAAACCACTTTGCGGGCCACAGAATGTCCGCAGAGTGAGGCAATCATTTGGGACATTTTTTATGTCATTTTTGTATCCCATTATGCAACCGCAAAACTATTTTGCGGGCCGCACTTTGATCACATATCCATATCGAGATTTTTTAGATAGTAGTTCTGCGGTGCATTATGCGATTGTAAAACAGGTCTGCAAACCGCAGAATGATCGGAAATCGAGGCAAAAAATATTAGTTATGGAGGGCCAATTATGCGATCCATTTTTCGGACCGTAGAATCATTATGTGGCCGCATTTGCGACAGCAGATCCTGTTGCAGTGCTTCATTTTGAGACTTTTTATAACCTAACCCAACCTCGTTCTATAAGCATTTTTGATCATTTTTCTTGTAAAATCTGATACTTTTAGAGTGAGAAAGAGTTCTTAGAGTGAGGGAGTAACCTTCAACCTAGTATCCAGCAATTCTTGCTCAGTCCTTGAAAGTTATAAAGTAAAGTTTACTAAGTCTTCACCTTAAAGTAATAACATATGCCCTAGAACTTAATTTTGAAATCTTTCTAAAAATGGGTAATTAGAAAGACCATCCTTGGGTAAAGGAGTTGCTTATCTTGCATGCATGTGTGATGAACGAGTATAGGAAGATTGTGAGCTAAAAATTATAAAGAATAGGATGTGGAATGATGAAATCTTTCACAAAAAGGATCTTAATAATATAATGCACACCTAATGTTTGATAATGTGCTCGGATGAGCTAGAATCATGATCATCTTTCTAATTTTTTGTTTAACTTGTTATACTCCTAAAATAGATTGAAGTTGCTAAGAATTCCGGAATATTGCAGAATTTAAGGAAGATCTATTAATGTATGTATGGTTAAAACCCCATCTTCTTAGAATTAAATACCATGGTGTTCATGCAATCGGTGTAATTCCTAAATTGATTGTTATAGAAATTTCCATTCCGAATGTGCATGTGTTGAAACATATATGTGCAATGTGTATTCCAATGCATTCATGTTATCTTATCATTTGAGGTTGTTCTCAAAATATGGGATATGTTCTAAAAATTGCCTGGACTTCAAGTCAAATTATAATAAAGACTGTTATGTCATATTGTGTGAAAAAGACTCTATGTGCCTTAGATTCTAAATTGCTCACATGTGTAATAAAAGTCCTGAATGAAAAGACTTTTTGTTGTTGATGATGATGATAATAATGTTGGAATGTGGAAAAGGGAACCTGAATTATGAAATACGGCCAAGTGCCGAGAATGAGGTTTTAAAGTGTCCTAGGATGTCTCAAAGCCGTATTTTGTAAGGCTTCTTATCGGTGTGTTGTCGACCACATCTATACATTGGAGGCTATGTGGACACTTAAGAATGCTACCCTTCTTCAACACTCTAGATTGTGCGATAAAGCATGACTATAAGATTGTCTTCTAACTCGCACGTGAAAATCAAAGTAAATTTAAATGCTCTTTCATCTATTCAAAGTAATGTTATCGTATGACATGAGAAATGGGAAAAAAGTCCTGAATATTAAAGAGATGGAACATGTATCTTGTTGAACGAATGGTATGGACATATAGGATATGTACATAGTTCTACGAGCATACTTTATTTGAGAAAAATATTAGAAGTGATTACCCACCTCCAAAAAGACATTGACTTGATAAATAAGGCGTCAGCTTGAATAACACAAGTGGGTAGTGTGGGATTCATGTATATGATTCTAAGGTGTAAATGAAAATTTATTATATAAGCATGTGATATATGAAAGGCATGACCAGAAGATTAATGGTGTGAATGTAAGTCTCCCAGGAGACGAGAAGTTATGAAAGGAGAGCCAATTGAACCCACAATGAGAAGTCCCTTGTACTCTAAATTTAATAGAAATCCAGAAAGGTACAAATTTGTATCACTCCTTAAAGGATAGTGATATGAAGGATTAGAATCCTAATCGTGTGTGGTTGAATAAGAGCATGCGAATTATGAGTTTAATACCATGGCAACTTAAATCTTCCTAATAGTCGAATATATATATATATATATATATATATATATATATATATATATATATATATATATATATATATATATATATATATATATATATATATATATATATATATATATATATAAAAGGGCTAGAGACATGAGATATATGCCCATCAAGTTGCTAAATTGAAGTCTTGTATCGAAATTCGGGACAATCGCCCCAAGTGGAGAAGAAAGGGCCATATTGAGGACACTTAACTACAATGAAACATGAGTAAGACCATGTAGCTATGATGTTTGAATATTTTGTTACAAACATGTGTAGTCTAGAAAAGTGATAATGGGTAACCCGATTCTCTGAAAGGATATGCTAAGGTTAGACCACAAGTACTCCGAGAATGTGGAAGGTTAAGGAAGGTAAATTCCTCATACATGGCAATGCTAATGATATGGTTAGGGATCCTAGAAACCAAAAGTATTGTTTGGAAAGGGAATTTATACTTGATTAGAGGTTTGGGAACAATGAATCCCGAGGAAGTACTATAGATCAGAAGTGAAAGGTTGTGAGCTTTTAGAATGGGTTAATCATGGATTTATGATTTAACTAAAGTTTCAAGGCTTTAAGAGAGGAGGAACGAGTGGGAGACATAAATGTGATTCTATAATAACCAAAGAGTGAATTTGGACTTGATGGAGAGCCTCTTAAGAATCTTACAAGCAAGGAAGTGCTGAGTGTTACACGGATGAGCACACTTTTCCACAGATATCCCAATAAATGTTGAGGGGTAAGAAGGATGAATTCCCAACTAAGGGAAAAGACCACTTAACCCATGGAAGAGTTCATAGCTATTCACTAATTAGGAAGAATTAGCCAAGAATAAATGGGAAGAAAATCTATAAATTGAGATGGTCACGGTTATCATAAAATAGTTTTACATCCGAATGGTGGACCCGCCTAAAGCACAATTATTAATTGAAGGTATAAAAGACTAATCATAATACAACTGACTTGGGCAATTCTGAATATCAACTTAACGATCTGGAGGGAGTTTGTGTCTACGTATTACAATGGGAAGCGAGGCTACTTGTGGTGAAGTGGTGGTATGATAGACTAAACAAATTAGGCACCATGATACTACGAGTTCATGGGAGGCAGACAAGAGTGTGGCGCAATACTACACTATAAATAAAATTCAATGATTATGAACATTCCAGTTACAAAGAAAAGATGGTACAAATATATTGCTCATACCAGAGAGCGATTAGAAAGGGAAAAAAACACAATCTGCCCAAAAGGAAAAGGAAAAAGGTTCGAAACGGATTGAGAGAGGATTAAGACTTGTTACAAAGCAGACAGGTTTAACATGGTAGATCATAAGCCGTAATATCAGGGAACTATATTTCTAGCTGCAATGCGGGGAATAAGATAAGTTACTCATTGAGGATAGAATCAGGTGGACTAAGTCTTACACTAGAGAAGAAAACCTAAAAGTCATTGTTGAAGCATTTAGGAGGATCTCAATATTCAAAAGAAGTCCATGTTCGAGCTAGTAACTCTTCCGGAATTGTATATATGAATGGTGCGGATATGTGTGTGGGGAGGAGTTTAATAGTAATGAGGGATCTTGAGAATGTTCATAAGGGAAGTACGATGGTTTCTTAAATTTTATAAGGCACATAGGGAGGAAAGAGATTAGCTAAGGAAGGTCTGAGCACAATGTTACCTTACATTTGATGCAATGTCATGAAGGTTGATGTTATTAGGGCGTGTACGCAAGCTAGCAGATGTTATTCGTTTGAAACAGAAGGTCATATGAAAAGACTCATTCAGTAATGTCTCTTGTTAAGAATTTGGAAGGGCAAATTGTAAGTTTTCGCAGAAGATTGTAACCATATCAGGGAAATTATTGTAAATCTCAATTCCTAAGAGGTCTTATGTAAGAAAAATATGACAAAGATATTTCACTAATGATAAAATATGAAACTCAAGAATCATGAAAAAAACTATGCAACACATGACTTAGAACTTGTGGAAGTGGTATTTGCATTAAAGATTTGATGTCGATAATTGTATGGGGTTCCATATGGATGTATTCACACACCATACGAGCCTTCAATACATTTTCAAATACAAGTAATTAAACTTGAGACAGAGAAGATGTTTGGAGTAACTCAAGGATTACAATATTGATATCCTATATCATCTGGGGAGGGCTAATGTTGTGGAGGATGATCTGAGCCAGAAAATCTATGGGTAGTTTGGCTCACTTGGAGGAGCATCAAAGGCCATTAGCCAGGGAGGTTCATCAATTAGCTAGATTGGAAGTTCGTCTTGTGGACTCTAGTGAAGGTGGGGTGATTGTGCCGAATATGGATGAATCATTGCTTGTGGTGGAGGTCAAAGAAAAGTAGTACAATGATCCATTGTTAATACAATTAAAGGAGGAAATCCATAAACATAAGATCACAACTTTTTCTCTTGGAATAGATTATGGTACACTATGGAACCAAGGACAACTATGCGTTCCAAATATAGATGTTCTTCAGAAAAGAATCATGGATGAAGCTCACACTTCTAGGTATTCTGTGCACCCAGGTTCTACGAAAATGTATCATAATGTCAAAAATGTCTATTGGTGGAATGACGTGAAGAGGAATGTGGCAGACTTTGTGGCAAGATGTCCAAACCATCAGCAAGTGAAGGCCGAGCATCAAAGGCCCAGTGGGTTGGCACATAATATGAAATTTCAATGTGGAAGTGGGAAATGATTAATATGGACTATGTGGTAGGACTATGGCGCACTCTACAAAAGATTGACTCAATTTGGATGATTGTGGACTGACTCACGAAATGAGCGCACTTCTTGCCAGTTAAATCTATTGACACAGCGGAACAATATGCTTGGTTGTATATCAAGGAAAAAGTCAGGCTGCATGGCACACCTAGTTTCTATCATTTTGGATCGAGGAGCACAGTTCACAACTAACTTTTAGAAGAAATTTAAGCAACGTTTGGGTAGTCAGGTGAATCTTAGTATAACGTTTCATCCACAAACTGATGGGCAGGCAGAGCAAACTATTAAGGCTCTTGAGGAGATGTTGCTTGCTTGCGTTCTTGACTTCAAGGTTAGCTGGGATGTTTATTTGCCACTCATAGAATTTTCTTACAACCACAAAAATTATGCAAGTATTCTGATGGCACCATTCGAAGCGTATCGTAGGAGAAAGATCTCGCATTGGGTGGTTCGAGGTTGGAAAAGCTGAGTTGATAGGGCCAAACCTTGGGTATCAGGCCATAGAAAAGGTTAAGACCATTAAGGAGCGGTTGAAAACAGCTCAGAGTAGTCAAAATTCTTATTTGGATGTTCGTCGCAAAGATTTGGAGTTCAAAGAAAAGGATTGCCTACTCTTGAAGGTTTTGTCATGACTCGAACCTGAGCCTGGACGTAACACGACACTTGGTGCCTGACTACATGTGACCGAGTGAACCAACTGGCTGGCTGAATCAACATGTGATATTATAATATACTGAATGAGAAAGTTAAACTAACAAATGCAGGTGTACTCAGACTTGCTTAACATGAAAATTCTGAGACTATGTCTAACTGTTACTCTAGTCTATGAAGCCTCTATTGAAGTATTGAAAACACTGAAAGAGTGTAAATTATAACGACCCGCAAGAATTGGGAATCACTAAATAGCTGGTATAAGACTCCTAGTGCTCTGAATCTTCAACCTATAAATCAATACTTGCATCGTGAGATGCAGGCCCTGGGCAAAAGGGATGTCAGTACATTTGAATTGCCCAGGTATGTAACGAAACTGAAAGAATGAATTATAAATGCTGAAACTGAAACCAAGCTGATAATTGGGAACATATAATTTATAAATGAAATGATTACTATTGAAACTAAAATTGAAATGATAACTTGTATCTGATAACTGATAATTGAACTGACAGTTGATAATTGAATTGAAAGGAATTAAGGATATGAATATTTCCTCCTCTGAATGATGAACAACCTGTTTATCTGAATATTAATCTACGGCATTAGGCCCAATATATGTGTGTATGTGTGTGTATGCGCGCACAAACTGCGGCCTCAGGCCCAAGTATACCCATACATAACTGCGACGTCAGGTCCAAAATGCATAAAGCATAAACTGCAGCCTCGGGCCCAAAGATGCATAAATCATAAACTGCATCTTCCGGCCCAAATACATGTGTTCAACATTCAGGAACTGAGAATCATACTTCAATACATGATAGTGAAATACTGAATTACACTGAGTTACATGATACTTGAATACTGGATTAGATTGAGTTATATAATCCTGGAATACTGAATCGCACTGAGTTACATAATACTAGAATATCCAATAGGACTAGACTGAGACATGTGTTCTTGAACTAAGTATGAACATTGAAACTTCAATTGTTTATGGCATACTGAGTAATCTTTACTAAGACTCGGGGGCATCAAACCCAAGTCTATATTGAATAAGCACTAAGCTCAGAACGTTCAGAACGAACGTCATGAATGAGTTATGAAGCTAAAGAATAGAAGTTCTACAACTATTTAAGGAACTAGGCTAAACTATACTTCTGAGGCAATTAGTAACGTCGTAAAGAAACGTCGTGTAGGGAGAATCATCATTATTCCCAAACATAGAGAGTTAGCCTCACATACCTTAACTTCCTTCTCTTGACCGTAATACAACATTCGCCAACCCTTTCAACTTTAATCTATATCAATACAAGTCAAAGGGATTCCATATTAGCAATAATTCTCATGTTTTAGTCACTTAAGAATATTCTCAAACATTTGGTAACAAAGCTTCATAGTCCTTATTAATGGTGTTTCTATGCCCAACAAGATGTTCTCTTGATCCTAGATAACTTTTAAAATCTCAAATTTCTTATATTCAATGTCACCCTTCTTCGCCCGTAATATAAACAACACCCTTAACCAATAATCAATAATCAACAAGCCAAACCTATAATTCTTCATGCTTTTCTATCAAAACTATCAACTTATATCTCATGAACTAGGGTTTATAATCATTAAACCAATGATAGAATCAATTAGAGGATGAAGACATTACCTTTTTGACGTTCAAACCCTAATTCGAGTTCTAGGGTTCCTTATCTCAATAGCGATGTCCCAATCGAATATCTAATGATATGGAGGGTTTACCCATGTTAATATGATGTGAGGAAATTTCAATTAACTAAGAATCACCATTAGAACTTACCTTGGGTGGTGGAAAGACCCTTAAGGAGTTAGATTTTTGAGAGTTCTCTTTTCTAGAGCAAGTTTTTATGTTTTGGGGTTGTGGGAGCTGAAATATGGCTTTTAAAACGATCCTTCACGAGCCCGACTGTGCACCTGGAGACCTGCCCGTGTTACAGACCGCGCAAAACAACAATAGCACTGCCTCAAAATTAGCGCGGTCGCGCTACCGAGCGCGTATATTGCATACTATTTTATAAAATGCGCATAACTTTTTGCAGAGAGATCCGTTCGAGATCCATAATATATTGTTAGAAAGATATTTAAAAGGACTAAAACTTTCTTACTTTGAGGTTTCCTAAATTACTTAAAAATTTATGCTAATAACTTCTAGAAAATAGACCTTCTGCAAACTGAGTCTATTTTGTCAAATTATGCACCTTACTTTCCATCTTGATTTTGAAACAACTATTTTAATCCATAATCGTCACGATGGGACTTCACACGTTCAATATATAACCTTACTACTTCTTTAACTCATTCATACCTAAGCTGAATTTATGGGGTGACATTATCTCCCCCTTGGGATCATTCGTCCTCGAATGATTGTCCTGATTATAACTTCTACTATCTCCGAACCTTAAGTGGATATGGTGGAAATATGAACTTTCATTAACACTTGTATAATAAATTTAATGGATACATGATTATTGAACAGTTGTGATACTAAACTAATGACTATTGCATTGACTGAATATTAGTCTGTCATGGATACGTGAATACTGAACTAACATGGATGTATGAATAATGAACTGGCATGAATATTTGAGTAATCTGAGTACTAAGCTGGCATGAATGTCTATGTATTGGACTAACATGAGTAGCTTAGTATTGAACTAATATGAGCATCTGAGTATTGGACTGACATGAGTATCTGAGTACTGGAAACTTGAATGTTATAACATGACACGTGAACTACTGGATGTACCACCACTAATTATGGTGGCAATTCCAATCCAACTCATAAACTAATTGATCGATCCTTTATAGGATCATATACGACGTGATATATTTGGGATCGAGTTTTTCTTTCTTCCCAAATCTCATGATGCCTTTTATATGCGAAACTTTCAGAAACACCCAATCAGCAACTTGAAACTCTAGGTCACTATGGCGCATGCTTGAATAGGACTTTTGACGGCTCTGAGTTTTCTTCAAATGCTCTTGAATCAACTTAACGTTCTCTATAGTTTGATAGACTACGTCGAGTCCTAACAACTCCACTTCTCCAACTTCAAACCAACCAATTGGTGATCTACACCTTCGCCCGTACAGAGCTTCGTATGGTGCCATCTTGATACTAGAATGGTAGGTTATTATTAGCAAGGTCAATGAGAGGTATGTGATCACCCCAATTACTTTTTACATCAAGGACATACCCTCTATTGTTTGAATAATACACTTTGCCTGGCCATCTTTCTGCGGATGAAAAACGTATGCCTAATCATTTCTGAAAGAACTTCTAAAAGTTCATTTTAAACTGAGCACCACAATTCGAAATGACGAACAACGGAGTCCCATGCAATCAGACGATTTTATGAATGTACAACTTGGTATAATCTTCTACTGAATGTGTAGTTTTTACTGGCAAGAAGCGTGCTGACTTGGTAAGTCGATATACAATCATCCGATCAAATCATGCTTTCAAGATGAGAATTTTCATCCAGTTATAAACTCCATTTTACCATTTCCATTCAAAATATGTGTATTCTGTAAAAACACTGGGCTTTCTGCTGCTCGAATTTCCCTAGCTGAATATTCAGACAATTGGCCGCAAAGTCTGCGACATTCATTTTCATGGTGTTCAACCAATAAATCTCCTTGGTCATGATGCATATTTGGGGATGCTGGATGGAAAGAATACCTAGAATTATGGGCTTCTGACATGATCTTCCTCTTTAAGTCCATCTTTGTCTAGAACGCACAATCTATCTTGGTGCCTCAAAGTACCATCATCTCCCCTTATTCAAATGCCATCATCTTATACTTGTAAATCTCCTCTTTCAGTTGTAACACATAGGGATCATTAAATTGTTTCTCCTTCTCTTCGGCTACTAAGGGTAACAAGTCTTGTTCTAGACAACAACTCTGTCATCTTCGGAGTTTGACGTCGAACTCCTATATTAGCTGGTGAACTTCTTTTACTAGAGTTATCTTATCTACCTCAATCATAAGTTATACTTACCACACTTTATCTACTTTATCTTCTTAAGCACTTCCTGAAAACACTTATAGTATTGTTGTGAACTAAGTCTTTGACATGTACTCTAAATTTTAGAGGCCCGTGCAATGTCACTACCCTCATAACACATACATTGGCATGTTTATATAGCTTTTCTGTGATCACTTTATTATCAATAACTAAGTTTGGTGATCATTCTAATCACTATGTGTTTCTTAAATATGCTAGACATAATCCTTGTGGTAATTATTCAATTTTTCCTCACTGCCAAACTAATTTTCTCTTTCCATATCCCATTATAACTATTCGAGTTTCAAATCTCTAAATGCACATACTGATGGTTTTCACATCACCCCTTAGACCAAAGATCTTATACTTGTGGATCTTTCTCTTTTCGTTGGAATCCAAATAACTTTCCTTATTTTCTGCAATTCTTTGCACTCTACGTCAATGACAACTCATCTTCCAACATTCTTCCGAGACATATTTCTTACTTTGAAAAACTAAAGTATTCCTTTAACTAAAAGCTAATGTATACACAACTATCACACACAATCTTAATAATTTAACTCTATTCACACTGTCCATCCTGGAGAAACCACATTACGATAATTCCTAAAAGCTATTCTTCTATAGTTTGTGCTCTCACTGCTAGCTTATTTTGTTTTCCACTGCCACTATACTTCATGTTTAACTTAGACTCTTTGGGTTCTAACACACGTCCGGTATTTAAAATTGTCATCCATTCATTATAGTTAACCTGGCTAAGTGGATCAAATTTTAGTCCTACTAGCTTTGCTAAAATTGCTAATTTGTTATATCTACTCAAAACATACTATCTTCTTACGAACACCTGCTAGCATCATATTTTTTTCCCCTTCTTTGTATAATTAAGGTGAAACAGAAGATTATTCCTAAAATCCCTCACTATCCAACCCTAACTATCCTTTTTTTCTCTAAACTATGTGCATAGTTCTCACTTTGGGAATTCATCTATCTTAAACAAAATTAGAACATCTAATCCCAAACTTTCAATATAATAAAAAGCATATCATATAATAAACATCCACGGTAATCACTCAGTCACATAACCTAAGGGGGAACTGCCATATCTTTTATCTTACATGAATAGTTGCTTACTAACGTGGTACTTCTACTTCTGATTTGAATAAATCTAACAACTTAAAATCATTCCCTAAAAGTCACTATTGGTTGCTCATAGTTCTCATTTCATACATCATATCTTTTAGTCATTTGTATGATATGCATGAAATCACATCTTTGGTAATAACAAACGTTTCTGACTCGTAGGTATTTTGCCCTTAGGCTCTTTTTGTCCAAAACTATAGTGACCAATGTTAGGGTCTGACATCGGAACTATCATTATCCAACTTGTGACTCCATCTCCAATGGTTAAAATAAATTGTTCTCTGGCGTAAAACACATACGATTACTAGGGGTGTTCAAAACCGATCCGAAACCGAAAACCGATCCAAACCGAAGCTTAACGGCTTACTGGTAACGGCTTAACGGCTTAACGGACGAGGAATAGATTGAGTTTTTTCATTAACGGCTTATCGGTTTTGGGATGGATTATTCAATTTTCTTAACGGCTAATCCGTTAACCCGTTAAGAATATAAATATATTACATATATTATATAAAATTTATTTATATTTATACATATAAAATATAAAAAAACTAAAACTCTTGAAAATGATTAACAAAAGTTTATTTCTACTTCTAAGCATTTTTAATCTCGGGATCTAGATGATTTGCAGGTACTCGCCCAACATAAAGGAGATGAAGGTGCTGGACAAGAAAAAAGTGAGGGCAAAGCTATACTACCTCAGGGATAAAATGAATGCCCTGAAAAAACATTAACAAGCTAGCTCATATGAAGGTATACTGGAATAGGTGTTTGATCTATAATTGCCTGAAGAGATCTATCAAATTCTAGTAAACATGTATGTTAGGCCGATAAGCCGCCCAATAACCGCCCTATAAGAGCTAACCCGATACCAATCCGCCCGATATCTTATCGGGTGGCGAACAGATTAATACATTTAAAAGCCGATAACCGTTAAGCCAAACCGTTAAGAGTAAAAAGCCGCCCAATCCGCCCGATGAACACCCCTAACGATTAACATGCACGAACTTATCCTTTAGAGTATACCATTAGCTGATAAACCACTTACTGTACCATCAGTCGATTCTTGGGTCTTAATTCAGACCTAAAATATGTGAAGATTTAGCTATACCCACTGTTACTTACATTTTCTTTAAGAACCCATATGCATCACCGTATACTCACAAGTCACCAGAAATTTTGATACACTAAAAATTGGATATTTGGTAAACATATAACTGAATACTAGCATACTGAATAGCCATAAATTTGCTGACTGAAAGATTGTATAACTGGTAACTAAGGTAAACTAATAGTCATAAGACATGATAACCACTTTTTTACTTTCTGATAAGGTTGTGCTTTAATCTGTATTACTATCCATTGCATCATACTTTTAAAAACCTCTCAAGTCTCATATTAACCCAGTTGTACTCCATAATTATACCTCAATGGGAAATTATCCTCTCTTGGACCATAGGTTTCTCTTGCGTGTCGCTTGGGAATCCAATACATTTGGAATTCGAAATGAAGAGAAGGTTAACTATTGCTATACAATTCATGGCACGATCTAGAGTAGAAAGAAATGAGACAATCCTGAATGTCTTGGTGGTTAGCAGTTTATATGAAAGGCCGACACACACATATAAAGGAAACTCCACTGGACATGGCTTCATAGACTCCCTAGGACTCTTGAATCTAGTGCTCTGATACCAAGCTTTGTCACGCCATGAACCTGGGCCTGCACGTAATACAACAATCGGTGCCTGACTATATGTGACCGAGCAAACAAACTAGCGGCTGAATTAACATGTGATATCGTAATATATTTAATGTGGAAGAAAAACTAACACATGGTGATGTACTAAAAGTCTGGTTCATATAGATTAAAGTACGGAAATACTAAAACAAGTCTAAAACATATATGTAGCCAACATTGCTTAATATGAAAAGCATGAGACTTTATCTAACCGTTACTGTAGTCTATAAATCCTCTATTGAAGTAATGAAAACACTATCTATCTGTAAACACTGAAAGACTCTAAAGAAATGATAATGCCCCGCCCAAAAGATTTGGGGATCACCAAATAGCTGGTATGCGACTCCTAGCACTCTAAATCATTAAAATGTAAATCAGTACATGCATCGTGAGATGCAGGCTCCGGGCAAAAGGGTATTAGTACATTTGAATTACACTGGTATGTAAAGAAACTGAAAGAAATAATTATAGATGTTGTAACTGAAAACAAAATGATAAATGAGAATTTATAATTGATAACTAAATTTATAACTATTGAAACTAAAAATAAAATGATAACTGGTAACTAATAACTTAACTGATAACTGATAACTAAACTAATTAATGATAATAGAACTGAAAGGAAGGAAGGATATGAATACTCCCTCTTCTAAATGATGAACAACCTATTTATCTGAATATTAAATGGCGGCCTCAGGCCAAAAGATGCATAAAACATAAAGTGCAGCCTCAGGCCCAAAGCTGCATAAAGCATAAACTGCAGCACATGCCTAAAGATGCATAAAGTGTAAACTGCAGGCTCAGGCCCAAATACAAGTGTTCAACATTCAGGAACTGAGAATCATACTGCAATACATGATAGTAAAATACTAAATTACACTGAGATACATGATACTAGAATACTGGATAACACCGAGTTACATAATACTGGAATATTGAATCACACTGAGTTACATAATACTTGAATAGTTAATAGGAATTGACTGATACATGTGTTCTTGAACTGATTATGAATATTGAAACTTCAACTATTTATGGCATATGAGTAATCTATAGTAAGACTTGGGGACATCAAACCCAAGTCTATATTTAATAAGCACTAAGCTCACAACGTTCAGAACGAAAGTCATGAACGAGTTATGAAGCTAAAGAATAGAAGTTCTATAACTATTTAAGGAACTAGGCTAAACTATATTTCTGAGGCAATTAGTAATGTTGTAAAACAAACGTATTGTAGGGAGAATCATTAACATTTCCAAACATAGAGAGTTATCCTCACATACTTTAACTTCCTGCTATTGAGTGTAATACAACATTCGCCAACCCTTTCAACTTTAGTCTATATTAATACAAGTCAAAAGAATTCCATATTAGCAATAATTCTCATGTTTTAGTCGCTTAAGTATTTTCTCAAACACTTGGTGACATAAAGCTTCATAGTCCTTATTAATGATGTTTCTACACCCAACAAGCCATTCTCTTAATCCTAGATAAATTTTAAGATCCCAAATTTCTTATAATCAATGTCATTCTTCTTCACCCATAAGATAAAAAACACCCTTGACCAATAATCAACAATCAACAAGTCAAACCTATAATCGTTCATATGTTTCTATCAAACCCATCAACTCATATCTCATAAAATAGGGTTTATAATCATTAAACCAATGCTAATATCAGTTAGAGGGTGAAGATATTACCTTTTTGACATTCAAACCCTTGAATTCGAGTTCTAGGATTCCTTCTCTCAATAACGATGTCTCAATCCAATATATAATGATATGGAGGGATTAACCATGTTAATAAGATTTTGGAAAATTGAAATTATCTAAGAATCACCATTAAATCTTACCTTGGTTGGTGGAAAGACCATTAAGGAGTTAGGGTTTTTAGCGTTTCCCTTTCTAGTGCAAGTTTTTATGTTTTGGGGTTGTGGGGGATGAAATATGGCTTTAAGATAACCCCCCACGAGCTCTTCTGTGCACTTGGAGACTTTCCCGCGCTACCGACCGTGCAAAACGGCAGTAACACTGCCTCAAAATTAGCGCGATCGCGCAATGGGCACGCTACCGGGCGCGCATATCACATACTATTCTGTAATACATAAATAACTTTTCACACAGAGATCCTTTCGAGCTTCGTAATATACCATTAGAAAGCTATTTCAAAGACCTACAACTTTAAGGCTTGGAGTTTTCCTAAATTCCTTACACAATTTTACCAAAACCTTTTGGAAGACAAACCTTCTGTAAATTTAGTCGATTTTTTCAAATCTTATGCACCTTACTTTCCATCTAGATTTTGAAAGAAATATTTTCACCCATAATCATCCTGATGGGACTTCACATGTTCAAAATATAACCTTACTACTCCTTTAACTCATTCATACCTAAGCCGAATTTACAGAGTGTTACAGGTTTCCCCTCATGAAAAGTATAATGCAGTTTAGAAAGAAAGGTGAATTGAGCCAGAGGTATGTCAGAACGTAAATGATCATTCAGAGGATTGGTAGATGGCGTACAAGCTTGAGTTACCACCTGAGTTGTCATTAGTGCACCCGATATTCTATGTGTCTATGCTGAAGAAGGTAGTTGGATATACATCGGCCATTGTGTCAGTTGAGGTTATAGAGGTTAATGAAGAATTGTCATATGAAGAAATTCCAATTTCCATTCTTGATAGGTAAGTCTGAAAGTTTAGAAATAAAGAAATTGCCTCCGTGGAAGTGTTATGGCGAAACCAACAAGTTGAAGTGGCTACGTTGGAGGCTGAGGAAGAGCTGGAGAAGAAGTATCCCTACTTGTTTGAATAGATGTGTAATCCTTTTTATGAAATTGTCACCTATGAATTTTTCATCACTTGTTCAGGTAATGTTAAGGTGTTCGATCTTGGTTATATGATGCTTATAAGGCCACGATGGGTGTTATTTTGAGTTGTGATACGTTAGTGGATTATGTATATGTAGTTAGGATATGTTTCTAGGTTTCTATGACTGGTGGATAGGCCCATTTACAAAGGAAACTCTAGCGAAATTTTTGGAAATTTTGGGAGTTAGTCAAAAAAAAATTGGGACTATTGGAGTGTAGTGTGGTAACTGAGTTGCATCGGATGTTAATTGTGAACTTTGAACCTCATTCGAGGACAAATGATCTTAAGTGGGGGAGGATGTAAAACCCTCTAATTTTTTTCCTAAAACTCATAATTTTGTGGTACCGAGTTAGGCTTATGTGTTAAAGATCGTGGTACAGAATTTTTGGGTTAAATAGTGCACCAAGGCATTAATGAAAAATGTTGGTAGAATAAGGTATTTCTACAGCCCACTATGTGGCTGCAGAATCACTCTACAGGCCGCACAATGGCCGTAGAGTGAGGCAGTCATTTGGGCCTTTTTATGTCATTTTTGCGGCCCATTATGCCACCGTACAACAATTTTGCGATCCCTAATTTGATCGCATATCCATCCTCGAGATTTTTCAGATGGTGGTTCTACGACACATTTTGCAATCGCAAAATAGGTCTGCAGACCGAGGTAGAAAATATTAGTTCCAGAGGGCCAATTATGCGGCCAATTTTGTGGACTGCAGAATTATTGTACGATCACATATGAGAATGCAGATCTTGTTACGGGGCTTCATTTTGGGGTTTTTATAACCCCACTCTATCTCGTTTGTATTATCGAGTCAGTTTGGAAGAATGCCTCAAGACCCAAAGGACGGGGAGCCACAACTGTCATGACCCAAACCCGGTCGTGATGGCGCCCAACCATACAGCTAGGGAAGCCTGACCAATTACCTCTCAAAAACCCAACCTGATAACTTATTATCGACAAATTAAGGAAACTTAACAGTTTTAAAATAATACTCCGAGGTTTATAAAAAAATTAATCCGGAACAAACTGAAATATCCAATAAATACACTCCCAACAGAATGTGAGAGCCTCTAAAATAAACTGGATGACAATTATCTGAATGAAAATACACAAGTCTGGAAATGTGTATAAATATATAACTGAAATAAGAGGAGTAGTCAAGTCCTGCGAACGCCAAGAAACTACCTCAACAACTCTGATAAACTCTGGAGACAGCGACTGCTCAGCTAAGCCTCTGGTGCAGCTGAATCTGCACACAAGGTGAAGGGAGTAGGGTGAGTACTACCGACTCAGTGAGTAATAAGCATAAAATATGTCTGAAGATAAGAAATCCACGAAATTCCACAAAGTAAAGCTAAAACTAACAGTCCGACACCTCAACTACGAACCAACATCAAAGAAATATCAAGTATATCAGTCAAGTATAATGCAAAACTGCAATGCAACGCACATGAACCGTTACGACGTGCAACCCGATCCTTTTAACGTCGACGACGCTCACTGGGGGTGTGTACAGACTCTGAAGGGGCTCCTATAGCCCAAGCGCAATATCATCATATCACTAATGCGGCGTGCAACCCGATCCATACTCAGTCCACAGTATGCATGTGCGTCACATAATAGATTCAATTTATTTTCTAGTTTCCAATTAATAGGAAGAATATAATTTAGTTATTTAATTTCAGGAAAAAGGTGACTTAGCATTGCATATCAGTGATTGAACACAGGACTGAGATAAATGATTTTATAAATAATGCTATCACAATGATATTCACGGATGATACATATCAGCTCAAGGACCCAAACATGATAATAAACCCAGATATAATCAATACAGGGTGTGTATCAGTTGCCAATATAGTATAATTCTTGTTCGGGATGGACCAAGTCACAATCCAATGTCATAAACAGCCCCGCACCTGCCATGGGGTGCGAGTCACGCCCTACATAGCGTCACAATGTGACAAACCGGGGTTTGAAACCCTCAGGTAATCATCTATACAAATTACTCACCTCTAGGCTCTAACCGGTTGGAGACTGTTCCACGATGACTTTTCCTCTTGTATCGACCTCCTCACGCGTCGAATCTAGTCAAAATCAAAACGAATACATAAATATGTGATAAATAAACATAACCAAAAATACTCGAAAAGTACTAAAATTTACGAAGTTGGTAAAACTGGAGCCCCAGGCCCACTTCTCAAAATCGGAGTTCAAATGACCCCTCAAATCCTCAATTTAAAATCTCAAAACTCAAGTCAAATCACTAATTAAATGATGAATTCAATGGTATATTCATGTACTCTAACCAAATCTGAGTTAGAACCACTTACCCCGATGAATTTCTTGAAAAGCCTTCGAAAAATCGCCAAAATCCGAGCTCTATAGGTCAAAATATCAAATAAAACCCAAGACCTCGTATTTATATAGTACCCCTTGGATTACGACAGCACTGACCACGGTCCGCGCCCAGGAAGTGCGGTCCGCGCAAAAATGACCACGGCCACGCAGGAATTTGACTGCAGTGACAGGCTTCACTATTTTGGCCATAACTTTCGCTGCATATGCCCAAATGCCTATTATAATATGTTTCGGAAATCAAGATTCAAAGATGTACAACTTTCATTCTAGAATCAGCCCCAAGTTCCTTGTAGATCAAACGATATGAGCTTCTAAAGTAGGACCAATGACCTGCAAATATTCAGTGACCGCGGCAGCGCGCCCAGCGCGAGAAGGAGCACGGTCCGTGCCTCCACTGTTGCGCCCCTTCATTTTTTAAAGTTCCTGGCTGTTGGTACTCACTCAAAACTCACCCGAAACACACCCGGGGACCTCAACCAAAACCACCAACGCATCCTAAAATATTATTCAACCTCGTTCCAATCATCAAAATACCTCGACTAACACAAAAATCCTCAAATCACATCGAATTCAAGCCTATGAATCTCAGGAACTTCCAAATTCTGTTTTTGATCAAAACCCAACCAAACCACGTCTGAATGACCTCGAATATTGCAGACAAGTTCAAAATGACATATGAAAGTTACAAAAACTCTTGAAATTCCATTCTGACCCTCGGATCAAAATCTTACCTATCAATCGGAATTCGCCAAAATACTAAATTTGCCGATTCAAGCTTAATTCTACACCGGTCATCATAAAAATATTCTCGACACACTCCTAAGTCCCAAATCACCTAACGAAGCTATCTGAATCATAAAATTTGCATTTCGAGCTCTCTAACACATAAGTCAATATCCGGTTGACTTTTTCAAACTAACTTCTCTTAAAGAGACTAATTGTCTTCTTTCTAGCCGAACTCTATCCGAATTACTTTTACCAAACACATATAATAAAACACATAGAAGCATAAGACGGGAAAAACAGGGCGAAGATACATGAGACAACGAGTCGGGTCGTTACAACAACCGAGTCCCCTCCCTTGGGGCTCATCGAGGCTCGATTCAAAGAAAGCAGAGGTCGATGCGGGTACTAAAGAGGAAGCTCCCAAGTCACACGGCTAAGTCTGACAAAGTCAGCCAGTCTACGCTGAAGCATCGAATCTATCTGTCACATATTCATACTTTACAATTAATGCCCATGTACTATAGTCGCGTTCCCTTTCTATATAAAGGGAACCCACACTACATTGTAGAGAGTTGATGTTGCTCAAACTATTTCTCCACAAGATTAATAATATCTCTCTCTCTCCCTCTTCTTTTTAACTTTCTCATTCTCACTGGCCGGAGGCTACTTTAATGTTTATCGATTTCTTACTTGTCCTTAATTTTATCGCTTGGTATTAGCCATAAAGAGCCTTGTTTAATCATATCTTAACTGTTATCCCATATGGACTACCTCCGACAGCTCGAGCTCGACCCAGACGTCGACCCCGAGGTCCCCTATCGACCAGTCCTATACCCGGGCAGCCGACCTATCGGTTCGATCACTGCCTCATTTAAGCTTGCATTTTATCATTGAACTTCATCTTCCTAGCATCATTTGCTCTAACAACAAGCATAAAAATAGATCACATATTTTTAAAATATCATTTAGAAATTTAGTTGTTATTACCATTTTCACGATAAAAATCATTATATAAGCATTTTTATCATTTTCTTGAAAAATATGATATTTTTAGAGTGAGAAAGAGTTCTTAGAGTGGGGTAGTAACTTCAACCTAGTGTCCAACAATTTTTGCTCAATCCTTGAATATTATCAAGTAAATTACACAAAGTCTTCACCTTAAAGGTAAGAACCTATGCCCGAGCACTTAATTTTGAAATCTTCCTAAAAATAGATAATTAGCAAGACCAACCTTGGGTAAGGGAGTTGCTTATCTTGCATGCATGTGTGATAAATTAGTGTAGGAGGATTGTAAGGTAAAAATGGTAAATAATGGGGTGTAGGATGATGGAATCTTTCACAAAAAGGGTCTTAAGAACATAATGCACACCTAATGTTTGATAATGTCCTCAGATGAGCTAGAATCATGATCATCTTTTTAATTTTTTGTTTAACATGTTATAATCCTATAATAGATTGAAGTTTCTAAGAGTTCTGAAATATTGTGAATTTAAGGAAGCTCTATTGAGGTATATATGACTAAAACCTCCTTGTAATCGGTGAAATCAGATGTGTCTATTTCTCACCACTAAGGTGAATTCTGGGAGTCATATCAGTATCTCGAGGCTGTAGGACTATGATCGATCTCCATCCCCCGTGGTTCACCCACGACCCAACAAAGATTCCGAGGGTGGGGAATTTTCGAGGCAAACAACCAGCATCAACAGAGTCCAGTATCGTGCGTAGTCGTCCCATCCATGTATATTTATATTTAATGTACCCCGTGCTATATTGAATTCCTTCTCCTATATAAAGGGAATCTACACCACTTTGTAAGGGGCTGATGTTGCTCTAACTATTCTCCACAAGATCAATAATACCTCTCTTTCTTTCTTCTCTATAACTTGCTCATTCTTACTAGCTCGAGACCACTATTAAAGTTTATTGCTATCATACTTGTTCTTCATTTATTGCTTGGTATTGTCCATAAAGAGCCTTGTTTGATCATATCTTAACTTTTTTCCCACCCCCAACTACCCCTGATAGCTCAAGATCAAGCCAGATATCGACCTTGAGGTCCTTCGTCGATAGGTCCGAGGCTCCGACTGCAAGCCCCTCGGTTTGATTACTGCCCCTCATTAGCTCGTATTTTTTCATTAAACTTCATACTCTTATCATTAACTGCTCTAAACAACTAGCATAAAATATATCACGTATTTTAGAAGCCCATTTTATAAATTTAATTATTGTTGCCATTTTCACGTTAAACAGTTTGGCGCCCACCGCGGGGCTAAAAATAATAGTGATTATTTTCTTGTTTGTTTCATTACAAAATACAAGTTATCTTTCACACTTTCTCTTGTCCAAGTTCTTTTGATTTCATGTCGAAATGTTTGCCTTAGTAGACAGGGTTGATAGCGACTACCTCGAAAATCATGGCAAAAATGGTGTGGCTGTTCCAGCTGTTGGCACGCCACTGCAGAACCCCGATAATGCACCTAGACCGAATCCAGTGGACGCATTTGGAAGGCTCTACATACCGATGGAAGCATACAATATGGCGTCCAACTGGAAACCCAAAAAACCCCGGCTCAGGAAGCACATGAAGTTAGTCTTCACGATATTTTGAATTATTGCAGGCATAGCAGTTGGCTATCGCTCAGTTGCAAAGCCATTTGAAGATTCCCAGCGTAGTAGAACCAGAAACTACTCCCCAGCCGAATGGGTATCGTAGAGCTCAAGCAATGATGGATTGGTATCATATTCCGCCAACATGAAAATACTAGAGGACCTTACCAAAAGGATCGAGTCAGGCAAGAAATAATCGAAGCTAACAATAAGAAGGTCGAAACTTATAACTTCAGAATTGACCAAATCCCGGTGCGCCCCTGATCCTGAAAGGTGTAGATTCGAGGAAGTTTGTGCAACGGCCGTTCCCAGAGGAAGCGACTCTGAAACCCATCCCAAAGAAGTTCAAAATTCCAAAACTCCTAAACTAAAATAGGACCTCAGATTCCAATAAATATATCACAGCCTATACGTGCACAGCAAAGGGCAACAATTAAAAAAGATGAGATCGAGTCTATCCTACTGAAGAAATTTAGAGAAACACACTTGAAGGTGGACATGATGTGGTACCAAAACCTAGCTCCCAACTCCATAGATTCATTCCCCATGCTAGTGGACTCCTTCGTAAGGGCGGAGGCTGGTTCCATTAAGGTAGCAACAAGGCAGTCCGACGTATTCAAGATTAAGCATAGGGAGAACAAAATGCTGCGAAAATTTGTGTCTCATTTTGAGATTGAACGAATGGAGATACCCCCGATCTCCGATGCTGGGCAGCGTAGGCCTTCACTCAAGGCTTGAATGAACAAAGCTTGGTGGTATCGAGGTAGCAAAAGAAAACCCTATCGAGTATCCTATCGTGACCTGGTCGTACGTCCACAACCAATACCAGTCAAAGATCAGGGTCAAGGAAGACTAGCTGGGAGCCCCTTCGGTCTTAGTATACCCGAGTAGACTCTTGGCTAAGGAGCCAAGATCAAATAAAGAGAGGTACTAGCCGAACCCCAATAATAGGAGAAACGCTTCAAAGCACAATCCGGCCCATAATGACCGATTTGTAAACCAAGGATAGAACCCTTGAGAACCCCGCAACAGAGGAGGCTTAGAAGGGTACACGGGGCTAATAAGGGCGCCCTGCCTATTGGAGTACAATTTTAATGTCGATGTGTCGGACATCATGTTCGCTATTAGCATAATCAAGGACGCCAGATGGCCCACACTAGTACACAATGATCCTTCCCAAAGGAAATAAAATTTGATTTGCGAGTTTCACAACTTGCACGGGCACCGAACCAAGGATTGCAGGCAGCTCCGTGAGAAAGTGGCCCAACTGCTCGATATCGGGCACCTTCAGGAATTTCTCAGCAACCAGGCTAAAAATAATCCGAGAAAGAGAAATGAACAAAAGGAAAAAAGTAGATGAGCCCCAACACGTCATCCACACCATTTTTTGATGATCTCCCCAGACGCATTTAAATAGAGGACCACATAGCAAACGGCCAAACAAACGCCTTAGCTCAAAAGCACCGTCGCCGCCAAGGAATAATCACCTCTCCCTCTTTCTATATTCCACTTCACAATAACTCTTGAATAGGACAATGACTAAGGCAATCGGGACGCCGCTCCGATTCGAGGACCCTAAGGTTTCAAAGCATCTGTTGCACTCTTTTCCTTTGATTGGTTTTTTAAATCCCGGGTTTTTACCGGCAGGTTTTTTTAATGAGGCAATGTCCATACACTTCATGATAAGGATTCAATGAGCCTACAAGATTGTCTTTGCAATTAGCCCCATTCTAGCAAATGACGAACGAGCCTCCAATAGAAAATGATGTACCGGGCCAAATAGTCGAATGAACCGTTTACGTTTAAGCCGAGCTTACGGCAATCCAATGACATTTATTCACCTCAAGGATCAAAGAATATCTTTCACCAAAAGCATATCGTACTCCACAAGAAAGTTCAGCATGCTCACGGTAGGGGTCCTTCTACCGAATACGTCCCGAAATACTCAGAGACGTAACGTCAATAATTTGGCACACCAACAAGGAAATTCCAAACTCACGAGTAACGGTCTCCAGTCCTAAGAAAACTCGATGACTCGGAGACTGTCGTCAATTTCCATACACTGGATAACCCGAGGCCGTCAGACCTCGAGCGAGCAGACATGGTCTAGCCAGATCTATTTTACATAGCAGCAAAAATTGTAAGACCTCAACAGGCATGAAAAATTGTAAGACCTCAACAGGCATGAAAATTTTGTAAGACCTTACTACAGACATAAAACTCAATCCCAAAGTTTAGGCTATACGTTGCATTTGTAAGAATCCCGAAAAGGCATACCCTCATTGTAGACGCCTAAACTATTACTCATTATCAAAAATGGCTCCGGCCAAACACATATGACTATGATAAAAATGGCTGCACCAGCCAAATTGACGCGAGTCGAGGATGCCCGACTGTCACTAACAAAATCGCAGGCCATTACTTTGAATCTACTTCGAAAAGAACCGGTTAAAACAGGATTCCCTCAATAGGAAAATGAGCTTCGACCATATATGCTCCAAATCACAAGGCTTCGAGCTAAACCTTATGAGGTGCTCTGACATTGCCGCTAATGACTTGAAATCGAGGTTCTTCCTGAACCAATAACGGGTTAGACAAAATATTTCAAAAGACCTTAACGAGAGGAAAACAAAGCCTATAATATGGCCACGGGAAAAAAGCATAAGAGCCATTGTCGCCAGCCAAACAAGGCTCAGGGACGCACACTAAAAGGTCGCAACGAACAATAGCATAAGAGCCATTGTCGCTAGCTTGAAAACTAAAAACTTGAGGATTGAAATGAGCTCAAGTTGTAACCCGATTAGGAGACTCGATCCAAAATAGTTAACTATACATGCCTAAGGGCAACATACATAAAAGGTCGATCCGACCCAAGGCATAAGAGCCATTGTCGCCATCCCATGCAGACGTAAAAATCGAGAATAAGTTGAGCTCGAGTCGGTGCCCGACTCAGAGACTAAACCCAAAGATTTTTAAATTTCGTAAGCCTAAGGGAAAAAATAAAAGCCGTTATCGCTGCCCTAATAAACATTGGGGCCATATTGCAGGTTTAGAGATTTTGTTCAATCCAAAGGTCGAATCGACCCTATTGAAATCTTGACGAACAAGAGTACAGAAGATACAAATTGCGAGTTTCCCCCTCTTATTTTTATATATTGGTGGTGAAGCACAATCTCAACCTACAAAATATTATGAAAGCTATACACACAAAGAAGAAGGCAGGGAATAGACGTTCCCCCTTCGACAACTATGGTCAGTGGCCTCCTCCTCACCGTCCTCAGCATCGGACATAAGGAACTTGACATCATACTCTTATCTTTTGGCTTGCTCTCCCCTGAGAGATCAAAGCCCCTGGCATGAATCTCCTTGAGGATTTCCCTTCGAGATTTGAGCCTTGCATATTCCTTTATATTGCTTAAACGAACAAGGCCCGTCTTCACCTCAGCTTTAGCACCGGCGGTGCTCCTCGAATAGGTCCACTTTCTATCCCGCCCTAGTATTGCTCATCAAAACCTTGGCCCAAAAATTCACCATCTTTGTTTTTGCCCTCGAAAGCTCGGATGAAAGCCTTGCGATCATCTTCGCCCGAGCAGAATCGTTCGTACGAACATTCTAGATTTGCACCTCAAGAGCAGAAATCCTAACCTGAGCCCTTTTTTTGGCCATAAAATGGGCATTCGGATGTGCCTGCAGCTCGGTCAATTCGCATTTGAGTTGGACAACGTCGCCCCAGAGTTGTCCTAGCTCATCCGACTTGTCCTTTAACTGAAACAACAAAACATCAAGATGCCAAGATAAAAAGGTAATGCAAGCTAGCATGAAACGTAAGGTACCTATTTCTCTAACAGGACCTCCCAGACCCGGCTCCAGTTCACGACACGCTGTAAGGAGACAATCTCGCTTTCCTTTGCTGCACAAAGAAGCTTAAGGGATTTCTCCCTATCTAGACCTCATGCAATGGTGCCTCGCATCAAAGAGGCTTGGATTTAATCCTGTCTAAGGCCTATAAAAGAAAGCTAAATAAAGAAAAACAAGAGGGGGAAAGGAAAATCACATAGCCAGAACATTCTTACAGTAGTCATAACTAACCATAAGGCCAAAACGCTGAGCCTCGCCGAAGGCCTAAGAAACGTCCGATAGCATTCTGCTTCCAGAAGGCTGCCGGTCGACTGAATCACTTCTCCTTAACTGTTGCATAGGAGTTGCCTCACTACAAGCCTTTTTGCAGCCCAAAACATCTTTCCTTTTATCGACACTTATTGATCCCGAGGCTAGCAATCTCTCCTTCTCACCGAGGGGGACACGGCCTCGCTTCCAAAGAAATCCTGGCACCTGCGATTGTTAAATCAAGTAAGCCGACAAGAAAGACTCTATTTCTTAGGAGGCAAAACATCGGGCACCTACCATGATGCTTCGCCTCCTACTCCCTTTTGACAGGTCTCACCACCGGTGCCTATCATAAATCGAGCAAGCTGCCAGCTTACGAGACAACTTTACTAAATCAAGGACCTCGCCGGGAGACCAATGAGTTGCTACAAATAAAGAACAAAAAGATATCGTTAAGGAGGCAACCACTGGTCAAAACGAAGACAGTTCTTATAAGGCACTACGTGTGAATTTCCATCTCTCACGAAATGGCAAAAATTCTCCAGGAATGACATCGTCCGTTCGGATATAAACGAACCGATTCATCTTTTTATGATACTCATCCTCCTCGCTACCAATTATACGAACTCGAGTGGATTTAAATGGAAGAGCGATCAGGCCCCGATAGCATAATGGCCGATACAACCTCATGAGGTGGCTGAGGGCAAATTCTATCTTGGCCTTGTCGGCAAAATATCTTATCGCCTACACTATTCTCCAGGGAGAAGGATGAACCTGCACCAGCGTTACTTGATATCTCCGATTAAATCAAGAACGACCCGGTCGGGGGAACCCAACACGAAAACATTAGTGTATACGCTCAAAACTCCCTCAACATATGTCATAACGCTCTCCTCGGGGGAAGGTAAATGCAAAATCGCACCTTTACCCCATCTTCAATCTTTTCCGATCATCTCAAGGTTTTCCTCCCTCACTGATGAAATGATTTTTTCCTTGACACATGCTCCCGATGGCCCATAACATTGGGAGGTTTCCCCGACGTGACAGCTTTCCTCGAGGCAGGGCATCCCGAGCCTTGCTCTCCTGACATCGGAGGAGATCCGCTGGAACCGACCGAATGTGGAACGCATGAGAGACTCCCATCCATCCAATGATGGACGTCGAAGAAGCTTCCATGGCTACGAAAAACAAGGGGAAAAAAGTAATGCTCTGAGCAAAAGTTTTCTGAAATAGGGAAGCGGAAGGACTAGTACAAAGCGCCAAGCTCTGCAGAAAAGATAACCTTATCAAGACCAGCAGTTTTGCCATTTAAGAAATAGATGAACAAATATATAGGGGAAAAGCAACAACTGCCGCCTACCCAAGAGGGCCAATTAATTCTGGCTGCGTTAACGTCACCTTCTCCTATGGGAGTGTACTTGAAGAATCACTCTGGCCCCCACGTAACTCAAAAAATTGCGGGACCTCGGGGAACCCCCTAGACATCACTAAAATTAATTCAAGAGGAGCTGCCAATTTAACCCCGGAACATGGCCAGTAATAGGGCCCCGGTTGATCTGAGAGCAGGCCCCGAAGGGCCGACACCGAAAGTCAAAAGCTAAAATGCAAAAGCAAAGGGGCAAGGAGAAGGGCTAACAAAATGTAAACTCCTTTTTAACATTATCAAAATGAAAAACATCATTACACAATCCATTTCTCGGGGGTTCGCATACAAGGGAAAATGAGGGGATACAAAAATGACTCGGAGACTACGTCTCCTCACTATTATCTTCACCCTTATCGGGGGAAACCAAAAGTGCTAGTTCTTCCACCACTGCATGGGCCTCCTTAAGATCAGTTGATTGGTTGATAACTCTAGCCCCGAGTTCCTCCAGTGTCTCTCTCCTTGTCTTTGCCTTAGCATGCTTAATAGGTCGGGTTAGATTCTGCTCAGCTGCTATGGATATGTCACGAGCTATTCTATGTGCCGTGGTCGCGTCCTCCTGTTAAGTAATAGAATTTTTTTTTACCTTAGACTTAGCGGCAGCCAAAGCAACAATCTCCTTACGAGCGTCCTTGAGAAGATCTCGGGATGTTGCCAATTCCCCGACCGCTATTTCATTTCGCTCTTCAGCCTAGAGATCTCCGCATTAAAATTGATTAATCTGTGAGCCACTCTGCTCGACCTACATAAGAAGGGTAAGCCACTATGTATATGAATACTGAATGTATGTGAATCAGGGATAAAACGTCGGGAATGATAAAGGAAAAGTACCCGAGTGGCAAAATTGGCCTTCTCCCGGAGAGCTATTTCCAAAGCGGCCTGAAGATCAACCAACTCTTTCCCTCCCCGGGCAGAGCGAGCCTCCGAATTTTGCAGCTTCGAAGTGACGTTCTTACACTCTTTTTCATGATAAGAAAGCTCCCCGCAGAGCCGAATGATGGCATTATTGTACATCTCCTTACACTACGGCACAACAAAAAAGTTAGAAATCCGAAGAATGATGCTCGAGGACGAAATAAATGCATGAGAAATGGTTATCACCTGCTGCATAAACTTCTCTACTGCTTTGACGGCACCAGGAATATCAAGATCAACTCTATCAATAACACCATCAAAGATGTTGGCAATAAAGTCTCCCCCATTTAGAGGAATCCCTATTGTGGCACCGATCATCCCTTGAGCATCCCACAATTCCCTTCATGAGACCGGAAAGCTTGAAAGAAAGTATTTCATGTCGCTAATTTCTCCAAGTCGCAACCCACGTTCCTGGAAGGCTCCAAGCCCTGACCCCTTAGGATCAACGCCAGCGATCCCCCTGCAAAAGCTGCATCGAATCTAGTTGCGCGATTTGAAGCTACATCAACATCCTCTTCAAGGATCCACAGCTCACGAGCTCGACCAAAGCCAGTCGTTCTGGATTCAACATCCTCCAGCCGAGGCGCCTGCAAGTCTCTCATTTTCAACCTCGTTCTCCTATCTAGTGGGTTTCCGTCATCATCCTCTCCCTCGATATCAGGATTCACCTATGAGGTTGAAGCAGCAGTCCCAGCTGTGGCTCGATGCTCGAGTGACCTGGTTTTCTTTGTCATAGGATGGAGAACAGCTACCCTGCTTTTCCTCTTCTTACTCGTGTTGGGCTACAAGGCCCCTCCTTCGCCATCGGGGGGCAGCCTCATATGCCTATTTTTTTCAAGACCTACACCACCACAGTTACCACAAGACGCTTTTGCTAAAGGCTCATAAAGAAACAAAAAATAAAAAGCATAGACGGTAAAGGAACCTTACCATACCGACAAATGGGAACTTCTTGTTCAATCGCCTTATTCATCCCGACAAATTTGGAACTGCCTCCGGGTGCCAAGCGGTGGCTGTAGGAAGCACAAAGAGATTATTATTTTGAATTGAAGAATAGTTGAAAACCAGCTAAGGGAAAAATTACTTACGTCGGGTATTCCACCTCTCCGGAAGGGGCATCCTCTAGGCCGGGATGATATCTGAGTTCTTTACTCGGATAAACCTTCTCATCAATCCTCGATCCTTTCCCTTGTCAACGCTCATGAAATTTTTTTTTTGGACCGATAGAGGAACCCAGTTAAACCTCAATACAATCAAGGGCTTTACATTCCGATCAGATGATTGAGGGTAAACATCTCACCCTCAAATCCTTCAGTAATATGATGAAGCATTACACTATCCACCAAAAAAAGGGTAGATCTACCCAAGAATCACTTGGTATCGATCGCAGAAATCAAGGATAATCGAGTCTATCTCTAGGGGAGAGGACTCGATAAGATTATCAGGACCCAAGGTGAATGGGTGGGTGTGCATGTGAAGGAAGCCATCCTTATAGTCAGTTATATGATTGTTAGGACATGGAATCTCCACCCTCACTGCCTTGCTCCATCGATAGTCCTTCCCTACCTTGCTAATATCGATCACGATGCTAACATATCGGGACAAATACTAGCACCAGCCTGGTGTAGATGAAGTGGCACGGACACTAAAATCCTCTAACATATCGAGATCAGGTGCGGTACATTGTTCTATAGAGGGAATCACTCTGGTTTATTCCTTAGGCGATCGGGATGATAATGCATCATTGTTCTGTCGAGGAACCGTTCTAGAGTCCTAGCCATGTCACTAGTAAAAATCCTTCTATGAAAAGATGAAAGAGTGTCAAATATAAAAATTCTGACTCGTGAGCTTGGAAGTGAGGTGAAAGTGGAAAGTATCAAGCAACCAATGCATTTATAAGAACCGCTAGGGAAGCGAAAAGGATGAGCCAATAGTAGTTCTTAGGTTTCTTGATTACTGCATCTGACGGCGGTGTTGCACAGTTCAACGGAATATGGCATTTAATGATCTTTAGCAGTTGACATCACTACAATGATGACCTCGAGATGACGGTTCAAAACTTATTTCGTATTACTTCATTCTAGGAAATGCGGAGACTATCTGTATACAGTAAAGTCGGAGGAGTCAATTTCTCACCACTAAGGTGCATTCGGGGAGTTATATTAGTATCTCGAGGCTGCAAGACTACGATCGAGCTCCCTCCCCCGAGGTTCGCCCACGACCCAACAAATATTTTGAGGGTGGGGATTTTTCGAGGCGAACAACCAGCATCAACAGAGTCTAGCATCGTGCCTAGCCGTCCCATCCTCATATCTTTAAATTTAATGCACCCTGCACTATATTGTATTATCCTTGCAGTCCATAACGGTGGGTCATGGCGGAATATAAACTATGCGAATTAGTCAATTAACAAGTAAGTAGTCTTAGCACATATTTGCAAATAAAGGTACACAGTCTAAATACATATATGATCAAAGAAGTTGAAATAGTCCAATGAACATATATGAAAGAAGCTTAGATAATTTGAACACATATAGGAATTGGGAAAGGGAAGTCCTAAGTTGATTAGCCTACAGGATCAATCTGTGCAATGCTTGATAATCCTGCTCAACTAGAGGGGCTACACGTGACATTAGCGCGCATGTCATCGTATCCTTTACTACCCATTATCCTCCCCTTAATGTTTATACAAACGAATTTGATTAACGGCCGTTAAGCATGATGTTACTTGTCCTTTCGTTATGGCCTGGGAGGAATTTAGGATCTCTAGACTTAGGCAGTTCTAGACAATCCTACGGTATTTAAAGGGCAAAAGTCTAGGCGACAACAAATAACACATTGGGCTGTCAATTAAGGAAGCAGGTAAAAGGCTCATATTTACCTCTACATATACATAGGAAAATAAACACCATGTCTCAAACAACTGATTTTGAAGAAGTTCAGAAAGCCTAGGAACATGATACCTAGATAAATGTTACATATACAGGATATACAGCATTTTTTTAAAAGAGGTGGCAGAATCCTAACCAGTTTGCCTACTGGTTTTCAAAATCTGTTAACCTTAAGAAGTTTATAAACAATCAGAACACAATTTTAAATTTTATACAATGACATTAGTCATCTACGGCTTTCCTAGGCATAGAACTATATGCATTCACAGTTACAGGAGCTGTTTAAACAATTTGGAATTATTCAACCTATAAGCATGCTGATCTAGGTGATATAGATTATAACAGGTAATTTATATTGGTTTACATCAGAATATGACACCTATGTGTGAGGCCGTTTTTAAACCTTTTCATGAACATTTATTTGTTTAGTCGATATTGGCAGGATCCAAATTAAATGCAAAAGAAAGTCCTAAGAGCAGGATATCTAATGCACGGAGGGATGGCTGTTTTTATTAGGCAGGATTATTTAGCAACAGGCTTTCTGAGTGACTGTACTGATGCAAAACCAGGAATTGAGTAATGATCTATAACATGCAATTTTCTAGGGCCGTAAACGTGAATATCCTAAAAGCAGGATGTCTAGTGCACATGTTTGGCATGGTTTGAATGCAAATAGATACAACAATCCTAGAACATGATTTCGGATGCATATTTGCATAATGTAAAGCCTAGAAACATGATTTCTACCTAGCTTTACCTACAGGATCATATAGAAACCCTCAATTTTCACTAGTTACCCCAATATCTTTTCACAAATGATTATTACAGGCCGAAATTAATAAATAAAATATAGATTAAACTATAGGGAGCTTGATGCAGGCCCAAATCAATCCTTGGAGTACCAAGCCATAAGTAGACTCAAATGCTAAGGATTTCATTGCCAAATTTGTGTATAGGTGTGATAGAGTTTCCTAAGAACCTCAAGGATCTCGGGCGGTGTTCACACCCAGACTTTTCACGATAGGGACTAAATATGTGCAGTGTGAAATAGCCAGCTATAGAGTGCCAGAGTTCAGAGGAATCTCAAAAGGATCCCAAGATAGTACACAGACTGGAGGGGCAGAACCTATTGACTTCGGAATAAAGTGAGAGCGGTTGGCGTAATTTTGAAAAGTTTTTTTTTTGGAAAAAATAGAATAGAGATCCAAGAGTGAAAATGTTTTCTGAAATAGGAACCAGTTTAGTGGTAAAATAGTTTAAGAAAAGTAATAAAACACTTTTGAAACCAGAACAAAAATCACGAAACAACCAGATTCAAAACACTTGGCAAACAGATTTCACACAGGGATAGAGGGGTTGAGGACACATAGAATACACGTCAGCATATTGGGAAACACATAAACAACAAAATGCTTAGAATTCTCAAAAGCTTTATAGAATTAATAAGTTGGTCATGAAAGTGGGTATAACAGGGGTATTACAAAACCATGTTAAGCGTAGGGGGTATTAGACAGAATCGTGCACATAATTAGGATCGATCGAAGCCCCAAAAGATTAAGTATAATCTCACCAGTAAGAAGAGCAGGCAGGAAATGAAACAGAGATGCTAGACAAATATCACATAAGCATTCATAATTTAGACGTGCTGACTACATATTGAACCAACGAGATTTAGACATGCTAGACAAAATAGTAAACAAGTAGTTGTAGTTTAGACATGCTAGTTACATATTGAGCAAGACATGACTTTAAACATGCTAAGCAATAAAGTAATGGGAAAATATAATAGATTCATGGTTAATAGAATAGTGCGGTAATGAAACACATAGAGTTTGAGGTTTCAAAATTTAATCATAGATATTCCAGTTAGGGAAAGAGAACACGAAGTGTGAAGCAGGTGCAGTGCAATATATAGCCTTGGCTTATAGCCGGCTAGATCAGTGAATATCCCAAGTAGCAGAGAAGACAAAAGAGTTTTAGAGTGTAAGTGTGCTTATGAACTAATATTTGGGTCCCAAAGGTGAGAATAGAGGAGAGTATATATATCAGTTAAGGAGCGGAGAAGAATAAGGTAAAACAAATCAGCACTCAGTAATTAAGGAAATTAGAGGATCAATTACACAGAAAATCCACATAGTCTTCCTTTAATTGGGAATAACTACTCAACATTTAAACGATATGAGTCGTTTAATGAAAGAAATCAAATCGAGCCTAAGTAAAGAGGTAAACATATAGGAATCTAATTAAGCAAATAATTCTGAACAATCAGTAACAGTACAGACAATTAAATAAGGGAAGAAGAATAATTAAAATCGTAAACAAGGGAATAAATCAAGAATCAGCACAAAAGTTTTAGCCGAGCAAACTAGTAAATCAAAATTCAAAATAGTACTGATTTAGTGGTGGGGGAATATCAGTTTCCACAAATAAACTAATATACTAAATCAGAAGAAATAATAGAAGTCACAAGATAGGGGTGGGGGAAATATCAGAAACCCTTGTAGAGATGAACTATGGTAAAAAAATCACAAGATACTGAATTAGACTAAGAAGAAATCATGAAAGTCAAAGCACAGAACGAAACAATGCGGCGGGTAACACGGAAAAACCCAGAAATGAAGCAAAAGTATAAGAAGATTGGGGCTTTAGCATAAATCAACTAGGGTCCAAACAATCTTAGTGGGAATCAATCAATAACACTTAAGAACAGACGATTTTTGAAAATCAAAAAATATTTAGAGAACATGACTAAGGGTAAACCTAGTTTTAGGGAAAATGAAAAATCAGTTGAAAAAACAGGAATATTTCAAGGAAACATGTGAAATACGTTCAATCGGTCTCAGATCTGAGAAGATCAAAGGTAAAAATTAGCATTTTTAGAAGTATAATAGAGATGAGCTCATATACTTTGGAAACAATATATTTTAGACGAAAATGAGAAAGATCTTACTCAAGGTCAAGCCAAATGGATTAAAAACCCAAAGGTGTAAAGAAGACTTGCCCTCATCCCTTGAGAATCTCCTCAAGAATTTAGGAGATGGAGATATCATAATATAGGTGGCCATTGTATGCTTGAGGTGGTGAAGAACCACCATAGAATGGCTATAGGCTAGTGACGAGGGGGTGTGAAATGCTTAGGGTTAGGGGGTCTTTTAATTTAATTAAGGTAGGGAGTCTTGGACCATTGATAAAAATAATCAACAGCCAAGATTGGCCAAGGAGTTTGGGTCGGGCAGGTAGGAAACTAGGTCTAAGGGTTTGGGCTAATTTTATAAGGGGTATTAGGCTGGTTAGTTTTAGACTAAAATTTAACTAAAACAGGTTGTTTATTAAATACCGAAGTACTTGAATATAATTAATTTGTAAAATAATTAACTAATTACAAAAATATTTTTTTATGCATAGAAATGTTTTATAAATTATTATTTAGGATTTTAAAATACAATGGATCAATCTCTGGTAAAAATAATGCAAAATGTATGCATGAGCTATAATTTCAAAGCTATTATAATTATAGCCAAAAGATGCTAATTTAGCTATTTATGAAATAATTTGGACTTAATAGGACCATAAATAATAGTATTAAACCAAGAAATATTTTAAAAGTATTTATAATGTAGTTTTGTAATTATTTATTAAGAGTAAAATACTATGCATGAATAATTCAAAAAATGTAAAAATTGTGGAAAAAAAATACCAAATCATGCTAAAGCATGATTTTGCAGGTATAGATGTATTTTAAAACTATTTTGAAAATAATTGGGTATCAACACCTATTTTGGTTAATGTTTTGTGCTAGACTTAATATATGGAAACCATGTTAACTCAATAGACTTGCTTCCTAGGATTTCTTAATGTGTTCTGTTCAACATGCTACACCCTTTTCTTGTATAATTTCTCAACATGGTGTTAGTTTTTTCCTATGTCAAACTTGCTATGTTAGAGGTGTCTAGTTGGTATGTTCAAGCCCTTTTGTTTGACCAATCTTGTTCCCTTAGCTTCTAAGAGTTATGATCAGTGTGTCAATTGGTTATCATGTATGGTTTCTCCCTTCCAAGCCTGGTACGATTTCTGAAGGCCCTGGTGTCACTGGTTATATTCTTTTTGGGCCTGCTCTGTGTATTGGGCTTGTACTCTTTAATATGCAAATTTTGCGTTGATATTTATATTTTCGGTCTGTAATAATTTATAAAAAAATAGATGGAAAACGTAGTAAAAAAGGGGTACGGTACTCTAATTCTCACACGAATGGGTATAAAGTATGCCTATAGGATCCATGTGATCTATTCGCTATTTATTTTACATGATTTTTGTGAATTCATAAGAAGAAAGCCTGTCTATAGGATTCTCACGCACACACATCACTTAACTTGCCAACACACACTATTTCAAGTATCTGCTGAACCAATTTTTACTAGTGTTTTCTTAGATAACATGACTATAAGGTGTAGCAACGGAATATTCTAATTACCTAGGTGCCATGCCTATAGGACTTCGAATAATTAACCTATCAGTTGCCTCCATTATCATTGTATAGCTCATGCCTATAGGTTTAATAATCAATCAGGAGCCCATATCGTTTGTGTTTCTCATCTAGCCAGATAGTATTCCTATTGGGATAAAAATATATAAAATCAATTTCAATTGTCAACTATTAGGTATCATACTTCTAGGATGTTGTAACCTGTCTAAGAAACTTTTCTATAAAATCAGCATGGTAAGTCATGATTCTGGGGTCGTTTCACTACTTTTTGCAAACAATCTAGAAATTAAGTCTATAGATTTTGTAATCTACAAATCCATTGCCTGCATATTGCTAAACTTAGAATCACTTAAAAACCATGTCTATAGGACCTATAATCATTTAATATGTCCATACGTTAACTTAAAATATAGTGTTATCTGTTTGATACTAGAATCCTATAGAGATTGTGCCTATAGGACCAAAGGACTCTAAGCCTTAAGTTCAGATGTTCTACTGCTTAATCTAAAAATTAGTCTGCGTGCTTCTTCGTTTATGTGTGGAGGCTAACATGAGCCACTCTTTACTGGGACGGGTAACGCACGCGTAGGACATGACTTTTTTTTAAACCCCTCCCAAATTAGAAGGATCAATAATGTTTCCAAACTTTCCCTCCATGGTGACTCGAACCCAAGACCTAACGGTCGTAGGACATGACTTAGAATTGAATTAGAGCGCTTTAAGTAAACAACTTCAGCATAATAACCGGATAGCATGAGATGATAGTCCGTGCCCGCTAAATAATATGAGCAACACCTATCAAAAAAAGAGTTGTGAAGTATTATTTATGTTACATAGAGTGATCCTTTAGGCTAAAAAACTTAGGACGCTCCCCCGCCCCCTCTCCTTTTTTATACTTATTATTCACACTCAGTCATATTAACATAGACCATTGTAGTTTTATCCTTATAATTATTAATGAATTTTACCTATTTGTACTGTGCTATAATGAGATTCTTCGATTTTTTATATTTTCTTGTTTATTTGATAACTTAGGCTAATTACATAATCCACATAGTCTTAAGTTTAGTCGGGACGCATAATTGTGGACCTCTGGGAGTGCCTAATATCTTCTCTTTGAGGTAATTTGAGCCTTTACCAACTTTTGGTGGTGTGTACTAGTCAAACAGAGTTATTTTCATAATACATGCCCTAACACACCTTAAAAATTGTTAGGTAGCGCCTCTTCTCTTTTAATACCCTCCTCCTTTAAAAGAGTTGTCATACGTCGAAATCTGTTTTCCGCAAGAAAATGGGGGGTGTATATATATACATATAAGACATATTTTACTTAATTTTTGTGCAAAAATATTTTTTTCCATTTGATAAAATTCGAAAATTTCTTACATCCGATAACTTTAATTCCGAGCATTCGTACTTCTGGTTTTTACCCTTTAAGTATGGGGTTTACAAGAGAGAGTCCTTATGTTTGTGGTGATCTTGAAGATGACGTCTCATGTTTATTCTGGCACGAACATTTGAAGTTTAAGTAACTTTGAAGTGGAAAAAAATCATATATTTTCATTTGGGCAAGAAATAAGATAAAAACAAAAAGACTTTAATTTATTCCTTTTATTCTTAAAAGTATATCTGCATAAAAAAAATATTCTTAAAAAAATAAAGATGCCAATAAATGTGGCTAACTTGTACTAATTATTTCTATTGGTCTGATCATGCAGTCCCCGACCCCGATAAGATACAGCTTCCAGTTCAAACAGTCCCTAGTCTTAATGACACTTTTAGTGCACTGATACATAATAGCCCCGTCGTCCAGCGGAGCCTAGAAGAAGGTGACTCGCGCAGACAGTTGACTCCCCCCAGTCTATGGATGGTAAGTATGAGAATTCGAACACTAGAGTTCATAATGTTGTCGATGATCCTTCTTCATATTATGCTTTACGTTGCTACCTCATAAACCTTGACTGAAAAATTCATTTGGGACAAAAACTGGACGAAGGAGAAAAGAGTGCAGCACACATATTCAGTACCAATAAGAATCTTCAACAATAATAAATTTTGAGGTGAGTCACATTCCAATTGCTTGGTATTTTACTGTATCTTGATTTTCCAACTGATATGAACCTTTACCAGTTATAGGTGAAATTCGGTAAGGCCTTTCCCACGTGGGTCTAGCTTTCCATCTTTAACTTCTCGGGTACTTTGACTCACTTTTCAAAAAAATAAATCTCTAACTTTGAAATATCGAAGATTTGCTATGTGATTATAGTACCTTTCCTTCCTTTGCTTTTGTGCCACCATTCTTACATATGCTAAATTACAGAGCTCTTCAAGCAAATCCAGCCTAATTAGCATTGTTTTATTATTTTCCTCCCCGTTTGTTTGGGAATACCTTATGGTCGATTCCCCGTTATCCATCGGAATTATACCTTTCGCATTATACACAAGGGAAAAGGGTGTTTCTCCCGTGTTTGACTTCGTCGTTGTTCTATATGCCCATAACACTCATAGTAACTCTTATGGCCAATTGCTTTTAGCATCATCCAATTTGTTTTTGAGGTTTTGAATTATCACCTTGTTGGTTGACTTCGCTTGTCCATTAGAATTTGGATGATATGGAGAGGATGTGATCCTTTTGATCTTCAATTCTCCGAGAAACTTTATAAATTTGGAACCTATAAATGGTGGCCCATTGTCACAAGAAATTTCTTTTGGTATCCAAGCCAGTAGATGATATGATCCCAAATGAAATCAATCACTTCTCGTTCTCTAATATTTTTGTAAGCACATGTTTCAACCTGTTTAGTAAAATAATCAGTTAAAACTAAAATAAATTTGACCTGCCTTGGCCTTTGAGGCAAAGGACCAACCATATCCATCTCTCATTTCATGAATGTCCACGGTAACACCACATAATACAGAAGCTCTGCCGCATGATGCACTAATTTCACATGATGCTGACACTTACTATATTTTTATACAAATGCCTTCGCATATTATTCCATCCAGTGCCAATAGTAGTCAGCCCTTATCAATTTAAAAAGCAATGAGTCCACACCAGAATGATTTCTAAAAACCCAGTCATGAACTTCTCTCATCACATAATCAACCTCTTATTTTCCTAAACCTCAAGCTCATGGTCCTTGAAAAGATATTCGGTATAATTAACCATAAGCAAGGGAATAAACGAGCAATTTTAGTTCATAGCACCTGGAAGTTTTTGAATCTTTAGGAAATTCTCAATTCCTTAAATGTTCTATAAACTAGTTTCTCCAATCCCAGATTAAGTTGGTTGAGTTATCTACGCAATACCCGTCCATCTCCAGGACTGAATGCAACAACTGAATAACTATACCAGATTTGGCTCTTTTCATTTTCGCGGAAGATCCTAAATTGGAGAATGTGTCTACCTCATCGTTCTCTTTCTTTGGGATGTGAATTACCGACCGGTCATGCACCTTTTTCACGAAGATGTTGATAGTCCCCAATATTGTGGCCATGCATTTCGTAGAATTCACACCATAAATTAGGATCCCTTTGACTAGGATCTGACAAAATTGGTTTCAAAAATCTTGCCTACTTGATGTTTCACATAGCTGAAACTAGTCCCACCAAACTAATATTAAAGTTGTAATCAGACAACCAGGGATATGCTGAATCCCGAGACCCCGATGGTTCTTTCTCCTTCGAAGCCTTGCTACTTCGACCATTGTCTTTCCTTCTATCGGATACAAACCTTTCTGAAGACTGAAAAACTTTAATTCCTCGCCTATTAACTCTTTCATAAGTCTAGAAATGTTTCTTGGAAGACCTTCGGTCTACATTGAAATCTCTTCTAAACTTCTCCTGATCCCGATCACGATTCCGACCTTTGGATGACACCGAAGAACTCAATTGATTATCTTTTATTCTTATTTTTGATTCATAAAGATTATGGACATCTGTCTATATGGTTTCCTAAAACTCTACCAGGCTTTACCTCAATTTACTGGAGCCAACGGAGCTAAGTAGATTGAGGCATTTGGTGAATGCTTCTGCTGCCCACTCATCCCGTACAACCAACAGCAACATCCTTTCCTTTTAAAATTGAATTATGAACTTCCATAATAATGCAGATTCTCTTTCAGCATTTTTGAATACGTTTGCTTTCCTAGCTTAGACTTTTCTTGCCCCGGTATGAGCTTTAACAAAAGAATCTACTGGCATTTAAAAAAAGTCAGTCGAATGCTCAGATAAAAGAGAGTTTCATGTTAAAGTAACACTGGTTAGGGTTTCGCAAATTTCTTTAGTAGGATAGATTCGATCTCATGTGATCCCAAATCATCACCCTTTATAGCTTCATGTAAGTTGTGATATGCTCGTATGGATCCAAAGTTCAATCTACGGAATACCAAGCATCTTGAATCTTATTAGAACTATCTCCGGGGTCGTACTTGATTTGAACGGAGCTGTGTATACTTTTTTGAATATGGTCCCTTCAATACCGGTGGTGCTTCCGGGATCTGATCCATCCGCGCATGGAATTCTTTAGCATTTTGATCCATCCAATCATCCATTTTTCTTATGAATCTCATGAGCTCGGTTTTAAAAGGATTATTTGTGTTTTTGTCATTATCGAATCAACTACCTGCTCCACCAGTTCGATTTTCTTTAAAATCGAACTCCTCCCTCGAAGCAACGTTACCATTTCTTCGCGCTATTTGATTTGCAGGCACACTGGGAGGGGCTCAAACTCCTCCATTGGGATTATTTGAGGCAACCTAAAGTGCTTACTGGAGCTCCGTCATTATATGGTCTTCTTTTGAGAGATGGTTCATGATTTCCCTTTGTTGCTCTCTCAAAATTTTTACTGTTTCAACAATAGGTTCATCATTAATATCATCAGGAGTTGGACTTCTCACATGCTGATGGTTTAATTCTTCACGAACCAAGGTTGTCTCATCGATGTCATTCCGCGTTTTGCTTGTTAAATCATCGCATTGGAACATATCCTCACGCTCGTTATTTGGTCCAATATTGAAAGAGTTGTTCACCTCGTTAGCTTCCATATCTGTTCGTACTTTGACTAAAGAGTCAAAATATATTAGTAACAGATGAATGGATCAAAGTAATAACATAATTGTCTGTGCCCCCGGTGGGCGCAAAACTGTCTGCCCATAAAACAGTACAGTTGAACTTACAACGTGTTTTGTAGACACATGAGTTAATATTATCCAAGAATTTAAAATAACTAAGAATATAAATAAATTGATTAAACAAACTTGAAGAAATACAAGCCTGACTGTGAAATGAGCTTCTCCAAAAGCAAGAATAAGAACAATATGTAGAACATAAAGAAAGAATGTAGTTAATAAAATTAATACCCTTTTAGCATACAGATGTTTTCGTGTCCTACAATGAATACAAATTCTTCTATTTATTCAAGGAGATAAGATTCCCAAATCGAGCTCTTCTTTAATATGAATAAAACCCCTCTTGATAGTTGTATAACGGTTGATATTAATGCAAAGATTCTTGGTAACGAAACGGTTGTGAAGGATTGCGTATAGGTGTTCGTAACACGCAGCGGAAGACAATAACAATCCATTTTATTCATATTTAAAATTTATTTACGTGTCAAAGATCGTATCTAAGACGTAACTGGTGAAGAGAGTTTCTTTTTCAAAAATTTCTTCGATAGTGCGAAGACTCTATGCGTATCCACACCAAGACCTATCCTTTCTATCAACTCTTTGATAATTGAAACCTGCGAACAAATTGAACGAAGAATATTGTGTTGAAATTTTTCTCAAAAAATCTCAACTCAAATTAGAAGAACAAGAAACACTTTTCTTGTAATTGTATTTTCTCTCTTCCCTTTGTATTGCACTTTCACTTTCACAAAGTAGGTTTTCTTCTCAAAAAAAATTAAAACCTAAAAAACTTTGCAAATTTTCTCCATAACCCTTTATATAGCATCACCTACAAACCCTTTTCCTATTTGGTTGAGGTAATAATTTACTTAGGGTAAAAGTTTATTCCAAAAATAAACTTTAGAGAATTTTGTATGAAAATTTTAAATTTCCACTTCCTTTTTAACGTGGATTCGAATTCCGAATTTTTGGAATACAATGTCTATTCCAAAATTAGACATTGTATATCCAATTCTAAATTGGATTCTAATTCATAAACTTTTTATATTAATATAATATTTTCCTATAGAAAATATTAATCTCATTCCAAATAGGATAAAACTTAAATTACACATTAATAAACTAATTCAAAATTAGATTTATTAACAAGTCTTATTAATATTATATTTTATATACATCTATTATATAAAATAATATTAATTATATATATCACATATATTTCAACCAAGAGATATTATTTAATTTCAATTCCAAATAGAAATTTCAATTATTCACAATATTAATTATAATCTTTGTGCTAGCAAAGAATATAACAATATTTCATTTGGACTAATAACAAAGTTTATTTGACTAATCAAATTCTTTAATTTAATTATCAAATAATAAGTTAATTAATCCTTTAGCAAAGATCAGAACACTCGTTAGTGTGCGACCCCATAGGTTCAATACTAAACCGGTAGTAAATTGATCATATCAATATACTAATCAAGGGTGGCGTCTAGCAACACTCCTTAACGGCCGGATAGTATGAAGTATACAATTTACTCTCAAGAACCAGTAGAAGAATAATGTAGTAATTCGTTCTGTCCTTATAGCTCTGAATCACCCTAGGATATGGTTCAACTGTCGAATCATAATAGGCGATCAACTATGTGTTCACGTCAAATATAATCGACCATTGAATGACCTAAGAAACTCATTTCTTCTATCATTCAATTGCCCTGGCCAAGGTCTTAGTTTGGTCGTTTATAATTCATGACAACATGGAGCTTAAACTCATTACCAAGAGTTGACAGATTCCATCTTGATCAATCACTAATTCTACAAGTGTTCAATCGTACCCAATATCCTTTCAACTATCGCCCTAGGGCCATAGGTGTCTAGTATCAAAGCACAATGAATAACTAGTCAATTACTATGACGATCTCAAGTCAAAGGAAATAGTTACATCACATTCTTCAAGAAAATATCCTATTGACAGTTATGGTAATTCTAACCATTAGGAATTATCCAATGAGTCGGTTCAATGATCATATCTCTATATGCATCATCTATCTATGTGATTTAGTTAATGAGATCAACTAATCTTTATCCGATAAAGACGATCACATAAATATTGATCTAATCGGATTACTAATGTCCAAATTAATAGCCCTACAATCAAGAACTAATTTAGATTAAATTGTAAGAGACTTTGCTCTCATTATCATGATCTCTATCACGATGACAAGTCTCAAAATTTAATTAAGGACCTTATCAAATTAATCAAACAATTAATAATAATGATAAAAGAATATCAAATGCCATATATTTTATATCAAATGACATTCACAAAAATATGTTCAAGTTATCAAATATGATTTTGGATCTAGGCATATCTACTATATCCCTAACAATCTCCCACTTGCACTAGAGCCAATCGCTCTTGTACTTCATCCCCAATCCACTTGTGCTTGTCAAACTCCTTTGCGCCAAGAGCTTTAGTGAATGGGTCTGCAGCATTTTCCTTTTCATCAACCTTTTGAATCTTGACGTCTCCACGTTCAATGATCTCTCTTATCAAGTGATACCTTCGCAGAACGTGCTTGGACTTTTGGTGTGATCTTGGTTCTTTTGCTTGAGAAATGGCTCCAGTATTGTCACACAACAATGGAACCGCACCTTCCATTGAAGGAACCACACCAAGTTCAGCTAAGAACTTTTTATCCATACAGCTTCCTTAGCTGCTTCACAGCTGCTATATATTCTGCTTCAGTCACTGAATCAGCTACTGTAGCTTGTTTGGAGTTTTTCCAACTCACTGCACCACCATTTAAGGTGAATACATAACCAGAAATAGATTTGCTATCATCCCTATTTGAAGAGAAACTTGCATCAGTATAACCTTCAAGTTTCAACTCAGAATCCCCATAGATGAGGAATTGGTCTTTAGTCCTTCTTAAGTACTTAAGAATGGTCTTCACCACCTTCCAATGTTCCTCACCAGGATTTGCCTGATATCGGCTAGTCACTCCAAGTGCATAAGCCACATCAGGACGTGTACATGTCATGGTATACATGATAGCTCCCACTGCACGCGTATGGGATCCTACTCATGCGTTCTCTCTCTTCAGGTGTTTTAGGACAATCCTCCCTACTGAGAGAAATTCCAGTGCCTATCGGTAGATAGCCTCTTTTGGAATTATCCATGTTATACCTATTTAAGATAGTATCAATGTACAAAGACTGGGAAAGTCCAAGCAGCTTCCTAGATCTATCTCTATAGATCTTTATTCCTAATATATAAGCTGCTTCTCCCAAGTCTTCCATGGAAGACTGTTCAGATAGCCAAATCTTGGTATTTTGCAATGCCGGTACGTCATTCCCTATGAGCAATATATCATCAACATACAACACTAAAAATATAATTGTGCTCCCACTAACCTTTTTGTACACACAAGGTTCTTCAACTTTGGTCTCATGATCTTTATATTGTGTTGGTTCATTAGTTTCTTGATCTTCATCAAGTTCTATTTCTTCATTATAATTTCCTTCCAAAAGGAACCCCCTTTCCAAAAAGGTTGCTCCTCTAGCCACAAACACTTTATGGTCAGAAGGGTGATAGAAATAATATCCCCTTGTTTCCTTGGGATACCCTATGAACCTAGACTTATTAGATCTTGAGTCAAGTTTATCAGATTGTAGTCTCTTAACATAAGCTGGACAACCCCAAACCTTAATATGTTTAAGGTTAGGCTTACATCCTTTCCATATCTCATATGGTGTTGTAGAGACTGACTTAGTGGGAACTTTATTAAGTAAGTATGTTGCTGCTTCTAAAGCATATCCCCATAAATTTATTGGAAGATCAGTGAACCCCATCATAGATCTCACCATATCTAATAAGGTTCTATTTCTCCTTTCAAACACACCATTGTGTTGTGGTGTTCCTGGAGGTGTCCACTGTGATAGAATCCCATTCTCTTTGAGATATCTCGTAAAATATTCACTAAGATATTCTCCACCTCGATCAGACCTTAGTATTTTGATACTTTTACCAGTCTGCTTTTCATCTTCACTACAGAATCTTTTAAACATTTCAAAAGATTCAGACTTGTGTTTCATAAGATATACAAATCCATATCTTGACATATCATCAGTGAAGGTGATGAAGTAAGAATATCCACCTCTAGCTTGAATTTTCATGGGCCCACAAACATCTGTATGAATTAGTCCCAATAATTCAGAAGCTCTTTCTCCACTTTCAGTAAATGGAGATTTGGTCATTTTTCCTTTGAGATAAGATTCACAAGTTGGATATGATTCAAAATAATACTCGTTAAGGTACCCTTACTTGTACAACTTGTTGATTCTTTTCTCTCCAATATGACCAAGCCTACAATGCCAAAGGTATGTTTGATTTACATGATCATCTCTTTTCCTCTTAAGCCTTGAAACATGCATAATCGAATTAGCATCCACACTAGGTAAGACATAGACATCATGTTGGAGATAGGCAATCACATATAAATTATCACTATAATAAATAGAGCAAATACCATTGCCTATATTAATGCGAAAACCACGTTTGTCTAACATAGAAGCTGAAATTATGTTCGAAACAAATTTAGGAACGTAATAACTATCATCCAACATAAGTATTTTGCCCGTAGGCATTATTAAAGAAATTGATCCTATAGCTACGGCCGCAACTTTTGTACCACTTCCAACTTGTAGATTAATTTCTCCTTTCTTCAACTTTCTACTTATCTGGAACCCCTGCAACATATTGCAGATATTATAACCACTGCCAGTATCTAATACCCACAATGAAGAATTAGTAGTAGTTAAAGAAACCTTGAAAACATTTTTCATTAAAGTCTTACCTTGTTTCTTGTCCTTTAAAGTTGCAAGATACTCTTTGCAATTTCTCTTCCAATGTCATATTTTCTTACAATGGAAACATACATCATTAGATTGGTCAGCTTTGCCTTCTTTGGCTTTGGGTTTGGTCACACCACCCTTGGACGCAGTAGGCTTTTTCTTGGGTTTACTTTTACCCTTACCCTTCTTCTTAGAAGAGTTTCCAACCAACATGATAGTTCCTTTCTCTTCTCAGATGCAAGTTGATTCTCATAATCAATCAACATGTTAAGCATCTCATGAAGATCACAATCCATTTTATTCATATTAAAATTAATAACAAATTGTGAAAAGGATTCTGATAGTGACTGCAAGATCAAATCTTGAGAAATCTCTTTACCTAGTTTGCACCCCAATTTCTCAAATTCTTCAATAGTATCAATCATATGATTGACATAGGGTCCAACTGGTGAGTTTCCAGTCAATTTTGATTCAAATAAAAACCTTAGATAGTTGGTATCTAGCTTTCCTGCTTTGTGTACCAAATATCTTCTTAAGATGTTCAATATTTGCAGTTGGATTCATATCCTGATGTTTTCTCTGCAGTTCAGAATTCATAGAAGCGAGAATGATGCATTTGGTAGTAAGACATTCTTCCAAGTATTTCTGATAAATCATGGTAGCATCATCATCATTTACATCTGGGACTTCCTTGGCGGGCTTATCGATCACATGAATAAGCTTTTCACGCATGAGAACAATTCTCAAATTTCTGTACCAATCTTCAAAGTTTGGTCCTACCAACTTGTTGGTCTCAAGTATTCCACGCAGTGATATAGCAGACATATTGAGAAATCTAAAACATAGAAAAGAAAAACCAGTAATATAAGAACATATTTGCATATATCATAAAGACATGGTCTTTTATCTAAATGATATTTCCACTAATTATTTTAAACTATTTGCCCTCATTATAGTTTACAAAATCTTTATTTCTTTTAGTGCAGTAAAAGAATCCTTTAACAATATGTATGAGCCTCTTGGAAGTCAAGTCGTTTCTCACATATATTTTAAATGTAGGTGCTCTTACCAATTGTATCCCCATACAATTTCCTTAAACAGCTCTATGTCATATAGTCCCCTGGTAGTCAGGTCGATCCCATTGGCATAGTTGAGTTCAACCATCATGGTAGCAAAGAACTTATTAAATTTTATACTCCCCCGCGTAGTCCAGGCGTTTAGTGTAAAATTGAATAATTCTTTCAATCCATACATCTAATGCAATAAATAATTTTAACATATTCTCGAACTATAAGTCTCCTGGTAGTCAGGCTGCTCCTTATAAACAAGAAATAAGTAAAATTAATTACCTTGATGGATAGCTCTATAATAAAATATCTTATATTTTATTATTTATGAACTCAAATTTTAGTAAGAGGGTATTGTTGCAAAAATAATTTTTAATAACACAAAGATCGAATCTTTTATAGCATGTGAATTTTGGTTCAAGTTGTCTACATGCTTAGTCCCAAATTAATTTACATCATATGTAATAAATAATTCAAAATTATGTAATGAACAAGCACATGGCATAAAACAAAATTCAACATCCTCTAACATATATATCTTATATATCACATAAAAAGAATACATGCTAGAATATTATTATTAATAACATCTCATGAACTAATAACAATTAAAATAACAATAGAATCATGTAACCTATTATAGATTCTCATTGTATCTAATACAAAATTTCAAATTCAAGTTATGAAAGTTCTCAATAGTTATATGAATGCATATTTTATCCATAATAAAATAATATCAACATTCAAACGATTTGACTATTGCAAAAAGGTACATCTATTATGGTTTGAACTCTTCAAATATAATTTTAAAATATTTCGTAAATAAATTTTAGACACAATAAACCACGTCTCTGATACAACTGAAGGATTGCGTATAGGTGTTCGTAACACGCAGCGGAAGACAATAACAATCCATTTTATTCATATTTAAAATTTATTTACGTGTCAAAGATCGGATCTAAGACGTACCTGTTAAAGAGAGTTTCTTTTTCAAAAATTTCTTCGATAGTGCGAAGACTCTATGTGTATCCACACCGAGAGCGATCCTTGCTATCAACTCTTTGATCAATAAAACCTGCTAACAAATTGAACGAAGAATATTGTGTTGAAATTTTTCTCAAAAAATCTCAACTCAAATTAGAAGAACAAGAAACACTTTTCTTGTAATTGTATTTTCTCTCTTGCCTTTGTATTGCACTTTCACTTTCACAAAGTAGGTTTTCTTCTCAAGAAAAATTAAAACCTAAAAAACTTTACAAATTTTCTCCATTCACCCTTTATATAGCATTACCTACAAATCCTTTTCCTATTTGGTTGAGGTAATAATTTACTTAGGGTAAAAGTTTATTCCAAAAATAAACTTTAGAGAATTTTGTATGCAAATTCCAAATTTCCACTTCCTTTTTGACTTTGATTCCAATTCCTAATTTTTGGAATACAATGTCTATTCCAAAATTAGACATTGTATGTCCAATTCTAAATTGGATTCTAATTCATAAACTTTTATATTAATATAATATTTTTCTATTGAAAATATTAATCCCATTCCAAATAGGATAAAACTTCAATTACACATTAATAATCTAATTCAAAATTAGATTTATTAACAAGTCTTCATTAATATTATATTTTATATACATCTATTATATAAAATAATATTAATTATATATATCACATATATTTCAACTAAGAGATATTATTTAATTTATATTCCAAATAGAAACTTCAATTATTCACAATATTAATTATAATCTTTGTGCTAGCAAAGAATATAATAATATTTTACTTAGACTAATAACTAAATTTATTTGACTAATTAAATTCTTTAATTTAATTATCAAATAATAAGTTAATTAATCCTTTAGCAAATATCAGAACACTCGTTAGTGTGCGACCCCATAGGTTCAATACTAAACCGGCAGTAAATTGATCATATCAATATACTAATCAAGGGTGGCGTCTAGAAACACTCCTTAACAACCGGATAGCATGAAGTATACAATTTACTCTCAAGAACCAGTAGAAGAATAATGTAGTAATTCCTTCTGTCCTTATAGCTCTCGATCACCCTAGGATATGGTTCAACTGTCAAATCCTAATAGGCGATCAACTATGTGTTCACGTCAAATATAATCGACCATTGAATGACCTAAGAAACTCATTTCTTCTTTCATTCAATTGTCCTGGCCAAGGTCTTAATTTGGTCGTTTATAATTCAAAAAAACATGGAGCTTAAACTCATTACCAAGAGTTGACAGATACCGTCTTGATCAATCACTAATTCTACAAGTGCTCAATCGTACCCAATATCCTTTCAACTATCGCCCTAGGGCCATAGGTGTCTAGTATCATAGCGCAATGAATAACTTGTCAATTACTATGACGATCTCAAGTCAAAGGAAACCGTTACATCGCATTCTTCAAGAAAATATCCTATTGACAGTTATGATAATTCTAACCATTAGGATTTATCCAATGAGTCGGTTCAATGATCATATCTCTATATGCATCATCTATCTATGTGATTTAGTTAATGAGATCAACTAATCTTTATCTGATAAAGATAATCACATAAATATTGATCTAAACGAATTACTAATGTCCAAATTAATAGCCCTACAATCAAGAACTAATTTAGATTAAATTGTAAGAGGCTTTGCTCATTATCATGATCTCAATCACGATGACAAATCTCAAAAATTAATCAAGGACCTTATCAAATTAATCAAACAATTAATAATAATGATAAAAGAATATCAAATGCCATATATTTTATATCAAATGACATTAACAAAAATATGTTCAAGTTATCAAATATAATATTGGATCTAGGACATATCTACTATATCCCTAACAGGTTGCTCATTGAATGTTGTCTTTTGTCAACCGTTATTTTCCTTTCAGATCTTCGTCCACGGTTCCAGTACTTTTGAAACTTATTTAGTACCGGTCACATATTCATAACCGGTGCTAGCTACTTGCTAACTGATATCTTACTTTTCATTACTTTCACGTGTCAACTCGTCGAGTATCTACATGTCGTTCATTAATTTACCCCATACAATTACATAGTATCTTATTTGTCAAACAGTTTCGGGGGGACGCCAAGAAAACGGGAATAATTGCTTTTGTCAAGCTGCCTATAACCGTCTTATTCGTGGACATATGACAATTAATCGAATTATTTTATTTTTTGTTTCATATTATCTTTATCAATGGGTTAATTCTACAACCTGTCGATGTCAAGATTCTAATGTTTTGTGTATATCCAAAATCAATATGCATGGAAAAGATAGTTTGAATGTTATATGGGGTCAGCATAAGAAATTAAAATACGACCATTCATTAATGTATTAAGATCACCGGCATTGGTTTAAGGGTCAACAGCAAGGATACTCATAATGGGAAACAAGTTGATTCGAATTCATATCATAAATGTCAATTAACATAATAATTAATTATCCCAGTAGGTTTGGAGTAGCTGATGATTGATTTTGAGCTTTTGAAATAATAAGGCTTTGTTCCTTTGATATGCTAGTTTCAGTTCTTAGGCCTTAACTGTGTATATATATATATATATATATATATATATATGTATATATCCACCTCTGTTAGCTTGGTCAAGACATTTCCTTCCTGTCTTTATTGGTACAATACTATTTTTGGAAGATACATCTCCCCTTTACTCAAGGGCATGTTAGTGTCAACTATCCACGAATTCTTCAACCACCATCTTTCATTTGACAATAAAAATTATCATTCTTTGTATAAAAATAAAAATCAAAACAAGGACCAAGATTTGAAATGCAACAATAGTACGTACATGCCACAACAAAGACATCGAGATGTCATCGAGGAATCTTTAGCCTTGCAAGATGGTTCTTATTAATTCGCACGGGATCTCACGTGCCCCATGTCGCTCGAGTCAAAACGTAAGCTAGTGATACTTATAGCTACGGGACTTTCTCCATCTAGGATGTAGCATTGCGAAGCTTGTAATGCTCTACCACATTCCTATTTTATGGTTTAGACTGCTCCCATTTTGCTCGCCGCTACTATGGGAATCACTTTTGCTTTCTTGGTATCTGAATACTAATAAATTATTTCAGTTCACCATGTTGTCTCTTATTACTTGCCCATGGATTCACCAGCAATTTGAAAGGTTGCCCTATTCGGAAATATTTGGATTTATGCTTAATTTCAACTCCCCGAAGCATCCCTGCGATTGCTACGCATTCTCGTCTCTGGGCGCCTGGGTATTTGGGGTGGATGCAGTATCTGAGCGCAATTGTGCAATTTCTAATTGATTTTTGGCTCATAAATGTGTATATCAAAATAGGAAAACTATATATAATTGTGCTACGTTAGCACATATTTTGCTAACGAGTGCATTGATAATTCGCATATAAATTTACTATCATAATTTTGTCTTTAAATGACAATGGATCTGTCTTTTAAAAAAACGTAACATGCAGTGCCAGCAGTTTCACAGTAGTAAAATATACAAGTTGAGCAAAATAATAGTAGATTCTTAAAGTAACTTAGGGTTACATTAAGCCTTTTTTTTACCAAAAAATCAATTATTTACACCTTACAAGAAATGTACAAACTATGGCATACGGATACGGTTAGTTCCACTTTCGTGGAAGAAAAATATTTCATTTTCAATGTCTCAAATCTTAGAAATATAGAGACGTGCTTCTTACTAGTTACTAGTAATTTTCTAAAAGGAAAATGAAAGAAGAGAAGAAGAACGTCGCTATGTATTCGGTTGATTTGGTTTGTAGTCTCAATTCATTCGATTCCACACCTTAATTGGTAACAAACTAGAAAAAGCAGGTGGAGTTGCAATCTGTTGATAATCATCTTTTATTAATTTTAGATAAACCGTAAACTTAATAAAAGATAGAGTTATCAATGAAGTATTATATATGTCGTTGTTGCTTTAATTTGCCCATCCTTTTACCTATCCTAAGCTGTGGGATCGTTGTTGCTTTAATTTGGTCCAACTCCATATAGTTTAAGCATCCTTATCTTTTATGCTTTTTTAAAAAAATAACTATCTCAAGAGATATTTAAATATCTTTACATTAAAGTTCAACTTTCAAATAATACACCCAGGAAAAAAGTAATATCAGTTATCTTGTGAAGATTCTGTTAGACTTTAAAGTTTACACTTGTCTTGAGATTAAAGTATAGTAGATTGATTTATTTTATTAGTTAGATAAAAAGGCCAAAAAGAACAAGTCATTAATTAGAAATTTTTTACTTTAGCGTGTAAAATAATGACATGAAAATTTGATAGTAATTGATTAATTTTATTTGGACCTATTTAGTGAAATACCAGATCTAGCTTGGACAAAATAAATAGATAATGTCATGACATGCAGAACATGGACCTAAGGAGCAAGCAATACCTTAAAAGCAGTTTCTCATAGTACAATCGGACGACACTTTCGCATAGTATAATGTGATTTTCAACCTCTAATTTGAGAATTATTTCCTGCTCTACGCATGAAGATGTATCTAATTTGTTGTTTCAACTAACAGTTGAATGATTGATGATGAGTGAGGCTTGTTATAATGGTACAAACACTTCCACTGCCAACTGATAGGTGGTGGAAGATATTGCTTTGATACGACTCTATCGCGTACACGAAGTAGTCAAAATCTTAGGGAAACCAGTCAAGAGGAAACTTGCAGCTTTCTATAATTCTGTTGTCCCTCACACCAGCATGGCTACAGGTATCTAATCAATATAGAGGACCGTAGGCTAAGTTCATTCCAAAAAGTACGGATGTAGTGAGCCCAAAATGCATTTTTGGAAGCCAAAACTAGATGCTTCATCAAGAAGTTGAAATGCTTCTGATGGAAAATCCTCGAATAGCACCAGTATTAGCAGCTTGAAAGCCTGAGTGGTAAAAGCCTGCTCTCTGTAGTTGTTTTTGTGCTTACAACCTTTCTTTACCTTCAATATCTTTGTTTCATCTTCTCATAAGGAGCTTTCAGAGTCAACTGACATCTATATCTTGTGAACACTGTAACCGGCATCCTCCGATGTCAAGTTCTCCTTCCAGTTCTCAAATTCAGATTCACCAAATACTACTTGTTTGATACCAACATAGCTGTTCAGAAGATATTATCGAGGTGAGTCTATGGCTACAAACTAGCAACATGCGGAAAACAAATGGCAAGAATACAACACAAACAATCTGCCTGAAAAGTACAACTTAGATAGCCTATTTAATGTGATGTTTTGTTGACCAACACAATTAATTGAGATGAAAAAGAAGGTGGCGCTTGCTAATAATTGTCTACAGAGGCTAGAATTTAGGTTCCAGGCATACTCATCTTGAATCTAAATTTTGTATGCACGTTGGGAGAAAGATAAACCAAATAGAGAGTCTACATTAGAATGAAGAAGGGTCTGAAGCTTACTCGGAGCTTATCTGTGTCAAAGCATTAATCAGTACATCCAACAGTAAATGCTCAGTTGTCCCAATGTCCACCCTATCATAAGAAAAAGTCAATTTATAAGCAACAAGCACCATTTCATATCCAAGGATAACTAATTCAAAAAAATAACTTTTACCATATGCGAGCCAAGTTATCTTGAATCTCGAGATCCCCAATGTTATAGAACGTAGTGGGATTTACATTTGCCCCCTGAATAGCATCATAACTTGGCCTTTTGTCCAAAGGAGATTGTGATAACTGCCATGAAGAAACTTAGTTGGTTGAGCCTAAAATATAAGACACCTCTGACCCGTTGAAAGGCTATTGTTTGAGCTTCATCAAATAAACACATTACTACTATTTTAGATTGACAGATTATTTCTTTTCGATTCCAACCTCTAAAATAAGCACATAAAAAGTACATAATTTGCGAAACTTACTTGCATATTCAGTGAATTGCATCCACCAAGACGTCCAACAATGTGCCAAGAACGAATTGTCTGCAACAAAGTTATGAAAACTAAGTCGATAAAATCCATAAGCAAATGTAACAAGAATCATGAAGCGTAAATTACTTACATCACAAATCAAGGAGATATCCTTCTCCAACGGGGCATTGTAGAACTCAAACTATATATAGGAGTTTGTCAAATCAAATCTGAATCAGAAGTAAGCAAATTTTTTTATGAAAAATTCATTCCTGAAAGGATCTGCCAGCAAATCTCAGATCTAGCATGGTACTCTTTCAACGGCATGCAGAATATTAGTCAGATAATTATCCTTCAGTCAGGATTGTGGGAAAATGTAACTGTAATGAGATACAACCAAAGGACTAGAATTGTACTACTATGCTAAAACTCACACTTTCTGTTCAATTGATCTAGCATGGTACTCTTTCAACAGCATGCAGAATATTAGTCAGATAATTATCCTTCAGTCAGAATTGTGGGACAATGTAACTGTAATAAGATACAACCAAAGGACTAGAATTGTACTACTACGCTAAAACTTACACTTTCTGTTCAATTGCGGACATAAAAGTGCTTCAGAGAAAGGTGGAATACAGAAGAAGTTGTGCTCGTTGCGGGGCAAGTCATCACCAGGCATATTCGCCAAAAAACTGAGAAACTGTCGAACATTTTCTCTCAAGAAAAGGTTCAATCCCCGATCCTTCTAAATATAATCAAGCATGCAAGTCAAGAGGGAAAGGAGTTGAATAAAAAGAAAGACGACTTTTGATTTCTCTCAAACAGGCACCTCTTTTATCTTTCCTAAAAAAAACATTAATATTAGGCATTTCAGGACTATATTAGCAATGGGGAGTTCTAGTCTATAGCCATCTATCGTTGAACTAGAAATCCTTCTCTGACAATTTAATAGGAACGGAACTGACGGCAGTTCTAAAGAAAGTCACGCACATCTAGTGAAGGGCTAATATCAAATTTACAGAATTACTTGATACCTGTGCTGGTGGGAGGTACCCCTTGAAATTAGTCGAGGTGCACGCAAGCTGGCCCCAACACCGCGGTTATAAAGAAAAAGTACTGTACAATAGGCAACAACAACAACAACAACAACAACAACTACCCAGTATACTCCCACCAGGTGGGGTCTGGGGAGGGTAATATGTAGGCAGTCTTACCCCTACCCAAAAGGGCAGAGAGGCTGCTTCCATGCGACCCTCGGCGCATAGGACAGAATGAAAAGCTGCATTAGAAAACAAAGACAAAATTAGTAACCAAGGCAAGACAAAACAAAATAACAAAACAAAGCATAAGTAATCCTGCAGAAATAACGTAAATGGTTATGTAAACATAAGGAACATAAATACCGTCGCAACCAAGAGGGGACCTAGGCTAAAACACTAGACATCGATGGGTAACCCTACTATCCCACACCCAACCCCGGGTGAGGCGAACGAAGGACTCTAAGAGCCCCTATCCTGCAACCCTGATTCTAGACCTCCAGACTCCCCTATCGAGGGTCATGTCCTCGGTAACCTGCATTTTAGTCATGTCCTGCCTAATCACCTCTCCCCAATGCTTCTTAGGCCTCCCTCTACCCCGCCGACCACCAGCAATCTCCAGCCGCTCGCAGCTCCTCACCGGGGCATCGGGACCCCTCCTCCGTACATGCCCGAACCACCTCAGCCTCGCTTCCCGCATCTTCTCGTCCACTGGGGCCACCTCTACCTTCTGCCGAATAACTTCATTCCTAATCTTATCCAGCCTGGTGTGCTCACACATCCACCTAAGCATCCTCATCTCAGCAACCTTCATTCTCTGGACATGGGAGTTCTTCACGGGCCAGCACTCTGCCCCGTACAACATCGCAGGTCTAACCACGGCTCTGTAGAATTTCCCTTTGAGTTTGTGTGGGATTTTCTTGTCACACAGGGCCCCAGAAGCAAGCCTCCACTTCGACCACCCTGCTCCTATCCGATGGGTGACGTCCCCGTCAATCTCTCCGTCCCCCTGAATCACAGACCCAAGATATCGGACACTGTCCCTCTTGGCGATGGCCTGAGAACCAAGCATCACATCCCTGCCCACCCCACTCGGCTCGTCACTGAACTTGCACTCCAGATATTCTGTCTTAGATCTGCTTATCTTGAAACCTTTAGACTCGAGGGTCTGTCTCCATACCTCTAACTTCTCACTAACACCGGCCCTCGTCTCGTCTATCAATATTATATCATCAGCAAAGAGCATACACCAGGGCACATCCCCCTGGATATGACGGGTTAGAGCATCTATCACTAAGGCGAACAACATGGGACTCAGCGCCGATCCTTGATGGAGCCCCATTACCACAGGAAAATGGTCTGAATCGCCACCCACCGTCCTCACCCTAGTCTTAGCCCCATCGTACATGTCCTTGATAACTCTGATATAGGCTTCTGGCACACTCTTCGCCTCCAAGCACCTCCATAGCACCTCCCTCGGAACCTTGTCATATGCCTTCTCCAAGTCGATAAGCACCATATGCAGGTCCTTCTTCTTATCCCTGAATTGTTCCGCCAGCCGCCTGACTAGGTGAATAGCCTCAGTGGTGGAGCGGCCCGGCATGAAACCGAACTGGTTCCCCGATATATTCGTCGCCCCCCTCATTCGCGCCTCAATCACCCTCTCCCAAACCTTCATCGTGTGGCTCATTAGTTTAATACCCCTATAGTTGTTGCAGCACTGGATGTCCCCCTTGTTCTTGTACAAGGGCACCACTGTACTCCACCGCCACTCATGCGGCATCCTCTTAGTCTTGAATATCACGTTGAATAGCCTAGAGAGCCACTCCCCTCCAGGTTTACCCATGCACTTCCAAAACTCCATCGGGATCTCGTCAGGCCCGGTTGCTCGACCCCTACTCATCCTGCGCAACGCCCCTAAGACCTCCTCCACCAAAGATGAATATAATTTTGGAACTTGTTCTTTGGATTATTACTTGTTATGTACATTGTCACCTATAGAATGATCAATATGTCCTTCGCAGAGATTAATGTGTTCTGACAATATATATAGATTATGAAACTATTCAAGATATGTTTTCATATAACAATTACAACCCATTTTTGCTCAACGGATACAAAACACCCATGCTTTGGCCCCTGGTGCAATAGCAAGCAGAATACCACTTATAAATAATCCACGAAGCATGACAGATATAATAACTACTAAAGGTAGCAAGAACAACAACAATTAATTCATCAGCTAATTCCCAAAATGTTGAAAACTAAGATTATATATTAGTATCAGTTGTTTCATTTACGTATTTTTATTCAGTGTGAATCCGCTCATGCCCAATCCTGATGAGTGAGTCCATGCTAGACTAGATGCATCAACATACGTGTTTCACCAACTTGAGGTTAGCAGATAAAATAAAACCCCACTCAATAGAATTAAAAAGCAATTGTATGAAGAACAAGGAAATCTATCAGACAAACCAAAAGGATGCAATTAATGATTGTTAGATTCATCAAGTAATATGTTTTCTCAGCATGGTTAGTGTCTACTATCGTGCATAAGTCTAAACTTACTTGTTGAACGTCACATTCATGGGTGTTGCTGAACCTGTCTTCGTATGTACTATTTTATTCCTTTTCTTTCTCAATCTCTCCTCCATCTGAAAACAAAGTAAATACAGTTAATTAGCAAACATATTAAATTAGAAATAGACGAATTAATTTGCACTTCCTTTCAAGAGGCAAGAGGTGAAGCAAATGGTGGTTGCTACCCTTGCTGAGACTGGTATGAACCTTTCAGTTGATATTATTGAGAGCATAATCAACAAGGTATTTCAACAACCTACAATTAAATGCTATCTTTGATCATTTTTTCATTTGAAGGAGCGTTTTCTAATTTATATCTGTTTAATAGTGATATATCCAATACTAGTTTCCGTTGATTATTAGGCTTGTTGTCTGTCCCATTGAAGTTTCGTCCCGTCCTGTTTCTATCTTCTCAGAACCACACCATATTCTTAGAGAAATTTTAGTGATTTAAAGTGTGAACAGGAATTAAGGATGGGACCATCTTTAGCTTTGTTCCTCCCATAGAAAAGATATCGACAGTGTCAGTGTCAGTAAGAAAGTTGGTGAGAAACCATTCAACTTCTGAGTTGAAGTCTCTTGTTTCATCTCTCCCCTGCATTATGAAACAAAATGGTATAGTATAGATATTTTATATTGGGAATTTGCTTGTTTATTTGACTAACGTTGAGTAGTTTCTAATTCATTGTTAGTTATGTGTTTGATAAGACTTAGAGGTCTTCCATCTGGATGGCAAGTATACTTCTCGGCTCAGATGTTTTCTACCCTTGCATGGAAGATGAAATTTTATTTTAGTGTGTGTATGATACACGACCCTTGAGCCGAGGGTCTATCGAAAACAGCCTTAGGGATTAGATCTGCGTACATCTTACCTTCCCCAAACCCCACTCGTGGGTAACTACTGGGTTTGTTGTTCTTTTCAAAAGAAATTAGCTAAATGGATACAATTATTAGGAACAATCGGGCGATCTTTTTCTATTTTTTATGATGTTAGTGTTCGGTCCAGCTTGCGCGCATCTTGCTATTTTATTGGGTACCTGCTACCTCCCACAACTCTGCCCACCAAGGCTTGGGCGGCAGATGGAAAGAAATTACCTAGTGTTTTATTGTCTCCGCTGAGATTCAACGAATTTTAACCTGAAATCTTATGATCGGAAATAATTAAGATGATTTGTACCAAATACGAAGGAAACAAAAACAAACAACCGCAAAATAATTCAAAAAGCATATGAGCCAGCAAAAAAACTGACCCTTGACTGAGCTTTATCCGGATCATCAAGACAGCTGCCAAGAATCTCAGCAAGCTCAGGATCTTTGTCATAATTCTTCTCATCTTCTCTACCTCTAAACCCTCTACTAGGAGAAAAGCCCTCCGCCTCCTCCTCTCCCTCCTCCATTTCCACATCAATATAATCGCCATCATCATTGTTTTCTTCAAATGTGGTCAGCAAAGTTTTTGCCCTTTGGCAGTTCGTTAGCGTCCTCATACATGAGCTTTGATTGGGATGAAAACTTAGAATAGAGTGGCAGTGACTAAATTGGGGTGAAAAAACTCTGCTAGGGGAAGTCCGAGGTAGTTGGAAAAGAGCTGCATTGTGCTGCAACATAAACATCTACAAACAGAATCTTGATTATAACAACTAAAAACAACAAGCAAGAATATATTAACTAATAAATGTGTGTGTATATATATGTGTGACAAATAAGAACACATATTAACTAAAATTAGTTGTTACCACTAAAAATCATCGAAAAAGGATAAGGATTTTGGCGTAAATGGTAAGTAATATACAGGAAATAAAATAGGTACGGAGAGAAAAAGTAGAAACATACACTTTAATGCCATAAGGGAAAAAGAAGCCGAAGAACTCGCTCCAGAAAGAAAGAGATACGAAGGAGCAAACTAGCGCAGAGGATAGGAAGAGGATACACTTTGATCACGTTTTAACTTGTATTCGTTTTGCAAAAAAAAATTGCAAACGTACTACTTTTTTGCATAACTTCAGCATACGGGGCTGAAGTAGCAAATGTAATCACGCAAAATTTCATTTCAACTCTAGAGTTGAAATTTTATTTTTGTAACTGATGAACATTAGCGCTAGAGCTGAAGTTCTAATTTGGCTGTGATTACAAAGCTTCTAGGTAAACGTAGCAAAGATAAGATATCCCACGATAAAGTAATAAAATTGACATTCTAGAATTAATACAATATACCAAACAATTAATAAGAAATAATACTAGGATGACTACTTTTAACATAATCTAATCTCACCATAATTTAAATTCAAACTAAACAATCCCTAAGAGTATACTTTTGACATTAATATTTGATTTATCCCTTCGATTATCCTTTATATAAATAAATACAAGTATTTTGGTATGAGATATTTTAGAAAGAAAAATATTTGGGATTTTTATATAATACAGCCGCCTCCAAATAATATTTGACGGACCGGCCAAATATGCCAAAGCCGAGGAAGATTTTAGGCCACTTGACTAGAAGGAACTTGGCCAAAGACCAACTACCTTCTACCAAGCCGGACGAGAAACAAACTAACGGATTGGCAATTTTCAAGCTACCTTCTAGTCCATCTATATCATATAGGTGTCAAACGGGCCGGGTTGACCGGACCTAGACCGGCCCGGCCCGGCCCAATGCTTAGGGGACTGGGTGGGCTGTGTTATTCTACAAAAATTGCACGGGGCGTTTAATTTGATCGCCCTTATTTAACTTATACACATTTTTTTAAAAAATTTTAACTTGTATCCACTTTGTAAATAACTTCAGCCCCCTTTTCTCATCCTCCTTCACTTTCTTCCTCCAGCTCCTTCTCCTTCTCCTCCTTCTTTCTTTCTTTCTCATCGTCCAATTCATAATCTTATAGGAAATCGAAGGAATCACCCAGACTTATTCTTTTTACTTTCTCATGTACATAACCAAATGATCGTTTTCCTCTGTTCTAGAGATAAGGTATCTGATGCAGTTCATTAAAAATAAAGGAATTGGAAAAAAAAGTGAAGCTCGGATTCTTTCTCCCATGTAGAGTTCAGAAGTACTGAATCAATTTTAGTAGTGAAGGGGAAGTGCATAATATGAAACAATTTTACCAGAATATACTACATTTCCTAAGTTTTTTAGTTGAGAACTGTTACCTAGAAGCTTTGTAATCACAGCCAAATTAGAACTTCAGCTCTAGCGCTAATGTTCATCAGTTACAAAAATAAAAATTTCAACTCCAGAGCTGAACTGAAATTTTGCGTGATTACCTTTGCTACTTCAGCCCCGTATGCTGAAGTTATGCAAAAAAGTGGTACGCTTGCAATTTTTTTTGTAAAGCGAATACAAGTTAAAACGTGACACAAAAAACGGGTATAGGTGCAAATGCCCCAATTACTTAGGTTAGGGGAATTGGTCCGTTCACTTTAATTTATCCGGTTAACCGGACCGGTCGAACCCGTCAACCAAAATCCTTGTAGAACCGGTTAACCGGCTCAGCCCGACCTAATTTAAAGGCTAGATTTCAATTATTTTTATTTATTTTTGAGGTTTTAGAGTCTAAGGCAATGCAAAATCTTTAAATGTACTCTTTTTCGTCAATTTACTTATTAAATGTAAACCTATCAATTATAAGTTTATAAATGTAGCACTTGCAATTTATAAGTAGAATTTTTTTCCATCATCATTATATTCCTTATATTTTTACTTTATATTAATATAAATTAAAATAGTTATACAAAATATAAAAAAAAAACACTAACTCGGCCCCTTGTACCCTCTTACCCGGATGAATCTGAACTAGTTCAGTAATAACCCGCCCACCCGTTAGACACTCTTCCTATCCTCTGCGCTAGTTTGCTCCTTCGTATCTCTTTCTTTCTGCAGCGAGTTCTTCAGCTTCTTTTGCCCTTACGGCATCAAAGTGTATGTTTCTACTTTTTCTCTCCGTAGCTATTTTATTTCTGGTATATTACTTACCATTTGCGCCAAAATCCTTATCCTTTTTCGACTATTTTAAGTGGTAACAACTAATTTTAGTTAATATGTGTTCTTATTTGTCACACATATATATAAACACACATTTATAAGTTAATATATTCTTACTTGTTGTTTTTAGTTGTTATAATCAAGATTCTGTTTGTAGATGTTTATGTTGCAGCACAGTGCATCTCTTTTCCAACTACCTCGGACTTCCCCTAGCGAGAGTTTTTTCACCCCAATTTAGTCACTGCCACTCTATTCTAAGTTTTCATCCCAAGCAAAGCTCATGTATGAGGACGCTAACGAACTGCCAAAGGGCAAAAACTTTGCTGACCACATTTGAAGAAAACAATGATGATGGCGATTATATTAATGTGGAAATGGAGGGGTGAGAGGTGGAGGCGGAGGGCTTTTCTCCTAGTAGAGGGTTTAGAGGTAGAGAAGATGAGAAGAATTATGACAAAGATCCTGAGCTTGCTGAGATTCTTGGCAGCTGTCTTGATGATCCGGATAAAGCTCAGTCAAGGGTCAGTTTTTTTGCTGGCTCATATGCTTTTTGAATTAATTTGCGGTTGTTTGTTTTTGTTTCCATCGTCTTTGGTACAAATCATCTTAATTATTTCCGATCATAAGATTTCAGGTTAAAATTCGTTGAATCTCAGCGGAGACAATAAAGCACTAGGTAATTTCTTTCCATCTGCTGCCCAAGCCTTGGTGGGCAGAGTTGTGGGAGGTAGCAGGTACCCAATAAAATAGCGAGATGCGCGCAAGTTGGACCAAACACTAACATCATAAAAAATAAAAAAAGATCGCCCGATTGTTTGTTCCTAATAATTTTGTATCCATTTAGCAAATTTCTTTTGAAAAGAACAACAAACCCAGTAGTTTCCCATGAGTGGGGTTTGGGGAAGGTAAGATGTACGCAGATCTAATCCCTAAGGCTGTTTTCGATAGACCCTCGGCTCAAGGGTCGTGTATCATACACACACTAAAATAAAATTTCATCTTCCATGCAAGGGTAGAAAACATCTGAGCCGAGAAGTATACTTGCCATCCAGATGGAAGACCTCTAAGTCTTATCAAACACATAATTAACAATGATTAGAAACTACTCAACATTAGTCAAATAAACAAGCAAATTCCCAATATAAAATATCTATACTATACCATTTTGTGGCATAATGCAGGGGAGAGATAAAACAAGAGACTTCAACTCAGAAGTTGAATGGTTTCTCACCAACTTTCTTACTGACACTGTTGGTATCAAACACTGTCGATATCTTTTCTATGGGAGGAGCAAAGCTAGAGATGGTACCATCCTTAATTCCTGTTCACGCTTTAAATCACTAAAATTTCTCTAAGAATATGGTGTGGTTCTGAGAAGATAGAAACAGGACGGGACGAAACTTCAATGGGACGGACAACAAGCCTAATAATCAACGGAAACTAGTATTGGATATATCACTATTAAACAGATATAAATAAGAAAACGCTCCTTCAAATGAAAAAATGATCAAAAATAGCATTTAATTGTAGGTTGTTGAAATACCTTGTCGATTATGCTCTCAATAATATCAACTGAAAGGTTCATACAAGTCTCAGCAAGGGTAGCAACCACCATTTGCTTTACCTCTTGCCTCTTGAAAGGAAGTGCAAATTAATTCGTCTACTTCTAATTTAATATGTTTGCTAATTAACTGTATTTACTTTTTTATCAGATGGAGAAGAGATTGAGAAAGAAAAGGAATAAAATAGTACATATGAAGACAGGTTTAGCAACACCCATGAATGTGACGTTCAACAAGTAAATTTAGACTTATGCACGAGAATAGACACTAACCATGCTGAGAAAACATATTACTTGATGAATCTAACAATCATTAATTGCATCCTTTTGGATTGTCTATAGAATTAGCAATATTACCTTTCTCACTGAGTTTCACTCTAAAGCTGAACAAATCAGTGAGATCTCCTTGTTCTTCATACAATTGCTTTTTAATTCCATTGACTGGGGTCTTATTTTATCTGCTAACCTCAAGTTGGTGAAACACGTATGTTGATGCATCTAATCTAGCATGGACTCACTCATCAGGATTGGGCATGAGCGGATTCACACTGAATAAAAATTAAACGTAAATTTTGCTCAAAAATTTCAATTTGGGTTTCGTCAAAATTTCTCAAGTCCACTCCCTCCACCACAAAACTCAAGTCCGCTCCCTCCACCCCGTGCAATAGAATAACACAGCCCACCCAGCCCCCTAAGCATTGGGCCGGGTCGGGCCGGTCTAGGTCCGGTCAACCCGGCCCGTTTGACACCTATATGATATAGATGGACTAGAAGGTATCTTGAAAATTGCCAATCCGTTAGTTTGTTTCTCGTCCGGCTCATAGAAGGTAGTTGGTCTTTGGCCAAGTTCCTTCTAATTAAGTGGCCTAAAATCTTCTTGGGCTTTGGCATATTTGGCCGGTCCGTCAAATATTATTTGGAGGCGGTTGTATTATATAAAAATCCCAAATATTTTTCTTTCTAAAATATCTCATACCAAAATACTTTATTTATTTCTATAAAGGATAATCGAAGGGATAAATCAAATATTAATGTCAAAAGTATACTCTTAGGGATTGTTTGGTTTGAATTTAAATTATGGTGAGATTAGTTGTATTGAGATTAATTATGTTAAAATTAGTCATCCTAGTATTATTTCTTATTGATTGTTTGGTATATTGTATTAATTCTAGAATGTCAATTTTATTACTTTATCGTGGGATAACTTATCCTTGGATTACTGTTCCACCCTATGCCAAAGGTATAAGCTATCTCAATACTATTTTTAATTAGGATAATATATCCTAAGATTAATAAGCAAACAAAGGATAAGGGGTACTAATTTCTTATCTCATGATTATTTTTGCTTATTCATCCTACCAAAAGACCCCTAAATGCGTGTCATACTTATGAGCTCAATTTACAAATTAAATTTAACACAATAACAACTCAATTGACTCTGATGAACAGACATTGCAACAGAAATAATGAATCTGTTTCATTCATTCTTTTTGGTCCATCTTTGCTTATCTATTACTCCTCTTTAAATTTTAATCCAAACACAAGTTGCAAATATGAGATAAATTGAAAAGAAAAACAGAGGGAGGGAAGAAGGGACCTCAAAGAAGGATCTGACTTTACTAGTTTGAAACCAACAACGAGAAGAGCCTCGAACTAACCTCGATGGATCGCAGATCTCGCCAGAGAAATAGGAACTTCGACGAAAGACCAACCGGGTTCTGCCGGAATTTGAATGAAAAATAATGAGATGAACCAGGCGCGTTTTCCGACAAATCTGGGCAAGAAACGAGACGCTTCTTTTCTTTATGATTTCTGCCCGGATTTCAGTCTATTTTTCCAGGCTTCTTCGAAGTGATTCAAACGCTAGTTTTACTGGGAGTTGTCGGCTCATTTTAAAGCTTTATTCGGCTGCATCCATGTAGTTTAGAGGGTACGAGAGTGGTCGTCGGCTGGGGTTGTGTGGATGTCAGCGGCGGGTCTTAATGAAGAAGCACATATCTATAATGTATTTTTTATATAAGATATTATATATCACAAAGAAGAATTCATTCTATAATATTATTATTAATTAATATCTCATGAACTAATAATAATTAAAATAATAATAGAATCATATAAACTATTATAAATTCCCATTGTATCTAATATAAAATTTCAAATTCAAGTTATGAACGTTCTCAATAGTTATATGAATGCATATTTTATCCACAATAAAATAATATCAACATTCAAACGATTTGACTATTATACAAGGTACATCTATTATGGTTTGAACTCTTCAAATATAATTTTAAAATATTTCGTAAATAAATTTTAGACACATAAACCACAACTCTAATACCACTAAAGAATTGCGTATAGGTGTTCGTAACTCGGAGCGGAAGACAATAACAATCCATTTTATTCATATTTAAAATTTATTTACGTGTCAAATATCGGATCTAAGACGTACCTAGTGAAGAGAGTTTTTTTTTATAAAAAAAATTTGATAGTGCGAAGACTCTATGCGTATCCACACCGAGACTGATCCTTGCTATCAACTCTTTGATCAATGAAACCCGCGAACAAATTGAACGAAGAATATTGTGTTGAAATTTTTCTCAAAAAATCTCAACTCAAATTAGAAGAACAAGAAACACTTTTCTTGTAATTGTATTTTCTCTCTTAACGTTGTATTGCACTTTCACTTTCACAAGTAGTAGGTTTTCTTCTCAAGAAAAATTAAATCCTAAAAAACTTTGCAAATTTTCTCCATCACCCTTTATATAGCATCACCTACAAACCCTTTTCCTATTTGGTTGAGGTAATAATTTACTTAGGGTAAAAGTTTATTCCAAAAATAAACTTTAGAGAATTTCGTATGAAAATTCCAAATTTCCACTTCATTTTTAACGTGGATTCCAATTCCGAATTTTCGGAATACAATGTCTATTCCAAAATTAGACATTGTATATCCAATTCTAAATTGGATTCTAATTCATAAACTTTTTATATTCCTATTGAAAATATTAATCCCATTCCAAATAGGATAAAACTTCAATTACACATTAATAATCTAATTCAAAATTAGATTTATTAACAAGTCTTTATTAATATTATATTTTATATACATCTATTATATAAAATAATATTAATTATATATATATCACATATATTTCTACCAAGAGATATTATTTAATTTCTATTCGAAATAGAAACTTCAATTTATTCACAATATTATTATAATCTTTGTGCTAGCAAAGAATATAATAATATTTCATTTGGACTAATAACTAAATTTATTTGACTAATTAAATTCTTTAATTTAATTATCAAATAATAAGTTAATTAATCCTTTAGCAAAGATCAGAACACTCGTTAGTGTGCGACCCCATAGGTTCAATACTAAACAGGTAGTAAATTGATCATATCAATACACTAATCAAGGGTGGCGTCTAGCAACACTCATTAACGACCGGATAACATGAAGTATACAATTTACTCTCAAGAACCAGTAGAAGAATAATGTAGTAATTCCTTCTGTCCTTATAGCTCTGGATCACCCTAGGATATGGTTCAACTGTCAAATCCTAATAGGCGATCAACTATGTGTTCACGTCAAATATAATCGACCATTGAATTGTTAGAAATAACGCTCTACGCTAGAGGGGGGGTGAATAGCGTATTAATAAAATTAGGCGTTTTCTTGCGGAATTTAAACTTTGCAGGAAATAAACAAATGCAGTAAAAATAAATTACACCACGATATATACTGGTTGGCCACACTTTGTGGTTAGTCCAGTCCCCGAGAGACTCTCTCGAGATTTTCACTAACAACCTTGTCAAGCTTAAGGTGCCCAACAAACCTTTACACTTGAGACTTGAATCACACAAATCTCAAACACTTGCTCGGAGGTTCCTCACCTCAAAGACTTCAACTTGCTCGGAGGTTCCTCACCTCAAAGACTTCAACTTGCTCGGAGGTTCCTCACCTCAAAGACTTCACCTTGCTCGGAGGTTCCTCACCTCAAAGACTTCAACTTGCTCGGAGGTTCCTCACCTCAAAGACTTCACCTTGCTCGGAGGTTCCTCACCTCAAAGACTTCAACTTGTTAAGCTTCCGGGTGCCTAACGAACCTTTACAACTTGAGAACTTGATACAACACAAGCCTCAACCAACCCGCTTAAGGAAACCTATCCCTAAGACTTTACAAGAAGAAATATAACACTCCTTCTTACTACAAGTGTTTAACAAGAACACTCTTTTACTCACTTTACAAGAACTCTCTCAAAGAGTGGATTATGAGTACAAAATATATGGCTCAAGAACACAACAACTCAATCAATAATCTTGGCTCTCAAAAACAATGTAAGATATGAAATTTGAATCACAAGAATGTAATGTATGCTTTGTAATTTTTCTGCAGTGTTGTTGTGTTTTAAAAATGATTTTCAGAGAGTGTTTTATAGAGAAAATGGAGCAATAGACCGTTGCTTTTAGTTCCAGAAAACGCTCCTGAAAATCTGCCTGACAATCGATTGTTGATATTACACAATCGATTGTTGGAGCAAAATTTCAACAGACAAATTCCTTAAAATCCGGTTAAAAAGATTTCTGTTGAATTTTTAAAAATGACAATCGATTGTTAACTTTAGACAATCGATTGTTGTTCAAATATTCAAAATATTTCTGGCAACTTTTTGACTAAAAGATTGAGTAAAGATTATACCATAAATACATAAGCCGTTGGAAAAAGTCCGTTTGGAAATATCACTGAGCACAATCGATTGTTAAATAGTGATAATCGATTGTTCTTCATTTTTGAAGATTTTGAAAACATTCTGTAAGTTGTCCAAAACTTTGAGACTAAGTATAAAATCTGACAATCGATTGTTGAACAGTGACAATCGATTGTTGCTTCAAAAATAATTTCAAACGAAGTTTCTGTCTCAAGACAACATTTTAAAAACTAAGTATAGAACTTGACAATCGATTGTTTCTTTAAGACAATCGATTGTTAAACCCAATTTTCTCAAAACGAGTTTAAAAATCATTTTGGCAAATATGCAACTTATTTCTTTAAAAACTTATGATGCATGATTTTATGAAAATCATTTTAGGTGAGAGCCAATATTAGAAATAAGTCGTTGAGTCAAGATTACAAATTAAGACCTACTCAACAGTTGATTGCATCTTCTATTCTTGAACGCGTACTATCCATCTTGTACTTGGTCTGTTATTGTTCCATCACCGATGCTTGTCTCAATGTTTGGCATTTATCAAAACCTACATGAATCAACACACGTTAGTTCGAGAACGTGTTTCTTACATGAATGACCTAAGAAACTCATTTCTTCTTTCATTCAATTGCCCTGGCCAAGGTCTTAATTTGATCGTTTATAATTCATAACAACATGGAGCTTAAACTCATTACCAAGAGTTGACAGATTCCGTATTGATCAATCACTAATTCTACAAGTGTTCAATCGTACCCAATATCCTTTCAACTATCAACCTAGGGCCATATGTGTGTAGTATTAAAGCACAATGAATAACTTGTCAATTACTATGACGATCTCAAGTCAAAGGAAACGGTTACATCACATTCTTCAAGAAAATATCCTATTGACAGTTATAGTAATTCTAACCATTAGGAATAATCCAATGAGTCGGTTCAATGATCATATCACTATATGCATCATCTATCTATGTGATTTAGTTAATGAGGTCAACTAATCTTTATCTGATAAAGACGATCACATAAATATTGATCTAACCGGATTACTAATGTCCAAATTAATAACCCTACAATCAAGAACAAATTTAGATTAAATTGTAAAAGACTTTGCTCTCATTATCATGATCTCTATCACGATGACAAATCTCAAAATTTAATCAAGGACCTTATCAAATTAATCAAACAATTAATAATAACGATAAAAGAATATCAAATGCCATATATTTTATATCAAATGACATTCACAAAAATATGTTCAAGTTATCAAATATGATATTGGATCTAGGGCATATCTACTATATCCCTAACATGTTGCTCGTTGAATGTTGTCCTTTTCAACCGTTATCTTCCTTTCAGATCTTCGTCAACGGTTCCAGTGCTTTTGAAACTTATTTAGTACCGGTCACATATTCATAACAGGTGCTAGCTATTTGCTAACTTATATCTTACTTTTCTTTACTTTCACGTGTCAACTCGTCGAGTATCTACCTGTCGTTCATTAATTTGCCCCATACAATTATATAGTATCTTATTTGTCAAATAGTTTCGGGGGGACGCCAAGAAAACGGGAATAATTGCTTTTGTAGAGCTGCCTATAACGGTCTTATTCTAGGACATATGACAATTAATCGAATTATTTTATTTTTTGTGTCATATTATCTTTATCAATGGGTTAATTCTACAACCTGTCGATGTCATGATTCTAATGTTTTATATATATCCAAAATCAATATGCATGGAAAAAGATAGTTTGAATGTCATATGGGGTCAGCATAAGAAATTAAAATACGACCATTCATTAACGTATTAAAATCACCGTCATTGGTTTAAGGGTCAACAACAAGAATATTAGACTTCATAATGGGAAACAAGTTGATTCGAATTCATATCATAAATGTCAATTAACATAATAATTAATTATCCCAGTAGGTTTGGAGTAGCTCATGATTGATTTTGAGCTTTTGAAATAATAAGGCTTTGTTCTTTTTATGTGCTAGTTTCAGTTCTTAGGCCTTAGCTATATATATGGAATCCACCTCTATTAGCTTGGTCAGGACATTTCCTTCCCTTCTTTATCAGTACAGTACTATTTTTGGAAGATACATCTCCCCTTTACTCAAGAGCATGTTAGTGTCAACTTTCCACGAATTCTTTAACCACCATCTTTCATTTGACAATAAAAATTATCATTCTTTGTATAAAAATAAAAATCAAAACAAGGACCAAGATTTGAAATGCAACAATAGTACGTACATGTCACAACAAAGACATCGAGATGTCATCGAGGAATCTTTAGCCTTGCAAGATGGTTCTTATTGATTCACACGGGATCTTACATGCCCCATGTCGCTCGAGTCAGAACGTAAGCTAGTGATACTTATAGCTACGGGACTTTCTCCATCTAGGATGTAGCATTGCGAAGCTTGTCATGCTCTCCCACATTCCTATTTTATGGTTTAGACTGCTCCCATTTTGCTCGCCGCTACTATGGGAATCACTTTTGCTTTCATTGTCTCTGAATACAAATAAATTATTTCAGTTCACCATGTTGTCTCTTATTACTTGCCCATGGATTCACCAGCAATTTGAAAGGTTGCCTATTCGAAAATATTTGGATTTATGCTTAATTTCAACTCCCCGAAGCATCCCTGCGATTGCTACGCCTTCTCCTCGTCTCTGGACGCCTAGGTATTTGGGGGATGCAGTATCTGAACGCAATTGTGCAATTTCTAATTGATTTTTGGCTCATAAATGTGTATATCAAAATAGGAAAACTATATATAATTGTGCTACGTTAGAACATGAAAATTTGATAGTAATTGATTAATTTTATTTGGACCTATTTAGTGAAATACCAGATCTAGCTTGGACAAAATAAATAGATAATGTCATGACATGCAGAACATGGACCTAAGGAGCAAGCAATACCTTAAAAGCAGTTTCTCATAGTACAATCGGACGACACTTTCGCATAGTATAATGTGATTTTCAACCTCTAATTTGAGAATTATTTCCTGCTCTACGCATGAAGATGTATCTAATTTGTTGTTTCAACTAACAGTTGAATGATTGATGATGAGTGAGGCTTGTTATAATGGTACAAACACTTCCACTGCCAACTGATAGGTGGTGGAAGATATTGCTTTGATACGACTCTATCGCGTACACGAAGTAGTCAAAATCTTAGGGAAACCAGTCAAGAGGAAACTTGCAGCTTTCTATAATTCTGTTGTCCCTCACACCAGCATGGCTACAGGTATCTAATCAATGTAGAGGACCGTAGGCTAAGTTCATTCCAAAAAGTACGGTTGTAGTGAGCCCAAAATGCATTTTTGGAAGCCAAAACTAGATGCTTCATCAAGAAGTTGAAATGCTTCTGATAGAAAATCCTCGAATAGCACCAGTATTAGCAGCTTGAAAGCCTGAGTGGTAAAAGCCTGCTCTCTGTAGTTGTTTTTGTGCTTACAACCTTTCTTTACCTTCAATATCTTTGTTTCATCTTCTCATAAGGAGCTTTCAGAGTCAACTGACATCTATATCTTGTGAACACTGCAACCGGCATCCTCCGATGTCAAGTTCTCCTTCCAGTTCTCAAATTCAGATTCACCAAATACTACTTGTTTGATACCAACATAGCTGTTCAGAAGATATTATCGAGGTGAGTCTATGGCTACAAACTAGCAACATGCGGAAAACAAATGGCAAGAATACAACACAAACAATCTGCCTGAAAAGTACAACTTAGATAGCCTATTTAATGTGATGTTTTGTTGACCAACACAATTAATTGAGATGAAAAAGAAGGTGGCGCTTGCTAATAATTGTCTACAGAGGCTAGAATTTAGGTTCCAGGCATACTCATCTTGAATCTAAATTTTGTATGCACGTTGGGAGAAAGATAAACCAAATAGAGAGTCTACATTAGAATGAAGAAGGGTCTGAAGCTTACTCGGAGCTTATCTGTGTCAAAGCATTAATCAGTACATCCAACAGTAAATGCTCACTTGTCCCAATGTCCACCCTATCATAAGAAAAAGTCAATTTATAAGCAACAAGCACCATTTCATATCCAAGGATAACTAATTCAAAAAAATAACTTTTACCATATGCGAGCCAAGTTATCTTGAATCTCGAGATCCCCAATGTTATAGAACGTAGTGGGATTTACATTTGCCCCCAGAATAGCATCATAACTTGGCCTTTTGTCCAAAGGAGATTGTGATAACTGCCATGAAGAAACTTAGTTGGTTGAGCCTAAAATATAAGACACCTCTGACCCGTTGAAAGGCTATTGTTTGAGCTTCATCAAATAAACACATTACTACTATTTTAGATTGACAGATTATTTCTTTTCGATTCCAACCTCTAAAATAAGCACATAAAAGGTACATAATTTGCGAAACTTACTTGCATATTCAGTGAATTGCATCCACCAAGACGTCCAACAATGTGCCAAGAACGAATTGTCTGCAACAAAGTTATGAAAACGAAGTCGATAAAATCCATAAGCAAATGTAACAAGAATCATGAAGCGTAAATTACTTACATCACAAATCAAGGAGATATCCTTCTCCAACGGGGCATTGTAGAACTCAAACCATATGTAGGAGTTTGTAAAATCAAATCTGAATCAGAAGTAAGCAAATTTTTTTATGAAAAATCCATTCCTGAAAGGATCTGCCAGCAAATCTCAGATCTAGCATGGTACTCTTTCAACGGCATGCAGAATATTAGTCAGATAATTATCCTTCAGTTAGGATTGTGGGAAAAATGTAACTGTAATGAGATACAACCAAAGGACTAGAATTGTACTACTATGCTAAAACTCACACTTTCTGTTCAATTGATCTAGCATGGTACTCTTTCAACAGCATGCAGAATATTAGTCAGATAATTATCCTTCAGCCAGGATTGTGGGACAATGTAACTGTAATAAGATACAACCAAAGGACTAGAATTGTACTACTATGCTAAAACTTACACTTTCTGTTCAATTGCGGACATAAAAGTGCTTCAGAGAAAGGTGGAATACAGAAGTTGTGCTCGTTGCGGGGTAAGTCATCACCAGGCATATTCGCCAAAAAACTGAGAAACTGTCGAACATTTTCTCTCAAGAAAAGGTTCAATCCCCGATCCTTCTAAATATAATCAAGTATGCAAGTCAAAGGGAAAGGAGTTGAATAAAAAGAAAGACGACTTTTGATTTCTCTCAAACAGGCACCTCCTTTATCTTTCCTAAAAAAACATTAATATTAGGCATTTCAGGACTATATTAGCAATGGGGAGTTCTAGTCTATAGCCATCTATCGTTGAACTAGAAATCCTTCTCTGACAATTTAATAGGAACGGAACTGACAGCAGTTCTAAAGAAAGTCACGCACATCTAGTGAAGGGCTAATATCAAATTTACAGAATTACTTGTTACATGTGCTGGTGGGAGGTACCCCCAGAAATTAGTCGAGGTGCACGCAAGCTGGCCCCAACACCGCGGTTATATAGAAAAAGTACTGTACAATAGGCAAAGATGAATATAATTTTGGAACTTGTTCTTTGGATTATTACTTGTTATGTACATTGTCACCTATAGAATGATGAATATGTCCTTTGCAGAGATTAATGTGTTCTGACAATATATATAGATTATGAAACTATTCAAGATATGTTTTCATATAACAATTACAACCCATTTTGCTCAACGGATACAAAACACCCATGCTTTGGCCCCTGGTGCAATAGCAAGCAGAATACCACTTATAAATAATCCACGAAGCATGACAGATATAATAACTACTAAAGGTAGCAAGAACAACAACAACTAATTCATCAGCTAATTCCCAAAATGTTGAAAACTAAGATTATATATTAGTATCAGTTGTTTCATTTCCGTTTAATTTTTATTCAGTGTGAATCCGCTCATGCGCAATCCTGATGAGTGAGTCCATGCTAGACTAGATGCATCAACATACGTGTTTCACCAACTTGAGGTTAGCAGATAAAATAAAACCCCACTCAATGGAATTAAAAAGCAATTGTATGAAGAACAAGGAAATCTATCAGACAAACCAAAAGGATGCAATTAATGATTGTTAGATTCATCAAGTAATATGTTTTCTCAGCATGGTTAGTGTCTACTATCGTGCACAAGTCTAAACTTACTTGTTGAACGTCACATTCATGGGTGTTGCTGAACCTGTCTTCGTATGTACTATTTTATTCCTTTTCTTTCTCAATCTCTCCTCCATCTGATAACAAAGTAAATACATTTAATTAGCAAACATATTAAATTAGAAGTAGACGAATTAATTTGCACTTCCTTTTAAGAGGCAAGAGGTGAAGCAAATGGTGGTTGCTACCCTTGCTGAGACTGGTATGAACCTTTCAATTGATATTATTGAGAGCATAATCGACAAGGTATTTCAACAACCTACAATTAAATGCTATTTTTGATCATTTTTCATTTGAAGGAGCGTTTTCTTATTTATATCTGTTTAATAGTGATATATCCAATACTAGTTTCCGTTGATTATTAGGCTTGTTGTCCGTCCCATTGAAGTTTCGTCCCGTCCTGTTTCTATCTTCTCAGAACCACACCATATTCTTAGAGAAATTTTAGTGATTTAAAGCGTGAACAGGAATTAAGGATGGTACCATCTCTAGCTTTGCTCCTCCCATAGAAAAGATATCGACAGTGTTTGATACCAACAGTGTCAGTAAGAAAGTTGGTGAGAAACCATTCAACTTCTGAGTTGAAGTCTCTTGTTTTATCTCTCCCCTGCATTATGCCACAAAATGGTATAGTATAGATATTTTATATTGGGAATTTGCTTGTTTATTTGACTAATGTTGAGTAGTTTCTAATTCATTGTTAATTATGTGTTTGATAAGACTTAGAGGTCTTCCATCTGGATGGCAAGTATACTTCTCGGCTCAGATGTTTTCTACCTTTGCATGGAAGATGAAATTTTATTTTAGTGTGTGAATGATACACGATCCTTGAGCCGAGGGTCTATCGAAAACAGCCTTAGGGATTAGATCTGCGTACATCTTACCTTCCCCAAACCCCACTCATGGGAAACTACTGGGTTTGTTGTTCTTTTCAAAAGAAATTAGCTAAATGGATACAAAATTATTAGGAACAAACAATCGGGCGATCTTTTTTTAATTTTTATGATGTTAGTGTTCGGTCCAGCTTGCGTGCATCTCGCTATTTTATTAGGTACCTGCTACCTCCCACAACTCTGCCCACCAAGGCTTGGGCGGCAGATGGAAAGAAATTACCTAGTGCTTTATTGTCTCCGCTGAGATTCAACGAATTTTAACCTGAAATCTTATGATCGGAAATAACTAAGATGATTTGTACCAAAGACGAAGGAAACAAAAACAAACAACCGCAAATTAATTCAAAAAGCGTATGAGCCAGCAAAAAAACTGACCCTTGACTGAGCTTTATCCGGATCATCTAGACAGCTGCCAAGAATATCAGCAAGCTCACGATCTTTGTCATAATTCTTCTCATCTTCTCTACCTCTAAATCCTCTACTAGGAGAAAAGCCCTCCGCCTCCTCCTCTCCCTCCTCCATTTCCACATCAATATAATCGCCATCATCATTGTTTTCTTCAAATGTGGTCAGCAAAGTTTTTGCCCTTTGGCAGTTCGTTAGCGTCCTCATACATGAGCTTTGCTTGGGATGAAAACTTAGAATAGAGTGGCACTGACTAAATTGGGGTGAAAAAACTCTGCTAGGGGAAGTCCGAGGTAGTTGGAAAAGAGATGCACTGTGCTGCAACATAAACATCTACAAACAGAATCTTGATTATAACAACTAAAAACAACAAGTAAGAATATATTAACTAATAAATGTGTGTGTGTATATATATGTGTGACAAATAAGAACACATATTAACTAAAATTAGTTGTTACCACTAAAAATAGTCGAAAAAGGATAAGGATTTTGGCGCAAATGGTAAGTAATATACCGGAAATAAAATAGGTACGAAGAGAAAAAGTAGAAACATACACTTTGATGCCGTAAGAGCAAAAGAAGCTGAAGAACTCGCTGCAGAAAGAAAGAGATACGAAGGAGCAAACTAGCGCAGAGGATAGGAAGAGTGTCTAACGGGTGGGCGGGTTATTACTGAACTAGTTCGGATTCATCCGGGTAAGAGGGTACAAGGGGCCGGGTTAGTGTTTTTTTTTTATATTTTGTATAATTACTGTAATTTATATTAATATAAAGTAAAAATATAAGGAATATAATGATGATGGAAAAAAATTGTACTTATAAATTGCAAGTGCTACATTTATAAACTTATAATTGATAGGTCCACATTTAACAAGTAAATTAACGAAAAAGAGTACATTTAAAGATTTTGCATTGCCTTGACTCTAAAACCTTAAAAATAAATAAAAAATAATTGAAATCTAGCCTTTAAACTAGGTCGGGCTGGGCCGTTTAATCGGTTCTACAAGGATTTTGGTTGACGGGTTTGTCCGGTCCGGTTAACCGGATAAATTAAAGTGAACAGACCAATTCCCCTAACCTAAGTAATCGAGGCATTTGCACTTGTACCCGTTTTTTGCGTCACGTTTTAATTGTATTCGCTTTGCAAAAAAAATTGCAAGCGTACCACTTTTTTGCATAATTTCAGCATACGGGGCTGAAGTAGCAAAGGTAAATCACGCAAAATTTCAGTTCAGCTCTAGAGTTGAAATTTTTATTTTTGTAACTGACGAACATTAGCGCTAGAGCTGAAGTTCTAATTTGGCTGTGATTACAAAGCTTCTATAGTAACAGTTCTTAACTAAAAAACTTAGGAAATGTAGTATATTCTGGTAAAATATTTTCATATTTTGCACTTCCCCTTCACTACTAAAATTGATTCAGTACTTCTGAACTCTACATGGTAGAAAGAATCCAAGCTTCACTTTTTTTTTCCAATTCCTTTATTTTTAATGAACTGCATCAGATACCTTATCTCTAAAAGTACGACCCAGTACAATACCACTCAGTGGTGTCTAGGGAGGGTAGTGTGTACGCAGCCTTACCCCTACCCTGGGGTAGAGAGGCTGTTTCCAAATAGACCCCCGGCATAAATCCCCAGAATTTGCTCCTGGGGAGACTCGAACTCACAACCTCTCGGTTGTAAGTGAGGGTTGGTTACCATCAGACCAAGCCCCTCTTGTCAGATACCTTATCTCTAGAAGAGAGGAAAACGATCATTTGGTTATGTACATGAGAAAGTAAAAAGAATAAGTCTGGGTGATTCCTTCGATTTCCTATAAGATTATGAATTGGACGATGAGAAAGATAGAAAGAGAGAAGGAAGAAGGAGAAGAAGGGGGAGAAGGAGAAGGAAGAAAGTAAAGGAGGATGAGAAAAGGGGGCTGAAGTTATTTACAAAGTGGATACAAGTAAAAAAATTTTAGAAAAATATGTATATGTTAAATGAGGGCGATCAAATTAAACGCCCCGTGCAATTTTTATAGAAAAACATAGCCCACCCAGCCCCCTAAGCATTGGGCCGGGCCGGGCCAGTCTAGGTCCGGTCAACCCGGCCCGTTTGACACCTATATGATATAGATGGACTAGAAGGTAGCTTGAAAATTGCCAATCCGCTAGTTTGTTTCTCGTCCGGCTAGTAGAAGGTAGTTGGTCTTTGGCCAAGTTCCTTGTAATCAAGTGGCCTAAAATCTTCTTGGGCTTTGGCATATTTGGCCGGTCCATCAAATATTATTTGGAGGCGGCTGTATTATATAAAAATCCCAAATATTTTTCTTTCTAAAATATCTCATACCAAAATACTTGTATTTATTTCTATAAAGGATAATCGAAGGGATAAATCAAATATTAATGTCAAAAGTATACTCTTAGGGATTGTTTGGTTTGAATTTAAATTATGGTGAGATTAGTTGTATTGAGATTAATTATGTTAAAATTAGTCATCCTAGTATTATTTCTTATTGATTGTTTGGTATATTGTATTAATTCTAGAATGTCAATTTTATTACTTTATCGTGGGATAACTTATCCTTGGATTACTGTTCCACCCTCTGCCAAAGGTATAAGTTATCTGAATACTATTTTTAATTAGGATAATATATCCTAAGATTAATCAGCAAACAAAGGATAAGGGGTACTAATTTCTTATCTCATGATTATTTTTGCTTATTCATCATACCAAAAGACCCCTAAATGCGTGTCATACTTATAAGCTCAATTTACAAATTAAATTTAACACAATAACAACTCAATTGACTCTGATGAACAGACATTGCAACAGAATAATGAATCTTTTTCATTCATTCTTTTTGGTCCATCTTTGCTTTCAATTTCTCTATTACTCCTCTTTAAATTTTAATCCAAACACAAGTTGCAAATATGAGATAAATTGAAAAGAAAAACAGAGGGAGGGAAGAAGGGACCTCAAAGAAGGATCTGACTTTACTAGTTTGAAACCAACAACGAGAAGAGCCTCGAACTAACCTCGATGGATCGCAGATCTCTCCAGAGAAATAGAAACTTCGACGAACCAACCGAGTTCTGCCGGAATTTGAACGAAAAAAAATGAGATGAACCAGGCGCGTTTTCCGACGAATCTGGGCAAGAAACGAGACGCTTCTTATCTTTATGATCCCGGATTTCAGTCTATTTTTCGGCTGGGGTTGTTTGGATGTCAGCGGCGGGTCTTAATGAAGAGGCAGATATGTATAATGGATTGTATTATATAAGTTTTATCTTATATATCACATAAAAAGAATTTATGCTAGAATATTATTATTAATTAATATTTCATGAACTAGTAACAATTAAAATAACAATCAAATCATGTAAACTATAATAGATTCTCATTATATCTAATATAAAATTTCAAATTCAAGTTATATACGTTCTCAATAGTTAAATGAATGCATATTTTTATCCACAATAAAATAATATCAATATTCAAACGATTTGAATATTGCACAAGATACATCTATTATGGTTTGAACTCTGCAAATATAATTTTAAAATATTTCGTAAATAAATTTTAGATACAATAAACCACGGCTCTGATACCACTGAAGGATTGCGTATAGGTGTTCGTAATATGCAGCGGAAGACAATAACAATCAATTTTATTCATATTTAAAAGTTATTTACGTGTCAAAGATCGGATCTAAGACATACCTGGTGAAGATAGTTTCTTTTTCAAAAATTTCTTCGATAGTGCGAAGACTCTATGCGTATCCACAACGAGATCGATCCTTGCTATCAACTCTTTGATCAATGAAACCCGCGAACAAATTGAACGAAGAATATTGTGTTGAAATTTTTCTCAAAAAATCTCAACTCAAATTAGAAGAACAAGAAACACTTTTCTTGTAATTGTATTTTCTCTCTTGACTTTGTATTGCACTCTCACTTTCACAAAGTAGGTTTTCTTCTCAAGAAAAATTAAAACCTAAAAAACTTTGCAAATATTCTTCATCACCCTTTATATAGTATCACATACAAACCCTTTTCCTACTTGGTTGAGGTAATAATTTACTTAGTGTAAAAGTTTATTCCAAAAATAAACTTTAGAGAATTTTGTATGAAAATTCCAAATTTCCACTTCCTTTTTAACGTGGATTCCAATTCCGAATTTTTGGAATACAATGTCTATTCCAAAATTAGACATTGTATATCCAATTCTAAATTGAATTCTAATTCATAAACTTTTTATATTAATATAATATTTCCTATTGAAAATATTAATCCCATTCCAACTAGGATAAAACTTCAATTACACATTAATAATCTAATTCGAAATTAGATTTATTAACAAGTCTTTATTAATATTATATTTTATATACATCTATTATATAAAATAATATTAATTATATATATCACATATATTTCAACCAAGAGATATTATTTAATTTCTATTCCAAATGGAAACTTCAATTTATTCACAATATTAATTATAATCTTTGTGCTAGCAAAGAATATAATAATATTTCATTTGGACTAATAACTAAATTTATTTGACTAATTACATTCTTTAATTTAATTATCAAATAATAAGTTAATTAATCCTTTAGCAAAGATCAGAACACTCGTTAGTGTGCGACCCCATAGGTTCAATACTATACCGGTAGTAAATTGATCATATCATTATACTAATCAAGGGTGGCGTCTAGCAACACTCATTAATGACCGAATAGCATGAAGTATACAATTTACTCTCAAGAACCAGTAGAAAAATAATGTAGTAATTCCTTCTGTCCTTATAGCTCTCGATCACCCTAGGATATGGTTCAACTGTCAAATCCTAATAGGCGATCAACTATGTGTTCACGTCAAATATAATCGACCATTGAATGACCTAAGAAACTCATTTCTTCTTTCATCCAATTGCCCTGGCCATGGTCTTAGTTTGGTCCTTTATAATTCATGACAACATGGAGCCTAAACTCATTACCAAGAGTTGACAGATTCCGTCTTGATCAATCACTAATTCTACAAGTGTTCAATCGTACCCAATATCCTTTCAACTATCGCCCTAGGGCCATATGTGTCTAGTATCAAAGCACAATGAATAACTTGTCAATTACTATGACGATCTCAAGTCAAAGGAAACGGTTACATCACATTCTTCAAGAAAATATCCTATTGACAGTTATGGTAATTCTAACCACTAGGAATTATCCAATTAGTCGGTTCAATGATCATATCTCTATATGCATCATCTATCTATGTGATTTAGTTAATGAGATCAACTAATCTTTATCCGATAAAGACGATCACATAAATATTGATCTAACCGGATTACTAATGTCCAAATTAATAACCCCACAATCAAGAACAAATTTAGATTAAATTGTAAGAGACTTTGCTCTCATTATCATGATCTCTATCACGACGACAAATCTCAAAATTTAATCAAGGACCTTATCAAATTAATCAAACAATTAATAATAACGATAAAAGAATATCAAATGCCATATATTTTATATCATATGACATTCACAAAAACATGTTCAAGTTATCAAATATGATATTGGATCTAGGGTATATCTACTATATCGCTAACATGTTTCTCATTGAATGTTGTCTTTTTCAACCGTTATCTTCCTTTTAGATCTTCGTCCACGGTTCCAATGCTTTTGAAACTTATTTAGTACTGGTCATATATTCATAACAGGTGCTAGTTATTTGCTAACTTATATCTTACTTTTCTTTACTTTCACGTGTCAACTCGTCGAGTATCTACTTGTCGTTCATTAATTTACCCCATACAATTACATAGTATCTTATTTGTCAAATAGTTTCGGGGGGACGCCAAGAAAACGGGAATAATTGCTTTTGTCAAGCTGCATATAACCGTCTTATTCTAGGACATATGAAAATTAATCGAATTATCTTATTTTTTGTTTCATATTATCTTTATCAATGGGTTAATTCTACAACCTGTCGATGTCATGATTCTAATGTTTTGTATCCAAAATCAATATCCATGGAAAAAGATAGTTTGAATGTCATATGGGGTCAGCATAAGATATTAAAATACGACCATTCATTAACGTATTAAAATCACCGTCATTGGTTTAAGGGACAACAACAAGAATATTAGACTTCATAATGGGAAACAAGTTGATTCGAATTCATATCATAAATGTCAATTAACATAATAATTAATTATCCCAGTAGGTTTGGAGTAGCTGATGATTGATTTTGAGCTTTTGAAATAATAAGGCTTTGTTCTTTTGATGTGCTAGTTTCAGTTCTTAGGCCTTAGCTGTGTGTGTATATATATATATATATATATATATATGGAATCCACCTCTGTTAGCTTGGTTAGGACATTTCCTTCCCGTCTTTATCGGTACAGTACTATTTTTGGAAGATACATCTTCCCTTTACTCAAGAGCATGTTAGTGTCAACTTTCCACGAATTCTTTAACCACCATCTTTCATTTGACAATAAAAATTATCATTCTTTGTATAAAAATTAAAATCAAAACAAGGACCAAGATTGGAAATGCAACAATAGTACGTACACGTCACAACAAAGACATCGAGATGTCATCGAGGAATCTTTAGCCTTCCAAGATGGTTCTTATTGATTCGCACGGGATCTTACGTGCCCCATGTCGCTCGAGTCAGAACGTAGGCTAGTGATACTTATAGCTACGGGACTATCTCCATCTAGGATGTAGCATTGCGAAGCTTGTAATGCTCTCCCACATTCCTATTTTATGGTTTAGACTGCTCCCATTTTGCTCGCCGCTACTATGAGAATCACTTTTGCTTTCTTTGTCTCTGAATACTAATAAATTATTTCAGTTCACCATGTTGTCTCTTATTACTTGCCCATGGATTCACCAGCAATTTGAAAGGTTGCCTTATTCGGAAATATTTGGATTTATGCTTAATTTCAACCCCCCGAAGCATCCCTGCGATTGCTACGCATTCTCCTCGTCCCTGGGCGCCTAGGTATTTGGGGTGGATGCAGTATCTGAGCGCAATTGCGCAATTTCTAATTGATTTTTGGCTCATAAATGTGTATATCAAAATAGGAAAACTATATATAATTGCGCTACGTTAGCACATATTTTGCTAACGAGTGCATTAATAATTCGCATATTAATTTACTATCATGATTTTGTCTTTAAATGACAATGGATTTGTCTTTTAAGAAAACGTAACATGCAGTGCCAGCAGTTTCACAGCAGTAAAATTTACAAGTTGAGCATAATAATAGTAGATTCTTAAAGTAACTTGGGGTTACATTAAGCCTTTTTTTACCCAAAAATCAATTATTTACACCTTACAAGAAATGTACAAACTATGGCATACGGATACGGTTAGTTCCACTTTCGTGGAAGAAAAATATTTCATTTTCAATGTCTCAAATCTTAGAAATATAGAGACGTGCTTCTTACTAGTTACTAGTAATTTTCTAAAAGGAAAATGAAAGAAGAGAAGAAGAACGTCGCTATGTATTCGGTTGATTTGGTTTGTAGTCTCAATTCATTCGATTCCACACCTTAATTGGGAACAAACTAGAAAAAGCAGGTGGAGTTGCATCTGCTGATAATCATCTTTTATTAATTTTAGATAAACCGTAAACTTAATAAAAGATAGAGTTATTAATGAAGTATTATATATGTCGTTGTTGCTTTAATTTGCCCATCCTTTTACCTATCCTAAGCTGTGGGGTTGTTGTTGCTTTAATTTGGTCCAACTCCATATAGCTTAAACATCCTTATTTTTTATGCTTTTTTTAAAAAAAAAAACTATCTCAAGAGATATTTAAATATCTTTACATTAAAAGTTCAACTTTCAAATAATACACCCAGAAAAAAAGTAATGTCAGTTATCTTGTAGAGATTCTGTTAGACCTTAAAGTTTACACTAGTTTGAGATTAAAGAATAGTAGATTGATTTATTTTATTGGTTAGATAAAAAGGCCAAAAAGAACAAGTCATCAATTAGAAATTTTTTTCTTTAGCGTGTAAAATAATGACATGAAAATTTGATAGTAATTGATTAATTTTATTTGGACCTATTTAGTGAAATACCAGATCTAGCTTGGACAAAATAAATAGATAATGTCATGACATGCGGAACATGGACCTAAGGATGTTTGTTATTTTGCAGTAATTGAGTTCACCTTGATAAATTCCAGGAATCATAGAGATTGATAACAAAGTGGTCAAAAAATATCTGCATTTGGTTGATCGAAGCTTACACCTTCGCACCTGTAATAGTTTACATTAAGATGTGATAGATGAAACGTATATGTTCTTAGTTTAGAAGCCCATCAAACGTAGCAGGCAATACCTTAAAAGCAGTTTCTCATAGTACAATCGGACGACACTTTCGCATAGGTATAATGTGATTTTCAACCTCTAATTTGAGAATTATTTCCTGCTCTACGCATGAAGATGTATCTAATTTGTTGTTTCAACTAACAGTTGAATGATTGATGATGAGTGAGGCTTGTTATAATGGTACAAACACTTCCACTGCCAACTGATAGGTGGTGGAAGATATTGCTTTGATACGACTCTATCGCGTACACGAAGTAGTCAAAATCTTAGGGAAACCAGTCAAGAGGAAACTTGCAGCTTTCTATAATTCTGTTGTCCCTCACACCAGCATGGCTACAGGTATCTAATCAATATAGAGGACCGTAGGCTAAGTTCATTCCAAAAAGTACGGATGTAGTGAGCCAAAACTAGATGCTTCATCATTTAGTTGAAATGCTTCTGACGGAAAATCCTCGAATAGCACCAGTATTAGCAGCTTGAAAGCCTGAGTGGTAAAAGCCTGCTCTCTGTAGTTGTTTTTGTGCTTACAACCTTTCTTTACCTTCAATATCTTTGTTTCATCTTCTCATAAGGAGCTTTCAGAGTCAACTGACATCTATATCTTGTGAACACTGTAACCGGCATCCTCCGATGTCAAGTTCTCCTTCCAGTTCTCAAATTCAGATTCACCAAATACTACTTGTTTGATACCAACATAGCTGTTCAGAAGATATTATCGAGGTGAGTCTATGGCTACAAACTAGCAACATGCGGAAAACAAATGGCAAGAATACAACACAAACAATCTGCCTGAAAAGTACAACTTAGATAGCCTATTTAATGTGATGTTTTGTTGACCAACACAATTAATTGAGATGAAAAAGAAGGTGGCGCTTGCTAATAATTGTCTACAGAGGCTAGAATTTAGGTTCCAGGCATACTCATCTTGAATCTAAATTTTGTATGCACGTTGGGAGAAAGATAAACCAAATAGAGAGTCTACATTAGAATGAAGAAGGGTCTGAAGCTTACTCGGAGCTTATCTGTGTCAAAGCATTAATCAGTACATCCAACAGTAAATGCTCAGTTGTCCCAATGTCCACCCTATCATAAGAAAAAGTCAATTTATAAGCAACAAGCACCATTTCATATCCAAGGATAACTAATTCAAAAAAATAACTTTTACCATATGCGAGCCAAGTTATCTTGAATCTCGAGATCCCCAATGTTATAGAACGTAGTGGGATTTACATTTGCCCCCTGAATAGCATCATAACTTGGCCTTTTGTCCAAAGGAGATTGTGATAACTGCCATGAAGAAACTTAGTTGGTTGAGCCTAAAATATAAGACACCTCTGACCCGTTGAAAGGCTATTGTTTGAGCTTCATCAAATAAACACATTACTACTATTTTAGATTGACAGATTATTTCTTTTCGATTCCAACCTCTAAAATAAGCACATAAAAAGTACATAATTTGCGAAACTTACTTGCATATTCAGTGAATTGCATCCACCAAGACGTCCAACAATGTGCCAAGAACGAATTGTCTGCAACAAAGTTATGAAAACTAAGTCGATAAAATCCATAAGCAAATGTAACAAGAATCATGAAGCGTAAATTACTTACATCACAAATCAAGGAGATATCCTTCTCCAACGGGGCATTGTAGAACTCAAACTGCATATAGGAGTTTGTCAAATCAAATCTGAATCAGAAGTAAGCAAATTTTTTTATGAAAAATTCATTCCTGAAAGGATCTGCCAGCAAATCTCAGATCTAGCATGGTACTCTTTCAACGGCATGCAGAATATTAGTCAGATAATTATCCTTCAGTCAGGATTGTGGGAAAATGTAACTGTAATGAGATACAACCAAAGGACTAGAATTGTACTACTATGCTAAAACTCACACTTTCTGTTCAATTGATCTAGCATGGTACTCTTTCAACAGCATGCAGAATATTAGTCAGATAATTATCCTTCAGTCAGAATTGTAGGACAATGTAACTGTAATAAGATACAACCAAAGGACTAGAATTGTACTACTACGCTAAAACTTACACTTTCTGTTCAATTGCGGACATAAAAGTGCTTCAGAGAAAGGTGGAATACAGAAGAAGTTGTGCTCGTTGCGGGGTAAGTCATCACCAGGCATATTCGCCAAAAAACTGAGAAACTGTCGAACATTTTCTCTCAAGAAAAGGTTCAATCCCCGATCCTTCTAAATATAATCAAGCATGCAAGTCAAGAGGGAAAGGAGTTGAATAAAAAGAAAGACGACTTTTGATTTCTCTCAAACAGGCACCTCTTTTATCTTTCCTAAAAAAAACATTAATATTAGGCATTTCAGGACTATATTAGCAATGGGGAGTTCTAGTCTATAGCCATCTATCGTTGAACTAGAAATCCTTCTCTGACAATTTAATAGGAACGGAACTGACGGCAGTTCTAAAGAAAGTCACGCACATCTAGTGAAGGGCTAATATCAAATTTACAGAATTACTTGATACCTGTGCTGGTGGGAGGTACCCCTTGAAATTAGTCGAGGTGCACGCAAGCTGGCCCCAACACCGCGGTTATAAAGAAAAAGTACTGTACAATAGGCAACAACAACAACAACAACAACAACAACTACCCAGTATACTCCCACCAGGTGGGGTCTGGGGAGGGTAATATGTAGGCAGTCTTACCCCTACCCAAAAGGGCAGAGAGGCTGCTTCCATGCGACCCTCGGCGCATAGGACAGAATGAAAAGCTGCATTAGAAAACAAAGACAAAATTAGTAACCAAGGCAAGACAAAACAAAATAACAAAACAAAGCATAAGTAATCCTGCAGAAATAACGTAAATGGTTATGTAAACATAAGGAACATAAATACCGTCGCAACCAAGAGGGGACCTAGGCTAAAACACTAGACATCGATGGGTAACCCTACTATCCCACACCCAACCCCGGGTGAGGCGAACGAAGGACTCTAAGAGCCCCTATCCTGCAACCCTGATTCTAGACCTCCAGACTCCCCTATCGAGGGTCATGTCCTCGGTAACCTGCATTTTAGTCATGTCCTGCCTAATCACCTCTCCCCAATGCTTCTTAGGCCTCCCTCTACCCCGCCGACCACCAGCAATCTCCAGCCGCTCGCAGCTCCTCACCGGGGCATCGGGACCCCTCCTCCGTACATGCCCGAACCACCTCAGCCTCGCTTCCCGCATCTTCTCGTCCACTGGGGTCACCTCTACCTTCTGCCGAATAACTTCATTCCTAATCTTATCCAGCCTGGTGTGCCCACACATCCACCTAAGCATCCTCATCTCAGCAACCTTCATTCTCTGGACATGGGAGTTCTTCACGGGCCAGCACTCTGCCCCGTACAACATCGCAGGTCTAACCACGGCTCTGTAGAATTTCCCTTTGAGTTTGTGTGGGATTTTCTTGTCACACAGGGCCCCAGAAGCAAGCCTCCACTTCGACCACCCTGCTCCTATCCGATGGGTGACGTCCCCGTCAATCTCTCCGTCCCCCTGAATCACAGACCCAAGATATCGGACACTGTCCCTCTTGGCGATGGCCTGAGAACCAAGCATCACATCCCTGCCCACCCCACTCGGCTCGTCACTGAACTTGCACTCCAGATATTCTGTCTTAGATCTGCTTATCTTGAAACCTTTAGACTCGAGGGTCTGTCTCCATACCTCTAACTTCTCACTAACACCGGCCCTCGTCTCGTCTATCAATATTATATCATCAGCAAAGAGCATACACCAGGGCACATCCCCCTGGATATGACGGGTTAGAGCATCTATCACTAAGGCGAACAACATGGGACTCAGCGCCGATCCTTGATGGAGCCCCATTACCACAGGAAAATGGTCTGAATCGCCACCCACCGTCCTCACCCTAGTCTTAGCCCCATCGTACATGTCCTTGATAACTCTGATATAGGCTTCTGGCACACTCTTCGCCTCCAAGCACCTCCATAGCACCTCCCTCGGAACCTTGTCATACGCCTTCTCCAAGTCGATAAGCACCATATGCAGGTCCTTCTTCTTATCCCTGAATTGTTCCGCCAGCCGCCTGACTAGGTGAATAGCCTCAGTGGTGGAGCGGCCCGGCATGAAACCGAACTGGTTCCCCGATATATTCGTCGCCCCCCTCATTCGCGCCTCAATCACCCTCTCCCAAACCTTCATCGTGTGGCTCATTAGTTTAATACCCCTATAGTTGTTGCAGCACTAGATGTCCCCCTTGTTCTTGTACAAGGGCACCACTGTACTCCACCGCCACTCATGCGGCATCCTCTTAGTCTTGAATATCACGTTGAATAGCCTAGAGAGCCACTCCCCTCCAGGTTTACCCATGCACTTCCAAAACTCCATCGGGATCTCGTCAGGCCCGGTTGCTCGACCCCTACTCATCCTGCGCAACGCCCCTAAGACCTCCTCCACCAAAGATGAATATAATTTTGGAACTTGTTCTTTGGATTATTACTTGTTATGTACATTGTCACCTATAGAATGATCAATATGTCCTTCGCAGAGATTAATGTGTTCTGACAATATATATAGATTATGAAACTATTCAAGATATGTTTTCATATAACAATTACAACCCATTTTTGCTCAACGGATACAAAACACCCATGCTTTGGCCCCTGGTGCAATAGCAAGCAGAATACCACTTATAAATAATCCACGAAGCATGACAGATATAATAACTACTAAAGGTAGCAAGAACAACAACAATTAATTCATCAGCTAATTCCCAAAATGTTGAAAACTAAGATTATATATTAGTATCAGTTGTTTCATTTACGTATTTTTATTCAGTGTGAATCCGCTCATGCCCAATCCTGATGAGTGAGTCCATGCTAGACTAGATGCATCAACATACGTGTTTCACCAACTTGAGGTTAGCAGATAAAATAAAACCCCACTCAATAGAATTAAAAAGCAATTGTATGAAGAACAAGGAAATCTATCAGACAAACCAAAAGGATGCAATTAATGATTGTTAGATTCATCAAGTAATATGTTTTCTCAGCATGGTTAGTGTCTACTATCGTGCATAAGTCTAAACTTACTTGTTGAACGTCACATTCATGGGTGTTGCTGAACCTGTCTTCGTATGTACTATTTTATTCCTTTTCTTTCTCAATCTCTCCTCCATCTGAAAACAAAGTAAATACAGTTAATTAGCAAACATATTAAATTAGAAATAGACGAATTAATTTGCACTTCCTTTCAAGAGGCAAGAGGTGAAGCAAATGGTGGTTGCTACCCTTGCTGAGACTGGTATGAACCTTTCAGTTGATATTATTGAGAGCATAATCAACAAGGTATTTCAACAACCTACAATTAAATGCTATCTTTGATCATTTTTTCATTTGAAGGAGCGTTTTCTAATTTATATCTGTTTAATAGTGATATATCCAATACTAGTTTCCGTTGATTATTAGGCTTGTTGTCTGTCCCATTGAAGTTTCGTCCCGTCCTGTTTCTATCTTCTCAGAACCACACCATATTCTTAGAGAAATTTTAGTGATTTAAAGTGTGAACAGGAATTAAGGATGGGACCATCTTTAGCTTTGTTCCTCCTATAGAAAAGATATCGACAGTGTCAGTGTCAGTAAGAAAGTTGGTGAGAAACCATTCAACTTCTGAGTTGAAGTCTCTTGTTTCATCTCTCCCCTGCATTATGAAACAAAATGGTATATTATAGATATTTTATATTGGGAATTTGCTTGTTTATTTGACTAAAGTTGAGTAGTTTCTAATTCATTGTTAATTATGTGTTTGATAAGACTTAGAGGTCTTCCATCTGGATGGCAAGTATACTTCTCGGCTCAGATGTTTTCTACCCTTGCATGGAAGATGAAATTTTATTTTAGTGTGTGTATGATACACGACCCTTGAGCCGAGGGTCTATCGAAAACAGCCTTAGGGATTAGATCTGCGTACATCTTACCTTCCCCAAACCCCACTCGTGGGTAACTACTGGGTTTGTTGTTCTTTTCAAAAGAAATTAGCTAAATGGATACAATTATTAGGAACAATCGGGCGATCTTTTTCTATTTTTTATGATGTTAGTGTTCGGTCCAGCTTGCGCGCATCTTGCTATTTTATTGGGTACCTGCTACCTCCCACAACTCTGCCCACCAAGGCTTGGGCGGCAGATGGAAAGAAATTACCTAGTGTTTTATTGTCTCCGCTGAGATTCAACGAATTTTAACCTGAAATCTTATGATCGGAAATAATTAAGATGATTTGTACCAAATACGAAGGAAACAAAAACAAACAACCGCAAAATAATTCAAAAAGCATATGAGCCAGCAAAAAAACTGACCCTTGACTGAGCTTTATCCGGATCATCAAGACAGCTGCCAAGAATCTCAGCAAGCTCAGGATCTTTGTCATAATTCTTCTCATCTTCTCTACCTCTAAACCCTCTACTAGGAGAAAAGCCCTCCGCCTCCTCCTCTCCCTCCTCCATTTCCACATCAATATAATCGCCATCATCATTGTTTTCTTCAAATGTGGTCAGCAAAGTTTTTGCCCTTTGGCAGTTCGTTAGCGTCCTCATACATGAGCTTTGATTGGGATGAAAACTTAGAATAGAGTGGCAGTGACTAAATTGGGGTGAAAAAACTCTGCTAGGGGAAGTCCGAGGTAGTTGGAAAAGAGCTGCATTGTGCTGCAACATAAACATCTACAAACAGAATCTTGATTATAACAACTAAAAACAACAAGCAAGAATATATTAACTAATAAATGTGTGTGTATATATATGTGTGACAAATAAGAACACATATTAACTAAAATTAGTTGTTACCACTAAAAATCATCGAAAAAGGATAAGGATTTTGGCGTAAATGGTAAGTAATATACAGGAAATAAAATAGGTACGGAGAGAAAAAGTAGAAACATACACTTTAATGCCATAAGGGAAAAAGAAGCCGAAGAACTCGCTCCAGAAAGAAAGAGATACGAAGGAGCAAACTAGCGCAGAGGATAGGAAGAGGATACACTTTGATCACGTTTTAACTTGTATTCGTTTTGCAAAAAAAAATTGCAAACGTACTACTTTTTTGCATAACTTCAGCATACGGGGCTGAAGTAGCAAAGGTAATCACGCAAAATTTCATTTCAACTCTAGAGTTGAAATTTTATTTTTGTAACTGATGAACATTAGCGCTAGAGCTGAAGTTCTAATTTGGCTGTGATTACAAAGCTTCTAGGTAAACGTAGCAAAGATAAGATATCCCACGATAAAGTAATAAAATTGACATTCTAGAATTAATACAATATACCAAACAATTAATAAGAAATAATACTAGGATGACTACTTTTAACATAATCTAATCTCACCATAATTTAAATTCAAACTAAACAATCCCTAAGAGTATACTTTTGACATTAATATTTGATTTATCCCTTCGATTATCCTTTATATAAATAAATACAAGTATTTTGGTATGAGATATTTTAGAAAGAAAAATATTTGGGATTTTTATATAATACAGCCGCCTCCAAATAATATTTGACGGACCGGCCAAATATGCCAAAGCCGAGGAAGATTTTAGGCCACTTGACTAGAAGGAACTTGGCCAAAGACCAACTACCTTCTACCAAGCCGGACGAGAAACAAACTAACGGATTGGCAATTTTCAAGCTACCTTCTAGTCCATCTATATCATATAGGTGTCAAACGGGCCGGGTTGACCGGACCTAGACCGGCCCGGCCCGGCCCAATGCTTAGGGGACTGGGTGGGCTGTGTTATTCTACAAAAATTGCACGGGGCGTTTAATTTGATCGCCCTTATTTAACTTATACACATTTTTTTAAAAAATTTTAACTTGTATCCACTTTGTAAATAACTTCAGCCCCCTTTTCTCATCCTCCTTCACTTTCTTCCTCCAGCTCCTTCTCCTTCTCCTCCTTCTTTCTTTCTTTCTCATCGTCCAATTCATAATCTTATAGGAAATCGAAGGAATCACCCAGACTTATTCTTTTTACTTTCTCATGTACATAACCAAATGATCGTTTTCCTCTGTTCTAGAGATAAGGTATCTGATGCAGTTCATTAAAAATAAAGGAATTGGAAAAAAAAGTGAAGCTCGGATTCTTTCTCCCATGTAGAGTTCAGAAGTACTGAATCAATTTTAGTAGTGAAGGGGAAGTGCATAATATGAAACAATTTTACCAGAATATACTACATTTCCTAAGTTTTTTAGTTGAGAACTGTTACCTAGAAGCTTTGTAATCACAGCCAAATTAGAACTTCAGCTCTAGCGCTAATGTTCATCAGTTACAAAAATAAAAATTTCAACTCCAGAGCTGAACTGAAATTTTGCGTGATTACCTTTGCTACTTCAGCCCCGTATGCTGAAGTTATGCAAAAAAGTGGTACGCTTGCAATTTTTTTTGTAAAGCGAATACAAGTTAAAACGTGACACAAAAAACGGGTATAGGTGCAAATGCCCCAATTACTTAGGTTAGGGGAATTGGTCCGTTCACTTTAATTTATCCGGTTAACCGGACCGGTCGAACCCGTCAACCAAAATCCTTGTAGAACCGGTTAACCGGCTCAGCCCGACCTAATTTAAAGGCTAGATTTCAATTATTTTTATTTATTTTTGAGGTTTTAGAGTCTAAGGCAATGCAAAATCTTTAAATGTACTCTTTTTCGTCAATTTACTTATTAAATGTAAACCTATCAATTATAAGTTTATAAATGTAGCACTTGCAATTTATAAGTAGAATTTTTTTCCATCATCATTATATTCCTTATATTTTTACTTTATATTAATATAAATTACAATAGTTATACAAAATATAAAAAAAAACACTAACTCGGCCCCTTGTACCCTCTTACCCGGATGAATCCGAACTAGTTAAGTAATAACCCGCCCACCCGTTAGACACTCTTCCTATCCTCTGCGCTAGTTTGCTCCTTCGTATCTCTTTCTTTCTGCAGCGAGTTCTTCAGCTTCTTTTGCCCTTACGGCATCAAAGTGTATGTTTCTACTTTTTCTCTCCGTAGCTATTTTATTTCTGGTATATTACTTACCATTTGCGCCAAAATCCTTATCCTTTTTCGACTATTTTAAGTGGTAACAACTAATTTTAGTTAATATGTGTTCTTATTTGTCACACATATATATAAACACACATTTATAAGTTAATATATTCTTACTTGTTGTTTTTAGTTGTTATAATCAAGATTCTGTTTGTAGATGTTTATGTTGCAGCACAGTGCATCTCTTTTCCAACTACCTCGGACTTCCCCTAGCGAGAGTTTTTTCACCCCAATTTAGTCACTGCCACTCTATTCTAAGTTTTCATCCCAAGCAAAGCTCATGTATGAGGACGCTAACGAACTGCCAAAGGGCAAAAACTTTGCTGACCACATTTGAAGAAAACAATGATGATGGCGATTATATTAATGTGGAAATGGAGGGGTGAGAGGTGGAGGCGGAGGGCTTTTCTCCTAGTAGAGGGTTTAGAGGTAAAGAAGATGAGAAGAATTATGACAAAGATCCTGAGCTTGCTGAGATTCTTGGCAGCTGTCTTGATGATCCGGATAAAGCTCAGTCAAGGGTCAGTTTTTTTGCTGGCTCATATGCTTTTTGAATTAATTTGCGGTTGTTTGTTTTTGTTTCCATCGTCTTTGGTACAAATCATCTTAATTATTTCCGATCATAAGATTTCAGGTTAAAATTCGTTGAATCTCAGCGGAGACAATAAAGCACTAGGTAATTTCTTTCCATCTGCTGCCCAAGCCTTGGTGGGCAGAGTTGTGGGAGGTAGCAGGTACCCAATAAAATAGCGAGATGCGCGCAAGTTGGACCAAACACTAACATCATAAAAAATAAAAAAAGATCGCCCGATTGTTTGTTCCTAATAATTTTGTATCCATTTAGCAAATTTCTTTTGAAAAGAACAACAAACCCAGTAGTTTCCCATGAGTGAGGTTTGGGGAAGGTAAGATGTACGCAGATCTAATTCCTAAGGCTGTTTTCGATAGACCCTCGGCTCAAGGGTCGTGTATCATACACACACTAAAATAAAATTTCATCTTCCATGCAAGGGTAGAAAACATCTGAGCCGAGAAGTATACTTGCCATCCAGATGGAAGACCTCTAAGTCTTATCAAACACATAATTAACAATGAATTAGAAACTACTCAACATTAGTCAAATAAACAAGCAAATTCCCAATATAAAATATCTATACTATACCATTTTGTGGCATAATGCAGGGGAGAGATAAAACAAGAGACTTCAACTCAGAAGTTGAATGGTTTCTCACCAACTTTCTTACTGACACTGTTGGTATCAAACACTGTCGATATCTTTTCTATGGGAGGAGCAAAGCTAGAGATGGTACCATCCTTAATTCCTGTTCACGCTTTAAATCACTAAAATTTCTCTAAGAATATGGTGTGGTTCTGAGAAGATAGAAACAGGACGGGACGAAACTTCAATGGGACGGACAACAAGCCTAATAATCAACGGAAACTAGTATTGGATATATCACTATTAAACAGATATAAATAAGAAAACGCTCCTTCAAATGAAAAAATGATCAAAAATAGCATTTAATTGTAGGTTGTTGAAATACCTTGTCGATTATGCTCTCAATAATATCAACTGAAAGGTTCATACAAGTCTCAGCAAGGGTAGCAACCACCATTTGCTTTACCTCTTGCCTCTTGAAAGGAAGTGCAAATTAATTCGTCTACTTCTAATTTAATATGTTTGCTAATTAACTGTATTTACTTTGTTATCAGATGGAGAAGAGATTGAGAAAGAAAAGGAATAAAATAGTACATATGAAGACAGGTTTAGCAACACCCATGAATGTGACGTTCAACAAGTAAATTTAGACTTATGCACGAGAGTAGACACTAACCATGCTGAGAAAACATATTACTTGATGAATCTAACAATCATTAATTGCATCCTTTTGGATTGTCTATAGAATTAGCAATATTACCTTTCTCACTGAGTTTCACTCTAAAGCTGAACAAATCAGTGAGATCTCCTTGTTCTTCATACAATTGCTTTTTAATTCCATTGACTGGGGTCTTATTTTATCTGCTAACCTCAAGTTGGTGAAACACGTATGTTGATGCATCTAATCTAGCATGGACTCACTCATCAGGATTGGGCATGAGCGGATTCACACTGAATAAAAATTAAACGTAAATTTTGCTCAAAAATTTCAATTTGGGTTTCGTCAAAATTTCTCAAGTCCACTCCCTCCACCACAAAACTCAAGTCCGCTCCCTCCACCCCGTGCAATAGAATAACACAGCCCACCCAGCCCCCTAAGCATTGGGCCGGGTCGGGCCGGTCTAGGTCCGGTCAACCCGGCCCGTTTGACACCTATATGATATAGATGGACTAGAAGGTATCTTGAAAATTGCCAATCCGTTAGTTTGTTTCTCGTCCGGCTCATAGAAGGTAGTTGGTCTTTGGCCAAGTTCCTTCTAATTAAGTGGCCTAAAATCTTCTTGGGCTTTGGCATATTTGGCCGGTCCGTCAAATATTATTTGGAGGCGGTTGTATTATATAAAAATCCCAAATATTTTTCTTTCTAAAATATCTCATACCAAAATACTTTATTTATTTCTATAAAGGATAATCGAAGGGATAAATCAAATATTAATGTCAAAAGTATACTCTTAGGGATTGTTTGGTTTGAATTTAAATTATGGTGAGATTAGTTGTATTGAGATTAATTATGTTAAAATTAGTCATCCTAGTATTATTTCTTATTGATTGTTTGGTATATTGTATTAATTCTAGAATGTCAATTTTATTACTTTATCGTGGGATAACTTATCCTTGGATTACTGTTCCACCCTATGCCAAAGGTATAAGCTATCTCAATACTATTTTTAATTAGGATAATATATCCTAAGATTAATAAGCAAACAAAGGATAAGGGGTACTAATTTCTTATCTCATGATTATTTTTGCTTATTCATCCTACCAAAAGACCCCTAAATGCGTGTCATACTTATGAGCTCAATTTACAAATTAAATTTAACACAATAACAACTCAATTGACTCTGATGAACAGACATTGCAACAGAATAATGAATCTGTTTCATTCATTCTTTTTGGTCCATCTTTGCTTATCTATTACTCCTCTTTAAATTTTAATCCAAACACAAGTTGCAAATATGAGATAAATTGAAAAGAAAAACAGAGGGAGGGAAGAAGGGACCTCAAAGAAGGATCTGACTTTACTAGTTTGAAACCAACAACGAGAAGAGCCTCGAACTAACCTCGATGGATCGCAGATCTCGCCAGAGAAATAGGAACTTCGACGAAAGACCAACCGGGTTCTGCCGGAATTTGAATGAAAAATAATGAGATGAACCAGGCGCGTTTTCCGACAAATCTGGGCAAGAAACGAGACGCTTCTTTTCTTTATGATTTCTGCCCGGATTTCAGTCTATTTTTCCAGGCTTCTTCGAAGTGATTCAAACGCTAGTTTTACTGGGAGTTGTCGGCTCATTTTAAAGCTTTATTCGGCTGCATCCATGTAGTTTAGAGGGTACGAGAGTGGTCGTCGGCTGGGGTTGTGTGGATGTCAGCGGCGGGTCTTAATGAAGAAGCACATATCTATAATGTATTTTTTATATAAGATATTATATATCACAAAGAAGAATTCATTCTATAATATTATTATTAATTAATATCTCATGAACTAATAATAATTAAAATAATAATAGAATCATATAAACTATTATAAATTCCCATTGTATCTAATATAAAATTTCAAATTCAAGTTATGAACGTTCTCAATAGTTATATGAATGCATATTTTATACACAATAAAATAATATCAACATTCAAACGATTTGACTATTATACAAGGTACATCTATTATGGTTTGAACTCTTCAAATATAATTTTAAAATATTTCGTAAATAAATTTTAGACACATAAACCACAACTCTAATACCACTAAAGAATTGCGTATAGGTGTTCGTAACTCGGAGCGGAAGACAATAACAATCCATTTTATTCATATTTAAAATTTATTTACGTGTCAAATATCGGATCTAAGACGTACCTAGTGAAGAGAGTTTTTTTTTATAAAAAAAATTTGATAGTGCGAAGACTCTATGCGTATCCACACCGAGACTGATCCTTGCTATCAACTCTTTGATCAATGAAACCCGCGAACAAATTGAACGAAGAATATTGTGTTGAAATTTTTCTCAAAAAATCTCAACTCAAATTAGAAGAACAAGAAACACTTTTCTTGTAATTGTATTTTCTCTCTTAACGTTGTATTGCACTTTCACTTTCACAAGTAGTAGGTTTTCTTCTCAAGAAAAATTAAATCCTAAAAAACTTTGCAAATTTTCTCCATCACCCTTTATATAGCATCACCTACAAACCCTTTTCCTATTTGGTTGAGGTAATAATTTACTTAGGGTAAAAGTTTATTCCAAAAATAAACTTTAGAGAATTTCGTATGAAAATTCCAAATTTCCACTTCATTTTTAACGTGGATTCCAATTCCGAATTTTCGGAATACAATGTCTATTCCAAAATTAGACATTGTATATCCAATTCTAAATTGGATTCTAATTCATAAACTTTTTATATTCCTATTGAAAATATTAATCCCATTCCAAATAGGATAAAACTTCAATTACACATTAATAATCTAATTCAAAATTAGATTTATTAACAAGTCTTTATTAATATTATATTTTATATACATCTATTATATAAAATAATATTAATTATATATATATCACATATATTTCTACCAAGAGATATTATTTAATTTCTATTCGAAATAGAAACTTCAATTTATTCACAATATTATTATAATCTTTGTGCTAGCAAAGAATATAATAATATTTCATTTGGACTAATAACTAAATTTATTTGACTAATTAAATTCTTTAATTTAATTATCAAATAATAAGTTAATTAATCCTTTAGCAAAGATCAGAACACTCGTTAGTGTGCGACCCCATAGGTTCAATACTAAACAGGTAGTAAATTGATCATATCAATACACTAATCAAGGGTGGCGTCTAGCAACACTCATTAACGACCGGATAACATGAAGTATACAATTTACTCTCAAGAACCAGTAGAAGAATAATGTAGTAATTCCTTCTATCCTTATAGCTCTGGATCACCCTAGGATATGGTTCAACTGTCAAATCCTAATAGGCGATCAACTATGTGTTCACGTCAAATATAATCGACCATTGAATTGTTAGAAATAACGCTCTACGCTAGAGGGGGGGTGAATAGCGTATTAATAAAATTAGGCGTTTTCTTGCGGAATTTAAACTTTGCAGGAAATAAACAAATGCAGTAAAAATAAATTACACCACGATATATACTGGTTGGCCACACTTTGTGGTTAGTCCAGTCCCCGAGAGACTCTCTCGAGATTTTCACTAACAACCTTGTCAAGCTTAAGGTGCCCAACAAACCTTTACACTTGAGACTTGAATCACACAAATCTCAAACACTTGCTCGGAGGTTCCTCACCTCAAAGACTTCAACTTGCTCGGAGGTTCCTCACCTCAAAGACTTCAACTTGCTCGGAGGTTCCTCACCTCAAAGACTTCACCTTGCTCGGAGGTTCCTCACCTCAAAGACTTCAACTTGCTCGGAGGTTCCTCACCTCAAAGACTTCACCTTGCTCGGAGGTTCCTCACCTCAAAGACTTCAACTTGTTAAGCTTCCGGGTGCCTAACGAACCTTTACAACTTGAGAACTTGATACAACACAAGCCTCAACCAACCCGCTTAAGGAAACCTATCCCTAAGACTTTACAAGAAGAAATATAACACTCCTTCTTACTACAAGTGTTTAACAAGAACACTCTTTTACTCACTTTACAAGAACTCTCTCAAAGAGTGGATTATGAGTACAAAATATATGGCTCAAGAACACAACAACTCAATCAATAATCTTGGCTCTCAAAAACAATGTAAGATATGAAATTTGAATCACAAGAATGTAATGTATGCTTTGTAATTTTTCTGCAGTGTTGTTGTGTTTTAAAAATGATTTTCAGAGAGTGTTTTATAGAGAAAATGGAGCAATAGACCGTTGCTTTTAGTTCCAGAAAACGCTCCTGAAAATCTGCCTGACAATCGATTGTTGATATTACACAATCGATTGTTGGAGCAAAATTTCAACAGACAAATTCCTTAAAATCCGGTTAAAAAGATTTCTGTTGAATTTTTAAAAATGACAATCGATTGTTAACTTTAGACAATCGATTGTTGTTCAAATATTCAAAATATTTCTGGCAACTTTTTGACTAAAAGATTGAGTAAAGATTATACCATAAATACATAAGCCGTTGGAAAAAGTCCGTTTGGAAATATCACTGAGCACAATCGATTGTTAAATAGTGATAATCGATTGTTCTTCATTTTTGAAGATTTTGAAAACATTCTGTAAGTTGTCCAAAACTTTGAGACTAAGTATAAAATCTGACAATCGATTGTTGAACAGTGACAATCGATTGTTGCTTCAAAAATAATTTCAAACGAAGTTTCTGTCTCAAGACAACATTTTAAAAACTAAGTATAGAACTTGACAATCGATTGTTTCTTCAAGACAATCGATTGTTAAACCCAATTTTCTCAAAACGAGTTTAAAAATCATTTTGGCAAATATGCAACTTATTTCTTTAAAAACTTATGATGCATGATTTTATGAAAATCATTTTAGGTGAGAGCCAATATTAGAAATAAGTCGTTGAGTCAAGATTACAAATTAAGACCTACTCAACAGTTGATTGCATCTTCTATTCTTGAACGCGTACTATCCATCTTGTACTTGGTCTGTTATTGTTCCATCACCGATGCTTGTCTCAATGTTTGGCATTTATCAAAACCTACATGAATCAACACACGTTAGTTCGAGAACGTGTTTCTTACATGAATGACCTAAGAAACTCATTTCTTCTTTCATTCAATTGCCCTGGCCAAGGTCTTAATTTGATCGTTTATAATTCATAACAACATGGAGCTTAAACTCATTACCAAGAGTTGACAGATTCCGTATTGATCAATCACTAATTCTACAAGTGTTCAATCGTACCCAATATCCTTTCAACTATCAACCTAGGGCCATATGTGTGTAGTATTAAAGCACAATGAATAACTTGTCAATTACTATGACGATCTCAAGTCAAAGGAAACGGTTACATCACATTCTTCAAGAAAATATCCTATTGACAGTTATAGTAATTCTAACCATTAGGAATAATCCAATGAGTCGGTTCAATGATCATATCACTATATGCATCATCTATCTATGTGATTTAGTTAATGAGGTCAACTAATCTTTATCTGATAAAGACGATCACATAAATATTGATCTAACCGGATTACTAATGTCCAAATTAATAACCCTACAATCAAGAACAAATTTAGATTAAATTGTAAAAGACTTTGCTCTCATTATCATGATCTCTATCACGATGACAAATCTCAAAATTTAATCAAGGACCTTATCAAATTAATCAAACAATTAATAATAACGATAAAAGAATATCAAATGCCATATATTTTATATCAAATGACATTCACAAAAATATGTTCAAGTTATCAAATATGATATTGGATCTAGGGCATATCTACTATATCCCTAACATGTTGCTCGTTGAATGTTGTCCTTTTCAACCGTTATCTTCCTTTCAGATCTTCGTCAACGGTTCCAGTGCTTTTGAAACTTATTTAGTACCGGTCACATATTCATAACAGGTGCTAGCTATTTGCTAACTTATATCTTACTTTTCTTTACTTTCACGTGTCAACTCGTCGAGTATCTACCTGTCGTTCATTAATTTGCCCCATACAATTATATAGTATCTTATTTGTCAAATAGTTTCGGGGGGACGCCAAGAAAACGGGAATAATTGCTTTTGTAGAGCTGCCTATAACGGTCTTATTCTAGGACATATGACAATTAATCGAATTATTTTATTTTTTGTGTCATATTATCTTTATCAATGGGTTAATTCTACAACCTGTCGATGTCATGATTCTAATGTTTTATATATATCCAAAATCAATATGCATGGAAAAAGATAGTTTGAATGTCATATGGGGTCAGCATAAGAAATTAAAATACGACCATTCATTAACGTATTAAAATCACCGTCATTGGTTTAAGGGTCAACAACAAGAATATTAGACTTCATAATGGGAAACAAGTTGATTCGAATTCATATCATAAATGTCAATTAACATAATAATTAATTATCCCAGTAGGTTTGGAGTAGCTCATGATTGATTTTGAGCTTTTGAAATAATAAGGCTTTGTTCTTTTTATGTGCTAGTTTCAGTTCTTAGGCCTTAGCTATATATATGGAATCCACCTCTATTAGCTTGGTCAGGACATTTCCTTCCCTTCTTTATCAGTACAGTACTATTTTTGGAAGATACATCTCCCCTTTACTCAAGAGCATGTTAGTGTCAACTTTCCACGAATTCTTTAACCACCATCTTTCATTTGACAATAAAAATTATCATTCTTTGTATAAAAATAAAAATCAAAACAAGGACCAAGATTTGAAATGCAACAATAGTACGTACATGTCACAACAAAGACATCGAGATGTCATCGAGGAATCTTTAGCCTTGCAAGATGGTTCTTATTGATTCACACGGGATCTTACATGCCCCATGTCGCTCGAGTCAGAACGTAAGCTAGTGATACTTATAGCTACGGGACTTTCTCCATCTAGGATGTAGCATTGCGAAGCTTGTCATGCTCTCCCACATTCCTATTTTATGGTTTAGACTGCTCCCATTTTGCTCGCCGCTACTATGGGAATCACTTTTGCTTTCATTGTCTCTGAATACAAATAAATTATTTCAGTTCACCATGTTGTCTCTTATTACTTGCCCATGGATTCACCAGCAATTTGAAAGGTTGCCTATTCGAAAATATTTGGATTTATGCTTAATTTCAACTCCCCGAAGCATCCCTGCGATTGCTACGCATTCTCCTCGTCTCTGGACGCCTAGGTATTTGGGGGATGCAGTATCTGAACGCAATTGTGCAATTTCTAATTGATTTTTGGCTCATAAATGTGTATATCAAAATAGGAAAACTATATATAATTGTGCTACGTTAGAACATGAAAATTTGATAGTAATTAATTAATTTTATTTGGACCTATTTAGTGAAATACCAGATCTAGCTTGGACAAAATAAATAGATAATGTCATGACATGCAGAACATGGACCTAAGGAGCAAGCAATACCTTAAAAGCAGTTTCTCATAGTACAATCGGACGACACTTTCGCATAGTATAATGTGATTTTCAACCTCTAATTTGAGAATTATTTCCTGCTCTACGCATGAAGATGTATCTAATTTGTTGTTTCAACTAACAGTTGAATGATTGATGATGAGTGAGGCTTGTTATAATGGTACAAACACTTCCACTGCCAACTGATAGGTGGTGGAAGATATTGCTTTGATACGACTCTATCGCGTACACGAAGTAGTCAAAATCTTAGGGAAACCAGTCAAGAGGAAACTTGCAGCTTTCTATAATTCTGTTGTCCCTCACACCAGCATGGCTACAGGTATCTAATCAATGTAGAGGACCGTAGGCTAAGTTCATTCCAAAAAGTACGGTTGTAGTGAGCCCAAAATGCATTTTTGGAAGCCAAAACTAGATGCTTCATCAAGAAGTTGAAATGCTTCTGATAGAAAATCCTCGAATAGCACCAGTATTAGCAGCTTGAAAGCCTGAGTGGTAAAAGCCTGCTCTCTGTAGTTGTTTTTGTGCTTACAACCTTTCTTTACCTTCAATATCTTTGTTTCATCTTCTCATAAGGAGCTTTCAGAGTCAACTGACATCTATATCTTGTGAACACTGCAACCGGCATCCTCCGATGTCAAGTTCTCCTTCCAGTTCTCAAATTCAGATTCACCAAATACTACTTGTTTGATACCAACATAGCTGTTCAGAAGATATTATCGAGGTGAGTCTATGGCTACAAACTAGCAACATGCGGAAAACAAATGGCAAGAATACAACACAAACAATCTGCCTGAAAAGTACAACTTAGATAGCCTATTTAATGTGATGTTTTGTTGACCAACACAATTAATTGAGATGAAAAAGAAGGTGGCGCTTGCTAATAATTGTCTACAGAGGCTAGAATTTAGGTTCCAGGCATACTCATCTTGAATCTAAATTTTGTATGCACGTTGGGAGAAAGATAAACCAAATAGAGAGTCTACATTAGAATGAAGAAGGGTCTGAAGCTTACTCGGAGCTTATCTGTGTCAAAGCATTAATCAGTACATCCAACAGTAAATGCTCACTTGTCCCAATGTCCACCCTATCATAAGAAAAAGTCAATTTATAAGCAACAAGCACCATTTCATATCCAAGGATAACTAATTCAAAAAAATAACTTTTACCATATGCGAGCCAAGTTATCTTGAATCTCGAGATCCCCAATGTTATAGAACGTAGTGGGATTTACATTTGCCCCCAGAATAGCATCATAACTTGGCCTTTTGTCCAAAGGAGATTGTGATAACTGCCATGAAGAAACTTAGTTGGTTGAGCCTAAAATATAAGACACCTCTGACCCGTTGAAAGGCTATTGTTTGAGCTTCATCAAATAAACACATTACTACTATTTTAGATTGACAGATTATTTCTTTTCGATTCCAACCTCTAAAATAAGCACATAAAAGGTACATAATTTGCGAAACTTACTTGCATATTCAGTGAATTGCATCCACCAAGACGTCCAACAATGTGCCAAGAACGAATTGTCTGCAACAAAGTTATGAAAACGAAGTCGATAAAATCCATAAGCAAATGTAACAAGAATCATGAAGCGTAAATTACTTACATCACAAATCAAGGAGATATCCTTCTCCAACGGGGCATTGTAGAACTCAAACCATATGTAGGAGTTTGTAAAATCAAATCTGAATCAGAAGTAAGCAAATTTTTTTATGAAAAATCCATTCCTGAAAGGATCTGCCAGCAAATCTCAGATCTAGCATGGTACTCTTTCAACGGCATGCAGAATATTAGTCAGATAATTATCCTTCAGTTAGGATTGTGGGAAAAATGTAACTGTAATGAGATACAACCAAAGGACTAGAATTGTACTACTATGCTAAAACTCACACTTTCTGTTCAATTGATCTAGCATGGTACTCTTTCAACAGCATGCAGAATATTAGTCAGATAATTATCCTTCAGCCAGGATTGTGGGACAATGTAACTGTAATAAGATACAACCAAAGGACTAGAATTGTACTACTATGCTAAAACTTACACTTTCTGTTCAATTGCGGACATAAAAGTGCTTCAGAGAAAGGTGGAATACAGAAGTTGTGCTCGTTGCGGGGTAAGTCATCACCAGGCATATTCGCCAAAAAACTGAGAAACTGTCGAACATTTTCTCTCAAGAAAAGGTTCAATCCCCGATCCTTCTAAATATAATCAAGTATGCAAGTCAAAGGGAAAGGAGTTGAATAAAAAGAAAGACGACTTTTGATTTCTCTCAAACAGGCACCTCCTTTATCTTTCCTAAAAAAACATTAATATTAGGCATTTCAGGACTATATTAGCAATGGGGAGTTCTAGTCTATAGCCATCTATCGTTGAACTAGAAATCCTTCTCTGACAATTTAATAGGAACGGAACTGACAGCAGTTCTAAAGAAAGTCACGCACATCTAGTGAAGGGCTAATATCAAATTTACAGAATTACTTGTTACATGTGCTGGTGGGAGGTACCCCCAGAAATTAGTCGAGGTGCACGCAAGCTGGCCCCAACACCGCGGTTATATAGAAAAAGTACTGTACAATAGGCAAAGATGAATATAATTTTGGAACTTGTTCTTTGGATTATTACTTGTTATGTACATTGTCACCTATAGAATGATGAATATGTCCTTTGCAGAGATTAATGTGTTCTGACAATATATATAGATTATGAAACTATTCAAGATATGTTTTCATATAACAATTACAACCCATTTTGCTCAACGGATACAAAACACCCATGCTTTGGCCCCTGGTGCAATAGCAAGCAGAATACCACTTATAAATAATCCACGAAGCATGACAGATATAATAACTACTAAAGGTAGCAAGAACAACAACAACTAATTCATCAGCTAATTCCCAAAATGTTGAAAACTAAGATTATATATTAGTATCAGTTGTTTCATTTCCGTTTAATTTTTATTCAGTGTGAATCCGCTCATGCGCAATCCTGATGAGTGAGTCCATGCTAGACTAGATGCATCAACATACGTGTTTCACCAACTTGAGGTTAGCAGATAAAATAAAACCCCACTCAATGGAATTAAAAAGCAATTGTATGAAGAACAAGGAAATCTATCAGACAAACCAAAAGGATGCAATTAATGATTGTTAGATTCATCAAGTAATATGTTTTCTCAGCATGGTTAGTGTCTACTATCGTGCACAAGTCTAAACTTACTTGTTGAACGTCACATTCATGGGTGTTGCTGAACCTGTCTTCGTATGTACTATTTTATTCCTTTTCTTTCTCAATCTCTCCTCCATCTGATAACAAAGTAAATACATTTAATTAGCAAACATATTAAATTAGAAGTAGACGAATTAATTTGCACTTCCTTTTAAGAGGCAAGAGGTGAAGCAAATGGTGGTTGCTACCCTTGCTGAGACTGGTATGAACCTTTCAATTGATATTATTGAGAGCATAATCGACAAGGTATTTCAACAACCTACAATTAAATGCTATTTTTGATCATTTTTCATTTGAAGGAGCGTTTTCTTATTTATATCTGTTTAATAGTGATATATCCAATACTAGTTTCCGTTGATTATTAGGCTTGTTGTCCGTCCCATTGAAGTTTCGTCCCGTCCTGTTTCTATCTTCTCAGAACCACACCATATTCTTAGAGAAATTTTAGTGATTTAAAGCGTGAACAGGAATTAAGGATGGTACCATCTCTAGCTTTGCTCCTCCCATTGAAAAGATATCGACAGTGTTTGATACCAACAGTGTCAGTAAGAAAGTTGGTGAGAAACCATTCAACTTCTGAGTTGAAGTCTCTTGTTTTATCTCTCCCCTGCATTATGCCACAAAATGGTATAGTATAGATATTTTATATTGGGAATTTGCTTGTTTATTTGACTAATGTTGAGTAGTTTCTAATTCATTGTTAATTATGTGTTTGATAAGACTTAGAGGTCTTCCATCTGGATGGCAAGTATACTTCTCGGCTCAGATGTTTTCTACCTTTGCATGGAAGATGAAATTTTATTTTAGTGTGTGAATGATACACGATCCTTGAGCCGAGGGTCTATCGAAAACAGCCTTAGGGATTAGATCTGCGTACATCTTACCTTCCCCAAACCCCACTCATGGGAAACTACTGGGTTTGTTGTTCTTTTCAAAAGAAATTAGCTAAATGGATACAAAATTATTAGGAACAAACAATCGGGCGATCTTTTTTTAATTTTTATGATGTTAGTGTTCGGTCCAGCTTGCGTGCATCTCGCTATTTTATTAGGTACCTGCTACCTCCCACAACTCTGCCCACCAAGGCTTGGGCGGCAGATGGAAAGAAATTACCTAGTGCTTTATTGTCTCCGCTGAGATTCAACGAATTTTAACCTGAAATCTTATGATCGGAAATAACTAAGATGATTTGTACCAAAGACGAAGGAAACAAAAACAAACAACCGCAAATTAATTCAAAAAGCGTATGAGCCAGCAAAAAAACTGACCCTTGACTGAGCTTTATCCGGATCATCTAGACAGCTGCCAAGAATATCAGCAAGCTCACGATCTTTGTCATAATTCTTCTCATCTTCTCTACCTCTAAATCCTCTACTAGGAGAAAAGCCCTCCGCCTCCTCCTCTCCCTCCTCCATTTCCACATCAATATAATCGCCATCATCATTGTTTTCTTCAAATGTGGTCAGCAAAGTTTTTGCCCTTTGGCAGTTCGTTAGCGTCCTCATACATGAGCTTTGCTTGGGATGAAAACTTAGAATAGAGTGGCACTGACTAAATTGGGGTGAAAAAACTCTGCTAGGGGAAGTCCGAGGTAGTTGGAAAAGAGATGCACTGTGCTGCAACATAAACATCTACAAACAGAATCTTGATTATAACAACTAAAAACAACAAGTAAGAATATATTAACTAATAAATGTGTGTGTGTATATATATGTGTGACAAATAAGAACACATATTAACTAAAATTAGTTGTTACCACTAAAAATAGTCGAAAAAGGATAAGGATTTTGGCGCAAATGGTAAGTAATATACCGGAAATAAAATAGGTACGAAGAGAAAAAGTAGAAACATACACTTTGATGCCGTAAGAGCAAAAGAAGCTGAAGAACTCGCTGCAGAAAGAAAGAGATACGAAGGAGCAAACTAGCGCAGAGGATAGGAAGAGTGTCTAACGGGTGGGCGGGTTATTACTGAACTAGTTCGGATTCATCCGGGTAAGAGGGTACAAGGGGCCGGGTTAGTGTTTTTTTTTTATATTTTGTATAATTACTGTAATTTATATTAATATAAAGTAAAAATATAAGGAATATAATGATGATGGAAAAAAATTGTACTTATAAATTGCAAGTGCTACATTTATAAACTTATAATTGATAGGTCCACATTTAACAAGTAAATTAACGAAAAAGAGTACATTTAAAGATTTTGCATTGCCTTGACTCTAAAACCTTAAAAATAAATAAAAAATAATTGAAATCTAGCCTTTAAACTAGGTCGGGCTGGGCCGTTTAATCGGTTCTACAAGGATTTTGGTTGACGGGTTTGACCGGTCCGGTTAACCGGATAAATTAAAGTGAACAGACCAATTCCCCTAACCTAAGTAATCGAGGCATTTGCACTTGTACCCGTTTTTTGCGTCACGTTTTAATTGTATTCGCTTTGCAAAAAAAATTGCAAGCGTACCACTTTTTTGCATAATTTCAGCATACGGGGCTGAAGTAGCAAAGGTAAATCACGCAAAATTTCAGTTCAGCTCTAGAGTTGAAATTTTTATTTTTGTAACTGACGAACATTAGCGCTAGAGCTGAAGTTCTAATTTGGCTGTGATTACAAAGCTTCTATAGTAACAGTTCTTAACTAAAAAACTTAGGAAATGTAGTATATTCTGGTAAAATATTTTCATATTTTGCACTTCCCCTTCACTACTAAAATTGATTCAGTACTTCTGAACTCTACATGGTAGAAAGAATCCAAGCTTCACTTTTTTTTTCCAATTCCTTTATTTTTAATGAACTGCATCAGATACCTTATCTCTAAAAGTACGACCCAGTACAATACCACTCAGTGGTGTCTGGGGAGGGTAGTGTGTACGCAGCCTTACCCCTACCCTGGGGTAGAGAGGCTGTTTCCAAATAGACCCCCGGCATAAATCCCCAGAATTTGCTCCTGGGGAGACTCGAACTCACAACCTCTCGGTTGTAAGTGAGGGTTGGTTACCATCAGACCAAGCCCCTCTTGTCAGATACCTTATCTCTAGAAGAGAGGAAAACGATCATTTGGTTATGTACATGAGAAAGTAAAAAGAATAAGTCTGGGTGATTCCTTCGATTTCCTATAAGATTATGAATTGGACGATGAGAAAGATAGAAAGAGAGAAGGAAGAAGGAGAAGAAGGGGGAGAAGGAGAAGGAAGAAAGTAAAGGAGGATGAGAAAAGGGGGCTGAAGTTATTTACAAAGTGGATACAAGTAAAAAAATTTTAGAAAAATATGTATATGTTAAATGAGGGCGATCAAATTAAACGCCCCGTGCAATTTTTATAGAAAAACATAGCCCACCCAGCCCCCTAAGCATTGGGCCGGGCCGGGCCAGTCTAGGTCCGGTCAACCCGGCCCGTTTGACACCTATATGATATAGATGGACTAGAAGGTAGCTTGAAAATTGCCAATCCGCTAGTTTGTTTCTCGTCCGGCTAGTAGAAGGTAGTTGGTCTTTGGCCAAGTTCCTTGTAATCAAGTGGCCTAAAATCTTCTTGGGCTTTGGCATATTTGGCCGGTCCATCAAATATTATTTGGAGGCGGCTGTATTATATAAAAATCCCAAATATTTTTCTTTCTAAAATATCTCATACCAAAATACTTGTATTTATTTCTATAAAGGATAATCGAAGGGATAAATCAAATATTAATGTCAAAAGTATACTCTTAGGGATTGTTTGGTTTGAATTTAAATTATGGTGAGATTAGTTGTATTGAGATTAATTATGTTAAAATTAGTCATCCTAGTATTATTTCTTATTGATTGTTTGGTATATTGTATTAATTCTAGAATGTCAATTTTATTACTTTATCGTGGGATAACTTATCCTTGGATTACTGTTCCACCCTCTGCCAAAGGTATAAGTTATCTGAATACTATTTTTAATTAGGATAATATATCCTAAGATTAATCAGCAAACAAAGGATAAGGGGTACTAATTTCTTATCTCATGATTATTTTTGCTTATTCATCATACCAAAAGACCCCTAAATGCGTGTCATACTTATAAGCTCAATTTACAAATTAAATTTAACACAATAACAACTCAATTGACTCTGATGAACAGACATTGCAACAGAATAATGAATCTTTTTCATTCATTCTTTTTGGTCCATCTTTGCTTTCAATTTCTCTATTACTCCTCTTTAAATTTTAATCCAAACACAAGTTGCAAATATGAGATAAATTGAAAAGAAAAACAGAGGGAGGGAAGAAGGGACCTCAAAGAAGGATCTGACTTTACTAGTTTGAAACCAACAACGAGAAGAGCCTCGAACTAACCTCGATGGATCGCAGATCTCTCCAGAGAAATAGAAACTTCGACGAACCAACCGAGTTCTGCCGGAATTTGAACGAAAAAAAATGAGATGAACCAGGCGCGTTTTCCGACGAATCTGGGCAAGAAACGAGACGCTTCTTATCTTTATGATCCCGGATTTCAGTCTATTTTTCGGTTGGGGTTGTTTGGATGTCAGCGGCGGGTCTTAATGAAGAGGCAGATATGTATAATGGATTGTATTATATAAGTTTTATCTTATATATCACATAAAAAGAATTTATGCTAGAATATTATTATTAATTAATATTTCATGAACTAGTAACAATTAAAATAACAATCAAATCATGTAAACTATAATAGATTCTCATTATATCTAATATAAAATTTCAAATTCAAGTTATATACGTTCTCAATAGTTAAATGAATGCATATTTTTATCCACAATAAAATAATATCAATATTCAAACGATTTGAATATTGCACAAGATACATCTATTATGGTTTGAACTCTGCAAATATAATTTTAAAATATTTCGTAAATAAATTTTAGATACAATAAACCACGGCTCTGATACCACTGAAGGATTGCGTATAGGTGTTCGTAATATGCAGCGGAAGACAATAACAATCAATTTTATTCATATTTAAAAGTTATTTACGTGTCAAAGATCGGATCTAAGACATACCTGGTGAAGATAGTTTCTTTTTCAAAAATTTCTTCGATAGTGCGAAGACTCTATGCGTATCCACAACGAGATCGATCCTTGCTATCAACTCTTTGATCAATGAAACCCGCGAACAAATTGAACGAAGAATATTGTGTTGAAATTTTTCTCAAAAAATCTCAACTCAAATTAGAAGAACAAGAAACACTTTTCTTGTAATTGTATTTTCTCTCTTGACTTTGTATTGCACTCTCACTTTCACAAAGTAGGTTTTCTTCTCAAGAAAAATTAAAACCTAAAAAACTTTGCAAATATTCTTCATCACCCTTTATATAGTATCACATACAAACCCTTTTCCTACTTGGTTGAGGTAATAATTTACTTAGTGTAAAAGTTTATTCCAAAAATAAACTTTAGAGAATTTTGTATGAAAATTCCAAATTTCCACTTCCTTTTTAACGTGGATTCCAATTCCGAATTTTTGGAATACAATGTCTATTCCAAAATTAGACATTGTATATCCAATTCTAAATTGAATTCTAATTCATAAACTTTTTATATTAATATAATATTTCCTATTGAAAATATTAATCCCATTCCAACTAGGATAAAACTTCAATTACACATTAATAATCTAATTCGAAATTAGATTTATTAACAAGTCTTTATTAATATTATATTTTATATACATCTATTATATAAAATAATATTAATTATATATATCACATATATTTCAACCAAGAGATATTATTTAATTTCTATTCCAAATGGAAACTTCAATTTATTCACAATATTAATTATAATCTTTGTGCTAGCAAAGAATATAATAATATTTCATTTGGACTAATAACTAAATTTATTTGACTAATTACATTCTTTAATTTAATTATCAAATAATAAGTTAATTAATCCTTTAGCAAAGATCAGAACACTCGTTAGTGTGCGACCCCATAGGTTCAATACTATACCGGTAGTAAATTGATCATATCATTATACTAATCAAGGGTGGCGTCTAGCAACACTCATTAATGACCGAATAGCATGAAGTATACAATTTACTCTCAAGAACCAGTAGAAAAATAATGTAGTAATTCCTTCTGTCCTTATAGCTCTCGATCACCCTAGGATATGGTTCAACTGTCAAATCCTAATAGGCGATCAACTATGTGTTCACGTCAAATATAATCGACCATTGAATGACCTAAGAAACTCATTTCTTCTTTCATCCAATTGCCCTGGCCATGGTCTTAGTTTGGTCCTTTATAATTCATGACAACATGGAGCCTAAACTCATTACCAAGAGTTGACAGATTCCGTCTTGATCAATCACTAATTCTACAAGTGTTCAATCGTACCCAATATCCTTTCAACTATCGCCCTAGGGCCATATGTGTCTAGTATCAAAGCACAATGAATAACTTGTCAATTACTATGACGATCTCAAGTCAAAGGAAACGGTTACATCACATTCTTCAAGAAAATATCCTATTGACAGTTATGGTAATTCTAACCACTAGGAATTATCCAATTAGTCGGTTCAATGATCATATCTCTATATGCATCATCTATCTATGTGATTTAGTTAATGAGATCAACTAATCTTTATCCGATAAAGACGATCACATAAATATTGATCTAACCGGATTACTAATGTCCAAATTAATAACCCCACAATCAAGAACAAATTTAGATTAAATTGTAAGAGACTTTGCTCTCATTATCATGATCTCTATCACGACGACAAATCTCAAAATTTAATCAAGGACCTTATCAAATTAATCAAACAATTAATAATAACGATAAAAGAATATCAAATGCCATATATTTTATATCATATGACATTCACAAAAACATGTTCAAGTTATCAAATATGATATTGGATCTAGGGTATATCTACTATATCGCTAACATGTTTCTCATTGAATGTTGTCTTTTTCAACCGTTATCTTCCTTTTAGATCTTCGTCCACGGTTCCAATGCTTTTGAAACTTATTTAGTACTGGTCATATATTCATAACAGGTGCTAGTTATTTGCTAACTTATATCTTACTTTTCTTTACTTTCACGTGTCAACTCGTCGAGTATCTACTTGTCGTTCATTAATTTACCCCATACAATTACATAGTATCTTATTTGTCAAATAGTTTCGGGGGGACGCCAAGAAAACGGGAATAATTGCTTTTGTCAAGCTGCATATAACCGTCTTATTCTAGGACATATGAAAATTAATCGAATTATCTTATTTTTTGTTTCATATTATCTTTATCAATGGGTTAATTCTACAACCTGTCGATGTCATGATTCTAATGTTTTGTATCCAAAATCAATATCCATGGAAAAAGATAGTTTGAATGTCATATGGGGTCAGCATAAGATATTAAAATACGACCATTCATTAACGTATTAAAATCACCGTCATTGGTTTAAGGGACAACAACAAGAATATTAGACTTCATAATGGGAAACAAGTTGATTCGAATTCATATCATAAATGTCAATTAACATAATAATTAATTATCCCAGTAGGTTTGGAGTAGCTGATGATTGATTTTGAGCTTTTGAAATAATAAGGCTTTGTTCTTTTGATGTGCTAGTTTCAGTTCTTAGGCCTTAGCTGTGTGTGTATATATATATATATATATATATATATATGGAATCCACCTCTGTTAGCTTGGTTAGGACATTTCCTTCCCGTCTTTATCGGTACAGTACTATTTTTGGAAGATACATCTTCCCTTTACTCAAGAGCATGTTAGTGTCAACTTTCCACGAATTCTTTAACCACCATCTTTCATTTGACAATAAAAATTATCATTCTTTGTATAAAAATTAAAATCAAAACAAGGACCAAGATTGGAAATGCAACAATAGTACGTACACGTCACAACAAAGACATCGAGATGTCATCGAGGAATCTTTAGCCTTCCAAGATGGTTCTTATTGATTCGCACGGGATCTTACGTGCCCCATGTCGCTCGAGTCAGAACGTAGGCTAGTGATACTTATAGCTACGGGACTATCTCCATCTAGGATGTAGCATTGCGAAGCTTGTAATGCTCTCCCACATTCCTATTTTATGGTTTAGACTGCTCCCATTTTGCTCGCCGCTACTATGAGAATCACTTTTGCTTTCTTTGTCTCTGAATACTAATAAATTATTTCAGTTCACCATGTTGTCTCTTATTACTTGCCCATGGATTCACCAGCAATTTGAAAGGTTGCCTTATTCGGAAATATTTGGATTTATGCTTAATTTCAACCCCCCGAAGCATCCCTGCGATTGCTACGCATTCTCCTCGTCCCTGGGCGCCTAGGTATTTGGGGTGGATGCAGTATCTGAGTGCAATTGCGCAATTTCTAATTGATTTTTGGCTCATAAATGTGTATATCAAAATAGGAAAACTATATATAATTGCGCTACGTTAGCACATATTTTGCTAACGAGTGCATTAATAATTCGCATATTAATTTACTATCATGATTTTGTCTTTAAATGACAATGGATTTGTCTTTTAAGAAAACGTAACATGCAGTGCCAGCAGTTTCACAGCAGTAAAATTTACAAGTTGAGCATAATAATAGTAGATTCTTAAAGTAACTTGGGGTTACATTAAGCCTTTTTTTACCCAAAAATCAATTATTTACACCTTACAAGAAATGTACAAACTATGGCATACGGATACGGTTAGTTCCACTTTCGTGGAAGAAAAATATTTCATTTTCAATGTCTCAAATCTTAGAAATATAGAGACGTGCTTCTTACTAGTTACTAGTAATTTTCTAAAAGGAAAATGAAAGAAGAGAAGAAGAACGTCGCTATGTATTCGGTTGATTTGGTTTGTAGTCTCAATTCATTCGATTCCACACCTTAATTGGGAACAAACTAGAAAAAGCAGGTGGAGTTGCATCTGCTGATAATCATCTTTTATTAATTTTAGATAAACCGTAAACTTAATAAAAGATAGAGTTATTAATGAAGTATTATATATGTCGTTGTTGCTTTAATTTGCCCATCCTTTTACCTATCCTAAGCTGTGGGGTTGTTGTTGCTTTAATTTGGTCCAACTCCATATAGCTTAAACATCCTTATTTTTTATGCTTTTTTAAAAAAAAAAACTATCTCAAGAGATATTTAAATATCTTTACATTAAAAGTTCAACTTTCAAATAATACACCCAGAAAAAAAGTAATGTCAGTTATCTTGTAGAGATTCTGTTAGACCTTAAAGTTTACACTAGTTTGAGATTAAAGAATAGTAGATTGATTTATTTTATTGGTTAGATAAAAAGGCCAAAAAGAACAAGTCATCAATTAGAAATTTTTTTCTTTAGCGTGTAAAATAATGACATGAAAATTTGATAGTAATTGATTAATTTTATTTGGACCTATTTAGTGAAATACCAGATCTAGCTTGGACAAAATAAATAGATAATGTCATGACATGCGGAACATGGACCTAAGGATGTTTGTTATTTTGCAGTAATTGAGTTCACCTTGATAAATTCCAGGAATCATAGAGATTGATAACAAAGTGGTCAAAAAATATCTGCATTTGGTTGATCGAAGCTTACACCTTCGCACCTGTAATAGTTTACATTAAGATGTGATAGATGAAACGTATATGTTCTTAGTTTAGAAGCCCATCAAACGTAGCAGGCAATACCTTAAAAGCAGTTTCTCATAGTACAATCGGACGACACTTTCGCATAGGTATAATGTGATTTTCAACCTCTAATTTGAGAATTATTTCCTGCTCTACGCATGAAGATGTATCTAATTTGTTGTTTCAACTAACAGTTGAATGATTGATGATGAGTGAGGCTTGTTATAATGGTACAAACACTTCCACTGCCAACTGATAGGTGGTGGAAGATATTGCTTTGATACGACTCTATCGCGTACACGAAGTAGTCAAAATCTTAGGGAAACCAGTCAAGAGGAAACTTGCAGCTTTCTATAATTCTGTTGTCCCTCACACCAGCATGGCTACAGGTATCTAATCAATATAGAGGACCGTAGGCTAAGTTCATTCCAAAAAGTACGGATGTAGTGAGCCAAAACTAGATGCTTCATCAAGAAGTTGAAATGCTTCTGACGGAAAATCCTCGAATAGCACCAGTATTAGCAGCTTGAAAGCCTGAGTGGTAAAAGCCTGCTCTCTGTAGTTGTTTTTGTGCTTACAACCTTTCTTTACCTTCAATATCTTTGTTTCATCTTCTCATAAGGAGCTTTCAGAGTCAACTGACATCTATATCTTGTGAACACTGTAACCGGCATCCTCCGATGTCAAGTTCTCCTTCCAGTTCTCAAATTCAGATTCACCAAATACTACTTGTTTGATACCAACATAGCTGTTCAGAAGATATTATCGAGGTGAGTCTATGGCTACAAACTAGCAACATGCGGAAAACAAATGGCAAGAATACAACACAAACAATCTGCCTGAAAAGTACAACTTAGATAGCCTATTTAATGTGATGTTTTGTTGACCAACACAATTAATTGAGATGAAAAAGAAGGTGGCGCTTGCTAATAATTGTCTACAGAGGCTAGAATTTAGGTTCCAGGCATACTCATCTTGAATCTAAATTTTGTATGCACGTTGGGAGAAAGATAAACCAAATAGAGAGTCTACATTAGAATGAAGAAGGGTCTGAAGCTTACTCGGAGCTTATCTGTGTCAAAGCATTAATCAGTACATCCAACAGTAAATGCTCAGTTGTCCCAATGTCCACCCTATCATAAGAAAAAGTCAATTTATAAGCAACAAGCACCATTTCATATCCAAGGATAACTAATTCAAAAAAATAACTTTTACCATATGCGAGCCAAGTTATCTTGAATCTCGAGATCCCCAATGTTATAGAACGTAGTGGGATTTACATTTGCCCCCTGAATAGCATCATAACTTGGCCTTTTGTCCAAAGGAGATTGTGATAACTGCCATGAAGAAACTTAGTTGGTTGAGCCTAAAATATAAGACACCTCTGACCCGTTGAAAGGCTATTGTTTGAGCTTCATCAAATAAACACATTACTACTATTTTAGATTGACAGATTATTTCTTTTCGATTCCAACCTCTAAAATAAGCACATAAAAAGTACATAATTTGCGAAACTTACTTGCATATTCAGTGAATTGCATCCACCAAGACGTCCAACAATGTGCCAAGAACGAATTGTCTGCAACAAAGTTATGAAAACTAAGTCGATAAAATCCATAAGCAAATGTAACAAGAATCATGAAGCGTAAATTACTTACATCACAAATCAAGGAGATATCCTTCTCCAACGGGGCATTGTAGAACTCAAACTATATATAGGAGTTTGTCAAATCAAATCTGAATCAGAAGTAAGCAAATTTTTTTATGAAAAATTCATTCCTGAAAGGATCTGCCAGCAAATCTCAGATCTAGCATGGTACTCTTTCAACGGCATGCAGAATATTAGTCAGATAATTATCCTTCAGTCAGGATTGTGGGAAAATGTAACTGTAATGAGATACAACCAAAGGACTAGAATTGTACTACTATGCTAAAACTCACACTTTCTGTTCAATTGATCTAGCATGGTACTCTTTCAACAGCATGCAGAATATTAGTCAGATAATTATCCTTCAGTCAGAATTGTGGGACAATGTAACTGTAATAAGATACAACCAAAGGACTAGAATTGTACTACTACGCTAAAACTTACACTTTCTGTTCAATTGCGGACATAAAAGTGCTTCAGAGAAAGGTGGAATACAGAAGAAGTTGTGCTCGTTGCGGGGTAAGTCATCACCAGGCATATTCGCCAAAAAACTGAGAAACTGTCGAACATTTTCTCTCAAGAAAAGGTTCAATCCCCGATCCTTCTAAATATAATCAAGCATGCAAGTCAAGAGGGAAAGGAGTTGAATAAAAAGAAAGACGACTTTTGATTTCTCTCAAACAGGCACCTCTTTTATCTTTCCTAAAAAAAACATTAATATTAGGCATTTCAGGACTATATTAGCAATGGGGAGTTCTAGTCTATAGCCATCTATCGTTGAACTAGAAATCCTTCTCTGACAATTTAATAGGAACGGAACTGACGGCAGTTCTAAAGAAAGTCACGCACATCTAGTGAAGGGCTAATATCAAATTTACAGAATTACTTGATACCTGTGCTGGTGGGAGGTACCCCTTGAAATTAGTCGAGGTGCACGCAAGCTGGCCCCAACACCGCGGTTATAAAGAAAAAGTGCTGTACAATAGGCAACAACAACAACAACAACAACAACAACTACCCAGTATACTCCCACCAGGTGGGGTCTGGGGAGGGTAATATGTAGGCAGTCTTACCCCTACCCAAAAGGGCAGAGAGGCTGCTTCCATGCGACCCTCGGCGCATAGGACAGAATGAAAAGCTGCATTAGAAAACAAAGACAAAATTAGTAACCAAGGCAAGACAAAACAAAATAACAAAACAAAGCATAAGTAATCCTGCAGAAATAACGTAAATGGTTATGTAAACATAAGGAACATAAATACCGTCGCAACCAAGAGGGGACCTAGGCTAAAACACTAGACATCGATGGGTAACCCTACTATCCCACACCCAACCCCGGGTGAGGCGAACGAAGGACTCTAAGAGCCCCTATCCTGCAACCCTGATTCTAGACCTCCAGACTCCCCTATCGAGGGTCATGTCCTCGGTAACCTGCATTTTAGTCATGTCCTGCCTAATCACCTCTCCCCAATGCTTCTTAGGCCTCCCTCTACCCCGCCGACCACCAGCAATCTCCAGCCGCTCGCAGCTCCTCACCGGGGCATCGGGACCCCTCCTCCGTACATGCCCGAACCACCTCAGCCTCGCTTCCCGCATCTTCTCGTCCACTGGGGCCACCTCTACCTTCTGCCGAATAACTTCATTCCTAATCTTATCCAGCCTGGTGTGCCCACACATCCACCTAAGCATCCTCATCTCAGCAACCTTCATTCTCTGGACATGGGAGTTCTTCACGGGCCAGCACTCTGCCCCGTACAACATCGCAGGTCTAACCACGGCTCTGTAGAATTTCCCTTTGAGTTTGTGTGGGATTTTCTTGTCACACAGGGCCCCAGAAGCAAGCCTCCACTTCGACCACCCTGCTCCTATCCGATGGGTGACGTCCCCGTCAACTTCTTCGTCCCCCTGAATCACAGACCCAAGATATCGGACACTGTCCCTCTTGGCGATGGCCTGAGAACCAAGCATCACATCCCTGCCCACCCCACTCGGCTCGTCACTGAACTTGCACTCCAGATATTCTGTCTTAGATCTGCTTATCTTGAAACCTTTAGACTCGAGGGTCTGTCTCCATACCTCTAACTTCTCACTAACACCGGCCCTCGTCTCGTCTATCAATATTATATCATCAGCAAAGAGCATACACCAGGGCACATCCCCCTGGATATGACGGGTTAGAGCATCTATCACTAAGGCGAACAACATGGGACTCAGCGCCGATCCTTGATGGAGCCCCATTACCACAGGAAAATGGTCTGAATCGCCACCCACCGTCCTCACCCTAGTCTTAGCCCCATCGTACATGTCCTTGATAACTCTGATATAGGCTTCTGGCACACTCTTCGCCTCCAAGCACCTCCATAGCACCTCCCTCGGAACCTTGTCATACGCCTTCTCCAAGTCGATAAGCACCATATGCAGGTCCTTCTTCTTATCCCTGAATTGTTCCGCCAGCCGCCTGACTAGGTGAATAGCCTCAGTGGTGGAGCGGCCCGGCATGAAACCGAACTGGTTCCCCGATATATTCGTCGCCCCCCTCATTCGCGCCTCAATCACCCTCTCCCAAACCTTCATCGTGTGGCTCATTAGTTTAATACCCCTATAGTTGTTGCAGCACTGGATGTCCCCCTTGTTCTTGTACAAGGGCACCACTGTACTCCACCGCCACTCATGCGGCATCCTCTTAGTCTTGAATATCACGTTGAATAGCCTAGAGAGCCACTCCCCTCCAGGTTTACCCATGCACTTCCAAAACTCCATCGGGATCTCGTCAGGCCCGGTTGCTCGACCCCTACTCATCCTGCGCAATGCCCCTAAGACCTCCTCCACCAAAGATGAATATAATTTTGGAACTTGTTCTTTGGATTATTACTTGTTATGTACATTGTCACCTATAGAATGATCAATATGTCCTTCGCAGAGATTAATGTGTTCTGACAATATATATAGATTATGAAACTATTCAAGATATGTTTTCATATAACAATTTGTGAGAAAGCACGGGAGAAGAATATAACTGAGATTAAACATAATACAATGACCCCTATATATAATACTAATAACCTAGAGTTCTACTATAACTAGAGTTCTACTATATTTACATATCTAACACTCCCCCTCAAGCTGGTGCATATAAATCATATGTACCGAGCTTGTTACATATGTAGTTTAACATCGAACCCAGGTTTCTAGACCCGAAAGCATCGATTCCCAAAGACATCGTTGAAAATTTGCTGAAACAGATGAAGGAAAACTGTTTTTTTTTTTTTTTTTTTGCCGGAAAATCACTCTAGATGCCGGAAAAACTTCAAAGTTGTCGGAATTGAAAAGTAAAAACATGAGTAGGCTCGGAATTTGAGGGTGATGATACTGTCCTGAAGAAACTTTTTGAAATTCTGGCCGGAAAGTCTCTGTAGCTGCCGGAAAAGTCGCCGGAAAAACTGAAAGTTGTCGGAATCGAACGGAACAAGGATGGGTAGGGTCGGAAATTAAGGCCGACCAAACTGTCCTTCTGGAGCGAAGTGAAAAACTGGCCGGAAGCAGCCCCACGCGCCGGCGCGTGGTCTGACGCGCCGACAGCTGTGGCGGCGCGTGACGGCGCGTGACGGGGAGTCTGTCGGAGAAATTTCTGGGGTTTGGTCGGAATTCTATTCCGAGTCTTGTGGTGGTGTTGGTTTTTGCACAACACTGATAATTAGTGACTTTGACGTAATTAGTCACTTAGGTCACCGGAAAATTGCACGGTGACCGAGTTATTTCTTCTCGGATGTCGTTGGAATGACGCACAACGATAATTATCTCACCAAAGCTCTGATACCATGTGAGAAAGCACGGGAGAAGAATATAACTGAGATTAAACATAATACAATGACCCCTATATATAATACTAATAACCTAGAGTTCTACTATAACTAGAGTTCTACTATATTTACATATCTAACACAATTACAACCCATTTTTGCTCAACGGATACAAAACACCCATGCTTTGGCCCCTGGTGCAATAGCAAGCAGAATACCACTTATAAATAATCCACGAAGCATGACAGATATAATAACTACTAAAGGTAGCAAGAACAACAACAATTAATTCATCAGCTAATTCCCAAAATGTTGAAAACTAAGATTATATATTAGTATCAGTTGTTTCATTTACGTATTTTTATTCAGTGTGAATCCGCTCATGCCCAATCCTGATGAGTGAGTCCATGCTAGACTAGATGCATCAACATACGTGTTTCACCAACTTGAGGTTAGCAGATAAAATAAAACCCCACTCAATAGAATTAAAAAACAATTGTATGAAGAACAAGGAAATCTATCAGACAAACCAAAAGGATGCAATTAATGATTGTTAGATTCATCAAGTAATATGTTTTCTCAGCATGGTTAGTGTCTACTATCGTGCATAAGTCTAAACTTACTTGTTGAACGTCACATTCATGGGTGTTGCTGAACGTGTCTTCGTATGTACTATTTTATTCCTTTTCTTTCTCAATCTCTCCTCCATCTGAAAACAAAGTAAATACAGTTAATTAGCAAACATATTAAATTAGAAATAGACGAATTAATTTGCACTTCCTTTCAAGAGGCAAGAGGTGAAGCAAATGGTGGTTGCTACCCTTGCTGAGACTGGTATGAACCTTTCAGTTGATATTATTGAGAGCATAATCAACAAGGTATTTCAACAACCTACAATTAAATGCTATCTTTGATCATTTTTTCATTTGAAGGAGCGTTTTCTAATTTATATCTGTTTAATAGTGATATATCCAATACTAGTTTCCGTTGATTATTAGGCTTGTTGTCTGTCCCATTGAAGTTTCGTCCCGTCCTGTTTCTATCTTCTCAGAACCACACCATATTCTTAGAGAAATTTTAGTGATTTAAAGTGTGAACAGGAATTAAGGATGGGACCATCTTTAGCTTTGTTCCTCCTATAGAAAAGATATCGACAGTGTCAGTGTCAGTAAGAAAGTTGGTGAGAAACCATTCAACTTCTGAGTTGAAGTCTCTTGTTTCATCTCTCCCCTGCATTATGAAACAAAATGGTATATTATAGATATTTTATATTGGGAATTTGCTTGTTTATTTGACTAAAGTTGAGTAGTTTCTAATTCATTGTTAATTATGTGTTTGATAAGACTTAGAGGTCTTCCATCTGGATGGCAAGTATACTTCTCGGCTCAGATGTTTTCTACCCTTGCATGGAAGATGAAATTTTATTTTAGTGTGTGTATGATACACGATCCTTGAGCCGAGGGTCTATCGAAAACAGCCTTAGGGATTAGATCTGCGTACATCTTACCTTCCCCAAACCCCACTCGTGGGTAACTACTGGGTTTGTTGTTCTTTTCAAAAGAAATTAGCTAAATGGATACAATTATTAGGAACAATCGGGCGATCTTTTTCTATTTTTTATGATGTTAGTGTTCGGTCCAGCTTGCGCGCATCTTGCTATTTTATTGGGTACCTGCTACCTCCCACAACTCTGCCCACCAAGGCTTGGGCGGCAGATGGAAAGAAATTACCTAGTGTTTTATTGTCTCCGCTGAGATTCAACGAATTTTAACCTGAAATCTTATGATCGGAAATAATTAAGATGATTTGTACCAAATACGAAGGAAACAAAAACAAACAACCGCAAAATAATTCAAAAAGCATATGAGCCAGCAAAAAAACTGACCCTTGACTGAGCTTTATCCGGATCATCAAGACAGCTGCCAAGAATCTCAGCAAGCTCAGGATCTTTGTCATAATTCTTCTCATCTTCTCTACCTCTAAACCCTCTACTAGGAGAAAAGCCCTCCGCCTCCTCCTCTCCCTCCTCCATTTCCACATCAATATAATCGCCATCATCATTGTTTTCTTCAAATGTGGTCAGCAAAGTTTTTGCCCTTTGGCAGTTCGTTAGCGTCCTCATACATGAGCTTTGATTGGGATGAAAACTTAGAATAGAGTGGCAGTGACTAAATTGGGGTGAAAAAACTCTGCTAGGGGAAGTCCGAGGTAGTTGGAAAAGAGCTGCATTGTGCTGCAACATAAACATCTACAAACAGAATCTTGATTATAACAACTAAAAACAACAAGCAAGAATATATTAACTAATAAATGTGTGTGTATATATATGTGTGACAAATAAGAACACATATTAACTAAAATTAGTTGTTACCACTAAAAATCATCGAAAAAGGATAAGGATTTTGGCGTAAATGGTAAGTAATATACAGGAAATAAAATAGGTACGGAGAGAAAAAGTAGAAACATACACTTTAATGCCATAAGGGAAAAAGAAGCCGAAGAACTCGCTCCAGAAAGAAAGAGATACGAAGGAGCAAACTAGCGCAGAGGATAGGAAGAGGATACACTTTGATCACGTTTTAACTTGTATTCGTTTTGCAAAAAAAAATTGCAAACGTACTACTTTTTTGCATAACTTCAGCATACGGGGCTGAAGTAGCAAAGGTAATCACGCAAAATTTCATTTCAACTCTAGAGTTGAAATTTTATTTTTGTAACTGATGAACATTAGCGCTAGAGCTGAAGTTCTAATTTGGCTGTGATTACAAAGCTTCTAGGTAAACGTAGCAAAGATAAGATATCCCACGATAAAGTAATAAAATTGACATTCTAGAATTAATACAATATACCAAACAATTAATAAGAAATAATACTAGGATGACTACTTTTAACATAATCTAATCTCACCATAATTTAAATTCAAACTAAACAATCCCTAAGAGTATACTTTTGACATTAATATTTGATTTATCCCTTCGATTATCCTTTATATAAATAAATACAAGTATTTTGGTATGAGATATTTTAGAAAGAAAAATATTTGGGATTTTTATATAATACAGCCGCCTCCAAATAATATTTGACGGACCGGCCAAATATGCCAAAGCCGAGGAAGATTTTAGGCCACTTGACTAGAAGGAACTTGGCCAAAGACCAACTACCTTCTACCAAGCCGGACGAGAAACAAACTAACGGATTGGCAATTTTCAAGCTACCTTCTAGTCCATCTATATCATATAGGTGTCAAACGGGCCGGGTTGACCGGACCTAGACCGGCCCGGCCCGGCCCAATGCTTAGGGGACTGGGTGGGCTGTGTTATTCTACAAAAATTGCACGGGGCGTTTAATTTGATCGCCCTTATTTAACTTATACACATTTTTTTAAAAAATTTTAACTTGTATCCACTTTGTAAATAACTTCAGCCCCCTTTTCTCATCCTCCTTCACTTTCTTCCTCCAGCTCCTTCTCCTTCTCCTCCTTCTTTCTTTCTTTCTCATCGTCCAATTCATAATCTTATAGGAAATCGAAGGAATCACCCAGACTTATTCTTTTTACTTTCTCATGTACATAACCAAATGATCGTTTTCCTCTGTTCTAGAGATAAGGTATCTGATGCAGTTCATTAAAAATAAAGGAATTGGAAAAAAAAGTGAAGCTCGGATTCTTTCTCCCATGTAGAGTTCAGAAGTACTGAATCAATTTTAGTAGTGAAGGGGAAGTGCATAATATGAAACAATTTTACCAGAATATACTACATTTCCTAAATTTTTTAGTTGAGAACTGTTACCTAGAAGCTTTGTAATCACAGCCAAATTAGAACTTCAGCTCTAGCGCTAATGTTCATCAGTTACAAAAATAAAAATTTCAACTCCAGAGCTGAACTGAAATTTTGCGTGATTACCTTTGCTACTTCAGCCCCGTATGCTGAAGTTATGCAAAAAAGTGGTACGCTTGCAATTTTTTTTGTAAAGCGAATACAAGTTAAAACGTGACACAAAAAACGGGTATAGGTGCAAATGCCCCAATTACTTAGGTTAGGGGAATTGGTCCGTTCACTTTAATTTATCCGGTTAACCGGACCGGTCGAACCCGTCAACCAAAATCCTTGTAGAACCGGTTAACCGGCTCAGCCCGACCTAATTTAAAGGCTAGATTTCAATTATTTTTATTTATTTTTGAGGTTTTAGAGTCTAAGGCAATGCAAAATCTTTAAATGTACTCTTTTTCGTCAATTTACTTATTAAATGTAAACCTATCAATTATAAGTTTATAAATGTAGCACTTGCAATTTATAAGTAGAATTTTTTTCCATCATCATTATATTCCTTATATTTTTACTTTATATTAATATAAATTACAATAGTTATACAAAATATAAAAAAAAAACACTAACTCGGCCCCTTGTACCCTCTTACCCGGATGAATCCGAACTAGTTAAGTAATAACCCGCCCACCCGTTAGACACTCTTCCTATCCTCTGCGCTAGTTTGCTCCTTCGTATCTCTTTCTTTCTGCAGCGAGTTCTTCAGCTTCTTTTGCCCTTACGGCATCAAAGTGTATGTTTCTACTTTTTCTCTCCGTAGCTATTTTATTTCTGGTATATTACTTACCATTTGCGCCAAAATCCTTATCCTTTTTCGACTATTTTAAGTGGTAACAACTAATTTTAGTTAATATGTGTTCTTATTTGTCACACATATATATAAACACACATTTATAAGTTAATATATTCTTACTTGTTGTTTTTAGTTGTTATAATCAAGATTCTGTTTGTAGATGTTTATGTTGCAGCACAGTGCATCTCTTTTCCAACTACCTCGGACTTCCCCTAGCGAGAGTTTTTTCACCCCAATTTAGTCACTGCCACTCTATTCTAAGTTTTCATCCCAAGCAAAGCTCATGTATGAGGACGCTAACGAACTGCCAAAGGGCAAAAACTTTGCTGACCACATTTGAAGAAAACAATGATGATGGCGATTATATTAATGTGGAAATGGAGGGGTGAGAGGTGGAGGCGGAGGGCTTTTCTCCTAGTAGAGGGTTTAGAGGTAAAGAAGATGAGAAGAATTATGACAAAGATCCTGAGCTTGCTGAGATTCTTGGCAGCTGTCTTGATGATCCGGATAAAGCTCAGTCAAGGGTCAGTTTTTTTGCTGGCTCATATGCTTTTTGAATTAATTTGCGGTTGTTTGTTTTTGTTTCCATCGTCTTTGGTACAAATCATCTTAATTATTTCCGATCATAAGATTTCAGGTTAAAATTCGTTGAATCTCAGCGGAGACAATAAAGCACTAGGTAATTTCTTTCCATCTGCTGCCCAAGCCTTGGTGGGCAGAGTTGTGGGAGGTAGCAGGTACCCAATAAAATAGCGAGATGCGCGCAAGTTGGACCAAACACTAACATCATAAAAAATAAAAAAAGATCGCCCGATTGTTTGTTCCTAATAATTTTGTATCCATTTAGCAAATTTCTTTTGAAAAGAACAACAAACCCAGTAGTTTCCCATGAGTGAGGTTTGGGGAAGGTAAGATGTACGCAGATCTAATTCCTAAGGCTGTTTTCGATAGACCCTCGGCTCAAGGGTCGTGTATCATACACACACTAAAATAAAATTTCATCTTCCATGCAAGGGTAGAAAACATCTGAGCCGAGAAGTATACTTGCCATCCAGATGGAAGACCTCTAAGTCTTATCAAACACATAATTAACAATGAATTAGAAACTACTCAACATTAGTCAAATAAACAAGCAAATTCCCAATATAAAATATCTATACTATACCATTTTGTGGCATAATGCAGGGGAGAGATAAAACAAGAGACTTCAACTCAGAAGTTGAATGGTTTCTCACCAACTTTCTTACTGACACTGTTGGTATCAAACACTGTCGATATCTTTTCTATGGGAGGAGCAAAGCTAGAGATGGTACCATCCTTAATTCCTGTTCACGCTTTAAATCACTAAAATTTCTCTAAGAATATGGTGTGGTTCTGAGAAGATAGAAACAGGACGGGACGAAACTTCAATGGGACGGACAACAAGCCTAATAATCAACGGAAACTAGTATTGGATATATCACTATTAAACAGATATAAATAAGAAAACGCTCCTTCAAATGAAAAAATGATCAAAAATAGCATTTAATTGTAGGTTGTTGAAATACCTTGTCGATTATGCTCTCAATAATATCAACTGAAAGGTTCATACAAGTCTCAGCAAGGGTAGCAACCACCATTTGCTTTACCTCTTGCCTCTTGAAAGGAAGTGCAAATTAATTCGTCTACTTCTAATTTAATATGTTTGCTAATTAACTGTATTTACTTTGTTATCAGATGGAGAAGAGATTGAGAAAGAAAAGGAATAAAATAGTACATATGAAGACAGGTTTAGCAACACCCATGAATGTGACGTTCAACAAGTAAATTTAGACTTATGCACGAGAGTAGACACTAACCATGCTGAGAAAACATATTACTTGATGAATCTAACAATCATTAATTGCATCCTTTTGGATTGTCTATAGAATTAGCAATATTACCTTTCTCACTGAGTTTCACTCTAAAGCTGAACAAATCAGTGAGATCTCCTTGTTCTTCATACAATTGCTTTTTAATTCCATTGACTGGGGTCTTATTTTATCTGCTAACCTCAAGTTGGTGAAACACGTATGTTGATGCATCTAATCTAGCATGGACTCACTCATCAGGATTGGGCATGAGCGGATTCACACTGAATAAAAATTAAACGTAAATTTTGCTCAAAAATTTCAATTTGGGTTTCGTCAAAATTTCTCAAGTCCACTCCCTCCACCACAAAACTCAAGTCCGCTCCCTCCACCCCGTGCAATAGAATAACACAGCCCACCCAGCCCCCTAAGCATTGGGCCGGGTCGGGCCGGTCTAGGTCCGGTCAACCCGGCCCGTTTGACACCTATATGATATAGATGGACTAGAAGGTATCTTGAAAATTGCCAATCCGTTAGTTTGTTTCTCGTCCGGCTCATAGAAGGTAGTTGGTCTTTGGCCAAGTTCCTTCTAATTAAGTGGCCTAAAATCTTCTTGGGCTTTGGCATATTTGGCCGGTCCGTCAAATATTATTTGGAGGCGGTTGTATTATATAAAAATCCCAAATATTTTTCTTTCTAAAATATCTCATACCAAAATACTTTATTTATTTCTATAAAGGATAATCGAAGGGATAAATCAAATATTAATGTCAAAAGTATACTCTTAGGGATTGTTTGGTTTGAATTTAAATTATGGTGAGATTAGTTGTATTGAGATTAATTATGTTAAAATTAGTCATCCTAGTATTATTTCTTATTGATTGTTTGGTATATTGTATTAATTCTAGAATGTCAATTTTATTACTTTATCGTGGGATAACTTATCCTTGGATTACTGTTCCACCCTATGCCAAAGGTATAAGCTATCTCAATACTATTTTTAATTAGGATAATATATCCTAAGATTAATAAGCAAACAAAGGATAAGGGGTACTAATTTCTTATCTCATGATTATTTTTGCTTATTCATCCTACCAAAAGACCCCTAAATGCGTGTCATACTTATGAGCTCAATTTACAAATTAAATTTAACACAATAACAACTCAATTGACTCTGATGAACAGACATTGCAACAGAATAATGAATCTGTTTCATTCATTCTTTTTGGTCCATCTTTGCTTATCTATTACTCCTCTTTAAATTTTAATCCAAACACAAGTTGCAAATATGAGATAAATTGAAAAGAAAAACAGAGGGAGGGAAGAAGGGACCTCAAAGAAGGATCTGACTTTACTAGTTTGAAACCAACAACGAGAAGAGCCTCGAACTAACCTCGATGGATCGCAGATCTCGCCAGAGAAATAGGAACTTCGACGAAAGACCAACCGGGTTCTGCCGGAATTTGAATGAAAAATAATGAGATGAACCAGGCGCGTTTTCCGACAAATCTGGGCAAGAAACGAGACGCTTCTTTTCTTTATGATTTCTGCCCGGATTTCAGTCTATTTTTCCAGGCTTCTTCGAAGTGATTCAAACGCTAGTTTTACTGGGAGTTGTCGGCTCATTTTAAAGCTTTATTCGGCTGCATCCATGTAGTTTAGAGGGTACGAGAGTGGTCGTCGGCTGGGGTTGTGTGGATGTCAGCGGCGGGTCTTAATGAAGAAGCACATATCTATAATGTATTTTTTATATAAGATATTATATATCACAAAGAAGAATTCATTCTATAATATTATTATTAATTAATATCTCATGAACTAATAATAATTAAAATAATAATAGAATCATATAAACTATTATAAATTCCCATTGTATCTAATATAAAATTTCAAATTCAAGTTATGAACGTTCTCAATAGTTATATGAATGCATATTTTATCCACAATAAAATAATATCAACATTCAAACGATTTGACTATTATACAAGGTACATCTATTATGGTTTGAACTCTTCAAATATAATTTTAAAATATTTGGTAAATAAATTTTAGACACATAAACCACAACTCTAATACCACTAAAGAATTGCGTATAGGTGTTCGTAACTCGGAGCGGAAGACAATAACAATCCATTTTATTCATATTTAAAATTTATTTACGTGTCAAATATCGGATCTAAGACGTACCTAGTGAAGAGAGTTTTTTTTTATAAAAAAAATTTGATAGTGCGAAGACTCTATGCGTATCCACACCGAGACTGATCCTTGCTATCAACTCTTTGATCAATGAAACCCGCGAACAAATTGAACGAAGAATATTGTGTTGAAATTTTTCTCAAAAAATCTCAACTCAAATTAGAAGAACAAGAAACACTTTTCTTGTAATTGTATTTTCTCTCTTAACGTTGTATTGCACTTTCACTTTCACAAGTAGTAGGTTTTCTTCTCAAGAAAAATTAAATCCTAAAAAACTTTGCAAATTTTCTCCATCACCCTTTATATAGCATCACCTACAAACCCTTTTCCTATTTGGTTGAGGTAATAATTTACTTAGGGTAAAAGTTTATTCCAAAAATAAACTTTAGAGAATTTCGTATGAAAATTCCAAATTTCCACTTCATTTTTAACGTGGATTCCAATTCCGAATTTTCGGAATACAATGTCTATTCCAAAATTAGACATTGTATATCCAATTCTAAATTGGATTCTAATTCATAAACTTTTTATATTCCTATTGAAAATATTAATCCCATTCCAAATAGGATAAAACTTCAATTACACATTAATAATCTAATTCAAAATTAGATTTATTAACAAGTCTTTATTAATATTATATTTTATATACATCTATTATATAAAATAATATTAATTATATATATATCACATATATTTCTACCAAGAGATATTATTTAATTTCTATTCGAAATAGAAACTTCAATTTATTCACAATATTATTATAATCTTTGTGCTAGCAAAGAATATAATAATATTTCATTTGGACTAATAACTAAATTTATTTGACTAATTAAATTCTTTAATTTAATTATCAAATAATAAGTTAATTAATCCTTTAGCAAAGATCAGAACACTCGTTAGTGTGCGACCCCATAGGTTCAATACTAAACCGGTAGTAAATTGATCATATCAATACACTAATCAAGGGTGGCGTCTAGCAACACTCATTAACGACCGGATAACATGAAGTATACAATTTACTCTCAAGAACCAGTAGAAGAATAATGTAGTAATTCCTTCTATCCTTATAGCTCTGGATCACCCTAGGATATGGTTCAACTGTCAAATCCTAATAGGCGATCAACTATGTGTTCACGTCAAATATAATCGACCATTGAATTGTTAGAAATAACGCTCTACGCTAGAGGGGGGGTGAATAGCGTATTAATAAAATTAGGCGTTTTCTTGCGGAAATTTAAACTTTGCAGGAAATAAACAAATGCAGTAAAAATAAATTACACCACGATATATACTGGTTGGCCACACTTTGTGGTTAGTCCAGTCCCCGAGAGACTCTCTCGAGATTTCCACTAACAACCTTGTCAAGCTTAAGGTGCCCAACAAACCTTTACACTTGAGACTTGAATCACACAAATCTCAAACACTTGCTCGGAGGTTCCTCACCTCAAAGACTTCAACTTGCTCGGAGGTTCCTCACCTCAAAGACTTCAACTTGCTCGGAGGTTCCTCACCTCAAAGACTTCACCTTGCTCGGAGGTTCCTCACCTCAAAGACTTCAACTTGCTCGGAGGTTCCTCACCTCAAAGACTTCACCTTGCTCGGAGGTTCCTCACCTCAAAGACTTCAACTTGTTAAGCTTCCGGGTGCCTAACGAACCTTTACAACTTGAGAACTTGATACAACACAAGCCTCAACCAACCCGCTTAAGGAAACCTATCCCTAAGACTTTACAAGAAGAAATATAACACTCCTTCTTACTACAAGTGTTTAACAAGAACACTCTTTTACTCACTTTACAAGAACTCTCTCAAAGAGTGGATTATGAGTACAAAATATATGGCTCAAGAACACAACAACTCAATCAATAATCTTGGCTCTCAAAAACAATGTAAGATATGAAATTTGAATCACAAGAATGTAATGTATGCTTTGTAATTTTTCTGCAGTGTTGTTGTGTTTTAAAAATGATTTTCAGAGAGTGTTTTATAGAGAAAATGGAGCAATAGACCGTTGCTTTTAGTTCCAGAAAACGCTCCTGAAAATCTGCCTGACAATCGATTGTTGATATTACACAATCGATTGTTGGAGCAAAATTTCAACAGACAAATTCCTTAAAATCCGGTTAAAAAGATTTCTGTTGAATTTTTAAAAATGACAATCGATTGTTAACTTTAGACAATCGATTGTTGTTCAAATATTCAAAATATTTCTGGCAACTTTTTGACTAAAAGATTGAGTAAAGATTATACCATAAATACATAAGCCGTTGGAAAAAGTCCGTTTGGAAATATCACTGAGCACAATCGATTGTTAAATAGTGATAATCGATTGTTCTTCATTTTTGAAGATTTTGAAAACATTCTGTAAGTTGTCCAAAACTTTGAGACTAAGTATAAAATCTGACAATCGATTGTTGAACAGTGACAATCGATTGTTGCTTCAAAAATAATTTCAAACGAAGTTTCTGTCTCAAGACAACATTTTAAAAACTAAGTATAGAACTTGACAATCGATTGTTTCTTCAAGACAATCGATTGTTAAACCCAATTTTCTCAAAACGAGTTTAAAAATCATTTTGGCAAATATGCAACTTATTTCTTTAAAAACTTATGATGCATGATTTTATGAAAATCATTTTAGGTGAGAGCCAATATTAGAAATAAGTCGTTGAGTCAAGATTACAAATTAAGACCTACTCAACAGTTGATTGCATCTTCTATTCTTGAACGCGTACTATCCATCTTGTACTTGGTCTGTTATTGTTCCATCACCGATGCTTGTCTCAATGTTTGGCATTTATCAAAACCTACATGAATCAACACACGTTAGTTCGAGAACGTGTTTCTTACATGAATGACCTAAGAAACTCATTTCTTCTTTCATTCAATTGCCCTGGCCAAGGTCTTAATTTGATCGTTTATAATTCATAACAACATGGAGCTTAAACTCATTACCAAGAGTTGACAGATTCCGTATTGATCAATCACTAATTCTACAAGTGTTCAATCGTACCCAATATCCTTTCAACTATCAACCTAGGGCCATATGTGTGTAGTATTAAAGCACAATGAATAACTTGTCAATTACTATGACGATCTCAAGTCAAAGGAAACGGTTACATCACATTCTTCAAGAAAATATCCTATTGACAGTTATAGTAATTCTAACCATTAGGAATAATCCAATGAGTCGGTTCAATGATCATATCACTATATGCATCATCTATCTATGTGATTTAGTTAATGAGGTCAACTAATCTTTATCTGATAAAGACGATCACATAAATATTGATCTAACCGGATTACTAATGTCCAAATTAATAACCCTACAATCAAGAACAAATTTAGATTAAATTGTAAAAGACTTTGCTCTCATTATCATGATCTCTATCACGATGACAAATCTCAAAATTTAATCAAGGACCTTATCAAATTAATCAAACAATTAATAATAACGATAAAAGAATATCAAATGCCATATATTTTATATCAAATGACATTCACAAAAATATGTTCAAGTTATCAAATATGATATTGGATCTAGGGCATATCTACTATATCCCTAACATGTTGCTCGTTGAATGTTGTCCTTTTCAACCGTTATCTTCCTTTCAGATCTTCGTCAACGGTTCCAGTGCTTTTGAAACTTATTTAGTACCGGTCACATATTCATAACAGGTGCTAGCTATTTGCTAACTTATATCTTACTTTTCTTTACTTTCACGTGTCAACTCGTCGAGTATCTACCTGTCGTTCATTAATTTGCCCCATACAATTATATAGTATCTTATTTGTCAAATAGTTTCGGGGGGACGCCAAGAAAACGGGAATAATTGCTTTTGTAGAGCTGCCTATAACGGTCTTATTCTAGGACATATGACAATTAATCGAATTATTTTATTTTTTGTGTCATATTATCTTTATCAATGGGTTAATTCTACAACCTGTCGATGTCATGATTCTAATGTTTTATATATATCCAAAATCAATATGCATGGAAAAAGATAGTTTGAATGTCATATGGGGTCAGCATAAGAAATTAAAATACGACCATTCATTAACGTATTAAAATCACCGTCATTGGTTTAAGGGTCAACAACAAGAATATTAGACTTCATAATGGGAAACAAGTTGATTCGAATTCATATCATAAATGTCAATTAACATAATAATTAATTATCCCAGTAGGTTTGGAGTAGCTGATGATTGATTTTGAGCTTTTGAAATAATAAGGCTTTGTTCTTTTTATGTGCTAGTTTCAGTTCTTAGGCCTTAGCTATATATATGGAATCCACCTCTATTAGCTTGGTCAGGACATTTCCTTCCCTTCTTTATCAGTACAGTACTATTTTTGGAAGATACATCTCCCCTTTACTCAAGAGCATGTTAGTGTCAACTTTCCACGAATTCTTTAACCACCATCTTTCATTTGACAATAAAAATTATCATTCTTTGTATAAAAATAAAAATCAAAACAAGGACCAAGATTTGAAATGCAACAATAGTACGTACATGTCACAACAAAGACATCGAGATGTCATCGAGGAATCTTTAGCCTTGCAAGATGGTTCTTATTGATTCACACGGGATCTTACATGCCCCATGTCGCTCGAGTCAGAACGTAAGCTAGTGATACTTATAGCTACGGGACTTTCTCCATCTAGGATGTAGCATTGCGAAGCTTGTCATGCTCTCCCACATTCCTATTTTATGGTTTAGACTGCTCCCATTTTGCTCGCCGCTACTATGGGAATCACTTTTGCTTTCATTGTCTCTGAATACAAATAAATTATTTCAGTTCACCATGTTGTCTCTTATTACTTGCCCATGGATTCACCAGCAATTTGAAAGGTTGCCTATTCGAAAATATTTGGATTTATGCTTAATTTCAACTCCCCGAAGCATCCCTGCGATTGCTACGCATTCTCCTCGTCTCTGGACGCCTAGGTATTTGGGGGATGCAGTATCTGAACGCAATTGTGCAATTTCTAATTGATTTTTGGCTCATAAATGTGTATATCAAAATAGGAAAACTATATATAATTGTGCTACGTTAGAACATGAAAATTTGATAGTAATTGATTAATTTTATTTGGACCTATTTAGTGAAATACCAGATCTAGCTTGGACAAAATAAATAGATAATGTCATGACATGCAGAACATGGACCTAAGGAGCAAGCAATACCTTAAAAGCAGTTTCTCATAGTACAATCGGACGACACTTTCGCATAGTATAATGTGATTTTCAACCTCTAATTTGAGAATTATTTCCTGCTCTACGCATGAAGATGTATCTAATTTGTTGTTTCAACTAACAGTTGAATGATTGATGATGAGTGAGGCTTGTTATAATGGTACAAACACTTCCACTGCCAACTGATAGGTGGTGGAAGATATTGCTTTGATACGACTCTATCGCGTACACGAAGTAGTCAAAATCTTAGGGAAACCAGTCAAGAGGAAACTTGCAGCTTTCTATAATTCTGTTGTCCCTCACACCAGCATGGCTACAGGTATCTAATCAATGTAGAGGACCGTAGGCTAAGTTCATTCCAAAAAGTACGGTTGTAGTGAGCCCAAAATGCATTTTTGGAAGCCAAAACTAGATGCTTCATCAAGAAGTTGAAATGCTTCTGATAGAAAATCCTCGAATAGCACCAGTATTAGCAGCTTGAAAGCCTGAGTGGTAAAAGCCTGCTCTCTGTAGTTGTTTTTGTGCTTACAACCTTTCTTTACCTTCAATATCTTTGTTTCATCTTCTCATAAGGAGCTTTCAGAGTCAACTGACATCTATATCTTGTGAACACTGCAACCGGCATCCTCCGATGTCAAGTTCTCCTTCCAGTTCTCAAATTCAGATTCACCAAATACTACTTGTTTGATACCAACATAGCTGTTCAGAAGATATTATCGAGGTGAGTCTATGGCTACAAACTAGCAACATGCGGAAAACAAATGGCAAGAATACAACACAAACAATCTGCCTGAAAAGTACAACTTAGATAGCCTATTTAATGTGATGTTTTGTTGACCAACACAATTAATTGAGATGAAAAAGAAGGTGGCGCTTGCTAATAATTGTCTACAGAGGCTAGAATTTAGGTTCCAGGCATACTCATCTTGAATCTAAATTTTGTATGCACGTTGGGAGAAAGATAAACCAAATAGAGAGTCTACATTAGAATGAAGAAGGGTCTGAAGCTTACTCGGAGCTTATCTGTGTCAAAGCATTAATCAGTACATCCAACAGTAAATGCTCACTTGTCCCAATGTCCACCCTATCATAAGAAAAAGTCAATTTATAAGCAACAAGCACCATTTCATATCCAAGGATAACTAATTCAAAAAAATAACTTTTACCATATGCGAGCCAAGTTATCTTGAATCTCGAGATCCCCAATGTTATAGAACGTAGTGGGATTTACATTTGCCCCCAGAATAGCATCATAACTTGGCCTTTTGTCCAAAGGAGATTGTGATAACTGCCATGAAGAAACTTAGTTGGTTGAGCCTAAAATATAAGACACCTCTGACCCGTTGAAAGGCTATTGTTTGAGCTTCATCAAATAAACACATTACTACTATTTTAGATTGACAGATTATTTCTTTTCGATTCCAACCTCTAAAATAAGCACATAAAAGGTACATAATTTGCGAAACTTACTTGCATATTCAGTGAATTGCATCCACCAAGACGTCCAACAATGTGCCAAGAACGAATTGTCTGCAACAAAGTTATGAAAACGAAGTCGATAAAATCCATAAGCAAATGTAACAAGAATCATGAAGCGTAAATTACTTACATCACAAATCAAGGAGATATCCTTCTCCAACGGGGCATTGTAGAACTCAAACCATATGTAGGAGTTTGTAAAATCAAATCTGAATCAGAAGTAAGCAAATTTTTTTATGAAAAATCCATTCCTGAAAGGATCTGCCAGCAAATCTCAGATCTAGCATGGTACTCTTTCAACGGCATGCAGAATATTAGTCAGATAATTATCCTTCAGTTAGGATTGTGGGAAAAATGTAACTGTAATGAGATACAACCAAAGGACTAGAATTGTACTACTATGCTAAAACTCACACTTTCTGTTCAATTGATCTAGCATGGTACTCTTTCAACAGCATGCAGAATATTAGTCAGATAATTATCCTTCAGCCAGGATTGTGGGACAATGTAACTGTAATAAGATACAACCAAAGGACTAGAATTGTACTACTATGCTAAAACTTACACTTTCTGTTCAATTGCGGACATAAAAGTGCTTCAGAGAAAGGTGGAATACAGAAGTTGTGCTCGTTGCGGGGTAAGTCATCACCAGGCATATTCGCCAAAAAACTGAGAAACTGTCGAACATTTTCTCTCAAGAAAAGGTTCAATCCCCGATCCTTCTAAATATAATCAAGTATGCAAGTCAAAGGGAAAGGAGTTGAATAAAAAGAAAGACGACTTTTGATTTCTCTCAAACAGGCACCTCCTTTATCTTTCCTAAAAAAACATTAATATTAGGCATCTCAGGACTATATTAGCAATGGGGAGTTCTAGTCTATAGCCATCTATCGTTGAACTAGAAATCCTTCTCTGACAATTTAATAGGAACGGAACTGACAGCAGTTCTAAAGAAAGTCACGCACATCTAGTGAAGGGCTAATATCAAATTTACAGAATTACTTGTTACATGTGCTGGTGGGAGGTACCCCCAGAAATTAGTCGAGGTGCACGCAAGCTGGCCCCAACACCGCGGTTATATAGAAAAAGTACTGTACAATAGGCAAAGATGAATATAATTTTGGAACTTGTTCTTTGGATTATTACTTGTTATGTACATTGTCACCTATAGAATGATGAATATGTCCTTTGCAGAGATTAATGTGTTCTGACAATATATATAGATTATGAAACTATTCAAGATATGTTTTCATATAACAATTACAACCCATTTTGCTCAACGGATACAAAACACCCATGCTTTGGCCCCTGGTGCAATAGCAAGCAGAATACCACTTATAAATAATCCACGAAGCATGACAGATATAATAACTACTAAAGGTAGCAAGAACAACAACAACTAATTCATCAGCTAATTCCCAAAATGTTGAAAACTAAGATTATATATTAGTATCAGTTGTTTCATTTCCGTTTAATTTTTATTCAGTGTGAATCCGCTCATGCGCAATCCTGATGAGTGAGTCCATGCTAGACTAGATGCATCAACATACGTGTTTCACCAACTTGAGGTTAGCAGATAAAATAAAACCCCACTCAATGGAATTAAAAAGCAATTGTATGAAGAACAAGGAAATCTATCAGACAAACCAAAAGGATGCAATTAATGATTGTTAGATTCATCAAGTAATATGTTTTCTCAGCATGGTTAGTGTCTACTATCGTGCACAAGTCTAAACTTACTTGTTGAACGTCACATTCATGGGTGTTGCTGAACCTGTCTTCGTATGTACTATTTTATTCCTTTTCTTTCTCAATCTCTCCTCCATCTGATAACAAAGTAAATACATTTAATTAGCAAACATATTAAATTAGAAGTAGACGAATTAATTTGCACTTCCTTTTAAGAGGCAAGAGGTGAAGCAAATGGTGGTTGCTACCCTTGCTGAGACTGGTATGAACCTTTCAATTGATATTATTGAGAGCATAATCGACAAGGTATTTCAACAACCTACAATTAAATGCTATTTTTGATCATTTTTCATTTGAAGGAGCGTTTTCTTATTTATATCTGTTTAATAGTGATATATCCAATACTAGTTTCCGTTGATTATTAGGCTTGTTGTCCGTCCCATTGAAGTTTCGTCCCGTCCTGTTTCTATCTTCTCAGAACCACACCATATTCTTAGAGAAATTTTAGTGATTTAAAGCGTGAACAGGAATTAAGGATGGTACCATCTCTAGCTTTGCTCCTCCCATAGAAAAGATATCGACAGTGTTTGATACCAACAGTGTCAGTAAGAAAGTTGGTGAGAAACCATTCAACTTCTGAGTTGAAGTCTCTTGTTTTATCTCTCCCCTGCATTATGCCACAAAATGGTATAGTATAGATATTTTATATTGGGAATTTGCTTGTTTATTTGACTAATGTTGAGTAGTTTCTAATTCATTGTTAATTATGTGTTTGATAAGACTTAGAGGTCTTCCATCTGGATGGCAAGTATACTTCTCGGCTCAGATGTTTTCTACCTTTGCATGGAAGATGAAATTTTATTTTAGTGTGTGAATGATACACGATCCTTGAGCCGAGGGTCTATCGAAAACAGCCTTAGGGATTAGATCTGCGTACATCTTACCTTCCCCAAACCCCACTCATGGGAAACTACTGGGTTTGTTGTTCTTTTCAAAAGAAATTAGCTAAATGGATACAAAATTATTAGGAACAAACAATCGGGCGATCTTTTTTTAATTTTTATGATGTTAGTGTTCGGTCCAGCTTGCGTGCATCTCGCTATTTTATTAGGTACCTGCTACCTCCCACAACTCTGCCCACCAAGGCTTGGGCGGCAGATGGAAAGAAATTACCTAGTGCTTTATTGTCTCCGCTGAGATTCAACGAATTTTAACCTGAAATCTTATGATCGGAAATAACTAAGATGATTTGTACCAAAGACGAAGGAAACAAAAACAAACAACCGCAAATTAATTCAAAAAGCATATGAGCCAGCAAAAAAACTGACCCTTGACTGAGCTTTATCCGGATCATCTAGACAGCTGCCAAGAATATCAGCAAGCTCAGGATCTTTGTCATAATTCTTCTCATCTTCTCTACCTCTAAATCCTCTACTAGGAGAAAAGCCCTCCGCCTCCTCCTCTCCCTCCTCCATTTCCACATCAATATAATCGCCATCATCATTGTTTTCTTCAAATGTGGTCAGCAAAGTTTTTGCCCTTTGGCAGTTCGTTAGCGTCCTCATACATGAGCTTTGCTTGGGATGAAAACTTAGAATAGAGTGGCACTGACTAAATTGGGGTGAAAAAACTCTGCTAGGGGAAGTCCGAGGTAGTTGGAAAAGAGATGCACTGTGCTGCAACATAAACATCTACAAACAGAATCTTGATTATAACAACTAAAAACAACAAGTAAGAATATATTAACTAATAAATGTGTGTGTGTATATATATGTGTGACAAATAAGAACACATATTAACTAAAATTAGTTGTTACCACTAAAAATAGTCGAAAAAGGATAAGGATTTTGGCGCAAATGGTAAGTAATATACCGGAAATAAAATAGGTACGAAGAGAAAAAGTAGAAACATACACTTTGATGCCGTAAGAGCAAAAGAAGCTGAAGAACTCGCTGCAGAAAGAAAGAGATACGAAGGAGCAAACTAGCGCAGAGGATAGGAAGAGTGTCTAACGGGTGGGCGGGTTATTACTGAACTAGTTCGGATTCATCCGGGTAAGAGGGTACAAGGGGCCGGGTTAGTGTTTTTTTTTTATATTTTGTATAATTACTGTAATTTATATTAATATAAAGTAAAAATATAAGGAATATAATGATGATGGAAAAAAATTGTACTTATAAATTGCAAGTGCTACATTTATAAACTTATAATTGATAGGTCTACATTTAACAAGTAAATTAACGAAAAAGAGTACATTTAAAGATTTTGCATTGCCTTGACTCTAAAACCTTAAAAATAAATAAAAAATAATTGAAATCTAGCCTTTAAACTAGGTCGGGCTGGGCCGTTTAATCGGTTCTACAAGGATTTTGGTTGACGGGTTTGACCGGTCCGGTTAACCGGATAAATTAAAGTGAACAGACCAATTCCCCTAACCTAAGTAATCGAGGCATTTGCACTTGTACCCGTTTTTTGCGTCACGTTTTAATTGTATTCGCTTTGCAAAAAAAATTGCAAGCGTACCACTTTTTTGCATAATTTCAGCATACGGGGCTGAAGTAGCAAAGGTAAATCACGCAAAATTTCAGTTCAGCTCTAGAGTTGAAATTTTTATTTTTGTAACTGACGAACATTAGCGCTAGAGCTGAAGTTCTAATTTGGCTGTGATTACAAAGCTTCTATAGTAACAGTTCTTAACTAAAAAACTTAGGAAATGTAGTATATTCTGGTAAAATTGTTTCATATTTTGCACTTCCCCTTCACTACTAAAATTGATTCAGTACTTCTGAACTCTACATGGTAGAAAGAATCCAAGCTTCACTTTTTTTTTCCAATTCCTTTATTTTTAATGAACTGCATCAGATACCTTATCTCTAAAAGTACGACCCAGTACAATACCACTCAGTGGTGTCTGGGGAGGGTAGTGTGTACGCAGCCTTACCCCTACCCTGGGGTAGAGAGGCTGTTTCCAAATAGACCCCCGGCATAAATCCCCAGAATTTGCTCCTGGGGAGACTCGAACTCACAACCTCTCGGTTGTAAGTGAGGGTTGGTTACCATCAGACCAAGCCCCTCTTGTCAGATACCTTATCTCTAGAAGAGAGGAAAACGATCATTTGGTTATGTACATGAGAAAGTAAAAAGAATAAGTCTGGGTGATTCCTTCGATTTCCTATAAGATTATGAATTGGACGATGAGAAAGATAGAAAGAGAGAAGGAAGAAGGAGAAGAAGGGGGAGAAGGAGAAGGAAGAAAGTAAAGGAGGATGAGAAAAGGGGGCTGAAGTTATTTACAAAGTGGATACAAGTAAAAAAATTTTAGAAAAATATGTATATGTTAAATGAGGGCGATCAAATTAAACGCCCCGTGCAATTTTTATAGAAAAACATAGCCCACCCAGCCCCCTAAGCATTGGGCCGGGCCGGGCCAGTCTAGGTCCGGTCAACCCGGCCCGTTTGACACCTATATGATATAGATGGACTAGAAGGTAGCTTGAAAATTGCCAATCCGCTAGTTTGTTTCTCGTCCGGCTAGTAGAAGGTAGTTGGTCTTTGGCCAAGTTCCTTGTAATCAAGTGGCCTAAAATCTTCTTGGGCTTTGGCATATTTGGCCGGTCCATCAAATATTATTTGGAGGCGGCTGTATTATATAAAAATCCCAAATATTTTTCTTTCTAAAATATCTCATACCAAAATACTTGTATTTATTTCTATAAAGGATAATCGAAGGGATAAATCAAATATTAATGTCAAAAGTATACTCTTAGGGATTGTTTGGTTTGAATTTAAATTATGGTGAGATTAGTTGTATTGAGATTAATTATGTTAAAATTAGTCATCCTAGTATTATTTCTTATTGATTGTTTGGTATATTGTATTAATTCTAGAATGTCAATTTTATTACTTTATCGTGGGATAACTTATCCTTGGATTACTGTTCCACCCTCTGCCAAAGGTATAAGTTATCTGAATACTATTTTTAATTAGGATAATATATCCTAAGATTAATCAGCAAACAAAGGATAAGGGGTACTAATTTCTTATCTCATGATTATTTTTGCTTATTCATCATACCAAAAGACCCCTAAATGCGTGTCATACTTATAAGCTCAATTTACAAATTAAATTTAACACAATAACAACTCAATTGACTCTGATGAACAGACATTGCAACAGAATAATGAATCTTTTTCATTCATTCTTTTTGGTCCATCTTTGCTTTCAATTTCTCTATTACTCCTCTTTAAATTTTAATCCAAACACAAGTTGCAAATATGAGATAAATTGAAAAGAAAAACAGAGGGAGGGAAGAAGGGACCTCAAAGAAGGATCTGACTTTACTAGTTTGAAACCAACAACGAGAAGAGCCTCGAACTAACCTCGATGGATCGCAGATCTCTCCAGAGAAATAGAAACTTCGACGAACCAACCGAGTTCTGCCGGAATTTGAACGAAAAAAAATGAGATGAACCAGGCGCGTTTTCCGACGAATCTGGGCAAGAAACGAGACGCTTCTTATCTTTATGATCCCGGATTTCAGTCTATTTTTCGGCTGGGGTTGTTTGGATGTCAGCGGCGGGTCTTAATGAAGAGGCAGATATGTATAATGGATTGTATTATATAAGTTTTATCTTATATATCACATAAAAAGAATTTATGCTAGAATATTATTATTAATTAATATTTCATGAACTAGTAACAATTAAAATAACAATCAAATCATGTAAACTATAATAGATTCTCATTATATCTAATATAAAATTTCAAATTCAAGTTATATACGTTCTCAATAGTTAAATGAATGCATATTTTTATCCACAATAAAATAATATCAATATTCAAACGATTTGAATATTGCACAAGATACATCTATTATGGTTTGAACTCTGCAAATATAATTTTAAAATATTTCGTAAATAAATTTTAGATACAATAAACCACGGCTCTGATACCACTGAAGGATTGCGTATAGGTGTTCGTAATATGCAGCGGAAGACAATAACAATCAATTTTATTCATATTTAAAAGTTATTTACGTGTCAAAGATCGGATCTAAGACATACCTGGTGAAGATAGTTTCTTTTTCAAAAATTTCTTCGATAGTGCGAAGACTCTATGCGTATCCACAACGAGATCGATCCTTGCTATCAACTCTTTGATCAATGAAACCCGCGAACAAATTGAACGAAGAATATTGTGTTGAAATTTTTCTCAAAAAATCTCAACTCAAATTAGAAGAACAAGAAACACTTTTCTTGTAATTGTATTTTCTCTCTTGACTTTGTATTGCACTCTCACTTTCACAAAGTAGGTTTTCTTCTCAAGAAAAATTAAAACCTAAAAAACTTTGCAAATATTCTTCATCACCCTTTATATAGTATCACATACAAACCCTTTTCCTACTTGGTTGAGGTAATAATTTACTTAGTGTAAAAGTTTATTCCAAAAATAAACTTTAGAGAATTTTGTATGAAAATTCCAAATTTCCACTTCCTTTTTAACGTGGATTCCAATTCCGAATTTTTGGAATACAATGTCTATTCCAAAATTAGACATTGTATATCCAATTCTAAATTGAATTCTAATTCATAAACTTTTTATATTAATATAATATTTCCTATTGAAAATATTAATCCCATTCCAACTAGGATAAAACTTCAATTACACATTAATAATCTAATTCGAAATTAGATTTATTAACAAGTATTTATTAATATTATATTTTATATACATCTATTATATAAAATAATATTAATTATATATATCACATATATTTCAACCAAGAGATATTATTTAATTTCTATTCCAAATGGAAACTTCAATTTATTCACAATATTAATTATAATCTTTGTGCTAGCAAAGAATATAATAATATTTCATTTGGACTAATAACTAAATTTATTTGACTAATTACATTCTTTAATTTAATTATCAAATAATAAGTTAATTAATCCTTTAGCAAAGATCAGAACACTCGTTAGTGTGCGACCCCATAGGTTCAATACTATACCGGTAGTAAATTGATCATATCATTATACTAATCAAGGGTGGCGTCTAGCAACACTCATTAATGACCGAATAGCATGAAGTATACAATTTACTCTCAAGAACCAGTAGAAAAATAATGTAGTAATTCCTTCTGTCCTTATAGCTCTCGATCACCCTAGGATATGGTTCAACTGTCAAATCCTAATAGGCGATCAACTATGTGTTCACGTCAAATATAATCGACCATTGAATGACCTAAGAAACTCATTTCTTCTTTCATCCAATTGCCCTGGCCATGGTCTTAGTTTGGTCCTTTATAATTCGTGACAACATGGAGCCTAAACTCATTACCAAGAGTTGACAGATTCCGTCTTGATCAATCACTAATTCTACAAGTGTTCAATCGTACCCAATATCCTTTCAACTATCGCCCTAGGGCCATATGTATCTAGTATCAAAGCACAATGAATAACTTGTCAATTACTATGACGATCTCAAGTCAAAGGAAACGGTTACATCACATTCTTCAAGAAAATATCCTATTGACAGTTATGGTAATTCTAACCACTAGGAATTATCCAATTAGTCGGTTCAATGATCATATCTCTATATGCATCATCTATCTATGTGATTTAGTTAATGAGATCAACTAATCTTTATCCGATAAAGACGATCACATAAATATTGATCTAACTGGATTACTAATGTCCAAATTAATAACCCCACAATCAAGAACAAATTTAGATTAAATTGTAAGAGACTTTGCTCTCATTATCATGATCTCTATCACGACGACAAATCTCAAAATTTAATCAAGGACCTTATCAAATTAATCAAACAATTAATAATAACGATAAAAGAATATCAAATGCCATATATTTTATATCATATGACATTCACAAAAACATGTTCAAGTTATCAAATATGATATTGGATCTAGGGTATATCTACTATATCGCTAACATGTTTCTCATTGAATGTTGTCTTTTTCAACCGTTATCTTCCTTTTAGATCTTCGTCCACGGTTCCAATGCTTTTGAAACTTATTTAGTACCGGTCATATATTCATAACAGGTGCTAGTTATTTGCTAACTTATATCTTACTTTTCTTTACTTTCACGTGTCAACTCGTCGAGTATCTACTTGTCGTTCATTAATTTACCCCATACAATTACATAGTATCTTATTTGTCAAATAGTTTCGGGGGGACGCCAAGAAAACGGGAATAATTGCTTTTGTCAAGCTGCATATAACCGTCTTATTCTAGGACATATGAAAATTAATCGAATTATCTTATTTTTTGTTTCATATTATCTTTATCAATGGGTTAATTCTACAACCTGTCGATGTCATGATTCTAATGTTTTGTATCCAAAATCAATATCCATGGAAAAAGATAGTTTGAATGTCATATGGGGTCAGCATAAGATATTAAAATACGACCATTCATTAACGTATTAAAATCACCGTCATTGGTTTAAGGGACAACAACAAGAATATTAGACTTCATAATGGGAAACAAGTTGATTCGAATTCATATCATAAATGTCAATTAACATAATAATTAATTATCCCAGTAGGTTTGGAGTAGCTGATGATTGATTTTGAGCTTTTGAAATAATAAGGCTTTGTTCTTTTGATGTGCTAGTTTCAGTTCTTAGGCCTTAGCTGTGTGTGTATATATATATATATATATATATATATATATATATATATATATATATATATATATATATATATATATGGAATCCACCTCTGTTAGCTTGGTTAGGACATTTCCTTCCCGTCTTTATCGGTACAGTACTATTTTTGGAAGATACATCTTCCCTTTACTCAAGAGCATGTTAGTGTCAACTTTCCACGAATTCTTTAACCACCATCTTTCATTTGACAATAAAAATTATCATTCTTTGTATAAAAATTAAAATCAAAACAAGGACCAAGATTGGAAATGCAACAATAGTACGTACACGTCACAACAAAGACATCGAGATGTCATCGAGGAATCTTTAGCCTTCCAAGATGGTTCTTATTGATTCGCACGGGATCTTACGTGCCCCATGTCGCTCGAGTCAGAACGTAGGCTAGTGATACTTATAGCTACGGGACTATCTCCATCTAGGATGTAGCATTGCGAAGCTTGTAATGCTCTCCCACATTCCTATTTTATGGTTTAGACTGCTCCCATTTTGCTCGCCGCTACTATGAGAATCACTTTTGCTTTCTTTGTCTCTGAATACTAATAAATTATTTCAGTTCACCATGTTGTCTCTTATTACTTGCCCATGGATTCACCAGCAATTTGAAAGGTTGCCTTATTCGGAAATATTTGGATTTATGCTTAATTTCAACCCCCCGAAGCATCCCTGCGATTGCTACGCATTCTCCTCGTCCCTGGGCGCCTAGGTATTTGGGGTGGATGCAGTATCTGAGCGCAATTGCGCAATTTCTAATTGATTTTTGGCTCATAAATGTGTATATCAAAATAGGAAAACTATATATAATTGCGCTACGTTAGCACATATTTTGCTAACGAGTGCATTAATAATTCGCATATTAATTTACTATCATGATTTTGTCTTTAAATGACAATGGATTTGTCTTTTAAGAAAACGTAACATGCAGTGCCAGCAGTTTCACAGCAGTAAAATTTACAAGTTGAGCATAATAATAGTAGATTCTTAAAGTAACTTGGGGTTACATTAAGCCTTTTTTTACCCAAAAATCAATTATTTACACCTTACAAGAAATGTACAAACTATGGCATACGGATACGGTTAGTTCCACTTTCGTGGAAGAAAAATATTTCATTTTCAATGTCTCAAATCTTAGAAATATAGAGACGTGCTTCTTACTAGTTACTAGTAATTTTCTAAAAGGAAAATGAAAGAAGAGAAGAAGAACGTCGCTATGTATTCGGTTGATTTGGTTTGTAGTCTCAATTCATTCGATTCCACACCTTAATTGGGAACAAACTAGAAAAAGCAGGTGGAGTTGCATCTGCTGATAATCATCTTTTATTAATTTTAGATAAACCGTAAACTTAATAAAAGATAGAGTTATTAATGAAGTATTATATATGTCGTTGTTGCTTTAATTTGCCCATCCTTTTACCTATCCTAAGCTGTGGGGTTGTTGTTGCTTTAATTTGGTCCAACTCCATATAGCTTAAACATCCTTATTTTTTATGCTTTTTTTAAAAAAAAAACTATCTCAAGAGATATTTAAATATCTTTACATTAAAAGTTCAACTTTCAAATAATACACCCAGAAAAAAAGTAATGTCAGTTATCTTGTAGAGATTCTGTTAGACCTTAAAGTTTACACTAGTTTGAGATTAAAGAATAGTAGATTGATTTATTTTATTGGTTAGATAAAAAGGCCAAAAAGAACAAGTCATCAATTAGAAATTTTTTTCTTTAGCGTGTAAAATAATGACATGAAAATTTGATAGTAATTGATTAATTTTATTTGGACCTATTTAGTGAAATACCAGATCTAGCTTGGACAAAATAAATAGATAATGTCATGACATGCGGAACATGGACCTAAGGATGTTTGTTATTTTGCAGTAATTGAGTTCACCTTGATAAATTCCAGGAATCATAGAGATTGATAACAAAGTGGTCAAAAAATATCTGCATTTGGTTGATCGAAGCTTACACCTTCGCACCTGTAATAGTTTACATTAAGATGTGATAGATGAAACGTATATGTTCTTAGTTTAGAAGCCCATCAAACGTAGCAGGCAATACCTTAAAAGCAGTTTCTCATAGTACAATCGGACGACACTTTCGCATAGGTATAATGTGATTTTCAACCTCTAATTTGAGAATTATTTCCTGCTCTACGCATGAAGATGTATCTAATTTGTTGTTTCAACTAACAGTTGAATGATTGATGATGAGTGAGGCTTGTTATAATGGTACAAACACTTCCACTGCCAACTGATAGGTGGTGGAAGATATTGCTTTGATACGACTCTATCGCGTACACGAAGTAGTCAAAATCTTAGGGAAACCAGTCAAGAGGAAACTTGCAGCTTTCTATAATTCTGTTGTCCCTCACACCAGCATGGCTACAGGTATCTAATCAATATAGAGGACCGTAGGCTAAGTTCATTCCAAAAAGTACGGATGTAGTGAGCCAAAACTAGATGCTTCATCAAGAAGTTGAAATGCTTCTGACGGAAAATCCTCGAATAGCACCAGTATTAGCAGCTTGAAAGCCTGAGTGGTAAAAGCCTGCTCTCTGTAGTTGTTTTTGTGCTTACAACCTTTCTTTACCTTCAATATCTTTGTTTCATCTTCTCATAAGGAGCTTTCAGAGTCAACTGACATCTATATCTTGTGAACACTGTAACCGGCATCCTCCGATGTCAAGTTCTCCTTCCAGTTCTCAAATTCAGATTCACCAAATACTACTTGTTTGATACCAACATAGCTGTTCAGAAGATATTATCGAGGTGAGTCTATGGCTACAAACTAGCAACATGCGGAAAACAAATGGCAAGAATACAACACAAACAATCTGCCTGAAAAGTACAACTTAGATAGCCTATTTAATGTGATGTTTTGTTGACCAACACAATTAATTGAGATGAAAAAGAAGGTGGCGCTTGCTAATAATTGTCTACAGAGGCTAGAATTTAGGTTCCAGGCATACTCATCTTGAATCTAAATTTTGTATGCACGTTGGGAGAAAGATAAACCAAATAGAGAGTCTACTTTAGAATGAAGAAGGGTCTGAGCTTATCTTCAAAACACCCTTGGAAATTAGATGTTTGTGAGCTTAGAGGAGTTTGAAGAAGTATGTTGTTCACCCTTCTGGTATATCACTTCAGTAGGTTGGAGGTGCATTAAAGTATATATTGCACAATGACAGAACAATAAGCAGTCATCACCCAGTCGAACTCAATCCAAAAGACTTGACAATATTGCTGACCCTTTCAGCAAAAGTACTGGATGTGATCTTCTTGCACGGAATGTGGAATGGGTTTGAGACAGCATCAACATATGCAGCATCGAATCTTCTGAAAAATTGTTATTATTTCAGAAAGATTTTTTCGGGAAAGCTTCCATTTTTTCCGATCAATCTTTCGCCTCTTTCATTCATCTGAAAGAAGAGAAGTTTCAGATAAAGAGTTCTATTTAATTTCTTCTTTTCGACTCTTTCTCTAAGTTGCTTTTGGGAAGAAGGGACCAAGGAAGAGTTAGAAAGTGAGGGTGAGCAGAAAAAAATGAATAAAGAATTTTTTGTTGGAAAATTCTCTACTTTACAATTGTCCATTGCAATGTGTGCACGTACGTGAGTTCATGATAAATCATGACACAATTTTGCATCCTTTTCATGCAATAGAATACACTATGATTGTACGATGGACACTAGATCCAAGCAAATGCAAATTAGTATACATAATACAAGACACTGAATTTAACAATCAAAAATTTTACTTTCTTGTTCTACATTTTGTTTAAAAATATTAAGTGGAAGTACCACGGAACTAGTAAGAAAGTGATACTATTTCCAACCATTGCTCTGTTATGTTAAACACAGGGAATGATGCCTTCGTATGAAATTCCCCCAATTTATGTAAAGGGCTATTGTTTATATGAATATTCCCTGGTTTATTTTTATTTACCTTTATATGTAAATGAAAACACTTAAGGAATAAATTTTTTGTTAAATCGTTTCTATTGGTTTTTCTCTATTTGTTGTTTAATCATCTTTTTAATACAAAAGCCTTTCCGTTCGCTTGTTTTTGTGTTTTATAGGACCTTGCAAAATATTTTCTCGTTTGTTTGTTTCATTTTATCTATTTTGTCTTTTTTAAATAGAAGTAAAATTATGAGTAAAGAGTCGATCTAGTCCTTTAAATATTTTCTGGACACATGGCAAGTATCAAGCCCACTATTGAACATTACCCCAAGCTATTGACACTGGTGCAAATCCGCTCCCTTCTACCCTCCTTCTTCAATTTTTTTATGATCCAGAAAAATTATAATATCTAAAGTCTCCTGTCACTATTAGTGTATTTCTTGTCCTAAAGATTCAGGCGTTGACAAATTCAACCCTACGGTATATAATGTATTATCTATGTATGGGCAAAGCTAGTATGTTGGTTACGAGTTTGGTATGATTCAATAATTTTAGCCCGAACTTTATATTTGTATTAAAAACTTATTTAGTATTAGTAGTTATTAATTTAAAACTTGATAATTTAAAAAACCTAAAATTTCGAAGATATTATACAAAGTTTTAGGAGATAAAGTCTCCACATAAAAATCAGCATAAGCTTATACAAAGTTTGGTTGGAATTTGAGGAGATCTAATATCCATATAGAAATTGGCATTAACTAATATTACAATATTTGATTGTCCCTATTGATTTTCTTTGTAACTAATACATGTATAATTTATGCGAAAATTTATATATAATTTTATACGAAATACAATGTGAAATAAAGTTGCAGGAATGAGTAATCATGGATAACAATTGTTAAAATGAAAAACTAACCACCATAATCATAAGATTTTTTTTATTTTATTTAAAAAGTAAAACAAATATTTTAGGTTATACACGTACTAATATATAGTAGAGTGTCCCTCCTAAACTATGGTAGAAAGGACAAATGATTGAATGATTAACAAATAGGCAACGTATCAATGCAACAACCTATAATTTTTTTATGGTGATAACAAGACATAAAATGGCCTGCCTCCAAAAATCTGATCTCAAAATCGAGATGGGACCCACCCCCTCCCTCTCTCTCCTCACAGAGGTCCCGCATATTCTGCTAGTAAATTATAGGTGAAACTAAAACAGAAGAAGAAGAGCGTTTCATGGAAGCTAGGTACAGTGAATAACGAGTTCCTCAACAAGAAGAGCTCTTAAGATTTTGCTGTATATGTCACAAGGAAAAGCCTTTTGATGAGGATGACAACGATGATGATGAAAATGTGAATCAATCAAATAAAAAGGATTATCATTGTTCCGAAGTCCTGAACTTAGATTAAAAAATTCAAAAGTTAATGACAATAGGTCCTGAACTTATACTAAGAAGCCCAAAGTTAATAATAAGTCCTGAATTTACAGTTACAAGTTCAAAAGTTAAGGACAATAGGTGCTGAAGTCCTGAACTTAGACTAAGTAGCTCAAAAGTTAAGGATAATAGGTCCTGAACTTAGGCTAAGAAGCCCAAAAGTTAAAGGCAATAGGTCCTGAACTTAGACTAACAAGCTCAAAAGTCAAGGACATTTGGTCCTGAACTTACAGTTACAAGTTCAAAAATTAAGGACAGGTAGTCCTGAAGCCTGATATTAAGTTCAAAAGTTAAGGACATGTAGTCCTGAAGTCCTGAACTTAGAGTTACAAGTTCAAAAGTTAAGGACATGTAGTCCTGATGTCCTGAAGTTAAGGACATAAACAGAAGAGTATTTTTATCCAGGAAGTTAAAGTTTATTAAAATAGTGGCTAAAAAAGTAAAAACATTTTAAACAGTGGCTTAAAAATAAATACATGTATTATTAATGGCTAACCATGCACTTCTCCCGTTATTTTCAGGTCCGTAAATTTAGAAGATTAAGTAGGCGTTTGGACATGTTCCAATTTTTTTTCAAAATTGGAATTTCTCTGAAATTTGGATTGAAGATGAAGTTAGTATTTTTTTATAATTTTTACAACATATTTGTATGTCTTTTTTCCAAAACCATAAAACATAATTAATACCCCATAATTTATAAAAAATATCAAAATCACCCAAATTTGATTATCCTACTTGAAATAAACAATCAAATACTATTTTTTATTTTTGTTTTTGATGAAGTAAATATTATTGGCCAAAGGAATCAAGAAGATGCAAATGTTACAAAGAAAAGAAAGTAGCAGCCCTAAAAATCAACAAAATATATATTATAAACGATCAAAATGCTATTGTTTTTAAAAATATAAGGTAAATTTGTAAATTTAAAAACTTAAAAATCCCTATTTTCAATTGAGAAAGTGATGAGAACCACTTTTTCAAATTTGAAAATAGATTTTCAAGTGAAAAGGGAAAAAATAATAAGAATTGTATGTCCAAACATTGTTTTCAAAGTTTTTTTGAAAAAAAAGAAAAAAAATACATGTCCAAACGCGCTCTAAGCTTCATTTTGGCAATTTATTATGCTGCAAGCCTTCAACCTTCTGAAAAATCAGTCCATCCCAGGACACCAAAGGCCTACTTCCCCACCACCTTCCTTCCTTAGTTGAATAAATCTAAGATGTCAATTCTTCCTTGTTTCAAAAGTAACAAATTTACCATTGAGGAAAGGATCCACAGTATGAAAGAAACAAGCATTTTCACAACTATATTATAAAATAAAGACTTAAAGTAAAGAAAGAAACCAAAGACAAGTAGAAAGAGAAAGAGGAATTTATTATTCGAATTTCAAACTGATGTACATAATGAACTGAAACCACTTATATTTATAGAAGAAAGAAAGCTACTGTGTAAGCTGCTACTGCAAGCTGCTGTGTAAGCTGCTACTGCAAGCTGCTACTGCAAGCTGCTGTGTAAGCTGCTACTGCAAGCTGCTGTGTAAGCTGCTACAACACCATATACGGATAATCTTTTACTGATAGCAATGTTTATCGATAATAGAGTACTGAATGGATAAGTTCATTATACCTAGTATAGATAATCTTCTACTAGGGGTAATGATTCTCCATAATAGAGTATTGAAAGGATAAGCTTATTATACCCGGTATGGATAATCTTTTACCGGAGGTAAAGTTTATCCATAACCGGATACTGAAAGGATAAACTTATTATACCCAGTATGGATAATCTTCTACCGGGGGTAATGTTTATCCATAACCGGATACTAAAAGGATAAGCTTATTATATCTGATATGGATAATCTTCTACTGGGGGTAATACTTATCCATAACCGGATACGAAGTGATAAGTTTCTCCAGGAAGCTTATTTCCAATAGAGTACTAAATAGATAAACATATTTACGGCGGAGTCCCATATGGATAAGTTTCTTCAGGAAGCTTATTTACAACGGAGTACTAAAAGAACATCCATAATATAATATATTTATAACACTCCCCTTGGATGTTCATTAAAAGATAATGTGCCTCATTAAAAATTTACTATGAAAAACCACGTGGAAAAAATTCATAGTGAAGGAAAAAGAGTACACATATTTAGTAATACGCATTGCTAGGTGCCTCATTAAAAAACTTATAAGGAAAACCCCATGGGAAAAAACTTTAGTAAGGAAAAAAGAGTGAATCGCGTATTCCCTCATGAAAACCTTGTCTCAAATATTTTAGTTCCACATTCCAATCTTGTATACCATCTTCTCAAAAGTTGAATTTTGTAGAGAATATAATCCACCACTATTTCAGATCGATTAAATTAATATCATAAAATCAAGAAGCTGCTATAAGTTATTTTATTGGGTTGCTTGCAACCTGCCTGCATCAGCTGCTTGTAGAAAAATTCCAACAGAGTACTAAATAGATAATCTTCTTCAGGAAGATTATCTACAGCGGAATAATAAATGAACACCCACAAAAATATTTTCAAAACCTGAATGGATAATCTTCTACCGGGGGTAATGATTATCCATAATGTAGTACTGAAAGGATAAGCTTATTATACCCGGTATGGATAATATTCTACCGAAAATAATGTTTATCCATAATAGGATACTGAAAGAATAAGCTTATTATACCCGGTATGAATAGTCTTCTACCGAGGGTAATATTTATCCACAACCGGGTACCAAAGTGATAAGCTTCTCCAGGAAGCTTATTTTCAATATATTACTAAATAGATAAACATATTTACGGCGGAGTCCCATTTGGATAAGCTTCTTCAGGAAGCTTATTTACAACGGAGTACTAAATGACATAGCATTTTCTGTTAATTTACTAGCAAGGTATAGTTCTTCTCCTACACGGATTAAGGATCCGTACTTACCTCCTGAAGAGAATGATGAACTATTTGGTCCAGATATATCCAAGTCTCTGCACTGTACTCTTCTTGCTCGGATTTTTTCTAATTGGATTTTTCCTGGTAAGGTTTTTAATGGGGCAGCTTGCAATGTATATTATTAATGTACCAATTGCACTGAAATAAGGTACTTCGGGACCAATGAGTTCTTCATCCTCTTCTGGAGGTTGGGACGGATCCTTATTCACTTCAAGTGATTGAATATCCATTGGTGTACTTAATGAGTACACTTTGTCCATGTAAAAGTATTTTAATACCCTTTTGGAGCTCTTATGGACTTCCAACAGGATTTATGTCACCAATATAAACAGCAAGTGTAACAAATTATGATAATATTTTCTATATAAAAATACATGGACAAATAACATAATTTATGTAACTTTTTTTAAAGCAAATATTCTCTTAGGCGACTATACTACATGCGCCCAGATTACTTTAAACGGTACAATGACCTTTGTAATCTGATCAAGTACATTTCTCGATACTTTTGAACTATATGCTTCATGCATTTTATATCCTTTAGCGATATTCATATAGATTTAATCAAATAATCCAGATAGGTTATGAATGCCATGACATCTTCAGGTGTCTGGATTGCAGGTCCGATCGTCACAATCTTTTACAATATTGGGCACTATATTGTATTAAATCGTCGACGATCATTTTTTATCGGTTCGCAAGCTACATAACCTGTTGAGATCTCATCACTTTAATTATTTTCAGGTACCTGAACTTCTTCGGAGTTTCATAAAATGTTATGTCGTGAGCGCTTCTTGAGCTCATTTCCTCCTTATTATGATCAATTTGATTATTAGCTCCTTATTATTTTTCGAGGGTTGTTACCTTCGGAATCGATTGGTCTACCACGCATCATGCGTACAGTAAACTTTATCCTTCAGGGACTTTAATTTTAATATGAGCATTTGCATCTGAAATATGATATTTAATTTTGGATCAACAAATGCTTCTGGCATTTTACTTGAATTATCTTCTGGGTGAGGATCATATTGATGATAATTCGATTCATATAGCATATTTTTCAGCTGTTTATTCCATCCCCTAAATGATAGAAAACTAACATATATTCCCAATCTTCTTTCGAAACATATCTTTGTGCATTGCGGTGGAGAAATTAACCATATACCACACATCAAAAGATAGTAAAAATATTTGGTTTCTGATCCTAAACCAATTGTGATGGGAGGACTTATCATATATTGTTGGTCTGATACATACAAATGTTGTTGTATGCAATTTAGAATATCTTAGACCAACATATGAAGCTTTGTTCTCACAAGAAATAGTTTAGCCATTCGTAGGAGGAATTCATTGCTAAACCAGCTTGGATATAAACCATCATTATCAAGATGAACTACCTTGATCTCATAATCTGAAAGTTATGCTTTTAATTGAGAAAAGCAATCTCAAATGTCAAACTGCAGGTTGACATAAACATACATGTAACCATCTTATATATGCATCTATAAGTGGTTCACATGACAGGTGAATGAGCCCTTATTCACTTTTTATATATTTCAGAATCGGGGATCTTAATCCCAACTTTAGCTGGTAGAATCAATTTGTTATGAGAACAAGTAACACAAGAGAATTCTTTGAAGAATCTTTTAGTTCTTCATGTATGCTTATCTGAATTCTCAAATAGCTCATTTAAAAATGGCAAATGAAAACTTCAAGTTTATCATGGCATGTGCTACTTCTTAGTAAACTTCTGATTTACTGTGGCTACATGATGTAGTATAAATTAAAGAATAGGGCGGGTAACTTCTCACATATATATTATTTTTTCCCCTATGATTGTGGAAACATGAAAATTATCAATCTTTCAATTATTTGTAGTCCCAATATGATAGCCATTTATATTAGTAAACTTCAGGTTTACACTATATATTTTGACCACAATCATATAATATGAATGATATATTTGAATACAAACTCTTCGAGGGCCTTCATATATTATCCACAACCTAATATTTATTGGATACTATCAGTGTCATGTGTCTTCTAGACAAACAGTTAGCTCTTCAGAAGCTTTTGATAATTTTTGTACTACGAAATATTGCCCACACTTCTGCTGTCATGAGAGAAAATTATAAACAAAAGAACAATAGAAAGACAATACTAAATTTATAAATGTAAAAGATTAAGAATTTCAGTATTTCTACCATCAACTTTGTGACAAATGTCTCATTCAGGGAGAAATACCATTAACATCAAATCCGCAACCACATAGTCATTACATCTTTTGGGGATAGATACATGAGTTGTTATTTCCTTCGGGGAACACGATAACTAACCAAAACATATTAATGTGGTTGTAGTAGAAAATATTCTACAAAAATGCTTTTGACTTGGAATGATATTTAATAAAATATTCCAAGATATTTTACGTACAACAAGTACGTGCGATAATGATCTTTATGCCACAAAAATAAAATTTATATCATTTATTATTCTATCTCTTCAGGAGGTGAGTTGTGGTATCTTTTCATTCACTCTAGGGAATGAATTAATATTATCAAAAGTTCTCTTCTTTCAGGAAATTGAACATAATTATCTGAACGTATATTATCACATCAAATTGTGATATTTCAACCTCTTTAGAATATTTACCACTTCAGGAGCAAATCAAGGCGTGCATTTAATATAGAGAAATTTTCTCTAGCTTATCTTCAATTGTAACCATAGAAAGTCTAAATTATCACTTCTGATGATTATAGGCATATACCACTTCTGGTGATTAACGAAATTTAGTTACAATGAGATATACAAAACGTAACCACTTCTGGTGGTTAAATATTTCTTGTAAACTCTGCTAGAGTTTAAGTGGATTCAACAATATTACTCCACTTTATAATCCTTTATTAAGATAATAAGGACGAAAATAAATACCAAAATCGGTACTATATACGTAACATATAACCAAGCAAGCGATAAATATAAGCAAGAAGCTGAAAAAATTACTTTACACAAATTTGGCCACTCCAGGCATACGTGATATCCTCATCACTATTTTTACGGAGAAAAGCTTATCACCTCAAGGATATAACCTGCCTTATGATGCGCGGAGTGAACAAGATCTAACCACGGATGTAAGAGCGTCACCTTACATCAGAGATGAACGCTGACATAGAAATTAAATTCAAAGTAAGTGCTCAGTTGGTTAGAGGCTCGTGCTGATAACGTGTTATAAAATAAAGACTTAAAGTAAAGAAACCAAAGACAAGTAGAGAGAGAAAGATAGATTTATTATTCGAATTTCAAACTGATGTACATAATGAACTGAAACCACTTTTATTTATAGAAGAAAGGAAGCTGTTGTGTAAGCTGCTACTGCAAGGTGTCATGTAGGCTGCTAGGCTGCTAGGCTGCTATTGCAAGCTGTTGTGTAGCCTGCTACAATACCAAATATGGATAATCTTTTACTGATAGTAATGTTTATCGATTGCGGAGTACTGAATGGATAAGTTCATTATATCCAATATAGATGATCTTCTTTAGGGATAATGATTATCCATAATAGAGTACTGAAAGAATAAGTTTATTATACCCGATATTAATCTTCTATCGGATTTAATGTTTGTCCATAACAGGATACTAAAAGAATAAGCTTATTATACCCGGTATGAATAATCTTCTACCGGAATAATGTTTATCCATAACCGGATACTGAAAGGATAAGCTTATTATACCCGATATAGATAATTTTCTACCGGGAATAATGCTTATCCATAACCGAATACTGAAAGAATAAGCTTATTATACCCGGTATGGATAATCTTCTACCGGAATAATATATATCCATGACCGATTACCGAAGTGATAAGCTTCTCCAAGAAGCTTATTTCCAATAAAGTACTAAATAGATCAACATATTTGCACAGAGTCCAATATGAATAAGCTTCTTTAGGAAGCTTATTTACAACGGAATACTAAATGAACGTCCATAATATAATATATTTATAACAAACTCAACCAAAAACATCTATTTTCATCGAGTCAAAAACTGTATGCCTATGAAAAAAGTTTTTCCTTTGAGCAAAGAGTTGTGGGGTTTGCTCACGAGAACAAAGAACTAACGGTGCAAGAGAAGCTTATATTTAAAAAACAAGAGTCCACGACATTCATTTGCAGTCTCAAAACTCACTGATACATACAGTGAACAGAATGGGATTCAAAGTGAAACACAAAAAATACTGTAAATAATGATATCTAATTGCATACTTCAAAAGAAAGGAAACACAAATTAGCACTTATAGTGAATATAATAAACCCTTCTATCAATGATAGGGCAAACATGAGGAAATCGGGATTACTCTACATTAATGTCAAAACTGATCTTTAAGTAGAGCTCAATAGGATCTTATTAGGAGCTTCCTACTTCAAACCTCAAAATCTAAACTATCCTGTCCCTCCACACTTGGCAGCGTTAAAATAAAAAAAGGAATCCCAGAAAGCTAGTCAGAGCAGTACTCCTAGAAAAAGAAAATCCTCTCGATTTTTACAGGACATCTACTCAGCAGTTTCAAACTAACAATATCAAACTGGTCAGGATCACCATCACAAATCATAAACCTAGAATGGATAAAAAATAATAAGATCAACAACAATAGATAAATAAATAAAATAAAAGAAAAGAAAAGATAAGTGCTTCAAAAAGACTTCCAGCATTTTTGCATCAAGTTACGAGAGCTTCACATTAAACCAAGACTTCATAACAGCAAAAGGAGGTTCAAGCCACTTCATCGAATAACAAAGTCAGGGGTCCAAAAGCAAATACCATACTCACAAATTTACCAACACAAAAGATTGTTCATACGATCTAGTAAGATATATTCCAAATTTATCCCCAGATTATGAGATTTAAAGTTCACTCAAATGCCCAAGCATTCTCCCTCCTAACCTCCTCTTCTTCCTCTGGAGTGAAGTCATTCTTGATGTTAAAGGTCTTCCGGATCTCCTCTGGTGTCTTCCCTTTAATCATGTCAGCCACAGTTTGACATGTGAGATCAAGCAGGCTCTTGATGTTCAAGTAGTTGGCAGCCTGGGAAATAACAAAATGAACCAGTTCACAGCAAGTAAAATTTCAACATCCAAAAGCTCTACTCAAAAAGAGGGAACGCCAATGTTTATCATCACCAGAATTAGATAGGAACAAGAGGCAGATATTAATGACTGTCCCTGTAGTGTAGACAATACCTAGACAAGATGCTGACAGAATGAAACAAAAAGGACCAAAGGATCAACTAATAACAGCAAAAATCAGTAAATTTACAGAAAATAATTCAATAGCAACAACTGACTGCTATTAAAAGGGAAAAGAAGAAGCATGGCCAAAACTAGGGCACATAAGGGCACTGTCATCATTTTCAACAAATTGGTGCTTGGGCAAACTGCCTATATGACTACATGTGAGAAAGCCTAAAGGTCTCAGAGAAAAATAAAAAGCCTTGGCAAACATGTATATGGAACAAGTTTAAAACAGTTCCGTGTGGTAATGATTTGTAAAGAGGGTACAAACAATAAGATAGGAACAGCCTGATGAGCACTAAATTCGTACTCCCTCGTTAAACAAAATGAATCTTCAGCTTAGACTAAAGGTAAGACATTTGTCCAAGGCCCTATAGGTAATCAAAGGTGAGGATGAAAAGCCATAAACTCAAAGGAAAGATTTCATTTCAAGGCACAAGTAGCTTTAGAAGATCAATAAAAAACCTCCTTTTTGTAAGGAAAGGCACCCCCTTCCTCCATTCTTCACCAAATATCCCGGGACCAAATTACAGAAAAGTGATTACAGGGGACTTAGGAAGCAAGGATTTTTCTCCATCAACACAGCCAATTCTAGTTTCTTTCTCCATTCTATCCAAATTCAAGTTAGACGAATACACTTCACCCTCCTCCATAATGGTATCCATTAGTGAAGGAAACCTAATTCAGCCTTGATAGAGAAAAGAGAAGGAACTACCAACAACTTCCTATGGGGATCCCATTGGTTATCTACCAGTTTAGCAGGGAGTACAAATATATTTAAGAATTCAACACTCTCAGTTTCTCGAGACTCAAAAGCTTCTGCATTAGTAGTTGCCTATCTAGCTCCAAATGAAAATGTTTCAAAAGATACAATCCATTCATTTCCCGAAATCACCAGCATCAAACTCTTCTTTGCAACATCCTCAAATAGCAGAAGATAGCCAATGTCCTCCTCACACATGACTCCTAAGTTAGGTAATCCAGTATTTTATTGCATAAGATGCGCCAATTCCTCACATAGGGACCATGACAAAAGGTGATCAACTGAAGAGATAATAACACATCGCTCCCATATATTAGGGGTTCTCAAACTAACTATTGCAAGAACCGCCTACCCTTATAACCTAACAAGGCTAAAGTGAATTGGAGGGGTTATACATACCAAGACAATGGCCTATTGCTCTGAATTAAATGAGGAAACAGGGAGAACCTCACACTTAATATTGGTTGGATTTCGGAGGGATTTCCAGAGGCACAGCAGCAAGCTGGACAAGGTGAATACCAAGCTAGGCAATATTGTGAAGAACCTAAGCTCCTTTATTTTTTTTAATACTCGGAACAACGGCTCAGCCCCCATAACCTTTCTCGCTAACATACTGGTTTCGAACCACTGACTAGCTCCTAATCCAGACATCATCTGCTAGGCTCTTACCACTACATCAAAGCCCCATGGGACAAACCAAAGCTCCTTCATCAGACTTTACCAGTTAGGTCTGTGACCAAAGGAGCTCCAACGGAGACACCAACATATTATCTATCCCAAGATCAATATAGCGAATAGTATCATTCAATCAAACAGTATGAAGGTACAAACAAGAACATGAATCAACGGGAAACATAAAGATGATTGTAATAAAATAAACATATAAGAGATACAGACAAGAAAAAAGGGAAAGGAGGTGCAAACCAAGATGAGATCAAAGAGGGTGGCCTGGTCAACTTTAACAAAATCAGAATCAAAGGCCTTAAGCTCATCCTCAGAAGCCTTATCCTCAGCTTTGGTAGCATCAACATGGCGCTTGCAGTACTCGATAACCTTAGCCAAGATCTTGCTGGTCACATTAGGAAGGGGGATGCTGGTGTCGGCGCAATCATCTTCAATCATATGCTTTATCGTCTGAGATTCCAAAGCCACCGCTTCCTCCACCTCGAAAGTCTCGCCGTTCGAGCTCTTCAATACGATCATCTTAGAGGACGACATCGTAGCAACACTAACCCTAGAATTGAGATTTTTTGAGATATATTGAGAGAGAGAGAGAGAGAGAGATAATGGATGCTGAAAGAATGAGAGAGTTGTGTGTGGGAAGGCCTTTATAGAAGGTTCGGGATCTTGGTAATTTTCGATTTACCGCGAGGTTACTCATATTTACCTTTACCGCTCACCGAGTCATTTACAGCCGACCCCACCCAACGCTACCCAAAAAAAGATTTCCTTACTTTTCCCTAAAGAAACTATTCTTTCGTTCCAAAAGCAAAACAAAAATTGAAATTGTCGGTGTTTGGTATAACGGAAAATGTTTTCTTAAAAAATAAATAGTAATTTTATTTACTTTTTGGTGTTTAATATGTAAATTAAGAAAAAGTTCAAAAATAATCAGAAATAATTTAGATATAATAAATAAGAAGTCATAAACTTTCAAACCAACAACCTTCCGAACCGACAAATTTCATAAACAATCAAAACCACAGAATTTCAAACCCGTAAACTTTATAATTTTTAAACTCGTAAACCTCTTAACTCGTAATTTTGGAACTTGCAACATTTTGAACCATTAAAAGGATAAATAAAAAAAATTAAAACCGAAAAATATATTAATTTTTTTTTTCGGGGTTTGTGGAGAATCAGGGGACGGCAAGGGTGGGGGCAGTAAAACGAAAAAAAATAAAAATTTAAATTATATTGAGAAAAAAGTAATTTTTTTGTGCGAGTGGGGTGCTGGGGGTGGGTGATGGATGGTGTATAAAAATAAAAAAATAGAAATTTAAATTGCAAAAAAAATAATTAAGGAAAAAAATAAATTTTTTTGATTTATTTTTGGTGGAGGTGGGGTGGGATGGAAGGATAGTAGGGTGGATGCTAATGGAAACTAAAATCTGAAAAGAAAAAAAAATATTTTTTGGAGAGGGGGTGAGGTGGTTTGGTGAGGGTGGGAAGATTGAGAATGAGTTTTGAAAAAAAAAATTCTCTTGGAAAATATTTTCCTCCAATTAGAAGAAAATGAGTTGATAAGAAAATATTTTCATAACATTTAATCCAACCAAACATGAAAAAAAATAAAAACTATTTTTCGAAAAATATTTTCCTTCGTACCACACACGAAGTCACTTAATATATCTATTTTCCGTATTAATTCGTAGATCTATTCGCTAACTAGAATTTAGAACTGATCAAGTTGCATAAATTAATTCATTTTCTTATTGTTAAAAAAAGATGGCCGACATATCGTACTAGCAAGTCTTTTTGATACTTTAATGGTGATAGCATTACATTAAATGAGATAAGAAATGTCAAACTGCATTCGGGCTTCTTTATCCATGAAAATTATTGCAGAAGAGTCAAAGCCATAACTTAAATATGAAGATAATAATGCCAAAGGATATTGCTAGCGCTAGAGAAATTTTTCTGTAAAAGGTTTTGTAATTTCTCTAAGAACAGTAATGGTGGGTTCATTTGCCATTTTGCTTCTTTTACGTATGAGCTACAATACAAAACACGAAAATGATGATTCGACGGCTCATCCAACATCCTACGTACTAAAGAAGACTAATGTATATGGTCAAATTTGATCATAGACGTTTTATACGTCTTTGAGCGTACTTCGATTAAAGTAGTGGTATAACTCGGACGTGCCAATAAAGGCGATGTCGTTTAATATTCAGCGCATTTACTAAGAAGACACTACCTATTTTTATACCTTTTTATTATTTCGAGAAAGATCTCCTATTATATAAAAGAGACATTCACATTGTAAAGGGGCATCATTATGATTCTCGAATAATATAACTATTTTCTCTCTCTACCTATCTCTACCTATCTCTATCTCAAACGATTACATCTCACTTAAGTCCACATCATCTTTTTATTTTTCAGATCTACAATAACAATATCGTTCTTCTAATCTCTAGGTCATATTATATTTGATTATGATGTACCCTCATTTATTTTTTATTATTTTTAAGCTTACAAAGTATATCAATAACTTTTGAGCCAAATAATTTGGCGCTGTCTGTGGGGATTTCGAGAATCAAAATCATAGTTAGCACATAGAGAAAAATCGACAACCATTCTCTACACCACACAAAAACAAAAGATGGCCGAAAATAACACAAGAATAAAAATAATAGTGGGTGTTACAACCAATCTCTTGTGTTCTCTCAACGAGACTGATGACGAAGGAATCTTGAATGCGGTTAGCACCACCCTAGGTGCAGAGATCTCGCCTTCAACATCTGTTGCTAAGGAAGCACCCTCGGTGGTTAAAAAGCTATTGGAAGAATAGCTAACAAGTACCCTAAATGGCTTGGTTGAGAAGTCACCGCAAAACAGCCTCAGGTGTACACCAACATTCGGCATCGGTGCTGCCATGGGTGAACCCGAAGTTGTACGAGCAAATAATGGGCCCGTTGATGTGCAAATCAACGATGGCACGCTCACAGCATCCTTAGGAAAATGGAAGAAATGGAAAATGAAAATAAAGCACTCCGCGACCAAATGAAAGAACATCAGGAGAGGGAAGACAAGATCCCCGGCGCTCCCAAGTTGCTACTAAAATGCAAAGTGGGGAGGTTCGTCGAACAACCGTATACCGAAGAAGTTGCCCTGCACTCCATCCCGAAAACCTTCATAATGCCGCCCTACTTGAGGGTATACGATGGAACCACAGATACCGAGGACTATCTGGTCCACTATGTCACCACCGAGAAGGGCAATTACCTATCAAAAGAACATGTACTATTGGTGCTACTGAAGAAGTTCGGCGAGACGTTTACAGGAGAGGCCCTGACGTAGTACTCTCAGCTACCAGCTAAGGCAATATCAACATTAACAGAAATGGTGGATAAGTTCATCACCGCCCATGCAGGTGCAAAGAAAGCGGAAGCAAGGGTCAACGACATCTTCGCCGTCAGGCAAACAACAGAAGAGGGACTCAGGGACTTCGTGGCCAGGTTTAACAGGGTACGGATGAGTCTACCAAACGTGTCGGAAGGTATGGCAGTCGCCGCTTTCCAGAACGGACTAAATAAGGACGGTTCGTGGGCAACTAATAAACTGTTGATCCGCCTTATGAAATATCCCCTACCACATGGGAGGAAATCCACAATGCCTACTGTGCGGAGGTACGAGCGGACGAGGATGATCTTAATAGGCCAACCCAACGACTAACAACGATACACTCAGAAATAAGGAGGGATCGACGAGAACAACTCCCACGCTTCGATAAAGATCAACACCAGCCTCACATTAGATCCTCCCATCCGCTCCACCCAGGCATACAGACGCACTACAGGGACACGTCTCCCCACTCCGAAACGAAAGAGGTACACCCCCTTTATTATCCACCCATAGCTTTTGTGTGTCTCCTTCAGAAATAGTGTACGCACTGGAGAAGTTGGGCATGAAAGTACAGTGGCCGCAAAAGAAGAAATCATGCCCCACCACAAGGTAATCAAACGTCCTTTGTGAGTATCATCAAGAACGGGGACACAAGATCGAATTCTCCATAGGCCTACGACAAGAGGTAGTCAGAATGCTGAACCTAGGATACCTCAGGGAGTTGCTCAGTGACAAAGGGAAAACCAACTTTGCACGCGGATGGGAACAACCCCACGGGCCGTCGAAGCCGCCTTCCCCAGCACGTACAATAAATATGATCGTCGGAGGTAGAGATGACTTGGAGATCAATCACGTTAAGTTTACCATCACGCACAAGCTAAAATGGACCATCGCCCATGAACGGTATGGTGACTTCGAAAATAGTACCACCTTCGATAAGTCTGATGCCGATGGTTTGTCTTTCCTTCATTATAACGCTTTAGTTATCACTTTACGTATCACCGATGTGGATGTTAAAAGAATCATGGTTGATGAAGGATGTGGCGCCTGTATTATCCATCCGAGGGTCCTCGTACAAATGGGACTCGAGGATAAGATAATACCACACTGCATAACACTAACTAGTTTTAACATGCAGTGGAACGGACATCCGGAGAAATACCACTACCAGTTTTAGCAGGAGGAGTCACGCTGGAAACAACTTTCCACGTGATGAACTAGGAAACAACGTACAACGCCATCATAGGAGACCATGGATACATGCCATGCAATCCCCTCAAGATTTTACCAAGTGATCAAATTTCCTACCCCATGGGGAGTATTCAGCATTCAAGGCGAGCCATGCACCGCACAGAAATGCTACAAAATAGCTCAAGACTGCGCCCATACCAAACAACTAAAGGGGGAAAGTGTAGAGGCATAGCAATCAGCCGTGTTGGGGACTAAGTTCAGTCCAATAACGGACGCTATTAGAGATCCCGACATTGCGGAGGCCTGTAGAGTAACGGTCGAAGATCTCGACCCAGTCCAATTGGTCGACACCAACCATACAAAAAGAGCCTATATCGGGCACGGAATCACCAACCCAAGTAAGTATCGTGAATTCCTAACTAACCTTGCAGATTTATTTGCTTTTTCCCATTCTGATATGCCGGGAATCCCGTGAGACATTGCCACCCACAGGCTGAATGTCGATCCATTACACCTGCCATGCGATAGATGAGAATAAAGTTCAACGCCGCTATCAATGAAGCGGTTAGGAAGGAAGTAGATAAGTTACTGGCCAACGATTCCATCAAAGAATCGAAGTACCCCCAATGGGTCATGGTCAAAAAGGAAATAGAGAAGTGGAGAATGTGTGTGGATTTTACCGATCTGAACAGGACATGCCCTAAGGATTCGTTCCCACTACCCCACATCGACTAGTTGATCGATGCCACCGCGGGACACGAACTGTTGAGCTTCCTAGATGCCTACTCCGACTACAATCAAATCATGATGGCCGAGGAGGACCAGAAAAAGGACTTTCATCACACACCATGGAGCATATTGCTACAAAGTAATGCCGTTCGGGCTCAAAAAATGCAGGGGCTACGTACCAAAACAGGTTACTAAAATGTTCAAAGAACAGCTCGGTAAAACTATGAAAGTCTATATTGACGATATGCTGGTGAAGTCGACAAGGAAAGTGGACCACATCGACCATCTGAAAGAAGCCTTTGAGATATTGAGAAGGTACGGAATGAAGCTGAACCCCGAGAAATGCGCCTTCGGCGTATCCTTAGGGAAATTCTTAGGATTTCTCGTATCACAAAGAAGCATCGAGGTTAGTCCAGATCAAATTAAGGCGATAGATGCCATACCTGAGATTTTGAACAGCAAAAAATAGATACAAAAGCTGACGGGGCAAATAGCCGCCCTATCCAGGTTCATCTCACGATCCTTCGACAGGTTCCATAAATTTTTCAACGTGTTGAAAAAGGACAATGGGTTTCAATGGAACGAATAATGCGTCGAAGCCCTGAGAAAATTGAAAGCATATCTATTTTCGCCACCACTGCTATCCAAAGCAAATCCAGATGAGTCCTTGCTGGTGTATCTGGCCGTATCCGAGGTCGCCATCTGTGCAATCTTTGTTCGTAAAAATGAAGGTACACAATCTCCTATTTACTATATTAATAAAACCTTAGTGGACGCCGAAACATGGTATCCACACCTCGCAAAGTTAGCTCTGGCATTGGTCGTAGCTTCACGGAAGCTCCGACCCTACTTTTAGTGCCATCCAATAAAAGTAGTAACGACCTTCCCCCTAAGAAGCATCCTACATAAGCCTGAATTATCAGCCAGGCTCGCCAAATGGGCCATAGAGCTTAGCGAGCATGATATTTCATATTACCCAAGAAATGCCATCAAGTTGCAAGTACTTAATGACTTTGTAGCCGATTTTAGTGTTGAGATACTACCAAAGTCGAAACTCGAGGCACGTCGTGCCCCCTCCAACACCGACCTATGGGCTCTTTACACTGACGGTGCCACTAATGCTTCGGGATCGGGACTGGGATTCGTTCTCGAGGTCCCCACAGGAGAAACTATTCGCCAGTCCATACGATGTCCCAAAATGACTAACCAAGAGGCCGAGTACGAGGCTGTTATTGCAGGCATAAAGCTAGCCATCAAATATGGGGCTCGACGAGTCGTTCTCCAATACGATTCCCAACTCGTAGTTAACCAGGTCACAGGGACTTACCAAATCAACGAGCACAAATTGTAAAAATACCAGTTGGAAATCCATGAATTAATGGCTGAATTCGACGAGTGCCGCTTCGAACAAATTTCGAGGGCACAGAACGTCGAAGCAGACAGTTTAGTAAAACTGGTCGCAACCACTAGAAACTTCAATAAAGAACCGTGGTCACCCTCCTTCATTCGGCCATTGATCACACTTAGGTACTCTCTTTAAATTTGAATTGGGACTGGCGCAACCAATTTGTGTCCTACTTGCAGGATGGGACACTCGCACTCGACAAAAAAGAAGCAAAGAAGCTCCACGTACAAGACGCCCTATATTGCTTGATAAATCACGAGCTCTATAAAAGAACATTTGGCGGACCCCTGGCCAAGTGCCTAGGGCCGCACCAAACAAAACCAGTACTTGAAGATGTACACGAATGTAACTGCAGTGACCATATAGGTAACCGCTCCCTCGTGCGCTACGTAATACAACCCGGCTATTACTAGCCCACTATGAAGAAGGTGGCTGCAGAATACGTTTGCCGATGCAAACAATGCCAAAAGTATGCCCCCACGATACATCAACCAGGAAAACACCTCCACTCAGTCACTTCACCATGGCCTTCAATTAAATGGGGGATGGACATAGTCGGTCCCCTACCAGCAGGACGAGGAAGGGTACGATTTCTGTTAGTTTTAACTAACTATTTCTCCAAGTGGGTGGAAGTAGGTGTGTATGCCCAAATACGCGTACAGGAAGTCATCGCCTTCATATGGAATAATATCATCTACCGATTCGGCATTCCTAAGGAGTTCTGTTGTGACAACCGGCGATAATTTATCAGCTAGAAGACGACAGAGTTCTTTCACAAATGGCATATTAAGCAAATACTCTCCACGCTATATCACCCCGCCACCAACGGCCAAGCAGAATCTTCCAACAACAATATTGAACATACTGAAAAAGAAATTTGAGGAAGCCAAAGGGATATGGCCCGAGCTACTGCCAAAAGTGTTGTGGGCACACCAGACCACACCCAAATCTAGGATAGGTGAAACACCATATTCAATGGTCTACGGAACCGACGCGGTCATACCAGTCGAAGTCGGCGAGCCAAGCTTGAGGTATTCATATACTAGGAGAGCAGAGAATGACATGAACAGACATCAAGACCTCGATGAGGCCGAGGAAAGAAGAGAAATGACCCACATAAGAATGGTGGCTCAGAATCAATAGGTCGAAAGATACTACAACAAATGAGCCAAAATAAGACCACTTAAAGTGGGAGATTACGTACTCAAAGCCAAAACATTGGCATCAAAAGACCCAAGAGAAGGAAAATTGGGCACCAACTAGGACGGACCCTACAAAATCACAGCAGCAGCGAGTAAAAGAGCATTCCAATTAGAAACAATAGAAGGTAAAACGCTCCAAAACAACTGGAACGTCGCCCACCTCAAATATGTCTATTTCTAAAAGATGTCTCCTGAGTCGTACTCTTTTTCCCTCACCCGAATTTTGTCCTAATTGGGTTTCTGGGGAAGGTTATTAACGAGGCGGCGAAGGGGACACCTGGAGATATTTGTAGAACGAGTTTATCCTACCGGCCTCTCCATCCACTCTCAAGACTGGCATGATAAAGGGATCAGACTAGCATGATCTCCAATGTGCAAACGGCTAAGGCCATCTCCAATGTATCAAACGGCTACGGCCAGCTCCAACGTGTAAATGGCTACGACTATCTCCAACGTGTAAACGATTATGGCTATCTCCAATATATCAAACGGCTAAGGACATCTTCAGTGTATAAACAGCTAAGGCCATCTCCAACGTGTAAACGGCTATGGCCATCTGCAATATATCAAACAACTATGGCCATATTTAGTGTATAAACAGCTAAGGCCATCTCCAATGTATCAAACAGCTATGGCCATCTCTAACATGTAAACGGCTATGGCCATCTCCAATATATCAAATGGCTAGGGCCATCAACACAAAATGGCTAAGGCCATCGACAATATTATGGCTAAGTCCATCGCCGTCAACCGTCGACCCAGTTCGACTACGGCAAGCAAGTGATTTGACGAAAGTCAAAGTCACGTATATAGCTAAGGCCATCGACAATACGTGGCTACGGCCATCAACGCGAAATGGCTAAGGCCATCTACAATATTATTTCTAAGGACATCGCCGACAACCGTCGACCTAGTTTCGACTACGACAAGCAAGTGATTTGATGACAGTCGAAGTAACATATATGGCAAAGGCCATCAAAACTATGTGGCTACGGCCATCAACGCGAAATGGCTAAGGCTATCAACAATATAATGGCTAAGGCCATCGCCGTCCACCGTCGACCCAGTTCGATTACGACAAGCAAGTGATTCAATGACAGACGAAGCCACATATGTGGCAATGGCCATCAACACTACGTGGCTACGACCATCAACGCGAAATGGCTAAGGCCATCGCCGTCAACCGTCGACCCAGTTCGACTACGACAAGCAAGTGATTCGATGACACTCGAAGTCACATATATGGTTAAGGCCATCGACACTACGTGGCTACAGCCATCAATGCAAAATGGCTAAGGCCATCGACAATATTATGGTTAAGGCCATCGCCGTCAACCGTCGACCCAGTTCAACTATGGCAAGCAAGTGATTCGATGATAGTCAAAGTCACATATATGGCTAAGGCCATCGACACTACGTGGATATGGCCATCAATGTGAAATTGCAAAGGCCATCAACAATATTATGGCTAAGGCCATCGCCGTCAACCGTCGACCCAGTTCGACTATGACAAGCAAGTGATTCGACGACAGTCGAAGGCACATATATGGCTAAGGCCATGGACACTAGGTGGCTACGGCCATCAACGCAAAATGGCTAAGGCCATCGACAATATTATGGCTAAGGCCATCATCATCAACCGTCCGCCCAGTTCGACTATGGCAAGCAAGTGATTCGACGACAACCGAAGTCATATATATGGCTAAGGCCATTGACAATATTATGGCTTTGGACATCATCGTCAATTGTTGATCCAGTTCGACTATGGCAAGAAAGTGATTCGATGACAGTCGAAGTCACTCATAGGGATAAGGCCATCGACACCAAGTGGCTATAGCCATCGACATTACATTAGCCAAGGCCATTGTTGCCGATCATCGACCCAGTTCGAGCATGAAAAATAAAGTAAGCGTCCGCTCCACAGAGACGAGATACCAGTAATAAAAGACACAAAAATAAAGGAATGGCAGCAGGAGTATGACTTTCATTATCGTTCAAAAATGCATCTACATCCGACCTCACAAAAGGTCCTCATTACATTCCAAAATACAGGAAAACAAAATTATATACAATCCTAAGGGGCTTCGCTGCTTTGCCCGTCACCTCCTGCGTGATCGCCATCCTGCTCATCATCTCCCGCTTGGCCGCCATCTTGTCTGTCACCGCCCCCAGGTTGGTAAGCTGCAGAAATCCATGAGCCAAATTCTGGACGGTTAATGTCTTTAGAGTTATAGCCCGCCCGATTTGGAGAGTCATAGCTATACCCACAAGTTTCATGGGCAACACGGGCTACACACCGTTGTTCTTGAACCTCCGCCTCAGTGGCTCGACCCGCAGATAAGTACTCCTCGAGTACGATCAATCTGGATTCGATGTACACCTACATCTTATGCGCTTCACGATGCACATCATCTTCAGGCTTTGATGAAGTGGCCCGCTTGAGGACCTCAATCTCAGCTGCCTTGTCATCGAGTTTGGCGGTCAAGGCAGCGACTCTAGTTTGCAATTGAGCCACCTCTAACGCCACCTCGCGGCCGATCTCCTACTCCTCTTCATTCGATTGAAGGAGAGTATCTAGCTTGATGTTCCGATCAAAGCAGCTATCAGTTGCTCATCGACCTCATCTAATTCGGCCACCCTCCATTTCAACTGATCCCCGGATTGTTCAAGTCCCTCACGGAAGACTCGAAACTAAGGGTCTTATTTAAGCATATCTGCTAATGCCTGATTCTTGGCACGGAATTGTTTGTACTTCTTTGCCATTTTGTTGAAGGTGGTCACCTTATTTTGCTCACGCTTCCTCCTCTTCCTCCAAAATGAGAGTCTAAAAAGGAAAGGAAAAAGAGGAAAGACAAGTCAGTACGTATCAATGTCGTCCTCACGGCCCACAAAGAAAAACTAAAAGCTACCTGCAAGGCTGTGCCAGCGACCCTTTGAGACAGATCCCTATTATTAACGCCCTTCAGCGTTTCACGCTCTGTGCCCACACACAACAGAGTCATATCTGATGCATCCTGCTGGCTACTCTTTAATGAATTGTACCCTTCTGGGATAAGAATTCGGCAGTTAGACCTATCCGCCACCATCCCACGCGGGCTGGATCCCTCGTTATATCTTCAGGAGCGGCCTCAGGGCCCGCCCTCTAAACATCGACGCCCACTTCTCCAATTACGGATGGCGAATCACCCTCTAAAGCACGAGTTGAGCTGGTATCAGCGGTACTTCTCCTTTGAGGAGCCGACCTTCTTGAATAGATGGCCCCGGCCATGAAAACTGGTCCTCGCTCTTGGTGAGGCTCGCTAATCCTCTCATCTTCAGTAGGTACCCTCTTACTCATTATCAACCATCGTCTCTTTCTCTCCAGTAGCTCCTCACTATCCAAAGTCTCCTCCACCGGCTGCAGAGGCGGTATCGAAGGAAGTTCTTCACTTGCGGACGCCCCACATGCATAGCCTTCTACTGAGGGATCACGGGAACACTGTCATGGAACGAGCCGCACCGTATGTCTTCACCCTCAGAATCAGTCCTCGCCCTGGGTGAGGTAACAACGAATACTCTCTTCTTGGGGATGTTGCGACCTGCCAACGCGAGTGACTCAGGTAACAAAACCTAAGGAAGTATCCAAATCAAAGCTGAAGAGTTACCTAACAGGCCGTACTATTGATGAAACGCGGCCCATGTATGCCACTCCTCTGCATAAGGTATCAATTTCTCCACCCATGATTTAATGTCGTCTACGGGCTAGGGTGGAGAAGCCCTCACTACAAAAAAAGAAGAAGAAGATATAGCTATCAAACAGTTAAAACAATATACAACCAAGAATTCCACATACAAAGATACTTATGTTCCGAGTTCCACCTTTCGGGAAACCCATTAGGGTTCAATACCAGGTGCTCCATTTTGATATAGAAGTACCTGTGCCAGATGCCACGATTGGTCTCTTTGTCAGTCTTCACCACCAAAACCTTCGTACCGTAGCTCTTCAGTTGCAACATGGTACCCCTCAGATAACCAGTGCTGATTAACTATAAAATATGGTGGACTGAGATTTCGCACTCAGCCCTGTTCGCGTACGTGCTCAGAATCGTAGATACCTTCAAAGTGTAGGGAGTAAGTTGTGCTGGGCATATTGTCAAAAAAACGGCAAAGCTCCTATGTTAAAGGATAAATCGGTAGGCTATAACCGATTAAGAACGGATACTCATAAAAGGTGCAATATCCGGGTCTATGCACATTAACGTAATCCGTTCCGTCTGGAACCATTTTCACGTGGCCTGGAATGTTATGCGTGTTCGATAATACGCTTAACGCTAGAGGGGGGGGGGGGGTGAATAGCGTTATAATAAAAATTAGCGTAAACTTGCGGAATTTAAAAATTGCAGGAAATAAATAAGTGCGATAAGTAAATAAATTAGAACAAATGCACCGATGTACCCTGGTTCACGACAACCCGTGGCTAGTCCAGTCCCCGAGAGACTCTCTCGAGATTTCCACTAACTTGTTAAGCTTACGGGTGCTCAACAAACCGTTACAACTTGAAGACACAAGCCTCAACAACCTTTGCTCGGAGATACAACACTCCAAGACTTCAACCAAGGAAACACAAGTTCCTTCTTACAACACAAGGGACTAACACTTCCCTTCAAGTGTACAAAAACACTTAGCACTCAAACAAGACACTCCTTTAAGAGTAGATATGAGTAAAAAGAATACGCTCAAGATCGCAACAACTTTCGACAAGAATTTGGCTCTCAAAAGCTTATGTAATGAATATAAAATGATAAGCAATAAAGTATGCAAGCTTTAGCAATTGTATGATCAGTTGTTGTGTTTAGAAGACTGAATTGAAGCTGTATTTATAGTTGAAAAACTTTGTATTACCGTTGCCTAATTGCCAATTAAGAATTGCTGATTTTACTCTGTGACAATCGATTGTCAAATTACCACAATAGATTGTTTGCCAGTTCTTCCAAAAATCAATCCCAGATTTTACACATAACAATCGATTATCTAAGATCAATAATGGATTACTGGCAACGTTCAAAAAATCATTTCCAGATTTTACTTAAAACAATCGATTGTCAGAAATCTACAATCGATTACTCAGCAACGTTCAAAAAATCCTTTCAGATTTTAATTAAAACAATCGATTATAGGAAATCAATAATCGATTACTCAGCAACGTTCAAAAAATCCTTTCCAGATTTTAATTAAAATAATCGATTATAGGAAATCAATAATCGATTACCTGACGGTATTTGAAAACATTTTGGCAACGGTCAGTCATACAATCGGTTATATTAAGTTAACAATCGATTATATATCAGTCTTGTAAAATCAATTTAGACACTGCCTCTTGCCAATCGATTGTTATAGGTTCACAATCGATTATTTAATAACTTTTAAAAAGTCTGGAAGACACTGCCTCAACACAATCGATTGTCATAAGTTCACAATCGATTATTTTGTGACTTTGAAAAATCTGATGGACACTGTCTCTTCACAATCGATTGTCATTAGCTTTACAATCGATTGTTTTGAGCTTTGAAAAACTTTGATGGACACTGCCTCATCACAACGATTGTCATAAGGTTCACAATCGATTGTCATGCAGATTTGAAAAATCTGATGCTCACTGCCTTAACACAATCGATTGTCATAAGTTCACAATCGATTGTCAAGCAACTGACTTAAACATAATCGATTATCATAAGTACATAATCGATTATCTTAGTCCAGATTTTAGAGGCATGTTTAAAAATCATTTTGACTAAAGTAAATATGGATTATTTAAAATCATTTTGCTCTAAATTAAATATGCATGATTTGTTAAAAATATTTTTACGAGAGAAGCCAAGTCTTGAGTTTAAGTTGTCGGATCAAGATCACAATTAAATACCGACTCATATAAAACTTAATCTCGATCTTTGTCTTGTGCTTGAATCTCGTTATATATCAATTTTGCGCTTGTGCTTGGACCTCGTCATGTGTCAATTTGCGCATAGTTTGTCATTCATCAAAACCTACAAATATGAACACACGTTTAGTATAATGCCTTGAGAACGTGTTTCCAACAATTTTTCCCTTTTTTATAATGGCAAACTTTAAGCGGGATATGCATATTAGGCAATTCATAATGACGATTCAAGACAAGTAAAGATATGCAACAAGTATATAGATATGCAATTTGTTCCCCCTCAATATATGAATTCCCCCTCAATTTATGCCGATAAGTATTGAGAGTGCATACCCGTTATCTTCCCCCTTTTGCCATTAGCAAAAAAAATATAGAATAATTAAAAAACTTGTTTATAATTCCCCCTGCCTTTAGTGCGATACCTGCAAAAATACGTTAGACGTCTCCGACGCTCAAGTTAGAAAACATGTGAAAGGGAAAATGCAATGCATGACTTAGATCAACGTGGAGTCAAGGATCCCGAGTTCACTACGAATTCGGAAGAAGGACTCTTTCTCTAAGGGCTTTGTAAAGATGACGGCCAATTGATCTTTGGTTTCAACAAATTCAATTTCGACATCGCGCTTGAGAACGTGATCTCTTATAAAATGATGTCTAATTTCAATGTGTTTTGTCCGCGAATGAAGAACGGGGTTCTTCGTCAAGCATATGGCGCTAGTATTATCACATCTAAGAGGGATATGATCAAGACTTAGGCCATAGTCCAAGAGTTGTTGTTTCATCCAAAGGATTTGAGCGCAACAACTCCTCGCGGCTACATATTCATCCTCGGTTGTGGACAACGCAACACTTACTTGTTTCTTGCTAAACCAAGAAACGAGAGAGCTACCGAGCAAATGGCAAGTGCCACTAGTGCTCTTGCGGTCCAATTTGCATCCAGCAAAATCGTAATCGGAATAGCCAACAAGTTGGCATGAAGAACCTTTGGGGTACCATAGACCCACATTTACAGTACCAACAAGATACTTCAATATCCGTTTCACCGCAGTTAGGTGAGACTCCTTCGGACACGATTGATAACGAGCGCATAAGCACACGCTAAACATGATGTCCGGACGACTAGCAGTAAGATAAAGGAGAGAGCCAATCATACCTCGATACTTTTTGATGTCGACTTCCTTACCTTTCTCATCTTTGTCTAGATGATCGGATGTGCTCATGGGGGTTGCCATTGCTTTTGCATTGGTCATTTCAAATCGTTTCAGCAATTCTTTGCAATATTTGGCTTGGCAAATGAACGTACCTTCTTTCATTTGCTTTACTTGTAATCCCAAAAAGAATGTTAACTCACCCATCATAGACATCTCAAATTCGCTTGTCATTAAATTGGAAAATTTCTTGCACAAAACATTGTTAGTAGCACCAAATATAATATCATCCACATAGATTTGAACTAATAAAATATCATTGTTTTTATGCTTAACAAAAAGAGTGGTGTCAACTTTCCCCCTAATGAAATCATTTTCCAATAGAAATTTACTCAATCTTTCATACCAAGCTCGGGGAGCTTGTTTTAAACCATAAAGAGCCTTTTTGAGTTTGAAAACATGATCAGGAGATTTAAAATCTTCAAAACCGGGGGGTTGTTCAACATAAACTTCTTCTTGAGTAACACCATTTAGAAAAGCACTTTTCACATCCATTTGATATAAATTGAAATTCATAAAAGAGGCAAAAGCAAGCAATAAACGAATAGCTTCTAATCTAGCTACGGGAGCATATGTTTCTTCATAGTCAATACCCTCTTCATGATTATAGCCTTTTGCTACAAGCCTAGCTTTGTTTCTAGTGATTACACCATTTTCATCTAGTTTGTTTCGAAAAACCCATTTCGCCAATTATGGTATGATTTTCGGGTCTTGGCACCAAATCCCAAACGTCACTCCGTTTGAATTGGTTAAGCTCCTCTTGCATTGCCAAGGTCCAAAATTCATCCCCAATTGCTTCGGAGATGGTTGTTGGTTCAATTTGAGAAACAAAAGCAGTATGTCCTAAGATGTTCTTAAGGGAATTTCGGGTACTTACCTTTTCTCCGACGTCGCCAATTACCTGTTCGAGAGGGTGATCTTTGATTGTCCTCCACTCGTTAGGCATTTTCGTTTCTTTCTCCAATTGTGGCGCTTCCTCCGTTGATTGTTCCAAGATTTCATCTTGAATTTCCTTAGGAGTTTCCTCTTGTACTTTGTTTTGAGGACTTAATGAGTTTAAAATACCTGCAAGATCAGAACAAGAATCCTTTCTCGCCAAGCGAGCATTATTTTCGGAAAACACAATATGAGGGGATTCCTCCACAGTTTGGGTTCTATTATTAAATACCCTATATGCTTTGCTACGTGAAGAATACCCAATAAAAATTCCCTCATCGGATTTGGCATCAATTTTTCCCAATTGATCTTTTCCATTGTTATGAATAAAACATTTACAACCGAATACTTTAAAATGGGAGATATTTGGTTTCCTTCCCTTGTAGAGTTCATAAGGGGTTTTCATGAGTATTAGCCTTATGACTACTCTATTTAAAACGTAGCATGCGGTACTCACGGCATCCCCCCAAAAATGTTTGGGAATCTTAGCCTCTTCGAGCATGGTTCTAGCCATCTCTTCGAGACACCTATTTTTCCTTTCCACCACCCCATTTTGTTGTGGTGTTCGTGGAGCGGAAAAGGTATGCTCGATACCGAGTTCGTCACAAAAGTCCGCAAAGAGATTTTGATCAAACTCTCCCCCATGATCACTTCTAATTGAAGTGACGGTTGTTTCCTTTTCGTTTTGAACACGTTTAAGAAAATATTTAAAATTCTGAAAAGCATCACTTTTATGGGCAAGAAATAAAGTCCAAGTAAATCTGGAATAATCATCAACAATAACAAAAGCATAGCGATTTCTACCAAGACTTTCAATGCGAGATGGTCCAAACAAATCCATGTGAAGCAATTGCAATGGTCAAGTAGTTGAAACAATATTTTTTGATTTAAAAGATGCTTTTGTTTGCTTCCCTTTTTGACAAGAATCACAAATAGAGTCATTTTCAAATTTCAAATTTGGAAGACCAACAACTAAATTTTCTGAAACCAATTTGTTCAAGAGATGCATGTTGATGTGAGCTACTCTACGATGCCATAACCAAGAATCATCCTCTTTGCTCATTAAACAATTCACATATTCGGGTGAAGAATTTGCAAGATCAACCATATAAATGTTATCCATTCTAAAACCACGAAGGATAATTTTAAAATCGCTACGTCTAAAAACTAAGCATTCATCCGAATCAAATAAAACAAGATTTTCCTTGTCACATAATTGACTTATGCTCAAGAGATTATGTTTTAAACCTTTCACAAGGAATATATGCTTAATGGAAGAAATTTCATCCTTACCGACCGATCCGATGCCGATAATCTTTCCTTTGTTGTTATCACCAAAAATAACACTTCCCCCTTCCTTGTGTTCTAGTTGAAGGAATTTGGATTCGTCTCCCGTCATGTGCTTGGAGCATCCACTATCAAGGTACCATAGTACACTTGATCCCTTCAAACATACCTACAAAACAGATTAATGAGTTTTAGGTACCCATGCCATTTTGGGTCCTTGGGGGTTAGGCAAATCATAGTGATGTGATTGAGTGTTATGTCTATGTCGTGTAAAACAAGCAGGAGCAATATGTCCAATTCGTCTACAATAATGACAAGTCACGTTAGGATTATGCATCCTTCTAGGTTGATAGTAATTGAACGGACGAAATTCATTTACTCTATTCTTGACAATATAACTATTGCGCAAATCATGAAAATCATTTCTCCTACCATTTGTTCTAGGATATGCATCATTTCTAGAATAGTTGTTTCTAGGTTGGAAGTCGTTTCTAGGTGTTCTAAAAGGTTCAAAATTCCTTCTAGTGTTTGGCCTAGAATGTGCATTATTTCTAGCATGATTATTTCTAGGTTGTGATTGATGAAAACCATTTCTAGTTTTGTTGTATCTAGGATGAACATTTGTTTTATTTATCCTAGGTTGAGCCTTAGGTGGTTGGGGGTTGGCTTCAACTTTCTCTTTAGGCTCGTTTCTAAAACCTATGCCATGCTTGGTCGACTTCAAATTAACAAGCACTTCATTCAAATTTTTATGAGAAGAGTTAAACTTATCTAAGGTGCCCTTAATCCTTTCTACTTCATTTTTGAGATGCATGCAAGAAGTACAATTTCTAGAACTCTCGGGCTTGTCGGCGCTTCTCTTGCCAAAAAATTTGTTTCCTCTTTCAACTTCTCATTTTCTAAAATCAGTTTTTCCAATTCCTTTTCTTTAAAAGAGAGTTGTTTTTGAAAATCTTTTTCTTTTAAAGAAGCATTTTCTTTTATACTCTTAACAGTTTTAGAAGCTTTAATAAATTCGCTATACAACTCATCAAAAGCATTTTGCATTTCTTCAAGGGAAAAGAAATTTTTGGAAGAAATTTGACATACCTCTTCTTTGTTGTCTTCTTGTGCCATAAGACAAAGATTTGCGGCTTCGTCTTCTTCCTCACTTGACTCGTCACCGGAGTCGCCTCCCCAAGATATGTATGCTCGTTGCTTCTTGAAGGGTTTCTTCTCCTTTTTAGCATTTGGGCAATTTGATTTAATGTGCCCGGTTTCTCCGCACTCATAGCACTTTATTTGATCTCCTTGCTTTTTGCCCTTTCGTTCATACTCTTTTCGCATGAACTTTTGAAATCTCTTGATAACGAGTCCGAACTCGTTATCTCCGTCCTCATCATTTTGAGGTTGGCTTGTGCTTGCCTTGAGAGCAATTCTTTGCTTCCTTTGATCATCAACAAGATGGTTAAGTATAGTAGATTCATAAGTTTTAAGATTACCTCTTAATGCGTCGATGGTGACATTTGAAATGCCAATGGATTCTTGAATCGCGTCGGCCTTGGATTGCCATTCCGGAGTGAGACTTCAGAGAATTTTTCGGACAAGTTCCTTATCCGTGAAGGTCTTCTTAAGAGCATGTAAATCATTTACGATTTTTGAAAATCGTTCAAACATCTCATCGACCTTTTCGCCTTCCTTCATGTGAAACAATTCATATGCATGGGTTAGGAAATCAATTTTGGCTTCCCTTACCTGGTCCGTACCTTCGTACGTAATTTCCAGCTTGTCCCACATTTGCTTCGCCGTTGTGCAACAAGATATCTTCCTGCAATCATCAGCATTTACAGCACAATATAATAAATTAATAGCTTTAGCATTATTTTGCACCTTTCGGATATCATCCGCATCGTATTCATCTTCGGACTTTGGGACCCATTCATTTTCAACCTTCTTGGTTGGAATTTGTTCTCCATTCATTATGACCTTCCAAAGATGAAAACTATTTGATTGTACAAATATTCTCATCCTCTCCTTCCAGTATGTATAATTTGTACCATCGAATAGCGGTGGTTGGGTGGAGCATTGTCCTTCACCTATTCCTGCAAAAGAATCATGCGTAGAAGCCATGGATGTTTCTCTCAAACGGTTAAGTCTTCAGAGAGTTGGGCTCTGATACCAATTGTTAGATAATACGCTTAAGGCTAGGGGGGGGGGGATGAATAGCGTTATAATAAAAATTAGCGTAAACTTGCGGAATATAAAAATTGCAGGAAATAAATAAGTGCGATAAGTAAATAAATTAGAACAAACGCACCGATGTATCCTGGTTCACCACAACCCGTGGCTAGTCCAGTCCCCGAGAGACTCTCTCTCGATTTTCACTAACTTGTTAAGCTTACGGGTGCTCAACAAACCGTTACAACTTGAGGACACAAGCCTCAACAACCTTTGCTCGGAGATACAACACTCCAAGACTTCAACCAAGGAAACACAAGTTCCTTCTTACAACACAAGGGACTAACACTTCCCTTCAAGTGTACAAATACACTTAGCACTCAAACAAGACACTCCTTTAAGAGTAGATATGAGTAAAAAGAATACGCTCAAGATCGCAACAACTTTTGACAAGAATTTGGCTCTCAAAAGCTTATGTAATGAATATAAAATGATAAGCAATAAAGTATGCAAGCTTTAGCAATTGTATGATCAGTTGTTGTGTTTAGAATACTGAATTGAAGTTGTATTTATAGTTGAAAAACTTTGTATTACCGTTGGCTAATTGCCAATTAAGAATTGCTGATTTTACTCTGTGACAATCGATTGTCAAATTACCACAATCGATTGTTTGCCAGTTCTTCCAAAAATCAATCCCAGATTTTATGCATAACAATCGATTATCTAAGATCAATAATCGATTACTGGCAACGTTCAAAAAATCATTTCCAGATTTTATTTAAAACAATCGATTGTCAGAAATCTACAATCGATTACTCAGCAACGTTCAAAAAATCCTTTCCAGATCTTAATTAAAACAATCGATTATAGGAAATCAATAATCGATTACTCAGCAACGTTCAAAAAATCCTTTCCAGATTTTAATTAAAACAATCGATTATAGGAAATCAATAATCGATTACCTGACGGTATTTGAAAATATTTTGGCAACGGTCAGTTATACAATCGATTATATTAAGTTAACAATCGATTATATATCAGTCTTGAAAAATCAATTTAGACACTGCCTCTTGCCAATCGATTGTTATAGGTTCACAATCGATTATTTAATAACTTTGAAAAAGTCTGGAAGACACTGCCTCAACACAATCGATTGTCATAAGTTCACAATCGATTATTTTGTGACTTTGAAAAATCTGATGGACACTGTCTCTTCACAATCGATTGTCATTAGCTTCACAATCGATTATTTTGAGCTTTGAAAAACTTTGATGGACACTGCCTCATCACAATCGATTGTCATAAGGTTCACAATCGATTGTCATGCAGATTTGAAAAATCTGATGCTCACTGCCTTAACACAATCGATTGTCATAAGTTCACAATCGATTGTCAAGCATCTGACTTAAGCATAATCGATTATCATAAGTACATAATCGATTATCTTAGTCCAGATTTTAGAGGCATGTTTAAAAATCATTTTGACTAAAGTAAATATGCATTATTTAAAATCATTTTGCTCTATATGCATTATTTAAAATCATTTTGCTCTAAATTAAATATGCATGATTTGTTAAAAATATTTTTACGAGAGAAGCCAAGTCTTGAGTTTAACTTGTCGGATCAAGATCACAATTAAATACCGACTCATATAAAACTTAATCTCGATCTTTGTCTTGTGCTTGAATCTCGTTATATATCAATTTTGCGCTTGTGCTTGGACCTCGTCATGTGTCAATTTGCGCATAGTTTGTCATTCATCAAAACCTACAAATATGAACACACGTTTAGTATAATGCCTTGAGAACGTGTTTCCAACAATGCGTTGCTTGGATATTATCCAAATGGGGCTGTAATAACTCACTATGTTCCCAGGGGAGAGCTGGGTTTCTCGTTTGAAAATCCCATCGAATATGCACTTATTTAGGAAGCACATTTTCCACCGAGAGGGGAACGAGAGTCTTTCCTGCCTCCTCTCTTCACCGCCAGGGGAAGGCGGAACCCTAGATGGGGCAGTGTCCTTGTTCTTTTTATTACTTTGATGGCGTTTTACCATGATGTTCTGTCTAAGAAATAAAGTGTATAAGTAGAATTACGACTTCAGAGAGGTAGAAAAGTCTCACACAAAATAGGATTTATCAGAGAGAAAGACAATGAAGAAAATATTTTCCAAGGGTTCGAAAGATGAATCAGATTAAACCTTTCCCCTATTTATAGGGTTTTGTGCATAAATTGAAAAGGCATGACTCAAAACGGGCGCGGGAAACCAAAACGGCACATCACCTCCATAACCACCTCGGGAATAAGTGTAATAATGATGCATGCGGGTGGTGACATCATCCAAAAAGAAAGCTACACGTCAATGGTTCAACAACGTTAAGCATTTCACAACGTTCCTGTTGCCGCCCAAGTATGAGGTCAAGTTATCCAAAGACGAGGTTTGCAATTTCGTTCATTGAAGACACCTATTGAATGCGCCTCCAAAAATGGAGGGACTAACTGTATAGGGTCAAATTTGATCATAGACATCTCTACGCTGATGGGCATGTCTTTGAGCATACGTCGACTAAAGCAGGGGTATGACCTGGACGTGGCGATAAAGGTGACGTCGTTTAATACTCAACGCCTTCACTAAGAAGACGCTACCTACTTTTGTACCTTTTTGATTATTTCAAGGAAGGTCTCCTATTATATTAAGGAGACCTTCACGTTGTAAAGGGGCATCATTATGATTCTCAAATAATACAACTCTTCTCTCTCTATACCCCTGTCTCTTCAACCACATTTCTAGAAGGGTACCATTTTTTCTCTCTTTACGTTTTATGTTAAAAGAAAAGTGCTACTAAATTTTTCCTAAATAGGTCATACATGGCAACATAAGGAAATGCAAAATAAAACACAAAATTGTAAGGTCAACTGAAAGGTACGTACAATTCAAGGATCGGCCGGCGAAGCAACAAGTATTTTAAAAAGCAAGAGGAAGTAGAGGCAGTAAAGTCTTCAAAATAATGATAGAACTTCACGTAATTGAACTTGGTAGCCGCAAACAGGGTGAAATTGTTACGTAGCAATAAAATGTGTTCATAGGGGAGGAAGTTAACGGAGGAAGGGTATGTTTGTACCACATTCATGATGTTAAGGATATATTTAGACCAATAGCATAACGTTAGAGATATATTTGGACTGATAATATAACGGAGGGTAATATTAAATCTTTTTTAATAGTATAAGGATATATTTGACCATTTTCTGTAGATAATTAATACAACATTTGTTTTATAACACAAAATAGAAAGAAAAAAAGAGCTGGGGTACAAAGCTCTTGTTATTTGGGGATCCTAAGGAAAGGCCTGACTAAGGTTGTTCAAAATCGACCCATAATTGATAACTCAATCACAAAATTAGCTTATTGGCATTAGATTATCGAACTAATGGATTGAAATTTTGTAGTAAAGAATTTATTAGTATGGGACGTATTATTCAATTTTATTATCTGATAAATAGTTAATCCGATAATAACTATTATATTTCTATCCAAAGCCAATAACAACCAACTAAAACAGTATGAGAGAGCTTCATTTTCATATCTGCAGGTTTTAGCTATCAATTGTATTTTAGATTTGTCGTTGTATTCTAGTTTCTGGCTAAGACTTGAAACTGAGAGCTTCATTTCTAAGTTATTACAATACACCAAATGCACAAATATATGGTGTGCCTTGCTTCACTAGAATTTTATAGAAATTACAGTAATAAATTTGGCCCCTGGAAATTTTTAAGTTACATATACATAGTAGATGTTTTTACGGCATTACTACAGCCCATAGTTGCCAAATAGTTATAAACAGTAGTAGAAATATCCTTAAAGCTATTACAAACACCATGCTTGTTCTAGATCACTTTATGTTCAACAAAAAGAGTGAACAAGCATGGTAAAACACTTAGTAGAGGGTGGGCTGTTGATATCTTCCTTGGCCAGCCCATGTGCCACTTCGTTTCCTTTCCTGGAATTATACTTCAGTTAGGGGAGCTTTAATTGGTGCATTAACCATCTGCATTCAGAAATAATATTAGAGAAGTTATAGCTATCCTCATATATAAGCTTGATTACTTCCATACAATCATTTTCAATTTCCATATTTAGGAAGTTCATTTCTTTCGCAAGTTTTAATCCTTCTAGTAATGTCATCAACTCTGCATGTGTAGGTGAAATTGCTTGACTTGCTTTGTGGAATCCCACAATTCAGTCTCTATTGCTATTTTGGAATGTACCACCAAGCCCATATGCATTATTGTTACTTGAAAAGGCACCATCACAATCTAATTTTGATCATACCATTGGGTGGTTTGTCCCATTTGATTTCAACTTTGATTTTCTTAAGCGCGAAAGGACTTTTCTCCATTAAGAACTTGAATTCCCATGCTAGATGAATATTCTTTTCTGGCTTCTAGGTTAAGATCTAGGTTGTTGATATTATTATGATTCCTGTTTTTCCAAATTTTCTAGATGGAGAAGGAAAATAAGGTATCCCAATTAACATGTGATTACTACATTGCATGAAGATATCCCTCAGCTTCACTAGCCAATTAGTGTCACTATTAATATTTAGGAACGGAAGGCTCATATTCTTCCAAAATCAATTAGAGACAGGACATTTAGTGAAAGTGTGTTTGGATGTCCTCTACCCCAAGCTTGCAAATATACATGTTGCATCAATATTGATTCATATTTTAGCTAGATAGGCACGACAAGGAATACGATTATGCCAGAACTATGCCACGATCTAAAATCCACTAAGGAGCGTGATGGCACCGGACACCGCTGTTAGGCAAGCCAACCATAAACACTTAATTAATTTCTCATTTAAATAATTGTGAAAACTATGTTGTTCCTTTAATTTGACTAGTAAAATATAATCTTTACAAAATAAATAAAAGAATATTTAGAAGTTAATACAGAATACCTCATAATCATTCAAGAACCCAGTGTCACGAATGCATGAGTAGTTTTTAGGAAGTAATATAATACAATAATTGTTCGGAATACAAATTGGACAGAAAAAATACAATACAATACTCTGAAGGAGACTCTGCTGAATACGGGTTGTCTCGAGAGGTGCAGCTCACCTAAGTCTCCGTATCAACTTTGTCGATACGCCTAACTAGGCCACTAGACATACATGTGCAGATGAAACAACAATGCACAACAAGTATAGTTTGAGTACAAATTCATGGATAATATATTAATAATGCTTATAATCATGGATTTATTATGTCAGTAAACTCAAGTAAGTCAAGAAACAAGTAAACATTCCTTTTTATATTTAGAAGTCTCCAAATTAATAATCTATTATTTATCAATTTATCTCAGATCAGGGAGGCAATATCAATTTATAAATCTCAAGAAAACATTACAAGCATGCGTAAATCATGGCAAGGTCGTACGACTCGTTCCAATAAATATTTATACTGTGCACTGTCAGAGGGACGAATGGCGCGAACCATAGATGCATATATTATCTCGCTTACAAATCATATGTGCGACGCGTTCAAATATAAATAATAGAGTTACCCCACTCGCGAATCATACGTGTAACGTAGGTACTCATAGATACACACATTCAAACGTCCAATTAAAAATTCATCAAGAAACATTTATCCAAGGAAAAGTCAATTCTCTTTTAACGATTTAAGAAAATGAGGTTTAACTCTTTTTAGAAAATCTTTTACTAATTCGATATGATTTAGGTAATTTCAGTTGTCAATAAGATTATAAATATTTCAGGTATAGCATGCTTTTGGGTCCTAGACTATCCGGACCTAAACATAATAGTATGTATGCATGGACTCTCATTACCTCGTGCGTACGTAGCTCCAACAAATAGGAGCACATAACCAATTTGACATATGGGGTCAATTCCCTCTTACAAGGTTTGAAAGCTGACTTACCTTGCTTCGAAGTCCAATAACCGGCTACCAAGACCCTTCCAACGACTCAAACCGATGCCCCAACGCTCCAAAACTAGCCAAATAACTTGAAAACCAATGAAAATACACCCTTATACACATAACAATTAAATTTATATAAATTCCAACTCCGCTCGAAAAGTTGAAAAAATTACCCTCGGCCCCACGAGTCCGGATTCTAAAATTTTTCGAAGATAAAGTTTATCCGTAACTCACGAACTCAAATATATAATTGGCTCTCGATTTCATTTTAAAAATCGTGGTCAAAATCCAAGAATACAAATTTCATAGGTTTTCTTCAAAATCCCAAAATTTCTACTAATTACATGATTTTCCATGTTAAAATCTAGATACAATCCAAGTAATTAGCTTGCAATAGGTGGAAATCACTTACCTTCACATGGATGACAAAAATTGAGCTCCAAAATTGCTCCTAGGTCGGCTCCCATGGAGGAAGTGAGTTGAAATGAGCCAAGCCCATTTCTTTACAATTATACATTGGCCGACGACTCTTCTTCGCATTCGCGAGACCCCTATCGCATTCGCGAAGAAGAAAATTCCCAAAAACCATTTTCTAAACTCTTATGAGATAGCCTCTAGTATAATGGCCATAACGTTTTGTAAAAAAACCAAATAACAAATGGTTTTACATTTTGAAAATTAGACACTAAGATCTCAACTTTCATCTTTTGGTTATCTCACAATTCCTTATAGATTTTGAGATATAAGTTGTCAAAGTAAGCCCTGTGCAACAAAAATTTCTTCTTCATCTTCCCGAAAAGCCTATAGTGTACCAGCCATAACTTTTGGTACTCAAATCTAAATGCTAAATGGTTTGCTTTTCTAAAAACTAGACATAGAGGGCTACAATATTTATTTTTGGATCATCTCCAAATTCCTTATAGATTGCGAGATGAGCCTTCGAAGTCAGACCCGTGCAATAGAGATTTCCTTCTTCATAAACGTGAGAATCTCTTTGCGTATGCGAAGAACAGAGTCCCTGAACCCAAATTCTTCTTCATGAACGCGGACAACAACAACATACACCATCATAAACTATTACAAAACAACCAGAAATGATCCGAAATCACCCTGAAACACACTCGAGGCCCTCGGGTCCTGGTCCAATCACACAAACCAGTCCCAAGCATAACACAGACCTGCTCGAGGCTTCAAATCACATCAAACAACATCAAAATCATGAATTGTACCCCAATTAAAGTTTAATGAACTTTAAACCTTCATACTTCTACATTCAATGTCAAAACCTATCAAGTCATGTTCATTGATCTTAAATTTTGCACATAAGTTGTCGACATTACGGACCTACTCCAACATTCGAAATTGTATTCTGAACGATATCAAAAAGTCCACTTCTGGTCAAACTCCTCAAAAACTTTTGAATTTCTATCTTGAGCCAAATGACTCTAAAATGACCCACAGACCTCTGAATTCACTTCCGATCGCGCTCTCAATACTAGAATCACCATACAGAGCTATTCCCAGACTCAGAATCCCATACAGACATTGATAACACTAAAATGCACTTCAACCCAAACTTATGAAATTATTCCAAAATGCTAACTTCTACAATAGGTGTCGAAACATTCCCGAATTATCCAAAACTCGATCTGGACATATGCCCAAGTTTGAAATCATCATATGAATCTGCTGGAATCGTTGAATCCCGATTATGAGATTGTTTACTCAAAAGTCCAATCTAGTCAATTCTTTCAACTTAAAGCTTCCGAAATGAGAATTCTCTTTCCAAATCAACTTAGAACTTCCTGAAATTCAATTCTGACCATGTGTACAAGTCATAATACCTGAGGTGAAGCTGTTCATGGCCTAAAACTACTGAACAATGTGCTAGAGCTCAAAAAAATCGGCCTAATCGTTACATTCTCTCCCACTTATACATTTGTCCTCGAACATGCCAAGAACTGCACTGGAGTTGTCCGAAATCTCTATTTAACACCTCGTGCACCTACCCGTGCTACTACAACCCAATTGAGCACATTAGCTTGATCAATTATGAAGATATCCCCTTTTATTCAAGCAAATAAGATTAGAGCCCAATTCCAATATCCGGAATTCTCTAACAGGTCTGCTTCCAATATATGAACACCGTATCGATCACTACATGAGGTACCAGAACATGACTACATGACTTTGCTGAACTTTCACCATGCACCATATCATTCACATGCTGATCATAATAACCGACATTCTCCGAATCTGATGCTCACAATGCACCTCATGATATATAAATGTCTTGTTACAACTCTCACAATGCTGCCACAACGAAAGAGAAGTGTAGAAATTCATAACCAACTGTCGAATCAACAAATCATTGAGTCTATACTTATGACAAGAACCATTACCTTATTCTAAACAAAATAATGTTCTTTACTCGTTAATATACTTCATATAATCTGACTCCACTGATCCTAGATCCAATAACCTCATCTCACCCAGTACGAACTACTCAGGCAATAAGCCACCCCGGTCATGATCAAAAGTTCCAATTAAAGTCACAACATGCCAATAGGCCGAAAACTCGAACGTGATACATAAGGAAAATGAAATCTGGAATGGACTACTCAACTCACACAACTAATGTGAACTTTCTTCAGAAAATAGGAAACAAAATACACAAAATAGATATTGGGAAATGTACTCAACAACACACTATTCCGGCGTGCAACCCGATCCAAACAATATATCCGTGGCGGTGTGCCACCCGATCCACACTGATGTTTTATACGTCAATGCCAAAAAAGAGGGGGGGGGGTGATTAGTGTGGTGTGTAATTTTTTACTTAAACTGCTTATAAAAGGACCCGGTTCTTCTATGTGTTCCAACTATGAATGTTGCGGAATAATAAGTACAGAAATTAAAGAACACAAAGATTTTTACGTGGAAAGTACCTGGCTCAAAAGGTAAAAAAAATCATAATTTACTACTCAATAAGATTTTCCCCAACACTTCACTAAATCACTGAGCCAAAACACCATTTACAAAACTCTTTGTAAACCTAAGGAATACCTCAAATTCTGTTGTAGCAACCAACCTCTAACTGTTGCGACAACTTCAAGTTAACTCTATACCTATTACAATTGCTTCTAGAGAAAGCTGAAAAGTACAATATAAAAATACCTACTACAATTGAACTAGAAATAAAAATATACATAATACTCTTTATGGAGTTGGTTCTTCAATCTGGTTCATGTAGCTTCAGGTTTGCACACTTGAATCACGCACGAACTGCTTGCAAAAGAACTTGCTATTTTGTCTCAATTTCTGTTTAACTTATGCATTTTTGTGCAACACATGTAATGTGAGAACATCCTGCAATTTATAGAGTTAGTATATGAAGAAATGACTAGAGTTCAGATGAAACTCTTCCTTGGTGGAAGAGCTCTAGTTGATTTCAACTTCTAACTCCTTCCCTATCTTGGATAGTGTTCTCTTTGATTAATGACTCCTTCTTCTTATAAATTATGCAACCTTTTTTATATGGAATTATTAAATACACCAAGTTAAGCTTTTCCCCTTCACGTGTAACCCACATGCTCGAATCTGCCCGTTTTTATGCATCTAAGTGACGGACCTGGTTCATCTTGAGTTCCTTGTCAGCCTTCAAAACTAACCTTTACTTGAGCTAACAAATTCTCCCTTTTTGATGATGACAAACTCTGTGCTTTCCATAAGCTTAGACCATGTTTCAACTCAGCTCAACATCAACACAATGTTAGAAATATTTTTCCTTTTTATCATTTATCATCAAGGACCAGGTACATTAGTTTATAAACATCATTGTTCAAAGTTTAAACATCGCTTGTATGAAGCACAACCCTTTTCCCCATTTTGGCATCATAAAAAACTTGCATAAAATGTAAAACAACGAGATTTTAAAGCTTACTCATGGCAACTAGGGGTACTTCAAATGCAGTCATGGATTAATCATTATAGATTAAGCTAAGAATTTTAACCATCAAAGAAATATAAACAAACGGTTAGAGCAAAAGACAGTGAATCTCATTGGTGATTGATAAGATTCTACCACAAAACGTAAGAAGAAATAAAAATACTAAAAATATGAGCAAAAGATACAAAAAGTCCCAAACTGGGTCACTAGTTAAACTACACTAGGCTAGAAAGCTTAAGGCTGGGGAACTAGGTGCTTGGTTTTTGACTTGGAGGAGTTTTAACATACCTTGAAGAATGCCATAATTCTTTTTCTTTTCTCTTGCCAGCGCAGTTCTGAGAGCATTTCTCTTAGTCTTAATATTAACCAACCTCTTCTTTAGCCTTTCAATCTCAACATCCTTAGACTCACTTTCTTGCACCAAGGCTATGACCTTGCTATTCACTGGTACCTTTTTGGATGAACTAGGTTCTTTAGGAGTGACATTGACTTCCTAATCACAAGCAAGCATAGTATTAACCCAAAAATGTTCCGCGCTTTTACTAACCTCCCACTTTTTCATAGGTATATTGAAATATGCAAGCACAATTGTGAGAATGTAGCCATAGAAAATGGTATGAGTTTTGGTGCCATTAATAACTCTATCAAGAAGCTGGATCATAGATTTCAGTCACTTTTTTCTACGGGTCTTGCAAGGGTTTTCTCTACAAATGAACCATGTTAATTTCCCCAAACAACCTTTGCACATGCGTCTTTGGTTAATCTCATAGGAGTGGGTGAAGAATCGGCCACTCTTGTCCCCTTTCCCCTCACAATACTCTTAGCACCCTTGCTTTTTTTTTTTTTTTCATTTTTACCACCTTCTCCAAATTCTGTAGACTCAACAACTGCTGTAGATCCTACAAATCTATTTTCCAAATTTTGCAGCAACTTTAGAAATTGTCTCATGAGAAACTTTAGAATCAGAAGATACCTGCTCCGTTTAAGGAGAACTACTTTCTTCCCCCCCTGAGTAGTAGACTTAAAGAATCTAGGTAGTTTAATACGGTCAAGAGTCTTGAACGTATCTGGTTCACTTGTAACGGATAAGTTCACAAGAACTTTGGTATTTGACAAGACTCTACTCATGATCCAAATATAGTTATTTTAAATTATGCAGAGTGTAGAAAATATACCATGTTATCTTGATAAACCAGGTTCTTCACTGATAATTCTCTTGTGTTAGTCTAAATTTGCCAAAATAGAAAAAATATCATTAGAGAATAATGAGCCATTTTAACACATGACACAAGAGTATACTATGGAAAGTATGAGACCGAGGAAGATTTAATCTAATTATACACAATTTACAGACTTTCTAACAAAAAAAATCAAATTTTTTTTTCGTTTAACCTCGAACTGGTCCTTTTTGGTGATCTTAATCATCCCTAATTCCAACAAGTTCCTCTCCAAGTGATCTCTACTTAAGTATTTTGTGAAGATTTTAGCTATTTGCTTGTCAGTAGCACAAAATTCTACTGTGATCAAGCCTTTCTTATAGTTGTCCCAAAAAATGATGTCTACCATCTATGTGCTTAGTTCTCGTATGATACACCGTATTCTTAGTCATACTAATAGCACTAGTATTATCACAGAAAAATAGGGATACAACCAACTTCAGTACCAAAATCTATCAATTGTTGCTTGATCCACAACAATTGAGCACAATCATGATGCAGCAGCAACATACTCAACTTCAGTAGTAGATAAGGCCACTAAATTTGCTTTTTAACAGCCCATGACATAAGACATGATCCAAGGAAGTGTGCCATACCTGAAGCGCTCTTCCTATCCACTAGAAAACCTGCATAATCAGCGTTAGCATATTGATAAGTTAGGATTTTAACGTGTTTATGCACCTACTTGCCTCTGCTGTGAGTATAAATTGCTACAAAATAGTCCTGAAATGCTCATAAGTTGTGCTTGATTGCAGGTTTGATCGACAAAGTGACGAAATGTCAAAGATCGCCTCAAAAAGGAGTGAAACCTGCTCAAGTGTTAAAGATTAAGTTAAGTTAAGAAAAGAGGACCTAGTGCAGACCGCGTAAAAGCAACTGCGGCTGCACTAGGAGATTCAGAGGAATGACATATTAAGGCTGATAGCTACGCGATCGCGGTTGGATTCTCGCGGTCCGCGTTTAGGCTTCTTGGCCGCTTCACCCATTTGTGCGGTCCACGTGAAGAGATTCATAGAGATTGTCAAAGAGCCAAATCAAGCCTTACGGCCCGCTGTCATCACCACACGGTCCGCTGTAGACCCCTTTTGCGGCCGCATTACTCATTCGTGCGGCCCATGTCCTCTAGTTCATATAGTTGAAAATTGCTATGTCAAAGAGCTAGTGTGACCGCGATTGCTTTTGTGCGGCCTGCACTGACCCTGCAGGGGTATTGTTTTCCAGTTTTTTCAATCTAATATAAATAGAACATTTTACCATTTTTAGGAGAAGTCTAGTATTCAGAAACACAGCTGAGCACCTGGGAACGATATTGTAGCCATGTTTGGCACTTTTGGTCTTCATTAACAATAGATTATTATAGTTTCTTCTTAGTAATTAATTAATATATTTATTTTTTCATCTGTTTCTTTATTTTCTTCCTTAATTATGTGTAGCTAAACCCATTAGCTAGGATTGTGGCTCAATCCTGGTGTGGGTAATTGAAGGGTGTTGCCATCTAGGGTTAGATTGATATTGGGAGTTTGTTATTTGGGTCGATTTTATGTTTTAATTAAGGATTTGTGGTTGCAAATACTGATTCTAGCTTTGTGGGTTTAACTTTTCTTGAGAAAGAGAGTCTATGACCCCAAAATTGACCCAACAAAGAATTTGGATGGATCCATGAGAAATAGTAGTCCTAATTAACGGGTTAAATCTCGAGAGAGTAATCACCCTACTTGAACCCTAGTTGTTTGGTCTAATTGACCTACCCAATTGGTCTCGAGAGAGTCAATTATGCAAAATCATTCTCTCTACCGAGAGTGTGAGAGTGGGTACAATTGTGGAATGGTAATAACATAAGCCCTAAATATGTCAATTTGTCCTTAGTAGTTTCTACCCGTTAATTAACCACCTAGGTGATGCCACGACCCTGGTGCCCTTTTTCCCATCAATTTTGACTTAAAAATATTCTCGTAGCATAATTTAGTGTTAATCATAAGTTTACAATAGCAATTATAATACAAAAATCCAAAAATGTTTGAAGTGACATTAGAAGCATAACCACAACTCTAGGATAGACAGAAAATACAACTCCACTACTAGCTCCATGTGGCAATTTGATCCCGACCACTATTCGGGTAAAAGCTATTGCGACCCACTCTTCCTACCTTTGTGTAGCGTCGAGTCGGCAACGATCACATATCCCACTAGGTTAAAATTACTACCTTTTGGAAACCAAAAGCAAAGGTGTGGTACCTTTCAAGTATACCAATATTCTCTTTACATTAGTCAAGTGGGATTCCTTTGGATTTGCCTGAAATCGAGCACAAATACCTACACTGCACACAATGTCAGGTCTGGTAGTAGTGAGTGTTGATACCCAATTTTTCCCTACGTATTCTTATTCTCAAAATACTTTGAAAATAGCATATATATGCATATATAAGAATGTCCAGAGATTCTGGTATTTTTTCCTAATATTCTAATATTTTTAAAATAAATTTATTGCATATTTTAACAAGACAAAATCCAATAAGTATTCCCAAAATTATCATTTTGGTGAATAATTTATTTCTATTCTCATATTTACACCAAATATAATTAGGGTGATTTTTGCATATTTTTTATAAATTCATTTGATATTTTTAATCTAAATTGCATAAATTTATAATTATAGCCTACGTTACGATTAATATAGTTTTACAATTCATAAAATTACTTCTAATATTTTTAGATTATTTTCTATGCATTGTTAATTGGTTTAGTGCTTTTAATTTGTTTTTTAATTTTTTTTGACTATTTTAATTAATTAAAAAGGGGATAAAATGGCTATTTAAAAACTGGCCTATTTATATTTCAATTTTCGCCTCAATTTGAAGCCCAATTCCACCCAATTGAAACAACCCAATTTTAATTTTGACCCGCCCCTAACCCAACTCACTTAACCCGCCCGGCAGTTCCTTTTAATCTAGGCCGTTGATCATTTTGATCAATGGCCACCATTCCTTCTTTCCGTTTTATTTTCATCACACCCTAACCCTTGTTTATTCTCCAAAAAACCGGCCACCCAAAAATCCCTTCATCTCCTAAGTCCTCTCTAACCTCTCCAACCCTAGCCCCATCTCGCCGTATTCCATCTTGTATCACCGGAATCAATGGCACCCCAAGCCCCGAGCAACCTATACTCACCTCTATGTGTCCTTATACCCCTATTTCTTGAATATTCAAGGTTTGACCTTGAAGGATGATGCTCATATCTCTGTCGATTTGAGTTATGCAGCCATCTCCGGTTTGGCTCCGGCGTATCCTAGCCCTATGAGTCCATCTGTGACTCATTCGACTCGAAGCATACCCTTTTCCAGGTCTTTCTCGCTTCTAGGGTTCTCATGAAACCCTAGCCTTTCGAGGTTTTCCTATTTTCTCTAGATCTGCTCTAGATCCATATTTATTTTAGGGTTTTCAAACGATTTCTTAAGTCCCTTTCAAAGCATTGCTTTCAAAAAACTGTTCATCTTCTCTGACTCAGGTATTCTTTGATTTTACTTATTCTATTGTGATTCCTATTTGTTACTCTTACTGTAATTGTTCTACTGTAACTCCTATTTGTTTCTACTGTGATTCCTATGTGTTTTCTTCTACTATGCTTCCTCCTAATATTTCTTTGTAATTTCTTTTACTGAGTTTTCTCTCATTATGTTTTCATGAAACGCTTAAGTTCCTTTGGGTTTGCTGAATTTACTCTAGTCTGATTTGTATGCTTTCGTCTCTACACTGTATTAATGGTGAAAACCTTAGAATTTGGGGGGTTTTCAGACCATTTATATGTGACTCGCTTGTTCTCATCTCTGAACTAGTTTGGTTTCAAAGCCTTGATTTCTGAATTCATCTCTGTTTTTCATACGGTTCTTTTTGCCAAATCTCTTCTACACTGAATTTTCCTACTGATTTATTAAAATAAAACTACAGTCTTCTTTCATGCTTAACATGTTCTTATGCTCTTTATATACTATGAATTTCCCTCTAAATGGTTTTTCAAATTCGCAATTAGTTCAAACTTCCTTCCGAATATAGCCTGATTGATTTCTTTCCATTGTCTACTGATTTTGTCCATGACTCGACCTAAGTATAACCCTTCTCCATCTTTTTGGACTTGGTTCATTCATACAAAATCTCAGACCTTTTTGATTTACTGGTTGTTAATTGATCTTCTTTCCTTATTTGCACAATCCGTGTATTTCAAAACCTTGTCCTTAAATAACTTTTATGTATTTGCTCTCAATTGCATGCTTTGTACATAGTATTTATTCAATTTCTTTACTTAAATAGTTTCACTATTTTTGAATCTGAATCCCTTAATTAATGGAAGCCTTGTGTAATTGACTGACAATCAACTCTTTAACTATTTTCTTACCTTATTTCTGCCTGATTTCTACACTATAAAAGGCATGTCCTTTTGACACATTCGACACACACAAACACCTCTGTCTTAATAAAATATACTGCTTTCTCTACTACTGCTCTCTCTCCACTGCAGTTTTCTCTACTACCACCCTGCTCCTCTTATCATTACTCTGAAAACATTCTTGAGTTCCTTTGAATTTTGAAGTGCTTTGCTGAAGTTTCTAAGTTTGCTTCTGCTGACTCTCTGGCTGTTTACTTGCTATTGTTGTTCTGCTGTTTGAAAACTGCATCTGGTATGTCTTTCCTAGTTAAATACTACCCTCCTGACTATGTGTTTACCCTTTCTATCCTGATATGCATTCTTTCCTAGGTGTCCAGTTTATGTTTCTTTCTTTATGTTACTGCACCTTCTGTTAGTTATTCTCTCTTGTCATTCCCTAATGGTTCTATATATTCTTTTCTATGTAAGTCCCTTTCCACTCTATCCCCCTCTTATGTGTGAGTAATTCAGAGTCATGTTGGTATTGTATTATTACCACTCATGACTTAGAATCAAGTTCTCTTGAACCTCTACTCAAGTCAATTCCCCATTCCCTTTACCCCTTATGTGATGAGCCTTAATTCAGGTCTGGTGGTGTCCTAATCACCATCCAGACCCAAGTTTGACTTCTAAAGTCTGCTCTTTATTTTCTTGGACCAAGAAGAGGGTCAGGGGTGTCTGGTATGGATCCTTAATCCCTCTCTCACTTTGCACTTATTTCTAGTTTTTAAGTTATGCCTCCCTTTGGTAAGCCATGCTTTGGGACCCTCAAGCTCCCTATGAACTAGGATGCCTGAGGGGTGGCTATTCCACGCTGCACTATTCTGTTACAACAATTGTTATCCAGATTGTAAGCACAGCTTGGAGTCCTTCAGGCTCCTTAGAACTTTGAAACACTTTGGGTAAGAAAAGGCCTTGGAAATCTGGAATCCGGATTTGGTGAATCACATGTTATTGGATATTAAGATATGCCCCTACCCCTTTCCTTCGCTTTTAGTATTAGAAGTCCTAATACCCCGGGACTGATAGTTTGGGATGGGTACTAGCATGCAATAAGTAAACGAGACTAATCGCGTTTAAATACCTTAATGGGATGGGAAGGGTAGAATATGGACATGATGACCGGCGCGCTAATATTTCGTGCGACCCCTTTTTGAGGAGTGATTGCTGGGTATTGCATTGATGTGATCCATATTGTATTTAAACCTAGGACCTCCTTTCTTTTCTTTCGTAATTTTTTCCTTAAGTGTTTTCATTTCTCTGTGTCAACTCCTTTTCTAAAGACTATCTATTCTTCCTTTTTTTTTTCAAAGTTTTTAAACTTATTCGTAACTACTATGTGCAAACCTTACTTGTTTCATTCTATTTCTTTTAAAGCCACAATTAAGCATGGCCAGGAACCACACTAGTGGATCATGAGGGGTGCCTAACACCTTCCCCTCGAGATAATCTCAAGCCGTTACCCGAACTATGGTTTTCTTTCAAAATCTTCTTCTTTTCTTTAAAAGTGCCCTAATGCACTATAATCATTAGGTGGCGACTTTTCAAATTCTATAACCCATTTCCTCAAAAGGGAATAAGAGTTATTTTGTTTATAATATCGTAAACCTGATTTCGCCTATCTTTGGGTGAGGGGGAGAGGAAGGGGCGTCGACAACATGGCGATTGTGCTGGGAATTTCTTTAAGGATTTTGCCATTACATGCTTTGTGTGAATTTATTGCTTACTTAATTTCCTTTATTATCTTGCCTTTACTTATTTAATCATGAATACTAACTTGGATCTTCATATTTTCCCTTTCTTTTTATTTCTTCATTTACTGCCTTATTATTATTTCAATACTGTTGTAATTTCCGAGCATTTATTGTAATCTTTTACTTTATGAACGTGAAAATACATGCAATTTGTTTTATTTTTGTAACTGCATCTTCAACATCATACTCCAGTCGTGCCAAAAAAAATCATATAGCAATGCTTACAATTAGTGGTTACGCCCTTCTTATATTATAACCCCCTAAATATGGCAAAGGCATATTTTCAGTAAAAACAAATTGATCAATGGTGTAGTCGACAGTTCCACGCCTTTCCCTCTTGAGTTGTCTGCTCAAGGGTACCTTGTCTAGCACTTCAAAATTAGAAACCTTATTCCATTAAATTGTTCATGCATCATGGCCAAACTTAGCCGAGTCAATTATGTTGTCCGCATAATGACTCATTAAGATAGCCTAAAACCGAAGTCTATGGGGTTCCCTTGAAACCCGAACAGAACCTCCACGTTATGTGCATTTATTTGGACAACTAAATATCTTTATTGCCAATTATTGATTCAAATAGTCGAGTCTGGTTGGGTTAAAGGGTCTAACGCTTTGTTTTGCAGAAATGAGGCACGAGGTCCCCGACTTCGGTATGGCCAGTGTACCCTCACTTTGCTGACCTGGTGGAGAAATATCCCATCTAACGACCAAATCAATGAATGGAAAGATAGGGTCACCAAGGCTAGTGAGAAGCTGAAATACCTGGAGTACAACCTGCTGGAATTAGAAGGAAAAGTAAAGAAAGGAGTCACCGACTATCAAAATGCTGAGGAAGGCGATGGAGAACGTATGGCGAAGGTATTTTTAGTAGAAAATCTGTGTCTGACCAACAAGAACATTCAACCTGGAGAAGGTCCTTCTGGGACAAAGTAGTTAGGATCTTTTATTTCCTGCTTTCATAAATGTAATAAGGTCACTAGCCATTAGTGATATTTTCATTTCCCGTTATTTAGTTGTTTTAAGACTCGTCTTGTTTTAATCAATAAAATGAGGCATTTAGCATTATAAGTTCTCCAAATTTAATTTATCGCTAGGCCTACCTCGGGCATAACAAGGCACCAAAATTGGGAAGCGACTTATATTCCTGCACATTGTTTTTAAATATCGCAATATTATTTTTTCTCGGAATCCGCACTAACTTTTTACCTTTTTTGTTTTTCTTTTATTTTTATTCCGCTTCCAAAGTTAGTTTGTGCATTTTGGCACCATCATCATACTCAACAAGACCCAAGGGCCCTCCACCTCCTCCTCCCCCGAGTCCTACCAGAAACAAGAACAAAGGCAAAATGGGAGATGCAAATGCTAAAAAGGAGATTGAGGAAGCCTATCATAACACTTCAATCACCAAGGATACTACTTCTCATTTTGAGCAGACTTTGCTGAGATTTCGGGAAGAATTAGAACAAGCCCGGAACCTGGCAAGCCTATCAATCACTCTTGCCGCTGCTGATACCAACACCCAGAACCCCGTACCTCCACAGCCACCAGTACAACCTGCTAATACCTAAGCCTGCAACACATGCAATAACACTTCACTGCTTATTCCTGAGCTACAACACACCAGAAATGACCATAACACTCCTATCTTTGTGGACACTATACCCCACTATACTCAGCCAATCTCAAGTGCACCTGAATCAGATGATAAGGACTCCCTCATTCAAAATTTGGCCGCTAAACTCAAGACGTTAACTAGCCGGGTCCAAGGTGTCGAAGGTTGAAAAGGTTTTGAGGGTTTGAACTATGAAGATCTTTGTGTTCAACCAGATGTTGAACTCCTGGAGGGGTACAAAAACATCCGAAGTTAGAGATGTTTGACGGTACAGGTGATCCTAGGGTCCACCTGAGAATGTATTGTGATAAGCTGGTAGGAGTTAGGAGGGACGAGAGAATCCGCATGAAGCTGTTCTTGAGGAGTCTGAAAGGCGATACCTTATCTTGGTATATCATCCAGGATGCAAAGAAATGGATAAGTTGGGTGAGCATGGTATCTGACTTCATCGACCATATGAGGTTCAAAACAGAGAACGCACCATATGTGTTCTAAAGTCAGAATCTAAAGAAGAAACCCACAGAAACCTTTTGTGAGTATGCTACTCGTTGGAGGTCAGAAGCTTCCAAGATCAGGCCAGTCCTAGAGGAAGAGCAGATGAATAGGTTTTTTGTCCAGGATTAGGATCCGCAATACTATGAAATGATGAAGCTAATAGAGGGTCAAAAATTCTTCAACATCATCAAATTAGGAGAAAGAATTAAAGAAGGTGTCAAGAATGGTATGGTCACTAATCTCGAAGCATTACAGGCCACCAAAAAGGCCTTACAGTCTTGTGGCACGTCAAAAAAAAAAGCACGTGAATTCCGTAATAGATGCGCAAAGAACCAAATCCCCTATGAAGTACCAAACCTATTCCTCAACTCCACTCACATATCAACCTACCCTAATTTACCAAGCACCCTCACCTACATACCAAATACCACCATATGCCTACCAATAACCTCCACCGCCCACGTATCAACCAAACTGACCAAGATATTCCCAACCCTCACCCGTGTACCAAGCATATAATTCTCAAAATTCTCCTTACCCATCACCACCCAATCGCCAAAACTTTCCTCGACCCATACCAAATTTCGACCGTATACCTCCCAGATAGTATACCGCCATAGCCGAGCCAGTCGACAATTATATGAAAAACTCAAAGTAGCTGGTTACGTTTCACCTATCCCAACCATAACCCCAGAAAATCCCTCCCAATGGATCAATCCCAACAAAACCTACACATACCATTCGAGAATGAAAGGCCATACCATCTATGCGTGTCGCTCGTTGAAAGATAAGATTCTGATTGATAACAAGGTCATTATAGAAAAGGAGCCCCCTCCGAATGTCTGCAACAACCCTTTGCCTGACCACAAGGGTGAAGGCATCCATATGATCGAGATTGAGGATGATTGGGACCCCAAAGGATTAGTCGGGATGATAGCTGAAGGAGATGAACCTAAGAAGCCGACGGTTACACTTAATCCCATTATTTTTTAGATGCAGCCCTCTGAGGGCGATTTGTAAATGTGTCTATACCACTCGAGTTTGAAGCACCTCCCGCAAAGGTGGAAAAATTGATTGAGGTTGAGTTCGGAATTCCAAAGTCACCTGCACCATTTGAAGTTGATGTGTTACCTACCAAGATGCCAAATTGCAGTTTCCATGGCAGACGTGACCCCGTTCAAGTCAAACGCCATACCGTGGGATTACATAGCTGAGGCTAGATTGAAAGTGAAAACACATACTGGAGAAGTGATCGCCGCACAGGGCATGACCAGAACTGGCAGGGTATACACCCCAGAAATTCTAGCTGAGTCCAGCAAGCAAGCCTCTGGATGGCTTGTTGAAACTGGATCCGATGACCTCTGGAGGAAGATACATGCCAAAGAATACTCGGTCATTGAGCATCTGAACAAAAAAGCCAGCGTAGATTTCCATCCTGGCTCTTCTACAAAGCTCTGAAGCACATAAAAATGCCTTGATGAAGATATTGAGCGAAGCTTATGTTCCCAGCAACATAACAGGAGGTGAAATGGCGAATATGGTAGGGCAAGTGCTGGAAAGTCACAAGATCACCTTCTACGAGGATGAGTTACCACCAGAAGGACTTAGTCGCAATAAGGCATTGCATATCATTGTGCAATGTGAAGATTATTTCATTACTGGGATCCTAGTCAACGGGGGATCTAGCTTCATAATTTTTCCACTAGTGACTCTTAGAACATTGGGGAAAAGTTTGCATGAGATCAAAGATGGGGCTATCAATGTTAAAGCTTTTGACGGGTCTCAAAGATCTACCGTTAGGGAAATTAGCCTGTGCATGAAAATGGGGCCTACCTAGTTTGATGTTGACTTCCAAGTCATAGATATGCAAGAATGATACAATTTATTAATGGGACGACCCTAGATCTACACCCCTGGGGCTGTGGCATCAACCCTACATCAAGCAGTGAAGTTTAATGGAATAATCAGGAAGTGATCATTCATGGTGACGGTAGAAACCCTATATACAGTCGTCAAACCATCCTTAAAATCGGAGGTAGACGGAGAATAAGCGGAGAAACATACCACCACATTGAGCGGGTCAATGCTGTGGACAAAGAAAAATGGTGGGATAACAAGATTGAGAGCATCCTGAATTGGAGCGGGTATGAACCCGGAAAAGGACTTGGCAAGAACCTCCAAGGTATCACCGAGCCCATCAAACTAAAGAAATATGGCACTACTTTTGGCTTCAGGGATGGTTACACCTGGAATTAGTTTTATGATTGGTCACCACCATAGCGTAGCCCATATTATCCACTGGATCACCCTCTACTTAAGTTGGAGCAGACCTTTCAGCCTGCTGACACTTTATATGGGTCAGAGGAAGACGAGGCACTGGCAGCGATGGAGAACCTTTTTCTGGAAAATAATATGGACTGTTGTGTTATCTTCGAGGAGGAAGGCGAGGAAGGACCTTCCATTAAATCTGTGAACCGAGGGGAACGCCTCACTAATTTGTTGGTCAGGACAATCGATGCTCGTAGAGCTTCGGGATAACAAGGCTAAATGACACTATGCATCACATTTACTTTCTAGTTGATTTTACTTTTCCGCCTTATCTTTACTTTTGAAAAGAGCTACGATGCTTTGAACAACTATGAACTTAATCAAAGCATTTCCCAAATTTATTTTTATATCTCGCTCTCATTACTTTTCTCTATCATTTACTTTACTTTACACAATATTACTATTACATATCTTGATGACGAACCAACGAGTGTGAGTTGTAACGAGGCAATGCAACAAACAGACATAGATTCAGACGAGGATTATATACCAGAAGAGGTTGTCAGAGAGGTTGAGAACTTTGAGAATAGACCTGAGTCTAATTTGGATGAATCTGAGGTCGTGACACAAAGAATATCAAAGAAACGCGTATCAGTGTACATTTGTTGCCGTCAGAAAAGAAAGAGTTCACAGAGTTCCTAAAGGAGTATGAGGACATCTTCGCATGGTCTTATGACGACACGACTGGTCTCAGCACATTCATCATTGCTCATAAGTTGCCAACAGATCCGACATGCCTGCTAGTAAAACATAAGTTCAGAAAGTTCAAACCCGACATAAGTCTAAAAATTAAAGAAGAGGCTACCAAGCAAGTCAAAGCCAGGGTGCTCAGAGTGGTAGAATATCTGAAATGTTTAGCCAACATCGTGTCGGTACCAAAGAAAGACGAGAAAGTTAGAGTTTGTGTCGACTACCGAGATCTCTATCGGGCCAGTCCCAAGGATGATTTCCCTTTGACAAATATACACATCCTGATTGACAACTACACCAAGCATGAACTGCAGTCATTCATCGATTGTTTTGGTAGATACCATCAGATATGGATGGATGAAGAAGATGTAGAGAAAAAAGTGTTTATCACGCCATGGGGGATTTACTGTTACCGAATGATCTCGTTCGGTTTGAAGAATGCTGGTGCTACCTACATGAGGGCCATGACTACCCACATTCATGACATGATACATAAAGAAATTGAAGTATATGTGGATGACGTCAACGTCAAATCCAAGAAAGCTACGGATCACACGGAAGATCTAATTAAATTCTTCACCAGGTTAAGGAGATACAACCTGAAAATGAATCCAGCCAAGTGTGCATTCGGGGTTCCTGTTGGAAAGTTATTAGGTTTCATTGTGAGTCGCCAAGGAATAGAATTGGATCCGTCAAAGGTCAAGGCCATTCAAGAGTTTCCTCCGCCAAAGAACAAGAATGAGGTGATGAGTTTTCTAGGAAGACTCAACTATATCAGCCGATTCATAGCCCAGTCCACTGTTATTTGTGAACCCATATTCAAAATGCTAAAGAAGGATGCTGCCACCAAATGGACTGACGATTGTCAGAAAGCTTTTGGACGAATTAAGAAATTCTTGTATACGCCGCCAGTCTTGGTTTCGCCTGAGCCAAGTAGACCCCTTTTGCTCTATATCGCAGTTCTGGATAGAGCATCCAGTTACGTTTTGGGACAACTTGATGAAATGGGAAGAAAGGATTAAACAATCTATTACCTAAGCAAGAAGTTTACCCAGTATGATGCTCGATATTCCTTATTAGAAAGCACATGTTATGCTCTGACCTGGGAAGCTCAGACTTTGAGGCATTATTTCTGTGCCTACACAACTTATCTCATATCAAGGATAGATCTGTTGAAATATATCTTTCAGAAGCCCATGCCTACTGGCAAGCTCGCTAAATGGAAAATCCTGTTAACCGAGTTCGACATTCTTTATGTTACCCAGAAGGCAGTCAAAGGACAAGCTTTTGAAGATCATCTCGCCGAGAATCCTATAGGAGGTTAATACGAGCCTCTAAAGATGTATTTTTCTAACGAAGAGGTATATTTCATAGGAGAAGACATTGCAAAATCCTATGACGGTTGGAGAGTGTTTTTCGATGGAGCCGCAAATTTCAAAGGAGTCGGCATATGAGTAGTCCTGGTATTAGAAATCGGTTAGCATTGCCCGGTATCGTCCAAGATCAAGTTCTCATGCACCATTAATATGACCGAGTACGAATCTTGCATTTTGGGGCTCAAGCTGGTCATCATGAACATTCAGTAGTTACTAGTGATTGGAGACTCAAACCTACTCATACATCAGGTTCGAGAAGAGTGGGCAGCCAAGAATCCTAAGATACTCCCTTACCTGCATCACACACAGGAGTTGAGAAAGAGATTCAGAAAGATAGAATTCCAGCATGTTCCCAAAATACATAATGAGTTCGTAGACGCACTAACCACCTTGTTGTCCATGATTCAACATCCGGATACAAATTTCACTGATCCCTTCCAAGTCAAAATCTATAACCAACCAGCTTATTGTGCTCATGTCGAGGAAGAACCAAATGGGAAGCCATGGTTCCACAATATCAAAGAGTGTCTGACCACAGGAGAATATCCAGAGTTTGCCAATGCTACTTAGAAGCGCACGCTTCGGAGATTACCCAACAACTTCTTTCACAGTGAGGGAATCCTGTACATAAGGACTCCTAATTTGGGATTGCTAAGATGTATCGATGCAAGCAAAACAACTAAACTATTGGAGGAAGTGCATGACGAAGCCCGCGGACCAAACATGAATGGTTTCGTTTTGGCAAAGAAGATACTCCAAGCATGGTAGTTTTGGATGACTATGGAAACAGACTGCATCCAGTATGTCAGAAGGTGCCATCGCTGTCTGATACATGCAGATATGATAAAAGTACCTCCAAACGAGCTTACTGCAACAAGCTCCCCATGGCCGTTCGCTGCTTTTGGAATGGATGTTATTGGACTGATCTAGGCCGCCGCATCAAATGAACGCAGATTTCGTCCACGACTGTATGGTTTGTCGATTCAGAATTCCAAAATCAATCATCACTGACAATGGTTCCAATCTCAATAGCAACCTGATAAAAGCAATGTGTGAGATTTTAAAGATCAAACATAAGAACTCTACAACATATAGACCTCAGAAGAATGAAGCTGTAGAAACAGCTAATAAGAACATAAAAAAGATACTAAGGAATATGATTGAAAGGAACAAGCAATCGCATGAGAAATTGTTGTTCGCCTTATTGCGATATCGTACGACGGTCCACACATCAACTGGGCAACTCCCTACATGTTGGTTTATGGTACAAAGGCGGTCATTCCCGCCGAAGTTGAAATTCCCTCCTTGAGGATCATACACGAAGCAGAGTTAGATGAAGCAGAATGGGTAAAAGGTCACTACGAGCAGTTAGCCCTTATAGATGGGAAGAGAATGAACGCAGTTTGCCACGGTCAGTTATATCAGAACAGATTGTCTAGGGCCTTCAACAAAAGAGTTAAACCAAGGAAGTTTACACCAGGGCAGCTTGTGTTGAAGAAAATATTTTCACATCAAGATGAAGCTAAGTGGAAATTCACTCCCAACTGGCAGGGTCCATACATGGTTCACCGGGTTCTAACTGGAGGAGCTCTTATTCTTACAGAAATGGATGGAGAAGTTTGGCCGAAGCTAATCAACTCACACAAATGATACTATACTTGATCATGTGATCTCTCTTTATTATGTAATTTGAACTACGCCTGACGTGTTTAAACGGGGATATATAGGCAGCCTTATGTGTTCGGTCACATTTTAATAAAATTCCATATTCCCTCGCTATTGGAACCGGGGAAGAATTTTGAAAGAGGAACCTCAAAATTCCGAAGTCAGTTTTGTTGGAAACACATTCTCAAGGCTTTATACTAAAACGTGTGTTCTTATGTGTAGGTTTTGATGAATGACAAACAAGCGCAAATTGATATATGCGAAGTTCAAGTACAAGCGCGCAATTGGTGGATAACGAGATTCAAGAACAAGACAAAGTTTTATAGTTTAAATGAGTCGTTCTTAATTATGATCTTGATCCGACAACTTGACTCATGACATGGCTTCTCTCGTAAAATTATTTTTACAAAATCATGCATATTTAATTTAATGCTAAATGATTTTAAATCATGCATATTTTCATTAGTCAAAATGATTTTTAAACATGCCTCTAAAAACTGGACTAAGATAATCGATTATGTACTTATGATAATCGATTATGTTAAGCCAAGACTGCATGACAATCGATTGTGAACTAATGACAATCGATTGTGTTAAGGCAGTGAGCATCAGGTTTTTTCAAACCTGCATGACAATCGATTGTGAACCTTATGACAATCGATTGTGATGAGGCAGTGTACATCAAAGTTTTTCAAAACTCAGAATAATCGATTGTGAAGCTAATGACAATCGATTGTGAAGAGACAGTGTCCATCAGATTTTTCAAAGTCACAAAATAATCGATTGTGAACTTATGACAATCGATTGTGTTAAGGCAGTGTCTTCCAGACTTCTTCAAAATTATTAAACAATCGATTATGAGTATAAAACAATCGATTGGCAAGAGGCAGTGTCTAAAATGATTTTCAAAATCTGATAACTAATCGATTGTTAACATTGCATAATCGATTGTGAAGCTGACCGTTGTCGTAAAGTTTTCAAATACCGTCAGGTAATCGATTGTTGATTTTGTACAATCGATTGTTGAAATTAAAATCTGGAATGGATTTTTTGAACGTTGCTGAATAATCGATTATTGATTTGGTATAATCGATTGTTTTACGTAAAATCTGGAAATGATTTTTTGAACGTTACCAATAATCGATTGTTGATCTTGGACAATCGATTGTTAAGCGTAAAATCTGGGATTGATTTTTGGAACAGTTGGCAAACAATCGATTGTAGCTTCTTGACAATCGATTGTCGCTCAGTAAAATCAGCAACTCTTAATTGGCAATTAGGCAACGGTAATGCCAAGTTTTTCAACTATAAGTACAGCTTCATTTCAGTGTTTTAAACAAAAACAACTGATCATTCTATTGCTATAAGCTTGCATACTATTGTTTATCATTTTATATTCATTTCATAAAGCTTTTGAGAGCTAAAGTCTTGTCCATAGTTGTTGTGATCTTGAGCTTACTTCTTTTACTCATATCTACTCATTAAGAAGTGTCTTGTTTGAGTGTTTAGTGTTTTGTACACTTGTAAGAGAATTGTGATTCTCTTGTTGTAAGGAACTTGTGTTTCCTTGGTTGAAGTCTTGGAGTGTTGTATCTCCGAGCAAAGGTGTTGAGGCTTGTGTCCTCATGTTGTAAAGGTTTGTTGAGCACCCGTAAGCTTGACAAGTTAGTGGAAAATCTCGAGAGAGTCTCTCGGGGACTGGACTAGCCACGTGTTGTGGTGAACCAGAATACATCGGTGCGGTCTTTCGTTTTGTTTATTTAACGCACTTATTTATTTCCTGCAAATTTTAATTTCCGCAAGTTTACGCTAAATTTTATTATAACGCTATTCACCCCCCCTCTAGCGTTAAGCGTATTATCTAACAATTGGTATCAGAGCCCAACTCTCTGAAGACTTAACAGTTTGAGAAAAACTTCCATGGCTTCTACTCGTGATTCTTTTGCAGGAATAGAGGAATGACAGTGCTCCACCCGACCACCACTATTCAACGGTACAAACTATACGTACTAGAAGGAGATGATGAAAATCTTCGTTCAAACAAACAATTTTCATCTCTGGAAGGTGATAACAAAGGGAAATCAAATTCCAACCAAAAAGGTTGAAAACGAATGGGTTCCCAAGTCCGAAGAAGAATATGACGCGGATGATATCCGAAAGGTTCAAAGTAATGCTAAAGCAATTAATTTATTATATTGTGCTTTTAATGCTGACAATTACAGGAAAATATCGTGCTGCACAACGGCAAAGGAAATGTGGGACAAGCTGGAAATTACGTACGAAGGTACGGACCAGGTAAGGGAAGCTAAAATTGATTTCCTAACCCATGCTTATGAATTATTTCACATGAAGGAAGGTGAAAAGGTGGATGAAATGTTCGAACGATTTTCAATAATCGTAAATGACCTACATGCCCTCAAGAAGACATTCACGGATAGAGAACTTGTTCGAAAATTTCTTAGAAGTCTCACTCCGGCATGGCGATCAAAGGCCGACGCAATTCAAGAATCCATAGGCGTCTCAAATGTCACAATCGACGCATTAAGAGGTAACCTTAAGAGTTATGAATCTACAATACTTAACCCTCTTGTTGATGATCAAAGGAGGCAAAGAATAGCGCTTAAGGCAAGCACAAGCCAACCTCAAGTTGATGAGGACGGAGACAACGAGTTTGGACTCGTTATCAAAAGATTTCAAAAGTTCATGCGAAAGGAGTATGAACGAAAGGGCAAAAAGCAAGGCGAGCAAATAAAGTGCTATGAATGCGGTGAAACCGGGCACATCAAATCAAATTTCCCAAACATCAAAAAGGAGAAGAAACCTTTTAAGAAGCAACGTGCATACATTTCTTGGGGAGGAGACTCCGGAGATGAGTCAAGCGAAGAAGAAGAAGACGAAGCCGCAAACCTTTGTCTTATGGCGCAAGAAGACGAGCAAGATGAGGTATGTCAAATCTCTTCTAAAAACTTCTTTACTCTTGAAGAAATGCGAACTGCTTTTGATGAGCTATATACTGAATTTATTAAAGCTTCAAAAACTGTCAAGAGCATAAAAGAAAATGCTTCTCTAAAAGAAAAAGATTTTCAAAAACAGCTTTCTTTGAAAGAAAAGGAGTTAGAAAAACTGGTTTTAGAAAATGAGAAGCTGAAAGAGGAAAACAAGTTTTTTGGAAAAAGAAGCGCCGACAAGCCCGAATGTTCTATTAAAAATTGCTCTTCTTGCATGCATCTCGAAAATGAGGTAGATAGACTTAAAGGTACCTTAGAAAAGTTTAATTCTTCCCACAAAAATTTGAATAAGGTCCTTGTTAATTTGAAATCAACCAAGCATGGCATAGGCTTTAAGAATGAGCCTAAAGAAAAGGTTGACGCCAAACCCCAACCACCTAAGGCTCAACCTAGGATTAATAAAACAAATGCTTATCGTAGAAATAACAATCCTAGAACAAATATGCATGCTAGACCAAATGTTGAACATTTTAGAAGACCTAGAAATAACTTACCACCAAGAAATGACTACCCTAGAAATGATGCATATTCTAGATCTAGACATGATCATTACTCTAGAAATGCTGCTCATTTTAGAACTAATAGTAGGAGAAATGGTTCTCATGAAATGCGCAATAGTCATAATGAAAATAGAGTAATTCATTTTCGTCCATCAAGTTACTATAAACCTAGAAGGATGCATAACCCCAACGTGACTTGTCATTATTGTAGACGCATTGGTCATGTTGCCCCTGCATGTTTTACACGACATAGACATATCACTCAATCGCATCATTATGATATGCCTAACCCTCAAGGACCCAAAATGGCATGGGTACCTAAAACGCATTAATTTGTTTTGTAGGTGTGTTTGAAGGGATCAAGTGTACTATGGTACCTTGATAGTGGATGCTCCAAACATATGACGGGAGACGAATCCAAATTCCTTCAACTAGAACACAAAGAAGGAGGAAGTGTGATTTTTGGGGATAACAATAAAGGAAAGATTATTGGCATCAGATCGGTCGGTAAGGATGAAAATTCCTCTATTAAGCATATATTACTTGTTAAAGGTTTAAAGCATAATCTCTTGAGCATAAGTCAATTATGTGACAAGGGAAATCTTGCCTTATTTGATTTGGATGAATGCTTAGTATTTAGACGTAGTGATTTCAAAATTATCCTTCGTGGTTTTAGAGTGGATAATATTTATATGGTTGATCTTGCAAATTCCTCACCCGAATATGTTGATTGTCTTATGAGTAAAGAGGATGATACTTGGTTATGGCATCGTAGAGTAGCACATATCAACATGCATCTTTTGAACAAATTGATTTCTCAAAACTTAGTTATTGGCCTTCCCAATTTTAAAATTTGAAGATGACTCTATTTGTGATTCATGTCAAAAGGGAAGCAAACAAAAGCATCTTCCAAATCCAAAAATATTGTTTCAACTTCTAGACCATTGCAATTGCTTCACATGGATTTATTTGGACCATCTCGCATTGAAAGTCTAGGAAGAAATCATTATGCTTTTGTGATTGTTGATGATTATTCTAGATTTACTTGGACTTTATTTCTTGCCAATAAAAGTGATGCTTTTCAGAATTTTAAATATTTTCTTAAGCGTGTTCAAAACGAGAAGGAAACAACCGTCACTTCAATTAGAAGTGATCATGGGGGAGAGTTTGATCACAATCTCTTTACGGACTTTTGTGACGAACTCGGTATCGAGCATACCTTTTCCGGTCCACGTACACCACAACAAAATGGGGTGGTGGAAAGGAAAAATAGGTGTCTCGAAGAGATGGCTAGAACCATGCTCGAAGAGGCCAAGATTCCCAAACATTTTTGGGCGGATGCCGTGAGTACCGCATGCTACGTCTTAAATAGAGTAGTCATAAGGCCTATACTCATGAAAACTCCCTATGAACTCTATAAGGGAAGGAAACCAAATATCTCCCACTTTATAGTATTTGGTTGTAAATGTTTTATTCATAACAATGGCAAAGATCAATTGGGAAAATTTGATGCTAAGTCCGATAAGGGAATTTCATTGGTTATTCTTCACGTAGCAAAGCATATAGGTTTTTTAATAAAAGAACCGAAACTGTGGAGGAATTCCCTCATGTTGTATTTGCCGAAAATAATGCTCGCTTGGCGAGAAAGGATTCCGGTTTTGATCTTGCAGGTATTTTAGATAGCTTGAAAGACAAAATACAAGAGGAATCGCCTAAGGAAAATAAAGATGAAATCTTGGAACAACCAATGGAGGAAGCGCCACAATTGGAGAAAGAAACGACAATGCCTAACGAGTGGAGGACAATCAAAGATCACCCTCTCGAACAGGTAATTGGCGACGTCGGAGAAAAGGTAAGTACCCGAAACTCCCTTAAGAACACCTTAGGAATACTGCTTTTGTGTCTCAAATTGAACCAATAACCATCTACGAAGCAATTGGGGATGAATTTTGGACCTTGGAAATGCAAGAGGAGCTTAACCAATTCAAACGGAATGACGTTTGGGATTTGGTGCCAAGACCCGAAAATCATACCATAATTGGTACGAAATGGGTTTTTCGAAACAAACTAGATGAAAATGGTGTAATCACTAGAAACAAAGCTAGGCTTGTAGCAAAAGGCTATAATCAAGAAGAGGGTATTGACTATGAAGAAACATATGCTCCCGTAGCTAGATTAGAAGATATTCGTCTATTACTCGCTTTTGCCTCTTCTATGAATTTCAATTTATATCAAATGGATGTGAAAAGTGCTTTTCTAAATGGTGTTATACAAGTAGAAGTTTATGTTGAACAACCCCCCGGTTTTGAAGATTTTAAATCTCCCGATCATGTTTTCAAACTCAAAAAGGCTCTCTATGGTTTAAAACAAGCTCCCCGAGCTTGGTATGAAAGATTGAGTAAATTTCTATTGGAAAATGATTTCATTAGGGGGAAAGTTGACACCACCCTTTTTGTTAAGCATAAAAACAATGATATTTTATTAGTTCAAATATATGTGGATGATATCATATTTGGTGCTACTAACAATGTCTTATGCAAGGAATTTTCCGATTTAATGACAAGCAAATTTGAGATGTCTATGATGGGTGAGTTAACATTCTTTTTGGGATTACAAGTAAAGCAAATGAAAGAAGGTACGTTCATTTGCCAAGCCAAATATTGCAAAGAATTTCTGAAACGATTTGAAATGAACAATGCAAAAGCAATGGCGACTCCCATGAGCACATCCGATCATCTAGACAAAGATGAGAAAGGTAAGGAAGTCGACACTAAGAAGTATCGAGGTATGATTGTCTCTCTTCTCTATCTTACTGCTAGTCGTCGGACATCATGTTTAGCGTGTGCTTATGCGCCCGTTATCAATCGTGTCCGAAGGAGTCTCACCTTACTGCGGTAAAACGGATTTTGAAGTACCTTGTTGGTACTACAAATGTGGGTCTATGGTACCCCAAAGGTTCTTCATGCCAACTTGTTGGCTATTCCGACTCCGATTTTGCTGGATGCAAATTTGACCGCAAGAGCACTAGTGGCACTTGCCATTTGCTCGGTAGCTCTCTCGTTTCTTGGTTTAGCAAGAAACAAGTAAGTGTTGCGTTGTCCACAACCGAGGCTGAATATGTAGCCGCGGGGAGTTGTTGCGCTCAAATCCTCTGGATGAAACAACAACTCTTGGACTATGGCCTAAGTCTTGATCATATCCCTCTTAGATGTGATAATACTAGTGCCATATGCTTGACGAAGAACCCCTTTCTTCATTCGCGAACAAAACACATTGAAATTAGACATCATTTTATAAGAGATCACATTCTCAAGGGCGATGTCGAAATCGAATTTGTTGAAACCCAAGACCAATTGGCCGACATCTTTACTAAGCCCTTAGAGAAAGAGTCCTTCTTCCGAATTCGTAGTGAACTCGGGATTCTTGACTCCACGTTGATCTAAGTCATGCATTGCATCTTTTTATTTTACATGATTTCTAACTTGAGCGTCGGAGACGTCTAACGAATTTTTGCAGGTATCGCCCTAAAGGTAGGGGGAATTATAAAGCATGACGCGCAATAATCAAGTCTTCTTCAGAAAAATCGGTTTCTGTCGTCTAATAATCGATTATCTCGTATCAATAATCGATTGTTCTGCTATTACTTGAGTTATTGTACTCTCTTTAAGTAATCACGTTTTCTTTCCAATAAATAAACAAGTTTTATTTACATCTTTGGCATCTTCTTATATTATTTTTGCTAATGGCAAAAGGGGGAAGATAACGGGTATGCACTCTCAATATTTATAAGCTTAAATTGAGGGGGAATTCATATATTGAGGGGGAACTAATCGCATACTTATTGCATATCTTTACTTGTCTTGAATCGTCATTATAAATTGTTTAAGTTGCATATCCCGCTTAAAGTTTGCCATTATCAAAAAGGGGGAAATTGTTGGAAACACGTTCTCAAGGCTTTATACTAAAACGTGTGTTCTTATGTGTAGGTTTTGATGAATGACAAACAAGCGCAAATTGATATATGCGAAGTTCAAGTACAAGCACACAATTGGTGGATAACGAGATTCAAGCACAAGACAAAGTTTTATAGTTTAAATGAGTCGTTCTTAATTATGATCTTAATCCGACAACTTGACTCATGACATGGCTTCTCTCGTAAAATTATTTTTACAAAATCATGCATATTTAATTTAATGCTAAATGATTTTAAATCATGCATATTTTCATTAGTCAAAATAATTTTTAAACATGTCTCTAAAAACTGGACTAAGATAATCGATTATGTACTTATGATAATCGATTATGTTAAGCCAAGACTGCATGACAATCGATTGTGAACTAATGACAATCGATTGTGTTAAGGCAGTGAGCATCAGGTTTTTTCAAACCTGCATGACAATCGATTGTGAACCTTATGACAATCGATTGTGATGAGGCAGTGTTCATCAAAGTTTTTCAAAACTCAGAATAATCGATTGTGAAGCTAATGACAATCGATTGTGAAGAGACAATGTCCATCAGATTTTTCAAAGTCACTAAATAATCGATTGTGAACTTATGACAATCGATTGTGTTGAGGCAGTGTCTTCCAGACATTTTCAAAATTATTAAATAATCGATTGTGAGTATAAAACAATCGATTGGCAAGAGGCAGTGTCTAAGATGATTTTCAAAATCTGATAAATAATCGATTGTTAACATTGCACAATCGATTGTGAAGCTGACCGTTGTCGTAAAGTTTTCAAATACCGTCAGGTAATCGATTGTTGATTTTGTACAATCGATTGTTGAAATTAAAATCTGGAAAGGATTTTTTGAACGTTGCTGAATAATCGATTATTGATTTGGTATAATCGATTGTTTTACGTAAAATCTGGAAATGATTTTTTGAACGTTACCAATAGTCGATTGTTGATATTGGACAATCAATTGTTAAGCGTAAAATCTGGGATTGATTTTTGGAACAATTGGCAAACAATCGATTGTAGCTTTTTGACAATCGATTGTCACTCAGTAAAATCAGCAACTCTTAATTGGAAATTAGGCAACGGTAATGCCAAGTTTTTCAACTATAAATACAGCTTCATTTCAGTGTTTTAAACAAAAACAACACACAACAACTGATCATTCTATTGCTATAAGCTTGCATACTATTGTTTATCATTTTATATTCATTTCATAAAGCTTTTGAGAGCCCAAGTCTTGTCCATAGTTGTTGTGATCTTGAGCTTACTTCTTTTACTCATATCTACTCATTAAGGAGTGTCTTGTTTGAGTGTTTAGTGTTTTGTACACTTGTAAGAGAATTGTGATTCTCTTGTTGTAAGGAACTTGTGTTTCCTTGGTTGAAGTCTTGGAGTGTTGTATCTCCGAGCAAAGGTGTTGAGGCTTGTGTCCTCAAGTTGTAAAGGTTTGTTGAGCACCCGTAAGCTTGACAAGTTAGTGGAAAATCTCGAGAGAGTCTCTCGGGGACTGGACTAGCCACGTGTTGTGGTGAACCAGAATACATCGGTGCGGTCTTTCCTTTTGTTTATTTAACGCACTTATTTATTTCCTGCAAATTTTAATTTCCGCAAGTTTACGCTAAATTTTATTATAACGCTATTCACCCCCCCTCTAGCGTTAAGCGTATTATCTAACAAGTTTGTCAGCCTCTTTATCAGCACCAACCCAGTAAACTGCCCAGTAAAACTGGGGCAGAATTTTGAGGAAACGAGGTTGCATGTCTTGAACCACGTTGCAGTAGTTGGTTCATCCAAAATAAAATTGTTTTTCAAATATGTACTTATTTACTAAATCATGCTTAAACATCATCTGGATCGCTATCGTTTAGCAATGGTACCCCAATGATACGTGATGTCAAGAGCCAGGGGATACGTACTAACCTTCCCCCCTCTACAGAACTCATGATTTTTCTTTAAATGCAGACACTCAGGTCGTAAATCATTGAACGCATTCACTCTTCAGGGTTAAAATTCTTAGAACGATTGCTCATTCACAAGTCTACTATCTACACCCAACATTCCCCAGCATTCACGATATTACAACCGTCTATCAGCTAAGAAAACTCACCACTATTCGCTCCTTACATTCCTGCATTACATAAGGCTACTTTTCTGCCTTTCGAGACTAAGCTCTGTCTCCATCTACATTTTGTATAAGGCTACCTTTCTGCCTTTCGCGGTTAAGCTCTACCTCGATACTGCATAAGGCGACCTATCTGCCTTTCGATATTAAGCTCTGTCTCTATCTGTATTTGGCCTTAGGCTACCCTTCTGCCTTCCGAAGTTAAGCTCTACCTCCATCCTGCATAAAGCTACCTATCTGCCTTTCGAGGCTAAGCTCTGTCTCCATATGCATTTTTGCATAAGGCTACTCTTCTGTCTTTCAAGGTTAAGCTCTACCTCCATCCTGCATAAGGCTACTTGTCTGCCTTCTGAGACTAAGCATTGTCTCCATCCTGCGTGGCTGAAATATCGCCACTTTATTTTTTAAATGGCTGAAACATCGCCACCTCATTTAAAATTTCTTGCCTCGGCTGAAATATCGTCACCTACATTTAAGTTTTACTTCGGCTGGAATATTGCTACCTGCATTTTAAATTCGCGCTATGGCTGAAAGATCGCCATTCTTTGCACTCATTTGGCTGAAAGATTGCTACCTTCTCATGGGCTGAAAGATTGCCAACTTATTCAAAGGCATCAAAGTTCGGAGGCGCCATATGCTTAGCCCGAGAACACCATTTAATAGCTTGCAAATCTTTACTTTTATGCTCTTCGTGGCCCAGGACATCATAGTCCAAGGACGTTATCCTAACCGTCCGAAGATAGCATTCATTGTCCAACGGGAACTTGCATCATGTTTAATTTATGCACAATACACGCCACATGCTTACTTGCAGGTACACCGGCTAGCAAATGTCCATCTCAGCAGGAGAAGTCCCGCTCCGGTTCTCCTCAACCTGTTCGATTCCAAACGCTTTTTCAAACTTAACCATCGTGTCCCTCTTATCGAATTTCCATCAATGTTTCCTGAACTAAATATGGCCTGGTTCCTGTAAAACGAGGAATATGCAGGCAGCTCAGAAACCAGAGCACGGTCAAAGTTCTTTCACAATCGCCATTTCCGGTCAAAATTGGCCATCTTATCTTGACCCGATAACTCTTTCATCTTCCTCGGGTAAAGAGAGGAGCTGTTGATACCTAGTTTTTACTTACAAATTCTTATACTCAAAATATTTTGAAAATAGCAAATATATGCATATATAAGCATGCCCAGATATTCTGGAGTTTTTTTCTAATTTTTAAAGATTTTTAAAATCAATTTATTGCCTATTTTAACAGTATAAAATCCAATAAGTATTCTCAAAATTATCATTTTGGTGAATAATTTATTTCCATCCTTATATTTACACCAAATACAATTAGGGTGATTTTTGCATATTTTTTATAAATTTATTTGATATTTTTAAGCTAATTACGTAAAATTATAATTATCGACTTTATAATTATTAATACAGGTTTACAATAATAAAATTATTCCTAATATTTTTAGATTGTTTTCTATACATTATTAATTGGTTCAGTGCTTTTAATTTATTCTTAAGTCACTTTTGACTATTTAAGAACTCGCCCATTTCTATTTCAATTTTAGCCTCAATTTGAACCTCAATTCCACCCAGTTGAAACAACCCAATTTTAATTTTGACTCGCCCTAAACCCAACTCACTTAACCCGTCCGACCGTTCCTTTTAAGCTAGTTCGTTGATCATTTTGATCAACGTCCACCATTCCTTCTTTCCTTTTTAATTTTACAACACACCTAACCCCTGTTCATTCTCTCAAAAAACGGTGGCCTAAAAATCCCTTCAACTCCTAAATCCTCTCTAACCCTCTCTGAAACCCTAGCTCGATCCCGTCGGTTTCTACCCTGTTTCACCGAAATCAGTGGCACCCCAAGCCCGAGCAACCTACACTCACCTCCATGTGTCCTTATACCCCTATTACTTGATGATTCAAGGTCTAACCTTGAAGGCTCATGCTCATACCTCCACCGATTCGAGTTCTGCGGCCATCTCCGGTTTGGCTCCTGCGTATCCTAGCCGTATGAGTCCATCTCTGACTCATTCAACTCGAAGCAGACCCTTTACTAGGCCATTATCACTTCTAGGTTCTTCTGAAACCCTAGCCTTTCGAAGTATTCCTATTTTATCTAGATCTGCTCTAGATTCGTTTTTATTTTAGGGTTTTCAAATGATTTCTTAAGTCCCTTTCAAAGCTTGCTTTCAAAAACTATTGATCTTCTCTGACTCATGTTTTCTTTGATTTTACTTGTTTTACTGTGATTCCTATATGTTACTCTTACTGTATTTGTTGTACTGTAACTCATATGTGTTTCTACTGTGATTCCTATGTGTTTTCTTCTACTATGTTTCCTCCTAACGTTTCCTTGTAAATTTTTTTTACTGTGTTTTCTCTCATTATATTTTCTTGAAACGCTTAAGTTCCTTTGAGTTTGCTGAATTTACTCGTCTGATTTGTTTGGTTTCGCCTCTATGCTGGATTAATGGCGAAAACCCTAGAATTTGGGGGGTTTTCAGACCACTTGTATGTGACTCGCTTGTTCTCATCTCTGAGCTAGTTTGATTTCAATCCCTAATTTCCGAATTCATCTTTGTTTTCATATGGTTCTTTTGGCCAAAACTCTCATACACTGGATTTTCCTACTGATTTTTTTTAATAACACTACAGTCTTCTTTCATGCTAAACATGTTCGTATGCTCCTTATACACTATGAATTTCCTTCTAAATGGTTTTTCAAATTTGCTATTAGTTCAAACTTCTTTCCGAAAATAGCATGATTGATTTCTTTCCATTGTCCACTGATTTTGTCCATGACTCGACCTAAGTAAAACCTTCTCCATCTTTTCGGACTTGGTTCATTCATACAAAATCTCAGACCTTTTTGATGTACTGGTTGTTAATTGATCTTCTTTCCTTATTTTGCACAATCCGTGTATTTCAAAACCTTGTCCTTAAATAACTTTTATGTATTTGCCCTCAATTGCATGCTTTGCACATTGTGTTTATTCAATTTCTTTCCTTAAATAGTTTTACCCTTTTCGAATATGAATCCCTTAATTAAGGGAAGCCTTGTAAAATTGATTGACAATCAGTTCTTTAACTATTTTCTTACCTTATTTTTTCTTGATTTCTACACTATTAAAGGCACGACTTTTTGACAAATTCGACACACACAGACATCTCTGTCTTAAAAAAATATATTGCTTTCTCTACTTCTCTCTCTCAACTATTGTTTTCTCTACTACTTCTTTCTCTACTGAGCACCCTGCTCCTCTTCTTATTACTGTGAAAACATTCTTGTGTTCCTTTGACTTCTTATGTGCTTTGCTGAAGTTTCCGAGTTTGCTTCTGCTGACTCTCTGGATGTTTACTTGCTATTGTTGTTATGCTGTTCTGAAAACTGCATCTGGTATGTCTTTCCTAGTTAAATACTACACTCCTGACTATGTGTTTACCCTTTCTAATTTGCTATGCATTCTTTCCAAGGTGTCCACTTTATGTTTCTTTCTTTATGTTACTGCACCTTCAGTCTGTTATGCTCTCTTGTCTTTCCCTAATGGTTTTGTATATGCTTTTCTATGTAAGTCCCTTTCCCCTATAGCCCCCTCTTATGTGTGAGTAATTCTGAGTCATGTTGGTTTACCATTATTACCACTCATGACTTAGAATCAGGTTCTCTTGAACCTCTACTCAAGTCAATTCCCCGTTCCCTTTACCTCTTATGTGCTGAGCCTTAACTCAGGGCTGGTGGTGTCCTAATTACCATCCAGACCCATGTTTGACTTCTAAAGTCTACTCTTTATTTGCTTGGACCAAGCAGAGGGTCAGGGGTGTGCAAGTCTATACCCATGGCTTGGTGTGACCACCCTCTGCTATGGCTCCTTAATCCCTCTCTCACTTTGCACTTATTCCTGGTTTCTAAGTTCTGCCCCCCTTTGGTAAGCCATGCGTTGGGACCCTCGATCTCCCTCTGAACTCGGATGCCTAAGGGCTGGCTATTCCACACTGCACTATTCTGTTGCAACAATTGTTATTCAGAGTGGAAGCACTGCCTGGAGTCCTTGAGGCTCCTTGGAACTTTGAAACACTTTGGGTACGAAAAGGCATTGGAAATTTGGAATCCTGATTTTGGTGAAACACATGTTATTTGATTTTAATATTGAATTAGGCTGCTCAGATCTAGATGTAGGCTGTGATGTATTTTTAATTGTTTTCTTTCTTTCTTTTGGTTCTATAATAATCTTGTAAAAATAATAATTTGCGGGAGTATTAGTAAAGATTATAGGCGGGGTTTACTTTATTGCAAAAGAGGGTAGATATCATGCCTATATGTTAATATTTTAATCACCTAGATACCATGCCTATAGGTTTAAGGTTGTTATTCAGTCACTTAGAAATCATGCTTATAGGCTTAATGCTTTAATCACCTAGAGATAATGTCTATAGGTTTTACGTCTTAACTTAATCATCTCGATACCATGCCTATAAGATTTCATGTTCTGTCATATTTTAAATCATTAGAAATTCTGCCTATAGGCCCTAATAGTTATGTAATAAGTTTCATATAGAAATCATGACTATAGGAAATGCATAAACACTAGGCAAACTGTAGGGTAATCAAATACTCATTCCTTTACCAGTTTAATATCAGTAACAAGCCTTAAAAAATCAAGACGTAGATACCATGCCTATAGGAGCTCAAACTCGCCTTATGGGTTTAAGTAATAATAATATGCCAATTGGCTTCAAACTTTGTCAACAAAAACTCTTCTAAATATGTTTGCTTTTGAAACTCTTACAAGTCTGCAATGCTCTTAAATCTTCTAAACATGCATCTTTCCTTTTTGTGAAACGCTTCCTTTAACCCTCTGCCTAAATTTTTCATCCCATAAAGCTACTGTTTCAAAACAACCTTTAACTCGCTATTTTTTGAAACATTCTCACTTTCAAAAACTCTCATTTACAAATTCTACTGTAATTTCACTTAAACAATTCTGCTGATTTTCAAGTCATCTCTGAACCTCTGCAAATTTTCAACCTTCTGTCTTAAACTATTATGTATTAGGTCCTTTATGAAAACAGTGCTTTTTTCTAAATGACTTGCTTAAAATACTTAAATTTCTGATAATTGGATCCGGGTTGCCTAATGCAGACTTTTATCCGACTCTATGTGTTAAACTAGTCTGGCGCTTAAGTTTTAAATTCAAAGACCAAATCACTATATGCAAGGCATGCTAAACTAGATGCTATGTAACATACATGATTTTGTGTTTGCCTTGTGTGTTTGTTTTTTCCCCATTACTTGGTATTTGCTTTGGTTGTCACCAATAGTATTTCTTCCTTTTAAACCCCATATATGCCCCTACCCTTTTCCTTCCATGTTAGGATTAGAAGTCCTAATACCCCGGGACTGATAGTTTGGGACGTGTACTAGCATGCAATAAGTAAACGAGATTAATCGCGTTAAATACCTTAACGGGGTGGGAAGGGTAGAATATGGATATGATGACCGTTGCGCTAATATCTCATGCGACCCCTCTTTGAGGAGTGATTTCTAGGTATTGCATTGATGTGATCCATATTGTATTTAAACCTAGGACCTCCTTTCTTTTCTTTCGTAATATTTTTCCTTAAGTGTTTTCATTTCTCTGCGTCAACTCTTTTTCTAAAGACTGTATATTCTTCCTTTTCTTTTCAAAGTTTTTGAAGTTATTTATAACTACTATGTGCAAACCTTACTTGTTTCCTTCTATTTCTTTTAAAGTCACAATTAAGCATGGCTGGAAACCACACTAGTGAATCTTGATGGGTGCCTCACACATTCCCCTCAAGATAATCTCAAGCCCTTACCCAAACTCTGGTTTTCTTTCAAAATCTTCTTCTTTTCTTTAAAAGTGTCCTAATACACTATAATCATTAGGTGGTGAATCTTCAAATTCTATAACCCAATTTCTCAAAAGGGAATAAGAGTTGTTTTGTCCATAATGTCGTAAACCTGATTTTACTTTTTGTTCTTGGAGATAATTGTATTTTGATTGAGTTATTGATATAAGGAAAGGGAAAGTAAGTAAGGTAAACAAAAAATACTTCTTTTTCTTCGAACCCACCCAATAAAAAATCCTCCTTTTCTCAATGGAGAATCGAAAAAATAATATTTTCATACAATATCTTAATTGAATTATATGTAATGATCAATAAATTAAGTTGAATTGTATATCTACACATACTAAAAACATTTCAAAATCCTAGTACCAATCTAATCTATTCTATAGATATTTGGACTAGAGTTGACAAACAAACAAAATAAGCAATATACTCTATCTTTAAGGGGGAAAAAGGGGGCGTCGACAGTGAGATATAAAAAAAGAACCAATCATTCACCTATACAACTTCTGATCAATAGATGAACCAAGTTTATTTATATCCAATTTCGTGGATGTTGCAATAGGAGTGTAAATTTCTTTGGATGTTCCTTCTGTGACGATCCAAAGGGTCATCACCGCAATTCTCCCTTTCTTTGTGTTTCTGAGGCCTTGAAAACCTCTTATTTGGTTGCCTTGATGTGCGTGCACAGTTCGGGCACAAAGTCAAAAAATGTTTATGTGGAAATATTTGAATTATGTATTTAAAATTATAAATTTTGATAATAATATTGCTATTGTTGACTTTGGTCAACATTTTGGGTAAACGAACCCGGGCCCGTGATGTGACAGTCTCGGAGAGTCTATAGAAAAATTTGGGACTTGGGAGTACTCCAAGAATTTAAATCCGAGGTTCCAGGCCTGAGTACGGAACTTTTTCGTGAAATTATTTTCTTAAAATGCTTAAGTAAAATGAAAATGAGATTTGATCAAAAGTAATGATATCAGGTTTGTATTTTGGTTCCGACGATACAATTCTTAAATGAGCGTTAAGCCCTATCTGTAAAGTTTGTTTGAAATCGGACATCATTTGACGCGTTTCAGACAAAAATTGGAAAATTTGGAAGTTTTGAACTTTGAAATTAAAATCATGAGTTTTGAAGGTTGATTCTTTGATTTTTATGTTATTTTGGCGATTTGATCGCCCGAGCAAGTTCGAAGGATAATATTGAGTTAGTGTATGTAGTTGGTTGGGAGACCTTTCGGGATGTTTTGCCCTTAGAAAAATTGCAGCAGTTTCTCTTCATCGCGTTTGCGTCCCTCTGGTCGCGTTCGTGATACCCTTCTTTTTCTCTCCTTCACATTCGCGATTGGCCCATCGCGCTCGTATATGACAAAACTTGTACCTCTGTCTATTCCTCTACGCATTCGCGTGAACACTCTCGCGTTCGCAGAGACTAGCCTGCTCATTCTACGCGTTCGCGTATGGCCCATGCGTTCGCGTAGGACAATTGTGAAGACCCAACTGTTATTCTACGCGTGCGCAATTCTCCCCACGCGAACACGATGCTCGACCTTCCCAACCCTTTACGAACACGACCCTGTTCACGCGAACGCAAAGGGTAATTGCCCAGCGAATTATTTAAACTCCAAAACAGTGTTCACTCCGGATTTCTTCAAATTTTTTCACTCGAACTTTCTCCTAAAACCCTCCATTGACGAAATTCAAGCTCTACCTTCTTCCTAACTCTTTAGGTATGTAATCTTAACTTCATTTCCTCACTTTTTCTTCATCTAACTATTAAATTCCTAGCCCTAAATCATAAAATCAAGGTAGAAATTAGGGCTTTTGGGTAGATTTACGTTTTTGAGAATTATGGGCGATTCAACCTCAATTTGGGATCGAATCTTAAAACCAATTATATATTTGAACTCGTGGGATTTTGGGGGATTGGGCTTTGGTCCGAGCCTCGAGTTTTGACCACGTGGGCCCAGTATTTTGGTATTGTTGGAAGAAAGTTAGTAATTGCATTTCTAAGCTAGGGAATTATATCCTTGTGCTATTATTGATAATGTTGAATCAAATTATGTTAGATATCGTTAGTTCGGGGTCAAATTCTAGAGAAAAGGCGATTGTTGAGCTTTGGGTTGCTATTTTCGGATTCGAAGTAAGTGTTTTATCTAACTTTGGCTTTAGGGAATAAAATTAGGATAATATTTGCTATGTGCTATGTGGAATTGGTGTATAGGTATGATGACGGTTAACTATGTGCCAGAGTTTAGCATGACCGCGAGTCATAATTGCTATTAAAATTTTGAAAGTAGTGAACAATTGTGATAATTACTTGTTAAATGCAATATGAAGTGATAGTTGAGAAGTAAATGAGCTAAAGAAGAAATTTTGGTATTTTTCCCTTGCCGGTACTTATTGTTGAGCTGTTCTCCCTCGCCGGGACTTATTGTTGAGTTAATCTCCCTTGCCGGAACTTGTTGTAGAGTTGTTGTCCCTTGCCGGGATATTTTATCTTGTTGTATATTCCTTTCCCATTTGGTTGTGACCATTGATTGGGTGAGGAATAGAGAGATTATGCACGAAGGGTCTTTCCGTGCCATGTTTCGATAATTTTGCACAAAGGGTCTTTTCGTGCCATGTTTGATAATTATGCACGAAGGGTCTTTTCGTGCGATATTTCTTGATTATTTGAGCACAAAGGGTCATTCCGTGTCTTGATGTGAGACTTTTGTGAGGAAAGCACAAAGGGTTATGTCGTACACTATGTATTGAGAGTAAAAGAACGAAAGTTGATGCCATGCGTTTTATTTGACAGTTTTGGTGAGAAATGAGAGTAAAAGCACAAAGGGTGGTGTCGTACAGCTGCTGATTCACTGGCTTTCTTTTATTAATGTTAAATATTCAGCTCCATTTCTTGTACGTTGGACTTATAAATGAACTGTTACACCCCTCAACATGTCCCCTTCCCATTAGCTGTTTTAATTTTGTTATCAGTTCGTTATTGCGTATATATCTGTACAAGTTGATTTTGGTAGGTCCAGTTTAGCCTCGTCACTACCCCGCTGGGGTTAGGCCGGGAACTTACTAGCACATGGGGTCGGTTGTGTTGATACTACACTTCTATGCCCTTTTGTGCACAGGTCAGGATACCGCTTACGGACCTCATCAGTAGCTAGGGAGCAAGCCTTCAGTCCAGAGTCTTCGAGGTAGTTTGATGGCGTTCGCAGGCCCTGAATCTCATATATCTCTTCCTGTTTGTTTTTATTGTATCAAAACAGACTTGTTATATATTTCCTTCAGACTGATGTTTCTCGTACGCTTTTAGTTGTCCGTGAACAGTGACACCAGATACTGGGTAGAGATATGTTACAAATTTCCGCACTTTACTATTGTTATTTTTGCTAAAAGTCTTCCGCGTGGTTTTTCATTAATTATTTCAGTTATTATACTATTTTAGATTAAATTTTTTGTGAAATTTTTAAAAAGGTTGGCTTGCCTACCTCCGTCAGTAGGCGCCATCACGACTCTTGATGGTGGGGAAAATCCGGTCGTGACAAGTTGGTATCAGAGCGCTAGGTTACTTGGGTCTCACAACTCACGGACAAGCTCGGTAGAGTCGGAGGGATCGGTACGGAGACGTCTGTATTTATCCCCAGAGGCTACAGAGTTAGGAAAAAAAATTCACTTTATTCTTTCTTGTTGTGCGATTCTGTTTCTCAAATATTGATTGTTGTTTTACTCTGTTCCTTCGCAGATGGTGAGAACATGTGTGTCTTCTTCTTCTGCATAGCAGCCCGAGCCCCCAGCAGCAGCTCCCGTGAGGGGCAGGGGCCGAGGCTGTGCTAGAGGCCAAGGCAGAGGCAGAGCTCAGCCCCAGGCAGTAGTTCTAGAGGTGGAGCCTCATATTGACTTTGATGAGGAGGTTCTAGCCCCACCAGCTCCAGTGGGCCCAACTCAGGTCCCAGGAGGGGTTGTGTTTTCCTCGGATCTCCAGGACGCTCTCGTCCGCATAGCAGGCTTTATGGACAGTGTCGCTAGAGTGGTTTGCTGCCAGTAGCACCAGCCACTCTTAGGCTGGAGAAGGGGTTTAGACTCCTGCTACACGTACTCTGGAGCAGGTAGCTCCCCCGACTCAGGTTCCATTGGTTCAGCCTGCAGTGGGAACTGAGACGGGCATTACACCTTGGGCCGGTGATAGGACGACCATGTCTTTGGATGCTTTGTGGAGACTTGATCGGTTCTCCAGGCTCTTCACCACCACTTTCAGTGGTTCTTTATCGGAGGATCCTTCGGATTTCCTATTCCGTTGTCATGAGATCCTTAGGCCTATGGGGATAGTAGAGAGCAATGGGGTCGATTTTTGCACCTTCAGGCTTGCAGGATCCTCCAAGACTTGGTGGAGGGATTATTTCCTATCTAGACCAGCAGGGTCTCCAGTTTTGACATGAGATCAGTTTGGGGAGTTATTTCTTGGGATTTTTCTCCCCTTCACTCACTGGGAGGCACTTCGCAGATAGTTTAAGCGCCGCCAGCAGGGCTTCATGACAGTTACACAGTATAAGACCAAATTTATTGACTTGGCATGCCATGCAGTTGTGATACTCCCAACATAGCGAGAGAGGGTCCGGGGGTGGATTGATTTAGCCGATTCGCCATTAGATGGATATGGGAAGAACATATGCGTCTTCTTCTTCTTGTTCTTCTGCATAGCAGCCCGAGCCCCCAGCAGCAGCTCCCATGAGGGGCAGGGGCCGAGGCTGTGCTAGAGGCCGTGGCAGAGGCAGAGCTCAGCCCCAGGCAGCAGTTCCATAGGTGGAGCCTCCTATTGACTTTGATGAGGAGGTTACAGCCCCAACAGCTCCTGTGGGCCCAGCTCAGGTCCCAGGAGGGGTTGGGTTTTCCACGGTCTCTAGGATGCTCTATTCCGCATAGCAGGCTTTAAGGATAGTGTCGCTAGAGTTGGTTTGCTGCCAGTAGCACCAGCCACTTCTCATGATGGAGGAGGGGTTCAGACTCCTGCTACACATACTCTGGAGCAGGTAGCTCCCCGGACTCAGGTTCCATTAGTTCAACCCGCACTAGCAACTCAGACGGGCATTACAGCTCGGGCCAGAGATGGGACGGCCATGTCTATGGATGCATTGTGGAGACTTGATTGGTTCTCCAAGCTCTTCACCACCACTTTTAGCGGTGCTTCATCGGAGGATCCCCAAGATTTCCTATTCCGTTGTCATGAGATCCTTAGGCCTATGGAGATAGTAGAGACCAATGGGGTCGATTTTTGCACCTTCAGGCTTGCAGGATCCGCCAAGACTTGGTGGAGGGATTATTGCCTATCTAGACCAGCAGGGTCTCCCGATTTGACATGGGATCAGTTTGCGAAGTTATTTTTGGAGATATTTCTCCCCGTCACTAACCGGGAGGCACTTCGCAGACAGTTTGAGCGTCTCTAGTAGGGCTCTATGACAGATACACAGTGTGAGACTAGATTTATTGACTTGGCACGCCATGCAGTTATGATACTCCCAACATAGCGAGAGAGGGTCCGGGGGTGGATTGATTTAGTCGATTCGCCTTTCGATGGATATGGGAGTTGGCAGTGATATTTCCTTTTAGGAGGCGGTCAATGCGGCCCGCCGGGTAGAGATGGCACTGGTTTGAGGAGGTAGTTAGGGTTTAGACAAGAGGCCTCTACATTCTGGCAGATCTAGTGGTACCTCATTTATAGGTAGGGATTTCTATGACAGAGGCCATCCCCGGAGGCCCTTCCAGTCGGCATTTCAGGTTTCTTGTGGTACCCCAACCGGTGATGGTCATCAGCATTATTATTTGGACCAGCAGTACTTCAGCGCACCACCAGCCCCCATCAGTGCACCTACACTTCAGAGCTTCAGGGGAGGACATACCAGTCGACAGGGCCATCAGCCGTAGCCGTCGAGGGCATGTTATGGTTGTGGTGACCGAGGTCATGTTATCAAGTTATTCCCTTGAGCCTCGAGTAGTTCTCAGTAGCAAGGACCTAGCCTTACGATTTAGGCAGCATTGGATCCACATTTTGCCCCGCTAGCTAGAGGCGGGGGTAGGGATCATAGTGGTTGAGGAGAGACCATAGAGGTAAAGCTCGAACAGCCATAGGCAAGGATCAACCCGCAGCAGATCGTCCCAGAGATACAGTTCAGGAAGGTGGGGGCCAGCCCCGTTGCTATGCATTTCCAGCCAGGCCGGAGGTCGAGTCATCTGATGTTGTGATTATAGGTACTATACTGGTCCGTGATAGGGGTGCTTCAGTATTATTTGATCCCTTATTCTTTTGTGTCGTCATATTTCGCACCCTATTTGATCATGCCTAGTGAGTCTTTGGGTATTCCTGTATATGTGTCCACACCGGTTGGTGATTCTATAGTGGTTGACCGAGTGCATCGTTCTTGTGTGGTGGTATTCGAGGGTCTTGAGACCCGTGACAACTTATTGCTTTTAGAAATGGTTGACTTTGATGTTATATTGGGGATGGACTGGTTGTCCCCGTATTATGCGATTCTGGATTGTCATGCCAAGACCATGACATTGTCCATGCCAGATTTGCCCCGGCTTGAGTGGAGGGGGACCCCAGGACATGCCACCCATAGTGTTATTTCGTATGCCAAGGCTCAACGTGTGGTTGAGAAGGGGAATCTAGCATATTTGGCTTATGTACGCAACCCCAACGTAGAGGTCCCATCTATAGACTATGTTCCTATTGTTCGGGAGTTCCACGAGGTTTTCCCTTCACACCTGTCGGGTATTCCGCCCGACAGGGATATTGATTTCTACATTGATCTGGATCCTGGTACTCAGCCTATTTCCATTCTGCCATATCACATTGCCCCGCCAGAGTTGAAAGAGTGGAAGGAGAAGCTTCAGGACTTGCTTGATAAGGGTTTTATTAGACCCAGCATATCACCTTGGGGTGCACCAGTGTTGTTTGTGAAGAAAAAGGATGGGTCGATGAGGATGTGCTTTGATTACCGGCAGTTGAACAAGGTGACGATAAAGATCAAGTATCCACTATCAAGGATTGACGATTTGTTTGACCAGCTTCAGGGTGCTAGGTTGTTCTCGAAGATAGATTTATTGTCTAGTTATCATCAGCTGAGGATTAGGGCGTCTGATGTCCTTAAGATAGCATTTTGTACTCGCTGTGGGCATTATGAGTTGTTGGTCATGTCATTTGGGTTGACCAATGCCCTGGCAGCATTCATGGAGTTGATGAATTGAGTGTTCAGAACCTATTTGGATTTATTGGTGATTGTATTCATTGGCGACATCTTGGTATACTCTCGCAGCCAGGAGGAGCACGAGTAGCACCTCAGAGTGGTTCTTCAGACTCTGAAGGATAGTCAATTGTATGCCAAGTTCTCAAAGTGCGAATTTTTGTTGAGTTCAGTCGCATTTCTGGGTCATGTCGTATCAGTAAAGGGTATTCAGGTGGACCTAAAGAAGATAGAGGCAGTCAAGAATTGTCCTCGACCATCTTCAACTACAAAGATTCGGAGCTTCTTGGGGTTAGCTGGTTACTATAAACGTTTCGTGGTCAGATGAGTGCGAGGAGAGCTTCCAAAAGCTCAAGACAGCTCTGACTACAACACTGGTATTGGTTTTGCCCACGGGATCTGGGCCTTATAATGTTATTGCGATGCTTCCCGTATCGGGCTTAGCGCAGTGTTGATGCAGAATGGCAAGGTCATAGCATATGCTTCGAGGTAGTTGAAGATCGACGAGAAGAAATATCAAGTTCATGACCTAGAGTTGGCAGCCATTGTTCATTCCTTGAAGATCTGGAGACATTATTTGTATGGTGTGACGTGTGAGGTATACACGGATCACAAGAGCCTTCAGTACTTGTTCAAGTAGAAAGAATTGAATTTGAGACAGCGGAGGTGGTTGGAGTTGTTGAAAGACTATGATGTTTCTATTTTATACCACCCGGGAAAGGCCAATGTGGTGGCCGATGCATTGAGTAGGAAGTTCGCCAGCATGGGTAGTATTGCCTATATTCCGGTCAGCCATAGACTGCTTGCCTTATATGTTCAGGCGTTGGCCAATAGATTTGTGAGATTGGATATTTCTTAGCCCATTAGGGTATTAGTTTGCACGGTTTCTCGCTCGTCATTGATGGAGCGTATCCGGGGCGGCAGTTTGTTGATCCCCATTTGTGTGTACTGAGAGACATGGTGCAACGAGGAGGTGCCAGGGACATGACTTGAGGAGATTACAGCGTATTGAGATTGCAGGGGCAGGTTTATGTGCCCAATGTTGATGATACTTAGGAGTCGATCTTTGCAGAGGCCCACAGTTCTCGGTATTCTATTCACCTGGGCGCCGCGAAGATGTATCAAAATTTGAGACAACATTAGTGGTGGCGCAGAATGAGGAAAGGCATTGTTGCATATATGACTCATTTTATGAATTGTCAGCAGGTTAAGTACGAGCATCAGAGGTCCGGAGGGTTATTTCAGAGGATTGAACTTCCCGAGTGGAAGTGGGAAAGAATCACCATGGATTTTGTTAGTGGCCTTCCGATGACTCGGAAGAAGTTTGATGCTATATGGGTCATTGTTGATAGGCTGACCAAGTCATCACATTTTATCCCAGTTGCCACCACCTATTCGTCCGAGAGGTATGCTGATATTTATATCAGAGAGATCGTTCGCCTTCATAGGTTCTCATATCTATTATTTCGGATGGGGATTCGCAGTTTACCTCGAATTTCTGGAGAGGGTGCAACATGAGTTGTGCACCCACGTCCAGTTGAGTACCACATTTCACCCCCAGACAGACGGTCAGTCCGAGAGGACCATTCAGATTCTTGAGGATATGCTCCGAGCCTGCGTTATTTATTTTGGAGGCTCGTGGGACTAGTTCTTGCCTTTAGTAGAGTTTGCCTACAACAACAGCTACAAGTCCAGTATTCAGATGGCTCCGTATGAGGCGTTGTATGGTAGGCGGTGTCGGTCCCCAGTCGGATGGTTTGAGCCATGAGAGGCTCGGTTATTGGGTACAGATTTAGTACAGGAGGCCTTGCATAAGGTGAAGATCATCCATAACAGACTTCTGTCATCAGTCTAGGCAAAAAAGTTATGCAGATCGTAAGGTCAGGGATGTTGCGTTCATGTTTGGTGAGCGAGTATTGCTCCATGTATCGCCTATGAAGGGCGTGATGAGATTTGGGAAGAATGGCAAGCTTAGCCCTAGGTTGATTGGCCAATTTGAGATTCTTGACCGTGTGGGGAAGGTGGCTTATATACTTGCCTTGCCGCCTAGTTTGTCAGCAGTGCATCTGGGTTTTCATGTATCCATGCTTCGGAAGTATCATGACAATCCTGCCCAAGTGTTGGATTTCAGCACTGTACAATTGGACAAGTATTTGTCATATGAGGACAATCCGGTGGCTATTTTAGATCGGCAGGTTTGACAGTTGAGGTCGAGGAGTTTTCCTTCAGTGCGTGGTCAGTGGAGGGGTCAACCTCCTGAGGCATCGACCTGGGAGTCCAGTCTGACATGCGGAGCCGTTATCCCCATGTATTCCTCGACTCAAGTACTTCTTTCTTTTGTCCATTTGATGACGAACGATTGTGTTAGAGGTGGAGGATGTGACGACCTAAAGGGTCATCACCCGTAATTGTCCCTTTCTTTGTGCTTCTGAGGACTTGAAACCTCTTATTTGGTTGCCTCGATTTGCGTGCGTAGTCTGAGCGCGAAGACGAAAAATTTTATGTGGAAATATTTGAATTTTGTGTAAAAAACTATGAATTTTGATAATAATATTGCTATAGTTAACTTTGGTCAACATTTTGGGTAAACGGACCCGGGCCGGTGATGTTACGGGCCCGGAGGGTCCGTAGGGAAATTTGGAACCCGAGAGTTTTCCCGGGAAGTTCGCGAGTGGTTCATCGCGTTCGTATATGAAAAAACCTGGGCCTTTGTCTTTTCCTCTACGCATCTGCATGAAGGCTTGTGTGTTCACGGAGACTGGCCTGCTCATTCTACGGGTTCGCGTATAGCCCACGCGTTCGCGTAGGCCAACTGTGAAGCCCCAACTTTTATTCTACGCATTTGTAATTCTCCCCACACAAACGCGATTCTCGACCAGCCCAACCCTTCGCGAACGCGACCCTGTTCACAAGAACGCGAAGGGTAATTGCCCAGCGAATTATTTAAACTCCAAAACAATGTTCACTCCGGATTTCTTTAATTTGTTTTCACTTGAACACTGTCCTAATACCCTCCATTGATGAAATTCAAGCTCTACTTTCTTCCTAACTCTTTGGGTAAGTAATCTTAACTTCATTTCCTCACTTGTTCTTCATCTAACTATTAAATTCCTAGCCTAAATCATAAAATCAAGGTCGCAATTAGGGCTTTTGGGTAGAGTTAGGTTTTTGAGAATTTTGGGTGATTCAACCTCAATTTGGGGTCGAATCTTAAAACCAATTATATATTTGAACTCGTGGGGTTATGGGGGATTGGGTTTTGGTCCGAGCCTCGAGTTTGGACCACGTGGGCCCGGTGACGGATTTTGGTATTTTTGGAAGAAAGCTAGTAATTGTATTTCTAAGCTAGGGAATTGTATCCGTGTGCTATTATTGATAACGTTGAATCGAGTTATGTTAGATATCGTTGGTTAGGGGTCAAATTCTATAGTAACGGCAATTGTTGAGCTTGGAGTTGCTATTTTCGGATTCGAGGTAAGTGTTTGATCTAACTTTGGCTTGAGAGAATGGGATTAGGATAATATTTGCTATGTGCTATGCGGAGTCGGTGTATAGGTACGTTGACGGTTACCTATGCGCCCGAGTCTAGCATGATGGTGAGTCATAATTGCTGTTAAAATTTTGAAGGAAATGAACAATTGTGATAATTACTTGTTAAATGCACTATGAAGTGATAGTTGAGAAGTAAATGAGCTAAAGAAGGAATTTTGGTATTTTTCCCTTGCCGGGACTTATTGTTGAGCTATTCTCCCTTTGCCGAGACTTATTGTTGAGTTATTCTCCCTTGCCGAGACTTGTTGTAGAGTTGTTCTCCCCTGCGGAGATATTTCGTCTTGTTTTGTATTCCTTTCCTATTTGGTTGTGACCGTTGATTGGGTGAGGAAAAGAGAGATTATGCACAAAGGGTCTTTCTGTTCCATGTTTCGATAATTTTGCACGAAGGGTCTTTCCGTGCCACGTTTTGATAATTATGCACGAAGGGTCTTTCCATGCCATGTTTCTTGATTATTTGAGCACGAAGGGTCATTCTGTGCCTTGATGTAAGAGTTATGGGAGGAAAGCACGAAGGGTGATGTCGTGCACTATGTATTGAGAGTATAAGCACGAAGGGTGATGCCGTGCGTTATATTTGACAGTTTTGATGAGAAATGAGAGTAAAATAACGAAGGGTAGTGCTGTGTAGTTGTTGATTCACTGGCTTTCTTTTATTAATGTTAAATATTCAGATCCATTTCTTGTTCGTTGGACTTATAAATGAACTGTTACACCCCTCAGCATGTCCCTTCCACATTAGCTGTTTTAATTTTGTTTTCTGTTTGTTATTGCACATATATCTGTACAGGTTGATTTTGGTAGGTCCGGTTTAGCCTCATCACTACCTCACCGGGGTTAGGCCGGGCACTTACCAACACATGGGGTTGGTTGTGCTAATATTACACTTCTTTGCCCTTTTTTGCACAGGTCAGGATACTGCTTACGGACCGCAGTAGTAGCTAGGGGACGAGCCTTTAGTCCAGAGACTCCAAGGTGGTTCGCTGGCATTCACGGGCCCTAAGTCTCATCTATCTCTTCCTGTTTGTTTTTATTGTATCAAAACAGACTTGTTATATATTTCCTTCAGAGTAGTCTGTGAAGAGTGACAACTGATACTGGGTAGAGATATGTTACGAATTTCCGCACTTTACTATTGTTATTTTCGTTAAAAGTCTCCCGCGTGATTTTTATTTAATTATTTCAGTTATTATACTATTTTAGATTAAAGTTTTTGTGAAATGTTTAAAAATGTTGGCTTGCCTATCTCTGATAGTAGACGTCATCACGACTCCTGATGGTAGAAAAAATCCGGGTCGTGACACCTTCCTGGTTTTGTTACTGAGGAATTGGTTCCTGGATAGGTTCCCTCAAGGTTTGAGGATCAGTTCCTCTGTAGTCAGTTCCCCCTATCATGTTCCCCTGGGTGGAAGGACCTGTTCCATAATCTGTTCCTTCCTGTGATGCATATTCAGGATGAACTGTGGTTTCACCATTTGAATTTCTCATCAACCTAATCTCTTCATTATTTTGTTCCTGCCTCTTAGAAAGAATGTAGTTTTTCAATAAAATAACACATACACTATTTGATACACACATCGCTCTTTTACTTAATCTTTTATAAGCTTTACTATATAGAGAATATCCCAAGAATACCCCTTTATCACTTCTGGGATCATACTTACCTAGCGAGTCTTTTTCATTATTGTGCACAAAACACTTGCATCTAAATGCCCTAAGATGGGATATATTTAGCTTTCTCCCTTTAAGTGACTCATAGGGAATCTTCTTAACCAGAGGTCTAGTCATGCAACTATTTATGATGTAGCATGCAAAAAGTTAGCAAACTTAACATTTTCAAACTAAGTTCCATGATCTGACCTAATTTATGCAAGTTGATTATTTAGTTATTTCTGAGTTATTCTAACAAAAGAAGTAAACATGTCAAATGCTTCATCTTTATATGTTAAAAACAATGTCGAAGTAAATCTAAAGTAATCATCAACAAGCACTATCACATATATTTTACCACCTCGTCTTAATGTTCTCATTGGACCACAGAGATCCATATGGACCAGTTCCATTGTTCTGGTGGTGCCTACCACTTTCTTGCATTTAAAAGAGGTTCTTACATACTTCCCTCTTGCACAAGCCTCACAAACTTTTACTTCCTTGAACTTGATGTTAGGCAGCCTTATCACCAGATCCTTTAAGACTAATTTGTTGAGTTGACTCAAACTTGCATATCCAAGTCTCTTGTGCTAAAGGAGGGGATCATTGTCCAACAAACTTAAACAAGTCAGTTCATGTTCTGAAAGTGTGGATAAATCTACAACATATATTTTGTTTACTCTTTTTTCCTGCAAAACAATCTTGTCAGTGGTAAGATTAATCATAAAACATTTGGTAGAGGTTAATGCTACCAAATTACCTTTATTACATAATTGTGATAAACTGATCAGATTATACTTTTGGCCATCTATAAAGTAGACATTCTCAATAGAGTGAGAATCAGTCTTACCTACGTTTCCAACCCCAATGATCTCACTTTTCTTCATATTTCCAAAAGAGACATTACCTCCTTTAAAGTTCTCAAGTGAAAGGAATTGGTTCTTGGTTCCTATCACATGTTTTGAGTAGCCACTACCTATGTACCATATTAGGCTGCTCCCCTTCAATTTGACCCGCAAAAAGAAATCAGGGACTGGTTTTAGAACCCAAATAGTTTGGATCCCTTTTTATAGGCAAAAGGGTAAATGAGATTCTTTTTGAGCCCAACCTAGCAGCCTAGTTTTTCCTTGAACAAATTCTTTATTCTTTTGACTAGACTTTTCTTTTGCAATACATTCACTTTTATAGTGACTAGTTTTACCACAGTGTTTGCAAATTTTGTTCTCAGGAAGTGTGAGGTACTTGCTTTTGGGATCCCTTTTAGGTGCAGGGGTCCCGTAGCCAAGTCCTCTCTTGTTGCTACAATGGTGTTCGTGTATCCATGAAAGTGCATCAGAGGACCTATTACATATACAAGTTTGGTCAAGTTGTGCTTAACCTTGTTTAGATCCTCCCTAAGGACTTTTATGTTCTCATCTCTTTTGTACTACTCATTTTTAATTTTCCTACATTTTCTTCTAAATTGTGTTGTGTGTGATCAACTTTCTTTTTACCATCCTAATTTCAGTTTTAGATTTTCAGATTTTAGCTCTAGGACAGTGGTGTCAAGTTCATGAACCTGGTTCTTTAACTCAACATTTTTACTTTCACTTTCACAAGCCCTTCGTTCCAGATTTTTGCACTTAGCTTTCAAAATCGCACACTTATTTGCCAACTATTTCTTTTCATTGTTTAGATCCTCATATTCATCAGTGAAATCCAGGAGTAACTCAGATAGCCTTTCTTTAGACAAAAATTTAATCTTGTCTTTGAGATGAATTATACTTACTTAGATTCCTCATCAGATTCTCCAATTGCCATAGGTGCTTGTTCATTTCCATCTTCACCATCTGAGACCTCATCTGAACTTTCTTCCCAGACAGCAACCACAACCTTTGTTGATGCTTTGTTCTTCTTGAGTTTAACTTGTTCCTTCTTCCTGTTCCTTCGTTAAGCTCTTTCCTTCTTCCTGTCAATTCCCCATTGAGGGCAGTTTTTTATGTGGTGATCAGTCTTCCCACACTTGTAACAATCCTCATTGGTTTTTTTTAGGAACCCTTGGTTTGTTGTAGCTTCTACTTCTTGAAGGAATATTTCCTCTCATTATGTACTTCTTGAAGTCTTTCGCGATCATGATCATTTCATCCTCCTCTAGATCAACATTTTCAGTGATTATGAATGCCAGGCTCCTTTTCTTTCTTGGGTGCATTCATCTTCATGGTTTGCCTTCTAAGTTCATAGGCAGTGAGATTTACAATTAGCTCATCCAACTTAAGAGTGACAATGTTTTTTGATTCCTGGATAGTGGTACAACTTTGAATTCTACTGTACTCCTCAAGACCAAGTCCACACACAAGTTGTTTCTTAGCTTTAGCATTGTTTTCCCATTTCCTCAAGTCCTCACCATTGCAGTCAGTTCTTGTTTCTGGCACATATAATCATTCAACATTCTTCTTTATGATAGCCAGAGGACCATAAGTGACAATGTCCCACAGCTAATAGTCTTCTCCGATGTTGTGATCTCTCATCCTGTTTTTCCACCAAGAGTAGTAGTGGCCATTAAAGAGTGGAGGCCTATCAGTGGATTGCCCTTCCCAGTTAGCAGGTGGTGCGCTCATCTTAGTGTGTTCCTAAGGTGTTAGCCTCTTCAAGGATAACCTACTCTGATACCAGTTGATGTTTTATACGTCAATACTATAGAAGAAGGGGAGGGGGTGATTTGTGTGGTGCCCAATTTTTCACTTAAACTGCTTGTAGAAGAACCTGGTTATTCTATGTGTTCCAACTACGGCTGTTGTGGAATAATAAGTACAGAAATAAAAGAGCTCATAGTTTTTTACGTGGAAAATACCTAGCCCAAAAGGTGAAAAAACCACGACCTACTACTCAGTAGGATTTTCCCAAACACTTCGCTTAATCATTAAGGCAAAACATCATTTACAAAACTCTTTGTAAACCTAAGGATTACCTCTAATCCCGTTATAGCAACCATCCTCAACTGTTGCGACAAGTTGAACTCTAACTTGAATACTCAAAGTCCCTATTACAGTTGCTTCTAGACAAAGCTGAAAAGTACAATATGAAAACACCTACTACAATTGAACTAGAAATAAAGAAAGACACATAAAACTCTTTATGGAGTTGGTTCTTCAATCTGGTTCATGTAGCTTTAGGTTTGCAGACTTGAATCGCACACGAACTGCTTGCAAAAAGCCTTGCTATTTTGCTCTCAATTCCCATTTAACTTCTGTATTTTTGTGCAACACATATAATGGGAGAACATCCTGCAATTTATAGAGTTAGTAGATGAAGAAATATCTAGAGTTCTGATGCAAGTCTTCCTTAGTGAAAGAGTTCTAGTTGATTTCAGCCTCTAACTCCTTCCTTATCTTGGATAGTGTTCTCTTTGATTAAGGACTCCTTCTTCTTATAAATTGTGCAACCTTTTTTATCAGGAGATATTAAATACACCAAGTTAAGCTTATCTCCTTCACGTGCAACCCACATGCCCGAGTCTGCCTATTTTTGTGCACCTGAGTGATAAACCCTGTTCATCCTGAGTTCCTTTGTCAGTCTTCAAAACTAACCTTTGCTTGGGCCAACACACATAAAATTAAAATAAGAATATACACACTGATCAAAATCGCTCATTACTACAAAATACCAAATATCGGCCACAAGCACGCTAAGTACATAATACCATCTCTTGGGAGAAAGATAGCCCCATAAGCTACAAAATTCAAGCACAAGTGAATTGCAATATATGATCTGAATCTCAAGAGCCATCCTGCTCACATAACACCATTACTACATGGAACCTCAACACATAAAAAATTTATCAAGCCATTCCGCAACTCACACGACATAATATAGCATTGCATAAAATAGCTGACGACGAAATAACATCCAACATCCGAATACTCCTCCATAAACAGCGATGTGCTGAAATGAACACATCCAGACTGATATAGAGCCCATATTCATATTCAAATCCATTCACAGACCTCAAGGCGACTCTGATCGTACCGAACTAGGCCAATAATCTTTCCTGGGTCCATAATAACCCCTTTTTTCCCATAACACACAAGAACAGTTGTCCATTCCGGACAACCTTTTATATTTCACAACCAAATGAATCGAGCACCCTTCATGCGTAAATTCTCAATTAACGATAATACTACAATCTCTATACTTGGTTTAAATCATCAATCAATAAAGTGACTACACGTCATAACAATACAATCTTTCCGTGGGATATGCTCTCATGGCCTTCTTCACCATGTAACAAGTCTGCACATCCATACCACCGGCTATACAAATTCTGCAAATGCAAGTCAATACACAAAACCCCTTACTCATGACACTGATCTCAAGTGACGCTGAAGATAATACCAGCTTACTCTAAACATCTAAATTCCTTTCCGGCTCATCCGAGCTTGTGACCTTCTTGTTAACACCAAACCGCAACCTTGATTCTGAACTTCCAAATCCCACGATACTCGCGGCACATAATAATGACAATGCGCAAGAGTACGAGAATTTCATCATAACTTCGAAACCACTAATAGGGTAAACATTTCATCATATAGAATCTTTTTGTTTAACTTATTTCAAGGGAACCATTACAACCCATGACTAAATTCTCATAACCGCAGAAAATACGAACCTCAAGTAGTGGTCTAAACCACCATAGCTCTTCATGGATGCATCTGTACATAATAGGCCATAATACTCAAGCGTCGATCGTGAAACCTCGCACGCATTACTGTAATCATGTGCATAACTTAACATACTGAAGGAAATAATCATTGCCACTATTATACCAATTCAATCATTGCTGACTGATTTCACTTCTTCCAATTTACTCTGGGCTTGATTTAGGAATAATAGTAGCCCCATTCAAAATATTACGAACCCAAATCCGCAATCATCTTGAATGACCTTATTTACGAGACCATGTTGTCTCAATTCCCACGAACCATCTCATACCCTTCTTATGCCCATATTCACATCCTCAACTGGTACACCCATTCTGATAATTCCTTTATGAATCTGAAGTCATTTTCTCCCATTCCTCTCAATTAATACTGCAGACCGGAGAAAACACAGAACACTCTAAGCTCCTATTCATAATCTGCTACAAAGGCTTGATACTCAACCATACTATGGACTCGAAACCCTTAGGCACCACACCTTAACCTTTGAACCCACTAGGACCGTTATTGAGAGTTAGCCACTCTGAATTGGTCCCGAATATAATCAACTGCAAGGCTTTGCTAGCACATAACGAGCCTCTCAAAGAATCACCCGGCCGAATCACCTTCCTTGCAAATCACTTTTACGCGAAGCATAATTCCCGAGTCTTCCCAAAGCCTGAACATGTATCGATGATGCCAATTATAGAACACATTCTTCAATTCCTTTGCTCAAATTACCACTAGTGTTCTCTTTCCTTAGGCGCAGTAGCCCATCAATATGCCGATAATTAGAAATCTCACAAATAGACGACCATGTAATTTATCCTTTAGGCGGTGGGACACTCGCACTTAGCTTGAAGCCACTATTACATAACTTTGGGACCCACCAAGATTCTTTATCTCTTATTGACATGCTCTTGCGCAATTAAACTGCCAGATTCCTCGAAATCCTTCCATTAGCATTTCATAAACATTATGAATCCTTAGAAATATTCACATATTAGACCTCTTTTTGTTAGAAAGTAAAATTCGTTGATTGAGCTTCACCAACCACGCGACCACTGACCTGCTCATAGGAGATAACCCATCTGAGCCCGTGCACATCACCGACTACACAAATCTATTCACTCCTCGTGGACATCAACTAAATTTTCAACAATATCTTCCAATTCAAAGTTATGTTGTATCCTTCTTCATATTAAGCAGCCCCTTTCCGTCATATCAAATATCCTACGGTTATGCTAGCCAATATTTCAAATTAAGCTCGTAGACCTAGTCACTGTTCACTATGAATCCCAAATCACTCTATACTTTTCTCAAGGAGTGTAGTCATCTTACAACAAAACCCATATGCTACTCTGACCCAAAAGCAGATTGAAGAAAATCATAACACCAGCGAACTTAACGTATTCAATAAGGACAATGACATCACGTCATAGATGAAAATTCTGCCACGCTCGAAAATACCAACTCTTATTACTCAATTAAACCAAACTTGAACATTCATAGATCGATTGCCTCTCCTCCTCTAGAAATAAAATTTTGAATCTCTGAATTTTGCATTGAGTAAACATCATTCCAGGTCATTCATAGCTTCAACGCGCAAACAAGCATCCTACCATTACACCAATACTGTTCGACAGCAATGCAGGAATATTCATAATAAGTAATGTCAAATATCAAAACCTTAGGTAATACAGATACTAACGATAAATGACAAAACGAACTTCTACAACGCGACGTCTAAAGCCCAATCAAATACGTAGGGAGGAGCATCGCGCACCACATCTGTAGTACCATTACAATTTCTCAATTATCGATCGATATAGTAAGAACTTCATGGCGCATTGAGTAGGAAATAGACAAAGGCATAACCCTCAAAGGAATCAAACCGCACGATGAGGAATCAATAAGGGAAGTACTCCTAACAGCCTTGTATCCTCTCGAGGATAAGTATAGACGTCTCCATACCGATTCGCAAGACTCTACTAGACTTTCTCATGACTCGTGAGACCTAAGTGAACCTAGAGCTTTGATACCATGTTATCATGACCCAAAATCTCCAAAGGGTTATGATACCATAAATACTTAATTAAATTCTCATTTAAATAATTGCGAAAACTATGATTTTCCTTCAATTTGTCTGGTAAAATATGATCTTTTCAAAATAATAAAATAATGTTTAGAAGTTAATATAGAATACCCCATAATCATTCCAGAACGCGATGTCACAAGTGTATGAGCAGTTTCTAGGAAATAATGTAATACAACAACTGTCCAGAATACAAATTAGACAAAAAAGAAATATAGTACAATACTCTGAAGGAGACTCTGCTGGCTACGGGGCATCTCGAGAGGCTCATCTCACCTGTCTCCGTATCAACCATGCTGTTGCGCCTAACTAGGCCACTAGACATACATGTGCTGTGCAACAAAAATACATAGAAAGTATAGTATGAGTACAAAAGCAACATGTACTCAGTAAGTATCCCGTCAAACCTCGAAGAAGAAGATATGAGAGGTTGACTTCAACACTTACTAGTGGTCCAATAATAATATATTAATAATACAAATAATCATGGAGTTATTGAAAACAGCAGTAAACTTAAGTAAGTCAAGAAACAAGTAAACACTCCTTTTTATATTTAGAAGTCTCCAAATCTATAATCCATTTTTTATCAATTTATCTTTGACCAGGGAGGCAATATCATTCAAGCAAGCATGACAAGCATGTGCAAATTATGTCAAGGTCATACATCCCGATCCAGTAAATATTTAAACTATGCACTACAAGAGGGTCAAATGGCGCGAATCATAATGCATTTGTTACCCCGCTTGCGAATCATACATGCGACACATGTACTTATAGATACACATATTCAAATAGTCAATTAAGAATTCATCAAGAAACATTTATCCAAGAAAAAGTCAATCCTTTTTTTAACGATTTAAGAAAAAGAGGTTTAACCCTTTTTAGAAATTCTTTTGCTAATTCAATATAATTTATGCAATTTTAGTTGTTAATAGGATTAGAAATATTTCATGTAAACCATGTTTTTGGGTCCTAGACTACCCGGATTTAAAAATAATAGTAGCTATGCATAGACTCTCATCACCGCGTGCATACGTAGCTCCCACAAATAGAAGTACATAACCAATTATTTCCCATATGGAGATAATTCCCTCTTACAAGGTTATAAAGGCAACTTATCTTGCTCCGAAATCCAATAATCGGCTTTCAAGCCCTTTTCGGCAACTAAAACTGAGGTCCAACACTCCAAAACTAGCCAAATAACGGAAAAACCAATAAAAATACACCCTAACAATTAAATTTATATAAAATCCCAACTCCACTCGAAAAGTTGACTAAATCACCCTCGGCCCACATGCCCAGATTTTGATATTTTTTGAAGATAAAGTTTACGCACAACATCACGAACTCAAATATATAATTGGCTCTCGATTTCATTTCAAAAATTGTGTTCAAACCCCAAGAATATAATTTTCTTATGTTATCTTCAAAAGCCCAAAATTTCTACTAATTTACATGATTTTCCATATGAAAATCAAGATATAATCCAAGTAATTAACTTGCAATAGGTGGGAATCACTTACCTTGACATGGATGATAAAAATTGAGCTCCAAAATCGATCATAGTTTGGCTCCCATGGAGGATGTGAGATGAAATGAGCCAAACCCATTTCATCACACTTTACACCGCCCAGACGACTCTTCTTTGAGTTTGCGAGACCCCCATCACGTTCGGGAAGAAGAAAATTCCCCAAAACCATTTTCCATACTCTTCTTAGATACCCTCTAGTATAATGGGCATAACTTTTGTACCAAGCTCCAAATAAAAATGGATTTATATTTTGAAAATTAGAAACCAAGATCTACAACTTCTATGTTTTGGTTATCTCTCAATTCTTTATAGATTTCGTGAGATAAGCTGCCAAAGTAAGCCCTGTGCAACACAAATTTCTTTTTCATCTTCTCGGAAAGCCTGTAGTGTACCAGCCATAAATAATTGTACACAAATCCAAATGCTAAACAGTTTTCTTTTCGGAAAACTTGACACAAAGGACTAATATTTTTGTTTTTGGATCATCTCCAAATTCCTTATAGATTGCGAGATATGAGCCTCCAAATTCAGACATGTGCAATAGAGATTTCCTTCTTTGCGAACGAGAGGACCTCTTTGCGAACGCAAAGAACAAAGACCCTGAAGCCAAATCCTTCTTCATGAACACGAAGAACAACACCAACATCAGCAATTGCAAAATAGCCCCAAATGATCCGAAACCACCCCAAAATACACCTGAGGCCCCGTCCAATCACCCAAACCAGTCTCATAACATAATAAGGACATGCTCGAGGCCTCAAATAAAATCAAAATCATGAATTGCACAAAAATTCAAGCTTAATTATCACGAACCTAAATCAGACCTGATCGTGATGACGCTTATCGTGAAACAAGTCCAGCCAACACATACCCCTAAGCCAATTAACACTTATTATAATAAATAACTAAGCCATTAATTTTGATGACCTCATCACTCATTTCAAAAGTAAATTTATTTTTCCGAGACCTTAAAAAACCTCTTTTTGTCTCAACTCTATTTGTGTGTGCAGTCCGGGTACGTTTTTGGAAAGCTTTTATGTGAAAACTGAGTAAAATATCGAAATTTACTTTTAAAATTGAATAAAGTTGACTTTGGTCAATATTCTAGGTAAAAGGAACCGGACCCGTGATCCGAAGGTCTCGTAGGGTCTGTAGTAAAATTTGGGACTTGGGCATATGCCCGGAATCGAATTCTGAGGTCTCAAGCACAAGAAATGAATTTTTAAAGAAAGTTTTTTCGGGAAAATATAAAGGTTTTTAGAAGTGAATTGATGATTTTTTTTATGGTGTCGGTCATGTATCATGATTTTGGAGCCCTGTATAAGTTTGAAATAATAATTAAGATGAATCTGTAAAATTTGGCAAAGATCGTAGTTTGTTTGGTATAAACGGACCTAAAGTTGAGAAATTTCAAAATTTGATGTTCTTGAGTGATTTCATGAATTTGAGGTTTAATTCATAGTTATTGATGGTACTTTGGTGATTTGATCGCACGATCAAGTTCGTATAATATTTTTAGATAAGTGTGCATATTTGGTTTGGAGCCCTAAGGGATCAGGTGAGTTTTAGATAGACCGCGGAGTGAAATTGGACTTAGGAAAGGTTGCTGGTATATGGTATTTTTTCCCAGGCCTCTGATCTCGCAATTGCGAGATCAGGCTTTGTAATTGCGAAGTTCTCAGGCATGGAAATTGTGACCCAGGTGTCGCATATAGGATCCTAGCCTAGTCAAGTCTTGGTCACAAATGCGACACTTTTATCGTAAATGCGACATCGCAAATGCGACTAATCCCTCGCAAATGCGAAGGTGACCGTATTTTTCCTTGGTTGAAAAAGCGATAGACTCTTTGCATTTGCAAAGATAGAGGGTCCGGAAGGGGTTCGCAACTGTGAACCTTGTTGCAATTTCGACATCTGCGGCCTGCTAAATCATAACCTAGCCAAAAATTCTTCATTTTTAAAAATCTCTCAAATCTTAAGCTCTCTTGGGAGATTTTCTAAAGAAAAGTTCTTCTCCAAATTGTAAGTCATTTCTAACTTATTTTCCTTAATCTCCAATATCTTTTCACATGATTTCAATTCAAAATCAAGGGTTTTCATGGGAGAAATTGGGTGTTTGGGTAGAACTTAGGATATTCAAATTTTGAGGATTTGGACCTCGACTTAAGGTCCGATTTCAAAACAAATTATATATTTGAGTTCTTGGGTGAATGGGTAATCGGTTTTGATTTGAACCTCGAGTTTTGACCACATGGACCTCGGGTCGATTTTTTACTTTTTGTGGAAATCATTGGAAAACCTATTTTCATGTATTAGAATTGATTCATTTAGCATTTATTGATATAGTTAAGTGAATTGTGGCTAGATAGAAGAGAATTGGTGGTGGAAACAAGAGGTAAAGCGATAGTTGAGGCTTGAATTGTGTTCGTAGAATTAAGGTAAGTGTTTAGTCTAACCTTAGCTTGAAGGACTATGAGTTGTGTCTTATTTGCTATATGTTAATTGTTGAGTACAACGTATATGCACAGTGAAAAGTATCTATAAATTGGTGTCAAACATGCCCGCGAGTCTTTAATTGTAATCGTTGTGTTCTAGATAAATATTACAAATGCCTAAGTTGTTGATTCTCTGTGTTGGAAAAGGATTATGATTATTCTTGTGGTATTTGGTTGTTGTTGAGTATTGGTTCCAGTTGAGATTTCATTTGTGAAGCTAAATGTTGGTATAAGATTGGTTATAGCTAATTCCGTTTCCGGGACGTATTTAATTCTTACCGTTGGTTCCCTTGATGGGATTTATTGGTGTTAAGTGTGGAATTGTATATTGGCATAGAGTTGCACGCCACAACAGTAATATATGGAATCTGGTTTCTCGTCACAACATGGAGTAATATGGGAGGACATGAGGGGTCGGATTGCACACTGAAACAGTGATATATGATTGTATCGGGTTGCATGCCGCAACAATGATATATGATTGGATTGGATTGCACATCGCAATAATATTATATGATTTAGATCGGGTTACACACCTCAACAATAAATAATAAAAGTGGATAGAGATTTGTTAGTTTTTTTCGTATTCTTACTGATGCAAACCTTAAAATGTTCTTTATGTTTTTCTCCTAAGTTACTATTGGTATTTGATATTTTCCCGCAGCATGCTTCCTTTTCCCATCTTTAACTGCTAGTTTCTGCTATTATTTCTTGCTATATATGTTTTAACTGCACAAGTTTATTTGGTAGTTGTGTCCTAACCTCGTCACTACTTCGCCGAGGTTAGGCTCGACACTTACCAGGACATGTAGTCGGTTGTGCTAATATTATACTATGCACCATGCACAGATCCCGATGCTGGAGCATTTGGACCGTAGAGAGAGGTTGCCGCCTTCAGTCCATGAGGAGACCCGAAGTAGTCCTGCAGGCCTTCGCGTCCCCTCCCTATCAAGTTTCTTTCTATTCTTTTATATTCCAAAGACAGACATGTACTTTCTTGTTTATACTTTATTTGTAGGTTTCTTAGATAGTCCGTGAGATTGTGACACAAGTTCAGAGTGGTTTATGTTATAGATTCATATTGGTATTGGCTTAATTGTTGAATTTCATTCTTTCGCTTATTTAGTTTCTATTGTTATAAAATGTTAATTTACAATTGTTAAGGGATTTAAAAAGAAAAGAGTTAAATAATTTGAATAATTGAATTGACTAGCTTTCACTAGTAGGTGCCCTCACGACTCCCGAGGGTGGGAAATCCAGGTCATGGCACTTAAAAGTAATAAAACCCAAAAATAGAAGGAAATAGAACAAATGCGGAAAAACAAACACAACCCGACATCAGGGTGTCACCAGTCATGAGCATCTAAACATACGACTAAGAGTATGAAAAAGGAATACACGGTCTATTACAGAGTGTGACAACCCAAGTCATCACCTATTTTCTCATTCATTCCGTGCTTCCAAAGCCTTGAAAACCTCACTTTTAGTCATCTCAATTTGTGTGCATAGTTCGGGCGTGTAGCCGGAAAGCTTAAATGTGAATTCTGTGCAAATTTTGATGAATTTTGTATTAATATGATTAAATTTATCTTTGGTCAATATTTGGGTAAACGGACCCAGACCCGTGATTTGACGGTCTTAGAGGGTCAATAGAAAAATATGGGACTCAGGCGTGTTCCCGGAATTGAAATCTGAGGTTCAGAGCACGAGAAATGAACTTTTGAAAGAAATAATTATGTGAAATTTAATACGGTTAAGGGTCAGATTTGCCCTTGTACTATTCAAAATAAGCTATATTTATCCTCCGTTTGAATTTTTTAACAAATATACCCCCGCCGTTACACTTTCGGGCCACATTTACCCTTCCACCGTTAAAACTTGTTTCCTCAATATTTTTAAACACGTGGCAGCCTCACATTGGTCCAGATTAGCCCACCCAGTGAATTGTTTAAACCGGCCCGACCCAAATTTATAACCCGCCCCGCCCCCCTTACGTCGTCTTCTCCGATGAAGTCATTTGTCTGGAGAAAATATTGACATTTTCACACTGTTCCAGATTAAAAGCTCCTTATTCTAGCTCAAGTTTTGTGTAACTCAGTTACAAAAGCTTCAGTGAACGTTAAATATATTAAATTTAAAAATTCTCTGAAAAATTTCAGAGTAGGTTAAGATTGAAGTTCTATACAGATAGTGTTATAGTAGGTTGGTTCGATTTTCTTTAGAAGCTGTGCTTGTTTCCTGAACAAAGTTAACTTTGAATATATAGCAAGTGCTTTAGTAAATGTGATTTTGTGGTTTACTATTTACATTTTTAGTTAAGGTATTAACTTGGTCTCTTTTTTGAATACTCTTATCTTAGAGAACAGGTTCCTGCACCAAAAGATGAAACCTCTTCCCAAGTAGCAAATGTTCTAGATCCTATTTAAATCAATGTGGGCATGCCTAAAACTGTTCCTTTCTGTCTTCTTTGGATAATATGGGATGGATTCCAATCTGTTACCTTTTCCAAAAAAAAAATATGGGATGGATTCCTCATCATTAATATTGATTACAATCTCTTTTATGCTCAGTAGTTGTTGGAGGTCATCAATTTAGAAGAAGTATACCATTTTCCAGAAGATGTTATAATGCCAAGAGATATGTTCATCGGAGAAGACGACGTAAGGGGGGCGGGGCGGGTTATACATTTGGGTCGGGCGGGTTTAAACAATTCACTGGGTGGGCTAATCTGGACCAATGTGAGGCTGCCACGTGTTTAAAAATATTGAGGAAATAAGTTTTAATGGTGGAAGGGTAAATGTGGCCCGAAAGTGTAACGGTGGGGGTATATTTGTTAAAGAATTCAAACGGAGGATAAATGTAGCTTATTTTGAATAGTACAAGGGCAAATCTGACAGAAAGTTTGATTTGAAAATGAATTAGAAAGCAGGGGTATCGGACCCGTATTTTGGTTTCGGCGCCCAGTACAGGTCGTATATGTAGTTTAAGCGCTTTATGTGAAGTTTAGTCGATTCAGACCTCGTTTGATGTGTTTCGGACATAAATTTCTAAAATTGGAAGTTTAAGAAGTTAGAATGAAAAACAATGATTTTGAGGTTTGATTCCCTGTTTATGATGTTATTTTAGCGATTTGATCACACAGTTAAGTCTGTATGAGGTTGTTGAGTTAGCGTGTGTGTTTAGTTAGGAGCCCCGAGGGCGCGGGAATATTTTCGAAGGTGTTCGGGGTGGTTTTGAACTTAGGAGATGTAGTAGAATTTTTCTGCTATTTTAGCTCAGATAATTGCTTCTTCGCATTCACAACACTCAGCTCGCGTTCGCGTACCAGTGGGCTTTCCCTTTTTCGTATTCCTGGACAAGTCCCTGCGTTTGCGTGGCCTTTTTTACCCTTAACCGTGTTCGCGAGCCCCCTCTCGCACTCGCATACAAGAAAATCCTGGACCCCAGCTCCATCCTTCTATGCGTTCGCGATGCTTTGACTCATCTACCTTTCTCGAACGCGACCCCCTTCTCGCAAATGCAAAGGGCATTTTTGCTTAGTGATTTTTAAAGCTCAAAAACAGACCAGTCCCAAAATTTTTATAAGCTCTTCTTATCCACAGTCCCTATGCGATTTTTACAGCGGTTCTTCACCAAAGCTTCTTGGGTAAGTATTTTCTAACTCTTTTTCTTCATTTTCTATCATCATTTATCAAAATCCTAGATCTAAATCATGTGGTTTTTGGTATGAATTGGGGGAAAATGGTAGAATTAGGCCTTTTCGATTTCTTTGAATTAGAACTCCTTTTGGGGTCCAATTTGATAACAAATTATATATACGGGCTCGTAGGAGAATGAATGACATGAATTGGTTCGAACCTCGGGTTTTGACCAAGCTGACCCGGGGTAAGAAATCTTCGAAATTAACTTTTAGGCATTGTGTGTAGTCTGTTTAGCTATTATTAATATTGTAAAGTCATTATTTCATAGATTTGAATGAGTTGGAGCCGAATTCGAGGGGTAAAGCTATACTAGAGGCTTGAGTTGAGTTTGGAGCATTCGAGGTAAGTGTTTGATATAACTTTGACTTGAGGGAATAGGATTAGAGTATTATTTGTTAGTTGCTAAATGTTGAGTATGCTGTATAGGTATGGTGACGAGTATCTATACACCGGTGTTTAGCATGACCATGGGTCCTTACTTTTGCTTATTTGGGATTGTATAGTGGCTCTTCCTTTTTAATTGATGGTTTATGTTTGATATGAAGAAAATGAGAAGGAAATACAATTTGTAAACTCCTTGGAGGGTTGGCTCGATTTTTGACTTGATTAAAGAGTGAGAAATGAACGAAAAAGAAAGAGGTGTAATTATTCCCTTGCCGGGATGTGTAAGTTATTGTTGTTGCTCCTTTTGTCGGGGATTAACTATTAGTTGTATTCTCTGTTGCCGGGATTGTTGAATTGATCCTTGTTCCCTTGTCGGGAAACTATAATATACTATAAACTGGGATCGTATCGCACGCCGACCACTTATATATTATGAAATGGGATCGTCTGGCACGCCGACCACTTATATAGTATGAAATGGGATTGTGTGGCCCACCGACCACTTATGCATTATGAAATGGGATTGTGTGGCACGCCGACCACTTAAATATGTAGAAATGGGATCGTGTGGCACACCGACCACCTAGTTGTACTATGAAATGGGATCGTGTGGCACGCCGGCCACTTATATAGATTATGAGATTTGATGTAGTTTCATTATTTATTTCTGATAAGTTTTTTTCATCTGTATCTCCCCTAAGCATGTCCCGTCCCCGTTTTAATTGGTATTTTCTGCTGTTATTTCCATTGCACTCTCTCTCTCTAAATATATATATATATAGAGCAGCTTTTGGACCTCAGCAATCGGATTGATCGAGAGCTGACTTCAGTCCAGGGACTTTCGAGGTAGTCTAGATGACGTCCGCAGGCCAGAGTCCCTTATATGTTTTTAGTTTGTTTTCCTTGTACCAAGACAAAAATTGATGTACTTATATTCATATTTGTTTTTAGCACTCTTTAGTAGTTTGTGAGTTAGTGTCACCAGTTCTGGGTAGTGATGTATTTAAACTTTCGCTTTTGGTTTCGATTTATCTATGTTTTAAAGACTTTTGTTTTTATTTAAATGACTCATTTTATTGGCTTGCCTTGCTCCGACAATAGGCGCCATTACGACTCCCGATGGTGGGAAATCCAGTTCGTGACAAGTTGGTATCAGAGATAGGCAAGCCAAGCATTAAAACATTTTTTGATAATATCTGAGGATTAGGGCGTCTGATGTCACTAGGGATGTATAGACTCTAGAAAAGCCCCTTTACGGACGAAGCACCTCATAGCATAAAAAATAATGCCCTCGGCCTCATAATCATGAATCAGTAGAATACCACTGCGGTGCACAACCTGATCCCATAATAAACTACAACATAGGCCTTCGACCTCACTAAGTCACAAATCTCTCAAAGCCGCTCGAGCACAGTAAAATATGATGCTCAACCCAAAATATCATTTAAGATGTCAAAACAGAGTAAATATGGTTGAGTTATGAAAATAGTAGAATACATCATGTGTATGTACAAATACAAAGTCAAAATAGTGAGTAATAGTAGTAAAAATCCCCTAATGGTCCAAAACAGCTGGCACGAGGCCCAAATATGGCATTCAGCCCAAAACATGATGATAACAAACAATTTTTAATCAAACACGTAGTTAAACAGCCATACATGACGGACTAAGTCACAATCTCCAACGGTGCACGACCTCACGCTCATCATCTAGCATGTGTGTCACCTCAAAATAGCGCAACGATGTGAAAATCGTGGTTTCATACCCTCAAGATAACATTTACAAACATTACTTGCTTCAATCCAGTCCAAACTCTATCCAGCAATGACTTTGCCTCTTGAATCAGCCTCCGAATGCTCTAGATCTAATCAAAATCAATACATAACCATCAAAATATTCTAAGGGAACAAAGCCAACTCTAAAGTAATCAAATTACAAGAAAAATTCCAAAATTAACCAAACCCAACCCTCGGGTCCACATCTCGAAATTCGATAAAAATATCATCAATAAACTCTTTATCTTCCCATGAGTTCATACATATCAAATACATCAAAATCCGACCACGAATGACTCCTCAAATCCCTAGATTTAGGTCTCCAATTTTCAAGCCCTAACTTCAAAATTTTAGGCTTAAATTCCACAAATTCCATGTTTAATTAGGTAGAAATCACATTTGGATTGAGTATTAAGTTCATAAATCTTACTCTAAGTGTTTCCCCTTGATTCCCTCTTCAATCTTCCTCAAAAAACTCTACAATCACCCAAAAATGGTGCAAATTAGACCCAAAATCGCAGATATGGCCTTTTAAAACATGCTACCCAGCTGTTCAAAATCCTTCTTCGTGAACGCGGTCAACGTCTCGCGTTCGCGAAGCATAAAAATGAGTTGACCACTTTTTCCTTCATTGCGATCGTGACTCTCTGTACGCGAACGCGAAGGCTTAGCTTCCTAACTCATTGCGAATGCGGCTTCACACCCGCGAACCCGAAGAAGAAATCGGCCTGGACATAGTTGCTCACCTTTCCTCTACGCGAACTCGACTAACCCTACACTAATGCGATGACCATTGATCTCAATCCTTCGGGACACGGGGCCACCTTTGGGAAAGAGACGTCCAACCTCACAGCCTCTCATCCCAAACCTTGGCGAACACAGAACAAGCATCAGGAACGCGAAGGTCAAAAAACTACAACACCAACAATAGTTTTCTGCATTCCTCCAAGATGAAATGATCCGTTTAACAACCTGAAACTCACCCGAGGCCCTCTAGACTCAACTAAATATGCCAACATATCCCATAACATCATTCAAACATGTTGCAACCTTCAGAACGCTCAAAACAACATCATAATACCAAATTTGCATCGGATTCAAGCCTAAGGATTCCAAAATCATCCAAATTCCGCTTTCGATTAAAAAGTCTATCAAACCACATCGGAATGACCTGAAAATTTGTAAACACGTCACAAATGACACCATGGACTTACACCAGCTTCCAGAATTCTATTATGACCCCTATATCAAAATCTCGCCTATCAACCAGAAAATGCCAAAATTCCAATTTTGCCAATTCAAGCCTAAATCTACTCCGTACCTCCAAAACACATTCTGATCATGATCCTAAGTCCCAAATCACCTCTCGAAGCTATCCAAACCATCGGTACTCACATCCGATTCCTTTATACATAAGTCAACATCCATTGGACTTTTTCAACTTAAGCTTCCTCAAAAGAGACTAAGTGTCTCAAACCTTACCGAAACCTCTACGAACCCGAGCCAACCAACCCGATAACATATAATACATCTGGACCAGACAATAAGAAGAAGAAATGGGGGAAACAGAGTGGTAAATCATGAAACGATCGTCCAGGTCGTTACATCCTCCCCATCCTAAACAAATATTCATACTACCAAGTCAAAAAACATATCTAAAGCCTCAAATAGGTTAGGATATCTGCTTCGCATCTTACTCTTGTTCTCCTAGGTAGCCTCCTCCACTGCACTTTAACCAAAGCTATATCCTTTGATCTCAACTTCCGAACTTGACGCTCCAAAATAGCTACTGGCTCCACATCATAATTCAAATCATTAACTAACTAAACCGTGCTGAAATCTAAAACATGAGACGGATCGCCAATATACTTTCGGAGCATAGAAACATGAAATACCGGATGCACACTCGATAAACTGGGTGGCAAAGAAAGCTCATAAGCCACCTCCCCAATCCCTTGAAGCACCACAAAAGGCCCGATGGATTGAGGACTCAATTTACCTTTCTTCCCAAATCTCATAACACCCTTTATGGGTGAAACCTTCAACAAAACCTTCTCACCAACCATTAAGACATATCTCGAACCTTCCTGTCCGCATAAATCTTTTGTCTTGACTACTCTGTACAAAGTCTATCCTAAATGACCTTAACCTTGTCTAAAGCATCCTGCTCCTAGTCTGTACCCAATAGCCTAGCTTCACCCATCTCAAACCAACCGACTAGAGATCTACACTGCCTCCCATATAAAGCCTCATGTGGAGACATCTGAATACTCGACTAGTAACTGTTGTTATAAGCAAACTCTGTGAGGGATAGAAACTAATCCCATGACCCTCCAAAATCAATGACATAAGTGTGCAACATGTCCCCAATATTTGAATAGTGCGCTCGGACTGCCCGTCCGTCTGAGGGTTAAAAGTTGTGCTCAACTCAACCTGAGTACCCAACTCTCGTTGCACAAACCTCCAAAGTTGTGAAGTAAACTGAGTGCCCTTATCTGAAAGGATGGAAATTGGGACACCATGAAAATGAACAATCTCCCGTATATAGATCTCTGCCAACCGCTATGAAGAATATGTAGTACACAGTGGAACGAAGTGCGCGGACTTGGTCAGCCGATCTACCATCACCCAAATAGCATCGAACTTCTGCAAATCCCGTGGGAGCCCAACTACAAATTCCATGGTGATGCGGTCCCACTTCCACTCTGGAATATGCGAAAGCAAGCCACCTAGTCTCTCATGCTCATATTTTACCTGCTGACAATTGAGACACTAAGCTACAAATCCCATAAAGACTTTCTTCATTCTCCTCCACAAATAATGTTGTCTCAGATCCTGATACATCTTCACAACACCCGAATGAATGGAATACCGCGAGCTATAGGCCTTCTCCTGAATCAACTCACGAAGCCCATCTACATTGGGCACACATATCCGGCAGTGCATCCTCAACACCCTATCATCACCAATAGTCATATCTCTAGCATCATTGTGTTGAACTCTGTCCTTAAGGATATCAAATAATTATCATCATATTGGCGCTCTGTGATGCGATCAAATAAGGAAGACCGAGAAATCATATAAGCCAATACCCGACTGGGCTTCGAAATATCCAACCACACGAACCGATTGGCCAAGACCTGAACATCTACTGCAAGTGGTTTCTCCCCAACTAGAACACATGCCAAACACCCCATACTCATCGCCTTCCTACTCAAGGCATCGACCACTGCATTGACTTTCCCCGGATGATGCAAAATAGTAATATCATAATCGTTTAGAAACTCTAACCATCTCCGCTGCCCCAAATTGAGATCCTTATGCTTGAACAAGTGCTGGAGGCTTGGATGATCAGTAAACACCTCACAAGACACGCCATACAAATAATGCCTCCAAATCTTCAACACGTGAACAATGGAAGCCAACTCCAACTCAAGAATATGGTAGTTCTTCTCATGGGCTTTAATTGACAGGAAAAATAAGCAATAATTCTACCCTCCTACATCAACATACACCCAATACAACCTCTCGAAGCATCACAATACATAGTATATGAACCTGAAGCGGATGGTAAAACTAACACTAGATTTGTGGTCAAGGCAGTCTTGAGCTTCTGAAAGCTCTCCTTACACTTATCCGACCACCTGAATGGAGCACCCTTTTGAGTCAACTTGGTCAAGGGTGATGCTATTGATGAAAATACCAAAATAAACAGACGGTAATAACCCGCCAAACCATGAAAGCTGTGAATCTCTATGGCTGAGGACAGCTTAGGCCAACTATGAACCGCCTATATCTTCTTCAGATCAACCTGAATACCCTCGCTGGACACCACGTGCCCAAGAATGCCACTTAACTGAGCCAAAACTCACACTTGGATAACTTTGTATAAAGCTTCTCCTCCCTCAATCTCTGCAACACAACTCTCAAATGCTCCGCGTGATCCTCCTGACTACAGGAGTACACCAGAAAATAATCAATGAAAACTATGATAAACAAGTCGATATAAGGCTGAAACACACTTTTCATCAAATGCATGAACGTTGTTGGGGAATTGGTTAGCCCAAAAAGTATTACCAGGAACTTATAATGACCATATCGGGTCCTGAAATTTGTCTTAAGAATATACAAGTCCCTTATCTTCAACTGGTGATAACTTGAACGGAGATCAATCTTGAAGATCACTCTCGCTCCCTGAAGCTTGTCAAACAAATCATCGATACGAGGGAAAGGATACTTGTTCTTGATTGTAACTTTGTTCAACTTCCTGTAATCAATGCACATCCATCGTGCCATCATTCTTCTTCTTCACAAATAGAGCAGGCGCACCCCAAGGTGACACACTAGGACGAATAAACCCCTTTATCAAGGAGTTCCTGAATCTGCTCCTTTAATTCCTTCAACTCCTCTGGCGCTATATAATACAGTGGAATAGAAATGGGTTTAGTACCCAGCACCAGATCAATACAAAAATTAATATCCCTCTCCGGCGGCATGCGCGGCAGGTCTGCATGAAACACATTGGGATAATCCCTTACAACAAGAACTAAACCAATACTAGAAGTCTCTGCACTGACATCCCTCACAAAGGCTAAGTACGAAAGACAACCTTTCCCAACCATCTGCTGGGCCTTGAAGAACGAAATCACCCTACTGGGGACAAAATTAGTTGAACTTCGCCACTCAATCTATAGCACACCCAACATAGCCAATGTCACTGTCTTAGCATGATAGTCCAAAATATCACGACACAGAGTTAGCCAATCCATGCCCAATATTACATCAAAGTCCACAATTGAAAGCAATAACAGATCCACTCGGGTCTCCAAACCCCCAATAGTCACCACACATGACAGGTACACAGGGTCCACAATAATATTATCGCCTACCGGAGTAGATACACAAACAAATGAAATAAGAGACACACGAGGCATATCCAAATAATGAACCAAATATGATGACACATATGGAAAACTGGAATCGGAATCAAATAACACAGAGGAATATCTGTGACAGACTGAGACAATACCTGTAATCACAACATTTGAAGCAATAACATCTAGTCTAGCTGGGAGTGCATAGAAACGAGCCTGACCGCCACCTGATCGACCTTTTCCTCTAGGGCAACTCTAGTTGACTGACCTTCACCCTTAACTAGCTGTGTGGGTGGGTGGTGATGAAGTAACTGGCGCTGAAGTCGATGACTGACACCTCTGCTGAGATAAACCCCTAAGACGACAAGGACACTACCTCCACATATGACCCAACTCTCCACCCTTATAGCAACTCCTTGGTGCTGGAGACAGGGAATAAATGGAAACCCTAGCACTAAAATGACTAGGAGATGCACCTAGGATAGAAGAGCCCAGAAATGATAGAGCACAAGATGAACTCTAGGCTGGAAGGGCACAGAGTGATGAATTACCCTGATAAGAACTGTGAGAACCATAATCCGATGATGCCCCATGATAACCTGGGCGAGCTGACTTACCATGTCTGAATGGACGCCCTCTACCGTGCTTAAACTGACCTCTTGAAAGAGCACCACCATAACTACCAGATCCTCTAGGTCTCTTGGCCTCCCTCTCATCTCGCTCCTAGCAACGAACTGACTATATCTCGCGAGCAATGTCAACAACCTCCTCAAAAGTAGCACCAGACACCCTTTCCCTGGTCATGAGAATCTGAAGCTGATACATGAGGGCATCAACAAACCTCCTAATCCTCTCTCTCTTTGTAGGAACCAACCAAACAACATGATGAGCTAACTCCAAGAACCTCCTCTCATACTGTGTCATAGTCATCTCTCCCTGCCACAACCACTCGAACTGCCTGCGTAGCTCCTCTCTGCAATACTATGGTACATACTTTTCTGAAAAAAGAACGGAGAATTGTTGCCAGGTAAAGGGTGTTGCACCAACATGTCTACGCCTCTCATAAGCCTCCCACCAAGTGAAGGCAGCTCAAGAAAACTGAAAAGTAATGAAAGCGACCCCGCTAGTCTCCAGAATACATGCGGTACATAAAATACTCTAACACTTTCCAAGAAACCCTGGGATCCTCGCCCTCTGTACCACTGAAAGTTGGAGGCTGAAGTCTACCAAACATTTCCAACCTGCGCCGCTCATCCTCTGGCATAGCAGGAGCTACACGGTCCTGAACAGCTGCAATAGGGTGGACTGGAAGTGCCCCTGATGTCTGAAGTCCCTGCACGACCTACTCAGGTGTGCGAGCGGCGTGAGTCTGAGTGCTTCCCCCCGCCTCAAAAGTAGTTGCGGATATAGTAACTGAGACCGTCTGAGCTAGGCCAGTGCATACTGATAGAATCTGATCCATAACCTCCTGAAGACCCGGAATCACAATGGGCGCAGCTGGCGCTGCTGGAGCGTCCACAACTAGGACCCGATCCTGGACTGGGGGCTAGTGGATGTGCAGGTGCTGCCCTAGTATTACATGTCATTCTTTTCTACAGAGGATTTGTGACCATAAGACTCCGTAAATTTGAACAACCTCGATACCGTCAGATACATTTTGATATGGTATTTTGATTGGAATATTTTCGTAAAAAAAAGGCTTGAAAAATATGATTGTATCAAGTTATTAATATTATTTCTTTCGAATATTCTTTAAATCATATACATAATATGACAAAGTTTATGAGATTCTCTTTATTGTAAAGGTAGAAATTATTTTTTCACAAGAAAAGAAGGGTTTCTTTTTACCATTTTAATTAAGCATACGAAAATTTGTACTCTTTATATGAGAGTAGAAAAATTAAAAATTGAGAAAATATATATGTATTTTACATGGATGTTTTACTTATATAATATTGTAGGTATTAATTCTATATGGTACCTAATGACCACAATAGTAGGGTATATATAAAGTGCCTTAAAAAGGAAGCAGTATTTTAAGTAATTCGAAATATTTCTTAATTATACGGGTAATATGTTAATTACCGGGTAACGAAACATTAACTAATTATCTAATAAGTGGATAAAGATAAACTTTCCCACCCATCACCACGTGGCATCCCTCCTCACCTTCTTTTAATGACTCATTAGTCATTTAAAAAGGCATCACATTATTAGAGAAGATAACAAAAATATACACACACCCCTTACCTATCTATACATATATGGCAACAGACGTTTGGTGACAGGACATGATGATGAATATTGTGAACAAGACAATGAAGATTAGAGTGACTCCTTAAATTACTGAGTCGCCAATCCTTTATATAGTTCAAAGCCGCACTCTAAACCTATTAAATTGCTGCCAACAGGTATGCAAGCGGGAAGTAAAAAGTTTCAAAAGATTAGTATAAGATAACAAGTGCTGATTACGAAGTTAATGACTAGATGGTAATTTCTATATTTTAACAACTATCATCTCCTATTATATTTGGTGTTATATGTCGTAGAGAATATGATGAACTTTCTAGATGAAACGTGAAAGAAATAGTCACCGCAATAAGTGCTTAATTGGATTTGACATATCTTTTAGAATGTTCATTTTTGGAATATTAATTTTACAGTAGGAAATTTTGGTCCTTGTCATTCATGTGGAGTTCCTTATTACCCATAATACTATACTTGAAAAGTATTGTGTATAGTCATGTGTGTAATGGTTTAATATATTCAACTATATGAATTTTGTACTCTTTATGTTGTATGAAAATGCTGAAATTTGTATTGATGATTTGATTGTTTTAGAAGAAAATATAAGCTATTTGATAGGCGGCAAAATTTTGATATTATCAGACATTTAAATTATATGTAAGCACTAAGTAACATCGTACCGAATGATTAATTAGAAGAGTTAAACTTTATTATTTGGGATGGATGTTACATTGTCCTTTTTTTATACATATTTTGGTCAGACAATAGCTAATCACTTTTCGGTGATTAACTCAATCAAATAAATTGATTGTTTATCGCTTTGAGCTCGTAACTTACCCCTTCAAATATATATTGTTCATTATATTACAGTTTATCAATATTGATTATAATATTTGTACTAATTAACACGAGATATACGTGCAAGCACCTGTCAGGAAACACAAGGGGTGTCTATGTTCTTGATTCCCCACGTGAGTTATTATTATATTTTCTGTTCATGAGTCTCAGAAAAATATACGTAAGTTGATAAAGTTTACCTCATGATATTATTTAAAGGTATAATGGTCTTATGACATTCTAAAAAATTTTAACCGTCAAAAAAATGTTAAAAAATATTTTTATTTCTCCAGATTATACAAATATCGTATATTTGCATTAGTCATCCCTGTGTGCACGTAACACCTTGTTTACGACTTCTTTTGAGTCCGTTGACTTACTACAAAATTTGTATGTCGAGTTTTCAAATGCTTGTGGAGATATCTTTATAAAAGGATCATTTATTCATCATTTTAAAGAAATTATATTTTCTTATTTCATAATGGACAATGTTAATTTTATTCTAAATGATACCTAAATTCTATATCTAATTAACGTACTTCTCATGCATTGCATTTATTTATAAATGTATTAATCCATGACTCAGACGTTGTTATATATGCGTATATATATATATGTGTGTGTGTGTATGTGTATATATATATATATATATATATATGTGTGTGTGTGTGTGTGTGTGTGTGTGTGTGTGTGTGTGTGTGTGTGTGTGTGTGTGTGTGTGTGTGTGTATCTGATACGGGAAGAGGCTACAATATTATATACGCACCACTACCTGATCAACTGGTATACAATGTTGATTTTTCCCACAGTGGCACCAGATGACGTTATATACGTGCTTATATATAAATATAGGTATATGAGATATGGGGAAAATGTTATGACCCTATATACGCACCATCACCTGATCGTCTGGTATACGTTGATGATTTACCCACAATGGCAGAGATAATATGATGGGATGCCCTCGGAGTCTTGATGATGTTATGTACGTACAGATATATGCATTAAATGACATTTATATGCATGAAATTATAAATATTTCATGATTTACAGAGCCATCCTGACTTACAGGTATAACTAATCGGTTTGATAAGCCCTCATAGTAAACGAGATTGGCATGCAATAAATGATTAGTAAGACTCCAAGTCATTCGAAGTATAGCCGAGTTTAAAAGTCACCTTGTCAGAGTTTTTCTATAGACTTATGGGTAGGTCAGTACCCTGTCCAATTCTTAGAGGCTTTGTAGATAGAGGTTCATTTGGTATAGTATGTCAGATGCCTTGACGAGCCCATATGTATTCATGTTTTAAGAAATATGATTCAGGGATACAGTGTTGCCCACTCATAGTTATGCATTACGAGTTATGCCATGTTGGCTCATGATAGTTACAAAAGGAATGAGTCCAGCTAGTTCTACCTATATATGTTATAAGTTTGGTCAAACGATCATGAGTTACAATATGGTTCGCTCGGGCCAGTACGGCACTGGGTGCCAGCCACGCTTCACCAGGTTCAGGGCGTGACACCTAGCTGCTGTGCGGGCTACACCCCTACCCCTAGCGCGACCTCGGCCGTGTCTTCGGCCTCAAACGGCCCTAGCTAGTGGTACTGGTGGTCATCTATCATCGCCAGTAGCATGTGTTCTCACTATCTGTAAGTGAATAGAATAATAGAAGTTTAGTACTCGGATCAATAGATTAACACGATAAGAATTTCAAGAATATGAAATTTTTCCTAAAGGTTCTGCAGCCTCCGAGGATAAATACAGATGTCTCTGTACCGATCCGCGAGTCTCTACTAAACCTACTCATGACCCGTAAGACCTATTTAATCTAGACTTTGATACCAACTTGTCACGACCCTAAACCGGACCCTGTCGTGATGGCGTCTATCGTGAAATAAGACCAGCTTACATAAACCCCCAAATCAATTAACAATTATTATAATACATAATTAAGTCATTAATAAGTGATAAATTCGAAAAATAGAGTAAAATAGAACAAATATGGAAAAACAAATACAACCCGACATCGGGGTGTCATCAGTCATGAGCATCTAAACATCTGACTAAGAGTATGACAAAAGACAACACAGTCTATTACAGAGCTAGTACAAAGGAAAGTAAAGATAGGAGGGAGAAGCACTGGCTGCGGACGCCGAGTAGCTACCTAGTGAACTCCGAACAGCCTGCTGGAAGCAATGTTCCCTCGCTAGCTTGATCCGAGGCTCCCGAATCTGCATACATGATGCGGGAAGTAATGTGAGTATGCCGATTTAGTATGTAATAAACTGTAAGGCCCAGGAAAATTTCGCTAAGTAATCAAGGATTTTGTGGTGCCACATAGGCTAATTATAATATTTTATGTGTTATTAACATGGTGGGCATCAATTGAATTTGGTAAGCAAGTGTATGAGTCATATATTAATAAGGTGGGTTCCAAGAAGAGGCCTAAGTGAAAGCCAAATGGGAAAATTTAAATAATACGCCAAAGGTACTTGCACTAGTCCTTACTTCGAACGAGCATAACTAAATATGTATAAGGTTTTATGTGATGAATAACCTATAAAATGAAAGGTCTTTGAGGTTAGTTTCCAACATCAAATCGTTCGTCATTTGGACATTCCTACACAAAGTTATGGTCAAATTACAATAGGCTGGAAAAAAGTGATCCCGTGTCAGATATGCGATCGCCAAAAAAACCATTATGTTGTCTGCATACTTGATTTGCTATCGCAAATATGGTCGCAAATTGGACCAGTGTAGCCCAGTTTTGGGCATCGAGTTTTGTGACACGTTTGAGGCCAGCATACCCATTCTGCGGTCCATTATGCGATCGTAGACCCGCTGTCGGAGGGATAATCTTCCAATTTTTATAAACCGGTCCCATTTTAATATATAGTCTTTGGGGTTTCATTTGGGTTCATTTTTCTACTGATTTTAGAGAGAGTTGATAGAATTTTAGAGAGAGAAGGAGGAATCCAACATTCTATCATCCAATCTTACATCTATCTTCAAGAATCAAAGAATCCAATCACAAGTTCTTCATCTAAGAGGTAAGATTGTATACATTAGGCTTTAATTTTGAGTTTGGGGTATAAGATGGGGTTTTGAGGTGACTCTTGGGTGTCATAATATTATGTATACATGCATGTACAAATTAGGTTTGTGGAAAGATTGTTGAAAATAAATAAGTAACGGTTGAATTGTGGGAATGAAGGAAACCTAGTAAAAGAGATTTGAAATCAAGATGCTCAAATGGTATTTGATAAAATGCTCAAATGAGTTAAAACCATGAATACCTTCCTAATTTGTATTCAATTTTTTATGTCTCAAAGTGGATTGGGATTGCTACATTTTTCGGAACGTCGAAGTAACTTAAGAAAAGGTTAAACAAGGTATGTATGGCCAAAACCCTGTATTTTAGAAATTGAGATTCATCGGAGTTTGTGTAAATACGGTAAGATTAAAGTTCAATTGTTAATTTGATTGTTGTTCCACATAATTTTTGGGTTTCTACCTTATATTTGTGAAAGATTTATTCTAATATAATCAATGTGCTATTCTTGATAATTTGAAAAGGTGCAAGGACTATGAATCATGTATTGAAATGCTTAGACCTTAGATTGAAATTGAAGTGTGTTGTTGTTCCATTTATGTGAAATCTCATCTACGCTTACAATATTATGTGCTCTTGTGTGCCCATACTCTCTTAAGTTACAAACCTAATATTGAAATTGGGAATGATGTGAGATGTGACCTAGTGCAAAATATATGATGTGACAGTTGTGGCCCCAAGTACCTATGAAATAATTTGTGGAAAACAATGATTGAATGAGATGACTGATGAGAAAAGGGAAACGCGTCAGTAAGGCTGCCAAGTTGATCGAACCGTGATCGTACGCCATTATACATGCATATGGTGGTAATATATTGATAATTGAAATTGGAAAGTGTGAATGGAATACTGGTAACGTCTCCGGGAGAAGACCTAGCCGATCAGGTCGAGATTGGACTCCGCTCAAGATAGTGATGGTTATATATCAAATTATCCAAAACTAAAAGCTATGGGAAAATGATGTGAACATTGCATGATTCTTTTATTAGATAATGTTGTGATCATTTAAAGTATTTGAGTTGTACTTGTGATTTCCTTATTATTGTGTGAAATTTCTTTCTAACTAGATGGTTTTTAGTTATTCATACTAGTGATATTCGATGGCACCAACGTCCCTTTTATTGGTAGCGCTACGTCTTTAAATAGATTTAGGTCTTTCTATAATAGCAGTGTTGGTCGCAACTAGTGTCGCATCATCTTTTCGGTTGACTTGGTGAGCCCCATTTTTTTGGGTTCCGATTTCTTCTGTTTATCATGTATTTTGTATTTAAGGTATAGTCACAGCCTTGTTACTGGTATTTCCGCATTACATTACTCTTCAGATATGTTTAGAGGCTCCATAGACTGGTTGTGGGTAGTGTCGGGTGTTGGAACTAAAGTAGAAATATTGATGTTTAGCAAAGAATTACAAAAACTAGTAATATTTTAATAATTATTATTTAAGCTGCTAATGGAAATGAAATGGAGGTTGTTAATGAATTACTTATAAAGTATGATCAATGAAGTTCATCACCCACTTGTTCATGAATTAGTTTGGGTAGAATGAAACCTTCCAAGCTTGCTTAGTAGCGTTTACTTGGTTGAGCACCATTCGCGCTCCTTGATATTTGAGGCATGACAAACTTGGTATCAGAGCCTAAGGTTTTAAAGCGTCCTAGGATGTCTCGGAGCCATATCTAGTAGAGTCCTTCTTATCAGTGTGTAGTTGACCACATCTATAAGTTGGAGGCTATTAAGATATTTAGGAATTTCACCCTTCTTTGATACTCCAGGTCATGCAGTAGAATTCAAGATAGGGAGCTAGTTTCTATTCTATGTCTTAATCTCAAGATGAGTAATTCATGATTTAGGAAGCAGTAAGGAGGGAATGACCCCACCATTAATTCCGAGTGGATTGCCCAAGGACTTGTTAGGAGAATGTATTGAGCTGTGTAGGGATTGGCATAACCTATCGCTAAGAGGGGAGTGACCTGTTCCTATTAATCTAACTGCACCACCAGATAATGTAGTATATTGGTATGTTACTGACGTATGTTAGGGATGTGGAGTCGAGGGGCCTCGATTGAGTTATTTCCCTATCAACCAAAAGTCACCAGGTAAGTCACTCCCTAGTACATCATTATGAACAAGACAAAATTTTTATTCATTGCATATGTACATCCTTCTTGAAGAGTCCTCGTAACCATGGTCTTAATAAGATGTGTGACGACTTGTGTGTACCTACTCCTTGAAGGAGACGTATTGTTCATGAATCCACTCTATCACAAGTTCTCTTATTTACATCCTCTTGTGGAATTAAGTTCTATAAATGCGTCCTTGAATGGAGTTATGACTCTAGGATTAATACTTCCGCTTTCTTTCTAAATTCCCAACAGGGGACTATATCCGATGAATTTGTTACAATATCTTTTTGTTGACAATGTCTGCTCATTTGTACCTATGCCTGCACCGTCATAAAGTTTATCTATGTGGTGTCAAGTTCCATTTAAAGAATCCTAGTGTTGCGATCCATGTTGAGTCACTCTTTTACTTAGATGTGTATATGGATTATAAGGTTTGAACAATCAATCTACTCTCTTGCGAGTGTCATCATGAAAGCTTCTCAATATCTATTAACACGAGAGCATAACCTAACACCTATCACATTAGTTCATTGAAATGGTCACCGAGTGCATAAAGTCTCTCTGAAAAATTAGATCTTCACATCCCCATCATAGGAAGATCTTGTGTCACTATATTAGTTTAACTTTCGTGTCCACTTGGGACATCCCCCAGTACATAGCTCACTTTGTCCTAGTATTGTGGTTGCTTGTGGCGTGGTCGTATATTGCAGTTGGGAGTTAATATTTAATAAGCATGTCCAGCTTATAACAAATGTTTATTTTCTCTGTACACCTCCACAAGATGTGTTAATTGTGTTCTTTAGTTAGTGAACTTATTGTGCTAGTTTCCCAACACTTGTTTGATAACCATTTGAGAACATATCCTTCTATGTGTCATTGTACCACTTTCTTTCTCGTAAGGACCCTTAATAGGCTCTCCGTCAAGATCAAACGCACCTTTGGGGTTATATTATCGTAGTACAATGCCCGTTTCTCATGTTTTTCTGTCTTTCATTAGCATCTGGGTAGTTCTCAAGTCAAAATCCATGAAGAACTCATTATGACATACGCAAATCCTACCTGATTATTCTATACTATCTCATTGGGTTCCCATATCACTTCAAGTTCATCAAGTGTTGATAGCATGCCGCAATTGTTGAGATTGAATGATCTCCTTCCGATAATGGATTATCTACACATGTGCTAGTCCAATGATCTGCTTATCAGTCTATCTCTTGCCTTAAGGTTTTGGGTTGATCAAGGAGAAATGCACCTACTAACACATTCATATGTCAAAGACTTTCTCTCAGTCAAGCCTTATGGCATCTTCCAATGTGGCTTGTAATAGCTAGTTGTGTAGAAGCGTGTTGTAGTGCTTCATTATGAAGTAAAGTTGTTAAACATAATTGGAATTTTGAAATCTGGAGCTATACATCACGTGATTACGTAGAGAGATCTTCTTTCAAAAGAAGTAGCTTCTCGTAATCGCTTTATATTACCACCATTCCTAGTGGTTACAATGTAAAGGTTACTTCCATAAGGCTCTTTCATTTACTTTTCATTTTTCTTGCATCTTGTGTTGTTTACCCATAATCTTCAATGCGACATTATCTCGATGTCTCGACTAATTACCCAACTATATGGTCTGATTTAATTAACCTTACTTTTATGTACCCTACAAGCACCCTAAGAGTAGGCAAAGTTCCCCTTTGCTACATACTTCTAATGTCTTCAACTGAGTTTAAGCTTGTTGATTCCAAGCGGTGCTCTTAGTTATGCTGCCTTACTAACTATTTTCATCTTGTAACTCTCCTCGTGAATCTAAGTTTATTTCTTATGGCATTAAGGGTCGGGGTATGTTCCTTTTGTTAGGATAAAAATATATTGCTCGCACTCCTTATGACATTTTCTCCTAAAAATCATCTACCTACTCTACTTGTCCATGTGGATAGATGACTTAGGTTACTCTTCCCCGATAAGTGCATCAAGACTTCTCACTCGTTCATAATTATTCATACGGTAGCTTTAAGCCTTATTCTACACAAGCTCATAATGACTTTAAGTACTTTCTTGCCATTGGTGACGGTTCTCTAGGACTATGAGGGCTTGTCTCATGGGTTTTAAAAGTAATTATTTTCCTTACAGTTATAGCTTAAATTTCCATGACTTCAAACCAAAGTGTGTCCCCTTTTCAAAGGTCATAAGTGGGTTGGAATTAATGAGGTTATGTGGCTCTCTGCTCACTCGACTTCTAGGAGTATTAACAACGCCATTGTCATGTATGGGAATTTTGTTACCTCCGGCATTCCACCGCCTTAGGAAGGGTTAGATTGTTCGAATTATGATAATCTCATAAGTAGATGTACTTATGTCGCTTGTGGCATAGAGTCCTTATGTCGCTTATTGTTAGGAGTGAAATCAAATTCCACATATCTCATTTTCGGCCCCAATCACACCCATGTTGCAAGAGTCTTACCATTTGAGCTCAACTACTTACCTTACACTCAGGAACACAACTGGTGTATCCTACTTGGTCACTTCTTTAAAAATCTCAAGTTCGCATATATGGTATCCATCTTATCTAAGAATATTAGTTACCACTATGCTTCATTTATTTGATAATTGATGTGGTTACCTGGATTAAACCATGTCAGCATCATTAATATAAGTCCTCGCGTCTCTTAGTATGTAACCTCATGAAATACTCTGCTCAACGCATTAATGGATTCCTGAATAACTCCAGCCTGATCTTAAAATCTGTTTTTCCTTATTGTATTAGATACATCGGGTATTGTAAGTTCAGACAAGTCAAAGAGGAAGCTTTGCAGTGTGATCACATATATATTTGATAGGTTACTTTATGGTCAATTTATGATAGCACACCTTAGAATAACTGTTGAAGGTCATCAAGGTTTTAGTGTGAGTGTTCGCCTAGAGATTTAGAGTTTTGGAGGGTGAACGTGTTATTCTCAAAATTTTCCCCTGTAGACGTTATGTGAATTAATGATGAAGGTTACATAAGTGCATTTCCCATTACGTTGCACTAGGAGTATGATTCCCCATAGTGTTCTTCATGAATTTGTGTTTTCATATGTCTATGTCAAAGAAGGTAGGTAGAGATCACTTGTGTATCATCCTGGTATAACTTAGTGAAGGTGAATGTTAATGGATAGTTAGCTTATCCGATCTAGTTGTTATCCTTGTTACATAAAGTTTGGAGGTTGAGGTTGTTTCCGTGAATGCGTTATGGAGAAGTCTATGAGTACAATAGGCCATATTGAAGGCCGAGTTTATTGTGGAAATAAGGTATCCTCTCTTGATCGTATAACAGTTGGTTTTCATTTGAAAAATACCACTTGGGTGTTATGATTTAAAAATGTGCAGTCCATGTCGAGGTATCATCATGATAATGATGTTGAGGAATATATATATATATACGCACACAGTAGTTTTGGTAGTTCCCTGACAGGTGGATAGTCCTAATTACAAAGGAGACTCTACCGAAATTTCTGAAACTTAGTCAAAATTTTGGGTCTTGAGGTAGGTTAACAAGAGATATGTGATGTTAAATTATTTGGCGAAGACTCTACTCCTCATTCGAGGATGAAGGATACTATGGGGGGGAGAATGTAAGGCCCCAAAATATTTCGCAAAGTAATCTAGAATTTCATAGTGCCACGTAGGCTAATTATAATATTTTATATGCTATTAACATGGTGGAAATCAATTGGATTTGGTAAACAAGTGTATGAGTCATATATTAAGTAAGGTGGGGTCCAAGGAGAGGCCCAAGTGTAAGCCGAATGGGAAAAGTTTCATAATATGCTAAGATTCCAAAGGTATTTGCACTAGTCAATACTTTGAACGAGCATAACTAAATATTTATAATGTTTTTTGTGATGAAAAACCTATCAAATGGAAAGTCTTTGAGTCTAGTTTCCAGCGCTTCAAACCGTTTGTCATTTCGATATTCCTACACAAAGTTATGGTCAAATTACAAAAGACTTGAAAATTGCAATTCTCTAACAGATATGCTATCGCAAAAACCATTATGGGCTCGCATACTTGATTTGCCATCGCAAATCTGGTCGCAAACTAGTCCAGGGTACCCCAGTTTTGGGCATCGAGTTTTGTGACACGTTTGCGGCCAGCGTACCCATTCTGCGGTCTCATTATGCAACAGCAAACCCGCATTTGAAGGGATAATCTTCCTATTTTTATAATCCGACCCATTTTAATATATAGTCTTTGGGGCTTCATTTGGGGCAATTTTTCTACTGATTTTAGAGAGAGAAGGAGGAACCCAATATTCAATCATCCAATTTTACATCAATCTTCAAGAATCAAATAACCCAATCCCTAGTTCTTCATTTAAGAGGTAAGATTCTACACATTAGGCTTTAATTTTGAGTTTGGGGTATAAGATGGGGTATTGAGGAATGACTCTTGGGTGTAATACTATTATGTAAATATGCATGTACATATTAGATTTGTGGAAAGACTGTTGAACGTAAATAAGTAAGGATTGGGTTGGGGAATGAAGGAAACCTTGTCAAAGAGATTTGAAATCAAGATGCTCAACTAGCCTTAATAGAGATTTTTTTTTAAAGCTTAACTGTCGATTTGTATTGATACCAAAAACATATACAATGTATTCCTATGGTAGTAGTATGGACTCCTACTACTCATTTACATTTCCTTCTAGCTACACTTCAATTCTAACTACTCAACTCATATATACAATACTACCTAGTAATTAATGATCAAAAAAACTAAGGATAGAAGTTGAGCATTTGTAGCCCATCCTGCCACCTTTTACACTTCCTATTTCTTGCATATATTAACATTGCTACTTCTTTGCAACACTGTCCTTCATCAAATTCCTTGTTCTCAAATCTGATCAAATTTCTACTCCTCCACAGCAATGCAACAGTAGTCACAAATGCTGTGGTAGTGATTGCTTGCTTCCAGTTTTTGCTCTTTACTTTGCTACAAATCCATTTCACTTCATTCTCCCAGCATTCAATGGTCCTTGTATGTCCCAACCACAAACAGATTCTCCTCCATATTCTGCTTGTAATATCACATTCAAAATACAAATGCTTGAACTCTTCATCATACTTTCTACAGAATACACACAAGGTTGGTATTTGGATGCCTATAATCTGCAGCCTCTCAATTGTGGGAAGTTTCTGTTGAGCAGCTAACCAGACAGTGAACTTGTGTCTAGGAAGAGCAGATGAAACAAGCATTATGTTCCTCCATGCAATCTTAGGGAACTTTGGCAACAGAGTAATATACATTTTATGAATCTGAAATTTTCCTAGCTTGCATATACTCTGCAGTCTGCTGGTTATATTACCTTGCAACTGAGTATTCCCCAACACCAATGCCCTACTATCCAATATCTTCTTTACCACCCAAGAGGAGTTGTATGGCACAGCAACTGACTCTATGTTTCTATTCTTGATATAGTAAGAATGTACCCACCTAACCCATAGACAGTCCTTTTTCTTTGCCAAATCCCAAAGTAATTTTGCTATAGCTTCTTTATTCCATATATCTATTCTCATAATATTGAGACCCCCAGAGGAGATACACTGGCATACCTTGTCCCAGGCCACAAGTGCTCTTCTGGATAATGTAGCTTTGCCTGTCCATAGGTATGATCTGCAAATTGCCTCTATAGCCTTCAAGACCTTCTTAGGGATTATAAACACATGTGCCCAATAAGTCTGCATTCCAAAGATCACTGCCTTGATCAGTTGAGTTCTGCCAGCATAGGATAATAGTTTTGCTGACCAGCAAGTAACTCTTGCTGTGATCTTTTCAATGAGTGGCAAGTAATGCTGTATGGCTAGTTTCTTAGAATCCAGAGGGACTCCAAGATATCTGAAGGGAAGATGTCCTTCAGTGAAACCTAGAGCAGCAATAATCTCCTCTCTAGTTTCCTGTGGAATTCCAGCTAAATAGATTGCACTCTTACCAACATTTGCCTGAAGTCCAGAAGCAGCTGAGAATGTAAGAAATGTGCTGTGCAGTATCTGAATAGAGACTATGTCAGCCCTACAGAACATTAGCAAGTCATCAGCAAAACATACATGTGATATGTTTAGTTTCCTGCATCTAGGATGGAAATTGAATTTTCCATCCTTATGTAGCTGCTGAAGCAATCTGTTCAAGTATTCCATGGCCAAAACAAATAGATAAGGAGATACAGGGTCCCCTTGCCTTATACCTCTCTTAGCATTGAATGGTTTAGTGAGACCTCCATTCATTAATAGAGAGTATGAGGCAGATGAGATACAAGCCATTATCCAGTCAGTAAACTTAGCAGGGAACCCCAGTGTAATAAGAACCTGCTTCAGAAAATCCCACTCTAATGTATCATAAGCCTTCCTGAGGTCCACTTTTAGAACACATCTAGGTGAAACCCCTTTCCTAGAGTATCCTTTGAATATTTCATGGCTGAGCAGAATGTTATCCATGATACTCCTTCCTTCAATAAAAGCAGATTGGGCAGGTCCTATCAAGTCTCCAATTACACCCTTCATCCTTCTGGTAATAACTTTGGAGATGATTTTATATAGTGTAGTACAGCATGCAATTGGTCTGTAATCCTTCACAATGATAGGAGTTTTGACCTTTGGCACAAGGGCTATTGCAGTTGTATTAATCATATGTGGCATTTTGCAGGTTTCAAAGAATTCTTTAGTAGCAGAGAATACATCTTCTTGTACTATCTTCCAGCTCTTAGTAAAGAACTCAATGGGAAAACCATCTACTCCTGGTGCCTTATCCCTAAGCATTTCAGTGACAGCTGCATTGATTTCCTCCATGGTGACTGGTCTAATAAGAGCTCTTTGCTGTTCAATTGTGAGACATCTTCCTCCTCTCATTATATTAGTATCCACACAGGGAAGTTCAGAAGCAGACTCCCCCATTAGTGATTGGAAGACCTTTAAGAACTCCTGTTCCACTGCATTAGGCTCAGTTAACTTGATACCTGTGTTAGTATAAATAGAAGTGGTATTATTCTGGCCTGTCCTGATCCTCCATTGTGCATGAAAATACTTGGTATTTGCATCTCCACATTCAATCCATGTAGCTTTGGATTTCTGCCTCATTACTTGCTCCTCCACATTGTTCCATTTTTCAAGTTCTTCTAGTAAGCATCTTTGATCATTAATCAGCTCCTGTGAAAGACAGTTATTCTGCATTTGTAACTGTAGAATGTCAAGTCTTTCTCTTGTCTGGATAATCTGCTGCTTGTACATGGCTAAGTGGTCATTTAACCCCTTTAGTTGCTGCTTCACTGCCTTCAATTTGCTCCAAATCTGCTGCATATGTGAGCCATGATAAACCTTTTCCCAGACTTGCTTAACAATGTCATGAAACTGCTCATGTTCCATTACATTATTATATAGCCTGAAAGGTTTAGGATGTAATGGCTTATATACACCAAATTTAACTAAGATAGGGGAGTGATCTGATACCAATGGATTCATGTAGTCAGCTTCCAAGTACCCAAACTGCTGTAGCCATTGATAGTTGCCAAGTGCCCAGTCTATCTTGCTATAAACTCTAGAATCAGCATCTTGTTTGTTTGTCCAAGTATAGTGCCACCCTGTTGCTCTTAAAGCAGTAAGTTGTAAGTCATCTACTGTGCCTTTGAAATCCCTTACTTCAGCCTCAGTTACTGGAGACCCAATCCTGTCTTCAGAGCTTAGCACACAGTTGAAATCACCATTTATAAGCCATGCATCTTGTTGAGGTATAGGAATTGATTTGAGATCCCTCCACAGTTGTGCCCTAAGTACTGCAGTATTTTGTGCATATATAACACTGAATTGAAATCTGACTAGGCTCCTTGTATCCTCTACTAGACAATGAATATACTGATCAGAGAAAGTTGCTACTTGAATTTGTATATGAGCCTTCCATAAGAGCCATATTCTCCCATTAACAGCCCTTGCATAGTTGCACTGCCACACCCAACCCTTTGCAATTCTTTCAAATATTTTCTTAGCTTTATGTTCCTTAACTCTTGTTTCAAGAATACCAATTCTATCCACTTTATTATCAGCAAGGAATTGTTTCAACTCCTTCTGCTTTGGGGGCTGGTTAAGCCCCCTAATGTTCCATGTGACTACAATCATGGATCAACATTTGTTAGGCTGTAAGAGGGTCCCGGATCAAACTGTTGCACTCTACTCTCCATAACCTCCATGATTGCTTTCCCTCTATTACCTGTGCTATCCACATGTTCACCATTATTAGTGATGGCCATATTTTCTTCACTAAGTTGTTCTTCTGAATTCTTTTGTTCATTTTGCTGCATAGTACCTTGACCCTCATTTAGCATATTTGAAGCCTGATCTGCCTGCACTTCTTGAGCTGATGAATCTACAGATTCCTCATGTTGTTTTTGGACTTCATCATTTGTCACATTCTTCTTTACAATCCATTCCTTCTTTTTTTGTTTCCCCTGCTGTTTATCTCTAGCTTTCAAGTTCCTTATGTCTCCTTGCTCCTCCTTTTGCTTGTCGGAATTGTCAGCAGAGTACCAACAATCAATTGTCTCATGACCAAACTTGAGGCAATGGTTACAAAAGATAGGTTTCCAGTCATACTCAACAGTCTGAATCTTAGGTCCATAAGGAGTTTCAATTTCCAACTCATCCGGAAGGTGGTAAGCAGCATCAACTTCAACAAGTATTCTAGCAAATGAAATTTCGTCATAATGAGCAGTAAATTTATCAGTATACAATGGCTTCCCAATCGCACTTGCCAACTTGCTCAATACCTCTACAGACCAATACCCTACAGGAAGACCTGAGAATCGAATCCAGATAGGAATAGTGCTGAGTACACTAGCCTGAAAACTAAAATCAACTTCCCATGGCCTTAGCACCATAGGCCTACTTCTAAAAGTATATGGGCCTGATTGCATGACTGCATCTCTATCTTCAGCACTGTTAAATCTGAAGATACAGTACCCTTCAGCATGAACTAGTACTTGAGGTTTGGTGACAAAATTCCAAACATGTATAACAAAGTTCTCCATATTCTGTTCACTAGGTCGATCTCCAATTACAAACCAATCAATGCATTTTGCCAATACTCCAACTGTGATTTCAAATCCTCTTCATTGATCTTCACAACTTTTTTTCCATCTCGCATAGTAGGGGGAACAAAGGAAAGAGTCTTACCCATCTGCACATCTCTGTTACCTCTGACCACTTCCGCAACTGTTGGCTTTGATTTTTCTGGTTAAACAACTTCAACAGCTGTTGATAATGGTATTTCTGGTTCCATTACTGCTGAAAACTGTAATCTCCTCGCAGTTGTTTCAGTCATCACTTCATTTCCTTGCGATCGACCCTTAACTGCTTCTGCATGTGGATTTTCCTTCGATTGGTACTTCAGAGGAAGGAAGTTACCAAATGTTAGGGGTTCAAGAGTAGTTGTAATGCCATGCGCAGGTGTAACAAGCTTAGGAGGAATAGCAGTAGCAATCGGAGCAACATTCCTACGCTTTCTGGCCATTTCCGGCGACAATCTCGCCGTGCTATTGTGCGCCGGAGATGGTACTGTTCGATTGGTTTTCTATTGTGCGCCGAGAGCGTTCCTCTACATTCTCCCAACAACAAACTTTAAAATCCTTAATAGAGATTTGTAAAAGAGATTTGAAATCAAGAGGTAAGATTCTATACATTAGGCTTTAATTTTGAGTTTGGGGTATAAGATGGGGTATTGAGGAATGACTCTTAGGTGTAATACTATTATGTATAGATGCATGTACATATTAGATTTGTGGAAAGACAATTGAACATAAATAAGTAAGAATTGGGTTGGGGAATGAAGGAAACCTTCAAAAAGAGATTTGAAATCAATATACTCAACTAGTATTTGATAGAACGCTCAAATGAGCTGAGACCACGAATACATTGCTAATTTGTATTCAATTTTGTTATGTCTCAAAGTAGATTGGGATTGCTAGAATATTCAGCGTATGGCTAAAACCCTATCTTTTAAGAAATAGAGCTTCATCCGTGTTTGTGTGAATACGATAAGATTAAAGTTGAATTGTTAAATTGATTGTTGTTCCACATGAATTTGGGGTTGCTACCTTATATTTGTGAAAGGTGTATTCCAATATGATCAGTGTGCTATTTTTGATAATTTGAAAAGGTGCAAGGACTATGAATCATGTATTGAAATTGTTAGACCTTAGATTGAAATTGAAATGTATGTGAAATCTCATCTACGCTTACAATCTTATGTTCTCTTGTGTGACCATACTCTCTCAAGTTACAAACCTAACATTGAAATTGGGAATGATGTGAGATGTAGCCTAGTGCCAAATACATGATTTGGCAGTTGTTGCCCCAAGTGCCTATGAAATGATTTGTGGAAAACAAATATTGAAATGAGATGATTGATGAGAAAAGGGAAAAGCCTCGGTAAGGCGGCCTAGCCGATCAGGCCGTGATCGGATGCCATGATATATACATATGGTGGTAACGTATTGATAATTGAAACTGAAAAGTGTGAATGGAATATTGGTAACATCTCCGGGAAATGACCTAGCCGACCGGGTCGAGATCAAACTCCGCTCAAGATAGCGGTGGTTATATGAACAATGTGGAATAGTTTGAAATTCCCGAAAACTAAAAGCTATGAGAAAATGATGTGAAAACTGCGTGATTCTTTTATTTGAAAATGTTTTGATCATTTAAAATATTTGAGTTGTACTTGTGATTTTCTTATTATTGTATGAAAATTCTTTCTAACTAGATGGTGTTTAGTTATACATACTAGTGATATTCGATGGCACCAATGTCCCTTTTGTCGGGGGCGCTATGTCTTTAAATAGATGTAAGTGTTTCTATAGCAGGCAGTGTTGGTCGCAGATAGTGCCACATCATCCTTTTTAGATGACTTAGTGAGCCCCACTTCATTTCGGGGTCCTGTTTCATCTATTTATCATGTACTTTATATTTGAGGTATAGCCGGAGCCTGGTTACCGGCATTTCCATATTACATTATTCTTCATTTATGTTTAGAGGATTCTTAGACAGGTTGTGGATAGTGTCATGTATTGGAACTAACGTAAAAATATTGAAGTTTGACAAAGATTTACAAACTTATAATATTTTGATAATAATGATTTAAGCTACTAATGGAAATGAAATGGAAGTTGTTAATGAATTACTTACAAATTATGATTAATGGAGTCCATCTCCCACTTATTCATGAATTAATTTGAGTAGAATGAAACCTTCCATGCTTGCTCAGTCGGGTTTACTCGGTTGAGTACCGGTCGCGCTTTTCGATTTTTGGAGCGTGACATAAACGTAAAGGTAGCTGAGCGACAAGAAAATACATAACATAGCAAAATGCTACAAGGAGGCAGTATAAAACTAGAAAAAGGAAATAATAAGGAAAAACTCGTAGAAACACCTTGGTTCAATAAAGCATCTTTTAGCAGTTAAATGAGTAAATGAAAAGTGGTAAGAAAAAATAAACACATAAAATCAGCCCATCAGGCAAAGTACCAACAAAATCAGCCCCTCAGGCTATCTCACAATCATTCGTATGAGCCCTCGGGCTATAACACATCACACACTAGGTACCCGCGCTCCCTGGGGGTGTAACAGACTCCAGGAGGGGCCCATTACAGCCCAAGCGCAATAAGAAGCCATCTCGTGGCATAATGAAACAGGCACTCAGCCATATATAAGCCACCTCATGGCGTAACAAATCAGGCCCTCTGCCTCATAATCATGAATCAGTACAATATTGCTGCGGCACACAACCCGATTCTATAATAACCTCACAACACATGCCCTTGGCCTCACTTAGTCAGAAATGTCTCAAAGTCACTTAGGCATAGTAAAATATTATGCTTACCCCAAAATATCATTTAATATGTCAAAACAGAGTAAATATGATTAAATTATGAAAATAGTATAATACAACATGACTGAGTACTAATATGAAGTCAAAACAGTGAGGAATAGTAGTAAACACCCCTAAGGGTCCAAAATAGTTGGCACGAGGCCCAAATATTACACTCAGCCAAAAGCATGATGATAACAAACAGTTTTTAATCAAACACGTGGTTAAACAACCATACGGGATGGACTAAATCACAATTCCCATTGGTGCACGATCCCACGCTCGTCATTTAGCATGTGTGTCACCTCAAAATAGCAAAACGATGTGAAATTCGGGGTTTCATACCCTTAGGACAATATTTACAATCATTACTTACCTTTATACGGTCCAAACTCTAGCCCGAGATGTCTTTGCCTCTCGAATCGACCTCTAGATGTTCCAAATCTAAGCAAAATCAGTACATAGCCATCAAAATATGCTAAGGGAACAAAGATCACTCGAAAATAATCAAAGTACAACACAAATACTGAAATTAACCAAACTTGACCCCCGGGTCCACATCTCCGAATTCGATAAAAATTACATCAATAAACTCCTTATCTTCCCACGAGTTCATGCATAGCAAATACATAGAAATCAAACCATAAATAACCCCTCAAATCCCTAGATTTAGGTCTCTAATTTTCAAGCCCTACCTTCCAATGTTTAGGCATAAATTCCACAAATTCCACATTTAATTACGTAGAAATCACATTAGAATTGAGTATTAAGTCCATAAATCTTACCTTCAAGTGTTCCCCTTGATTCCCTATACAATCTTCCTCAAAAGGTTCTACAATTGCCCAAAAATGGTGAAACTTAGACCCAAAATTGCAGATATGGCCATTTAAAACATTCTACCTTGTTAAAAATCGTTCTCCGCGAACGCCGTCAATGCCTCACGTTCGGAAAACACAAACTTGAGTTGACCACTTTTTCCTTCATTGAGATCGCGAGTCTCCATACGCGAACATGAAGGCTTAGCTTCCTACTCATTACAAACGCGAAGAACAAATAAACCTTGACCCAGCGGCTCACCTTTTCTCTACGCGAATGCGACTAACCCCTCGCGAACGCGATGACCATTAATCTCAACCCTTTGCAATCGCGGGACCACCTTTACGAACGCGAAGGCCAACTTCACAACCTCACATCCCAACCCTTCGCGAACGTGGGACAAGCATCACGAAGGTCAAAAACCTGCAAAATTAACAACAACTTTTCTGCAATTTCCTCCAAGATGAATGATCTGTTTAACAACACAAAACTCATCCAAGGCCCTCGAGACCTCAACCAAACATGCCAACATATTCCATAACATCATTCAAACTTGTTCCAACCTTCGAAACGCTCAAAACAATATCAACACACCAAATTTGCATTGGATTTAAGCCTAAGAATTCGAAAAACTTCCAAATTCTACTTTCGATTAAAAAGTCTGTCAAACCACATGCGAATGACCTGAAAATATGCACGCACGCCACAAATGATACCACAGACCTACATCAATTTTCGGAATTCCATCAAAATCCCACCTATCAACCGGAAAATGGCAAAATTCTAATTTTTCCAATTCAAGCCTAAATTGCTCAGGTCCTCAAAACACATTCCGACCACGCTCTTAAGTTCAAAATCACCTCCGAAAGCTGTGTGAATATAGAAACTCACATCCGAGCCCTTTATCATATAATTCAACATCCAGTTAATTTTTCCAACTTAAGCTTCCTCAAAAGAGACTAAATTGCCTCATACCTTATCGTAACTTCTACGAACCCGAGCCAACCAACCCGATAACACATAATACAGCTGGACCAGACAAAAAGAAGTAGAAATAGGAAAAACGGAGTGGTACTCATGAAATGATCGGCCGGGTCGTTACATCCTCCCCCTCTTAAATAAATATTTGTACTTGAACGAGTCAAGAAACATACCTGAAGCCTCAAATAGGTGAGGATATCTGCTTCATATCTCCCGCTGGGTCTCCCAGGTATCCTCCTCCAAGGGCCGACCTCTCCGCTGCACTTTCACTGAAGCTATATCTTTTGATCCCAACTTTCGAACTTGTCACTCCAAAAAAGCTACTGGCTCCACATCATAATTCAAATAATCATAAGTTTAGCTCCACATCAGCTAAGCTTATAAGCTGGTCAAACAAGCTTATAAGTCTTCTTCGGCTTATCTACACGTTTGGTAAAATTAAAAGTGTTTACAAGCCATAAATAACCAAAAGCCATAAGTAGGAGCCTGTTTGAATTAGCTGATTTAAATAGCTGATGAGTTTGAAGTGATGAAAAGTATTTTTTAGTGCTAAAACTGATTTTTTCAAATAAATATTTACGTATTTGGATACAAGTGTTGAAAATGATAATAAATAGTTGATGTGTTTGGTAAAAAGTTCTTAATAAGTTGTTATTTTATTAAAATGACTAAATTATCCTTTAAAACTTAATAAAAGATTATAATTAAAAAGTTTCTTTGTAAAGAAAAGAGCGAACACGTTATGGAATGAAGAGAAAGTTAGAAAATGTATTTTAGGAAAAGCATTTTGTGAATTACAAAATATTATTAAGGATAAAGTAGTTAAAGTCTTGGTCAAACTAAAAGTACTTTTAAACTGAAAACCCATAAGGTTGTGGAGTGACCAGCTTATGACTTATAGCTGATTTTAGCTTATAAGTATTTTGGATGTTTACCAAATGCGTAAATGAGCCAAAATTTGGTTATAAGCCAGTTTGACCAGCTTGTAAGATTAACCAAACACCCTCTAGGTCTCCCTCAACTTATCAAATTTCACCTTATAAGCACATTAGGTTTGACCATTTTACTATCATATCTCTAAAATACTTCTTTAAAACAAAACTCTGCGTAAACTATTCTCGTATCATTTCACTCTCTCCTAGTTCTTCAAAACCTAAGCAGCCCGTGTACGCTATTTTTTGATTTTTGAAAGAAGGGGCGGAGCTTGAAGAAGCGAATCCTGAGCATCATTTAACTCAAGAGCCTTGCGGCACTCCCACTTCTACTGGATCTCAATCTATACACTTAATGGAGCGCGAGCTTTTTAACTATTTTATGTGAGATGGGTGAGGTCGATCGAAAAAGTGAAAGCTTGATGAAACCCCGTCTTTTTTAGCATCAACCACTTTTTCCCATCCCAAGTAATGTTATGAACTTTCACACACATACACACACACACATATATATGTATATATATATATATATATATATACATATATATGTATATATATATACATATATATATATACATATATATGTATATATATATATATAAATTATAATCTAACTAACTAATAAATCTAAATAGCAATAAAACTATCAATTAACAAGTATACTATTTGGAGACAAGATTAAGGAGACTTAGAGTTATGATTTATCAAATTTTCGGAATCCTTCCCACTACATCTCCAATAAATTCGCCTACGTATTCTCTACCGACCGTGAGTACTTTGGGTGTTGTAATTCGCTTTCAAGCAACTACCACAATTTACTAAACATATTCTTCCAAGCTGCGCTAGACGATACTAATTCACCACTCACTAAGATCCCAACAAGGTTTTGTTATTCCTAATCCCACCTTTAAACCCCTGTATTAATTCCTCACATATGATAGGAGTGATGTTGTTCAACAACTGCCTAAATATGTACCATTTTCCAAGCAATACATACTAAATAGGCACAGTCAATTGAGAGCTCTTCAATCAACTGAAATAAGCATATAGTTAAACAAGTGAAGAAATTCAAAGGCTCGATTATATAAAAACGTAATAAGAATTCATCTTCCAAAAGGTTGCATCAAAAACCTAGATAACAAATTAGCTCTTCAAAATAGTACATAAAGCTACAATACTAAAATTTGTCACACCTCCTTTTTTCCGAGGGGATATGGACTTCTTCAAACTAAAGTGACTTTGATCGAAACGAGATTATTGATATTTAAATTTAGAGTCGCCACTTGAGATAATTTATGCTATCCCAAGTCACATGTTTAAAATCCTGAATCAAGGAAGTTTGAATCTGTTTTACAGTTCGCGAAATATATAAATCCGGGTAAGAAATTATGTTAACTCAATAGAAGATGCGAGGCACTCCCGGGTTCTGTGGTTTTAGCACGATCCCATAACTATTAATAATTGGCTTAATTACTTAATTTATTAAATATTTAAAACCTATATGCATTTTATTCCTTTTACAGCTTTTAACGTTTATGGAAATTTTTTGAACCAGTAATGTCGCGCACTTGTTTGTTTTTGTACACATTGCGAATCGTAACACGGGAACCGTACCAACGACCTACAACATATTTATTTTATTAGTGTTTGAAGTTACAATCGAGTCATGTGAAACACACACTCGAATAGGGAATTACGTATCATGACTATGCCACGAGAATCGTACCCATAGTCACGATGAGTTATTTACGTGCCTAAAAATTTTCCTAACCATGTGATGACGGTTTGTGCATGCTCCTACTCGAAAAGTAAGTAAAACAAGAATAAAAGAATAATATTATTATCTCGAACCTAAATTTTTATTTTTACCCAGCAATCCAATTTCTATACAGGGATAAAATCATGTTCAACTATAACCAATTCGAGTAAATACGAGCAGATAACTAAGCGAGCAAATTTAAAACTATGGAGAACAATTACACAAACAACGGAATCATATCACCAAACAAACAATTAACATGAAGCTTGAATAAAACGAGTAGAGGATAAAAGAATTTGACCTCAATATAGCCAGATAATTGATTGTTTCAATTGGATCTCAATATAGCCGGATAATTGATTGTTTCACCGGTTTGAAATAAAAAATGTGAAGAACTGGGGACGGTACTCGAATTAGCACCGAACAACTGAAATTAGGACGAAATCTCGAATCGTCACCAGAAACTAGGGTGTGCATTCGATTTATCGATTAGATTTTGACCCTTATCGATAATTATTTATCGATTATCGATAATTATTTATCGATTATCGATAATTATTTATCGATTATCGATCTGTACATATGCTTATCGTTATCGTTTCAATAAGGTTTCGATTTTTTCAATTTCGATTTGTTGATTTTTAGGGCTTATCGATTCGATTATTGATTACACTAACAAGAAAATTTGTGGGATTCCACAGAGAGTATATCGGTACGAACACGTCTAACTAATATGGATAAAAAGAAGCTAAAATAAGAACACCACATCTAACACCACTATTTGCTGGACAAGTGGAAAAGTAGGTCCCACGGTACTTTTGCACTCTTTCTCTCATCAAATTTAATTTTCTTCTGTCCCCTAAATTGCATCGTCTTCAATTTTTTCCAGTCAAATATGACAATTAGAGGATAAAAATATGTCATTTCTCTTTCGTTCCTCTTCTTTTTCCAATGCAGTCTCAAAGAATAGGATATCAATTACTGTAATTAACACTTCAATTCAAACAATAAAATACTATGGTATAAACTTAGCATTGCATCACTAAGAAAACACTATAATTTTAGACTATGGAAAGAATAAAGTATACATAAAAATTCAAACCTAAATACCAGATCACCACAATAGAAAATGTCTTCAAACCTAAAATACATTCAAATATGTACCCAAGTAGTTATAATAAAATAAAAAGATAAATGTAAAATTGAGTTTCAGCCCGTTTGGCCAAGCTGCTAAAATCTTTCAGAAGTATTTTGTTTAAAAGTACTTTTGAAAAAAAATATTGTTTGTGTTTGTCCAATTCATTTAAGAAATACTTCTTACAATATTTGATAAATAAATTGTGTTTGACCAATCTTTCTAAAGGAATACTTTTGAGTGCTAAATTACGTAAAAGGATAGTATGAACGTCTTATAACTTTATTAAGTAGAAATATAAACTTAAATATTTATCGTAAGAGACTTTTATTATTTTTTTTAGTTGATTAATATATAAAAAATAAAGTAAACAAACATATTAAATATATAACATAATTTTACATATATAGTATAGTTATACCAAAGCATATGATGTGATTGTCACGATCCAGATTTTACCATCATCGGGAGTCGTGATGGCGCCTACTATCGAAGCTAGGCAAGCCAACCCTTTTAATCATTTTCACAAAAATCATAATCTAATACAATATAAATACTGAAATAATTAATTAAAACCACGCGGAAGACTTTTAGCAACAATAGCAATGATAAAGTGCGAAAATTTGTAACATGCCTCCACCCAGTATCTGGTGTCGCTACTTACGGACGACAAAAATAGTGCTAAAAATAGAAGTATAAAAGAAATACATAACATGTCTGTTTTGATACAATAAAAACAAATTGGAAGGGATCGAGGAAACTCATGGCCCGCGAACGCCAGCGAACTACCTTGGAGTCTCTGGACTAAAGGATCGGTCCCTAATTACTGCTGCGGTCCGTAGGCTGTGTCCTGACTTGTGCACAAAAAGGCACAGAAGTGTAGTATCAGCACAACCGACCTCATTTGCTGGTAAGTGCCTGACCTAACCCCGGTGAAATAGTGACGAGGCTAGACAGGACCTACCACAATTAACCTGTGCGATTATGATACACAAATATGGGAAAGAAACAATAGCAAAATAGTACAAGTAAGACTGGGAGGGGACATGCTATCGGGGGGTACTAGATAAAGGTGGAACATCAGTAAACAACAGTAAATCTATACCAGATTTCATGTTATTCACATCTACAGTGGACGGTGCGCCACACAATTCCATAGTGTAGTATAAAAGTGGACAGGACGCCACACGATCCCATAATGTAATATATAAGTGGACGGCGCGCCACACGATCCCGTATTCTCCGTGCACAATGTCACCGGCATCTCATGCCAATAACAATATCAATATAGGTTGTGGTTGGCACGCCACACGATCCCGTATTATAATTTATAAGTGGTTGGCGTGCCACACAATCCCATAATGTAATATATATACATATATATATATATATATATATATATATATATATATATATATATATATATATATATATATATATATATATATATATATATATATATATATATATAAGTAAACGACGCGCCACACGATCCCATATTATAATTGAATAACTCTAACAATCTCCTCAAAGGAGGCCCCATTATGGAAGTTCATCAACATAACAGTTAAACCCGGCAACGGTACAGCTAACATCCCAAATATACCGGCAATGGAGAATTCAATGATAACAGTCTACTCATCCCGGCAAGGGAACCACTACTTCACAAACTCTTTTAGTTCACCTAATTCTTAACCAACACCTTACATGGAAATTATCAATTTAACAAGACAATCGTACCATATCTTTGGAATCAAAAGCATTTACGACTTATGGTCATGCTACACACCAGTGTATAGATATTCGTCACTATGCATATACACCATACTCCATCATTTAGCAATCAAATACTCTAATCCTATTCCTCAAGCAAAGGTTAGATCAAACACTTACCCTGAATCCGAAAATAGCAACTCAAAGCTCAACAATCACCTTTCCTCTAAAATTCGACATCGAACAAACGATATCTAACATAAATCGATTCAATATTATCAATAATAGCACAAGGATACAATTTCCTAGTTTAGAAATGCATTTTCTAACTTTCTTCCAAAAATACCAAAATCCGACACCGGGCCCACATGGTCCAAATTCGAGGCTAGGACCAAATTCCAATTACCCATAACCCCACGAGTCCAAATATATGATTTGTTTTAAGATTCGATCCCAAATTGAGGTTGAATCCCCCAAATTCTCAAAATCTAAGTCTACCCAAAAGCCCTAATTTCTACCATGATTCTATGATTTAGGGCTAGAAAATTAATGATTAGATAAAGAAATAATGGTTGAATGAAGTTGCAATCACTTACCCAAAGAGTTATGGTGAAGTATAGGCTTGAAGTTCGTCAAAGGAGAGTGTAAGAGGAGAGCTCGTGAGAGAAATTTTGAAGAATTCCGAAAAAATACTATTCTGGACTAAATTAAATCGCTGAAGAAAATTGGCCTATGCGATCGTAGGAACAGGATTGCGATCGTATAGAGATAGGGAAGGCTGGTCAATGCGATCGCAAGGGGGAGAACGCGTTCGCGTAGAAGAAAGATGGGGTCTGGCCTGGGTGGGGTCTAAACACTATGCGATCGTGATAAAGGGTATGCGATAGCACTGAAATGACTAGCCAAGATATGCGATCGCGGGTCAGGCTATGCGATCGCATAGAAGAAAATGCAAGGGACTCTATGCGATCGCAGATGAGCCTATGGAATAGCATAGAAGAAGGGATCTATGCAAAAATTGTAGAAAATCTGCTAAGTCCAAAGAACCAATAACACCCCGAACCACCATCGAAAACACTCCCGAGCCATCGGGGCTCCCTATCAACAACACACTAACTCAATATTATCCTATGAACTTGATCGAGCTATCAAATCGCCAAAATAACATCAAAATCAAAGAATCAACCTCCAAAGTCATGATTTTCATTTCAAAGTTCAAAACTTTCAAATTTTCCATTTTTAGTCCGAAGTCAAATGACGTCCATTTTCGATAAAACTTTACAGATAGCGCTTAATACTTATTTAGGACTTGTACCGGGCGTCAGAACAAAAATACTAGCCTGATACCATTACTTTTGATCAATTTTCATTTTTATTTTTCCTTTAGCATTTTCAGAAAACAATTTCACAGAAAAGTTCCATACTCGGGCCTGGGACCTCAGATTTTAATTCCGGGAATATGCCCGGGTCCCAAATTTCCTTACGGACCCTCCAGAATCGTCACATTCCGGGTCCGGGTCTGTTTACCCAAAATGTTGACCAAAGTCAACTATGGCAATATTATTATCAAAATTCATATTTTTTAACGCAGAATTCAAATATTTTCACATAAACAATTTCCGGCTTCGCGCCCCGACTGTGCATGTAAATCGAGAAAACCAAATAAGAGGTTTTCAATGCCTTAGAAGCGCAAAGAAAGGGAGAATTACGGTGATGACCCTTTGGGTCATCACAATTATGTAGTATAATTACTTTTTGTTATATGATGATATGAATAATTGAAATAACATCATTCAGTATAAATTAGAAATCTATCCATGAATTAAAATATATTGATAATCCATCATAAAATAATAAGTAAAGTCACTCACACATGATAATATTTTTAAACAGTTTCATTAGTGTCAAACTTGAAAGAGGGCATTGAACATAAAAAATAATAATTTTAAATATATTAAAAATCATAAAAGATATAGTTAAGTATGCTTAAATTTTAATTCAAAAAGAGTAACTAATTATTAACCATACATAATGTATAATTTATTTATTTTAAAAAAATATAAATTAAAAAAATAATTATTACATAACCATACTAATTTTGTCCCAATATGCCAAGTGACCTATTGGGAACTGTCACTTGACTTAATCTGGATGTATTTTCTTTTTCTTTCGACAATATATAGATAGATTATGAAATATAATTGTAAATTTATTATTTATTTGTAGATCATTTTCATGAATAAGGGTTGATAACTGTTTTAAAGATTCGGGAACTAATGACATATAATACTTCTTTGTATTGACCAAACAGCTTAAATTTTTAAAAAAAGTACTTTTAACCTCCAAAAAATTTGGCCAAACAGGCTCTTTGTATCACTGCACACTAGTGAGATGCCTAGATTAATCAACTTCAACCAAACTGTTGATCAGTACACAAAAATTAAAAGCAAGAAATTTATGAAATAAGTGCTTCTACAAAAATATTGAACAAATCATTTTTTTCCAAAAATTCATGGGAATAACAACCCCAAAAACTTCCCTTATTCGATCGCTTTTTTGATATTTTTTAAGAAGATAAGGAGGACATAACTCAAAAGTGAGGAAGAGAGAGAACGCTGGAAAAAAAATAAGAAGAGAGAGAAATGAAAATGACTGGTTTTTGATTTTGCATTCAGTAAAATGGGTAAAAAGTTAAGAAAATGATCGGTGAAATGGGAAAAATATTACTGCCAAAAAGATAAAAAGGGGTGCCAGCTATGTGGGACCTAAATTTCCACATGTCCAATAATTAAATGTGCCTCGTACAAGTTTTGTTGGTTGAGTCTCACTCAAAGTAAAATTTTTCGGTTGAAGAAGGGTTAGGTTGGCTGAAGATTTTTGGGCGGGTTTTAGGGGGCTGGAATGGGTGACCGCCAATAAGAGAATGCATGACAGTTTTGGGTAGTTATAGCCCGTTTGGCCAAGCTGCAAAAATTAATTTTTTTTGGGAAGTATTTTTTTTCAAAAGTGCTTTTCTCAAAAGTACTTTTGATGAGAAGCAAGTTGTGTTTGGCTAATTACTATGTAAAACACTTCTAAGTAGCAATTAGTGTTTGACCAAGCTTTAAAAAACTGCTTTTAAGTGTATTTTTCTTAAAAGTGCTTTTGGAGAGAAGCTATTTTTTTCTGCTTCTCCAAAACTGCTTCTGCTTCTCCTCAAAAGCACTTTTTTCTTTTCAGAAGTTTGGCCAAACAACTCAATTTTTAGCCAAAAAGTGCTTTTGGCAAAAAAAAGAATCACTTTTGACCAAAAATTAGCTTGGCCAAACAGGCTATTAGTCTCATGTATAACTTGATTACTACAGAAATCTCAAATTTAGAATTTAAGCATGAAGTCATCTTTCATCAATTAAGTATTTGTTAGCCATAGAAGATGTTCTTTTAGACTTTGATTATTTTGGATTTTGTACCTATATTGTTATATGTATACACTTATAGCTAAATTTTGTAATCTCTTCAAATTTTTAATATTCAATTATGGCGGAACGTACCTTTGGACGACATAATGCTAAGTGAGACGAACATGCACGTAGTAAATTCATTAAATTGTGTGATTATGAATTTAGAAAATAAAATAAGCCAAACACGTAATTATCTAAAGATGGATGAAAGAATATGATAAATGAGTTCAAAAAAATGTGATTACAATATAATAAAGAACAAACAACAAAAATTATTGGGATCACATGAAAGCAGAGTGGACTCTTTTTATGCAGTTGATGAGAGGTGAGATAAGTTTAGGATAAAATCTCACAAGAAAGATTTTGTTAAGGAACATTGCTTACGCTTTTCTATGATTATTTCATAACTCTTTTAATTGTTGGTTTCATTTGTTTGTTTAGAGTATTTTTTAGATGATCTTTTACAGGAGAATTCTAAATACAAAAGTTTTAAGAACAAAGACATCTCGCTAATATGATTTTGTTATTATGCTATATACTGATATTATTATCATCAGAGAGAGAGCACGTGCAACAAATCAAGAACAAGAGTCTGAAGTTAGGTTCAATCAAGATAATAATTGAACAAATGATGTTTTTGATAATTACATAAAATAATGAAATGATGAAAGAAGCGACAAAAGTCACGATTGTATAGGGAAAAATTGATTTGTATTAAATTATCATATGATTGCGTGAACGTGGAACCAGAGACAGATGGAAGATAAAGCGAGTGGAAACCTGGTCTGAGAACAACAGTTTCAGTTAGCATCGAGAAGATCCCGAAGGGAATACAATCAACAGAAGCAAATGAATTTTTGTCACCATATGGTATTTAATGAAGATTATTCCTCGACATTAAGTAACACAACCGTTGCAGAGAATTTTGGCATTCATGTCCTATCATTACACATTCATCAATGACCCCAATTATTATCATATAAGAGGGGCTTTGTCCTAGGACCTCGTTTTCTAGGTATATCTATAAATAGTGGCTTCAACAACCATTGTAACATAGGAAAATTTTGACAATCTTATGTTACAAACTATTCCAAGCGGAATAATATTTTATTTCTGTCTAACGCTATTCATATTTCTTCCAACGGGAGCAAGCAATATGCTATTTTATCCCGATTTTAATGTTAAGTCTTATATTTTATTTACAAATTTGGGATCAAATTAATTTTCCTGTCTATAAATCATACTATAAATTCAACTGTAATGTTTCATGGGTAAATAGTTTGGCGCTCACCGCGGGGTATACACAACAACATAGTTGATTTGATCCTTGTATCTATTACTAACATGTTTGATTCCTTTTTTCTTAGAAAAATCATAAAAATGATAGCTAACGATGTTAATATCGCACACAATGTTGAGACATAAGAAAACCTGCCTCAATACGGGGATTCAATAAGCGATATCCGCTCTATGGAGGATACAGAAACACCTGTTGATGGATGGCGGGCGATTCCCCGACACGAACGAGTGCCGACTCCTGATGATGCTAAAGACGAGCACGTTACGAAAATGGTAAGGATCTTGAGAGAACAGCAAAATGTGGGCCATCTCTCATGGCCAGACCAAGCCATGAAAATACTAAGGCAAGCATTGTGAGCACGTGATTTTTTCCCTATATATGAATTACTCCTAGAATATTCAACATAAAATAATTTTTAGTTTGTTTGCAATTGTTGTGAATTTTATATTATTTTCCTTGTATTATTTTCATTTTTTGTATGACATGTTTATTTCTTAAATTAATAAAAAATATAAACAATACGTCACATTTGAATTTAGGATTTAATTCTATAATTAGGAGTAATTAAGTTTGTTTTATAAAATAAAAATCACAAAAATAGGCATCTTTTGCATTTTTAGCCTTTAATGTCCAAATTGCGTGATTATGTTTTAATTATTATTTAATTTTAGGTGATCATTTTTATTAAGAGTTAATTAGTATTTTAATATAATTTATATTTTTATAATTTAATCTTAGCGTATTAGTTTTATTTATTAGGAAGTTGAATAAATAGAAAAGAACAAAAATGATAAGAAAATCGGATTGGGCCTCTTATCCTAATTTGAATTCACCAAGCCCAAATGTTCTCACAAACTCAACCTAAAACACCTATGACCAATCCAAAATCTCTGACCTGGTCCATTTTCACCCCATCCATTTTTTTTTATTTTTCATATTTTTTCTTTCTTTTCATTCTTTCACTTAACCAAATAATCAAACCCTTAACATACCCTAACTCATCAGCCGTCACACCTAAACACCACCCCCTCTCTCTTCATCTTCTCCAAACCACCCACCATAGTTGTCACCCTGCCGCCCATCTCCAGCCCTTCAACCACTGCCCAAACAGCCCCACGACCAACGACCATCTCCACCACGTCGTCCGTCACCTAGCCCCCACGCCACCATCGTCGCCCACCCTAGCCCTCACATAAAATGCTCCAGCATCGTCGACCACCCTAACCCCCACGTTCCACTAGCACTCTATCGACCATTGTTATGTCATAAACAACCCTTCAACTTTCACTGTCCAAACAGCCCCCACGCAACTCCATCTCCATCGACCAAACGAATCAATCTTTCATGTCTGTCCAGCCCCCTCACATCCAAATGACCACCTGAAAAAACCAGTAGCAGCCATGAGTCATTTTCAGTCCATTCGTGTTCGGGTTTCCGGCGCGAGCTATTCTGTTTGAGCTTTGATGACTGTGTCCATGGGTTCCCTGTCGAGGTTTGTTCTATCGATGTCATTTGAAGCCGAGTTCGAAATTATCGGGCAGATTCGAGTTATTTTGGTTTAATATTTTCCGGAAAGATTTGTTTCCGTTCGAGTTCGTCGTTGTTCCAATCCAGTTAGTTGGTTTAAGTTCCATTTCTGTCTCTATTTTGTTCTATATCCTCGAATATGAAATAAGTATGTGTTTGATTCTTTTCTTGTTCGTTGTTTATCATTTCTTGATTATTTCTTCAGTTTGTTTTTTATTAATTTGTTCTTGTTTAGTTTTAATATGGAAGTATGTTAGTTTAATCATTTGAACCTCTTATGTTGGTTGTAATGTTATTGGATTTAAGTTTAAGTTCAATAGATTATTGAGTTTAGTTATTTGAAACTAGTTTTTTTATTGTTGTTGAATCTGAAAGTATGTTTGTTGTTAAAAATATTGTTTAGTCAAAATATTTTCAGTTGGTTCTTTGTTGTTCATCATATTGTTTGAATTTGTTGATTAAATTTGATTAAGAATTGGTTATAGCTGCTGTATTTTGGTTAATTGATTAGGTGAGTTGGTTATAGCTGGTAATCTGATGTTAGTTTTTAGATAATTTTTGAAGTTTTAACAGATTTTGAATTAGGGCAGTAATAGTAGGATTCACGGGTAATTTGGGAATGAAAGATTAGGGAATTAGTTTAATACTAATAATCTGAAAGTGGGGTATTAAAGGGTATCAAACTAATAAGTAATGGGGAACAAACGTGGTATGAGGGGCCATTAAGTAATAAGTAGAACACTAATGTGTTAGTCAAACAGTGGGGACTGTGGGGTTTTGTTTGACTTCTTTTGCTTAATTGAAAATCAGAAATAGTATATATAATAATAAAAGGGTAAATAACCCATATAGTAGAAGAATATTGGGCTGGAAAGTAAAAGAGATAAAAAAAAGTTAGTAATAATAGTTTAAAAGCAAAAGGGAATGGACTAAAAAGGGGACTGCCTTTAGGTATAAAGGAGGTCTCATTTGACACTTACAAAAAGACGAAATTTGGAGATCAAAATTTCAGAACTTAAGGGGAAAAAGACGAAAAATAGAGAAAAGGAAAAGAATTGGGAGTTGAAAAATTAGAGAGCTGAAAACCCCACTGTTTATTTGAAGCTTCTCCTTCTGCTTCATTGATTTCATTTTTCTGAATTCAAATACACTAAGACTGATCTTAAGTAACTCTAGTGTATCTTTGAGTTCATTTGGCTTGTGTTGATATTGCTGTGGGTTAAAGTTTATTTCTGTTGGTATTTTTGGTTTGATTTTACTGGGTTTTGTTGAAATCTGTTGCTGGGTTTAGCTACTGCTCTTGCTGTCTTGCTGTGTTGATTACTGCCATACTGATTTATGATCTTCCTCGTCTTTTACTTCCAATACCAGGTACATGGTTGTAATCTTGTCGATATTGTAAGCTGAAATGTGAAAGCATGAATTCATATGAAGAATGGAACTTTGAAGTTTTAATTTAGCTTTTTCTTTATTTCTTTTACTGATTGTATTTAGGCTATTTTATATATTATTATTCTTTAAATTTATGTCGCTTTGAATAACTAGGCATCTTGTAGTGATGTATTAAATAATACTCTACTTTAGTTTGATTATTAGGTAGTATATGTCTAAGCATGCTCATTACTGCCGAGTTGTTTAATAATTGGAATAAGAGGAAAATAATGTAAGTTGGTCTTTGGTGAATCAGTTTGGCCAAACTGGTTAGTTCATTAGATACGAAGGTTTTAATAGTGTCAACAGTAGGCTAATCGTGAACATGTAGTTAAAATTAGTTAAAGCATGAATTTAAATAAATTTCGTGAGATAGCCATTATGGTAATACTTGAATTCAAATAAGACGAGTTAACGTTTAAGTTTAATAAACTTTCGAATATGCATTAGTAATTAAGATGGATTCTAGTTTCAAATATTTGTAAATAAGTAATTCCAACGGTTCAAGTCTTCTAACAATGCGAGTTTAATCTAGTTATAGGATAATTAGTTTCTTTGAATATATTATTTGTTGATTCCGTATTTTTATTTATAATTTTAAGTTTTATCAATATTCCTTTCCGTTAACATTTGTCTTAACATAGCAATTAATATGTTATGTTTTTTAGCATGTAATTAATAAGGTTTTTTCTCTCTCTTATTTTAGAGATGAATTTAATAGAAATGTAGTTACTTTAGGTTACCCTTAAAATAAATGAAGCGTGATTCGCCAAAATAAATCACAAGCTGCGGGGCCCTCTATACGTGTACATATTAAAAATGCTTAGATTTCGGGACATACCGTTTAGCGAATTTCACGGCCTTGTCAAAACAATAACGCGTTTGTATCTTTAGGCGTGTATTTAATAATGTTATCTCCCTAAACTCGGGTGCACATTTATGTGACCGAATTATAAATCTCAACGAAGTTGAAATGTGTCGATAACTATGGGTACATTGACTGTGACGTGGTTCGAGATACCTTTTTACAACGTTGCAATTCTTTGTTAAATAATAACAATAATAATAAAAGTGGTAAAGGGTTAAAATTTGCACATAGGTTTAACATGTTAATATCAGATAAATAAGCCAAATATGACAGTTGAGCGACCGTGCTTGAATACGAAACTCGAGAATGCCTAACACCTTCTCTCGGTTTAACAGAACTCCTTATCCGGATTTCTGGTTCGCGGACTGTAATACAGAGTCAATTTTTTCCTTGATTTGGGATTCAACCGGTGACTTGTGACACCATAAATCTCCCAAGTGGCGACTCTGAATTAAATAAAAAAAATCCCATTTCGATTGTCCTTTAATTGGAAAAACTCCCTTGTACCCTTGCGGTGCCGAAAAAGGGAGGTGTGACAGCTCTTGCAACTTCGCTGGGGATTGGAAATCCAGAACCACTAGTTCAGGGTTAGAAATTCGAGCTTATGATAAGCTATTATATTTTTTGCTTTATTATATGATATTTTCAAGTTATATGTGCTTAATGTGCAAAATAATGTTTTGTTACTGCATAGATATTATTTGACTGTATATATAAATTGTGCTGAACCCTTCTTTTCTTACCTCCAGTGATGCTGCTCACTGGTTTGAGACTCCCCATTCTGTTGGTGTCATACGTAAGTAGAAAGAGGCTCAGATAAGTTACTAAGCCATACGATCTCGCGGGTCCCTGGATTTGTAGCCCCCTCCTCGACTTGAGTTGTCCACTAAGGTATACCGTCTAAGATACATACCTAGGTTCTGAACTTAGAGAAACATGAATTTATGCCCGATCCCTAGTAGGAACGTTTATTTGCATCATGCTGCATTTGCTTAGGGGGCTCAACACAGGGGTTGGGCCCGTCTAGGACAAGCAACATGAAGTAAAAAGATCATCCTGCTGCATCCTATTTGTTTTACGCATTTATTTTCTTCAGACTCGCATGCTGACTGGCTTCTGAAAATTGGGAATATTGAAAAGAGAAAAATAGCAGTGCAGAGAGATAATACAAAAACCAATGCCCAAGTAGTGTCGAGACTCTGCCGAAATTTAAAAAAAAATGAAAAAAGGAGAATTGCTTTTTAGTTTGATTTATTTGGAAAAAAAAGAAAAGAGTTTTGATTTCAAAGTTAGTTTAATTTCGTTGGCGAACTACGCCGGTTTCATTCTCACAGGGTGTGGGATACATAGGCAACCCTCATCGGGTCCAACCACCCCTTTTGCAAAAATAGCCGCACAAAAAATGTTAAAATTATAATTTTTGTCATAAATAAGTCGAGTGACGCTGTTTTTGTCAAATATAGCCCAATATTTTCAAAAGGGACGCCGCAAGGCTAATTTTGCATAAACGGTTACCTTTTGGTCATTTTTTAAAGATTTTTGCCAGTTGACCCAAACAGCCTTAAAATCTTCGTCCCGAAGTGCTGAAAAGCCGTCTTTGCAAAACATGGCCTTTGTATTTAATTTGAAAAAACGTCAGTGGGCAAATGATTGCCGTTTGGATTTTTGATCAAAATAAGCCGAGCCAGATTCGACAGTGTATTAAAACCGTTCTTGGCGAGATAGCCTTAGAGTATCGTTCGATAGTCGAAAGGCTATTTTCGTAAAAGAACAGACAAGTTTGTAAAATATCATAAAGTAATCCTCCCCGGCCTCAACATTCATGTGAAATTGAGAAGGGGCCACGTTTGCAAAAATAACCATTTGTTTGAAACAGGAAAGTAGGGAAAGGAAGCTGGCAGTTTGTTTTTGAGTTTGCAATTCTTTTGATTAGAATATGTGGGTTGTTTGATTTTCAAGTTTGTAGGTCATCTTTCATTCTTCGAAACCCAGTTTGTTTTATCTTGAAAATTGAAAATTCAAAAAAAAAAACAATTGTTGTTTACCTTTATTTGTCCGAACTACGCAATGTCTAATTTATGCGGGGTCATGATACGTAGTAAATCTCCATAGGATTCGACCATAGACAAAAAAATAAGAAAAATGAAAGAAAAATCGAAAAAAAGAAAGATCAATGAAAGAAAAAAAAGGAAAAAGATGTTGTTAATAATGAGAACCGACTGAGTCCATTCTAACCTGTTTTGTTCTGATTCGCAAATAAAGTTAATGTGGTTGGTTTGTGGTAAGCCGGACACACAAGATCTAGGAAAACCTGATTGTAATCCAAGACAATGACACCCAGAATATCACGCAGAATCCTTTACTTGCACATAATGATGCATTATTTGTGGGGATGAGGCCTGATGACATGGAGCACTCGAATACTATTGGGAAATTGTTGACTGAGGTTGATGATATTGAAGTTGGTATTGGTCTTGGAAATATTGATGCGAAGCTCAGTGGTTAAGATGCCAGGTTTGATAAGTGGGAGGACGCTCCGTTCCCTGGTTAGCAGGAGAGAATCTTTTGGTGGCTTATTTTGTTGTCATTTCTGTTGTCCGGATTATTATTAGGGTTGTAATCTGGATATTGCCTCATGTCAAACTTTCTTATCTTTCCATTTTTGTTATAGCGGTTTGTTTAGTTTTGTCCAGGTTTATTTCGGGACTATATTCTAGTTTGTTTTTGTTTGTTTTGTTATTCAAACCATTTCATCATTAGTCTAATGCAAAAATCCGGTCTTTTATTATTCCCAGTTATTTTTTCGTTTAGTTCTTTTATCATTTTGTTCAGTGCCGATTCTAGTGACATGACATCCGCACACAGTTTGGGCCTAATCTTAAAAGTTAATCATAAAACCGTTGAGAGGTGATTGGAACATTTAAAGGAAATAAGGAAAGTTTGAGATTATTCGGAGCTCGAGTCATGTGGAACTGTGGCAAGTAAAACATATAGAAAACCGTTAAAGGCGAGATTCACCAAATTGACATGAGGGTCGTTCATGATAAATAGAGTGAGAGTGCTGCCCAGCGGTGCTTTAGATATGACAAAAGAAAAAGCAAATTTTTGAATATAATTATCAAGTACAGCACCATCAGAAGAGGCTATAAATCTTTGCTTAATTGTGTTGTTTGCACTTGGCATGCTTTGAAGACTGGAATGACGAAGGCATTTTGTTCTGCTACCAAAAAACTTTATCCTTCGTTACCCCTTTTGAGCCTTATTTATTTTATTTCATACCCCCCGTTCAGAATCAATAACAAAGGTTAGAAACACAAATGTGGAAGAAAAAAAGGAAAAGAAAAAAAGGAAGAGAAAGCAACAAAAACAACAAAAGAGAAAAAAAAAAGAAAAAATGATAACAAAAACAAAAGAAAGTGAGAAGAAAACAAAGGAACTGGGAACTACGTTTGACTTAATTCCTCGAAGAGGATACGTAGGCGCCTCACGACTCGGTTATAGTGTAAATAAAAAAAATCCCCAAGTAAGAAACTGGGGTAAAAAATTATGTTTATTATAAAATAATCTAGTTCCGATGGTTGTAATTTTAAACTAAATTGATGTGTTTTTGAGCCTTTTAATACCCTTTCTTTCTAGCCTATCCAAATCCCATATTACGGTCCAAAGAAAGACCTTCCGATCAGTCTTCAAAAGAGACCAAGTCAGGCAAATGGGAGAGTCTTATCAAAACATAATACTCTGATCCCCAACGAAAAGACTCCAACCCCCAGCAGGAAAGACTCCGGTCCCCTGTAGAGAAGATACATGAGAGAGTCTTATAGGTAATACCCCAATTCCCAGCTGAAAGGTAATAAAAATGAGAGAGTCTTATCCGTGAAAACCTTCATAGGCACCATAAGGTGATGAAAGCTGAGAGAAAAGCCAAAATGAGAGAGGTTTGATAGTGAAAACCTTTGGGCACTACAAGTCGAATAAGGGTGAGAATCAGAAGGGGAATCACTAAACGAAGATCTTGAAAGACGATTGACGACGAAGGATAGGCTACATGTGCATGTCATGACCATTAGAGTCGGTATCCACGCTTGATAGGTTTTGATGTTATAGTTTCTCTTGTTAGAGAGTCATCTCTTCCCTTTTTCGTTTATTCTATTCCTTTTTATCTTTCCTCTTTCATAGAAAATTCCCCAATAGGGTCTGTTTGGTCAGAACAAGTAAGAAATGACTCCAAATTTGACACCAACCTTCCAATTATGCAAGACCATATATGTTTGGAACATTCAAGTGGTCCAATTCAGGAAGGAACAGTCGCAAAGGCAATGTCAGGATTTCCCCAACAAGAGGAGATTGACAAAGGGATGGATAAGTGTCAAGAAGGATATCCCCAAAGAAATCAAAGGTTATAGACCTTAAGTCCAAGGCTAGTGGATAAATTAAGAGAGAACGACGCTGAGAGCGACATACATGAATTGGAGATTCATATGAGACTCAAAAGTCGGGGGAAATGCCATTTCCCTAGATATGCCACAAAGAAGAGGGATATCTCTAACATAAAAGGTATTTCAGTGACATGGATGGACAAAGAAAGTTGTTCATCAGTAAAGTATGCAAGATCCTCAAGCAGAGTCACTTTCATAAAGAATTGGGTGCTCAGGATACAAGTGGAAAACAATGGTGAAATGCTTGTGAATAAGGAGTCATCAAGAAGTTAGGAAAGACGATGCAAGGCAGGGCAAGTCATGCTAAGACCAGCAAATAACATCATCCCCAACATGTTTTGAAAGTGTAATGAAACACAGAGCAGGGAAGGAGAAAGGGAAAAACCATCCCGAGCAGGAGTGGCACAACCACTTACCAGTTTAAAACTAACAAATTTTCTTTGATTTGAAGCAGGAAAAGGAAATGGCATTGATGGTGGAAAGGCATGCAACAGGGAAAATTATCAAACCGGGGCAGAAAAGTTTCCTTTCATTTTGAAAATTTTCTGGAAGTCAGACATCTGCTTGGGGAAGAAGAATGATAACACCGGTCTTAAGCAAAGCAGTCTTTGAACCAGTGTTATTCCCAGCATAAAATGTATTAAGTAGGGAAGTTATATCCCCAACAATGTTATCCTCAACAGTGTTATCCCCAACTGATAACATTTTTATCTCCAACAATGTGGAGATAAAATAAAAGATTCGAAGGAAGTAATGGTGAAATAGAGAAAAAGAAGAAGGGGAAGAAAGGAAATTTCCCCAGCAGTATTATCCCTAGTAGGTAAATAAATAATTTCCTAGCAGTGTTATCATCAGCAGTTTTGAGGGAAGACAACACGAGCTTTGAGGGAAGTGGCCTTTAAAAAAGGAAGATAACACGAGTTAAAATAAAAATAAAAAAATAGAAAAAAAGACAAAAGAGAAAATGTAAAAGAAAGGAGAGCCGCCAAAGATAAGTTCTCGAATCTTTGCCTTTATTTATCTTACTATTGTGCATTTAATCACGCCCTGGATTTTCCTCCAAGATAAAAATCTTAGTCAGTTGAAACTTTCACCTAAGACGAAAATCTTAGTTTGATGAATATTTCACCTAAGATAAAGATAAAAATCTTTGTCTGTTGAAACTTTCACCTAAGATATAAAATCGTAGTCTGATGAATTTTTCACCTTAGATAAAGATAAAAATCTTAGTCTGTTGAAACTTTCTCCTAAGCAAAAAAAATTTAGTGTGATGAATATTTCACCAAAGATAAAGATAAAACTCTTAGTCTGTTAAAACTTTCACCTAAGATGAAAATCATAGTCTGATGAATATATCACCTAAGATAAAGATAAAAATCTTAGTCTGTTGAAACGTTCACCTAAGATAAAAAAATCTTAGTCTGATGAATTTTTCACATAAGATAAATTTACAAATCTTAGTCTTTTGAAACTTTCACCTAAGATGAAAATTTTAGTCTGATGAAATTTTCACCTAAGATAAAGATCCTAGTTTGACGAATATTCTCCTAGGATAATTTGAAAAGGAGGGAAGGTAAAATTTAGAAAGAAATGAAGGATTAATTATTTTTTTTTAAAAAAGGGGGAAGGCAGAATTTGGAAAAAAGAAAGAAACGAAGAATTTGAAAAATAGACCTAGTCTGAGGAATTATCTTCTAGAGTCAAAATCTCAGTCCGATGAATCTTTCTCCTGAGATCACACAAACATGGACCTAGTCTGATGAATTATCTCCTAGAGTCAGAATCTTAGTCTATTAAAACTTTCACCTAAGATGAAAATATTAGTCTGATGAATTTTTCATCTAAGATACAGATAAAATCTTAGTTCGTTGAAACTTTCCACTGAGATGAAAATCTTAGTCGGATGGATTTCTCATCTAAGATACACATAAAATCTTAGTCCGTTGAAATTTTCACCAAAGAAAAAAAATCTTAGTCTGATGAATTTTCACCTAAGATAAATTTAAAAATCTAAGTCTGTTGAATCTTTCACCTAAGATAGTAATCATTTCACGCTTTACATTTTAGGCGTCCACCTGTATAACAAGAGAAATACTTTTCATGTCTTTACATTTTAGGTGCCCACGTGTATAACGAGATGAATAATTTTCATGTCCTTACATTCTAGGTCGTCCACCAGTATAAATGTCATGACCCTAAACCCGGTCGTGATGGCGTCCGACCGCAAAGCTAGGCAAGCCCGCTCGAACATCTTCCAAAGAACGGCATTCCAGCCCCTAGAGATACAAATTTAAGGTAAAACAGCAACTTTTGAGATATAAACTCCCAGCCAGGGATAAGCAATACAGATGATAACACAGATGAGCCAACAATACTCCAAAAACCATGGGGTCGCGAGTACAGAGCCTCTAACAATACTGATTTCAAGTCTGAATGGAAATGATACAAATGTCTGACAAAAACTACAAAGGAACAGACTGATAAAGACAGAGTAGGCGGTCCTGTAGACGCTGAGCAGCTACCTCAATACTCTGGTAGCTCGGATAATAAACAGCAGCAGCACTAGATATCTGGAGCACCTGGATCTGCACACAAGGTGCCGGGAGTATGGAGTGAGTCTACCAACTCAGCAAGTAATAAGCATGTATAAAAACCCGTAGATAAGAGAACACGAAATAACACAAATGAAGCTATCTAGCAGTTCTATACAGTACAAGCCTCAGAGACATACATATAAAGAAACAAGAAATAAATGCATGAGATGCAATGCAATGCATGAACACTGCGGAACGTGCAGCCCGATCCATTTGGGTACCCGCGCTCACTGTGGGGGTTGAGACTCTGGAGGGGCTCCTACAGCCCATGCGCCATATAATACAGTGACAATAGTTACCACTGTTTCCATGAGAATATACGGTGCCAATAGTTACCACCGTTCCAATAACAATATACACTCCAGAAAATAGTGAGATAGTGATTGTCAGCCCGAAATATCATTTAAGAATCATATGAGTTTTCAAAACGTATAATTATGGCTGAGTTTGCAAAAATACTGTTTAAAACCCTCGACTGAATTCAAATAATGTGCAAGTCATGATAATTCTGAAATAACGATGCATGAAGGATTCTACAAGTCGGCACAAGGCCCCAAACATGGCATCAAGCCCAGATATGATCAATATAGTATGCGAAGCAATCACCAACATAGCACAGTTTATCACTCGGATTGGACCGAGTCACAAATTCCAACACATATGACCCCGCACTAACTATGGAGTGCGTGTCTAGCCTCATAATAGCTTCACAATGTGATATACCGGGGTTTCAAACCCTCAGGTCAACATCTACACCCGTTACTCACCTCAAGCTGGCTGCAAACTAGGTCGCAATGCCTTTCCCGCGAGAATCAAACTCCGCGGATGCCAAATATGATCAAAACCAATAGTAATACGTCACAATAGGCTAATTGAACATAACTCAATCGAAATTACTCGAAATACACCTAAAAACACGAAGTTGGCAAAACCCGAGCCCCGAGCCCACTCATCGAAAAATTACGAAATTCACATTTTCGGAATCCTCATCTTTCCACGAGTCCATACATATAAAGTTCATCAAAATTGGAGTTTAATAGCCTCTTCAAATTCCAAATTTTCGATACCAAAAACCAAGCCCTAAATTCTCCAACTTCCACCCAATTTTAAGAGATTTAGATGATGATTCTTCAACAAAATCAAGTAATTAGCTCATAAAACATACCTCAAGTAGAAACCTAGGTGAAATCCTCTTAATCCCTCGTCCAATAGCTCCAAAGTATGCTCAACATTGGTGGAAAATGATATTTTCTCGTGGATGACATGTTATAAAACCGTTATGTCCGCCAAGTCTTTTCTTCATCGCGTTCGCGACACAACCCACGTGACCGTGATGACCAATATTTTAAAATTCCAAAATTGCCCTAACGGAACGTGGTATGATCCACGAAATAGCTATGCCCTATGGTCTGACTCCATGCGAGCACAACCTTCGCTCACGCGATCGAGTATAAGAAACTCCAATGATCCAGAAGTCCCTCTTCGCGAACGCGGAGACCCAAATTCCACCACTACGCGTTCGCATCACCTCCTTCATGAATGCGCAAGGCAAAACTCCCAGGCTCCAAGATTTCCCCTACGCGTTCGCGTCCACCTTCGCGGTGCTTTAATGTCTACAACACTTATGACAGAGAATCTGATCTCTATGCAAGCTAAAAATGATCCGTTTGAACATCCGAAATCACCCCGAGGCCCCCGGGACCATAACCAAAATTACCAACCTACTCCAAAACATCATACGAATTTGTTACAATCATAAAAACATGTCCCTAAACACAAAAATCATCAAATCATGGCGGATTTAAGCCTAAGTTTCAACTATACTTTCCAAAACTAACATTCGACCACAAACCCAACCAAATGACGTCTGAATGACCTGAAAATCTGAAGACATATAAAAAATCACCTAATTAAGCTACTACAACTCTCGTAATTCCATTCCGACCTCCAGATCAAAATCTCACCTATCGACCAGAATTCGCCGAAATTCAACTTAGCCAATTCAAGCCTAATTCTACACCGGACCTCCAAATTCAGTTCTATTTTCACTCCCAAGTCATAAATCAAAACTAGTAGAATCACGGGAAATCCATTCCTAGCCCTATAAATCATAAGTCAATATCCGATTGACTTTTCAAAACTAGCCTTCTCTAAAAGAGACTACTTGCCTCAATTTCAACCAAAATCTTACCGAATCACTTCAAACTTTACAAACACATAAAAAAGAACATATACAAGCATAAGATGGGGATAATAATATAACGAGGGAATACGTTTCTATTTTTCATTTCATGTCCAAGGTTACCCACAAGTATAACGAGGGAATACGTTTCTATTTTTTTCATTTCATGTCCTAGGTTGCCCACCAGTATAACGAGGGAATACATTTCTATTTTTTTCATTTCATGTCCTAGGTCGCCCACTAGTATAACGAGGGAATACATTTCTATTTTTTCATTTCATGTCTTAGGAGCCCACCTGTATAACAAGGGTTTTCATGTCATGTCATTATGTTAGGCGCCCACCTGTATAACAAGGGAATACATTTTATGTCTTAGCTAATTGGGCGCCACCTGTATAACGAGAGGGATATTTTTCAGTCTTCGCATTTCAGGTCTTGAAATGAGTAACCCACCGGAAGGCAGAAGGTTACAACAAAAAAATCCCCAGCATAATGAAGGAAGCCGCATCCTCAGCGGACAGAAAAAAATGATGAAAACTGGTGTTCAGAAAGGCAGAAGGCTAGTGTCATCCCCATCAGGTTTCGGAAGAAAAAAGCACAAGTCGTCGAGAAAACAAGGCAGTAAGAAGAAGTTGAAGATAGATAAGATCTTGTAATCCTTAGGCTAGCCTAGCTTCTTGTTTTATTTTAGCACAGTGTAATAAGGAAGATCGGTATGCAGTAACAGTAGCATGCAACAACATTAACAGCAAAAATGCAGTCACATGGTAGTCCCGGTTACCAAAACTTCCTGAACTAAATGGACCTGATTATCTTTTAGCCAGGGATATGTAGGAAACCTTTGAAGTGAAGGTCCAGTCAAATTTTTTTCAAACGGAGTACTCGAACGGGAAAAAATCGCTCGTATCCGCTCATTTATCTTTGCACAAAAATCTTTGTGTTTTCAAGCAAAGAGGGGCAGTTGTGCGCACGTGATTTTGCCCTACAAATGAATTACTCCTAGAAAATTTAACATAAATTAATTTTTAGTTTGTTTGCAATTGTTGTGAATTTTGTATTATTTTTCTTGGATTATTTTCATTTTTGTATGAGATGTTTATTTGTTATATTAATAAAAAATATAAAAAATATGTTGCATTTTCATTTAGGATTTAATTATACAATTAGGAGTAATTAAGTTTGTTTTAAAAAATGAAAATCACAAAAAATAGGCATCTTTTGCATTTTTAGCCTTTAATGTCCAAATTGTGTGATTGTATTTTAATTGTTATTTAATTTTTGGTGATAATTTTTATGAAGAGTTAATTAGTATTTTAAGATAGTTTTGGTTTTTAGATTTAATTTTAGCATTTTAGTTTTATTAATTAGGAAGTTGAATAAATAGAAAAGAACAAAAATGGTAAGAAAATTAGATCGGGCCTCTTATCCTAATTTAAATTCAGTTGGCCCAAATGTCTCACAAACCCAACCCAAACACATCTACCCAACCCAAATCTCTGACCTGATCAATTTTCACCCCATCCATTTTTTTTTATTTTTCCAATTTTTTCTTTTTCATTGTTTCACTTATCCAAATGATCAAACCCTAAACACATCCTAAACTCATCAGCCGTCACACCTAAACACCCACCCCCTCTCTTCATCTTCTCCAAACCACCCACCATAGCCACCACCCCGCTTCCCGTCTCCAGCCCCTCAACCACTACCCAAACAGCCCCACGACCAACGACCATCTCCACCCTCTCATCCGTTACCTAGCCCACATGTCTGAACAACCGTCGACCACCCTAGCCTTCACGTAAAACGCTCCAGCACCGTCGACCACCCTAACCCCAGCGTTCCACCAGCAGTCTGTCGATCCGGTTAGTTGGTTTAAGTTTCATTTATGTCTGTATATTGTTCGATATCCTCGAATCTTAAATTAGTATGTGTTTGATTTTTTTCTTGTTCGTTGTTTATCATTTCTTGATTATTTCTTCAGTTTGATTTTTATTCATTTGTTCTTGTTTAGTTTTAATAAAGCAGTATGTTAGTTTAATCACTTGAATCTCTTATCTTGGTTGTAATGTTATTGGATTTAAGTAGAAGTTCAATTGATTATTGAATTTAGTGATTTGAATCTACTTGTTTTTTATTGTTGTTGAATCTGAAAGTATGTTTGTTGTTAAAAGTATTGTTAAGTCAAAATAATTTCAGTTGGTTCTTTGTTGTTCTTCATATAGTTTAAATTTGTTGATTGAATTTGATTAGGAATTGGTTATAGTTGTTGTATTTTCGTTAATTGATTAAGTGAATTGGTTATAGCTGGTAATTTGATTTTAGTTTTTAGATAATTTTTAAAGTTTGAACAGATTTTGAATCAGGGCAGTAACAGTAGGATTCAGGGGTAATTTGGGAATGAATTATTCGAGAATTAGTTTATTATTAATAATCTGAAAGTGGGGTATTAAAGGGTATCAAACTAATAAGTGATGGGGAACAAAACATAGTGGTATGTGGGGGCTATTAAGTAATAAATAGAACACTAATGTGTTAGTCAAAAAGGGGGGGGGGGGGGGGACTGTGGGGTTTGTTTGACTGCTTTTGCTTAATTGAAAATCAGAAATAGCATAGGTAATAGTAAAAGGGTAAATAACCACATAGTAAAAGAATATTGGGCTGAAAAGTAAAAGAGGTAAAAAGGTTAGTAATTATAGTTTAAAAGTAAATGGGAATGGATTGAAAAGGGGACTGCCTTTTGTATAAAAAAGGACTCATTTGACACTTAGAAAAAGACAGAATTTGGAGATAAAAAATTTCAAAACTTATGGGGAACAAGACGAAAAATAGAGAAAAGGAAAAATAATTGAGAGTTGAAAAATTAGAGAGCTGAAAATCCCACTGTTTATTTGAAGCTTCTCTTTTTGCTTCATTGATTTCATTTCTCTTAATTCTAATACATAAGACTGGTCTTATGTAACTCTAGTGTATCTTTGAGTTCATTTGACTTGTGTTGATATTGATGTGGGTTAGAGTCCCTTTCTGTTGGTATTTTTGGTTTGATTTTACTGGGTTTTGTTGAAATCGGTTGCTGGGTTTAGCTACTGTTGTTGCTATCTTGCTGTGTTGATTACTGCCCCGCTGATTTCTGATCTTCCTCTTCTTTTACTTCCAATACCAGGTACATGGCTATTATCTTATCGATATTGTAAGCTGAAATGTGAAAGCATGAATACATATGAAGAATGGAACTTTGAAGTTTTAATGTAGCTTTTTCTTTGTTTCTTTTACTGATTGTATTTAGGCTATTTTATATATTATTATTCTGTAAATTTCTGTCGCTTTTAATAACTAGGCATCTTATAGTGATATATTAAATAATACTCTGCTTTATTTTGGTTATTAGGTAGTATATGTCTAAGCATGCTCATTACTGCCGAACTGTTTAATAATTGGAATAAGAGGAAAATAACGTAAGTTGGTCTTTAGTGAATCGGTTTGGCAAAATTAGTTAGTTCATTAGCTACAAAAGTTTTAATATTGTTAACAGTAGGTTAATCGTGAAGATGTAGTTAAAATTAGTTAAAGCATGAATTTAAATAAATTTCGTGAGATAGGCAGTATGACAGGATTTGAGTTCAAATAAGATGAGTTAACGTTTAAGTTTAATAAAATTTCAAATATGCATTTGTAATTAAGCTGAGTTATAGTTTGAAGTAGTTGTAAATAATTAATTCCAGTGGTTCAAATCTTCTAACAATGCGAGTTTAATCTAGTTATAGGATAATTAGGTTCTATGAATATGTTGTTTGTTGATTCCGTATCTTTATTTATAATTTCAATTTTTAATAATATTCCTTTTTGTTAACATTTTTCTTAACCTAGAAATTAATATGTTACGTTTTTAGCATGTAATTGATTAGGTTTTTCTCTCTCTCTTATTTTAGAGACAAATTTAATAGAAATGTAGTCACTTTAGGATATCCTTAAAATAAATCAAGTGTGTTTCGCCAAAATAAGTCACAAGCTGCGGGGCCCTCTATGTGTGTACATATTAATAATGCTTAGATTTCGCTACAGGCCGTTTAGCGAATTTCACGGCCTTCTCAAAGTAATAACGCGTTAGTATCCTTAGGTGCGTTTTTAATAATGTTATCTCCTTAAACTCGGGTGCACATTTATGTGACCCAAATACAAATCTCAACGAAGTTGAAATGTGTCGATAACCACGGGTACATTGACTGTGACGTTGTTCGAGATACCTTTTCATGACGTTGCAATTCTTTGTTAAAATAATAACAATAATAATAATAAAAGCGGTAAAGGGTTAAAAAATTTGCACATAGGTTTAACATGTATTAAAATCAGATAAATAAGCTGAATATGACAGCTGTGCTACCGTGCTAGAACCACGGAACTCGGGAATGCCTAACACCTTCTCCCGGGTTAACATAATTCCTTATCCGAATTTCTGTTTCGCGGACTATAATACAGAGTCAATTTTTTTCCCCGATTCGGGATTCAACCTGTGACTTGGGACCTCATAAATCTCCCAAGTGGCAGCTCCATATTAAATAAACAAATCCCATTTCGATTGTCCTTTAATTGGAAAAATCACTTGTACCCTTGCGGGTGCCGGAAAAAGGAGGTGTAACAAGCGTTGTTGGGTTCTTTTAATAACGCGAATGGAAGAGGCCCAGTTCCTCCTGGTACTCTGGCAAATCAAACAGCGCAAACGGTTGATAATAACATCCCGAGGGATGAGGTTGGCTTCGAGAGGGTTGGGGAATCGATGGTGGATCTGGTAACAAGAACAGTAATGGTCCCTTCAAAATAAAGCTCATGCAGTTTATGAGGGAAATAAACAGTCGAATGGGTAAAATTCGGGCACACCACCAGTGCTAAAGGGAGTATACTCAAAGAAATATACCTAATTGCCGTTCAAACCGAGCGCAACACTAGAGTTAATTCTAAAGCGGTAAAATGCCGTATGTACAGAAATATGATGAGACTTCGGACCCTCCGGAGAACATCACCACCTGCCACTGGTGGTGAAAGGAAACAACCTGGCTCAACATGAGATTGAGTCAGTCTCTGTGAAGAAGTTCAAAGAAACCCTGACGAATGGTGCCTTGACATGGTACACACTCTTATTCGAACACTCAATAGATTCCTTTGAGATGCTCAAAGACTCTTTTATCAGGGCACATGCATAGGGCTAGGAAGGTCCAGGCCCGGAAGGCGGACATATTCAAAATTTTAGAAGAAGAGTCTGAGTTGCTGCGTGAGTTCGTGACCAAGTTTCAGAAAGAAAGGATGCTGCTACTGACAGTTCCAAATGAATGGGCAGATGAGGAATTTACTAATGTGTTGAACCAGAGAAGCTCTGATGCCTCCCAAAAACTGAAAGAAATCCTGCTCGTGTTTCAGGTAACAACATGCATAGACATCCATATCTGTTACGAATCAAAGATAAGAATAGAATATGATCAGCTCTGATTCCCTACGTCAACTAATGGTCAAGATCAAGAAAAATATAGGGATAAATCAAAGGATGATTTTGATGTAGATCAACGATTTTCTAATGGAAAATTTGTTCCCTACGAGAGGGTCGAAGGACACAACAGAAGAGGTTTCGACTTGGCGAATAGTTTGCTCCCAATAGAAGAATCGATCGCTGCAAGAATTACAAGTTGTTTCATGACAAGGAGGTATCGAGTTCCTAGGGTTCCACTTATCCCAAGATGTTCGAATATAACTTCAATGTCAAAAAAGTTGTGATGATCCTACCGGTCGTCTTTGGAATTTATGTCCTGTTCCCCCATTAACTGCTTCCCCCTAATTTCCTTTCTCTAATTTTAATTTTTCGTGATGTTCGATAATAGAATCGGAGTGTTTTTGGGATACTTACTCCCTAAATGAGAGCTTATGTGTTGGAAAATTTTTTGTAATCAAAACCGTGTGAAGACGACCTTGGAATGGAAATTCGATGGTTCCTTATCTCCGTTAGGTGATTTCGGGTTGGGAGCATTTTTGGGCAACTCAAAGTTTGATACACGTGGAAAGGGCATTGTTTCTTGGCGATTTTTGTACCGGTTCGAGGTAAGTGGCTTGTGTAACTTTGTGTGGGGGACCTCTCCCCTTAGGATATCTTTAGTGTTGTTTTAATGCCTTGTGCGCGAGGTATCGGGTGTGTACTTGTGCTAGTTGATTAAAATACACCTTACTTGGCTTATTTAGACTGTGTTTCTTCGCATATTTGAATGTTAAAAATGCAAATTCACTTGTTTTAGCTTAGGAAAAGCATGTTAGTAACTTATTTGCTCTATTTTACTACATTGTAATATCTGTCTTGTGTGAGCATGCTAGACTCTATATTTTTACCTGCTGCTTGTACTTAGCTTATTTCTGTTAAATATTGAATTGTTGTGATGTGTTTATTGTAATGATGGACTAATAGGAGTCACGGGACACATGCCATTAGAGTCGTTCCATTTCATGTATTTAGTTTTTGTAGACGTTTCCGGATATTAGAGCCGTATATTATGTTTTTACTCTTAGCCTATGTTGCCCATGGGTTTCTGGGTCTTGGAGATTGTTACATTATTTTAATTGGAAGTAGACGTGCCACGCGGTACTCTATACATTTTATTACGCTATTTAGTATTTGTTTATTATTTTCGTGAAGGTTATTAAAATTTCAATATGTGTTAGGTTTACCTAGTTGCAAAGAATGGGTGCCGTCATAACAGGTTCACGATTGATGAACTAGGGTCGTGAAAAGTTGGTATCAGAGGTCTAGGTTCATAGGAGTCACGGGACACAGGCCGGTTTATTAGAGTCTCGCTGATCGGTACGGAGACGTCTGTACTTATCTAAAAGGGGCTATGAAACTGTTTAGGAAACTTCTTCACTTCATTTGGCTTCCCTATCATTCGGCAATTTTTGACACAACAATTCAAAACTTCTGCTTCCTATTCTCTCACAGATAGTGAGGACACTTTGTACTCGAGATGATCGGACACCCACTCCCCCTACTGCAGCTGCCAGTGGCCGAGGCTGGGATAGACGTTGAGGACGCGCACGTGGCAAAGCGATGGCACCAGCGCGAGTTGCCACCGAGTTACCACCAGCGAATCCAACTAGGACTCAGGAACCTGACCCGTCCACGGCCAGCATTGCTCCAGCTATTCAGGAGGCATTAGCATTGTTCCTGAGAATGTTTGGTACCTTGATCCAGGCGGGATTGATTCAGGTAGTGTCGAATACTTCACAGATCAGGAGAGGGATCCAGACTCCCGCCGCCCCCACTCAAGGGCAGTGAGTTCCCATTAGTCAAATTTAAGGTTTCATGCCAGCACAACTTGTGATTCTAGTGCTGCGGGTGGTGAGCACCTCTCATCAAGTATAGGACAGACGAGGTCAGGATGGAGAGTATATAGGAGTGAGTAGACCTCATAGACCAGGAAGATATATTGGTCCTTCTCTTGGAGGTAGGGTGTGTCATGTTAGAGGTTTTGTGGGTCTGCCAGTTCAGTTTGCTTGTTAGAGATTCCATAGAGTTCGGGTGTTCAAGGGTCTTGGAGTACCCGTCCCATAAAGTTCCCATCGCCACGCCATCCCAGAGTTTGTTATGAGTGCGGGGACACCCGCCATGTGGTGAGTGATTGCCCTAGGCTTGGGAGGAGTGCGCCTCCACAACATCATAATCAGTAGCATGCCCCACAGAGTTCTCAGGCCATGGGTACAATGCCAGATGCTACCCCACCTACCGGTGCTGAGGGAGTTGTCTCTAATGATGTTGTCCCATGTATTTTCATGGTTTTTTATTGAGGTGTGCCAATTCTATTCGACCTAGTCTTCACTTAGTCTTATGTGTCTTCTTATTTTGCTCCGCATTTGGGTACAACCCGAGAGGCCTTGAGCTTTCATGTTTATGTTTCCACTCCCGTGGGAGATCCCCTTGTTGTGGACCGCGTATATTGATCATGTTTGGTTACTATTTGTGGTTTTGAGACCTGGGCAGATCTTTTATTACTTGATATGGTTGACTTCGATATTATCTTGGGCATGGACTGGTGGTTGCCCCAGTATGCTATTCTTGATTGTCAGGCTAAGATTGTGACGCTGGCTATGGCACGTATTCCACATATTGAGTGAAATGGTACTTTTGATCACACTCCCATTAGAGTTATATCCTTTCTTAACGCTCAGTGTATAGTTGAGAAGGGGTGCACCGCATATTTAGCTTATGTGAGAGATGTCAGTGTTGATACCCTTTCTGTTGACTCTGTCCGAATAGTACGAGATTTCCCTTATATTGTCCCATTTGATCTTTGGGGCATGCAGCCCGATTGGGATATTGATTTTGGTATTGATTTGTTGCCAGGCACTCAGCCCATATCTATTCCTCCTTACCGTGTGGCTCCTCCTGAGTTGAAGGAGTTGAAGGATCAGTTACAGGAATTGGGGTTTTATTCGACCCAGTGTTTCACCGTGGGGTGCTCCTGTCTTGTTGGTAAAGAAAAATGATGGTTCTATGCGCATTTGTATAGATTATCATCAGTTGAACAAATTACAATGAAGAACCAATATCCTTTGCCTCGTATTGATGATCTATTTGACCAGCTTCAGGGTGCACAAGTGTTTTGTAAGATTGATTTGCGCTCAGGTTATCACCAGCTAAAGATTTGGGAGCAGGATATCCCAAAGACTGCTTTCAGAACTCGGCATGTCATTACTAGTTCCTTGTCATGTCATTTGGGCTGACCAACGCCCCAACAACTTTTATGCATTTGATGCACGGTGTGTTCAGACCCTATCTCGACTCGTTTGTCATTGTTTTCCTAGATGATATTCTTGTATACTCCCGGTGCTGGGAAGATCATGAGCAGCACCTGAGGACAGTGCTTCAGACCCTGAGGGAAAAGAAATTATATGCAAAGTTCTCAAAATGTGAGTTTTGGTTGAGTTCTGTGTCATTCCTAGGCCACGTGGTATCCAGTGAGGGCATTCTGGTAGATCTGAAGAAGGTGGAGGTTGTACACAGTTGGCCAGACCCTACTCATCTACAAAGATTCGTAGTTTCCTTAGCCTGGTGGGGTATAACAGTCGTTTTGTCGATGGATTCTCATCAATTGCAGCCCCTATGACTAAATTGACCCAAAATGGTGCTCCCTTTCAGTGGACAGATAAGTTTGAGGCGAGCTTCCAGAAGCTCAAGACGGCTTTGATTTCAACCCCTATTCTTATTTTGCCTACTGGTTCGGGGTCCTATACGGTTTATTGTGATGCCTCACGAGTTGGCCTTGGGACGATGTTGATTCAGGACGGTTGGGTGATTGCCTACGCATCTTGACAGTTGAAGGTACATGAAAAGAACTATCTTGTCCATGACCTTGAGCTAGCTGATATTGTTCATGCCTTGAAGATCTAGCGCCATTATTTGTATGACATGCCTTGTGAGATTTATACAGATCATCGATGTTTACAACACTTGTTCAAGCAGAAGGATCTGAACTTGCACCAGAGAAGATGGTTGGAGCTACTAAAGGATTATGATATCACTATTCTTTATCACCCGGGCAAGGCCAATGTGGTAGCCGATGCCTTGACTCACCAGAAGAATAGCTTGGGGATTTTGGCAAATTTACCAGCTTCAGAGAGACCTATGGCGATGGATGTTCAGGATTTAGCCAGTCAGTTTGTGAGATTGGACCTTTCGGAGCCTAGTCGGGTTCTAGACTGCGTGGTTTCTCAATCTTTTTTGTTTGTTCGTATCAGGGAGCGGCATTATGATGACCCTCATTTGCTTGCCCTCAGGGATACAGTTTAGCATGGCAATGCTAGGGATGTGACTATTGGAGATGACGGGGTATTGAGGATGCATGGTCACATCTGTGTACCTGATGTTGATGATATTCGGTAGTGGATATTGACCGAGGCCTATAGCTCGCGGTACTCCATCCATCCGGGTGCCGCGAAGATGTATCAAGATCTGAGGTAGCATTACTGGTGGAGGCGGATGAAGAAGGACATAGTAGAGTTCGTAGCTAGATGCTTCAACTGTCAGCAGGTAAAGGATGATCACCGGTGATTGGGAGGGTTAGTCCACCAGTTGGAGATTCCGGAGTGAAAATGGGAGAAGATCACTATAGATTTTGTGACTGGTCTCCCTTTGACGGCGAGGAAATTTGATTCTATTTGGGTTGTTGTGGATCGGCTGACCAAGTCCGATCATTTCATTCCAGTGTGTATTTCTTACTTAGCGGAGTAGTTAGCAGGGTTTTTATCACGGAGATTGTCCGTCTACACGACATTCCAATTTCTATCATCTCAGACAGGGGTTCAGTGTATACATCACAGTTCTAGAAAGCCGTCAAGCACGAGTTGGGTACCCGGGTGACCATGAGTACATCTTTTAACCCAGACAAACGGACAGTTCGAGCGCACTATTCAGATTCTTGAGGATATGCTCCGTGCGTGCGTGATTGAGTTTAGAGGGTCTTGGGATCAGTTCTTGCCATTGGCTGAGTTTGCGTACTACAACAGTTATCAGTCCAGTATTCAGATGGCGCCTTATGAGGCCTTATATGGTAGGAGATGTAGATCCCCGGTGGGTTGGTATTAGCCGGGTGAGGCCAGGCTATTGGGTACTGATTTGGTTCAGGATGCGGTTGAGAAGGTTAAGGTGATTCAGGATAGACTCTGTACGGCCCGGTGCAGACAGAAGAGTTACACGGACCGGAAGGTTCGTGATGTTTCCTTTATGGTTTGCATCAGGTCTCGCCTATGTAAGGCGTCATAAGGTTTGGAAAGAAAGGGAAGTTGAGCCCGAGGTTGATTGGCCCATTTGAGATTTTGAAGCATGTTGAGAGGGTTATTTATGAGCTTGATTTACCTCCCAGTTTGGTCGGGGTTCATCCAGTATTTCATGTTTCGATGCTTCGGAGGAATCACGGTGACCTGTCTCACGTGTTGGAATTCACTTCAGCCCAGTTACATAATGACTTGTCCTATGTTGAGGAGCCAGTGGCAATATTAGACAAGCAGGTCCGAAAGCTCAGGTCAAAGGATATAGTTTCAGTAAAGGTTTGGTGGAGGGGTCAGCAGGCCAAGGAGGCGACTTAGGAGACCGAGCGGGATATGTGTAGCCGATACCCTCATCTTTTTGCTACTTCAGGTATGTTCCCTATGCTCGTTCGAGGACGAACAAATGTTTTGGTGTAGGAGGAGGTCATCTTTAGAATTTATACCCCATTCCCGCAATAACTGCTTCCCCTAAGTTCCTTTTTGCTATTTTGGTTTGCCGGGATGTTCGGTAATAGAATTTGGACTATTTTGGGACACGTAGTCCCTAAATAAGAGCATAAGTGTTTGAAAATGATCCGTAATCAGAAAAATATGAAGACGACCTCGAAATGGAAATCTGATGGTTTCGTTAGAAGGGATAGCTGATTTTGGGGGTTGGGAGCGTGTTCGGAATGTATTTTGGACGCCCGTACTTCATTTAGGCTAGAAATGCCGAAGTTAGATTTTTTTGAAGTTTCCAATCCAATAGTGAGTTTTTGATCCGAGGTTCGGAACGGTATTCTGGAAGTTGCTGAAGCACCGTCATGTCATTTGGGATGTGCGTGAAAAGTTTCAGGTCAATAAGATGAGTGTTGATTTGGTTTTGAATCGAAAGCGTGTTTTGGATGAACTTGAAGTTCTTAGGCTTGAATCCTTTATTTGATCAAGGTTTTGGTGTTGCTTTAGGTGTCTTAAGGATTGGTGCAAGTTTGAATGAGGTATTAGGTGGTATTGGTGATTTTTGTTGTGGTCACGGGGGCCTCGGGATGATTTCGGATGGTTGACGGATGAATATTTTAATGTGTGCAGCTACATTTCTTCAGCCTTCTAGTATTTTCGCTTCTACGGTTTGGGAACCGCAGAAGTAGCCTGGCCCACTGCAGAAGCGAGTTTGGCCTCTTTCCCAAAAACCGCAGAAGTGGTCCAATCTCCGCAAAGTCGGAACCGCAAAAGCGATTATTTGTCCACAGGAGCGGACTCAGGTCCTTTAAGTTAAACCGCAGAAGCAGCTAGTTCTTTCACGAAAGCGGGACCGCAGAGGCGGTCCCTGGGCCGCAAAAGCGAAAATCCCTGTTTAGAAATAGTAAAATCGAGGGTTATGTTTCAAAATTTGGAAAATCAATTCAGAGCCTGGGAGAAGTCGGTATTGAGTGAGTTTTGAAGAGAAGATTATTAGGTAACGTTTCTATCATCTATTAGGTTATATTCCATCATTTTGTGGTTAAATCCATCATCTAAATTCAAATTTAGGATAAAAAATTGGATAATTTGGGTAAAACTTCTTTAGCTAAACTATTGAGTTTTGAAGGGGCATTTGACCTCCGATTTGGGAGCTTTCTATAAGGTTAGACTCGTTAAAATACGAGGTTTCTGAAAATGTAAATATTATTCGATTCCGAGACGTCAGCCTAAGGGCTTTTTGGTCATTTTATCTATTTTCGCGCCTTAACTTTAATTTTAACAGTGGATTTAGTTACTTGCGATGTTATTTACGATATGTAATTGGTTTGTTTAGATTTGGGCCACTCGAGTTGGATATTTATGGCACGGGCATTGTTTCTTAACGATTTTTGTGCCGGTTCGAGGTAAGTGGCTTGTCTAACTTTATGTGGGGAACCTCTCCCCTTATGATATCTTTACTGTTGTTTTAATGCCTTGTGCGCGAGGTGACGGGCGTGTACTTGTGGTTGTTGTTGAAAATTTACCTTACTTGACTTATTTAGGCTGTGTTTCTTCGCATATTTAACTGTTAAAAATGCAAATTTCACTTGTTTTAGCTTAGGAAAAGCATGTTAGTAACTTATTTGCTTTATTTGACTATATCACAATATTTGCCTTCTGTGAGCATGCTAGACTCTAGATTTTTACCTGCTGCTTGTACTTAGCTTCTTTCTGTTAAATATTGAATTGTTGTGATGTTCTATTGATATGATGGACTACGAGTTTGATTTCCGGGAGATCCTCTGTTATTGGTATGATGGACTACTGGTTTAATTCCCGGGAGATCCTTTTTTATTGATATTATGGACTACGGGTTCGATTCTCCGGAGATCCTCTGTTATTGATATGATGGACTACGGGTTCAATTCCCGGGAGATCCTCTGTTATTTATATGATGGACTGCGGGTTCAATTCCCAAGAGTATCCGCTGATATTGGTATGATGGACTGCGGGTTCGATTCCCGGGAGATCCTCAGATATTGGTAAAATGGACTGCGGGTTCAATTCCTTAAGCTCCATATGGCATTTTGATATCGAGTAAGTGTTCTTGTATTTGTAGATTGTATTTGTAGCTTGTTCCGTTTTACTTATTGTTTTTACTAGATACTCGAGATTTACTGTATTCCCACTGTCTATTCATTTCATATTTATTATTATGTTTATCTCAATAGGGCCTCGACCTTCCTCGTCACTGCCCAACCAAGGTTAGGCTTGGCACTTACTGAGTATCGCCATGGTGTACTCATACTACTCTTTTGCACACTTTTGTTGTGCAGATCCAGGTACTTCTGTTCGAGCGCACTATCAGTGATTTCAGAGTTTTACTTGGAGACTTGAGGTATGCATCCGCTGCGTCCACAGATCCGAAGAGTCTCCTTCTAACCTACCTTTTAGTTAGTAGTTGCATTTCATGTATTCAGTTATTGTAGACATTTTCGGATATTAAAGCCGTATGTTATAGTTTTTACAATTAGCCTGTGTTGCCTGTGGGTTTCTGGGTTTGGAGGTTGTTACATTATTTTGAGTAGAAGTGTATGTGCCAGGCGGAACTCTATATATTTTCTTATGCTATTTAGTATTTGTTTATTATTTTTGTAAAGGTTGATAAATTTCCGTAATGTGTTAGGCTTACTTAGTCGCGAAGACTGGGTGCCATCATAAAAGGTTCACGATTGGTGAACTAGGCTCGTGACAAGAGTGGAGGTTGTATTGGCAATGAGAAACATTAAGAAAATGCGGTTCGCGAGGCCGATGAAATCTGATCCTAGCCAGAGTGATCCTAATTTATGGTGCGATTATCCCGGGTCTAATGGCTACCGAACTGGATACTGTCAACATCTATGTGAGAAGGTGGAAAGATTAATAAAGAACGACCATCTTAGGGAGTTCTTAAGTGACTAGGCTAAGAACACTTACGGTCGTAAACGAGACAATGCAGAGCCCTCGAAGATAAAGAAAGATCCTCTTAGCTTGAGGGAACTAGATCAATGGTATAACCTTTTTAGCTGCGAAAAAGACAAAGGTGTCTGGTACTCATAGCAAGAGACTCTAAGAAGTCATCGAGGACGGCATCACCTTCACAGAAGGGGACGTTTATGGACTTCTACTACCGCATAACAATTCCCGAGTTATTTCTCTTAACATTGTAGATTTCAAGATTAAATGTGTTTTGGTTGACCCAATACGTTCAACCAACATCATTAAATTGATAGTGTTGGAATAAGCTAAGCTAACTAGAAGCATTGTTCCGGCAACAAAACTCTTCGTCAGGTTCAACTTGGCAAATGTGACAACCCAAAGGGAGATCCTACTGCCCACGAAGGTCGAAGGGTTCCTGAAGACCATCTTATTTGATGTAGAAGACGGCGACATGAGATGCAATATAATTCTTGGAAGGCAATGGCTACACATGATCAATGTCGTACTATCAACATATCACCAACTTCTAAAATTCCCAACTCTAGAAGGAATAAAAAAATAAGAGGAGATCAACCGGTAGCAAGGGTGATGAATGCAATATTAGTTTCCAGCAGTAAAGGGAAGGGTCACGCGCTATAGAAATTACAGAAACCGACGCCTGCTCCCAAACCAATCAAAGATGACAAAGATGAGGATCAGTCGGAATCCCACCAAGTACTAAGGTATTTCCATGTACTAGAATAAACGACACGACCAAGTCTATGATGGAAGAGCTCAAACAAGTGGCATTATTCGAGAAGTTTCGAGAGCGGAAGTTTCACTTGGGGACATATTAAAACCCCGAGCTTAGGTCAGGATTTATTTAATTCCTTAAAACTAACGTTGATTGTTTTGCATGGTTGCACGGGTGATATGACATGTATCTTGCAAGAGGTGGCCGTGCACAAGCTAAGCTTGGACTGAAGCATCACATTGGTAAGGCAAAATAAATGCCCAATTGCCAAGGTCAGAGGCAAGTTTATTAAAGAAGAGGTAAATCGATTGCTCGACATCGTCTTAATCCGGGAGGTAAAGTATCCCGACTGGCTAGAAAACGTAGTAGTAGTTCTCAATAAGGATAATAAACTCTGTATGTGTGAAGATTATAAGGATATTAATAAGGAGTTCCTAAAAGACTCATTCCCACAGCAAAACATTGATCAAATATGATCGATGCAATGGCTGGACATGAGTTGATGAGTTTCCTCGATGCCTATTTTGGGTACAACAAAAATTAAGATGAACCCGTAGGATCACTAAAAAGCTTTGCTCATAACACACTTTGGAACATATTGCTACAATGTGATGCCCTTCGGGCTTAAAAATGCTGGAGCCACTTATTAAAGGATGATCAAAAAGAAAATATGGAAATAGCACATAGATGATATGATGGGTACGTATTTCAATGAAAGAGATCATTTGAAACATCTCCAGGAAACCTTCAATATCCTAAGAAAGCACATTATGAAGCTTAACCCCGAAAATTGAGCGTTCAGAGTAAGCTCCGATAAAGTTTTAGGTTTCTTGGTATCCCAATGGGGGATCGAACTCAATCCCGACAAGATCAAAGGCATCGAGGACATCCCACACCAGCTGACAAATATGAAAGAAGTTCAAATATTAACAAAAAGACTGGCCACTCAAAGTAGGTTCATTTCTCGGTCTTCAGAAAAATATCATAACTTCTTCTCACTTTTGAATAAGAAGAACTTCAATTGGACTACAGAACACCGAGAAGCTCTAAAAGACCTGAAGCGGTATCTATCAAGCTCTCAATTACTACTAAAGCTAGAGGAAAGCAAAAAATTTCTAATATACTCTGCGGTCTCGGAGGTAGCGGTAATTGTTGTTCTATTATGGAAGGATGAAGGTACACAATCTCCTATTTATTATATTAGAAAATTTTTATAGGGAGTAGAAACTCATTAATCGCACCTCAAAAGCTATGCTTAGCTCTCGTAGTCACCGCTCAAAAGATTAGGCCTTATTTTTAGTGCCATTTGATTGCCGCGGTGACAACTTTTCCCCAGCAAATTGTCCTTCAAAAACTTGAGTTGTGAGGTCGATTGGCCAAATTGGCATGATATGGAATATAAGCCTAGGACTGCGATCAAATCACAAGATTTGGCAAATCTCATGGCTGATTTTAGTCCTAGGCTACTGCCTTTGGCCATAGACATTAGGAGTTTGGACCTTGTTCATAGACAGAGCTTCCAACGTGAAAGGGTCCGGGCTCGGGGTGGTCTCATGCCCTCGAGAGAAGTCCTACGGTAGGACATAAGAATTGTTCCCTTGACTAACAATGAAGCAGAGTATGAGGTTTTGATTGCAGGACTTGAAATGGCCCGGGGACTCGATTCCAAGGTCATTAAAATCAAGTGCGATTATCAACTAGTTGTAAATCAAGTGTATGGAATTTTCGACACCAAAAAGGAGTCCGTGCAGCAATATGTGGTTAAGGTTCAATATTTGCTCAAGTGGTGTAGGGAATGGTCGATCACCCATATCCCAAGAGAATAAAATGTAGAAGCGGATGCATTGGCCAATTTGGGATCGTCCAAAGAAATTAAGGGTTCACATTCTGGTACCGTCATTCGGATCATGCATTCGGTAGTGGATGTTGATGGTTATTATGAAGTAAATAAAACCAACCTAGTTCGGTACTAGAGGAATGAGATTATCGACTATCCTAACCACGATTAGCTACCCGAAGACCGGAAGGCATCCCGAGTACTCCACACTAAAGGAGCTCGTTACAGCTTCTAGGGAGGACAATTATATAGAAGTCCATTGGCCAGATTCTTAGGAGCTTTCAAGACTAATTACGTCATAAAAGAGGTTCACAAAGGAATTTGTGGGCATCATTCAGGTGTAGATTTGTTGGTGCTAAAATTGGTTAGGACAAGATACTACGAGTCCCGGATGGAACAAGATGCTAAGGTATTTATTCAAAAACGCAATAAGGTCAACTCTATGCAATATTAGTGCACCAACCGTCAGAACTGCTGCATTCAATACTATCCCAATGGCCATTCATGAAATTGGGGATGGATATAATCGGGCCGCTACCATCGACTCCAGGGAAAGTAAGATTTATTTTATTTTTAACTAATTACTTCACAGAGTAAGTTGAAGCAGGTCCTTACAAGAAAATTTGTGAGCGCGAAGCGGTCGATTTTCCTATAGGAAAACATAATATGCCGGTTCGGAATACCGAAGGAGATTGCCTGTGACAACAAGGCACAACACATAGGCTCAAGGGTTACAAAATTACTCGATGTCTTGAAAAATAGAAGAATAACATCTTCTATGTACCATCCATGCACAAATGGATAGGCAAGAATCAACCAATAAGGTAATTATTCAAAACCTCAAAAACAGTTGGAAATATCCAAAAGCAAGTGGCCTAAAGAATTACCGGGTGTGTTGTAGGCATTACCGGAAGAATTACCGGGAGTGTTGTAGCACGGAATAGAAGAACCAACCTTGCAGTACTTTTGGAAAGTCGAAGAAACAAACAATGAAGCATTGCTAGTCGAATTAGAGTTTCTTGACGAACGTAGGGACCTGGCACACACAAGGATGTTTGCCCAAAAATAAAGAACTGAAAGGTACTATAATCAAAGGTCCAATCTCTATTATTTCAAAGTGGGAGACTTTGTTTTGAGGAAAGAGAGTCACAATATTATGGAGCTCAACGAAAGAAATCTGGGCCCCACATGGGAGTCCCCCACTGAGTTTCACTGTCACCAAAAAGGGATCATATGAACTAAAAAGACAAGATGGGGTCAAAGTGCTGAGCAATTGGAACGCGACTCACCTCAAAAGGTATTAATGCTGATGATTATCGCTTGTACTGAAAGTATGTGCTGCACTATTTTTCCCTTCGACCAAATTTTGTCCCAATTGGATTTTTTTGCAATGTTTTTAACGATGCATCAATGGAAAGAATACTACATATAAAATGGCATTAGCAAAGATAAGACCTTTATAGGACAAGGCATCAAAATGACAAACAACTGTGAGATGGTTAAATCGTCTTTAGCTCAGTGGAAAATTCCTAATGGAAGCAAAACTTGCCATCGGACCAAAGGCTATTCAATCGTTTACAAGTTTTTTCCTTTCAAGCCACTAGGGGGTTGTTAAATAATCTTTGTCTCGATAGTAAATTTATAACGTGAAATGAAGCTTTCTATCAAACCAATGATTATCCAACCATTCACTAGAGGAATCCTTAAAAGAGCAAGACTTCCAATGTTCCAATTCACATTTGAGCACTGGGGACTAGGGGGAGGGGGTTAGTATGAGAATAAGACAACCTGATTTCTATGAAAACCAAGACTACAAAACTTGGAAACAAAAATTCCCAATCGGGACCAGGGACTACACAACCGGCCCCATAGAAATAAGTTTTACAAATTAACGACATGAAATGGAAAATTTATTTCGTTATGCAAACGAATGTTTATGTAATTTTGAAGATAGAAGTAATAGAATAAAGTCCTTTTATTTTTATCTTGTTTCTCATCCAAACGATGAACTAATTTTATCATTTGAAAGTTACTAAGTACTTCAAACGCTAGTACATGAATGAACATGAGACGTCTTGTTCAAGACCACCATAAATGTAAGAGGGCCCTCTCTTATGATACCCTCATAGTAAAGGGTTGATTCCGTAAGAGTTTATGCCCGGAACTCAAATACTATCGGGGGAAAATACACCCAAAGCATTGCATTATTTGACGCAAGAAAGAATAAACTTTGCTCAATGCTTAAACAAAAAGCACTTTTAAAAACGTTCCAAGCAACACAAGTAAAAAAAATATAAAAAGAAGAACAACAAAGGAAAAGAAAGCAAAAAGCTAAACTACATAGCCATCAGAACTTGGGAGAAGAGAAACATCTGTGCCCTCGGGAGAAGTAGGCGGATCTACCACCAGCTCAGGACCTTGGCTTTCATAATTTTTTTCTTCAAGTTTCTCCTCGGTTCTTGAGAACTTGGAACCGGAACTAGAAGAGTCAGTTGCATCAGGCTGAGGAGGCATCCTCGGGAAATTAACTCCAGCTCTCGGGCCTTGTAAATCTCATCATCAATATCAATGACGTCCGCTTTGGCCTCTTCTAAGATTTTTCTCCTCATATAATACATAAAATGTATTTTTTGATGATGAAGGAATCTACTCCGTGCTGAAGTTGTTATTTGAGCTTATCAACCTCAGTTAGAAGCCCATTCCACACAGATCTCGCAGCGCTAAGGCTATGATCAAGATCACGGATAATATTTATATGAACCATATTATGTTCTATGATCTTCTTATACCTATCCTTCATAGGGGCGCGCTTCTCCTTGGCAACAATATCCTCTTTGGCTTTGGAGTTCAATGTTGTTTCCAAGTTATTCACTCTCTGATTTGAGGCAGATTCACGCTTGGCGGCAGCGAGCACAACGTCTTGGACCTCAGCCCATTTAGCCTTAGCTTCTTGAAACTATAAATTTAGCTGAGAGGCTTCTTAGTTTAGGGTCAATACTTCCTGCTCACTTTGTTACAACCGAGCCTAACTCGCCTTAGCAGCTTTTGCTTCCAGCATCAAAAGGCAAGCATCAATTTGGCCCCTCTCGGACAATAACTGATCCATCTTGGACTTGAGTCCTCTTTATCAAGGATCAATTTTTGAAGGCCCTAAGAAGCAAAAATGTTGGCATGCAAAGAAACTACTAAAGGAGAATTGGCATTCTACACTAAGTCAAATTCCCCCAGAGCGTCACGTATCATCCTCGGTAAGTTTTATAAGCTCTTCAGATTGAGAATTCTGTTGAGTTGATGAAGGTCGTTGTGTTTTTTGAAGGAAAGCCCCTTCATCAATAGCTTCCCATCACCGTCAATAACCAGATTGGTTGTGGCTAGCTTAGGTGCGACTTTCTTTACTTTTTTATTCCTACCTTCAACCGAGGAAGAACATCGCCTTTTTGGTAGCTTCTTCTTTGGTCGGGGACTCTAAGAGAAAGCACTTGCACCGGAAGAAAATCTAATGGAACCTGTTCGAGTCAGAGCCTCCTTCAACAACCTCGTAGCCTCTTCAATATCAACCTTAGGGATGGCAACTAAACCCTGAAAGAGACCTAAATCAAACAAAAACGTGAGTTAAACAGTTTTCTTATGTACAAAGTTGAAATGAAAGCAGGTTTTACGGGTTAGTTTACCATGGTTCTTGGCCCTCCGTCCTTATTTTGCGGCCAATTCCTTCACTAGTGGGTATCGAGTGCGGTGATGTCCTGAATCTTCTGAACCCACAAGTCAAAGCCTTTGACCCTTGGAGGTGTCCCGAGTTGCTGAAATAATGAAAGGAGAAAGGTCAACAATGATATGAAATTGCCTTTTTTCAGAAAAAAGAGATAGACTTTTAACTTATGTGAATGAGTCCATGACTCATAAAAGTTTGAAGTTGTGGCCGGGATAATATACCTTGTGTAAATAATGACAAACCACTCCGTCCATTCATGGTCATTGTCTTCATCCATGTTGGTAAGTAATGCATGGTGGCTACACTTGCTGAAATTTATTACTCCCCCACGAAAGATCTTTGGGGAGTAGAAGTTAATCATATAAGACAAGGCGAGGGGCTCATTCATCTCCTAGCACATCTGCCTCAGATATGGCACGGTTTTCTACATTGAAGAGCCCACTAGCGGCAGACAAACTTGATACCTATAGCATAATTCCAAAATCACAAGGGCAAGTTTCCTGATCAAATAAAACGGTCCCAAAATGAAAGGGTATGTGTAAACGTTTGTGAAGCCTTTCTTAATGAAGGCAACTCGCTCCAACTGATCGGGTGAATGATGTTTAGGCCATAGAAGTCACAATCCTCCTTCACACTAGGAATACTGGAAGGTAGAATAGACGAAGGGAATTTGCCAACATCGCAAGAGCTGGAGTTTGAAGAAGGGAACTTCTCTTCGAAGTCTATGGTTGTGATGAGATGTTAAGGGATGATGGCGCTCTTCATAGGAAGGCCAACATCAACATCGACTTCTTTGTCTTTGCTGTTCTTTATGCCCCTACCGAAGAGAATACCAGAGTTCTTGGAAGAATTAGTGAAAGAATCCATAATCGTAAGAAAGTGATAAGAGTTTTTTTAAGAGGATTAATGAAAGATGAAAGCAGAAAAGAGTGGAATACAAAGAAGTTTGAGACATTTTATGAAACCGTTAAGTGTAAAAGAATAAGAATGAGGCGTATAAGTAAATGAATAGGAAACTAAAAGTAGTCCATGATTACCTCGAGAACCATAAAAAATATTGCTAAATCATGAAGTAACTCGTGTTCGGAGTATCAAATGCTAGGATACGTGCATCTTATCAAGCATCAGAAACTTTTCAGAAGGGTTCAAAAAATTTCTCTCTAAGAAAGGAATCTTCACCAACTTCTCGGAGACACAAAGATGCACCTCCTGAAAATAAGGGAGTATATGTATAGGAAAAAATCAGTTTGTATTAAATGATCGTATGACACATGGAACCAAAGACAATTGAAAGATGAAGCGAGTAGAAACCAGGTCCGAGAACAACAACTTTAGTTGGCAGTGGAAATATTCCGAAGGGAACATAATCAACAGAAGCCAATAAATGTTTGTCATCAGATGACATTTAATGAAGAATATTCCTCGGTATTAAGTAGCACAGGCGTTGCAGAGAATTGTAGCATTCATGGCCAGTCGTTACATATTCATCAAAGATCCTTATTATTGTCACTTAAGAGGGGTTTAATTCGTAGGTATACCTATAAATAGTGGCTTCAACCACTATTGTAACATACAAATAATCTGACAAACTTATATTACACATTAGCTGAATAATACTTTATTTTCTGTCTAACACAATTCATATTGCTGTCTCTAAAGGCCTTGCTCCTGGAACCAAGTTGTCTGCTATTTTATCTTAATGTTAATGCTAAGCCTTATATTTTATTAATTTTTTTTATTATTATTGGATCAAATCAATTCCTTGTCTATAAAACACACTATAAATTTAATTTTATTATTTTAAGAGTAAACAACAACTTGCAGAATATGGATCTAATTGCGATTCCTAAGCCATCACTTAGAAAACAAAGGTCAATAGATGGTAGTGGCAGTATCAGTCAAGTGAAAAAGCACAAGAAAAATAATCATTATTACTAACAGAAGAAACAATTGGTAAATGACTTTATGTCTAACAAAACACATCTAAATCTTCGGAACCCGCCATTGAAAACTACATGGATATTTAGAAAATATTTGTAGTATTCTTGGAGGGAGTGATATTATTAACTGTACTGTGAACTTGTTAACACAAAAGAGCTGCAACATGTATTTTTCAAGTTGTTTACTAATGAAGTTAAGAAATCTTGGTTGGAGTACAACCATCGACGATCCTTCTTGAAGAACAATCCATCTAATCCAATCAAAAAAGTTGTTGATGATGTCTTACCCATATTACACTAGTATTAGACATTATTTAACATGCTCTTTAAACTATGTGTAGAAGGTTATACTTTCTTTATGTTTTGTTTCCTGTTCAAACATGATGGTGGTATAATCATTTCTTGTTTTGACATTATGTGTTTTATTTTAACAGATGAATATACTATCTACTTTGAAGTGATTTGTCATTTTTTTCATAACACTTTATTCGTGTGTTTCATTTCAGTTTAATGTAATGCTGGAATGTTAGAAATTTGATATCTAGTAATCCAAATTTCTTGTTAAATGTCAATCAAGAAAATAAGAAATGAATGGCACAATATCAAATAGCATGTAAGAGTATATTGATATACTACGAGAAATATATTTTCAAGGAACTATATCGTACATCTAGACGCACTGGGAATATAATTATCCAAAAGATATTACATAAAAAGGCAACTCGATGTTATGAAATTTTTTGATTAAGTCAGAATTTCTTGATTTAAGCAAAGATCTAATTGATAAATATAGTCTTAAACCTACATGTGGGATGTTTATGTATGAGGAGTTGGGGATGTTCTTGATGATTTGTGCACAAGGCGACGAGAATTGGTAGAGATTTGCATAGTGTTCTAAAGGCTATTGTTAAGCTTGCAAGAGGCATAATTCAACCACATGCAAGTTATGATGATGATGTAACAGTTCACAAGCCATGTAACCAACGGTTTCTCCCTTTCTTTAAACTAAGTTGTATTTCTTAATAATTACATTATTATATTTTTATTTTTTAACTCAAAAATTTATATGGTGTAAACATATATTTAGTTAATCCATATATATATTTTTAGTATTGCATTGAACCACTTGAAGGCACACATGTAAAAGCAAAATTGCCTCAAGGTCAAGAGATACTATATATCGAGTATAAAAGTTACCCTACTCAAAACATACTTGTTGTTGTTGACTATAATATGGGGTTTGCATTTGTATGGGCTGGGTGGGAAGGAGCATCTTATGATAACTATATATTTGGTGAGGCACTTCATAGACCCAAACTAAAATTTTCGCATCCATATAGGAACAAATATTATCTTGTTGATGCAGGATATTCACATCTGAAGGGATATATGGCTCCATATAAAGGAGATAATGTGAGATGCCACCTTGAATAATTTCGGTGCGACAAAGAAAATTGTGAGCACCAAATAGACATAAAAATATTTAATTATTTGTATTCTTCTTGTAGAAATATTATAGAGCAAACATTTGGGGTACCGAACGTAAGGTGGTCTATTTTATGAGATATGCATTTTTATCATATTGGCACTCAAAGAGATGTTATATTGGCTACAATGGTAAATCACATTTACAATATAAATAAATGTAAGGTGGATAATGCACTTCAAGAAGCTGAGAAGGAGAGATACGTGCCACTTGTTGATCCTAATGTTGGAAGATCGGCATGAGTCAACGTTGAAAATGTATAAAATATAGAAAATCAAGGAGATAATAATATTTGGATGACAATTCATGATCTGATTGATCAAGATATTTATGATAGTTGAACATTTTAATTTTATTTACCACAAACAATACACATTAAATGCTTGTTTCTTCTCAATAAGTACTTTGTACATTATTTAAGTTTTTTTGTTCTTAACTTCTGTTAATTTATTGATGTGATCGACGGAAGCCGGGATTTAAGACGTACCTGCACTTCAGATATTGATGCCTCTTGTTCATGGTAGCCTTAGATTTATAAAAATCTATATATGTACATTTCAAATAGATGATGTATTTATTTCATACCAACTTTGTATATTCAAATCCTAAAGGCTCGTGATTTGTACAACCATTCCTTGGAAAATATATGAGACTCAGATATTTTCTTTACTTATTTGCATTATTGACTTTTATTAGAATTGGATTGTTTCTAATTGGGTTACACAACGGGTTGGGTTAGGTTCTATCATAAGTAATTTAATTTTGGATCGTGACAAGTTGGTAACAGAATTCTAGGTTCATAGGTTCTATAAGCCATGAGTAAGTATGTAGTAGAGTCTTGTGGATCATTATGATAACGTCCATACCTATCTTCGAGAGACTATCAAACATATAGGATATACTTCCCATCTTTCTTTCATAGTCGTGTGGTATTAATTAAACTTGAAGCGTAGCTCTTTGAATTCCTTCCACGCATGCGTGTGTGCATGTGAGATCTCAGTATCAGTGGTGCACTGACGGCTTGTGATTCCATGTATAAGGTGCGAGATGTGATTTCGTTGTGCTAATGATGGGCCAGTTTGGAGGACTTGAGGGCGAGTTTTAAATGTAGCTTGAGAGCAAAGATTTCTCTTGTGTGTGCATGTCTTTGGACTTATAATTATGGTGGTGTTCCTATTAATGGAATTTACATCTTGATGAGTGTATTCGAGGATCATTCATGTTGTTAAATTGTTGAAGAAATTAGCTTCTCATGTCTTGTTGATGAGTTCAGACTCAAGAAAATTAAGTGATTGCATATTAGTTGTGGTTCTGAAAAGGGTATAAAGAGATTCCAGTATGAGGCCAAGCAGGTGGGTTACAACTTGCGATGTAATCTACAATGTGTGATTTTATGATGTTGTATGGAGGTTTTCTTTTCAACTAGTGTGTTATGTTTGTAAGGTTGGAGTTTGGATCGGCTGTAATAGTTGACCTGAGCATCACGAGGAGGAATGAGAGGTTTGAAGATAATTTTATGCATTATAGGTTTTGCGTTACATGAGCTTATCAGCGATTGAGTTGATTTTTGGCGCGCGATTTATGACAGTAATAAAGTATGGGCATTTGAGTTATCGAGTGTTTTGTCCTATGGCTTTGAGCCAAGTGGGAGAGTCTTATATCAACGAGTTGATTGCATAGTTATGTGTTGTAATGATTTCAGTTTGAGGTATACTAGTAAATCAGTGATGACTTGCAGAGGTTGAGATCGAGGAAGACTCGGGTAAGGGAATTTCGGATATGGGTTGTGTTACACTCTATGGGTATATTTGATTCATGGAATAATTGAGTGGTTATTCGTTAGGGATGTAGTGCACACGGAGTATTAATTTACTCGATTGTTTAGAGGTGTGGATTACTTCTTTGGGCGTTATTATGCTAATAGGGCATAAGTCGTTCGGGCCGTACAAGTGATATTTGAGCTGAGTAGATGACTCTTGAAAGAGTTCTAATGGATTTAAGATGTATATATAGCAATTGAGATTTTTCTTTTCAGATTTGCATATGGCTAGAATTTGAGATTTAAGTTGGATGGTATCGAGACTTGTGGAATTTCTAATTCAGTATGGATTATACACTTTGCTATCTAGGAGGTAAAGGAAACAATTTTAAGTTCACATAAGGTCTCTTCAGAGTGGGTGTGTCAGTTGTGGTGCTTTGGTGTGACGACCCTACCCGCCGTCTCATGTATTTACATCCTCTATTCCCAATTTTATGCTTCTACATGTATTATTATATGTGTTTGTTAAATTTAAAATAATTCAGATAGAGTTTGGTTGGAAATGAGACAATTAGTCTCTTTAGGGAAAGCTTGGTTTGGAATAGTCAACCGGATGTTCACTTGTAAGTTAGAGGGCTCGGACTGGATTTTGTTTCGGGGAATGATGTAAGGGCTAGGAGAAAAATTGGAAGTGAATTTGCAAGCTCGGTGTAGAAGTTAGCCTCATTTGGCATAGTTAGGATTTTGGCGAAATCCGGTTGGTATGTAAGATTTGATCCGAGTGTCAGAATTTAATTCCGAGAGTTGCAGTAGCTTCATTAGATGGTTTTGGATCTGTGTGCAAAAATTTCAGTTGATTCGGAGGTGTTTAGGTTGGGTTTTTGATCAATGCGAGTTTCAAAAGTTTTAGTTTAACTTAGGTTTGAATCCGTTGTGATTTGATCAATGCGAGTTTCAAAAGTTTTAATGAGGTTTAGGACCTTTTGGTGGTTTTGGTTGAGGTCCCGGGGGGCCTCGGGGTGATATTGGAATGTTCAAACAGACCAAATTTTGCAATAGCAGTGCAAGCCAATTTTAGCCTTCGCATTTACGAAGGAGTAATGCGTTCGCGTAGGCCTGGGGTCTTTGGCCTTCACGTTCGCATGTCAAGGACTCGTTAACGTAGAGGAAATTTGGGGCCCCTGGATCTTGTGCATCGCGTTTGCGACCAAGGGTTCGCGTTAGCGTAGTTGGGCCAGGATGTGCATCGCATTCGCAGGATGGGCTCTGTATTCGCATAGAGTAAAAGAGGGCCCACTGGAATTTGGTCATCACGAACATTACAGGACCCTCGCGTTCGCATAAAAGGATTTACATCCGGGCAGAAGGCTTTTTAATGTTATTTCATCTGCGAGCCTATTCATTTTTTCTCCATTGTTGAGCACCTTTAGAGATTTTTGGTACAAATTGAAGAGGGTTTCAACGGGAATTAATGGTAGGCGAGTCTCGTGACTTAGAAACATCATTTTATTGAAGAATCTACCTTAAATTCTTGGAAATTTGAGTAAAAATTGGAAGAACTAGGGCTTGATTTTTTAAATGAATATTTGAGATTTGATGGCCCATTTGAGCTCCGATTTTGATGAATTCTATATGTACAAAGTCGTGGCGAGCTTAGGAACATTTTGGTGTAAAATATTCTTGATTTCTAGAAGTTGGCCTGGGGCTCGGGTTTTGCTAATTTCGTGATTTTAGATATTTTTTGAGTCTTTTTGATTGGGTTATATTCCCTTAGCCTATTGTAATGTATTTGTTGTGGTTTTTTCCAGAATCGACGCGGAAGGAGGTCAATTTGAGAGGAAAGGGCATTGCGGGCTAGTATTCAACTGGCTAGAGGTGAGTAATGCTTGTAAATGTTGCTATGAGGGTTTGATAGCCTGGACTTTCACATTGTAACGCTACATTGAGGCGTGACACGCACACTATGACGAGTGCGGGGTCGATTACTATTAGGGATTGTGACTTGGTCCATCCCGATTGAGATTTACACTATATTGGTGATTGATACACAATACTGTACTGATATTATTCGGGATTTTTGCCATGTTTGGGGCCTCTTGCCGACTTGTAGAATCCTTCGGAGATGGATATTGTTATTTCTGCATACGCTTACATATCATTTGCCTCAGTCCACAACCTTTAAACACTGTTTTGCAAACTCGGCCATATTTTCTAATGTTTGAAACTGAAATAATATTTTAAATGATATACCGGCTAAGAACTACTATTTTATAAATGCCCATGGGTCTTACGATGATTTTTGTAATATGCATGGATCAGGTTGCGCGACGTAGCAGTATTATACTGAGATGAGCATGGATCGGGCTGCGCGCCGCGATAGTGTATATATATTGGATCGGACTGCATGCCGCAGTAACATTGCACTTGGGCTGGAAGAGCCCCTCCGGAGTCTGTACACACCGCAGTGAGAGCCGTCGACGATGAATAATTGGATCGGGCTGTACGCCGCAGTGGGTATTGGATTGTACCATCATATGCATTGCATTGCATTCATACATTTTCACCTTTACTTGTTATTCAACTGTTAAGTTTCACATGTGACTATTTCATAGGATTTTAGCTTATCTTGTGTATTTCTGTGTTTTCCGACCTTTGGACTATATTTACTTTTATTACTCATTAGGTCGGAGTGCTCACTTTACTCCGTGAACCTTGTGTGCAGATCCAGAGTAGTCTCAGGCTGAATAGATCCAGTAGTTTAGCAGATACAACTTTCCGGGAGCGTCAAGGTAACTGCACGGCGTTTTCAGCTATTGATTTTCACCCTTCCATCCCTATCTCTTATTTTTCTCACTTTCATCTTAGACAGACTTTTCATTGGTACGATATTATGTATTCTAGAGGTTCAGATTTGTTACACCAAGTCCTAGTGAGACTATTTCATGTATGTTGTTAATTCTGCACTTTTCAGTAAATTCAGACTCCTATTATATTGTGTTATGTCTTTTGAAATCTATCTAAGTTTGTGAAAATTGTGATAACAATGTCGGGCTTACCTAGTATTGTACTAGGCGCCATCACGACCGGATTGGGGTCGCAAGTTAGTATCAGAGCCTAGGTTACTTGGTCTCGCAAGTCATTAGCCGGTTTAGTAGAGTCTTGCGCATCGGTACGTCGACGTATGTACCTATCCTCGAAAGGCTATAGAACCTTTAGGAAAAACTTCACAGTCTTGAAATTCTTATCGTGCGACTTTGTTTATCCGAGAACTAAATTTAATTATTTTATTCTCTCGAAGATGGCAAGAACACGCGCTACTGGAGGAGACGGACGACCACCAGTACCACCTGCTGCGGGCACCAGAGGCCGTGGACGTGGCCGTGGTCGAGGCAGAGTCGCAGGGGAAGCACCTATTGACCCACCAGTTGCCCCAACTCAGGATCAGACTCCAGATGGAGAGACTCCAGCAGCACCTGCTCAAGCACAGGGTGTGCCTGTTGTGATTCCGGGTCTTCAGGAGGCCCTAATCCAGATTCTATCAGTTTGCATTGGCCTGGATCTGGCAGTGTCAGCAACTACTTCGGCAGCTACTTCACTGGCTGGGGGCGAAAATCAGACCCCCTCTGCTCGCACTCCTGAGAAGGTAGTGTAGGGTTTGCGGACACCAGAGGCACCATAAGTTCAGTAGGTTGCCCCAGTTCAGCCGGTTGCCCTAGTTTAAGATTTTTTGGTTCCAGCTATACCAGACGATGAGAAGCATCATCTTGAGAGATTTAGCAGGCTTTCACCTGCTACTTTCAGTGGTGCTCAGGGCGAGGATGCTAGGGTTTTCTCGATAAGTCTCGAAATATGCTTTGGATAGCGGGGATGTTGGAGTCGAGTGGTGTATCATTTACTACCTTTTAATTCCCAGGAGCAACATTTAATTGGTGGGAGGGATATGAGAGGCGTTGGCTGGTGGGTGAAGCGACTTTTTCATGGCAGGAGTTCTCCACTCTCTTCCTAGAGAAGTGGGTACCGTGGTCTCAAAGAAAGGAGCTGCATAGACAGTTTGAATACCTTCATCAGGGAGATATGACTGTGACACAGTATGAGGTGAAATTTTCGAAGTTGGCTCGATATGCTCCATTGATGGTCTCAACTGATCCGGAGAAGATTCGTAGGTTTGTGGATGGACTCCTCTATTCTGTTGACCTGAGAAAGGGTTCTGAGTCATACCTATGAGGATGCAGTGGATATTGCTCGTGATATTGAGACGTCTCACCATCAAGAGAGAGAGGAGAGGGAGGCCAAGAGGACTCGAGGATCGGGTAGCTTCAGTGGTGCTCCATCTAGTGGCCAGGATCAGCAAAGCAGAGGTTGTTCTTTCAGGACTCATTAGTCGGCTCGTCTCGTGTATCGTGGGGCGTTTTCAAACCATGGTCATCAGGGGTCCTAGCAGGGCCAGTCTTCACAGAGTGCCCTCCCTGCACAGAGTTCATCATATGCTCCTTCAGCTCGCGGTTCTTATGCACCGAGTGTATCGGCTGGTCATTCTGGTGAGAGGGGTTCCCTCCAGTCCCTTGCTCCAGCACCTGGTACTTGCTACAACACCTGGTACTTGCTACGAGTATGGAGAGTTTAGTCACATGAGGAGGGAGTGTCCTCGACTTCATGGCGATCATTCTCAATAGAGGGATCGGCCTTCTTATTCTGGTCCAGTTTCTTCCTAATTTGCCCCAGCAGCTAAGGCTGGAGGTTAGGTAGCTAGAGGTCGCCCCAGGGGTGAGGGCCAGATAGGTTGTGGCCAGGCTCGATTCTATGCTTTTCCAGATAGGAAGGACACGTTTGCTTCAGATGCTGTGATCACAGGTATTATTTCAGCTTGCCATAGAGATGCCTTAGTATTATTGATCCCGGTTCTACCTATTCTTATGTGTAATCATATTTTTCTCGTCATTTGGGTATGACCCGAGGGTGTCTTGCTTTACCTATGCACGTATCTACCCTGGTGGGTGATACTATTTTTGTGGACCATGTGTATCAGTCCTATCTTGTTACTATCGGGGGTTTTCAGACCCGAGTTGATTTATTGCTTTTGAATATGGTAGACTTTGATGTTATTCCGGGCATGGTCTGGTTATCTCCGTGTCATGCTATTCTAGACTGTCATGCAAAGACACTCACCTTGGTGATGCCGGGTGTTTCGAGGATCGAGTGGCGTGGTATGACTGACTATGTCCCTAGCAGCGTTATATCTTTCTTATAAGCCCAACGTATGGTTGGGAAGGGTTGTCTATCATATTTGGACTTCGTGCGTGATGTTGGAGCTGAGGCTTCCAGTATAGATTTTGTTCCCATTGTGAGAGATTTATCTGATGTATTTCCTGCAGACCTGCCAGGTATGCCCCCAGACAGGGACATTGATTTTGGTATTGACCTGGTGCTGGGCACCAAGCCTATTTCCATTCCGCCGTATCATATGGCACCCGCAGAGTTAAAAGAATTGAAATATCAGCCTCCGGAACTCTTAGAAAAGGGGTTTATTTGGCCTAGTGTGTCACCGTGGGGTGCACCTTTGTTATTTGTGAAGACGAAAGATGGCACGATGAGAATGTGCATTGATAACAGGCAGTTGAACAAAGTAATAGTGAAGAACAAGTATCCTCTGCCTCGCATCTATGATTTATTCAACCAGCTTCAAGGAGCGAGGTTGTTTTCTAAGATTGATCTCCATTCGCAATATCACCACTTGAAGATCAAGGAGTCGGATATTCTTAAGACTACCTTCAGGACTAGGTATGGTCACTACGAGTTTCTGGTTATGTCTTTCGGGCTGACCAATGCCCCAGCAACATTCATGCATCTGATGAATAGTGTATTTTCGCCGTATCTGGATTCGTCTGTTATTATATTCATTGATGATATTCTGGTATACTCGCGTAGCCAGGAGGAGCATGCAGAGCATTTACGAGTGTTATTGCAAAGATTGAGGGAGGATAAGTTGTATGCCAAGTTCTCCAAGTGTGAGTTCTGGCTCAGTTCCGTGGACTTCTTGGGACACGTAGTGTCCACTGATGGTATTCAGGTTGATCCAAATAAGATTGAGAAGGTTCAGAGTTTGCCTAGATCGTCCTCGACCATAGAGATTCGTAGCTTCCTCGGTTTGGCTTGTTATTATCGCTAGTTCATTCAGGGTTTCTCATCTATTGCCTTGTCCTTGACCAAGTTGATGCAGAAGGGTGCACCGTTTGTACCGATGAGTGCGAGGAGAGAATTTAGAAGCTCAAGACAGCTTTGACCACAAATCCAATTTTGGTATTGCCATCAGCTTCAGGTTCTTACACCGTTTATTGTAATCCTTCGAGAATCGGGATTGGCTGTGTATTGATGCAGGAGGGTTGAGTGATTGCTTATGCTTCTCGACCGTTGAAACCCCATGAGAAGAACTACCATGTTCATGACTTAGAGTTGGCTACCATAGTTCATGCCTTAAAGATTTGGAGGCACTATTTATATGGAGTATCTTGTGAGGTGTTCACCAATCAACGCAGTCTTCAGCATTTGTTCAAGCAGTAATATCTTAATTTGAGGCAGCTGAGGTGGCTTGAGTTACTTAAGGATTATGATATTACCATTTTGATATCATCCGAGAAAGGCCAATGTAGTGGCCGATGTTTTGAGCCAAAAGGCGGTTAGTATGGGGAGTTTGGTGTACATCCCAGTTGGGGAGAGGCCCTTTTATTGTTTATGTTCAGGCTTTGGCCAATGGGTTGGTTCGGTGAGATATTTCAAAGCCCATTCAGTTATTGGGTTTCGTGGTTTCTCGGTCTTCTTTATGTGATTGCATCAGAGAGGGCCAATATAATGATCCGCATTTGCTTGTCCTCACGGACAGAGTTCAGCACGGAGATGCTAGAGATGTGACTATAGGTGATGATGGTATGTTGAAGATACATAGCCAGATTTGTGTACCCTATGTGGATGGGCTTAGAGATTTGATACTTGAGGAGGCCCACAGCTCGCGGTATTCCATCCATCTGGGTGCCGCGAAGATGTACAAGGACTTGAGACAACATTAGTGGTGGAGGAGAATTAATAAAGATTGTGGGATTTGTGGCTCGGTGTCTCAACTATCAGCAGGTGAAATATGAGCATCAGAGACCGGGCGGTTTGCTACTGCATATGGTTATTCCTTAGTGGAAATGGGAGAGAGTTACAATGGATTTCATGAGTGGTCTTCCTTAGACTTTGAAGAAGTTCGATTCGAATTGGGTCATTGTGGTTTAGCTGACCAAGTCCGCGCATTTCATTCCAGTATGTACCACATATTCTTTGTAGAGACTGGCAGGAATCTTTATTCGAGAGATCGTCAGTTGCATGGTGTTCCAGTTTTTGTTGTATCGGATAGAGGTACTCAGTTCACTTCTCAGTTTTAGAGGAATTTTCAGCATGAGTTGCATACTCAGGTGGAGCTGAGTTCTGCATTTCATCCTCAGATGGAGGGACAGTCAGAGCGTACCATTCAGATACTGGAGGATATGTTGCGTGCCTATGTGATTAATTTCGGAGGTTCTTGCGATGAGTTTCTACCTCTTGCGGAGTTCGCCTACAACAACAACTATCAGTCTAGTATTCATATGGCACCGTATGAGGCCTTGTACGGTAGGCGGTGTAGATCTCCAGTCGGTTGGTACAAGCCCGGTGAGGCTAGGTTGTTGGGGACAGATTTGGTCCACGATGCTTAGATAAGGTGAAGGTGATTCAGGAGAGACTTCATACAGCTCAGCCACGTCAGAAGAGTTATGCGTACCGGAAGGTTCGAGCTGTATTTTACTTGATGGGTGAGAAGGTCTTGCTGAAGGTTTCACCCATGAAGGATGTGATGAGGTTTGGAATGAAAGGGAAGCTGAACCGTGGTTCATTGGAACTTTTGAGGTGCTTAGGAGGATTGGGAAGGTCACCTATATGCGTGCTTTGCCACCCGCTTGTCGGGCGTTCATCCAATATTCCATGTTTCCATTCTCCGGAAGTATGTTGGGGACCCGTATCATATTTTGGATTTCATCATGGTTCAGTTTGATGATGATTTGACTTATGATGTGGAGCCAATGGCTATTTTGGGTCATCAAGTTCGGAAAATAAGATCAAAGGATATAGCTTCAGTGAAGGTACAGTGGAGAGGTCGGCCTGTGGAGGAGGCTACCTAGGAGACCAAGCAGAAGATGCGGAGCATATACCCTCATCTATTTGAAACTTCAAGTATGTTTCTTGACTTGCTCGAGGACGAGCTTTTCTTTTAGTAGGGGAGTATGTGACGAATTGACCCGTTGTCTCGTGTATTTTTGTTTCGTTTTCCCCGTTTTATGCTTCTACGTATTTCATTATATGTGTTTGGTGAATTTGAAGTAATTCGGAGAGAGTTTGGTTGGAAATGAGACAATTAGTCTATTTAGGGAAAGTAAATAGTCAACTGGATGTTAAATTGTGAGTTAGACGGCTCGGAATGGATTTTCGATGATTCGGTTAGTTTCGGGGGATGATTTAACGGCTAGGAGAGCAATCAGAAGTGAATTTTGAGGCTCGATATAGAACTTGGCCTACTTTGGCGAAGTTAGGATTTTGGCGAAATTCGGTTGGTATGCGAGATTTTGATCCGAGGGACGGAATGGAATTCTGAGAGTTGCAGTAGCTTCGTTAGGTGATTTTGGATGTGTGTGAAAAATTTGAGTTGATTCGGAGGTGTTTAGGTCGGGTTTTTTATCGAATGCAAGTTTCAAAAGTTTTAGTTTAACTTATGCTTGAATCCGTTGTGATTTGATGATTTTTGTGTTGTTGGATGTGTTTTTAGGATTGGAACAAGATTGAATGATGTTTTAGGACGTGTTGGTGCTTTTGGTTGAGGTCCCGGGGGCCTCGGGTTGATTTCGGGGTGGTCAAACGGACCAAGTTTGGTCTTAAGGGGTTGCAGATTTTGCAACAATAGTGTTGAACAATGTTAAACTTCGCGTTCACAAAGGAGTAAAGCGTTCGCGTAGGCTTGCGGTCTTTAGCCTTCACGTTCGCTTGTCAAGGATGCATTCGCGTAGAGGAAATTTGGGGCCCCTGGATCTTGTGCTTCGTGTTTGCGACCAAGGGTTAGCATTCGCGTAGTTGGGCCAGACTATGCATCGCGTTCACGGGATGTGCTCCACATTGGCGCAGAGTAAAAGATGACCCAGTGGAATTTGGTCATCGCGAACGCGTGAGGACCTTCGCGTTTGCATAGAAGGATTTACATCTGGGCAGAAGGCTTTTCAATGATATTTCATCCGCGAGCCTATTAATTTTCCCTCCATTGTTGAGCACCTTGAGAGCTTTTTGGTAGAGATTGAAGAGGTTTTCAACAACTATTGACTGGAGGTGAGTCTGTGACTTAGAAACATCATTTTATTGAAGAATCATCCTTTAATTCTTGGAATTTTGGGTACAAATTGGAAGAACTAGGGCTTGGTTTTTTAATTGAAAATTTGGGATTTGATGGCCCTTTTGAGCTCCTATTTTGATGAATTTTATATGTATAGACTCGTGGCGAGCTGAGGAACATTTTGGTACCATCATATGCATTGCATTGAATTCATACATTTTCACCTTTACTTGTTGTTCCAGAAATTAGAGTATATGAGCAGGACTTTCCTCGAGGACCTCCCTTCGGGATAACAATTTTGTGTGCTCGACGATAACCTTTTCTCGATCTTGGGCCGCCTCGGCATCGGCCTTATTTTGGGCCACCATCTCGTTGGCATCGGCTTTTACCACCTCGGTCACTGCCTTGGTCGTCTCAAGCTTCTTGGCCAAAGTCCCTTGATTGAAGATGACCAAACTTAGCTAAGACTGGAGCTCCTGTATATTTTGGCCCGCACCAAGGCCTTTCTTTTGCAGCCCGAAGCTAGACCTCAGCCGATGCTAATAGTGCCGGGGCAGTTTCCTTTTCTGAGGCCAAACGGTTCCATTCTTCGACCTCGGCCTTTACCATAACCATCTCTGCCTGAAGTTGGTCGATCCGGTTATGATTCTATTGGACCTGCGGGTTCGGAACATTAGTCACTGAGTCTAGCTCATCGTAACTTCTCAAAGACTTTTACCTTTTCCACCAGGTCACCGTGCTCTCTCCGAGCCACCTCTACCTCAGCTCGAAGGCTCTTGGCTTCCCCTTTAGGTTGCTCGTTGAGAAGTTTGTAAGCATCTCTCTTCTCAGTGAGCACTAGAATCTTGGCCTTATTCCACTTTAGCTCTTCCCAGTATCGGAGAAAAGTCTCACGATGAAGCACCAAGGCCTAAACACACAAAGAGAAAAAGTTATTATCATCTCTAAATTATTCTAAGTACAAATTAGAAGTCATCAAGAGGTATTTGATGTCGCCCGATTTAACATATGTTGAGCTTCACCGAACATGTAGGGTGCTTCCACCTCATTCCAATTAACTTGGTCTTCCTCGATCACCAAGCGCCGAAGGTAACTGGCCACCCCTACAGGGCTGGAAAGAACCTGGGTACCTTCTGGAATGGACATGATGATTGACCGCTTCCGGGTAGGATTCACAGTCGGAGTTGGAAACTGGTTGACTAGTTTTGAACTTGAGGAAGGATCACTCATTCCTAAAGATGGACTCTTCCATTGCACCGAAAGAGTCAGGGACTGTATAAGCGCGTAAGGTGGTCAATGGTGAACAAGCATCTATTGTTCTTGATCACAAAGAACCAGAGATGGATGACGATCCTCTAAAATGAAGGGTGAATCTGACCAAGGCACACCTCGTACCTTATGCAGAAGTCGATTATTATCGGGTCCAACATGCCCATCGTATAGTGATAGGTGTAAACACTTAAGTATCCCTCGGCGTAGGTAGTGATATCTTCATCGGGCCAGAGAACCACCACGCCTTTTCCGACCCAGTTGCAATCCTTTTTAACCGTAGGGAGAATTGCTTCAGTGATGGAGCAGATATACCTCGAGACCTTCTTATACCGCCCGATACAGATAAAGTTTTTTTCAACCTTAAAATCGGCGACTTCTAAGCACCCACTAGGGATGAACACGCTTCGAGGAGGTTCCTCCACTAGTTCCTCAACAACACTAAATGGAACACTCTCCTCGCCGACCAAACGTGATGTAGTAGTTTCTTTTTGGCAAACAGATTTTGAAGTCTTTGCCATTTATTTTTAAATTAGAGGGAAAAAAAAGAAAAATAGTAAGTTAGAGTAGTATGCTTGATGATTTAGGGTGGCGACAAAGCAAATTCTTCACAAAGGATCTCAAGAAATTAGAGTATAAGTGCCAGAAAAAAAAAGAAATTTTTGAGAACCAAGGGTATATGGTTTGGAAGTAAGGTTTGAAAGAATAAAAAATGGGGTACTTATAGTTTGCAAACGACGGTTCGCATCCAGGAGTGGCTGACCAAAAACTGACAAGTATTTAATGCCATTAAGATTTGACTGCGCGACGTTTCATTTATTTTGTTGTTTCTGTCGCATGATACCAAGGTGAGAATCGGTAGCTCATGTCGTTTCTCGTCATCTACTCTCTGAAAAAGGAGGGGACTATATGTATTACGGTAAAAACCGAGCTCGTCTACGATATGGTAGATCGGGCTCGGAACATGAGGGACTAAAGATCGAGCCCTATCCCACGGGGCCAGAACCTGAGATCAGAATATCCGACCTCGAGAACAATGAGTCTGTGATCCCGGAATCCACCCTGACCCCGAACGAGCTCGAGGAAACATTTTCAGTGTAACCAACAAAAGAGCGAAATATCCGTGACTGATCGGAAGTTATGGCGGGAATCTCGACACGTATCAATAAGGAACCGAAAAATCAGCAAAACAGGAGATTTTTACCTTTTATAGAATTGTACCTAAAGTAGGACTCCCCTGCTATATAAAGAGTGTCTGATTACTTGTAAAGCACACGATAACACGTATTCAGAAGCAATTTACTGTTACTTTCTCTTTGAGGTATTATTCAACTGTGTATTGACACTGATAAAGTGCATTCTGTTCAAGGATGCTTACCACCCAAGGTCGTAACTGTTCAATTCGTGCGGTTTGAATTACTTTATCATATTTTATTTTATTTGTAATTTAATTTATCGCTTTGTGTAAATTTAATCCATGTATCCTTAAAATTACTTACAAAATTCAATTGTTATCCTATTTCGAGGTAAACATATATACTTGTTATTCAGAGTGGGATCTTTCCATCTAACTTTCACCGAAATGGTAATAAGCTTTGACAAAAATTAATAAACGTTGAGTCATTTTATGCTTAGAAAAATTAGTTTGATGACTTTCTGCAATACTATTATAAGTTCGCACTGACCTTCTGTGCAATCAGCTTTCCAATAGCACGAGAGGCTGCCAACGACGGGGAAGGAAGAAACCTAATCATAGACGATCATCTCATAAGTACTCCTTTATAGTGGAAGATCACAATTTCACCTTGGGTAAATCTACAATGTATTAGTGATCAACAAACTTGTACATAACCAAAAACAAAGCGAAGTGCCACCATAATTGAAGGTGAAGGAGCTGGAAGTCCGAGTTATCTAAAGCTTCAGTATTTACAATGTTTGAGCATGCAGAATACGTTGGAGTTTTCGCATTCAAGAATGATTCCACATGGTCCGTATCACCCCAAACTAGGTAACCTGTAGCTTCTCCATATGACATGAACAAACAAATATATCCTTTGGAATAAAGTTAAGCACTTATAGAATCACAAGAACATATTGTTTTACGCCAAAAATGATTCATTTATTAGCACAAGCTATATTGCGTACCAGGGGCAATTAGAGCAATTAATGTGGCCATTCCATCACAAATTCATTGCAGAAAGGGTTAGAAGAAATACAGTCTTTAAAACCTAATAATACCATCAAAATGATCAAGAATAGTGAAATATAGCGATCTGATTGCATCAAGAACTCCTTAATTTAATATAGTGAAATTTGTTATAAATAGACTTCTATTTAAGGTGAATGTCTTTAATTAGAGAGATTCTAGAGTTCTATTCTTGGTAGCTAAATCATCCTCCTCCCTATAAATAGAGGTGCCCTCTACCATTGTAAATCACTCCTAACATTCTCTAAGTATCAATAAGAAGAACTCTCTCTACTCTTCTCTCTATTTGCTCCTGTTCTTGAGTTATTGTTCTTGTTCTTATATTATTTCATAACACGTTATCAGCACGAGACTCTACCGTATCAAGAACCATTCTCGAAAAATCTAAGGTATTTCCCTCTTCCTAATTTAATTTTCGATTATGTCTGACATTACGAAAAGAAAGTTCGTTGCCCTTGAAATTTCGGGCAAGAACTATATGACATGGGTGTTGGATGCTGAAATCCACTTAGATGCTATGGGTCTCGGAGACACCATCAAAGATAGAGAAAAAGCATCCACCCAAGAATGTGCGAATGCCTTGATTTTCTTGCGCCATCACCTTGATGAAGGTTTGAAGATTGAATATCTCACCGTCAAGGATCCACTCATCTTGTGGAACGGCTTAAAGGAGAGATATGACAACCTGAAGTTGGTCACTCTGCCACAAGCACGGTATGATTGGGCTCATCTGAGGCTCCAGGACTTTAAGTCCGTTTCTGAATATAATTCTGCAATGTTCAGAATTACTTCTAAATTGAAGCTATGCGGGGATAATATCTCCGATTATGATATGCTTGAGAAAACGTTTACAACATTTCATGCCTCCAATATGGTACTGCAACAACAATACAGAGAGAAAGGCTTTACAAAGTACTCTGAACTGATTTCTCTTCTACTAGTGGCTGAGCGAAATAATGACCTGCTCATGAGAAATCATGAAAATCAACCCACTGGGTCTACACCACTGCCTGAAGCAGATAAGGTGCACTCTCATTATGCCAAACATGAAAAGGACCATGGTCATGGTCGTAAACGGGGTCATAGCCAGGGACGTAGACAAGGAAGAAATTCCAATGAAGTCCGTCAACCCCCAAGGAGAGATAACCGCCGAAAGCAGAAACGGGGTCATGAAGATCCTAAGGAAAATGGTTCAGAAACTATATGTTATCGTTGCGGTGGGAAAGGGCACTGGTCAAAGACTTGCCGTATACCAAGACACTTGGTTGACCTTTATCAAGCATCTCGAAAGAGAAAAGGCCCTGAAACAAATTTTGTCTATGACGATAATGAGGACATCACCCACCTGGATGTGGCAGACTTCTTTGAGCAACCCGAGGGGAAAATAGACCACCTAATCGGTGATGGATCCGTGATGAAAGAAGATGGAGTTATTTGATTTTATTCTACTTATTTGTATTAGTTAGTGAATAAACTAATAGTCATTAGTATTAGCTCGTATTAGTTAGTTCATGATGCAATGTTAGCAGTAGTTCTTTAGAATATCTTCAATATGCTCAAATATCAATAATATTTTTATTTTCCAGTAGGGGTAATCGACTAGCCTGAAAAACTAGTCGATTATCTACTATTTTCGCATTAAAGCTGAAAAATAATTGATCAACAATCGATTGTCTTTGTCTAACAATCGATTGTCGTTAAGGCAGTGTAATCTGGAATTTTTCAAAAATCATCCACAATCGATTGTCTTTGTCTAACAATCGATTGTCGTTGAGACAGTGTAATATGGAATTTTTCAAAAATCATCCACAATCGATTGTCTTTGTCTAACAATCGATTGTCGTTGAGACAGTGTAATCTGGAATTTTTCAAAAATCATCCACAATCAATTGTCTATACTTAACAATCGATTGTCTTAAAACAGTGTGCTCTGGAGTTTTTCAAAATAGCCAACAATCGATTGTCTATACTTAACAATCGATTGTCTTAAAACAGTGTGCTCTGGAATTTTTCAAAATAGCCAACAATCGATTGTCTATGCATAACAATCGATTGTCTTAAGACAGTATGATCTGAAGTTTTTCAAAATAGCAAATAATCGATTGTGTGTGTTTAACAATCGATTGTCAATGTTTATCAATCGATTGTTTGTGTTTAACAATCGATTGTTTGAAGAAAATGTTTAAACTGAAATTTTCAAACTGCAAAGTAATCAATTATAGATAACATATCTGATTTTGTTAGTCAACTGTTAGCAGCAGATTTTGAAAATATTATGTGACACAAACGAATTGAACTTGTTTATTCTTATGTTCGTGTATCTCTTTTGTATGTCAAACTATGGGATAGCAAATATGGATATCTCACAAAGCGAACTTGGATCAACGTCCAACTGTAAAAGTATTTGCCTAGTTGATTCATGTACTACACATACAATACTGAAAGAAAGGAAATATTTCTCTCAACTAAATATGTGTAAGGCAAACGTTACTACAATCTCTGGAAGTAGTAAATTGATTGAAGGCTCCGGAAGAGCAATTGTAACTCTGCCCAAAGGCACGACGTTAATCATAGAGAATGCAATGTTCTCCTCCAAGTCTAAGAGAAACTTGTTGAGTTTTAAAGATGTACGCCGGAATGGCTATCATATTGAGACAATGGATGAAGATAATCTTGAATATCTCGTCATCACAAAGAATGTCTCCGGCCAAAAGAGGGTTATTGAGAAATTCCCGTCTTTATCTTGTGGCCTGTATTGGACAAGAAGTAGTGCAATTGAGGCACATTCAACAGTAAACCAAAGGGTTACTGATTCCAATACATTTGTACTTTGGCATGATCGATTGGGACACCCAGGATCGGTCATGATGAGACGGATTATAGAAAGCTCATATGGGCATCCGTTAAAGAATTTCAAAATTCTTTCGAATAATGAATATCCTTGCACTTCGTGTTATCAAGGCAAGTTGATTATCAGGCCATCACCAACAAAGGTTGGGACTGAGTCACCCACGTTTCTGGAACGTATACAAGGGGACATTTGTGGACCTATTCACCCACCTAGTGGGTCGTTTAGGTATTTCATGATCTTGATAGACGCATCCTGTAGATGGTCTCATGTGTGCCTGTTGTCATCACGCAACCTTGCGTTTGCGAAATTAATGGCACAAATAATTCGACTACGAGCACAATTTCCAGATAATCCAATCAAGTCCATTAGACTGGATAATGCTGCTGAGTTTACATCCCAAGCATTTAATGATTATTGCTTATCAATCGGGATAAAAGTTGAACATTCTGTAGCTCATGTTCACACTCAAAACGGTCTTGCAAGATCGTTAATTAAACGCCTGCAGTTGATTGCAAGGCCATTGCTTATGAGAACGAGGCTGCCCACTTCGGTATGGGGTCACGCCATCTTACATGCAGCAATGCTAATTCGTCTCAGACCGACGAATTACCACAAGTATTCCCCGTTGCAATTGGTTTTGGGTCATGAACCCAATATATCCCATTTAAGAATTTTTGGATGCGCAGTATATGTGCCTATAGCACCGCCATCCCGCACCAAAATGGGTCCGTAAAGAAGGTTAGGAATATATGTTGGGTTTGAATCGCCCTCCATCATTCGCTACCTCGAAACATTGACAGGCAACTTGTTTACTGTACGATTTGCAGACTGTCGATTTGATGAGACACTTTTCCCAAAATTAGGGGGAGAAGTTGGTGAAACCAAACGGGAAATTTTGTGGAAAAATGCACCATTATCTCATCTTGATCCACATACCTCTATTTGTGTAAAAGAGGTACAAAAGATTATCCATTTGCAAAGAATAGCAAATCAAATGCCTGACGCATTTACGGACTTGAAGAGGATAACGAAATCCCACATTCCCGCGGAAAATGTTCCAATCCGTATTGATGTCCCTGTTGGACAATCATCTAGTGTCATATCCAATGAGTCAAATGCACGCCTGAAGCGTGGCAGACCATTAGGTTCCAAAGATCGAAATCCTAGAAAGAGGAAAAAGAACGATCAAAATGACACCACGAAAGAATCTCATGATTTAACAAATTCTGAGATTCATGAAGAATCCATTGAGCCCGAGACTCTGGAAAATACGGAACTATCCCTAAATCCAATTAATATTGAGGCAAATATTAATCGAGTGGATATTGTGGTGGATAATGCCTTTTCTTATAATGTAGCATCTAGCATTATGCAAGCATGTGAGGATCTCGAACCTCAATCTGTTGAAGAATGTCGAAAAAGACAGGATTGGCCAAAGTGGCAAGAAGCAATTCAATCAGAATTGAATTCGTTGGCAAAACGTGAAGCTTTTGGCCCTATAGTTGAAACACCTAATGGTGTTAAGCCTGTCGGCTATAAATGGGTCTTTGTACGCAAAAGAAATGAGAAAAACGAGGTACAAAGATATAAGGCACGCCTTGTTGCACAAGGTTTTTCTCAAAGGCCTGGTGTCGATTATGAAGAGACAAATTCGCCTGTAATGGATGCGATAACCTTTCGTTATCTCATAAGTTTTGCTGTCCATGAAAAGCTTGACATGCACTTAATGGATGTGGTTACTGCCTATCTTTATGGCTCACTTGATAATGAGATATACATGAAAATTCCCGATGGACTCAAGATGCCAAACGCGCATAATTCAAAATCTCGGGAAATGTTCTCAATTAAATTGCAAAGGTCCTTGTATGGTCTAAAGCAATCTGGACGAATGTGGTATAATCGTCTTAGTGAGTACTTGTTAAAAGAAGGCTATATAAATGACGCCATTTGCCCGTGTGTTTTTATAAAGAAAACAACATCGGAATTTGTTGTACTTGCCGTATATGTCGATGACATAAACCTTATTGGAACCCCTAAAGAACTCCAAAAGGCAATTGATTATCTAAAGGATGAATTCGAGATGAAAGATCTCGGAAAGACTAAACTATGTCTTGGTTTGCAAATTGAATATTTGGCAAACGGAATTTTTGTTCATCAATCTACCTATACAGAAAAGGTACTGAAACGGTTTTACATGGATGAAGCACATCCTTTAAGTACACCGATGGTTGTTCGATCACTTGATGTGAACAAAGATCCATTCCGACCACAAGAAAGGAATGAAGAGCTACTTGGTCCTGAAGTACCATATCTTAGCGCAATTGGCGCACTAATGTATCTTGCAAATACTACAAGACCTGACATATCCTTTTCAGTTAATGTCTTAGCAAGATTTAGCTCGGCTCCTACGAGGAGACATTAGAATGGGATCAAACACATATTGCGGTACCAAAAGGGAACTACCGATATGGGCTTATTTTATGGCAAGAATTGCAGCCCGGATCTTGTTGGTTATGCTGATGCTGGATATTTGTCCGACCCACACAAGGCTCGATCTCAAACGGGTTATGTGTTTACCTGTGGAGAAACCGTCATATCTTGGCGATCGACTAAGCAATCAATTGTGGCTACTTCATCTAATCATGCCGAGATAATTGCTATTCATGAAGCAAGTCGAGAGTGTGTGTGGTTGAGGTCTATAATAAATCATATCCATGGCAAATGTGGTTTGAAGTGTGATAAACTACCCACAACTTTGTATGAAGACAATGCAGCATGTATAGCTCAATTGAAGGGAGGATTCATAAAAGGAGATAGAACGAAGCATATTTCACCAAAGTTATTCTTCACACATGATCTTCAAAAGAATGGTGATATCAATGTTCAACAGATTCGTTCAAGCGACAATATGGCAGATTTGTTCACAAAATCTCTACCAAAGTCAACCTTCAAGAAGCTAGTTCACAAGATCGGGATGCGAAGACTTAAGGACATAAATTGATGTTCTTATCAGGGGGAATTAAGGCGCGTTGCGCTCTTTTTCCCTTACAAGGTTTTGTCCCACCGGGTTTTCCTTGCGAGGTTTTTAACGAGGCAACCAATAGGCGCATATTCAAACATGTGTACTCTTTTTCCTTACTTTAATTTTTCCCATTGGGTTTTGTTTTAAGGTTTTAACGAGGCACATCATTGAATAGACATTCAAGGGGGAGTGTTATAAATAGACTTCTATTTAAGGTGAATGTCTTTAATTAGAGAGATTCTAGAGTTCTATTCTTGGTAGCTAAATCATCCTCCTCCCTATAAATAGAGGTGCCCTCTACCATTGTAAATCACTCCTAACATTCTCCAAGTATCAATAAGAAGAACTCTCTCTACTCTTCTCTCTATTTGCTCCTGTTCTTGAGTTATTGTTCTTGTTCTTATATTATTTCATAACAAAATTAGCATTTTTAATGTCTGCAACAGCAATACCAAAATTACGTACAATGTACGGTTCAGCCAACAAGGCATTTTTATTATACAAGATACTAGGGGTCACAAAACTAATCCAAACCCATTTGACCCGCCCAACTCTTAGGGACGTTGCGCTAGAATTTTTTTTGAAAATGGGCTGTTTTGGGCTCACCCAAATTAATCCAATAATCAGCCCAAATGGACGCATGATGTGCCCAACCCCGACCCCATGAAAATGCTCAATCTTAGAATTCTACTTTGACCGACGTGCTCGAAAATATTTTCTAATTTTTTCATGTTTGATTGATTTAAATGTTTGAAAAATATTTTCTTTATGAATATGTTTTTCTACAATTGGAGGAAAATATTTTCCCTACATTTTTCAAAACTCTTTTCAACTTTCCAAAACTAACTGTTGTTCACAAGAATAACCATCAAACATGAAAAAAAATCTAAAAATAAAGAAAAAACATATCATCACATTATAAAAAATAACAAATAAAATTTATATCAATAAAACAAAGGATGAGTACTGAGTTATTTTTGAGGTATCACAATAAAGATAGCGTCACATTGTTTCCTCTTAGCTTTCTTGTCTCACTGTAGAGTATTTTTTGTTCTATGGGAGTTGATTGATAATTAACTTCATGTAAGTTACGGGAGATATATAACTATAACGTTGAACTAACTAGAAATAATTATACAATCAAATTTCCCTACATTTTTCAAAAGTCTTTTCAACCTTCCTAAACTAACTGTTGTTGACAAGAATAATCATCAAACATGAAAAAAAAAACTAAAAATAAAGAAAAAACATATCATCACATTATAAAAAATAACAAATTAAATTTATATCAATAAAACAAAGGACGAGTACTGAGTTATTTTTGAGGTATCACAATAAAGATAGCGTCACATTGTTTCCTCTTAGCTTTCTTGTCTCACTGTAAAGTATCTTTTGTTCTATGGGAGTTGATTGATAATTAACTTCATGTAAGTTACGGGAGATATATAACTGTAACGTTGAACTAACTAGAAATAATTATACGTCAAATCTCTCTATAACAATATTCATATATAACTGTCATTCATTGTAAAAGCAGGTTTTCTTGTAATAAATGAACATACTTTTTCTACACAATAGAGGAAGATATTATTTTGTTAAAATAAAAGAATATTTTTTGTACAACAGGAAAAGAAAACACTCATTTTGTGAAAAAAATACTTTTTCAGCAGCATGAAAAGAAAATATTCTTTTTGGCGAAATAACAAAAAATAATTTTTTTACAACATGAAAAGAAAGTACTCATTGTGCGAAAAAAAATACTTTTTCTACATTATGAAATAAAAATACTTATTTTTAACGAAAGAAAATATTTTTCTACATCACAAAAAGAAACATTCATTTTGTTGAAAATATTAGTCAAAATACTCTATTTACTAAATTAAAAGAAATTACTTTTTCTACCACGGGAAAAGAACGAACTCATTTTGTGAGAAAAAAACTTTTTTCTTATGAAAGAAAGTACTTTTTTTATTGAAAAAAGGAAAATATTTTTTCTTCAACATGAAAGAAAGTATTCAATTTGTGAAAAAAAAAATTTTACATTATGAAAAGAAAGTACTTATTTTATTAAAATAAAAGAAATATTTTTTTACATCATAAAAAAATATTTTTTTTGTTGAAATAAAAAAAGAAAATACTCTCAACTTTAAAAGAAAGTACTTCAAATAATATTTCTGTTTAGGGGAGGGATGGAGGTTAGAGTGGTGGGAGGTGGGTAGGGGTGGCTAAGTTCAATTTACTACATTTTAGTTATTTTGATATTTGTTAGTATTATAAGATGAAGAATTATCAAATAAAATTCTAAATCGAAATTGAGAAAAGAATTCATTTGGCATGAATTGACGTTTATTCCAAAACAAAAGATAATTATCAGTATAATTGTTTAAAAGTTGAAAATATTGCAAAGATTTAGGTCAATGTGGGTAGATTACGTTGGATTACAATCCTTTATTTAGCCCATCATAACGCATCCCATCTTATTCCAAGTGAACTTTGGGCAGAGTTGGGCAACAACCCATTTAACGAGTCAATCCATCTTGACCAGTCCAAATATGGCCGAATGTTACGATCTTAACCCCGAACCTGGTCGTAATCGCGCCTCTCGTGAAGACAACGCCAGCCAGTTAAATCTAATTCACTTTTTAAAATAATTAATTAACATAAAAGCAGTCTAAACATGAATTAATTATACTAAATAGCGAAAAATATCGATCAAATGCGAAAATACACCAGACACATCCCTAACTAGGGTGTCACAAGTCCCGAGCGTCTCTAAACCATAAGAGAAGTTTTCTAAAGTCACAATTAGTTCAAATATTTGAATGGAAATGAAAATGATAAAGGAGTAGAGACACGGGGTTGCGGACATCAACAAGTGCCTCGTAATCTCCGAAAGTCATTTGGAACAGGGGAAATCAGTACTCATGAGCGATACCAGCTACTTTTGAGTCTGCATACAAGGGGCGGGGAGTAAAGTAATATCAAGTAATTGATAGATAATTAAGATAAAATAAACAAATAGAAGTTCGCCACTAGGGTACGGTATCAACAAATCCACGCCTCGGGTTGCATCTCAGATCTGTACCAGCCCTTCGGGCTCAATCTCACATCACAATGGGAACCCGCGCTTACTAGGGGTGTGAAGACTCCTGGAGAGACCCCTTATGGCCCAAGCGCAATAATAAGTCATCTCATGACATCAAATCTAGGCCTTCGGCCTCATATCAATCAAGCCACCTCTTGGCCTACATATCTCAGGCCCTCGACTTGAAATCAATATTAGTGTTCCCTCACAATATAGGCCCTCAGCTTTACTTAGTCCAAAAATTCTCACAAGCCCCTCAGGAAATAGTAAAACAGTGTTTTTCATCCCAACTACTATTTAATATATTATTTAAGTCTTAAAAATTGAGAAAGAATGGCTTAATAGTAAAATAGTAAATATTATCATGATTGAGTTCAAAAAATAAGTTAAAACTGTGAGGAAACAGTAATAAAAATCCAAGAAGGGTTCGAATAGTTGGCATGAAGCCCAAATATAGCATTCATCCCAAATAATGATTATAACTAGTAAGTTTCAGTCAAATACGCGGTAAAATCATCAACCAAGACTGACCAAATGACAATCCCCAATAGTACACGACCCCACGCTCGTCATCAAGCGTGTGTCTCACCTCAATATAGAACTACGATATGTAATTCAGGGTTTCAAACCCTCAAAAAATTATATACAATCATTACTCACCTCGAACCGGCTTAATATCTAGCTCGCGACCCCATTGACATTCGAATCGGCCTTCACGCGCTTGAATCTATCCAAAATCAGAACGAGGACGTCAAAATATGCTAAGAGAACAACGCCCAAGCAAAAACAATCAATAAAGGGCACAAATCCCGAAATTACCAAAATTCGAGCCCCGAGCCCACTTCTCAAAACTTAGAAATTTTGCGCCAATAGGTTCTTTATCTTCCCAAGAGTTCATACATCTCAAAAGTTCTCAAATACGACCCCAAATGGTCCTCCAAATCCTCAATCAAAAGTCCAATTTCTCAATTCCTAGTTCTTCAATTTTAAGCTTACCTTCCATGATTTTCTAGGTGGAATTCACATAATTATCGAGTTTTTAGGTCAAGAATCTTACCTCGAAACGAGTCCCCTTGAATGCCTCTTACATCTCCTTTAAAAATCACCAAAAACGAACAGCTTTGGGTGAAATAAGCCCCAAAATCGCGGACAAGACGAGCTTAAAAACACTCTGCCCAGGTCCAATTTCCTTCTTCGCGAACGCGGTCAAACCCTCGCGTTGGCGAAGCGCAGAATCACCTTCACCAACCTTTCCTCTACACGAATGTGAAATGACCATCGCGAACGCGATGGTTCCTCCACCTAAACCTTCACGAACGCTCTCACTCCTATGTGAACGCTATAAACACCTGACCCCGAGCCCATCTGACTCAAATTCCTCTACACGATCACGAAGTCTTTCTCGTGAATGCCATGCCCTACGTCCTAACCCTCCACAAACATGAAGTCCCTATCGCGAACGCGAATGCTTAATTTCTTTCCTTCCTCAACTGCCTCTTCGTGAATGCGAGGCGCCACCCACGAGCGCGAAGGGTAAAATCTCTACAAAAGTTGGACCAATTTTCTACAACTTTTTAAACTCCAAAATGATCCGAATGATCCCCCGAAACTCACCCGAGGCCATTGGGACCTCAAATAAAGGTACCAACATATCCTAAAACCTTATTCAAACTTGCTCCAATCATCAAAACACCTCAAACAACATCGAATCACTCAAAACACATCAAATTCAAGCCTAAGTTTCTAAAATCTTCCGAAAAACGCTTTTGATAAAAAAAAACCAACCAAACCACGTCCGAATGACCTGAAATTTTGAACACACATCCCGAATGACACAACAAACCTACTGCAACTATCTTAATTCAATTCTGACCCTTGTATCAAAATCTCGCCTATCAACCAGAAATCACCAAAATATCAACTTCGCAAATTCAAGACTAAATCTACTCCGAGCCTCCAAAAACTATTCCGATCACACTCCTAAGTCATGAATCACTTCCCGAAGCTAACCGAACCATCGAAAGTCGCATCAGAGCCCTATAACACATAAGTCAACATCCTGTTGACTTTTCTAACTTAAACTTTTTTAAAAGAGACTATAAGTCTCAAATCTTAGCAAAACCATTCCGGATTTGATCTGACCAACCCCATGCCACAAAACACAGATAGCGAAGCACAAATAAGCAAAAATGAAGGAAAAGGAGCGGTAACATATGAGACAACTGGTCGGGTCCTCACACCTAAACAACTCATTTATCATCCCTACATGATACTGAAACAACTTAATATGTAAGACATTGCAATATATCCTGACCTATACTTTGAACAATATCAGGATATGACATATTTGTTTAAATTTTTGAAAGAACTAAAAATATGGATGATTTATTGGTACTTTCTTCGTCTTTGGAAGCCTTTGTTTATTACAAATGGTAGGTTTTTTTATGGAAGCATTGACATTGAATTAGAACTCTGATATTACGACTTCTCTACAATGTAAATTTTAGATTGCACACTTAGATTTAGACAATGAACATAAACCTATTGGATCACATCATCCATGGTTACAACTTCGCCTCTAGAATTTTAGAAAATGTCACGACCCTAAGACTGATCCGGACGTGATGACGCCTATCGTGAAACTACGCCAGCCAATAAAACTTTCAAATCAAACCATTATTCTCTAACAACCATCTTAAGCCATTAATGAACAAGAAATCTTATAATATAAGTTTAAATAATCAGTGCAGAAAAATAGCACTAGCCCGTCATCGAGGTGTCACAAGTTACGAGCATATACTAAGGTCTGAATAGAATGAAGAGTCTGAAAATATACAAACAAACAGTCTCAGGAAGACGAGGGAGAAGAGCAGGGCTGCAAACCTTGGGCAACTACCTTGCTAACTCTTATGACTCTGCCTTTAAGCAATCAACACCCGCTACCGGGTTAAGAAATACTTGAATCTGCACACAAAGTGCTGGGAGTAATATGAGTACGCTAACTCAGTAAGTAATAAAATAAATGAAAGTTGAGCAGTAAGAAAATACATAAACCAAATCATAATGCTACAGCAAATGCAATACATATCCAAAATAGTAAAGAAATAATTTACTTCGTAAATCAAGCTCATTTTTAGTAATACCCCTTTAAAATAACTTTCAATAGTTTCAAACAAGTCATAAAACAGTGAGTAAAACTGATATAAACATAAACATTCCCTTGGGAAAAACATGTATCATACACCGCCCCTCAGACAAAATATCAACAAAACCAGCCCCTCGGGCTACCTCACAACCACTCATAATTAACCCCTCGGGCATAACATGAATCAACCCCCCCCCCCCCCCCCCGGGGAAAAACATGGATCAAGGACAAACCCTCAGGAAACAACATGAAACAACAACCTCCATCGGGAAATATCATATTTAACACTGGGTACCTGCGCTCACTAGGGGTGTTCAGATTCAGGAGCGGCTCCTACATCCCAAGAGCTATAACAAGCCATCTCGTAGGCCCTCGGGACTTAAAGAAAATATCCAAACACATCACATAATATCATTCAAACTTGTTTCAATTTTCGGAATGCTCAAAATAACATCAAAACATCGAATCATCCTCGGTTCAAGTATAAGTATTCCAAAATTTCCAAATTCGACCAAAAAGTCTATCAAACCTCGGTAACGACCCGATCGTCTGTTCTAAGAATTTACACCCTATCCCCTATTATCTGCTTTCCCAATGTTTATTTCTACTATTTTAATTTTCCGGGATGTTCGGTTTTGAGTTTCGAATAGTTTTGGGATACTTAGTCCCTAAATGAGCGCTTAAGTGTTAGAAATTTGAGTCAAAATAGTGTGAAGACAGCCTTGGAATGTAAATATGATGGTTTCGTTAGCTCTGTTATGTGATTTCGGGCTTAGGGGAATGATCGGATTGTGCTTTGAAGGTCGGCAACTAATTTATGCTTGAAATACCAAAGATCAAAATTTTAAAGTTTCCGGTTCGATAGTGAGAATTTGATCTGAGGGTCGGAATAAAATTCTTGAAGTTGGAGTATCTCCTTAGTGTTGAATATGACATGTGTGCAAAATATCAGGTCATTCGGACGAGGTTTTATAGACTTTTTGATCGAAAGCATATTTTTAGAGTTTTGGAGTTTTTAGGCTTAAATCCATGGTTGATTCATTGTTTCGATGTTGTTTTACGTGTTTTAAGGATTGGTATAAGCTTGTGCAATGGTGTTAGACTTGTTGGTGCCTTTGGTTGATGTCTCGGGGGCCTCATGATGGTTTCAGAATGTTGTCGGAAGAATTTGGAGTTTGTTTGAGCAACTTCAGCTGCTTTTTTCTATTATAACCGCACTTGCGGTTGGGTCCAGCAGGTGCGTAGCTGAAGAAGTGTTACCGCATCTGTGTAAGTGGGGTTGCAGGTGTAGAAGGCTGAGTTTAAGTGAAATGTCATTGGTGCGACCCTTGTTCCGCAAAAGCGGGACCGCATGTGCGGTCCCATGACCGCAGAAGCAAAATAAGTTGGGCAGAAACATATAAATTCTTGCCTTTATGAATTTGAGCTATTTCACCTCTTTTCAAATGCAAAGAAGCTTGGGGAACATTCTCAAGGGAGATTTTCAGCGAATTCCATTCGGGTAAGGTCTTTGGTATCTAAACTCATTATTGGGGTGATTTTTATCATTACAAACATGAAAATTTAAGAAAAATCAATGGTAATTTGGGAGTTAGGGTTTGACTAATTAGAGACATTTGAGTGATGATTTTAGGGACCAATTGAGGTTTGATTTTTGTACTTTTGGTATGACTGAACTCATATGAGTGTGAGGATTCTGGAAATATTAATTTTACCTTATTCTAAGACGTGGGCCCGAGGGCCGTTTTGGTTATTTTACCGCATTAGCTTAGAATTTCTTTGTAGAATTGGTTACTTGAAATGTTAATTATATTACAAAATTGAATTGAATAGATTCGGGCCATTTGGAGTCGAGTACTCGTGGAAAGAGGGTGATTTCAAATTGATTTGACCTAGTTCGAGTAAGTGGCTTGTCTAACCTTGTGTGGCTGACTTTCCCTTAGGATTTGCTATATTTGATAGCTGAAATGCCTTGTACGCGAAGTGATGAGTGCGTACCTGAGCTAATGGTTGAAAATCCAATTTTCTTTATGTAATTTCAATTACTTTTCTTTTTCCTATTTTTATACTACTGGCAATTTAGGTCTATTGTCAACTTAGAAAAGCATGCTTAATTGACTTAACTGCTTACTTGCTTAAACTGCCTTAATTGCATTATGCGAAGCATGTTAGATTAGAATTACATATTTACTTGGTACAAACTTGAGCTTAATTGAGTATTCCTTGTTGTTGCTATGTGTTTTACTTTGAGACTACCGAACAGCATTCCGGGAGATCCCCTGAATGTATTTATGATTTGAGGTTAGGTGAGGGATACCGAGAGATCCCTAGAACGTATCTTGAGGTTACCAAGAGATCCCTAGAATATATTGAGGATACAGGAGGTCCTCGAGATACCAAGAGATCCATAGCATGTATTGAGGGTACTAAGAGAACCTTGGGATACCGAGAGATCCCCCGGTTATTATCCTTGAGAAGAGTGGTATTTCCTTGTGATTGTTTCTTCCTTTATTTCACTTATTGAGTTCCTTATTTTCCTGTATTAAATTCTTATCATTAGTTTTCAACTATACTGCTTATCTTATTCTTTCATACCTTATATTTTCATTTTTATCTCAGTAGGGCCCTGACCTTCCTCATTACTACCTGACCAAGGTTAGGCTTGGCACTTACTCAGTACAGCTGTGGTGTAGTCATACTCTTTCAGTGGATGTTTTTCATGTGCAAATTCAGGTACTTCAACTCAGTCCTATCACCCTTGAGGCGAGGCGACCGCTCCAGAGACTTCGAGGTAAATCTGTCGCGTTCCTAAACCGAGGAGTCCTTTTCCATTCTATCTAGTAATGATAGCCCTTCTATCTTTCTGTTGATGTAAACATTCCAGAGTTAGAGAACTTTTATTCTATTCCTAGCTTAAGATTCATGGGTTTTCGAGTTTTGGGAATATGTAATAGTTTTTGAGAGTTAATGTTGTGTATGTCGAGCAGCACTTTTAGACGTTGTTTTATTCCACTATTTTTGTTTTCAATTGTTTTCTTCTGCTAATTGATTTATTTTCCTCATTTTAGGCTTACCTAGTCGTAGAGTCTAGGTGTTGCCGCGACGGATCCTGGAGGGCAAACCGGGGTCGTCACAACCTCGTCCAAATGACCTGAAATGTTGCACACACATCACCAATGACACAATGGACCTATTCCAATTTTTATAATTCCATTCCGATCTCGATATCAAAATTTCCACTGTCGATCGGTGGATGTCAAATTTCCATTTTCACCAATTCAAGCCTATGTCTACCACGGACCTCCAAAATACATTTCGAATGTTCCCCTAGGTCCTAAATAATCTAGTGGAGCTAACCAAATCATAAAAACCAAAATCCAAGATCAAATACTAAAAAGTCAAAACTTTGTCAAACCTTTCTAATTTAACGCTTCAAACTGAGAATTATTCTTTAAAATCTATTTCGATTATCCTGAAACCAAAATCGACGATTTTCATAAGGCAGAATGCATCACACGGGGCTATTCATGTTCGAGAACTGGCGAGTGAAATGCAAAAGCTCAAAATGATCTGTCGGGTCGTTATAAAAAAAGAATAGAATGTTTAATTAAACAGGTAAATGAATAAGATGAACTTGGTAAGGACATTGTTGGACATGTTTTACAGTATTTGAATTGCTAGCAAGTTAAGTTTGAACATAAAATTCAGGTGGTTTGATTCAGAAGATGGTTATACCCGAGTAAAAATGGGAACATATTACTATATGCTTCGTGGTAGTATTACTACGTGTCTTATGAAAGTTTAATAATATTTGGGTCATTGTGGATAGGTTGACCAAGTCCAGACATTTTATACCGGTGTTGACACTTATACTTCAGAGAATTTGGCCTAGCTCTACAACCAGGAGATAAATCATCTACATGGTGTGCCTGTTTGTATCATTGCAGATCGTGACGCTCAATTTACATCTTACTTTTTTAGAGTCATTCAGTGAGAATTTGATATGCAAGTTGATCTTAGCGCGAATTTTCACTCACTGACATATGGTTAGCCCAAATGGACTACTTAGATTATTAAGGACATGCTAAGAATTTGTGTGATTGACTTTGGAGGTCATTGAGATTAGCTTTTACCATTGTCGGAGTCTCCTTACGACAGTTATCAGTCCTGCATTCAGATGACTTCGGGGCTTTGTAATTTAGACATAGTTGTTCTCCTGTTGGTTGGTTTTAGCCTGATGAGGCAAGGTTGTTGGGTACAGATTTGGTACATTATTCTTTGGATAAGATGTAATTGATCCAAAAATGACATCGGATAATGCATAGTTGGTAGAATCATTATGCGGGCAAGAGGGTTCTTACATGGCATTTATGAAGGGTGAGAAGGTATTTTTGAAATTTTCTCCCATGAAGGATGTGATAACGTTTGGAAGGAAGAGCAAGTTGAGTGTGAGGTTTAGTGGATCTTTTGAGATGCTTAAAAGAGTTCGTAACATTTCTACAATCTTTCTCTTCCTCCTATCTTATTGGTAGTACATTCGGTATTTTTATGTTTATATGCTCCGAAAGTATAATAAAGATAAGTTTTATGTTTTGGACTTCGGGATAGTGCATCTAAATGAGAATTTGGCCTATGAAGAAGAGCCGGTAGCTATTGTGGATAGCCAAGTTTAGAAGTTGATGTCAAAGGAGATCATTTTGGTGAGGGTCATTTGGAAAAGGCAATCAAACGAGGAGGCTACTTAGGCCGAGTCAGACATGCAGAGCACATATCCTCGCTTTTTCAGCAATTCAAATACACTTATAAACATAAAATTTTGTTTAAGAGGTAGAGAATGTAATGATCCGACCGATTGTTTTGAGTTATAAAATTCAATTTTCCTGTTTGATGCTTTCTGTAGACTACTTTGATTTTATATGACTTGCAAAAATGAAAAGTTTGGTTCCTAAGGGGTTCGGAAGTGAGTTAGAATACTTAGTTCCTAACTAGAAGCTTAAGATGGTAAGATTTTACCAAAGTCAGTAGTGTGGGTAAACGATCCCCTATTGGTAATTAGAAAGCTCCACGAGTTCGGTTCCGGTGTCGCCCAGAGTTGATTCGACACTTCTAATCGAAAGTTAGAATTTGAATTTAAGAAAACTTTAAATATTTGGTTCTTAGTTTTGATGTTATTTTTATTATTTTAAGCCTTTTGATAAATTTGTATAGGGTATACACACTCGTTAGGATAATTGGATGGGGTCTTGAGAGTGCTGACGTCAGTTTCAGAATAGTTTCAGAGCATTTTGGAATGTGTTGGAATTAGTAGTTTGCTAGTGCATTTTGTGAATAGTAATTACGAACCAGTGCCTCACGATCACATTGAAGGATTTGGTTGGGGGAGGTTTTATGCTTCACGATCATGTGGAGGGGTTCACGATCATATAAGGTTATCAGGCAATGAATTGCGAGCACATGAGGCACATCACGATCACATAGGTGCCAGGCCAGTTGGCCTATGCGGTCGCGTGGTCCTGTCATGATCACATAGAAGAAAATTGGCTCCAAGGGTATATTTTGTCTAGATTTCTAGACTTGGCTCATTTTTACCATTTTAGCTTTAGATATGGCAAGACGAGATTTCAAAGAGGAATTTAACCCATCTTGAGAATGAGTAGTTCTTACTTGGATTTTATCATATATATTGATTCTCCATGGAATTCCACACCTAAAATTTAGAATCAAAGAGTGAAATTTGAGATTTTGACTGAATCATAAAAGGGTGTATTTTGAGCTTTCAAATAATGACATAGACTCAAATTTAAAATCTAATCATATGTTTGGAATCGTGCGGTTATGAGTAAATGAGATCTAACCTTAGACTCGGTCTTCAACCACGAGGATCCAAATTGACTTTTTATTGAATTTGATATTTAATTTAATGATTGAAGCTTTATTATTTGGATTTGGTTTGTAAAACTTCATTTAATCTTGTTAAGTACTATTTGGTTAGATTTGGAGCTTTGGGAGGTCACATGTAGAGGGAAAGGCATTTTGGAAGGTTGAACCTTGTTCCGGATAAGATAAGTAGCTTGACTAACCTTGATTTAAGAGAAGTATTTTATAAAATAAATTTATTTCAACGTGCTACATGTTTGAAGGCGTCGTTAATGCAAGGTGACGAGCATACATGTGGACACTCAGATTATATCATGCTTGGAGTAGAAGTTGGGCTTCTTTATGTTTTGCTTACGATAATTCTTCTTGTCATGCCTTATTTATTTGTATGACTATTTAAGCAACCTTAATTATGCTAGATATTAGTGAGGCTTTTCGTGCTATATTTGACATGAAGGGCTATTTATTAGTTTTGATTATACATTGTAGTCATAGTCATACTTGTACACATGCATACATCTCTGCATGATGATATTCTTTTTTCTTATATATTTTATATTCTTATTTCTTGTTCATACACATACATTCCGACATATGTACTTTATTATGGATTGAGGTTGGCATGATGTGACATTCCGTGTAGCCATTATGATTGGGCGCATCGGTATATTTCGTAAGGTCAGATGATTGATTTATGAGATATTGATATATTATGGTGCTATTACACTCGGCATATGGATTTTGATACATCCCTCCGAAGTCGCTTAGTGGCCTACTTACCTTGGGCCATGTGTGCTCAATTGACACTAGAACTGTCAAGCAAAAGGAGTACATGTTGCTATAATGTTTGAGTATTTATCATGAATTGATAATGTAGCCTTATTTAGAGACATACATATACATGATACTCGATATATATCATCCATATATGTTGATACAGAACTCACGACTTTTGCTTGAATACAGGAACCCCAGGTCGAAAATTATTGAATACATTCACACACTCGTACTCTTCGAGATTGAAGAAAAATCGCTCATTCGCAAAGTTACTATCTACACCTAGCATCCCCAACATCGACGATATCACAAGCTGTCATCTAAGAAAATATCATTACCATTCACTCTTTACATTTCCTGCATTTCTGCATAAGGCTATTTCTGCCTTCCGAGGTTAAGCTCTATCTCCATTCTGCATAAGTCTACTTTTTGCCTTCCGAGGTTAAGCTCTACCTCCATCCTACATAAGGCTACTCATCTGCCTTTCGAGACTAAGCTTTGTCTCCACTTGCATTGCATAATGCTACTTTTCTACCGTCTGAGGTTAAGCTCTACCTCCATCCTGCATAAGGATACTCATTTGCCTTTCGAGACTAAGCTCTGTCTCCATCTGCATTGCATAAGGCTACTTTTTTGCCTTCCGAGATTAAGCTCTACCTCCATCTTGTATAAGGCTACTTATCTGCCTTTCGAGACTAAGCTTTGTCTCCATCTGCTTGCATAAGGCTACTTTTCTGCCTTTCGAGGTTAAGCTCTACCTCCATCCTACATAAGGCTACTCATCTGCCTTTCGGGACTAAGCAATGTTTCCATCTGCATTGCATACGACTACTTTTCTTCCTTCCGAGATTAAGCTCTACCTACATCCTGCATAAGGCTATTCATCTGCCTTTCGAGACTAAGCTCTGTCTCCATCCGCATTGCATAAGCCTATCTTCTGCCTTCCGATGTTAAGATCTACCTCCATCCTGGATAAGGCTGTCTATCTGCCTAATCTCGATTGAAGCCAATTCAACATTTCTACCCGTGTGAGGCCTCGTAGCCAGGGAGAACCATAGAATCGGAAGGTTATATTAGAACATCGGTGGAAAGGTCGAGAGGGCACCTAAAAATAGCTTTAGAAGCCAGATTAGGAAAGTGTTTCCCGAGTTCGAGCAAATGCAATGCGACATCCTATTTTCTATTTCCATTCTGCCTTCACCATGCCTACCCTGTAAAAAGATTCTCCAACTGATGATTTTTAAGTTTCGGATGTGAAGGCTTAGGCTTCCATTTTTGTTCTAGGTTTTCTTTATTCGCCGGGGCGCTCAGTTCCTTCCTGTTCCCAGAGCTGAGGCATTGTAGTGCAGCTCCTGCTGAAGGCTGCTTTGTTTGGGAAGACGTGCTCTTGTTGTTTTCTTGCTGCTGCGGCTGGACTAAGCATTGTCTCCATCCTGCATGGTTGAAATATCGCCACTTTTATTTTTCGAACGGCTGAAATATTGCCACTTGCATTTTAAATTCTTGCTCTGGCTGAAAGATCGCCACCCTTGCATTCATTTGGCCGAAAGATTGCCACCTATTTATGGGCTGAAAAAAATTGGCAACTTATTCAAAGGCATCACAGTTCATAGGCAGCATCTGCATAGCTCGAGAATATCATTTCATGGTCTAGGAATCTTTACTTTTATGCTCTTCATGGCCGAGGACATCATAGTCCGAGGACGTCATCTTAACCGTCCGAAGACAGCATTCATGATCTAACGGGAACTTGCATCATGTTTAAATCATGCACAATATACACTATGTCTCTTATTTACAGGTACATTGGCTAGCAAACGGCCGTCTCAGCGGGAGCGCTCCCGCTCTGATTCTCCGCAACCTGTTCAATTTCACAGCCTTTCTCAAACTAGACAATCACGTCCACTTTTATTTTTTTTTTTAAATTCCCATCATTTTTACTAAACTACATACGGCTCGATTCCCGTAAAATCAGGGATATGTAGGCAGCTCAGAAACCAGAGCATGATCTAAGTTCTTCCACAATCGCTGTTTCCAGTCAAAATTGGCCATCTTATCTTTACCCAACAATTCTTTCATCCTCCCCGAGTAAAGAGGGGCATCTATTGATACCCAAATTTTTCTATGTATTTTTAATACTCCAAATACTTTTAAAATAGCATGTATATCTATATATAAGCTTACCCAAGAGTTTTGGTATTTTTCTTAATTTTTTGGAGATTTTGGAATCAAGTTATTGTCTATTTTTAACAATATAAAACCCTAATGATTATTCCTAAATTGTCCTTTTTGTGAGCCATTTATTTTTTTCACCCTTACATTTGCACCAAATATAATTAAGGTAATTTTTGCATATTTTTATAAATTTATTGGATATTTTTAAGCTAAATTGTTCAAAATTGCAATTCTCGACTATTTTATAGTTAACTGCGTTTTATAATTATAAAATTATTTCAGATATTATTAGATTAATATATATATATATATATATATATATATATATATATATATATATATATATATATATATATATATATATATATATATATATATATATATATATATATATATTACTAATTAGTTCAGTACTTTTAACCTGTTTTTAAATTATTTTTAACTATTTAAATTAATTAAAAAGGGAGAAAGTGACTATTTAAAAGTTGGCCCCTTTTCATTTCAACTTTAGCCACATTTGAACCCAATTTTAAACCCCAATTCCGCCCAATTAAAATGGCCCAATTATCCGACCCATTAACCCAATTTCAAACCCACCCGGCCGTCCTTTTAATCTAGGCCGTTGATCATTTTGATCAACGGCCACGATTCTCTCTTTTCTTTTTAATTCACCAACCCACCCTAACCCAAGTCATTTATCCAAAATTTCCACCCCTAGAATCCCTTCGTCTCTCAAACTCTCTCTAACCCTCTCCGAAACCCTAGCCCTACTCCGCCGGTTTCCACCTTGTTTCACCAGAATGTATGACATCCCAAGCCCTGAGTGGCCTATACTCACCCTTATGTGCCATCATACCCCTGTTACTTGAAGATTCAAGGTTCGAACTTGAAGGACTCCACTCAGATCTCCGCCGATTCGAGTGTTACGGCCATCTCCAGCTCGACTCTAACATATCCTAGACCTATGAGTCTATCTCTGACTCATTCGAATCGGAGCAAACCCTTTTTCAGGCCTTTCTCGCTTCTAAGGTTTTTCTGAAACCCTAGCCTTTCGAAGTTATCCTAATTTCTATAGATCTTCTCCATATCTGTGTTTAGTTTAGAGTTTTCAAACAATTTCCCTAAGTTTCTCTTTAAATTTTTTATTTCAAAGCTGTTCATCTTCTCCTACTTAGGGTTTCTTTGATTTTACTTGTTCTACTATGATTCTTATGTGTTACCCGTAATGTATTTTCCCTACTGTGTCTCCTATGTGTTTCTACTATGATTCGTATGTGTTCTCTTCTACCATGCTATCTTCTACCATCACTCTGTGAGTTCTTTTTCAGTGTTTTGTTCCCTTATCATGGTCTCCTAAAATTTTAAGGTTCTAAGTTCCTTTGGGTTCTCTGACTTTACTTTTGCCTAATTTGCCTGCTTTCATCTTTACACATGTTTAATGGCGAAAATCCTAAATTTGGGGGTTTTCATACCACTTGTATGTGACTTGTTTATTTCTCATCCTTGAACTAGTTTGATTTCAAAACCTAATTTTTGAACTCATCTTTGTTTCTCCATGTGATTCTGACTCTTGCTAAGCTTTGCAAGACCTTTTCCCAGACTTTTTGAATTCTATCTGATATTACCTCTTACCTAATAATCCCCAACTCACTGATTTTTTGTTGCATGACACTTTGTTTTTTAATCTGGCCTCGCATATTCAAAATTATACACTCTTTATATGTAGATTTTCCTCTCAGAATAACCTCTAATTTTGAAGATTGATTTCAGACTGCCATTGTGTGAACTTGATTGATTCTTTCCCTATCAAAATTGAACTTCCGATTCCCTTATTTTCTGACTTGGTTCATTAATTATTTCGAATCTTTGATTCTCTTATTTACTATGTACTAGTTTATTTACTTCTTGCCTTATTAACTTAACCGTGTGTTTCAAAACTTTCCCCTATGTATTTACCCCTTATTTGCGTGATGTGCATGATATGTTACTTGATTTTCTTTCTTTAAATAACTTCTGCGCTTTTACCGTTCAAATTTGAACTCCTTAATTAAAGGAATTCCCTTCTACTGATTGGGTTTTACTGATACTTGATTATTTTCTTGTCTTGCTTACATGCCTGATTTCAAAGTAAAAATACATGCTCCTCTTTTGACATAAGACAACAGTTCGACACAGATATCTCCATCTTGAAATATTCTTTACTCTCTACTCTTTACTACTACTACTACTACTACTACTACTACTACTACTACTACTACTACTACTACTACTACTCTCTATTTTCTCTACTACTACTGAGCACTCTGCTCCTTTATCTCCTGCTGTCAGAATCTCCTAGAGTTCCTCTGTACTCCCAAGTACTTGTTAAAGTTCCTTGAGTTTGTTCATGTTGACTTCCTGGCTGTTTGTTTGTTGTTGCTATTCTGTTATTCTAAAACTTGCAACTGGTATGTTCTCCTAGTTAAATAGCACCCTCTTTATTATGTGTTCACTTCTCCTCTTCTACACTTCTTTCCTTGTGTGTTTAATTATACTTTCCTGCATTATGTGATTACATTCAAGCATGCTACGGCTCTTTATGTCTTCAATTTTTTATTGATTTTAATCCCTTCCCCCTATTCCCTTTGTATGTGAGTATTGTCATGAACCACAGCAGCACTTTGAATTGATGTCTGTCATCCAGAACTAGACTCCCTTGGCTCTTTAATCAATTGCTTTCCCATTCCCTCTCCCTTTTATGTACTGAGCATTAATTTGGGTTTGTTGGTGTCCTAATCACCATTCACACTTAAGTTTGACTCTCTAAGAGTCTGCTCTTATTTGTTTTAATCTTAGTAAGGGGTTAGGGGTGTGGCAGTCTATACCATGGCTGAGTATGACCACCTCCTGATGTGGTTCTTCCCTCACTTTTCACTTATTCCTAGTTCTTAAGTTCTACCCCCATTTAGTAAGCCATGCTAAGAGACCCTGGAGTTCCCTCTGAACTTGGATGCTTGAGGGCTGGTAATTCCACACTTGCACAACTCTGCTACAATATTCACTCTTCAGAGTGTAAGCATTGCATGGGCTCTTGAAGATCCTTGGAACTTTGAAACATTCTGAATACGAGAAGGCCTTGGAATCTGGAATCCGGATTCTGTATTTGTTGGAACACATGTATTGGATATTGAGATTGTATTAGGAAGTTTGGATCTAGTTATGGGCTATGATGTATTTTTTACCTTTTTTCTTCTTATTATGTAGTAACTTTGTAAAATTAAATCGGGGAGTATATTAGTAAAGGGTATGGGAGGGGTTTTATTTTATTGCATATGTTAAAGGGTAGATACCATGCTTATAGGATCAATATTGTTGTGTAATTACTTAGATACCATGCTCATAGAATTCATGTTGCAATTTAATCGTTTAGATATCATGCATAAAGGGTTTTAATGTTCGAACTCGAACAATTAGATATCATGCCCACAGGTTTAACACTTTAAATCTCCTAGAGATCATGTCTATAGGCTTTGCACTCTTTTTCAAGCATATAGAAATCATGCCTATAGAAGTGCAAATAGTAGGGTAATCCAGTACTCGCCTTCCTTAAGCGCTTAAAAATAGTAATGAGCCAATAAAACCAAAGTAGATATCCTGCCTATAGGATCTCAAGTTCGCTTAACGTTACATAAGTAGTAATCTGGCAATTATTTTCAACGTTTTCAACAAAATTTGTCCAAACCTGTTTGCAACTTTAAAAACTTGTGTTTCTGTATCTAAAATCATTTTTCCAACTCTCTGTCTGAACTTTTATTCATGAAGTTACTTTCAAAAGAGTTTTTAAACCCCTTCTTCCTTCTATAGCTCTTACTTCTGAAAAGACTATTGTACATTTCCTTAAATAGTTCTGTCGATTTTCGAAACCTTTCTGAACTTCTACAATTTCCAAGCTTGTGCTTTTCAAAACTTTTCTACATTAGGCCCTTAATCAACAATTCGTTAAAATACTAAATTCCTAACAATTGGATCCAAGTTTCCTTATGTAGAGCTTTTATCAAATCCTATATGTTAAACTGGTCCGTCCGCCGCTTAAGTTTTAATATAAGACCAAACGAGTATGTATAAGGCATGCTAAACTAAGTGTTACCTGATTTACGGGGTTTTATGTGAGCCTTTCATGATTGTTTGTCAATCCCCTTACTTGTTATTTGTTTTGGTTGTCCAAACTAGTATTTTGTCCTTTTAAACCCCATATATGCCTCTACCTCTTTCGTTCCCTTTAAGATTAGAAGTCCTAATACCCCGGGACTGATAGGTTAGGACGGGTACTAGCATGCAATAAGTAAAACAAGACTAATTGCTTTTAGATACCTTAACGGGGTGGGAAGGGCAGAATATGGATATGATGACTGGTGCGCTAATATCTCGCGTGAGAATGATTGCAGGGTATTGCACTAAAGTGATCCACATTATATTTAAACCTTGGACCCCTTTGCTTGTTTATTCCCACTCTTCTTAAAGTCACAATTAAACACGGCCGGGAACCACACTAGTGGATCTTGAGGGGTGCCTAACACCTTCCCCTCGAGATAATCTCAAGCCCTTACCCAAACTCTGGTTTTCTTTCAAAACCTTGTTTTTTTATTTAAGTGTCCTAATGCACTATAATCATTATGTGGAAACTCTCCAAAATCCATAACCCGATTCCTCAAAAGGGAATAAGAGTTGTTTTGTCCATAATGTCATAAACTCGATTTTGCTCATTTTTTGGGGTGGGTGAAAAATGGGGCATTGAAAGATGGTATAAAAGGTGTTGGTGACCCTACATTTATTGAAAAAAGAGCGTCCAAACTTTAGTATGGAATAAACAGTACAACACAAGAACGAGATGTGACAGCCTCTTTCCCTTTTATCGCATGAGGATTGGCATCTAGCTGCTTGGACACGTCTTGTGGGCCCCCAATGCATCTCTAGGGGGGAGTATCTTCGCTTATAAAGACCTTGGATGACGCCCGATCTGGGAAAGGCATCGATAAATCTCGAGGGAAGCGGCCTAACCGAGATCCCATGACTTTGGGATTTACTCTTCAAAGCATTATGCGAAGGGAGAATTAGTCCCCTGCTTTCCCCGGGCACAGATAGTCTCAGCATTTCATAGAGAGAAATGATAAGAAATGTTTTTGATGCTTTTCCTTGTAGGATCCAGTTATGACATTATGGTGATGGCGCAGCCTCCCTTCACAGAAATCGAGGCGTTTCTCCCTCCTACTTCATTAGGACCATTAGAAGTATCGTGGCTTCTTGCTCCTCGAAGTTGCATTATTGTACCATTTTTTCATTTTGTTGCTATTGTTTTGGCTTCCATGATTGCATTAATTACACCTGCTATATCGTTTCTCGAGGGTGGTAATAGCTTCGTCGGTTACTCTTCTTTCCCCTTATATATATGAAGTTTCTTTGTGATCAGTTCCTCAGTCAAATCTCCCCTCAATATCTATTCTTATTGTCTCTCCTGCCATTTTTCCAGCTTTAGTCGCTCTGTAATGATTGAAGCCTATGTCCTCGAGATCCTATGTTGGGCATGCCATGGGCCAACTCTCGATCTTTCTTCGGCGGGAAAGGCTTGTCTTGCGATTCTGCTGCTGTTGCTATTCCCGTTGGCTTGGTACGGCGATATGGGAGGTTGACTTCCTTCAACTTTGAAGAAAATTTGGATATCCACCTCTGCTCAAGAGGGGGCTCGGAATATACTGTTTACCTCCTCCCTCGGCTTGGTGCGTTGCACCAATTTTGGATTCCTGGGGGTGTGGCGATTGTCCCCGTTGATGGTTTCTTTCTGAGCTGGGGCAGTGCCTCAAGAAGTTGTCTGGCGGATCTCTTGGCAGTCTGATTTTTCCCCCAGCCCCTTCTTATCTCCTTCCCTTACATCTATTCCTTTAGAAGATGCCATTATAAGAAATTTAGGTAGGGTCCCGGAGGGCCTCGAACTCAAAAGATATTGTCTCTGAGGTCATAAGCCCGAGGGGACAACGATAGAGATGTCGCAAAAGAGTAGGCTAGACCCTTGGGTTTCTTTTGTATGCATATCTTCAAATTGTTCTTCTGCGTAATGATCCTCTCGCGGTTCTTTGTGTCACATGTAAGGACCAGGGCTATTTGTTTATGTATTTCTCAAGATATGAATAATTTCTTTTTATATTTCTGCTTTGCCATTGAATTGTTTTTATGCTTTTCGAGGCTTCTCGGGCATTTTCTACTGCTCGCGGACTATCGTCATCTGACTTGAGCTTCGATAGGTCTGGGCTACCAGGCTCTCCAAAGGGTTTGGAGGTTTGCTAAATTTTGGTGCTTTCAGGGACGTTATCTCAGGCGAGGGCTGCCTTTAGGTACCCGAGAGCATCTGTCAACCTCGACGTGGATAACCCTCTTCAGGATGCATGAGGTGAACGAAGTTTTATTTGTATTGGGTTCTTTTTCTGGCCTTTGTGGAGCTTCGGCCAGAAGATTCAGCTTCGCGTAGGATTCTCCGTTCTCCAAGAATAGGATTAGTACATTGAGCCGCTAAATATTCTACTGCAAAGGTGAGGGCGATGACTTCGGACCTTGCGACGGCCATCAATAGGAGGCTCGTTCGAGGGCTGGCGGGCTGAGGGACATTGACAGCTTTCCAAATATGGCTCTTGGGATGAGATCTGCCAGTGATTGGGTCGCCCTGATCGTAGCTCGGAGGTCATTCTATACGAGTGCTCATAAAAACTTTGTTGCATCTGCTGGACGTCTCCTCCAGATGGAGGCCTTTTTGCGCTAACCTCGTCGAAGTGAAGGCTTTGCCGGCCTTTAGGAGCTTTACTTTTCCATGATGGGGGCTTTCGAGGCTGGCTTTCATGCCGTCTGAAGATATGGTGCCAAAGACTAGCATTCTTGGTTGTTGTTGCATCCTTAGAGGTTGTTGGGTCCTACCTTTAATGGATGTTTTATTCGGAGGGGGCGAAGACCGATTTTTGGAGATTTGTTCTTCTGGGCAAAGGTACCACGACTTTGGTACCCTTGTCACTTGTCTGTGAGGGCGAAAGGATGTCACTTTGTCAGCATGCCTTGTGTTCCGCCAAATCTGTCTTTGATGACGACGAATTTCAGCAGTTGTTCTTTCCTTTCTCAGTTGTGGGAGTCTATCATTATTGGGTGGTTCCTTGGGGGTGCGAATGCGCCTTCTCTCGTGGCTGTAGGTTGCCAATCAAGCACTGTCAATGATGATATATGTGGTGCGTCTGAGTCTTTTATCATGGCAAGGCTACGTTACTCTCCTGGGGGGAACGTGTTGACTATGTCGGGTGCCTCTAGAGCCCATTATATTCGAGGATAAGCTCGAAATATAGGAGTTATTTGATGGAGCATGTAGCTTTAGTGACGCGTGCTTCACGTCTTCTATCATTCGGCGGGCCTCCTTCCTATCAGCAGCACAAAAAGGTGAAGGTTTTTTGAAGTACCTTATGGGCGATGATAGTCTCTTCAGAACTTCTTGCAGGGAGTTGAGGATTTAAGCGCAGGCTTTGAGTTTCGGAGGAGATAAGCGTCTTGGGTAGGACCCCTACCTTCGAGTCCTAACCTTACCTGAATTGTGACATTGCCAAGGTTTGGGCGAATATGATAGAGGAACTCGAATCTAATCTCCTTGCAGGTTAGGATGGAGACAACTGATGCCCGAGCGGAAGTGGCTCTTAAGCCAAACCAGGGCTGATTGCAGGATGGAGGTTGCATAAAAGAAGCTTCTAACGCTTAATCTGAGTTGAGGCGAGCCTTTGATTGTGAGAAAAGGATCGAGGAATATGTGTGCTGCCTACCACAGAGAGAGGTATTCAATGAGGCTAGGGCAAGGGGCGTCATTTTCTTCGAAGGAATTGGCCCAAGCGGGGGCTGATAAAGGTGGAGCTAGGTCATTCTCTGTGGACATTGCAAATGGTGATCTTGGCGATTTGTAGCCCTTTGGCGCAAAAATAGGGGTTCCCTTGCTTTGTTACTTTTTTTTGCCGCGCATGGCACGCTTGTAGGTAGAGAATGTTTTCTTTTCCTATATGTGATATAAGAAGAACTTTTAAAGCCTTTATTCCTTTCGTAACTTTTTTCTGTCGTTGCTTTCGATCATGTAGGTTGGTTTTGGAATTAGTCCTAGAGTCGTGACATGGCTTGAGCTTTGTTTGGCCTTCCAGATCTTATCCGCCTTTATTAGCTATGGGTGATGGCCCTTTGTGCTCCTAAACTGAAGCAGTTTCATGGATACGCGGCTTGGAGACCTACCTCGACCATCGATAGTCGTCTTTTGGCCGTCCCTTTAGGAATATTTGTGGTTGGATCGCCTTCGAGTTCAGTCTCTGGTATCTCGAGATACACCAGGCGAAGATATTTTTTCTTGTGGATAATCCGAAATAGTTTTTCAGTTGGGTGGCCCAATTTGTCGAAGGGCGACTACGAATATGTTTCTCTGTGGCCTGCGAAGAGGAGTATTATGTGTGTGCTGGTGCAGGAGGATCCTCTTCCAGGAAGAATTGGCTCAGGCCAGGAGGACAATCACGGAGCTTGGTTGTCATTTCTAAGGCCGTAGAGGGTGAATTCCGACAAGTTGTACTCCTTTCGGCACGGCGCATAGATTTTACCATTTTTTCTTATTTGTTTCCGACATGGTCCAAGGGTGCATCTAGATGGATAAGGTGTCTTTCGTACATGATATAAGTATATAAGAAGGGGTTTGGAGTTTCGCTTTTTTGATACCTTTATTGCTTTAGGTCGGGCGGGCTGGTTCTGGTGTATGGTCGGGCCTTCGTACGTCCAGTTTTGGTCAGATGTGTTGGGGCTTCACGTGTTTAGCCTAGCCATTTCGAGTTAATTCCTTTGAGTAGGGCCTTGGTTCGAACCTTCTCGAATCTTCTATCGTCCCGACCCTTCTTGGGCCTAGGCTCCGAGTTATGTTGCTGCTCGAGCTTTATTAGTCTCTGAGTGTTTCTTGTTTGTACCGTCGGCCGACAATGATATTACTTTTACTTTTTAAATGTATCTGTGGCTTAAATCCCTTTTGTCCTAGTTCCCGAGCCGTGCTGCAACTCAAGATAAATTTAGCATTTGGCCTTTCGTGATACTCTAACCGGCATGTTGGTATTCCGCCGTGCCCTTAGGCTTTTTGTGATTATTGTGCTCAGTCTCCAAGTCGTGTTGTGGCTTGAGCCGCAATCAACCCTCAAATCATCATTGAGTTTCTGGCCGCTGATAGGTGCATTTGTGCTTTTAGGCATTTTGCGATTGATTTATCCTCGAGTTCAATCTTCGAGTCGGGATCTGACTCGATCTTGACTTACCATTTATCCAGTTTGGACTGGTGATGATGATTCTTACTTTTTGCCCTTGGCCATTTGGTGATTTTCCAAATCCAGTCTCCGAGTCGTGTTTCGGTTCGAGCTGTAGTTTACCTTTTAATCTTTTCCGGGTTTCCGGTTGGTGATAATAGTAGCGATGTCACGCCCTTGGGCATGCTATGATTTTCGGATCCAGTCTCCGAGTCGCATTGCGACTTGAGCTGTAATCGACTCTCAAACATTTTTTGGCCAATGATCGTGATTTTTTTGCTGCTTCGTCCTTGAGACCTTTTAGTTTGAGGCATAGAGGATCCGCTTATTTAACTATTTTGGATCCGCTCTCCGAATTAGAGTATGATTCGAGCTTACTTTAATCCTCAAGTTTTAAATTTTCAAGCTGGCGACAATGTCTCTTACAATACATTATCGTAGAAACCTTTTGATGTGAGGCCCCGAGGCGTCATTAGCCGATGACAATGGCACTTACGATGTTTGGTTGTAGAGAACTTTTGATATGAGGCTCGAAGGCTCTCTGTAGGCTTTTTTTTCCTCTCATTAAGGTTTTATTAAATAGGTTTGCCTGACCCGTCGTCGGTACTAAAAGAACCTCAGTTTCAAGTCGTAGTCGGCAATGTTTTGTGCACCTCGGAAGGTTAATTGCTTATAGGTCGAGAAGATTGACACCTTTGTGATTTTGGAGCCGGCATGGTCGGGACTCGTGTTTTTTTCCTGTTGAGGGAAACCTTTTTTAACCCGGTTTTCCAAAGTAGATTCGGAGGATTTTTTAGCGACAGTTGGGCATCCCCGAGTTGTGTTTCTGGGATGTAGCAGCCGTTATGACTGGAGATGTGCATTTGGATGGAGCTATTTTTGATCCCGAGAAGCGTTTCTAGTCGTCTACACCGAGGGTGTGCCCTTTAGGGATACTTACAAATGCAACGTATAGCCTAGACTGCGAGATTTTTCATGGTTGTTTATGTCTTATAGTTTTTCATGCCTGTTGAGGTCTTACAATGAACAGAGAATAGATCTGGTTGTGCCGAGGCTGCCCGTTAGGGTCTTACAATTTTGGATTTTCTAGTGTGTGGCAATTGGAGATGATTTTCCAAAATACATTGTCCTGCTCGAGCTTGGAGATAGCTTTTTGCGGGCTTGTAGTTGCATTTGCGAGGGCTTTCTGAGCCCGGAGTTCCCACCCGAGGTGGGGACGATGTTTATTCATTTCAAGTCTCCGAGTGTTTCAGGATGTATTTAATGGAGAGGTTATTATCGGGAATATGTTGCGCTTTGTTTCTCTTCTGGAGAGTAAGTTATTGGAGATACATTCTAGCCCCTTGATGTGATATATGTGCTACCGCGCGAAAAAGATCAGTTCTTAGGCCAAGCCGGGTTTTTCTGCTTATTTTCAAGCTACCTTACTCTTGATTAGGAGCCTTTCTCCTTCTTCATAAAAATAAGGGGGGGTTTTTTTATTGCCAGATAGAATGATACATCTCCTCTTTCTAGCGAGGTTCGTCTATATCGATCATTTTGGTCTGGTACATTATTTCCCGGTAGGGACTTTGTTCGGCGTTCCCATGAGTCCCATGGATTTCAGGGGGAATGCCCCTAGCTGTTTTGGATATTGGTAGTAAATATGGCTTCGAGCGATTTTATGGAGTCTCTCCTCTGGTAGCTCCGCGGGCATTGCCTTAATAAAGACTTTGCTGGTAAAAATCCTTTTTCTTTTTGGGATAGAAAACTCGGCCCAAGGAAAAGAGTGCAACGGGCTCACCTTTTTTTAGGGATGTCAATGTCTTCCGATGGTGCCACTGTCCTGATATCTTTGGTCGAGTGCCTGCACGGAGGGTTAATTTCTATTTTGAAAATAAAATAAAGGAAACGGCGGTACCTTGGGACGGGATACATAGGCGGTGTTTCGGAGATGATTTTTTAAATTTGCTCGATATCGGGTATGCAGTGCAGATTCTTGCTTTTTTGTTATACCTACCATGACTGGTGTCGATGCCTGATTTGCCCGTGGGTTTATTTCGGAGGCGGCGATACCGGGGCCGATGGTGCATCGTGTATCGTAAATATTTCCCTTGCCGCGTGTTGTTCCCCGTATATTGTTTTAATTCTGTCTTTCATTGGATATTTTATCATCTGGTGAAGGGTGGATGGTACTTCCCTCATGCAATGTATCCACGATCGTCCGAACAAGTCATTATACCTCATGTCTCCCTCGATGACATGGAACTTGGTGATTTGGATCGTCCCAGACACGGTGATGGGGATGACGATTTCACCCTTCGTTGTTTGCTCCCCATGCTGAACCCGTTGAGGACTCGAGCGTGGGAATGATCTATTTAGTCATGCCGATATGCTCTAACAACCCTTGATCTGATAATATTGGTCGAGCTACCTGGATCCACGAGTACACGTTTTATCATAAAAGAATTCACAAGGAACGAAATTGCCAGGGCGTCGTTGTGGGGTTGAGATAGGGCCTCTATGTCTTCTTCACTGAAGGTAAGGGCTTCCTCGGTGATGTATACTAGATTAAATTTCTCTTTAGTGAAGGATATTTTGGTTTTCCACATCATGGGTTCCTGCGAGGTATCGGTGCCCCCTATGATCATGTGAATGACGTGTTGCGGTTCGTTCACTTTGTTCTTCTTGATCCCCCTCCTATCTACAAACTGATTATTGGCCTGATCGTTGAGGAATTCCACGAGGTGCCGTCTGCAGAGTAGCCAAGGTACTTCTTCTCGTAGTTGATGGCAATCCTTAGTCTGGTGACTGTGCATATTGTGGAATTATCAATCCAAGTTGTAATTTTTCTGTGACGGGTCTTTTTTTGGGGGGAGGGGGGTGCAATCCACTAGGCAAGTTCCTAGGGTTAGTTTTCATTAATAAAAAGAAATTGAAAATTACAACAAATAGGAAAAATAAGATAAGGGGGGACTTGCACCAGTATTGTTACCTATATAACAATAACCGGCGTAAACCTTACCTTATTAATCCTATTGAGGCCAGTAAAAGCCTTAAGATCTAACAAGCCTGAAAAAGAATGAAGTAGTAAGAATAAAGAAAAGTATGATCATCACAGAGTTTATCACATGCTCTGTGATGATAGTACATATAATAATACAAATGTGATGGAAAATTAAAATTTCTCAATATGGCTTCAAACTTCACGCTTTGTTCCTCGATCGATTGGGCTTTGTAAGAAATGTTTGCTTGACCCGTTTTTGTTTTACGTTTCTCATTGGGGGTGTCCTTGTTTGCGTCTACACACACCCTGTCGTCCCAACTTATATCCCTTTCACGAGACTTCTTACTTGTTTTACTATGCATTGGTGACAAATCACCTTTTCTTGACGCATCTGCCCAGCATTGCGTTAAGATATCCTCTTCCTGCCCTTCTTCATATATATGTCTTCCTACCCTCGCATCCAGTAGTTGTCTATTCTGTAGATTGATTTCTGGAGTTGTTGATAGGAGCTGGTGCTGCCCCGTTTGTAAACATGACACTGTTTTGTTATCAGGAGAAGGAAAATTAGTCATTGCATCCAACATTTTCCTCTCCTCCAAAGTAGTGATTGACTTTTTACAATCTGATCTGGGCAGTTGTCGGAAGTGACGTTGCGTTTCAATTAGCAGCTGAAGTTTCACCTGGTTTTGTAGTATTTCTGAGAACAAATATTGGAGCATTATGGTTCAAGTTGCTGATTGTGTTTGCTGCAGGTTGCAGATTTGCAGGATAATTGATTATCGCTGCTTTCTTTTTGGCATGTACTGAGCATCAATGTCCTCTCCTTCACTGTCATCATCAAACTCTTGGGCGTTGCCTGAAGATGAATAACCAGCTAGTCCTTCTCCCAATCCCTCCTCATTGTCATAATCTCACTGGTCTTTCCACAGTTTAGATTTAACGACCATGTTTGTCATCTTAGCTTGAATTACTTGTTTGTTTTTTCCAGTGGAGGTTGATGGATCTCCATGATCTTTGCTAATTGTCTCCTCATGTGTACCGTAGGACGGGATGGTTGGAGAAATATGATCCTTGGCCATTTGCAATTTTTCTCCATTCAAGATTCAATCGTCAATATTGAAGTTTGAAAGTGCAGCAAACGAGTTTGAGTTTGCATGAATAGCTAGATTCTTGTCAGCGATATGCATTTTGTTTTTGGATTTTAGAGTTTCTTTTCTGTTGGACATCGATGACCAGTCATTTGCATTATGTTGAGCAGCTTCAATTGTATGTTGAGTAGCATCCGTAGGCTCAATTCTGGGCCATTTTTCATCCCAGATTTTGCTGATAGCGAACATGATGTCTGATAGGTCGATGCTTAAAATTATATTCCGATATATGGGGTGCGTTGGTTGGTGCCATATTTTTGTCAAACCTGGCTTATTTGATGATCCCCCGAGGATCCTACTCCCGATCCATTCCCCGGTCATTGCGGGGTAGGTTGAGCCTTGGGGCGTTCCTCTTGTCTTCGAGGTATGGTTGGTACCTTTCTTTGATTGGTTTTGCCTCTTTTTCCAGGAGTCTATTTGGTACACCGAGCCCGAAAGGTCCCCCAGCTGGTCATCCTCCGCCCAGATCTTCGATTGGTACCGGTTGTGGATATCGGACCAAGTTACAGCCGGGTACTCGATCAGATTCTGCTTTAGCTATTTCGAAGCCATGGAGATCCGTTCGTTCAGGCCTTGGGTGAAGGCCCGAACTGCCCAATCGTCGAAGACTGGTGGTAGATCCATCCTCTCTATTTGGAATCGGGACAGAAATTCCTGCAGCATCTCGTTCTCCCTCTCCTCTATCTTAAAAACGTCAGACTTCCTCGTTGCCACTTTAATGGCTACGGCTTGTGCTTTCACGAAAGAATCTGCTAACATGGTGAACGAATCTTTTGAGTCGGGAGCCAGGTTCTGGTACTATATTATGGCCCCCTTTGAAAGTGTTTCTCCGAATGTTTTCAGCAGTACGGATTCAATCGCAACGCTCTTTATGTTGTTACCTTTCACTGCGCAAGTGTACACGATGACGTGTTTGTTGGGGTCGGTAGTGAAGTTGTACTTAGGGAGCTCCGTCATCCTGAAGTTTAACGAGATAGGTTTCGGGGCTTCTTCTTAAGGGAATGGCATTTGGATGAATTTCCTTTTGTCCAACCCTTTAAGGACCGGAGGAGGGCCCGATATCTGATGAACCCTAGAGTTATAGGCTCAACCCTTTTATCATTGGTTGTGATCATCTGTTATCCTGACTTGATTCTTTTGGTGAGGTCCCCGAGCATTTTATGATAGCGAGATCAGCCACAGACCCATTGTTGCTTGACCTTTCGAGTACCTGTTCGGCCGGGGGGCTGTATGAGGTACTACCATGTTGGGGTTCTCGGGTGGCTTTGCAGTTGAGCGATGGCTAGCTATTGTGCCTGAAACATTTCAAAAATAACATCAAGACTAACTTCTTAATCTTCCAAGCCCGGGGTTTTTTGTGCTTCCTGTTGGTCATCATCTTGTAGGATCCTGTTGTCGCAAGAAGTTTCGCCCACTTGCTGAGCGTCCTGTGAAAATTCTTCCACCAGGATTGGCTGGGGAACGGTGTCAAGATCCTGTGGGCCTGCTCCAGTGGCCAGGATAGCCACGACGTTTTTCCCATGGTCTTCGAGGTTATTATTCTCAACTCTATTTATCTAGCCGGATATTTCCACATGCAACCAAAAGATCTTGAGCAAGAAAATGTGTGAAAGGTATCGTGCGTTTGAGCGACAAAATTAGAAAGAAAATAATCACTATTATATTTATCCCCACAGTGGGTGCCAAACTGTTTATCGTGAAAATGGTAACAACAAATAAATCAGTAAATGGGATTCTAAAAATTTGTGATCTATTCTCAAGCTAGTTTGAGTAGTGCTGAAACATGAAGTAAAGCGATAGAGATTGAGTTAAACAAAGCTATAATCAAACCAATAAAGGGACGTTCCCCGGGCGCAAAGCCAGCCAATGGGTACCTCGAAGCCGAGCCTCGAGCTTATCTCGTGCTAATAAAGGATAATCGGGAAAGGGATAACAAGTAAAAATACAGTTGAACCAAGCTCAATACTACCAATATTGAGCAAAATAATGAAGAACAATCAAAGAAAATAATAAAGTGTTGAAGCAACCTCGAGGTCGACGGAGACAAACATCTTGGAAGAAACAGAGAGATGGAGAGAGAGAGAGAGTATTGTTGCTTTTACTTAAGCTAATTGGAGAGATGGGCTACAAGGTGTTGGTGACCCTTCTTTAATAGAGAAAAGGAGATTTCAAACTTTAGTATGGAATAAATAGTACAACAAAAGAACGAGATGTGACAGCCCGTTTCCTTTGTGTCGTGAGGATTGGCGTTGAGATGCTTGGACAAGTCTTGTAGGCCCCCGATGAATCTCTCAGAAGGGTCAGGGGCTATCTTCCCACATTAGGACCTTGGTCGATGCCTGATCTGGGCAAGGCATCGATAAATCTAGAGGGATGTGGCCAAATCGAGATCCCATGACTTCGGGATTTACTCTTCGAAGAATTATGTCGAGGGAAAATCGGTCCCCTGATTTCCGCACACAATATTGTTAGTATTTACTTATATTGTCGTATTCTATACTATTTTACCTTATTTTTAATCTATAATCAGTAGGACCCTGACCTTCCTCGTAACTACCTGACCGAGGTTAGGCTCTGCGCTTATTGAGTATCGTTTGTTGTGTACTCATGCCCTTCCTGCGCATGTTTTTCATGTGCAGATCTAGGTTCTTCCGCTTAGCCATACAATCAGTGAGGTAGGGCAATTCTTCAGAAACTTCGAGGTATATCTGTCGCATTCGTAGATCGATGAGTCCCTCTCTATTCTCTTTTGTAGTTATAGCCCTTCTGTATTTCTTTTGATTTTAACATTCTAGAGGTAGAGCACTATGTAGGATCCATAGCTTGTGATTTCATAAGGTTCTGGATTTTGGGAGTTGTTTTAGTTTTGAGAGTTTGTATTTTATATGCCGAGCGGCATCGTAAATGTTTTCATTATGTTCATCCGCAGTTTCTGCTAGGTGTCATCAGGATAGCTCACGGAGGGCAAATTAGGTGTCATGACAAGTTTGTATCACAGCTCTAGGGTTAATAGAGTGATGAACCACAAGTCGGTTTGTTAGAGTTTCGCTTCGGTACAGAGACGTCTGTACTTATCTACGAGAGGCTATGTAACTGTTAGGAAATTTTCACTTCATTTGATTTCTTTGTCGTGCAAGATTTTTGATATCACGATTATAAACTTCTATCTTCTATTCTCTCACAGATGGTAAGGAAACATGCTACCGGAGATGACCAGGCACCTACCTCCCTCTACTAGAGCCATCAGAGGTCGGGGTAGGGGTAGAGGCCGAGGATCCGACCGTGGTGCAGCCAGAGCACCCGCGCGAGCTGTAGCTCCATCCAGAGTCCAGGCACCCGGTACGCCTACTGCTACGACTATTCCCAATCTTTAGGAGAATCTTGCATAGTTCATAAACATGTACACCACTCTAGCTTAGGAACGGTTGATTACCCTTGCTGCATCCACATCCTAGGCCAGGAAAGGAGCACAAACTCCTGCTACCCGCATTCCTGAGCAGCAAGTCCAGGTTGATCAGATCCCATGGGTTATACCAGTACCGCCTGCAGTCCCAGATCAACTCGAGGACATGGCAGCAGCTTCAGAGGATGAGTAGCCGAGGCTTGAGAGGTTCAAGAAGTATAAACCTCATGTATTCATTAGTTTAGCATCAGATGATGCCCTGGGATTTATGGAGGAGTGTTACCGTATCCTCTGCACTATGGGTATATCTGGATCGAGTGTGTTTATTTCACTATCTTCTAGCTTCGAGTAGCCGCCTACTAAAGGTGGCGTACTTATGAGTTGGACAGTCCAGGTGAGGCAGCTTCCCAGACTTGGACTTAAATTTCTCATATGTTATTAAGATAGTTTGTCCCTTAAAGACGCATGGCGTGCAGAGTTTGAGCATTTGCGCCAGGGCACTATGACTGTTTCGGAGTATGATTTCCGTTTCACTAACTTGGACAGGCATGCACCAGACTTGGTTGCTACAGTTCCTAAGAGAGAGCACCAGTTTAATGAGGGACTCATTCCCAACATCAAGTTTAGCATATCCCGTGAGTTGGAGAGTGATATTTCTTATCAGCATGTGGTGAGCATTTCTAGGAGAGTGGAGGGTATGCATGCTGAGGATAGAGAGGAGAGGGATGCCAAGAGGTCTCGAGAGTCGGGCCATTTTTCTGGTGCTTGTGCTTCAGCTATAGTTCATCATGGTAGGGTTCTTTGAGTCGCCATATTAATTCAGCTCTTCCAGCAACCAGTGGTATTCCAGCTCCTCTTAGACCTCAGGAGCCTTATTATGCACCTCCAGTATCTAGTGCGCCTCCTATGCGGGGTGCTATCAGTGGTCAGTCCAGCAGACCTGGCCCGATCCAGTCACAGCCGCCATTCCCTCCAAGAGCTTTTTTTGAGTGTGGTGACACACACCATATGGTGAGGCATTTCCCCAGACTTAGGAGGGGTGCACCTCCACAGACTCCTCAGCCACAGCATGCCCTATAGATTTCCCAAGCTATGATCATAGAACCAGTTGTTACCCCACCTTCTCAACCAGTTAGAGGTGGAGGTCTGGGAGGTAGAGGTCACCCTAGAGGAAGTGGCCAAGCAAGATATTATGCTCTTCTCACCCGTACTGAGGCTGTCACCTCCGATTCTATCATCACATGTATTGTCTTGGTTTGTCATAGAGATGCATCAGTTCTATTCGATCAAGACTCCACTTATTCTTATGTGTCTTCTTATTGTTCCCCGCATTTGGGCATATTTCAGGATTCTTTGAGCTCCCCTATTTATGTTTCTACTCCTGTTGGGGATTCTCTTGTTGTGGACCGTGTTGATTAATCAGTTTTTGTTGCTCTTAGTGGTTTTGAGACTAAAGCTGATTTATTATTGCTTAGCATGGTATATTTCGTTGTTCTGTTGGGCATGAACTAGTTGTTTCCCCATTATGCTATTCTTGATTGTCACGCTAAAACTGTGACACAGGCTACACCAGGTGTACCGCGAGTATAGTGAAGGGGTACTTTAGATTACATTCCTAGTAGAGTTAATTCTTTCCTTAAGGCTCACTGAATGGTTGAGAAGGGGTGTGACGTGTATCTGGCCTATCAGGAGATGTTAGTGCTGATACCCCTACAGTTGATTCAGTCCTAGTGGTACGGGACTTCTCTGATGTATTTCCGGGTGATATTTCTAGTGTGCCACCCGATAGAGATACTGATTTTGGCAATGATCTGTGTTGGGCACTCAGCCCATTTCTATTCATGTGTATTATATGGCCCGTCCTTAGTTGTAGGAGTTGAATAATCAATTACAATAATTGCTTAATAAGAGTTTTATTCATCTGAGTGTATCAGCTGGGGTGCTCCTATCTTGTTTTATAAGAAAAGGGATGGTTCTATGCGTATGTGCATTGATTATTGCCAGTTGAATAAAGTTACAATGAAGAAACGTTATCATTCGCCTCCTATAGTTTATTTGATTGACTAGCTACATGGTGCACAAGTGTTTTCTAAGATTGACTTGCGTTCAGGTAAGCACCACTTGAAGATTCGGGATCCAGATATCCCAAAGACTTCTTTTAGTAGTCGGTATGGTCATTAAGAGTTCCTTGTTATGTCATTTGGGCTGACCAATGCCCAGTAGCCTTCATGCATTTGATGCACAGTATGTTCAATCCATATCTTGACTAGTTCATCATTGTCTTTATTGATGATATTCTGGTATAATTTCAAAGTCTAGAAGATCACGAACAACACTTGATGACAATGCTTCAGATTTGAAGGAAAAGAGACAATACAAAAATTTCTCGAAATGTGAGTTTTGGTTGGATTATGTGGCATTCTTGAGCCACGTGGTATCGAGTGAGGGTATACAGGTGGATCCAAAGAAATTGGAAGCAGTGCAGAGTTGTCCTAGACCATCCTCAGCTACAGAGATCCACAGTTTTCTTGGCTTGGCGTGTTATTACCGTTGATTTATTGAGAGGTTTTCATCGATTGCAACACCTATGACCAGGCTGACCTGAAAGGATGCTCCATTCCAGTGGATGGAAGAGTGTGAGATGAGATTCCATAAGCTCAAAATAGCTTTGACTACAGCCCTAATTCTGATAATGCCTACATGTTTTGGGTCTTATACTGTTTATTGTGATGCCTCGAGGATTGGCCTTGGAGCGGTATTGACGCAGGATAGTAGGGCAATTGCCTACACATCCAGACAGTTGAAGGTATATCAGAAAAATTCTCATGTCCGTGATCTTCAGTTCACTGCTATTGTTTCATGCCTTGAAGATCTGGCATCATTATTTGTACGGTGTTCCTTGTGAGATCTATAATGATCACTAGAGTTTGCAGCATCTGTTCAAGCAGAAGGATCTTAATTTGTGTCAGAGGAGATGGTTAGAGTTACTGAAGGACTATGATATCACTATCTTGTACCACCCAAAAAAGGCCAATATGGTGGCTGATGCTTTCAGTCGTCGGGCGGAGAGTTTGGGGAGTTTGGCTTATCTACCAGCAGCGGAGAGGCCTGTGGTGATGGATGTTTAGGCCTTAGCCAGCTAGTTCGTAATATTGGATCTTTCTAATCCCAGTTGGGTTCTAGCTTGTTTGGTCTCTTGGTCTTCCTTATTTGATCGTATCAGGGAGCATCACTATAATGACCCTTATGTTCTCATCCTCAAGGGCAAGGTTCTGCATGGTGAAGCTAGAGATATGACTATTGGTGATGACGGGTTATTGAGGATGCAGGGTCGGGTATGTGTAACTAATGTTGATAGGCTTCAGGAGTTGATTCTAGAGGAGGCCCATGGTTTGCGATATTCAATTCATTCGGGTTCCACGAAGATGTACTAGAATTTGAGGCAGCACTATTGGTGGAGGCAGATGAAGAAAGATATAGTTGGGTTTGTAGCTTGATGGCTCAATTGTCAGCAGGTGAAGTATGAGCACCATTGACCATGTGGGTTACTTAGCAGATAGAGATTCCTTAGTGGAATTGGGAGCGGGATACCATGGACTTCATATTTGGGCTACGACGGACTATGAGGAAGTTCGACGCCATTTAGGAGATTGTGGATCAGCTGACCAAGTCCGTGCATTTCATCCCTGTGTGTACTACCTATTTTTCGGAGCGGTTAGCAAATATTTATATCTTGGAGCTTGTTCATCTGCATGGTATTCCAGTTTCTATCATTTCAGACAGAGGTACTCAATTCACATGATGGTTCTGGAGGGTCGTATAGCATGAGTTAGATACTCGGGTGGAGTTGAGCACATCATTTCACCCCACCCCACCCCCCGACGAATCAACAGTCTGAGCACTCTATTCAGATTCTTGAGGATATGGTTCGTGCATGTGTGATGGAGTTTGGAGGTTCTAGGGATCAGTTCTTGCAACTGGCAGAGTTTGCCTACAACAAGAGCTATCAGTCCATCACTTAGATGGCACAGTATGAGGCCTTGTCTGGTAGGCGGTGTCACTCCGTACAGCCCAATCCAGATAGAAGATTTACACAGAACCAGAAGGTCCATGATGTTTCCAATAAAGTTGGGGAGCGGTTTTTACTGTTAGTTTTGCCTATGAAGGGTGTTATGAGATTTGGGAAGAAAGGGAAGTTGATTCTGAGTTTTATTGGTCCTTTTGAGATATTGATACGAGTTAGAGAGGTTCCTTATGAGCTTGCCTTACCTCCCAGATTGCAGGGGTTCATCTGGTACTTCATGTTTCAATGCTCTAGAAGTATCATTGCGTACTATCGCACGTGTTGGATATCAGTTTAGTCTAGTTTGACAAAGATCTATCCTATATTTAGGAAACAGTGGCAATATTGGACAGGCAGGTTCGGAAGCTGAGGTCTAAGAAAACTGCATCAATAAAGGTTTAGTGGCATGGTCAACCGGTCGAGGAGGTGACCTGGGAGATCGAGCAGGATATGTGCAGCCGTTACCCTCAACTTTTCACAACTTTAAGTATTTCTCTATGCTCGGTCAAGGACGAACAAATGTTTTAAGAGGGGGAGGATGTAACGACCTGCCCGATCATTTTATGGATTAATGCCCTGTTCCACTATTAACTGCATTTCCCGTATTTTTTTCTTCTATTGTAAGTTGTCAAGAAGGTTCGTTTTGGAATTCAAATTGTTTTAGTACACTTAGTCCCTAAGTGAGATTTTAAGCTTTAGACTTTAGACCGTAGTCGAAGTAATGTGAAGATGGCCTTAGAATGGAATTTCAATGGTTTTGTTAGCTCCATTGGGCGATTTCAAGCTTAGAAGCATGTTCGGATTGTATTTTGAAGGTTCGTAGCTTAGTTAGGCTTGAGATGCCAAAAGTTGAATTTTTGAAGTTCCAGTTTGACAGTGAGATTTTTATCTAGGGTCGGAATGAAATACCAAGAGTTGGAACAGCTCCATTGAAAAAAATATTAAGTTGGATGGATCTATCATATCTGCACATGTGTGCATGTGACAACAGGTGCGAGCTTGCATGCAGATATGGCCAGGTACTTGGAGACCATAATCCGCAGGTGCGAGAGGTTGAGTGCACCTGTGAGACCACATTTGCGGTAGAAGAAGCATAGATGTGGTTTGGTGCTTTAAGTGAGTTCTCGTAGATGCGCACCTAGGCATGCAGGTGCGGGTCTGGAGGTGCGAGGAAATGGCCGCGTGTGCGGAAACCATGGGCCAGAACCGATATAAGGTTTCAATCGCAATTTTTGCCTATTCTTTCACCATTTTCATCCAGGATTTGAGTTTTTTGGGTGGTTTTTGAGAGGGAATTCAAGGGATCTTCGGGGAGGTAAGATTTTTGGAACCCATACTTGTTATTATGGTATTATTGTACTTATTGGGAAAGAAATTTATGGAAAATAAGGGTTAAATTTTGGGAATTAGGGCTTGGAATTGGGGATTTCAGGGGTTGCTTGTGGTCCAATTTTCGTGTATTTTGTATGTATGAACTTTTGAGAATGTGAGGATTCTAGTGTTTTGAATTTAATCTAATTCCAAGACGTAGGCCGGGAGGACTTTTTGGGCAATTTTCTTAATTTCACGTGTTAGCTTTGAATTAATTAGTGGAAATAGTTACTTGAATTTATATTTACATTATGCAATTGATTTGAATATATTTGGTCCATTTGGAGTCGGGTACTTGTGGTAAGAACGTGATTTCAAGTTGATTGAATTTGTTCGAGGTAAGTGGCTTGCCTAACCTTGTATGGAGGAACTCCCTTTAAGATTTGATATTTTTGTTATATGAAATGCCTTGTACGTGAGGTGACGAGTGCTTACATTTGCTAATTGTTGAAATTCTATTTTTATTAAGTAATGACAACTGTGTTTTCTTCCTTGTTTATACAACTTGCAATTTAACCCTATTGTTAGCTTAGAAAAACATGTCTAACTGACTTAATTGTTTTACTTGTTCAAACTGCTTTATTTGAATTCTATGCAGCATGCTAGGTTACAAATACATGTTTTACCTTGGTATGAAATTGAATAGGATCAAATATTCTTCGTGTCGTTGTTGTGTGTTTATTTTAGGACTACGGGCGATATCCCGTTAGATCCCTCTTGCCTGTTTATTTGGGACTATGGATTTTTATTCCAGTAGATCCCCCTGTACATTTATATTGTGCAGTCCTGTAGATCCCCGTGCACATTTATATTGGAACTACGGGACTGCACACGGTAGATTCCTCCAGTACTGGGTATTTACATTTGGGTCTACGGATTGGTATTCTGCTAGATCCCCTTCACATTATGAGTCTGATTATGGGACGACAATCGGGAGATCTACTGGACATTTATATATGGGGACTTAGGACGGTATCCTGGTAGATCTACGGTTGCTATCTATGTGTAGAGTTATGTTCTTCTGCGATTTTCTATCCTTATTATTCTTATTATCCTCTATTACTTTATACTGTTACCATTTAATTATATTGTCGTATTCTATATTGTTTTACCTTATTTCATCTATAATCAAGAAGGGCATGACCTTCCTCATCACTACCGGACCAAGGTTAGACTTGGCACGTATTGAGTACTGTTGTGGTGTACTCTTGCCTTTCTTGTGCATATTTTTCATGTGCAGATCCAGGTTCTTCGGCTCAGCCATACATCAGTGAGGCGATGCAATTCTTTAGATACTTCGAGGTATATCTACCGTGTCCATAGACCGAGGAGTCCCTCTACATTCTCTCTTGTAGTTATATCCCTTCTGTATTTCTTTTGATTTAGACATTCTGGAGTTATTATAGCACTATGTAGTATCCATAGCTGGGATTCTGGGAGTTGTTTTAATGTTGAGTTTGTATTGTATATGCCGACCGGTATCTTAAATGTTTACTTATATTCATCCGCAGTTTCTACTAGTTTTTATCTGTGCTTTCCTTTTTCGCAAATTCTTAGGCTTACCTAGTCGTAGAGATTAAGTGATGTCATGATTGTTCACGGAGGGCGAATTGGGGTCGTGATAGTTCTGATTTCAACCTGAACCCTTCCAAACCTGAACTAACCATTCTCGAAAGTCATAAAATAATAAAAGCACATATGAGGATTCATATTTAAGGGAACAGGGTTTTAGAAAGCAAAACAGTCAATTGGGTCGTTACATCTCCACCTCTTAAACAAACGTTCGTCCTCACACATGTTTAGAATCGTACCTGGAGTGCCGAATAAGTGTGGATATCTGCTATGCATGTCCTCCTCGGTCTCCCAAGTTTCCTCCTCGACTGGTTGAGCCCTCCACTGAACCTTTACCGTGGAAATCTTCTTGGACCTCAACTGGCAAACCTTCTTGCCAATAATTTCAACTGGCTCCTTCTCATAACCCAGGCTCTTATCTAGATGAACCGTGATGCAGTCTAACATATGAGGCCTGCCGGCATAATACTTTATAAGCACATACACGTGGAAATCGGATGAACTCCCCATAGATTGGGAAGCAAAGCAAGCTCGTAAGCAACCTCCCCAACTCGCCTCAACACCTCAAATGTGCTTATAAACCTTGGGCTCAAATGTCCCTTCTGCCCGAACCTCATGATTCCCTTCATCTGAGAGACCTTAGAGAGGAACTTCTCGCCCATATAAATCATAAATCACGCGCCTTCTGATCTACATAACTCTTCTATCTAGACTGTGTTGAGCAAAGTCGCTCCTGGATCAACTTTACCTTTTCCAATGCATCCTTCACCAAATTAGTGCAATATAACTTAGCCTCGCTGGTCTCAAACTATCCGATGGACGAACGCGACCATATAAAGTCTCAAATGAAGCCATCTCAATGTTGGACTAATAAATGTGTTTGTAAACAAACTCGGCCAATGGAAAGAATCTATCCTACTGCCATCCGAAGTCAATCACGCATGTTCTGAGTATATCCTCCAAGATCTGAATTGTCCGCTCCAACTACCCATCGGTCTGTGGATGAAAAGTTATGCTGAGCTCTACCCGGGTCCCCAACATACTCTATACTGCTCTCCAGAAATGTGAAGTAAACCGAGGGCCTCTATCTGAAATGATGGAAATAGGCATACCATGTAACCGAACAATCTACTGAATGTAAATCTGGGCCAACCTCTCTGAAGAATACGTAGTCACAACCGGAATGAAATGTGCCGATTTGATCAACCTGTCGCAATGATCCAAACTGTATCAAACTTTTGTAAGGTCCACGGTAACCCAACTACGAAGTCTATAGTAATGCACTACCACTTACACTCAGGTACAGTCATCTATTGAGTAGGCCTTAGGCCACCTAGCCTCTGGTGCTTACACTTAATCTGCTAGCAATTTATCAACCTCGCCACATACTCGACTATGTCCTTGTTTATCTGCCACCACCAATATTGTTGCCTCAGGTTGCGATACATATTTGTAGCACTTGGATAAATAGACCTAGAACTATATGCCTCCTTTAGAATCTTTTCCCTCAACCCATCAACATTAGGAGCACATAGACGGACTTGGAGTCGCAGAGCGCCATTTCCACCGATAGTAACATCCTTGGCACTATCCTGTAGTATCATCTCTCTGATAACTAACAAATGTGAATTATCAAATTGGCAAGTCTTTATCTACTCGAATAGTGAATATTAGAGCAACGACGCATGCAAGAACTCTGATGGGCTTTGAAATATCCAACCTCACAAGTTTGTTAGCCAAGAACTGAATGTCCAAAGCAAACGGCTTCTCCTTTGATTAAATGAATGCCAAAGTACCCATACTTTATGCATTTATATTCAAGGCATCCGCAACCACATGTGCCTTGCCTAGATGACAAAGGATGGTAATATAATAATATTTTAGTAACTCACGCCACATGTGCTACATCAAAATAAGACCCCTCAACTTGAACACATACTGAAAGCTTTGATGAACAATGTAAACCTTATAGGACACCCCATAAAGATAATGCATCCAGATCATAAGAGCATGAACTATCCCGGCCAACTCTAAATCATGTACGGGTAATTTTTCTTGTCGGGCTTCAGCTGACGCAAAGCATATACAATAACTCTCCCCTACTGCATTGATACACAATCGAAACCAATGCATGAAGCATCACGATACACAGTATACATCCCTAAACCGGAAGGCAATACTAACACCAGTGTTGAAGTCAATGCAATCTTGAGCTTCTGAAATTTCACTTCACAATCATCCGACCATCGGAACGAAGAAACCTTCTGAGTCAATCTAGTCAAAGGTGATGCAATAGAAGAGAAGAACTCCATAAATCGTCGATAATAACTTGCTAATCCCAAGAAGCTCCTGATCTTGATTGTTGTGGTAGGATGAGGTCAATTCTGAACCGCCTCAATTTTCTTGTTATCTACCTTAATACCTTTGCTTGATGCAACATGCCCCAAGAATGCCACAATATCTAACCAAAACTCACACCTGTAGAACTTAGCATATAGCTTCTATTCCCGCAAGGTCTGAAGCACCGCTCTCAAATGTTGCTCATGCTCCTCAATGCTACGCGAATAGATCAAAATATCATCAATGAAGACAATGAGAAATGAATCAATATATGGCCTGAACACCCAGTTTGTCAAATCCATAAATGATGATGGGTCGTTAGTTGAACCAAAGGACATCACTAATGTGGCCATATCTAGTCCGGAAAACCGTCTTCGGAACATGCGAATCACGAATCTTCAACTAATGGTACCCCGATCTCAAATTGATCTTGGAGAACACCCTAGGACTATACAACTGGTCAAACAAATCATCAATATGTGGCAATGGGTACTTTCCCTTAATAGTAACTTTTTTCAGCTGGCGGTAATTAATACACATCCACATAGTCCCATATTTCTTCTTTCTTCACGAATAATATTTGTGCACCCCAAGGAAACACATTCAATATGACGAGACATTTTGCTAAGAACTTCTCAAGTTATTCTTTCAACTCCTTCAACTCTTTTTGAGCCATGCGATAAAGTGGAATAGAGATCGGCTGGGAACTTGCGGCAAAATCAATACAGAAATCGATCTCATGATCTGGTGGCATGCCGTGAGGATCAAAAGAAAATACATAGGAGAACTTCCGGACCACGGGCACGAATCAATCATCAGAGTCTCTATGGTAGTATCCCAAAAGTATGCTAGAAAATCCAAATAAACTTTCTCAACCATGTGTCGATCTTTCATAAAAGAGATAACCCGACTAGATGCCCTGACAACGAACCCTTCTATTCCAATCTAGGAAACTCTGGAATCACCAGAGTAATAGTATTGGTATGGCAGTCAAGGATGGCTTGATATGGAAAAAATAAGTCCATGCCCAGGATGATCCTACATAAGGTCATATCCAGCAACAAAAGATTCACTTTAGCCTCAAAACCACAGAAAGTCACCATACAGGATCGATGGATCTTATCCACAACAATAGAATAGCCTACTGGTGTGGACATATAAATTGGAGTACCCAATGAACACCCATAAAATGAGCAAACAAAGATGAAATATATGAATATATAGACCCTAGATCAAATAGTTGTCGCGCCCCCTTTTTTCTCCCTTCCATCGGAGAGGAGTTTCATATTTTGACATTCATGGGGTGTAATGACACATTTCCTTTTGGGAATTGGGTATTTTGAAGAGTATCCACCTAACAATTTTAAGGTACGTTAGGTCACCTATAAAGTTTAACTACAACTATGTTTGATAACCATAAGTAGGGTAAGGGCTTGAAATTATCCAAAGAGAAAGGTGTTAGGCACCCCTCAGGATGCACTAATGTGGTTTTCGGCCAGAAAAGTTTTGTGAATTTATGATATTAGCAAGTAATCAAATAAGGATCAAATAAGAGGGGATTTGAGTTAAAACACGAGTGCAAACAATTATGGAAGGCAGGTTTTTGAAAAGAGTTATAATCTAAACATGCTTGTGAATGTAAAAAGGATCCTAGGTTTGTTTGTATTATGGACCACCTTAATGAAATACCCGGCATGACACTCCTCATAAGAGATTAGTGCACAGATCATCATATCTATATCTACCCTTCCCACCCCGTTAAGGTATTAAAGTGCGGATTGGTCTTGACCTCAATTGCATACTATTACCCGTCCCATTTCTATCGGTCCCAGAGGAATTTAGGACAACTATTCCTATAAGAGGGAGGATTTTACGTTGACTCTTAGGTTTAAAGGTAAAAAGGCAGCGCGAAATACAAAAATACGTAGGACTGCATTTAAAGGGGAAACATGTAAGCAATTATAAGGTTCATGTATACCTCAAAAAATAATGCATATAAATAGCACTACTTAAATACAGCTAAGGTTTGAATTTTAAAATCCTAAAGCATGGTTTGAGTCAGAACCAGGTTCATTATATAACTCAGAAAAAAGTCTGAATCGGGCTTGCCTACTGGTCGTAGCAGTTGATAATTAACAAAGGCAATTCCAGTGTTTATTATTACCTAAGGCTTGCCTAGGTGTAATAGTGATGTCCTATGAGCATGATATCTATATTGATTAATAATGCAGTAGAGCAGTGATTAATTTTAAACGAACAACTTGAGATTCTATAAACATGCTTTCTAATGGTTTTAATTTAAGGTAGTGTTTGAAAACTTACTAAAGATGCGACAGATTAACTAATACAATTTAGAATAAACAACGTGGACTAAACGGCTTCTCCAACTAAACTGGTTTTAAGTTTTATAGGCACGATTTCTATTATACCTATTACATCCTATATGCATGGTATTTAAGTATTAAAAGCTGACTTTGGACTTACATGCATGATTTCTAGGGAGATGAATCTGAATACATGCTGTAATGAAAACTGAACTTCAATTACTTTACACCCGATAGGCATGATATCTAATCATAAAGATGATTTTAACCATACAGGCATGATCTATATTATTAAAGCCATTTAGATCCTATAGATATGGTTTCTAATTGTGTGAAAGTAAAGCATGCAGAATTTATTATTAACTAAAGCAGATCCTACAGCCATGTCATCTAGCATACCATACTTTGAATCAAAATAGACCATATAGGATGTTATCTACCCAATTTACCAACAATATATAACTACCCAACCGTCTTCACTAATCACCCCAATATTTGTTTACAAATTATTACATACCAAATGATTGAATTACAGAAGAAGTGCAAAAATAAGAAATTACAACCATAGGAAGCTTGATCTTGACTTCCTCTCTGAGTTATGTAATGAACCATCTCAAAAACCAATATTGTTCCAAAGACTTTCTCATACATGGGTGTGTCAGAGTCCTCTAAGGACCTCAAGGGATCTCGGGCAATGCTCACACCCAAATGTTTATAAGAAAACAGAATGAGTTCAGTGTGGAAGGGCCAGCTCTTATGTGTCCAAGTTAAGAGGGAGCTCAAGGGTTCCAAGGCAAGGCTCACACAAGAGTGGCAGAACCTAGATTCTAAGAATAGGTGGAAGTGCAGAACACATGTTGAAAGAGATTTATTAAAAAAATGGACTGATAGTCCATTTTCAAAGCAGTTAGTGACATAGGTGATTGAAATCGATTGTAGTAGTAAAACTCAAAACTACACAGAATCAGTAGTCATTCAAATGGGGCCAAGGGATTTTGGGGACACATTTCTCTATAAGCACATGACCCCAACAGGGGTCTAGTTTGGACATGCACAGCAATAGCTGATACTGGCATGATCACAAACCAGCCAGAAGAACACAAACACATTGGATGGGATAGAGGGTTGGGATTCATAGGATAGTAAGTACAGAATAAATGATTGACAGAGTATGCCTTGAAACACACATAGGGGAATGCATTAATCTAAAGGGGAAGGGAAGACATTGTAGCATGTGAATAATGTAACTTGACTGCAACAGGCAAGAATGAATGAAACTGAAACCTGTTGTCGTTAAAGTTTTATAATTTACTAGGACATACTAGTAAAGAAAGCAAGGTGCATAAAGGTAAAGCAAGCAAGATTCCACAGTCTAGCCTTGGCTTTCAGCCGGCTAGACAAGGCAGCAGCACAAGTAATATTAAAGAAAGAGAGAGTTTTTATGTGTGAGTATGTTTTGAACTTAATTGATCGTGTGTTTTAAAGAAGAGAGGGTAGGGTATTTATATTTTTTATTAAAACAGGTAGAGAATAAATTAATAAGTAAAGTCTTAACACAAATATGGAAATAATCACAATCAATCAATTAACACAAAAGCTTCCCTTTAATTGAGGCATTACTGCTTAACGGATACCAACATAGATAATTAATGAAAGAAAATAAATTTGAGGAATATTGATTTCTGGCCATACAAGGGATAGTGGAATATATGGTGTACAATTGAGTCCAAGTTCAAAACACACTTAATTGGGGAAAAGGTTAAGCAAAGGTAAAACATCGCAGCAAAGGAAAGGAACCAGTCAATTTAAAAAAAATGAGTGAAACCAGGGGTTTATGAGCAAAAATATGCAATCAGTCATAACTTAAGGAAATCAATATCAGTCAAAAAAGAATCATTATTCTGTAATTTTCCATAAAAATATAGAAGAATGAATATGCCATACCAACCGTATGGACTAAAGAAACAACTAGGTGCATACAATCATACAGCAGTAACAGGAGTAGGCTAGGGCTTAGAAGTAAAAGAAACCTACTCAAAGCACAGTAGTCAACAAGTTCAAGTAGTTACATAGAATCAAAAGTGAAGAAAATATAGTAACAGGTAAAAGAGATCAACACACAGAAACAAGTAAAGGCTTTAAACTGATAGCAATAAGTGAGGAAAACCCTTTTAAGAAATTAGGGTTTTTAACAACAGTCGAATTAATAAAAATGGTAAGAACTCTAAATCAATAAAGAAGAGGATCCAACCATAAAGAACTTTATCAAAATAAGCATGCGTAAAATAAACAAAGAGGGTTTCAGAACCCCAAAGTAGAACCAAAACACTTAGGTTTTTAACACGATGAACCAGATAGCAGAAAACATGGACAAACTATTTAAACATAGTAAAATCATAAAACACACTCAGAATCGGAGAAAAGATCTTTTGAAAAGAGTCTAAGAAACACTAATTTGAAAACGAAGAGTCACTTTGAAAGAAAAGCCTTTTGGGAAACATCAAGAATTCATAACCTGCGTAGATCTAAGATCGATATAAAAGAAAAATAGGAAAGCTCTTAAAGCAGAAAACTTAGAGAAAGTGAGAAAGACTTTGAAAAGTTACCGATCTAGACGGAGAAGTCAAGGGTCTGACTTGAATAGTTATGGCTGGCCGAAAAAAAGCCACATATAGAAGTTGAACCATAACTAGACTAGATCCCTTTAAGATCTCTCCATGGAATCATGAAAATAGGTAACCATTAGACATAGGAGACGAGTACACGCCTCAACCCGCCTGGGAGCCCACTGGTTAGGTAGGGATTGAAAGGTATTAAGGTGGATTTGGGTGGCGGCGGCTAGGGTTTAGCTGAAGTTGCAGAGAGATTTTGAGAGGAAGGGATTCAAGAGTGGAGGATGGCGAGAAATGACTTAGGGAAAATGGTCGTTTAGGGGTTAAAAATGGTGTGGGGCAATGGTGGTTGTTGATTTGAATGATCAACAGCCTAGATTAAAAGAGGTAGGGATCTGGATTTGGGTTGGTTTTAAAAGGGTTAGGGTCAGGTTAGAATTGAAATGGACCTGGGGAAATTGGGTTTGATTTAGGGTTAAATTGAAAACCAATTTGGGGTAAAATTTAAATAGCCACTTATTCCCTTTTTAATTTATGTAAAAATAGTAAATAGCTTCTGAAAATAAATTGAAAATGCTAAAATGATTTATAACTCATAAAAATCATTTAAAATAAAAGACTCAATAAATAAATATAAGATGCAATGAAACCTTAAAATGGCTAATATTTCAATTATGTGCAATTTAGCTTTAAAAATACTAAATGAAATTCTAAAAATATGTAAAAATTATTTTTGGCCGCATTTTGGTGTAAAAATAAAAATTCAATAAATGAATTACCAAAAATAATAATTTTGCATATAACTATGGGGGATTTTGATAAAAAGGGAAATAAATCAATTAAAAACCTTAACAATTACGGAAAAAATAATAAAACTCTTGGACATGCTTATATATGCATATATATGCTATTTTGAATGTATTTTACATATTGAAAATATATAAGAAAAATTGGGTATCAACAATAATATCGAAGCATTCCTACCACAGACAGAAATAATACCTGTTATCACGGCATCTGAGGCTACTAATCTGTTCTGGCTGGAAAATATTAGAACTTGGCTGGAGGGGCGCCTAATTGGCCTCCAGCTCTAGGACGACCCTACCCACCTGCCATCCGCTTCTAGGCATCTGGACGACTGGTGTGGCAGTTGTTGTTGTAATCATATGTTGCTGACCTTGCTGCACTGCCTTGCCCTAACGCTTGGGGCAAAACCTTATCACGTCACCAAGATCTCAGTACTCAAAATAAACTCTCGGTACAGTGGACTGCTAACTTGAAGTCTGACCCTATTAGCTTGAAGGTCCACTGGAAGAACCCTGAATAGCTGGTGGACAGTAGGAGCTCTATGGAATAGTGCTGAAATAGGGCCGCATTGGAACACCCCAAGGAGGCGTCGGTGCTGGATATGTTGGCCTGCTAGACTGACCCCTGACAAACTGACCTCGGCCCCCAACCATAGCACCATTGAACCCTCCAAAATATCAAAACTGCTTGTCCCTCATCACCTATTCTCGGCTCCGCCTGACAAACACCATCGATCCTCCGAGCTATCTTTACAACTAGCTTATACGAGGTCTCCATCTCAACCTCTAGGGCCAGAGTGCAAACCCACAAAAAAAACCTCCACACTCTCTCTACATCAGTAGGAAGTATCATAAGTCCATGGAGAGACAACTCGGAAAATCTCGCCTCATAGTCGGTCACCGACATCTGGCCTTGCTAGGGCTGCTCGAACTGAAATAGTAACTCTTCCCGCTAAAAGGGTGGAATATATCTATCCAGGAATCAGCGTGTGAACTTGTCCCAAGTCATTGGAGTTGAACCTGCTGGTCTACCGACAATCATGATCTATGGGCCCTGCATTCCAGCTGAAAGGTGGTAAAGTCCACCCATGCAACAATCAATAAGTCCTAGGGGTCCTCATGTCGCTCACTCCAATGACATGAGGATGTACCTTGGTCCATCTGTCAATAGCTTCTATAGCTCGCCGACCGCAGTTGGTCTAGGCTCAGGTATAGCCGCTACAACTTGCTGAGTGGACCTGGGGTATGATATACGATAGCTGCATGCCTTGGATCCTAAGCGGTCGGGGTCTGTGCTCTCCTTCTCGCTTGAAATATGGCTAGGTCTGCTAGAAATAAACCAGCCTAAGTCATAGAATCTATGAACCACAGTATACAGTCAAGTATCCCGGTGTGGACATGAAATTCACTAGGGTTGGTTTCGTTGCAGACACCTTATCCTGCTCCTCAATAGCAGGATCTCTAGTGTCACAACTAGATCAACTTTGGGACGTCCTTGTCCTCTACCATGAGCTGGAGCCCTCCCTCGCCTCTGCCTCTGCCACTAACAATAGGGTGAGCAGCTCCTCCAGGGTCAGGTACATCTGCCCTGCGTGTTCTCACCATCTGTGAGAGAACAAGAGAAATACACTTAGCACAACATCAATTGCACGATAGGAGATGAAGAACGAGTAGTTTCATAACACCTTATAGCCTCTCAAAGATATGTACAGATGTCTCTACAGCGATCCCCAAGACTCTATTAGGCCTACTAATAACTCATGAGACCTACGTAAATCTAGTGCTATAATACAATATTTTCATGACCCAATTTTTCCTGTGGATCGTGACGGCCCTCAACGTCGCCGCTAAGCATGCCAACAGTGAACTAACCATGTAATTGTTCTTTTTAATTAATTTCTAAGTAGTTGAATTTAATTTATCAAGAAAATAAAGAGTAGATATCTTTTTAATAAAATAAAGCGATAGCTGATGGGTGAGTAAATACTGTGAAATAAATGCTGCAAAACTATAAAGTCTGCTAGCAGGTATTGCAAGACCTGGTATCACAAGTGTGTAGCAACTAGTAGGATGTACAAAATACTAAGCTATTGTCTGAAATAGAGTAGACAAAAAATAAAATGCAAAAAATAGACTCAGGTGTTGCAGAACGGACTCGGAAAGAAGCTCACCACTAAGCCTCAAGTGCGGGGGTGCGTGCCTGGATGAGTGTCAGATGCACCTGCCTCACATCCTGCACGATTAGTGCAAAAGGGTAGCGTAAGTACATAACTAATATGTACTCAGTAAGTATCCAGTCTAACATCGAAGAAGTAGTGACGAGAGTCGACATCGACACATACTATGGGCTAACAATAAAATAGAGGAATGCTAAATAGGAATAGGATACGTAAACAATAATATTAACACAGTAGCAACAATGATTAAATGATTCTTTAACATATGGTAAATTCCAAAATTCCTCCACTAACACATACTAATTCAAAATTAATCTCGTAAATAAATAAATAAATTATAACCTCTCAATTTATGAAAATAATATCAAGTGTATTTTGTCTCCAAACATTAACACGCACGATTTATGCCGAAGTCGTACGATCCCGTCTAGAATAATGTGTACGCTACTAAGGGTCGAGGGATACGAAACATAGATACATCTGTTATACTACCGAGGCTTTCGGCACGCTCCACAAGAAGAGAGCACACTTAATAGACATCCGATTTAAAAGCTACTATAAGGCTAATACACAAAAAAGAACTATTTCTGTTAATAGTCAAGTAACCAGCCAAAACTCAAGTAAGTGAAATTCAGTCTTTACAAATCGTTTGCCAAGTTTCAATATAATTTAGGTACTTTAATTAGCAAGTAGGGTGCAAACATTATAAGTATTCCATGATTTGGGTCCTAAACTACTCGGACTTAGGCATAATTAGTAGCTACGCACTTACTCTCATCACCTCATACGTACGTATCCCCAAAAATTAGAAGTAAATATTAATTTAAATCAGCTATGGATTAAGTTCCCTCTTAAAAGGTTAGTCAAGAGACTTACCTCGTCTCAAAACGCACTTACCGGCCAAAAATTCACTCTAAGGACCCAACTTGGTACCGAACAAATCTGAAGCTAGCCAAATATTATATAAATTAAGCAATATGCGCTCAAAAGTTAATAATTCAAATATTAGAATAATTACCCAACTCAAATTGGAAAATTCCTAAACTTCACCCCAGGCCCACGTGCCCAGATTACAGAAATTTTCGAAGATAATTGTTACCCATAACCTTGCGAACTTAAATATATAATTTTCACTCAATTCGATAATCATTTTAATGGTTAAATCTCATTTTTAACAAAACCTAGGTTTTTCAACTAAACCCCCGATTTTTATACTTCATACGCTAAAAATCTACCCAAAATACATGTGTTAAACTAATCTAATATAGAAATTACTTATCTCAAAGTTCTTGGTGAACACCCCTCTTCAAAGAGCTCCAAAATCGCCCAAGAGATAAAAGAAATTTGTCTAAGTCCCGACATTAAAAGTCCTCACTGCCTCCAGCGATTTTGCTTCCACGGACCTTGGGTCATACTCATGACGCCACTTTTGCAAAACACACACATCCCAGCACCAAGCACACTTGAGAAAGGGCACCGCACATGCGAGCCCGCTTATGCGGCTCGCTTCTCGCACCTGCGACCTTGCCCAAACTGTCCTCCTCCGCTCCTACGATCCCCTCATCAAAGAAGCAAGTCCACTTCTGCAGAAGAAGCTTCACTTCTGTGAATACGCTGACCCCTCCTCTTTCCACTTCTACGAACGAGATGTCGCACCTACGGTGCTACTCCTACGGCCATTCACACCACAGATGCAAACGCACTAGATGGCAGCCATCATCAGCTCTTCTATAAAGAGCAATCAAGCTCCGTCGACCCTTAGAATCTCATAGGAGGGCCTCGAGGCCTCGACCAAACATACCAACAAGTACATAAAGATAAAATGGGTTCGCTCGCACCCTCAGAATGCGGAAAACAACATCGAAAGTAAGAATCATAACGCAAAACCGTATAGAATCAATTTATGAACTTCATGTTCTTCCAACATAGTCCGAACGCACTGAATCATATTTAAATTACTCGGAATAACACAAAATTTGCATACAAGTTTTAAATCACCATATAGAATCATTCTCGGTCTTGAAATCCTGAACGGACCTCGATGATACCAAAATATACAATATTAAACATTGAAACGCTCCAGGGTCATCCAAAATCTGATCAGAATATACGCGCAAGTCCAAAATTATCATACGAGCCTATTGAGACTATCAAATCTTGGTTCCAAGGTTTTTTACTGCAAATGTTAACCCAAGTCAAGCTTAACCCTTTTAAGTCAATATTAAGGAACTAAGTATTCCGATTCTCACCCGAACCCTTCCAAACCGAACTACCATCCCCGCAAGTAATAAAATAGTCAAAGGACATACAAAAAGTCTTACTAAAGGGAAACGGGCTTCTAAAAAGCAAAAACAGTCGATCGGATCGTTACAGTTAAAACTACAAATCACACCCAATTCAAGCTTAATGAACTTATAAACTTCTAACTTTCACGTCTAATGTCGAAATCTATCAAATCAAGTATTATTGACCTCAAATTTTGTACACAAGTCACATTTAACATTACGAACCTACTCTAACTTCCAAAATCAGGATCCGACCCTAATATCAAAAAGTTCACCCCCGGTCAAACATTTCAAAAATCTTCCAACTTTTACCAGTTAACGTCGAAATAACCTACGGACCTCCAAATTAACATCTGAACATGCCTCTAAGACCAAAATCACCATACAGAACTATTAAAACCGATGAAACTCTATTCCGAAATCATCTTCACACAACTCTTACGACTTAAACTTCAAACTTAGGGACTATGAGTCCCGTTTCACTTTGAAACTCTCCTAAACCCGACACCAAGCACCCGAACAAGTCAAGTAACCACAAAATGAGGCAGAGGGAGAAATAAATAGAGGATCGGGGTGAATACTCCTCAAAATGACCAGATGGATCATTAAAAATACTTTAAAGAAAAAGCATAAAATAGAGTGTGTTATAGAGATTTGTATGGAACCACCACTATTATCCTTAGCCATGTGGTGGACACCAAATAGTTTACCCTTCAAATAGATAATAATTAAATTTGTTCGTAGTTTTTAAGGATATGTGGATTGATTCAACATAAATAATCAAGAATATTAGATACATGAAATAAAAACAAAATGAATAATCAAACCAATTGCAGCATTTACGGCCTGGTTCGAACTTAGGTTGAATAGGAGTTTGGCCCTCGATCGGACCCTTGGTTCGAAATCAATTATGAATGAAGAACAACAATAAAATAAGAACTTTGCAATAACAAGAAAGCATAAAAAATAAATTTGCATTGCCTTGGTTTGCGTGTTACAACGTGTGTTATCAAAAATAACTTTCACTTTGTATAGTAGGAAAGTTTCATTCCTAGTACAATTCTAAAAAAAGATAAAAATCATCATTTTTCGTTAATTACTGATCCGCAATCGACATCGGGTGAGATCTGCGCCGTGATATTCGATTGGATACGAATATCACGGCCCTCTGTTAGTCGTGCGCAATTATTTAGCATATTTTTCGAGGTCCTAGAGCTCGTTTTAGGTCCGGGAAGAAGTATTGCTTCATCGCCCGACGACAAGCACATCATTCACCTTTTAAAGGCCTCGGCACGAAATGCTCCCAGCCTTGAATTCAACTTCGTATGTCCGTACCCTTATTTCGTCTTCTTCACCGAGAAGTCGGATAAGTATTGTTTCTGATTTTACCTGTACACCCAAGTCCCAAGTATACAACCTTTAACAACATGCCTTATGCATTGCCAAATTATTATTATTTTTTATTTTATTGTGTGTGTGGTTTGGGGGGGGGGTTAAGGAAAGGCATTTTACTGAAAGCATTTAAACTCTGTGAACCTAGGTTTCTAACGATGGACCATAATTCTCAAAGTTGTATGAGTTTGATGGCGTGACGGATGGGAATTGGGACTTCCCATTTCTCATCTCTTTACTCTTACAAGTCGTCGTAATTTACTAATTACAACAAAGAGGACAGAACCTAGAAAAAGTAAAAAGGAAAAACAAAGGACAAAAGGGAAACGTTTTAGAATTTGATATATTCTCTGCCCAAAAAGAAAAAAAAATCGTTTAAAACGTATGGTAACACATTTAATATTCCGTATTAAATAAAAATCAACCTCTTAATATTTGGAAATACTTCTAAAAATACATAATGATAAGAATCAGTTGTTTGAATAAAAACCCTAAATAGTACTACTACTCACTAGAATTTTCTTTGGACCATTACCTTCAAAATGAGAAAAACAAAAAAAAGAATGTGCTCGGGCCCTCGTTCCGTTCTAATTTCTGACATATTGCTTTTAACCTTTCCGTCACGATTCAACTAAATTACGTAACAAGTAAGAAGGATTGCTAGAGAATCAGATACGAATAATCAAATCAACCTAAAAGTGAAAGAATAATAACCCCAATGCGAGTAAAAGCAATGTCTCCAACAAAGGAAAAAATGCTAGTGCCATGTCGCACTATTAATTGTAAATCTGTTCAAGTCGTCAAAAAGTAGACAGAGAAAAAAAAGATAGTCAAGAAACTAATGAATACATATAGAATGACTAATCTATCCACGATGTACCGTAAATTTATTGTGATTTTTCTTGGAAACTAGAAAATAAGTCATTTTCCCAGCCGATCAAATCAATGCTTCAATGCTAGCTTTCTTCAACATATTACAGACAGGACATGAGTGGAGAAAAGTGTCACAATATTTGCATGAACATAGGTGTCTGCAAGGCAGGAAAATCATGCACGATTTCCTAGAATTGCAGCTTTTACACATCATCATCATCTGATGTCTATACTGTTGATCTGTTTTATCTTCTGCTACATGACAAGAAGACTCTGCATTTTCAGCAGTACCTCTGTTGTTTGTCGATGAACAAGCACTCTCTCTTATTTGTTCGATGGTATTGTTAAGTGACATCATCATTGCTTCTTTCTCTTTGGCCATTCTCTGCCATGTTTGCTTCTCTATTTCCATTCTTTTCAAGAAATCTTGTAGCTCTGTTGTCCTGTTTGCTGCCTTCGCAAATTCTTCGTCTTTTTGTTTTAGCAAATACTGTGCCTTTGACTCGTATTTTCTCAAGATTAATGCCATTTGTTTCTTTCTTTGCTCCTGCAGTGTCAATCTCAATCTCTCGTTCTGTTTTCAAAGCAAAATCAATTATAATTAATTCAAACATGTACTCCCTATTCAAGATTATACTGATACAAAAACACGTTGAGACAGAAATAACAATAACAAATTCAGTATGATCCTAACAGGTTGGGTCTGAGATGGGGTCTGAAAAGGATAGTGTGCGTACGGATCTTATCCTACGTAATGCAGGGAGGTTGTTTCCCATAGGAGAAGAAGCATATACTATATGAGAATTACCTGTATATTGATGAACCGATTGATCTCAATATTCTGTTTTTCTAACTGGGAAGTTAGACTCTGGGAAAACGTTTGCATTGTTTGTGCAGAACTGCTGTTACATTTTGGGACGAATTGAATCAAGTTCTGGTTGTCTTTTTGGTACAGATTTTGCAACTGCTGATGCTGCAGCGGGTACTCGTAATATTGCTGCTGTTGAGGGTTAAAACAAAACTGATTGTATCCACAAGTATTATTCTCCATCAAATCCTGCGAGACTCCTAAAGGAAAACCAAGATTTTCCGAATACAACTGCGCTTGAATGGCCATATCAATAAGTTTTTCACCACAGCAAGAAAATGAAAGAAGCAAACAAAGTGACTTTTTGTAGCCAAAACAACGACTTGATTTGTTCAATAGAGAGGAGAGGGAGGGTCTCTCTATATTGTAGTCTAGTCTGTTGGCAAAACCTATGCCTATAACTTTGTGATATGTTTCTTGGTTTAGGGCAGGCCAAAGTTATTGGATTTTGAGGAAGCATTTATGGAAAAAGCCAAACATGAAGGTGGGGTTTCACTTTTTTCTGTATTTATACTAGTATGTAAAATGAAATAATAAATTTAAAGAAACTGAAAAGGGGCAGAGCCAAAAGGGGATTGATTCTCTCTCTTAATTCTTGTGATTTGTGTAGTAGTAGTAATAAAGTGAGAGGTGGTAATTAAGCAAACAACGTAGACATGCAGGTTTTGTGACTTTATACTATGTCGTCGGAGATTTCATAGGCACGTTTTTCAACCTCAAGTATGCTAAGAAAATTCAGTTCAATTCCTTTCCTTATTTGGAGGCTAAAACTGTGACAACAATTGTTCATATTTTATTAATATAGTACAAGTAAGATCTTTGAATGGTTTTTGAGTTATGCTTGTGTCCATACCCAACTTTATAAGATTTGAAGTCATTTATTAATTGGATACAAATACAAATATTGAATGAGTTACTTTATGTATGCACATGTCACATATTTATTAGTTTACTTCAAATATTAGGTTAAAATAAACTTTCTTCCGTCAACATATGTTTTAAGGAACGTTTATTTGCATTCAATGTTGTATTAAATTTGGTTAATTAATACTACCATTTATTTTCACCACATTTTATCACTTTACTATGGACATTTCGTAGGAGTAAAATTTATTGTAACATCACGTAAGAGTTAGTATTTTCGTATACTTTAGGATGGAATATAAAGAAATTAAAGGGTGTTTCTCTTCTCTTTTTTTTTTGGTCTAAAAAGAGGGAGAGATAACAGGGAATCAAAGATTTTGTCATTTTTTTAATCCTAAAGAACAGGATTCACACTCCGAAATGCAATCAATTGGATTAAAGACAATTTCTGATACGTGAATTAATAAGATATTGTTATAAAATATTCTATTTTAGGTGAATGTCCATATTTAGAGAGATTCTAGGGTTTATTTCTTGGTGGCTAAGTTACCACCTTCCTATAAATAAAAGGGTTCTATTGCATTGTAAACCATCCCAAAATATCAATAAGAATACTCCTCTCTCTACTTTTCTCTATATTGTTCTTGTTCTTGTATTATTGTTCTTGTTCTTATATTATCTCATAACACGTTATCAGCACGAGTCTCTAACCAATTGAATTTGATTTCTTCCTTCTTCCAGATTTTCTATACGGAAAAATAGAAGAGATGGTACCATCATAAAGTAATGCAACGGAACGGAAACTCAAGAGGTATATTTGATATCACGATATTTATTGGTATACCTTAAAGTTATAACAATTACTACCATAATACTTGGTCTGTCAAAACACTGCGTAAATATTATTGATTAGGTATTAAGTCTTTGTTCTTTCTTGTTTCCCGAGTGTTATGGCAAAATATTTGTATTGGTTGTAGCATTATGTAAGTAAGTGTAAAGATTTTAATTGTGCATCAATTTATTGTGTACATAGATGCTAAAGCTAACAGTTATTATCTTCCTGTGACATAGCTTTAATTATTAATACGTCAGTTTTATTAAGTTGGTGTTTTATTAATTTATGTTTATGTGTTACGCAATACATAAATAATTATGTTTGTTTCATTGTTTTGTTTCTGTTCTGTAATGTCACTAGTGTGTAATGATTGTACTTATACTATTCAGATGTACAATGTAATTTTGTTTTATGTCTGATATTATGAAAAGAAAGTTCGTTGCCCTTGAAATTTCGGGCAAGAACTACATGACATGGTATTGGATGCTGAAATCCATTTGGATGCAATGGGTCTTGGAGACGCCATTAAACACAGAAATAATGCATCCACCCAAGACTATGCTAAGGCCTTGATTTTCTTGCGCCATCACCTTGATGAAGGTTTGAAACTGTGCTAAGGCCTTGATTTTCTTGCGCCATCACCTTGATGAAGGTTTGAAACTGTGCTAAGGCCTTGATTTTCTTGCGCCATCACCTTGATGAAGGTTTGAAACTGTGCTAAGGCCTTGATTTTCTTGCGCCATCACTTTGATGAAGGTTTGAAAATTGAATATATCACAGTCAAAGATCCACCTATCTTGTGGAATGGCTTAAAGGAGAGATATGACAACTTAAAGTTGGTCACTCTGCCACAAGCACGATATGATTGGGCTCATCTGAGGGCTCCAAGATTTTGGTTAGAATACATGTGACACTATATAAACTTGTGTTTTATAAATATCATTGTAGACTCTGGTTGTCAAACACTATATAGTTTTTAATATTTTACTATCGTATTTGATTATGTCGTTCATTTGTGTTGTGTGTCTGAACATACAAACTACAATTTGTAAGTTAATTAACGGTGCAAACATTGTTAACAGGTTGATATTTTCACATAAATGACACTATACAATTATGTATTAAAGCAGTTATAAAACTTTAGCTATTATCACTATGTACCAAACAGATGTATGTTTTGGTGTAAAGTACTAAGTTTCTATTAATTAGTGCGCAATGACAACGTATTGTAATTTTCAATGTCTATGTGTGAAGATAAAAACACACTATAGTTAACATTCATGTCATATTGTATAATGTATAAACAGTTTTTAGTCAATGATTATAGTATGTGTTATTTTATGAAATGTATAATATGTGAAAAACAATCATATTTTAATTATACTGCGTACAAATGACAAGATGTAATTCTGTGTTACTATATTTGTCATCACTCAAGTTTTTCTTTTGTTATAACTAACACTGCATTTTTAATAAAATAAGTAATTTTATTTTGCTGTGTTATTGTGTTTTTTACACATGATGTTTATTTCATGTACCACACATACGATATTTAAAGAGAAGAAATATTTCTATCATTTAAGTATGTGTAAGGTAGATGTTATTACAATTTCTGGTATTAGTAAATTGATTAAAGGCTCCGGAAGAGCAACTATAACTCTGCCTAAAGGAACAACATTTTAGAGAATGCAATGTTCTCCTCCAAGTCTAAAAGGAACTTGTTGAGTTTTAAAGATATCATTCAAAATGGATATCATATTGAGACAATAGACGAGAATAATCTTGAATTCCTCATTTACTCATGAAAACAAGGCTGCCCACTTCGGTTTGGGGTCACGCCATTTTGCATGCAGCAATGCTAGTTCGTCTCAGAACGACAAATTATCACAAATATTCCCCGTTGCAATGAGTTTTGGGTCATGAACCTAATATATCCCACTTAAGAATTTTTGGATGTGCAGTATATGTGTCTGTAGCACCGTCATATTGCACCAAAATGGGTCTGCAAAGAAGGTTAGGAATATATGTTGAGTTTGAATCGCCCTCCATTATTCGCTACCTCGAAACATTGACAGGGGATTTGTTCACTGCACGATTTGCAGACTGTCAATTCGATGAGACACTTTTCCCAAAATTAGGGGGAGAAGTTGGTGAAACCAAACGGGAAATTTTGTAGAAAAATGCATCATTATCTCATCTTGATCCACATACCTCTATTTTTGAAAAAGAGGTGCAAAATATTATCCATTTGCAAAGAATATCAAATCAAATGCCAGACGCATTTACAGATTTGAAAAGGATAACAAAATCACATATCCCCGCAGTGAATGTGACAACATCTGATTCACGAATACATATTCATTATTGGAAGAATATGAACATGAAATTGGTATTGAATATACCACACTCACCCCTAGAAGGAGGTTTGAGATGATATATGATAATAATGTCATTATTATGGCATGAATGGTCATTGGTCACGTACCTATTGTACGCCAAAATAATTTGTCAATGTATTATCAAAGGACAATAATAATGCAAGAAACATATCTTGCATATAATTTTGACATGACCATAATGGTATAACTTTCTCTTTAAAAGAGATATTCACCACATGGATGTTGATGAATTTGTGGTAGTACAAAATTAATTGAGAGCTCTAGAAGAGCCAATTATTACTATGTTGGAGAAACACAATTGATTACCAATAAGGTATTGTGTTGTAGTAAGTCTCAAAGAAACTTATTCAGTTTTCAAAGTATATGCGAAAGCGATTGATTATATTGAGACTATAAATAAAGGAAAGATTTGATATCTTCTATTACTACAACTTGTAGCGGGATAACCTGTATGTGAAAAACTACCCGCTTTATTCTCCAGTTTGTACTACACAAGAATACCACAATAAAGTGGACGTTTATTGATATAAAAACCCATATCATAATAAACTTGAAGTTTATTGATAAGTGCACATGTCATGGTGTAAATTTGAAGTTTACCAATATTGATAATTTATTCAGTTGGCATTCGGGTTAGCCATATCAATTTAAGTATGATGTGCAATAATAGAGAATTCACATGGGTAAATATTAAAGAACTAGAAAGTTCTTTACGAATTCTTTTGTATTACTTGTTCTCATTTGACCAACTAAAGAGTTCGGGTTGAATCCCATAAATTCTGGAAATATCAAAGGTGAATGTGGGCCCATTCACCTGCCATGTATACCACATATGATGCATCTATGATATGGTTACATGCGCGATTGTTATTAACCTGCAGCCTGGCCGGTGCTTGCGAGGTAAATTGCTCAGTAATCTAATTTCGAGCATAATTTCCAGATTTTCTATTCAAGATAGTTCATCTTGATAAGTTGGTTTATATCATAGTTGGTTTAGCAAGATAAATATTGAGTGCCTCCACTTAATAGCTAAACTGTTTCTTATGAGAACAAAGTTATATATATCAGTTTGATATACGAGAGTATATTATATTCTCCCCTCACAAGTCGTTCAGGGTCAGGAACCAAATAATTTCATCTTATTATTATTGATGTGCGGTGTATATTTTCATTAATACCATAATGCACAAAGATGGACTCTCAAAGTTGAGGAAATAAGTTAGCTTTTCTAACATGAGGGGGAGACATGATAAACACTTGAGAAAAAGTTACATGGGATGAATTATCATTTGTATATATAGATCCTCGAATATCATAATATGAACCTGAAGTTCATAAAAGGATAATTCAATTGCAACATATTGCAAAGCATGCTATACGCATTTGCTGACCCAAAGAAAGTAACTATATTCTCACTGCAAATGCTCATATTAAGTCCCAGAAGGACAAAGTCTTTGATACGCTTAAAGCGTATAGACAAATCGGTTTCAAAATAACTTCTTAATAAAGAAGATGAGCAAATGATCAAAGTGATCATAATGGGGAGGCAAGTGATCTAGAAGATCACATGACATAACACTTCATAAAATCTCATGAGAGATCAGGTACCTGAATATATGAATAAAGAGATCTCCATGTTATGTCTTTATGAAAATTTACTGGAACCGATATAAAATGTTCGTCGACGACATCTATGATAGCGCTAAATATTGATGAGGATCTTATATTTGTCGAATACAAACAAAAATATTGGCTAAATGGAAGAGATACAATTCAAGCAGAATTGATTCCATATGAAAGACATGTAGTTTTGGACATGTAGTTCAAATACTTGAAAGTATAAAGTCAATGGTATGTGTAATCAGTTTTCGATATCTTATTTGTATAGCATGACATGAAAACTTGATATGCATCTAAAGTCTATTATATGGCTTATATGACTTAACTTATATGTCAATCCATGAAAGATTGAAGTTGCTTGAAGCATATACAACTCTTGGTCCTGAAGTACCACATCCTAAGTGCAACTTGTGTACATATGTATCTTGCTATAACTATAAGCATGATGGCATCGAGAATACTTCTATGGAGATATTGAAGAGTCATTCCACGACATTATATGAAGATGTTCATATCTATCAAGAATGATAATTTCAAGGTGCGGAATATTTATTCAAATCAATATGGCTGATTTAGTTATCAAATCTCTACCAAAGATCGTTTTGAAGATGGTGCACAAGATTGGAATGCAAATACTCAAGGATGTGAATTGATGCTCTTTTCAGGGGGAGTTAATGCGCGTTGCACTCTTTTTTCCTTACAAGGTTTTGTCCCACTGGGTTTTCCTTGCAAGGTTTTTAACGAGGCAACCAATAGGCGCATATTCAAACATGTGTACTCTTTTTCCTTTTCTATAATTTTTTCCCATTGGGTTTTGTTTTAGTTAAGGTTTTAACGAGGCACATTATTGAATAGACATTCAAGGGGGAGTGTTATAAAATATTCTATTTTAGGTGAATGTCCATATTTAGAGAGATTCTAGGGTTTACTTCTTGGTGGCTAAGTCACCACCTCCCTATAAATAAAGGGGTTCTATTCCATTGTAAACCATCCCAAAGTATCAATAAGAATACTCCCCTCTCTACTTTTCTCTATATTGTTCTTGTTCTTGTATTATTGTTCTTGTTCTTATATTATTTCATAACAGATATACATTAATTAGAGACTTATTTGCAAGAAGTAATTGGTGATGACTGGCAACTGCAAATATTTATCAAATTAATAAGTTCCAAATTTATTTCCCATTTTCCTAATAGTTTGCATTTTGCTAGGTATTTAATTTCGCCGGCTAAGCATAAAAAGATTCATAGAAAATCTTTGAGCAATGGCTTCTTCATCCCTCACAACTCCTATTTTTCTATTCTTTTCAAAAAAATAATAAACAATGTAAAATTATTAACCACTTCTTGAAATTGGAAGAATAATTAGCAGGCAATAGAGCACACTTAATTAATGACATTAATTTATTTTATTAATGTGCAGTCACGCCGGATATATTTGATATGGACACTTTGATTAGTCAAGATTTCCTTCTATAGCCATTTATAACTCGTCAAAGTTATTTTTTGGGTTAAAAAGCAAATATTTTGATTATTTATATGACAAATTACGTTACATTGAGGAAATTGACTCTCTTTTTTTCAGTAGGACTGGTTGGCCGATTATGATACAATTTGTCTTTCAGACCCTTAATTTGCAAGTATAAGAACTTTCTCCTCCAACGATACCACATTACCAAAATTTAAACTGCCAAGAAGTTACGGGCGAAGCTGTGTTGGCTTACGTTAGTCAATTAAATATTCTTTGTCGAAAAATTATGTTATGTATAAAGTAAAGTATTATTATTGGTTATTAATTAAAGAAATAGACTGTAAATATCTTTGCATAGGCCGCTGACAAAATATATTCAAATTTTAAACACTTTTATTAAATTTCCTGTTTCACCACGGCTAGAAGTACAGATAGAAACAAATTTAATCTCCATACCCAAATATAAGACTTTTCATCTGGTAATGAGGTGGGAAATTTTTTAAATTGATAGGCACAATAAAAAGCGTGTAAATCAATATATGAGTTAAAAGAAAAAAGAGCAATGTAAAAGTTTTTTTCCTCTATATGGTCTTTTCTCCTCAACCCATTAAATTAAACAAATTTCTTTAAAATAATTAATATCCAAATACTAAATCCAAAATGATATGACTCCTCCTTTTAGGAAAAACATGAGAAGCAACGTAGTTTTCTATTTTTCTTGTTTTGTGTTTGGGTTAGGTGGAAGTGCTTTCATCCATTTCTTGCTTCTTAATTACCTCTTTTAATTTAATGCAGCAAGACATTTTGTAGGCTAAAGCTAAAGTCTCATCTCCTTTCATTTTCTATCAAAATCACTTCAATTGGTTGAATTGACAATTTAAGGTGGAAAAGTACATGTTCCCACCTATATCTTGCCAGTAGCCCATCTTAATTTAATTTAGTGGTGAGAGGTCAGTTGCCATTTTACTTGGAATTTAAAATAATAACGAACAGTGTTTGGCTAAAAAGTTATGTAAATACTTATTAGGCTCAACAACAATTGAAAATAATAAAAATTAATCGGAATCAAGCGTAATATGAACTAGAGAATATCTTATAGCTAAGATCTGTAATGATAGTGTAGATATTTTGAGATGTAAGAACAATAAGGCAAGTAATAATCTTTACACAAGAGAGAGAGGGAGAGAGAGTTGTATATTCTGAATAGCAAAATACACATGAGTCCTTACAAAGGGAAGGTCCCCTTTATATATTAAAGGACCTTCCTCGAAATAATCAAAGAAAAGTACAAAGGTTGGTGGTCTCAGTGTACGGGAGAGTTAGAGCTTCAAACAACGTCGTCTTGAGTCATGTCACTCGGTCCGTCCACTTTCTGGGCCGACCTTACTTGAGTCGCCTCAGATAGGCCGCTCTCTACATCAAGGACGTGCGTAGATAACATGAGAACATAGTGAACTAAATTTGTCCAATAAGATAGTCCCTCCGTTTGTTGGGGATGTAGCCGACAGACGTCTTCAACGAACGGACATATGTGCCACACCTGTCTAGAATTTTGGCATACCTGTAGATACTGTGAAGAAAGAGGCATGATCATATGCGAAGGTGTTATGCCGTTGACATATAACCTCCTTTTAGGGCTCGTTTTTAGGATGATATCATCGATCACGTGCGTGATCATTACTTTTTCTCCCGAGGCGGTTCAGGACATGACGTGACGTTTTGGTTTCTCGCACCGGTTTTCGAAACGTGCCTTTTCGATTTCTGTTGGCCTTTCCTCATAAATAGAGGAAAGGTTGAATCTAACTCAACTTTCGAACTTTTTAGATAGTACTTTCTCAATCTTCTCCTTGTGTTTTTTTGGTACTCGTTGATCTTTTCTTTTAAAATTTTCGTCCTTGGGAATCGAACCTTGTGTCCCTGAAACGCCTTTCTCTCATAACTTCCATCATGGTTAAGCTTTGCCACGATAGTACCAGGACCAAGGGTGATGCCCTTTCTAGGGTTTCGTCGTCTTCAGATGATCGGGGAAGCCGAGGAAGTTCTCGTTCCTCTATCAATGGCCAATATACTTCCACTGGACATGGTTACACATAGGGATTTTAAGAACAAGTGTAAACTTCCCCGTGGGAACTTAGCGAGCTGATGCCATCTCATTTTTCCGCTCTCAAGAAGTCGTACGATATCCCTGATTACATTGATATGGCTCCCGCTGGGATGGACTATGCCAATGTGCACAGGCCTGGGTATTGCACATTCTACGAGTATGCATTTTGGATTGGGTATAGCCTCCCGCTCAATCCTTTGGCGGAGGAGCTTTTGTCATTTGTACGGGGCGTGTCCGGCCCAACTTACCCCGTATGCGCTGAAGGTGTGTAGGATTCTTACCACCTATGCGGCTAAGGCTGAGAATGAGGTCACTGTTCACCATCTCTTGCAAATGTTCGGCGTGAGCTTCATGAGAGGCTCAATGCTCCATTTAGTATGTCGGTGAAAGAAGAATTGTGTGGTGCAAGCTGACGACAAGGCCAGTCGTATATTTTGGAAGAAATTTTTCTACGTGCGTACTGAACATCTAGTGTCTAACCCCGAAGGTTTCCCGGAGGCATGGAGCACAACATGTAAGCATTCTTGTACATATTTTCTTAAGGAAATCTTATCTTGTTGTCTTTAGCCATTGTAGATTTCATTTTACCTTTATGTAGTGACAGCTCGCACTCCTTGAAGGATTGATGACATTAGGTCGTGGGTGAGAGCGTTGATACCGCTTGTGGAGGAGTACCGTACCTGGCCAGAATTCCTCAGGCTCTATGGCCCGACAGGTAATAGCCTTGCTTGGTTTTTCCCTTCCATTCTAACTTGGAGGCTCCCCTCAATTTTCCTTGCTCAACTCATACATGTTTTGGTAGGTCGGGCGCTTCTAAGAATGCGCAGAAGAAGAAGAAGACTGTGGCCAGCCCTTCTAGGGCGGTGTCTGATCCTGACGAGGAGGATATGATCCTCGCAGTTATATCTAGGGGCAGTGCTTCTCCCCCCTCAAGGCAAGAGGCCACATCGGTGGCGGCTCCCGAGGCAATATCTGAGGCAGCTCCTGAGGCCGTACTTGAAATGACGCCCGAGGAGGTACCGGCGGCTGTGCCTAGGATCGTCCCCGAGGTTGCCCTCATATGGACACCTACTATCGAATTGATGCCCTCTAAGCCCGACTCGCGTCCTACGGAGGGGGACCCTGAAAAGGAAGAGTCGTTGGAGATGAAGATACGCCGGATTCGTAATGGCAAGGCGGTGGTCACACAGACAGAGAAAGGTTAAACCACCCCGCCCTGAATCTAGGCCGCTACTAACCTCCACTCGGCACATGCTCGGAACAATGGGTCACGGGAGGCTGCAGAAAAAAGGGGCAAATGTGTGGATGTGGCGAGCCCGGAGATCACCATTGAGGATGCGGGTAGAGAAGGCGGGTCCTTAGATCAAGTGGAGATGGTGGCTGGACAGTCTTCCCGTCACATAGTGATTTCTAGTCATTATAATTTGTTGGAAAATTGCGAGGAGGCGGCAACCAGCATGACACTTTTATGTACGGGTGCTGAGAGCTCGGCCCTGGCGGAGACCAGCGACAAAGACATTGCCCTAAAAGTTGCGGATGCGGCCTTGCAGGTATGTCTTTTGACTTGATTGATGATTTTTTTCTTTTGCATTTGTGGAGGGTGATTTTCCTTGCACTTACTTTCCGGCTTTTTCCAAACTCTTATCTTGGAGGCGGAGAGGGGTCGACGCCTGAAGAAGAAGGTAGCCAAATACAATAGATTGGTGCATAAATACAATATGAAGCATGAGGCACACCAGACCTTGGTCGATATGTACAAACAGGACCCTAACTTCAGGGTGATCCGTGAGGGCCTCGTGCAGTCTGAGGAGCAGTTGAAGAAGAGGGTGGATGAGCTGGAAAAAGTTGATGAATAACTCATGGCCGCTGTTGCTCGGACTGCGGAGATGGAGGTCCTTATTCAAGATAAGGACGAAGAATTACAGCTCGGCCGTGTACTGGAAGAGGAGGCTGCGGAATTGCACACTTTGGTTGTGGACTTAACGGCGGAACGTGATGCCAAGAAGGCCGAGGTTGGGGACATCAAATAGGCTCTTGCATAGGCCGATGCATCTCGTGAGGCACACGAGATGTCGGTGTATGCAGAGGCCAGGCTAATCATACTTGAAGAATTTTTGGCGGCCGAGCGAGCAGCTGAGGCAGAAGTTGAGAGCCAACGCCAATTGGTTAGAGGTGCCAGTGAAGTGGCCGACTATAGTCCCGAATCACCAGCCCGGGAGGGGGGTAACTCTGCAGATGTTAATCGTTTGGAGTCCAGCTCTTGGATTTCCAAGGCGTATCCTCCTGGGAATGAAGACGAGCCACATGAAGACCAGGCGAGGTAGGATAATCAGAGTGGCGGAGGCCTTTAGGATTTTTGTAAATACCGATTTTTGTATCATGGGTGTTGACCCTTTTGAAGATAAAGACATATGACTTTTGCCATAGTTAATCTTTTCTATTTTCTGGAATCTTGTTTAAATTTTTGCCGTAGTTGAAGCTAAGTGGGTCATTCGGTGGCCTTGACCGTGTAGAAATGATAGCTTCGGCTACGTAAATTTTGACAACTTTAGATACGTGAAAAGGGTGGACTTAGTCGTATAGACCAACGGCTTTTAGCTATGTAAGATCTGACGGCCTGAATCCGTGTTCCACGACAGCCTTAACAATGTAAGATTTTTGTGGCCTTGGCTGTGTGAAAACAATGGCCTTTGCCATGTAAGATTCGGCGTCCTTAACCGTGTAAAAATGATGGTCGTAGCTATGTAAAATTTGATGATCTTAACCGTGAAAATGATGGTCGTAGCCATGTAAAATTCGACGGCCTTAGCCGTGTAAAAACAATGGCCTTAGCCATGTAAAATTTGATGGCCTTAGCCGTGTAAAATGATGGTCGTAGCCATGTAAAATTCGACGGCCTTAGCCATGTAAAATCAATTTCCATAGCCTTTTCGTGCATTGGGGATGGCCGTAGCCTTTTCATACATTTGGAGATGGCCATAGCCCTTTCATACATTTGGAGATGGTCGTGGCCTTTTCATACATTTGGAGATGGTCGTAGCCTTTTCATACATTTGGAGATGTCTGTAGCCCTTTCATACATCTGGAGATGGCCGTAGCCTTTTCACACATTTGGAGATGGCCGTAGCCTTTTCATTCATTTGGAGATGGTCGTAGCCTTTTCATACATTTGGAGATGGCCGTATCCTTTTCATACATTTGGAGATGGCCGTAGCCTTTTCATACATTTGGAGATGGTCGTTTCCCTTTCTATACATTGTAGATGACACTAATCTAATATGTTTAGAATTGTTTTGTTGGAGGACTCCGCTTGGCCGTTTGCGGCAGGGTGGTATGGCGTGGATAGTATCCTTTTGATGCGCCATTTCTCGAAGAACCTGATCATTTTTTGACCGATGAACTGACGCCCGTTGTCACATGATTTATTTGGAGATGCCGAAGCGGCATATGATGTTCTTCCATATGAGGTGATGACTTCTTGTTTGCGTATGCGTACACACTTTCTTCCACACACTTGGAGAAATAGTCAGTTAAAACAAGTAAAAATTCGTACCTTTCCTCGTCCTGCGAGTAGCGTGCCGACTATATCCCTTCCCCTTTTGATGAATGGCCAGGGGGAGTGACGGAATGGAGGGGTTCTCCTGGTTGGTGTATGATTGGGGCATACTTTTGGCATTGTTCTCATCGGCGGACATACTCAGCTGCCTCTTTTTTCATAGTGGGCCAGTAGTAGCCAGCACGTATGATGCATCGCACAAGGGCGCGGTTGCCAGTGTGAGCGCCGCAGTGGCCTTCATGCACTTCTTGGAGTACCGGCCTCGTTTGGTGCGGACCTAAGCACTTGGCTAGAGGGCCACCAAACTTCCTTTTGTAAAGGTCGTTGTTGATCATGCATTATCGGACGGCCTGTATGCGAAGCTTCTTCACCTCCTTTTTATCGGGGGATATTGTCCCGTCCTGTAGATAAGATATGAACTGGTTGCGCTAGTCCCAAGTCACGTTTAAGGAAAGTACCTCGGTGTGATCAATGGTCGAGCATAGGAGCATGACCACACTTTCTTTGTTGATGTTTTTGGTGGCTACAGCCAACTTTTCCAGGCCGTCCGCTTCGATGTTCCATGCTCTGGGAATTTGTTCGAAACGGCATTCTTCAAATGTAGCCATCAGTTTGCGGATTTCTGTCTGGTCCTTTTGTAGCCTTTTCTCTTTGATTTGATAAGTCCCAGTGACCTAGTTTACCATAAGTTGGGAGTCGTAGTGGAGGAGGATTTGGCGAGCCCCATACTTGGTGGCCAGTTTCATGCCTGCAATAACGGCCTCATTGTTAGTCATTTTCGGCATCGTACGGACTGGCGAATTGTTTCACCCGTGGGGACCTTAATAACGATTCCCAATCCCAATCCTGATCCCGATGCATTGGCGGTGCCATCCGTATAAAGGACCTATAGGTCATTTTTGGAGGATGCGCTATATGCCTCGAGTTCTGCCTTTGGCAAGACTTCCGCACTGAAGTAGGCAATGAAGTCGGCTAGGACTTGCGACTTGATGGGGTCCTTGGAAGGTATGTGATATCATGCTCGCTGAGCTCAACGGCCTATCTGGCGAGTCGTCCTGAGAGTTCGGGTTTGTGTAAGACACTCCTTAAAGGGAATGTCGTTACTACCCTTATGGGGTGGCATTAGAAATAGGGTCGTAGCTTCCGTGAAGCTACTACAAGTGCCAATGCCAGTGTTTCAAGGTGTGGGTACCGGGTTTCGGCGTCCACTAAAGTTTTGCTAATGTAATAAATAGGAGACTGCGTACCTTTATTTTCGCGCACTAGGATGGCGTTGTCCGCGACTTCCGATACAGCCAAGTACACTAACAACAGTTCGCCTGGGTTGGCTTTGACTAGTAGGGGTGGTGATGACGGATATTCCTTCAAACTTCTCAGGGCGTCGACGTATTCTTCGTTCCATTGCAGTCCCTAGTCGTTTTCAATACACCGAAGAATTTATGGCACATGTCAGAGGAGCGTGAGATGAACCTGGAGAGGGCGGCCATTCGACCCGTCAGCTTTTGCACTTGTTTTTTGCTGCTTAGTATTTTTGGGATGGCTTCTATGGCCTTGATCTGGTCTGGGTTGACTTTGATGCCCCTTTTCTACACCAGATACCCTAGGAACTTTCCTTAGGCTACGCGAAGGCACATTTTTCAGGATTCAGTTTCATGCCGTATCTTCTTAATATTTCGAAGGCTTCTTTCAAGTGATCGAGGTGGTCCTCTTTCTTAGACGACTTCACTAGCATGTCGTCAATATAGACCTCCATCGTTTTGCTGAGTTGCTCTTTGAGCATCGTAGTCACCAGCCTTTGGTATGTAGCCCCCGCATTCTTGAGCCCAAAGGGCATTACCTTGTAGCAGTATGTTCCTTGGTGAGTGATGAAGGTTGTTTTCTCCTGACCTTCCTTGGCCATCATGATTTGATTGTAGCTGGAATACGCTTCTAGGAAGCTTAACATCTCATGCCCTACCGTTGTGTCTATCAATTGGTCGATGTGGCGTTGTGGGAACGAATCTTTTGGACATGCTTTGTTTAGGTCAGTCAAATCCACGCACATCCGCCACTTCCCAATTTTCTTTTTGACCATTACAAAGTTGGCGACCCATTCCGGATACTTGGACTCCTTAATGGAACCATTCGCCAGCAACTTGTCTACTTCTTCACTTATTGCTTCATTGATGGCGGCATTGAATCTTCTCCTTACCTTCTGTACGGGCGGGTGTATCGGATCGACATTTAGTTTGTGGGAGGCAATTTCTCCTGGAATCTTTGACATTTTTGCGTGGGAAAAAGCAAACAGGTCTGCGTGGTAAGATAGAAATTCACGACACTTACTTGGATTTGAAAGGCTGTGGCCTATATAATCCTTCATTGTGGAATCGTTGTTGCTCAAGTGACGGGGTCGAGATCTTCGACCGTGGCCATTTAGCCTCAACGTCATCGGGATCTTTGATGGCATCCTCTATCAGGTGGACCTTAGTCCCTGACAAGGCTGATTGCTATGCCTCCCCACTCTCTCCTTTGAGCTATTTGGTGTGCGTGTAATCTTGAGCTATTTCATAACACTCTTGGGCAGTGCGGGGCTCGCCCCGTATGCTGTATACCCCCCATAGGGTAGGAATTTTTCACTTGATAGAAACTGGAGGGGACTGCCCTCATGACACGTATCCACGGATGTCCAATGATGGCGTTGTATGCCGTTTCTTAGTTCATTTCGTGGAAAGTGGTTTCCATCGTAACTCCTCCTGCCAGAACGGGCAGCGTTACCTCCCAGAGGTTCTTTCCACTGCATTGTTAAAACCAGTTAGTGGTAAACAACGTGGAATTATCTTATCCTCGAGTCCCATTATTGCAAGGACTATTGGATGAATGATCTATACGCCGCTGCCATCATCGACCATAATCCTTTTAACGTCAGTATCTACTATTCATAAGTAATAACCAAAGCATCATATTGGGGGAAAAACAAACCGTCGGTATTAGACTTATCGAAGGTGATACTATCTTCGAAGTCGTCATACCGTTCGTGAGTGATGGTACACTTTAATTTGTGAGTGGTGGTGAATTTAACATGGTTGATTACTGAGTCATTGCCGTCCCCAATAATCATGCTGATGGTACATGTTAGTGATGGCAGCCTTGGCAGGCAGTGAGGTTGTTCCCGCCCGCGTGCGAAGTTGAGTTTTCCTTTGTCGCTGAGCTGTCCTATCAAGAATCCTTGGTTCAACATTCGGACCACCTCCTGTCGGAGACCTATGCAGTCTTCGGTTCTGTGCCCTCATTCCTGGTGGAACTCACATAGGGCGTTTGATTTTCTGGTGGCGGAGTCGGATTTCATCTTTGATGGCCATTGTACTTTGTTGCCCCGATTCTCCAGTACGTACACTACTTCTGAAGGAGATAGAAAAAAGTTATGTGCAGATAGTAAAGGAGGCATACCTCTGTCGTTCCTCAGTAGGGCGACATGTCGTTGTAAGGCGTCTGCGTGCCTTGGCGGATGCGAAGATCTGATGTGCGGTTGGTGCCTCTCCCTGTTGAGGCATGGGACTTATTCTCGTCATCCCTCGTTGCGTCGGTCTCTTCCAATTTATGGGTTCACCGTTATTAGCCATCGGGTCGGGCTATTAAGGTCGTCGTCATTTCCCCGTACCTCGGCGCAATAGGCATTGTGCATTTCTTCTCAGGTGGTAGGAGATATTTCATAAGACGGCTAAGAAGTTTCCTGGTTGCCCGTGAGCCTTCCCTGCTGAGTCCGTTCTGAAAAGCTGCGATTGACATGCCTTCAGACACGTTTGGTAGGCTCATTCTGACTCTCTTGAACCTGGATAAGAACTCTCTGAGCCCTTCTCCTGAGGCCTATCGGGCAGCAAAGATATCGTTGACCCGTGCTTCCGTTTTCTTGACTCTTGCGTGGGTGGTGAAAAATTTATCTGCCATTTCCTCGAACTTTGATATGCTTTTGGCCGGTAGCTGGGAGTACCACGTTATGGTTCCTCCTGTTAGCTTTTCGCCGAATTTCTTCAGAAGTACGGATAGTACCTGCTCCTTTGATATATAATTACCTTTGACTGCCGTGACATAGTGAATCGGGTGGTCCTCGGGACCTGAGGTCCCGTCATATACCTTCAAGTAGGGGGCATTTTGAAGGTCTTTGGGATGAAGTATGTGCAGCTTAGGCGCACCCAGGATCTTGTCCACTCTATCTTGGTGCTCCTTCATCTGGTCGCGAAGCGACCTATTTCCGTTTTCCATTTCCTCCATCTTTTTTAGGATGGTTGTGAGTGTCTCCCTTGAGCTTGAGCATCAACGGGCACGTTGTTAGTTCGTGTGACCTTGAGTTCATCTTCAGCTACCACATGGTCTGTCGCTGGTGTGCATCTAGCATTTTGGGGTGGCTTACCAGCTAAACTACTTAGAGCGTTTGTCAACCACTCTTCCAACAACCTTTTTACCTCTAGGGTGCTTCTTTAGTTGTAGATGTAGAAGCCTTTTTTTCTCGTGGAGCCACCAGATTTTCAGAAAGGGAAGGTGGGTTTTCCACGTTTATCAGGGTACTGGGGTTGCATTTGGAGCATCCCCTTCAGCAGCCGCGTTGAGAGGCCCCAAAAGATCGGCTCTAGCATCCATGATAGCTTTCATTCTTGCGTTGTTTTCAGCCATTCTAGGTTGTAGAAAGTGAGTTTTGAAGGATCTCTAGAAGCAAACTACAACTTTGATTCACGAAATTCCCACAGACGGCGCAAATTGTTTGGCTAAAAGTTATGTAAATACTTATTAGGCTAACAATCTAAAATAATAAGGGCTAATCGGAATCAAACGTAATATGAACTAGAGAATATCGTATAGCTAAGATCTATAATGATAGTGTAGATATCTTGAGATGTAAGAACAATAAGGCAAGTAATAGTCTTTGCACAAGAGAGAGAGAGAGAGAGAGAGAGAGAGAGAGAGAGAGAGAGAGAGAGAGAGAGAGAGAGAGAGAGAGAGAGAGAGAGAGAGAGAGAGAGAGAGAGAGAGAGAGAGTTGTATATTCTGAATAGCAAAATACACATGAGTTTTTTCAAAAGGAATGTCCCCTTCATATATTAAAGGACCTTTCTCGAAATAATCAAAGAAAAGTACAAAGGTTGGTGGCCTCAGTGTACGAGAGAGTCAGAGCTTCAAACAACGTCGTCTTGAGTCATGTCACTCGGTCTGTCCACTTTCTGAGGCCGACCTTACTCGAGTCGCCTCAGTTAGGCCGCTCTCTACGACAAGGGCGTGCGTAGATAACATGAGAATATAGAAAATCAAATTTGTCCAATACAAAAAGCATTAATTTTGCTGACTACTTAATACTGTCGCTATCTTATTCTATGTGAAATAATTGGTGTACGAGAGAAACTATAGTATTCATGTTTTCTAAACTAAAACTTACAGATTTAGAAACTATATAGTAGATGGTAGTATAAGTCTGGTTACAATAATTAATACTCCCTCCGTTTCATATTGTTTAAGGTAGTTTGACTCAGTATAAAGTTTAAGATAGAAGAAGAAGACTTTTAAAACTTGTGGTTTAAAAGATTAACGAGTTAAAAGTTTGTGGGGCCATATCATTTATGTGGCTATAAAAGCTTCTCACTAAGAACATAAAGGGTAAAATGAAGAGTTTAAAGTTGAATTATTTCTAAATTTAGAAATATGTTATTTATTTTGGAACAGACTAAAAATAAAAATATCTCAAATAATATGAAACGAAAGGAGTGAGTAACTAAAACTATTTGAAAAGCATATAAAAAATTATTATCATAAAAAGATTCTTTTAAACTTTTCAAATTGTAAGTGTGACGTAAACTGGTAAGGTTTTTTTTTTTTTTTTTCTTTTTGAGACAGAAGGAATAGTCCATGTTTTTTATCAGGCTTCTTCATAATTGAGGGACAAAAAAAGCAATTTATTTCAAAAAAGTTAGGTTACATAAATTTATGTGAAAGAAAGATACACGTGAGCTTATTTTGTTCAAATATAGAAGATCATCGATATGTCATACTCATAGTCGAGGGACCAACAATAAGTTTATGAGAAAAATATATATGGACTTATTTTGGAACGTATCATTTTAATTAATTATAGAGATTAACCAAAAAAACTTTGCCATCATTCAAATGCCAACGTATGGAATAATATTGAGTATGTTATTATTATTTTTTACCATAAATGAAGTATACATATGTATTATGTTGGGAGGCTAACTAATTTCCTCTGTATATAATATATGATACTCTCGTGAAAAAGAAACCTTGGGGTTACTGACGAAACAAAATTGGAAGAGTTAAAACCAATGTCACATCGCTTAATTACCAGAAAATTTTCAGAAAAGAGACATAGGATTAAGGGTGTATGGTGTCGCGGTTCCGAATTGGAACCGGACCGGAACCGTGGTCCTGCCGGTTTTGCCGATTCCGGCGGCCCGGTTCCGGCGGTTCCGATTCTAGGGAACCGTTGTGGGCCGGTTCTACCCGTTGGAACCGCTAGAACCGGATCCGCCAGAACCGGAACCGGCTGGCGGTTCTGGACCGGTTTTGGCGGTTCCGGTCTGGTTCTGGCAGTTCCAACTATTTCTAACTGTTTAGTTTATATTGCCGCACTTGTTAATTTGTTTGTTGATTTTAGCGAGGGAGGGGACATTTATGAACTTGTAATAAATGAAATGAAAAAAAAGTTTAAAAAATATTTTTTTCACTCCTCCTATTTTTGGTGTAGCTGCTATGTTAAATCCAACTATGAAATTAGGAGGTCCTCGCTTTTGGTATTCTACTATTTATCGATCTTTAGATCTTTCAGAAGTAGAAATAGCTACACTAGCTGATGCAAAAGCATCAATTAAAGTTAATGCTCAAACTGTTTATAATGCTTATAAACAGGCGTTAGAGCATGCTAGGCCAAATGTTCCAACCCCTACTTTGTCTACATCACAATCGTCTAAAAGAGCTGCTGGCATAAAAGCTCTTAAATCGTGGACGGAGTTCAGGAGTACTCAAGGTGATAATTTTGATGAAATTTTCCATCTAAATGAGCTTCAAGTTTATTTGTCACAGGGACTAGAAAGGAGAATCCAGACGGCTCTTTCGACATTTTAGAATGGTGGAAGACAAGGGAAAAGCATTTTCCCGTTCTTGCAAGGACGGCTCGGGATGTTCTGTCAATTCGAGCGTCAAGTGCTGCATCGGAGAGCGCTTTTAGTCAAGCAAGACTACAAATAGGTGATCACAGAGCGTCGATGCGGGAGAGCTTGGAAAAATCAGTGCTTTTTCCAGATTGGATCCGCGCAAAAAGAAGGAACTTTGGCATAGCAGAATCACAACCAGAAATAGATGAGGCGTATCAAGAAATGATAGCAGAACTTGCTGAGAAAGCAACTTCTCCCGAAAGTGGTGATGAACAAGCTTCATTTCCACCACCGCCAACACAACCACCTCTCAACCTTGACTGTTTTATGAGATTTGTTAGAAATACAACATAAATTATGATGTAACTTGTACATTGGCACGTCTTCTTCTAGTTTTTTTCCTTTTAATGGTGGTATTAGTACCATGTTGTGCTCATTCCATTGGGGGAAGGAAGACTAAGAAAGATATGCCATTTTGGTCAATAAATATGCTCTTTATCATATCCTTGAATATCTTTTGTCTCAATATTTCTTTGTCTTTACTTCGATATCAATCCTTGAATATTTATATAACATACAACACAATATACTAATGACAACATTCTTTTATCAATATATACTACTTATATACAATTTATACTAATTACTAACTACAACACAATATAAACTACTTATATACAATATATACTACTTACATACAATATATACTACTTATATACAAAATATACACTACTTATACACAATATATATTAATTACCAAACACAATATATATTATACTAATAACATAGTACACCATATAAAATATATTCTACAATATACTAATGACTACCATACAAGATATTGAATTAAAAAAAAAAAAAATTCAGAACCGCCAGACCCGCCAGAACCGGAACCGCCAGAACCGAAACCGCATGGTACCTGGAACCGTCACGGGCCGGTTCCACCGTCAGAACCGCCAGAACCGGAACCGCCAGAAACCGTCAGAACCGGAACCGGATACAGCCTTACATAGGATTTAGTAGTGGTGGGAGACCTTAAATGAATATTAGTAGTGTAAATTAATGTTCAACAATTCGACAGAACATTCAACTGTGTCCAGATTAAATTGTGTTAATTACTCGAATTTTTTGTTGCCAGATTTTTCATTTTTCAACCAGTTATTATCTACTCTTAGTTGAAACGTATAGTATAACGCACTTACGTTTCGAGTGAGGTAAAATTTGGTGGCTGCATTGACTATAAGGAAAAATATTGTAACAGTCGGCTTGAATCAACTCATCACATTTAATCCGTGGCTATATATTAAGTTCGATCTTTTTTCCTTTGCTATATCAATGGTGGATCTAACATTTCGACGGATTTTTTCCTTGAAAATGTATATATACAATTCTATCTATAGTTGCTTTGTACATATACATATAAAGGTCAATCGGAAGCACTAGAGTTCGCCAAACTCAACCAACGCGAGTTAGGGGGTCTAAGGGGATTCATGATGGATTGCGTATGGGTGTTCATAACACGCAGCGGAAGATAATAACAATTCTAGGTAGATTTTCTCATGTTTAAAATTTATTTACGTGTCAAAGATCGGATCAAACACGTACCTGGTGAAGAGAGTCTCGTTTCAAAATTCTTCGATAGTTCGAAGACTCTATGCATTTCCACACCGAGACCGATCCTTGCTATCAGCTCTTTGATCAATAAAACCCGTGAACAAATTGAACGAAGAATATTGTGTTGAAATTTTTCTCAAAAATCTCAACTCAAATTAGAAGAACAAGAAACACTTTTCTTGAAATTGTATTTTCTCTCTTGGCTTTGTATTGCACCCTCACTTTCACAAAGTAGGGTTTCTTCTCAAGAAAATTTGAAAAACAAAAACTTTGCAAATTTTCTCCATCACCCTTTATATAGCATCACCTACAAACTCTTTTCCTATATAGTTGAGGTAATAAATTTCCTAAGGTAAAAGTTTATTCCATAAATAAATTTATGAAAAATTTGTATGGAAATTCCCAATTTCCTTTCTTAGTTAACGTGAGAAGTACCAAGAATTTCATTAGACTTTTTGAATTTTATTAATATAATATTTTCCTTTAAAAAATATTAATCCCATTCCAAATAGGATAAAACTTCAATTAATAATCCAATTCAAATTGAATTTATTAAAAAGCCTTTATTAATATTATATTTTATATACATCTATTATATAAAATAATATTAATTATATATATCACATATATTTCAACCAAGAGATATTATTTAATTTCTATTCTAAATAGAAACTTCAATTTATTTACAATATTAATTATAATCTTTGTGCTAGCAAAGAATATAATAATATTTCATTTTGGACTAATAACTAAATATATTTGACTAATTAAATTTTTTAATTTAATTATCAAATAATAAGTTAATTAATCCTTTAACGAAGATCAGAACACTCGTTAGTGTGCGACCCCATAGGTTCAATACTAACCGGTAGTAAATTGATCATATCAATATACTAATCAAGGGTGGCGTCTAGCAACACTCCTTAACGATCGTATAGCATGAAGTATACAATTTACTCTCAAGAACCAGTAGAAGAATAATGTAGTAATTCCTTCTGTCCTTATAGCTATGGATCACCCTAAGATATGGTTCAACTGTCAAATCCTAATAGGCGATCAACTATGTGTCCACGTCAAATATAATCGACCATTGAATGACCTAAGAAACTCATTTCTTCTTTCATTCAATTGCCCCGGCCAAGGTCTTAGTTTGGTCGTTTATAATTCATGACAACATGGAGTTTAAACTCATTACCAAGAGTTGACAGATTCCGTCTTGATCAATCACTAATTCTACAAGTATTTAATCGTACCCAATATCCTTTCAACTATCGCCCTAGGGCCATAGGTGTCTAGTATCAAAGCATAATAAATAACTTGTCAATTACTATGACGATCTCAAGTCAAAGAAAACGATTACATCACATTCTTCAAGAAAATATCCTATTGACAGTTATGGTAATTCTAACCATTAGGAATTATCCAATGAGTCGGTTCAATGATCATATCTCTATATGCATCATCTCTCTATGTGATTTAGTTAATGAGATCAACTAATCTTTATCCGATAAAGACGATCACATAAATATTTATCTAACCAGATTACTAATGTCCAAATTAATAATCCTACGATCAAGAACAAATTTAGATTAAATTGTAAAAAAATTTGCTCTTATTATCATGATCTCTATCACGATGACAAATCTCTAAATTTAATCAAGGACCTTATCAAAATAATCAAACAATTTATAATAATGATAACAGAATATCAAATGCCATATATTTTATATCAAATGACATTCACAAAATAAGTTCAAGTTATCAAATATGATATTGGATCTAGGCATATCTATTATATCACTAACAATATCCCACTTGCACTAGAGCCAATCGCTCTTGTACTTCATCCCCAATTTCTACTTGTTCTTGTCAAAATCTTTTGTGCCAAGCGCTTTAGTGAATGAGTCTGCAGCATTTTCCTTTCCATCAACCTTTTGAATCTCGAAGTCTCCACGTTCAATGATCTTTCTTATCAAGTGATACCTTCGCAGAATGTGTTTGGACTTTTGGTGTGATCTTGGTTCTTTTGCTTGAGCAATGGCTCCAGTATTGTCACACAACAATGGAACCGCACCTTCCATTGAAGGAACTACACCAAGTTCAGTTAAGAACTTTTTCATCCATACAGCTTCCTTAGCAGCTTCACTAGGTGCTATATATTCTGCTTCAGTCACTGAATCAGCTACTGTAGCTTGTTTGGAACTTTTCCAACTCACTGCACCACCATTTAAGATGAATACATAACCAGAAATAGATTTGCAAATCATCCCTGTCTGAAGAGAAACTTGCATCAGTATAACCTTTAAGTTTCAACTCAGAATCTCCATAGATGAGGAACTGGTCTTTAGTCCTTCTTAAGTACTTAAGAATGGTCTTCACCACCTTCCAATGTTCCTCACCAGGATTTGCCTGATATCAGCTAGTCACTCCAAGTGCATAAGCCACATCAGGACGTGTACATGTCATGGTATGCATGATAGCTCCCACTGCACTAGCGTATGGGATCCTACTCATGCGTTCTCTCTCTTCAGGTGTTTTAGGACAATCCTCCCTACTGAGAGAAATTCCAGTGCCTATCATTAGATAGCCTCTTTTGGAATTATCCATGTTATACCTCTTTAAGATAGTATCAATGTACAAAGACTGAGAAAGTCCAAGCAGCTTCCTAGATCTACCTCTATAGATCTTTACCCTAATATATAAGCTTCTTCTCCTAAGTCTTTCATGGAAAACTGTTCAGATAGCCAAATCTTGGTATTTTGCAATGCCGGTACGTCATTCCCTATGAGCAATATATCATCAACATACAACACTAAAAATATAATTGTGCTCCCACTAACCTTTTTGTACACACAAGGTTCTTCTTCGCATTTAACAAAATTGAACGTCTCAATTGTTTTGTTAAATCGAATATTCCAACTTCGAGAAGCTTGATTTAATCCATAAATAGATCTTTGTAGCATACAAATTTTATTATGATCAGGCGAAGATGTGAAACCTTCAGGCTGTGTCATGTACACATCCTCTTCTAGCTCACCATTAAGGAAAGCTGTTTTCACATCCATTTGCCATATTTCATAATCATAGTATGCTGCTATTGCAAGTAAAATCCGAATAGATTTGAGCATTGCCACGGGAGAGAAAGTCTCGTCATAGTCGACTCCTTCTTTCTGACGATATCCCTTGGCAACAAGACGTGATTTGTAGGTCTCCACCTTTCCGTCTGCTCCAATATTTTTCTTAAAAATCCATTTACAACCTATAGGTTTTATATCCTTTGAAGGTTCAACTAAAGTCCATACTTTGTTTTCCTTCATGGATTCCATTTCGGTTTCCATGGCCTTTTGCCACTCCTCATAATCAGAACTTTGTACAGCCTCTTCATAGGTCTTAGGGTCATCATCATTATGATCAACCTCATTTGATAAATCTTCTTGTACCAATAAATTTAATCTAGTTGGTACATAACATTCTCGTGTAGACCTTCGAAGAGGTACTTGTACAACCTGTTCACCTTGTGTTGGATTTCGTTGTTGCTCAATTTGGTTTGGAACTGGTTCATTAACCTGTTCTTGAACTTCATTTAGTTCTTGAACTTCAACCATTGAAGATGGAAATTTCCTTGACAACTTCAAAACATCCAATAAAGGTTCTTCAACTTGGGTCTCATGATCTTTATATTGTGTTGATTCATTAGTTTCTTGATCTTCATCAAGTTCTATCTCCATTATAAGTTCGTTCCAAAAGAAACTCCCTTTCCAAAAAGGTTGCTCCTCTGGTCACAAACACTTTATGGTCAGAAGGGTGATAGAAATAATATCCCCTTGTTTCCTTGGGATACCCAATGAATCTACACTTATCAAATCTTGAGTCAAGTTTATCAGACTGTTGTCTCTTAACATAAGCTAGACGACCCCAAACCTTAATATGTTTAAGGTTAGGCTTACATCCTTTCCATATCTCATATGGTGTTGTAGAGACTAACTTAGTGGGAACTTTATTAAGTATGTTGCTGCTACCACAGCATATCCCCATAAATTTATTGGAAGATCAGTGAACCCCATCATAGATCTCATCATATCTAATAAGGTTCTATTTCTCCTTTCAGACTTGAAATATGCATAATCGAATTAGCATTCACACTAGGTAAGACATAAATATCATGTTGGACATAGTCATTCACACATAAATTATCACTATATTAAATAGAGCATATACCATTGCCTATATTAATGCGAAAACCATGTTTGTCTAACATAGAAGCTGAAATTATGTTCGAAACAAATTTGGGAACGTAATAAAAATCATCCAACATAAGTACTTTTCCCGTAGGCATTATTAAAGAAATTGATCCTACAGCTACTGCCGCAATTTTTGCACCATTTCCAACTTGTAGATTAATTTCTCCTTTCTTCAAGTTTCTACTTATTTGGAACCCCTCCAATATAATGCAGATTTTATAACCACTGCCATTATCTAATACCCATAATGAAGAATTAGTAGTAGTTAAAGAAACCTTGAAAATATTTTTTATTAAAGTCTTACCTTGTTTCTTGTCCTTTAAAGTTGCAAGATACTCTTTGCAATTTCTCTTTCAATGTCCTATTTTCTTACAATGGAAACATACAGCATCAGATTGGTCAGCTTTGCCTTCTTTGCCTTTGGGTTTGGTCACACCACCCTTGGGCGCAGTAGGCTTTTTCTTGGGTTTACTTTTACTCTTACCCTTCTTCTTAGAAGAGTTTCCAACCAACATGATAGTTCCTTTCTTCTTCGCAGATACAAGTTGATTCTCATAATCAATCAACATGTTAAGCATCTCATGAAGATCACAATCCATTTTATTCATATTAAAATGATTAACAAATTGTGAAAAGGATTCTGGTAGTGACTGCAAGATCAAATCTTGAGAAAGCTCTTTACCCAGTTTGCACCCCAACTTCTCAAGTTCTTCAATAAGATCAATCATATGATTGACATAGGGTCCAACTGGTGAGTTTTCAGTCAATTTGGATCCAAATAAAGCCTTAGATAGTTGGTATCTAGCTGTCCTGCTTTGTGTACCAAACATCTTCTTAAGATGTTCAATAATTGCAATTGGATCCATATCCTGATGTTTCCTCTGCAGTTCAGAATTCATAGAAGCGAGAATGATGCATTTGGTAGTAAGACATTCTTCCAAGTATTTCTGATAAATCTTGGTACCATCATCATCATTTACATCTGCGACTTCCTTGGCGGGCTTATCGATCACATCAATAAGTTTTTCATGCATAAGAACAATTCTCAAATTTCTGTACCAATCATCAAAGTTTGGTCCTACCAACTTGTTGGTCTCAAGTATTCCACGCAGTGACATAGCAGACATATTGAGAAATCTAAAATATAGGAAAGAAAATGCAATAATATAAGAACATATTTGCATATATCATAAAGACATGGACTTTTATCTAAATGATATTTCCACTAATTATTTTAAACTATTTACCCTCATTATAGTTTACGAAATCTTTATTTCTTTTAGTGGAGTAAAGGAATCCATTAACAATATGTATGAGCCCCTTGGTAATCAAGTCGTTTCTCACTTATATTTTAAAGGTAGGTAGTCTTACCAATTGTATCCCCATACAATTTCCTTAAATGGCTCTATGTCAAATAGTCCCCTGGTAGTCAGGTCGATCCTATTGGCATAGTTGAGTTCAACCATCATGATACCAAAGAACTTATTAAATTTTATACTCCCCCGGGTAGTCCAGGCGATTAGTGTAAAATTGAATAATTCTTTTAATCCATACATCTAATGCAATAAATAATTTTAACATATTCTCGAACTATAAGTCTCCTAGTAGTCAGGCCGCTCCTTATAAACAAGAAGTAAGTAAAATTAATTACCTTGATGGATAGCTTTAAAATAAAATATCTTATATTTTATTATTTAAGAACTCAAATTTTTTAATAAGAGGGAATTGTCACAAAAACTATTTTTAATAACACGAAGATCGAATCTTTTATAGCATGCGAATTTAGTTCAATTGTCTACATGCTTAGCCCTAAATTAATTTACATCACATGTAATAAATAATTCAAAATTATGTAATGAGCAAGCACATGGAATAAAACAAAATTCAACATCCTCTAACATATTTATCTTATATATCACACAAAAAAATTCATGCTAGAATATTATTATTAATTAACATCTCATGAACTAATAACAATTAAATTAATAATAGAATCATTTAACCTATTATAGATTCCCATTGTATCTAATACAAAATTTCAAATACAAGTTTTGAACGATCTCAATAGTTATATGAATGCATATTTTATCCACAATAAAATAATATCAACATTCAAACGATTTGACTATTGCACAAGGCACATCTTTTATGGTTTGAACTCTTCAAATATAATATTAAAATATTTCGTAAATAAATTTTAGACAAAATAAACCACGGCTCTGATACCACTGATGGGTTGCGTATGGGTGTTCATAACACGCAGCGAAAGATAATAACAATCCTAGGTAGATTTTCTCATGTTTAAAATTTATTTACGTGTCAAAGATCGGATCAAACACGTACCTGGTGAAGAGAGTCTCGTCTCAAAATTCTTCGATAGTGCGAAGACTCTATGCGTATCCACACCGAGACCGATCCTTGCTATCAACTCTTTGATCAATGAAACCCGTGAACAAATTGCACGAAGAATATTGTGTTGAAATTTTTCTCAAAAATCTCAACTCAAATTAGAAGAACAAGAAACACTTTTCTTGCAATTGTATTTTCTCTCTTAGCTTTGTATTGCACCCTCACTTTCACAAAGTAGGGTTTCTTCTAAGGAAAATTTGAAAAACAAAAACTTTGCAAATTTACTCCATCACCCTTTATATAGCATCACCTACAAACCCTTTTCCTATTTGGTTGAGGTAATAATTTTTCCTAAGATAAAAGTTTATTCCATAAATAAATTTATGGAAAAATTTGTATGGAAATTCCCAATTTCCTTTCCTAGTTAACGTGAGAAGTACCAAGAATTTCATTAGACTTTTTGAATTTTATTAATACAATATTTTCCTATTGTAAAATATTAATCTCATTCCAAATAGGATAAAACTTCAATTAATAATCCAATTCAAAATTGGATTTATTAACAAGCCTTCATTAATATTATATTTTATATACATCAATTATATAAAATAATATTAATTATATATATCACATATATTTTAACCAAGAAATATTATTTAATTTCTATTCTAAATAGAAACTTCAATTTATTCATAATATTAATTATTATCTTTGTGCTAGCAAAGATATAACAATATTTCATTTTGGACTAATAACTAAATATATTTGACTAATTAAATTCTTTAATTTAATTATCAAATAATAAGTGAATTAATCCTTTAGCAAAGATCAGAACACTCGTTAGTGTGCGACCCCATAGGTTCAATACTAAACCGGTAGTAAATTGATCATATCAATATACTAATCAAGGGTGGCGTCTAGCAACACTCCTTAACGACCGGATAGCATGAAGTAAAAAATTTACTCTCAAGAACCAGTAGAAGAATAATGTAGTAATTCCTTTTGTCCTTATAGCTCTGGGTCACCCTAGGATATGGTTCAACTGTCAAATCCTAATAGGCGATCAACTATGTGTTCACGTCAAATATAATCGACCATTGAATAACCTAAGAACTCATTTCTTCTTTCATTCAATTGCCCTGGCCAAGGTCTTAGTTTGGTCGTTTATAATTCATGACAACATGGAGCTTAAACTCATTACCAAGAGTTGACAGATTCCGTCTTGATCAATCACTAATTCTACAAGTATTTAATCGTACCCAATATCCTTTCAACTGTCGCCCTAGGGCCATAGGTGTCTAGTATCGAAGCACAATAAATAACTTGTCAATTACTATGACGATCTCAAGTCAAAGGAAATTATTACATCACATTCTTCAAGAAAATATTCTATTGACAGTTATGGTAATTCTAACCATTAGGAATTATCCAATGAGTCGGTTCAATGACCATATCTCTATATACATCATCTATCTATGTGATTTAGTTAATGAGATCAACTAATCTTTATCCGATAAAGACGATCACATAAATATTATTCTAACCTGATTACTAATGTCCAAATTAATAATCCTACGATCAAGAACAAATTTAGATTAAATTGTAAGAAACTTTGGTCTCATTATCATGATCTCTATCACGATGACAAGTCTCAAAATGTAATCAAGGACCTCAAAATAATCAAACAATTGATAATAATAATAAAAGAATATCAAATGCCATATATTTTATATCAAATGACATTCACAAAATATGTTTAAGTTATCAAATATGATATTTGATCTAGGGCATATCTACTATATCCCTAACAGTTCAGCAGATTATATATTGTATATAGGTCTAGGTTAAATATTGAACGACTAAAATATCCTTGAAATATTGATCGACTTTTATAACTTTAAATATTTGTATAATTTAAGGATATGATTGTAAATCTCCTAAGGATAAAATTCTTTTCCTATTTAAATTGCACAAACAAAAGAAAACACCAAGAAATAAAGAAAACCCAAAATACTCTTATTCTCTATGTAAAGCTTTATGCTTACTTTTTCTTGGACAACAGATACTTCGTATCTTCTTCTTTTTGGACGCAAATACATTGTTCAGTTATTTTTTCCCAATTTGCGTGGGATTTAAATTTATTAATTATAAAATAGTAATAGATTGTTGGAACGTTAAAGTCGCAATGTCATAGTTTATTTCAAATCTTAATTATCATTTAATCATCAATCCATAAATTTAAATATTGTTTAAAGGGTTAAAGAGTTGATCAATATCTCAATATAATTATACTTGATTTTTAATCATATGAATCACTCATATATAAGAAACTAAATTAAAAAAAATAATCCTCAGATGCAGTGGCGGATCTACACATCGAATTTGGGTGCTCGAGCATCCATTAACCTCGACGCAGAGTATGTATAATTATATAGAAAATTTGAGAAAACGTAATAAAATTTACAAAAGCACTCATTAATTACAAAAAAAATTTCAACACCTACAAACTTAAATTCCTAGATCCGCCGCTGCTCAAATGCTACCATTATAATAAGATAGAGACACACGCATAAAATACATTAAAGTTGTGCTCTTAGTACATAAATAAATAAGAGAAGATGAGAGGAATAGTACGAACAACTAGATCGTTGTTATATAGTCATTTAAAATGAGACCAAAAAATTATCAGACCTCACCTTTGATGAGTATAATGATTTCTTTTCCTTTATAATTTAAGCGGAACTTTTATGGACCAATAAGCTATCACACGTACCTTTGTCATCGGAGCTTGACTTCTCACGCCAAACAGTGAATGATATTTTTAAAACTATATTTAGTAAAAATTTTCAATACATTTTATATTTATAATAGCAATAAATAAATTATATGATCGATCAAATCCGTAATGATAGATTATTTGTCATGACATATTTTTTAAATGGGCAAGAAGAATAAAGGAATATATACCAAGACATCATGTTTAAAGATGTATTAAGTGTGTACGATCTAATAACATTTCTTGAACCTCAAAAAATAAATTTAATGCAATGAAAAATAGTATTACATAATATTGATGTTTATGATAATTGTCTAAAGATAACGTGCAAAGCACGTTTATAAAGACTATGAGACGACCCAAAGGGTTATCACCGTAATTATCCCTTTCTCCGTGCTTTCGAGCCCTTAAAAACCTCTTATTTGGTCGCCTCGATTTACGTTCACAATCCGTGCGTGAAGCCAAAAAAATTTTATGCGAAAATATATGAATTTTGTGTTAAAAACTATGAATTTTGATAATAATATTGATATAATTGACTTTGGTCAATATTTTGGGTAAGGACCCGGACCCATTATGTGATGGTCCCGGATGGTCCGTAAAAAAATATGGGACCCAGACGTATTTCAGGAATCGAAATCCGAGGTCCCAGGCCCGAGTACGGAATTTTTGAAAGAAATTGTTTATCTGAAAATGATATAAAAAATTAAATAAAAATGAGCTAGAAGATATAGGTATCAGGCTCGTATTTTGGTTCCGACACTCATTACAGGTCTTAAATGAGCGTCAAGCGCTTTCCGTAAAGTTTGGTTGAAATCGGACGTTGTTTGACGTATTTCAGATTAAAAATGGAAAATTTGGAAGTTATGAACTTTGAAATAGAAATCATGAGTTTTGAGGCTTGATTCTAAGTAAATGATATTAAATTGGCGATTTGACCGCGTGAGTGAGTCCGTAGGATGTTTTTGAGGTTGTGTGCGGGTTTGGTTTGGAGCCCCGAGGGCTCGGGAGAGTTTTGGTGAGGCCAAGAGTTCATTTTGCATGCTGAAAAATGCTTCAAGGGTAGCAGACCTGCAGGCTTCGCAATAAGAACAGGGTCCTGGACTGCTAACTTCGCAAACGCGAAGTAGACCTCGCAATTGCGATGTCTTTCCAGTTGGCCCAGCCTTCGCAAATGCGAAGACAATCTCGCAAACGCGATGCCCTCCCATTCAACCCAGTCTTCGCAAATGCGATCCCCGACCCAAACCCCGGAGTTCGCAAATGCGAACTTAGTCCTCGCATTTCCCAAGTCTGATGGGTTCGCAATTGCGAACCCAGTTTCGCAACTGCGATATATGCACCTGTATATTTCATACTTAGACGAGTTTTCTAAACCTCATTCTTCATAATTTCAAAACCCAAACACCCATTGGCGATTTTTCACGAACTCTCTCTTCTCCAAATCATTTGTATGTCAATTTTTACACAATTTCTTAAATCTTTAACAACTTTTATCATGCTTTCATCTCAAAATCAAGGTTTTTCATGGGCAAAAATGGGGATTTGGGGTATTACCTAGGTTTTCTTAAAATTGGGAATTTTAACCTCAATTTGAGGTCTGATTTCAAAACAAAATATAGATATGAACTTGTGGGGGAATGTGTAACCTGGTTTTGGTTCAAACCTCGGGTTTTGACCACGTGGGTCCGGGAGGCATTTTGGGAATTTTTGGATAAAACTTTGGGAAATTCATTCTTATGCATTCAAATTGATTTAACTAGCAGTGACTTGTGACTAGATTCGAGCGGTCTTGTTGCGAATTCGAGGGGTAAAGCTATCCTAGAGGCGTGAGTTGAGTTTGGAGCTTTCGAGGTAAATGTTTGATCTAACTTTGGATTGAGGGACTAGTATTAGAAAATTATTGCTATGTGTTATGTGGAGTCGGTGTATATGTATGGTGACAATTACCTATGCGCCCCAGTGTAGCGGACTGCATGTCTGTTCTGTGATCGCATAGCTACGTCGCAGATTGAGCTCGCCCAGTTATTTTTCTAATAATCTAAGCCCGATCCCTCTTTAATAAAAACACCACATCCCTCTTTCTCAACCCATTTTCTGAACAAAATAAGAGAGAGGAAGAGAGGGTCCTAGAGAGAGAAAGCAAATTCTTCATCAATTAATCTTTCAAAACCATTGGAGCGTAGAAAATTCTTGGTGTATTGTCTTCTCTATTGATTTCTTAGGTAAAATCCCTAACCCATTTCCCCCAAATTTCGAAACTAAATTTGGGAAGGGAACCCCATACACTTGCTTTGAATTTTCTTCATAAAATCTTCATGCATACCTTCAAAACTCAAAAATCTTGTAAAAAGGGAATTGGGTAGTAACTATGAGTTTAAATTTCTAAATCCTAAGTGTTGTTCATGAACTAGATTGACTTCTTGATTTCTTGGCAAATTGGACTAAAGGTTTAAAGAGGAAAAAACTCAACTCAATGTATGTATGGCTAACTGTGATCCTTGTGAAATCGCCCTATGCTAGTTGTGAAACTGTTGATAGTTGATATTCATGTGAGAATCATTGTGAAGCTTTTGTGTGATATAATTGTGTGGTACCACTTGTGATGAATGTTGTGGAAATTGTAATCTGAACAACGGTAATGGAAATAATGTGGAATAGTGGAAATGAAAACAATGTGGAACAATGACAATGGAAATAATGTGGAACACTGGAAATGGAAATAATGTGGAGAAGTGGAAATGGAAATATTGTGGAACAATGTGTGTGATTAGTTAAGAATAACTGTTGTGATAATTCGAATTGTGTACCGCTTTGATGAACATGAGGACATGGTTGTTGCTAGTTGTGGGATTTCATTATCCTTGTTGTGGATCTATTTTACTAATGTGCCATAATTGATTTCTTGTATTTGTTGTTGTGTTGTTTGTTGTTGTGAATTGAAAACCGTTAGGCGGAATCGGGTTGCGCACTGCAACACAGTGAAATAATGTGTGGGTTTGGGGTGATAAGGGTTGCCAAAGTAATAAGGGTGGACGAGGCAATAAGAGTGGAAAATGTGATCCAATATCACTATTGATATGAATATGAATCATGAAATGATAAATGTGGAAATGTGAAAGGAGACAACAAGAGAGTTTGTATCATGTGGGGCACTAATTGCCCGTTTGTTTGACTACTTGAATCAATTGTTGTGAAATGTTTGGTTGTTGCTTCATGGTTGTAATTGTACTATTGTTGTTCAGTTCTATAATTGTATATGCAATATTGGCTTGAGTTTACTTGGGACAGAGTTTGTTCATACATGCCAGTACAATTCAAATGTACTGACGTCCCTTTTGCCGGTGGCGCTACATTCGTGTTATGATTGTAGGTGGATCCGTGGCAGGCACTCCAGTCCACCGTTCATAGATACTCCTCCTTCCTTATCGGCGGTATTCATGTTTGGTGAGCCCCATTCCTTCCGGGGCCTTGTGTGGCTCATGCCACCACGTTGTTGTATTTTGGAGTCTTGTGTCCTTTGGTAAAGGTATAGTCGGGGCCTTGTCGCCGGCAAGTGTTGTACTATATTTCTATTAGAGGCTCTGTAGACAGTAGTATATGGGTTAGAACTTGTGCATAAAGGTGTATGTTTTCGGTGCTGTAAAATTGTATGCCACGTTCCTTGTTAATCATAATGTATGTTTTGTAAATGATGTTCCCTGTTAATCATAATGTGTGTTTATAAAAGAGGAGTCATATGTTCTTACAATTTCTAGTTTGGTATCTTTTGGCTAATTAACAAAGAATGAAGTGGGGTAACGCGTGGGAAATAGGAAAGGCACCCATGTCCACTCGATTGGGGATACCCGGTTGAGTGCCGGTCATGCCCCTCGGATTGGGGCGTGAAAGGTCGGGTTGCACGTCGCAGCATTAACAAATATATATATCGGAAGGGTCAGGTTGCGCGCCACAGTACTAACAAATATCAATATCGGAAGGTTCGGGTTGCACGCCACAACGGAGTATGAATTGAGTATGTTGTTTTTGTATTGTATACGGGATTTTTTGGTGTTTTTCCCTTATTGGTTGTTTGTGTACGACTTTACCTCTTATCTGATGATTTGTGTGTTTAAACTGTCATACACCATAGCATGCTTCCATCCCTTTTAATTGTTTAAATTTCTGTACCTTTTTCTATTGCCTATATATGTTGAAATGCACATGTTTATGTGGTAGTCTTGTCTAGCCTCGTCACTATTTCACCAGGCTTAGGCCAGGAACTTACCAGCACATTGGGTCGGTTGTTCTAATTTTACACTCGCGCTCTTTTTGCGCAGACATAGGGTTCAGTCAGCAGTAGTAGCAGCGGTGCAGGTGTTATCATTCTGAGCCGGGAGACACCAAGGTAGCTTGCAGGCATCCGCAGGCCAGATTTCTTCTCTATCCTTACTTCATTCAGTTGTCCCATTGTATTCGGAGTAAATGGTTATATGTATTTTCTTTCAGACTGATGCTTTAGTACTCCTTAGTCGTTCGTGAGTGGTGATACCAGATACTGGGTAGAGATATGTTTAAACTTCCGCACCTTGCAATTTTTTTTTGTTAAGTCTTCCGCATATTTTAATTATTTATTTCAGTTTATTATACTGTTTTAGATTCAAGCTTTGTGAAATGTCCAAAAAGGTTGGCTTTCCTAGTTTCGATAGTAGGCGCCATCACGACCCCGGTGGTTGGAAATTCGGGTCGTGACAAGTTGGTATCAGACCTCTAGGTTAGTTGGGTTTCACAACTCAAAGACAAAATCGGTAGAGTCTGAGGGTACGGTACGGAGACGTCTGTATTTATCCCCCAGAGGCAATAGGGATAGGAAAAATTTCACTTTGTTCTTTCTTGTCGTACGTTTCGGTTCCCCAATCACCTATTGAATTTCTACTCTATTCTTTCGCAGATGGCGAGAGCACGCATTTCCTCTTCTACCGTGCAACAGTCCCAGTCTCCAGCACTAGCTCCTATTAGAGGTAGAGGGCCAGGCTGAGGCCAGGTCAGAGCTCTGCCCCGAGTAGCAGTCCTGGAGGTGGAGCCTCATGGTGACTACGATGAGGAGGTTCCAGCTCCACCGTTCCGGTTGGCCCAGCTCAGGTCCCAGAGGGGTACATAGCTACCCTAGTTCTTCAAGACGCTTTAGTCAGACTAGTGAATTTTTCGGAGGGTGTTATTCGACAGGGTTTACTTCCAGGGTCTCAGCTAGCGGTGGTAGGTCAGCGGGGTGCAGTGGATCAGACTGGGAGTGAGGTCGCATTTCAGGAGAAGGCCAATGAGGGTCGTGGAGTCAAGGTGGGACTGCCACAGGGAGGCGGTCATCGATCGGATAAGAGGCCCCATCATGCAGGCAGATTCAGTGGTACCTCTTCTGTAGGTAGAGTTTCTAATGGTAGAGGCTATCCTTCCAGGCCCTTTCAGTCGGCTCCCCTTGTCACTCATGGCACTTCAGGTGATCGTTCAGGTTGGCAGGGGCAGCCTCAGTTTCTCAGTTACAGCGTGTGTGTAGATGTTATGAGTGTGTCAAGTATGGTCACCTAAGAAGGGCCTGCCCGAGGCTGAAGGGTGCTCATCCGTAGCAGTCGAGGTTCTGACATGCTTGAGGTGATCCGAGGCACATGGTCTGATTTTTCCCTATAGCTCTGAGCAGTTCTCAGTATCAGAGTTATCGTGCTTGGCTCCGAGCACTGGAGGTTCCACAGCCTACCCAGCCGGCTAGAGTCGGAGGTAGAGGTCTTAGAGGTGTAGTTTAGACCACCACTAGTAGGGATCAGCCAGCGGCTAGTTTTGAGGTTGAGACTTCAGATGCAGACATTACAGGTATTGTTCTGATTTGTATTAGAGATTATTTAGTGCTATTTGACCCTGAATCTACGTATTCTTATGAGTCGTCCAATTTTGCACCCTATTTGATCATGCCTAGTGAGGCTTTGTGTATTTCTTGTATATGTGTCCACACCGATTGGGATTCTATAGTGGTCGACCGAGTGCATCGTTCATGTGTGGTGGTAATTGAGGGTCTTGAGACACATGTCGACTTATTTCACTTAGATATGGTGGACTTTGATGTTATATTGGGGATGGATTGGTTGTCCCCGTATCATGCTATTTTGGATTGTCACGCCAACATCGTGACCTTGGCTTTGCCAAATTTTCCCTGACTTGAGTGGAGACAGACCCCAGGTCATGCGACCCATAGTGTTATTTCGTATGTCAAGGCTCGATGTATGGTCGAGAAGGGGTGTCTAGCATATCTGGCGTATGTTCGCGACTCCAGCGCAAAGGTTCTATCTATTGACTTTGTTCCTATTATTCGGGAGTTCCCCGAGGTTTTTCCTTCAGACTTGTCGGGTATGCCGCCCGATAGGGATATTAAATTCTGTATTGATCCGGTTCTTGGCACTCAGCCTATTTCCATTCTGCCGTATCGCATGGCCCCGTCAGAGTTGAAAGAGTTGAAGGAGAAGCTTCAGGACTTGCTTGATAAGGGTTTCATAAAAGACCAGTGTTGTTTGTGAAGAAAAGGATGGGTCAATGGGGATGTGCATCGATTACCGGTAGTTAAACAAGGTGATGATAAAGAACAAGTATCCACTATCGAGGATTGACGATTTATTCGACTAGCTTCAGGGTGCTAGGGTGTTCTCGAAGTACATTTGAGGTATGGTTATCATAAGCTGAGGATTATGGCGTCTGATGTCCCTAAGATAATATTTCGCACTCGGTATGGGCATTATGAGTTTTTGGTCAAGTCATTTAGGTTGATCAATTCCCCGGCAACATTTATGGAGTTGATGAACCGATTGTCAGGCCCTATTTGGATCTGTATGTGATTGTTTTCATTGACGACATTTTGATATACTCCCGCAGTATAGAGGAGCATGAGCATCACCTCAGAGTGGTTCTTCAGACTTTGAAGGATAGTCAGTTGTACGCCCAGTTCTCGAAGTGCGATTTTTGGTTGAGTTAAGTAGCATTCCTGGGTCATGTTGTATCAGCAAAGGGTATTCAGGTGGACCCGAAGAAGATAGAGGCAGTCAAGAACTGGCCTCGACCAGCTTCAGCTATAGAGATCCGTATTTTCTTGAGGTTAGCTGGTTACTACCGACATTTCGTGGAGGGGTTTTCATCCATTGCAGCCTCGATAACTAGATTGACCAAGAAGGACGGCCAATTCAGGTGGTTAGATGTGTGCGAGGCGAGCTTCCAGAAGCACACGACAGCTCTAACTACGACACGGGTATTGATTTTTCCCACGGGATATGGGCCTTTTACTGTCTATTGTGATGCCTCCCGTGTTAGGCTCGGCGCAGTGTTGATGTATAATGGCAAGGTCATAGCATATGCTTCAAGGCAGTTGAAGATCCACGAGAAGAATTATCCAGTTCATGACCTAGAGTTGGCAGGCCTTGTTCATTCCTTGAAGATCTGGAGGCATTGTTTATTTGGTGTGACGTGTGAGGTGTACACGGATCACAAGAGCCTTCAGTACTTGTTCAAGCAGAAAGAGTTGAATTTGGGACAACGGAGATGGTTGGAGTTGTTGAAATACTATGATGTTTCTATCTTATACCACGCAGGGAAGGCCAATTTGGTTGCCGATGCATTGCGTAGGAAGGTCGCCAGCATGGGTAGTCTTGCCTATATTTCGGTTAGTCAGAGACCGCTTGCTTTGGATGTTTAGGCCTTGGCCAATCGATTTGTGAGATTGGATATTTCTGAGCTTAGCAGGGTGTTAGCTTGCACGGTTGCTCATTCATCATGGAGCGTATTCGGGAGCAGCAGTTTGACGGTCCCCATTTGTATGTCTTGAGAGACACGGTGCAGCGAGGAAATGCCAGGGAAATGACATTGGGAGATAATGATGTATTGAGATTGCATGGGCGAGTTTATGTACCCAATATTGATGGTATTCGAGAGTCGATCTTGGCGGTGGCACACAGTTCTCGATATCATATTCACCCGGGCGCTGCGAAGATGTATCATGATCTGAGACAACGTTATTGGTGGCGCATAATGAATACAGACATTATTGCATATGTGGCTCGTCGTCTGAATTGTCAACAGGTGAAGTACGAGCATCAGAGGGCCGGTGGGTTATTTCAGAGGATTGATCTTCCCGAGTTGAAGTGGGAGAGAATCACCATAGATTTTGTTACTGGTCTTCCGATGACTCAGAAGAAGTTTGATTCTATATGAGTTATTGTTGATAGGCTGACCAAGTCAGCGCATTTTATTCCAGTTGCCACCACTTACTCATCCGAGAGATATATTGAGATTTATATCAGAGAGATCATTCGCCTTCATGGGGTGCCCATATCTATTATTTCGGACCGGGGTCCGAAATTTACCTCGCATTTCTGGAGGGCAGTACAACATGAGTTGGGCACCCAGGTTCAGTTGAGTACAACATTTCATCCCCAGACGGACAGTCAGTCCAAGAGGACTATTCAGATTCTTGAGGATATGCTCTGAGTCTGCATCATTGATTTTGAAGGCTCGTGGGACCAATTCTTTCCCTTAGCAGAGTTTGCCTACAACAACAGCTACCAGCCCAGCATTCAGATGGCTCTGTATGAGGCGGTGTATGGTAGGCGGTATAGGTCCCTAGTCGGATGGTTTGAGCCGAGAGAGGCACGATTATTGGGTACATATATAGTACAGGAGGCGTTGGATAAGGTCAAGATCATCCAGGAAAGAATTCGGCCAGCTCAGTCTAGGTAAAATAGTTATGCCGATCGTAAGGTCAGGGATGTTGCTTTCATGGTTGGTAAGCGAGTAATGCTCCGTGTATCGCCTATGAAGGGCGTGATGAGATTCGGGAAGAAGGGAAAGCTTAGCCCTAGGTCTACTGGCCCATTTGAGATTCTCGATCGCGTGGGAAAGGTGGCTTATAGACTTGCCTTGCCGCCTAGATTATCATCCATGCATCCGGTTTTTCATGTATCCATGCTTCGGAAGTATCACGGCGATCGGCCCACGTGTTAGATATTAGCACTGTCCAATTGGACAAGGATCTGTCATATAAGGAGGAGCCGGTGGCAATTTTAGACCGGTAAGTTCGATAGTTGAGGTCGAGGGGTTTTCTTTCAGTGCATGTTCAGTAGAGAGGTCAGCCTTCTGAGGCATTGACCTGGGAGTCCGAGTCTGATATGTGGAGCTGTTATCCCCATCTATTCCCCAACTCAGGTACTTCTTTCTTTTGTCCGTTCGAGGATGAACGGTTGTTTTAGAGGTGGAGGATGTGACAACCCAAAAGGTCATCACCGCAATTCTCCCTTTCTCCGTGCTTTCGAGGCCTTGGAAGCCTCTTGTTTTGTCGCCTCGATTTGCGTACACAGTCCAGGAGCAAAGCTAGAAAATTTTTTATGTGAAAATATATGAATTTTGTGTTAAAAATAATGAATTTTGATAATAATATTGATATAATTGACTTTAGTCAATATTTTGGATAAACGGACCCGGACCTGTGATGTGATAGTCCCAGAGGGTGCTAGGATTTATGCCCATCACTAGAGGGGGGTGAATAGTGCGGCACGAGAATATTGATAAATATTGCGGAATTAAAAATTGCAGGAATAAAATAAATTCGGTAATAAAAATAGCAAGGAAAGAACACACCGAATTTATCCTGGTTTACCACATCTTGTGGTTAGTCCAGTCCCCGAGAGACTCTCTCGAGATTCCACTAACTCCGTTAAGCTTTCGGGTGCCTAACAAACCGTTACACTTGCTCGTAGATGTACACTCTACAAGACTTCAACTTGCTCGAGGATACCGCACCTCAAGACTTCAACCTTGCTCGTGGATACCGCACCACAAGACTTCACACACTAAGACTTAGGGTACTTAGCGAACTAGACAATCATTGAGAAGATATGTTCTTCTCAAACACCTTTCTCTTTTACAACAAGAACTCTCTCAAAAGAGTAGATAAAGAGATACAAATTTAGCTCTATGAACAACTCAAAGTTGTCTCTCAAATGGCTCAACAAAAGCTCTAAAATGATGCTCAAATAATGTCAATATGTATATCAATATTGGGAGGTGTTGTGTATTTTAAAATCAGCTCAAAAGACCTCTTTTTATAGGTGAAAGAAGTGTTATGTCCGTTACTTAATTGGCAATCAATTATGCTGATTTTATGCTTACATAATCGATTATATGATCTGCATAATCGATTATCTTCTCAACGTTCATAAATCGGAACGTTGGGAAGGCTACTGACAGTAAATAATCGATTTTGTGAGTTAAATAATCGATTATTTACCCTTGCGAAATTTCCAGCAAAGCTGGAATATACCAGAGTATACCAGAATCAAAGCTAGAGTATACCAAAATATACCAGAGTATACCAGAATCGAAAACTTACTTCAAAAACCATTTTGGTTAAAATGAAAACGTTAAAATCATTTTGTTTGAAGTATATTAAAAATGTTTATGATATATATGATTTAACAAAATGATTTTATGCATATTAATGATGACCTATGTAATATACCAGAATATACCAGAATTGAAAACTTACTTCAAAAACCATTTTGGTTAAAATGAAAACGTTAAAATCATTTTGTTTGAAGTATTTAAAATATGTTTATGATAAATATGATTTAATAAAATGATTTAATGAATATTTATGATGACCTAATGTTGAGCCAAAAGACGAGATAACTTAAGCGTTGCTCTTACATTGGTTCTACCTAACGACCTACGCCTTGGGACTTCGGTCTTGAACATTTGAGCTCGTCTTTGACTTGTCTATGCAATTCCGTCATCAATATGTTTCTCGGCATTCAATCTTGATTGTTTGTCATGTAATAACGTTGTTTGACACTTGACTTCATTGTTTGTCATTCATCAAAACCTATACCTGAAAATCATGCTAATACAACCAAAGCGCACATATCATAGATAGAATGATTCTACAATTTCCCCCTTTTTGATAATGACAAACAACAGGAGATATGCATATCGGATTCTCCCAAAATTCATGCTATATCTCAACATACAATTCATGCAAACAATTTCCCTCAATGATAATTCCCCCTCAAATAAAGTATACTAGAATGTGAAGACACTCCCCCTTATTCGATGCATATCGCCTAAATTCTTCCCCCTTTTGGCATTAGCAAAAAGAGTATACCAATTGTTATTGAAACTATTGACGATATCAATTGTTAGATAAACAAAATCATATCAACATCAAATAATACCAAATGTTAGTAAAAACATACCAATCATAATAACGGTCATTTTTCGCAAATATACCAACTGTTATTTAAACTAAAGATATTCATCAAAACATGAATCAATCATTTAACATATAAATAATTGATACCAATTGTTATTCAAAAAAAATAAAACTTATCAAAACATGAATCAATAATTAATATCAATTGTTAGCACATATCAACTATTTCGTTTTTATCAAAAATACGATAACTAACCGACGTTCCCCCTCGATGCAGTAAGGTTTCGTGCTTGGTGCATCTACTACAATATCGTAGTCTTCAAGCACACCTGCAAAAGTACCTAAAAATAGGTTTTCGGTACCCAACTTCTTTTGGGTCCTTGGGGGTTTGGCAAATGATAATTATAATCAAAATATGAATCTCTATGTTTAGCAAAGCATACGGGTGCAATGTGTCCTACCCGGTTACAATAATGACATATAACATTAGGGTTGTGCATATGTCTAGGTTGAGCCAAATGCTTTCTAGGTGATCTAAGGTCGTTATTCCTAGAAGCGTTGAAATTCCTAGAGTTATTTCTAGGTGATCTAAAATTATTCATTCTAGACTCATTAATAAAATTCCTAGAATTATGTCTAGGTGGTCTAAAATGATTAGTTTTAGATTTATTAACAAAATTCCTAGAGTCGTTTCTAGGTGGTTTAACCTCATTTCTGTCATCCTCTTTAATTACTTCACTTGTTTTAGAATCATTTATACTATATTTTTCTAGCGTATTTCTAAGTTCTACGTTCTCTATTTTCAAAGAACTACAAGAAGAACAATTTTAATTTTGAACAATTAAAGAGGCTTCATTCATCTCCTTGATTTTATTCTTGAGATCGACATTGTCATTTTCCAAAAATCTATTTTCTTCTTCTAAAATTTTGATTTTATTTTTAAGAACAGTATTTTCATTTTCTAAAAAATCATTTTCTTCTTTTAGTTTTTCATTGTCACAAGACAATTTTTCAAAAACTTTTTCTTTTAAAGAAGGTTGTTTTTCAAAATCTTTTTCTTGCAAAGAAAGTGTTCTCTCAAAATCTTTTTCTTGCAAAGAAAGTGTTTTCTTCAATTCTTTTATGGTTTTGGAAGCTTTTACAAATTCACCATATAATTCATCATAGGCATTTTGCATTTCTTCAAAAGAGTAAGAATTAGAAGTGCTTACCTCTTCTTCTTCGTCGGCCATGAAGCATAGGGCAGTCGTTTCATCACACGAGCTGTCCGAGTCCCATGTCACATGCTTTTGGACTTGAGGCGTACCTTCATAAACGGCTTCAAGTTTATCCCACATTTCTTTGGCGGTTGTGCAATAGGAAATCCTCCGATAGTCATTTGAATTCACTGCACAATATAACATATTTATGGCCTTGACATTATATTCATTCTCCTCCTTTGGAACCATGGCTTCTCCAACTTTCTTTGTCGGCATACCGTTCTTAATGATTTGCCACAAACGAAAGTTATTTGATTTGATGAAGATTCTCATCCGCTCTTTCCAATATGTGTAATTTGTTCCATCAAATAGTGGAGGCATGGTGGAGTGACCTTCGCTCATCATTCCTGCGTTCAACATTCTCAACAAAAAATATATATCGCTCTCAACCGGTTAAGGCTTTCAGAGAGTTAGGCTCTGATACCAATTGTTAGGATTTATGCCCGTCACTAGATGGGGGGGGGGGGTGAATAGTGCGGCACGAGAATATTGATAAATATTGCAGAATTAAAAATTGCAGGAATAAAATAAATTCGGTAATAAAAATAGCAAGGAAAGAACACACCGAATTTATCCTGGTTCACCATAACTTGTGGTTAGTCCAGTCCCCGAGAGACTCTCTCGAGATTCCACTAACTCCGTTAAGCTTTTGGGTGCCTAACAAACCGTTACACTTGCTCGTAGATGTACACTCTACAAGACTTCAACTTGCTCGAGGATACCGCACCTCAAGACTTCAACCTTGCTCGTGGATACCGCACCACAAGACTTCACACACTAAGACTTAGGGTACTTAGCGAACCCGACATCAATGAGAAGATATGTTCTTCTCAAACACCTTTCTCTTTTACAACAAGAACTCTCTCAAAAGAGTAGATAAAGAGATACAAATTTAGCTCTATGAACAACTCAAAGTTGTCTCTCAAATGACTCAACAAAAGCTCTAAAATGATGCTCAAATAATGTCAATATGTATATCAATATTGGGAGGTGTTGTGTATTTTAAAATCAGCTCAAAATACCTCTTTTTATAGCTGAAAGAAGTGTTATGTCCGTTGCTTAATTGGCAATCAATTATGCTGATTTTATGCTTACATAATCGATTATATGATCTGCATAATCGATTATCTTCTCAACCTTCATAAATCGGAACGTTGGGAAGGCTACTGACAGTAAATAATCGATTTTGTGAGTTAAATAATCGATTATTTACCCTTGCAAAATTTCCAGCAAAGCTGGAATATACCAGAGTATACCAGAATCAAAGCTGGAGTATACCAAAATATACCAGAGTATACCAGAATCGAAAACTTACTTCAAAAACCATTTTGGTTAAAATGAAAATGTTAAAATCATTTTGTTTGAAGTATATTAAAAATGTTTATGATATATATGATTTAACAAAATGATTTTATGCATATTAATGATGACCTATGTAATATACCAGAATATACCAGAATTGAAAACTTACTTCAAAAACCATTTTGGTTAAAATGAAAACGTTAAAATCATTTTGTTTGAAGTATTTAAAATATGTTTATGATAAATATGATTTAATAAAATGATTTAATGCATATATATGATGACCTAATGTTGAGCCAAAAGACGAGATAATATAAGCGTTGCTCTTACATTGGTTCTACCTAACGACCTACGCCTTGGGACTTCGGTCTTGAACATTTGAGCTCGTCTTTGGCTTGTCTATGCAATTCCGTCATCAATATGTTTCTCGGCATTCAATCTTGATTGTTTGTCATGTAATAACGTTGTTTGACACTTGACTTCATTGTTTGTCATTCATCAAAACCTATACATGAAAATCATGCTAATACAACCAAAGCGCACATATCATAGATAGAATAATTTTCTACAGAGGGTCCGTATCAAAATATGGGAGTCGGGCATATTCCCGAAATAGAATTCCGAGGTCCCAGGCCCGAGAATAGAATTTTTAAAGAAATTATTTATCTGAAAATGATATGAAAAATTTAAATAAAAAGGAGCTAAAAGATATATGTATTAGGCTTGTATTTTTGTTCCGACACCCGGTACAAGTCTTAAATGAGCGTTAAGCGCTTTCTGTAAAGTTTGGTTGAAATCGGAAAATCTGGAAGTTATGAACTTTGAAATGGAAATCATGAGTTCTGAGGCTTGGTTCTATGTAAATGATGTTATTTTGGCGATTTGATCGCACGAGTGAGTTCGTAGGATGTCTTTGAGGTTGTGTACATGTTTGGTTTGGAGTCCCGAGGGCTCGGGAAAGTTTTGGTGAGGCCAAGAGTTCATTTTGCATGTTAAAAAATGCTTCAGGGGTAGCAGACCTGCAGGCTTCGCAATGCGAACATGGCCTGGGCTTCTAATTTCGCAAATGTGAAGAAGACCTCGCAATTGCAATGTCCGACCAGGTTGCCCAGCCTTCGCAAATTCGAAGACAATCTCGCAAATGTTATGCCCTACCCTTCAACCCTGTCTTCGCAAATGCGAAGACTTCTTCGCAAATGTGATTCCCGACCAAAACCCCTAAGTTCGCAAAAGCGAACTTAATCCTCGCATTTCCCATGTCTGCTGGGTTCGCAAATTTGAACCCTATTTCGCAAATGAATATCTGCTCCTATATATTTCATAGTTCGACGATTTTTAAACCTCATTCTTCATATTTTCAAAACCCAAACACCCATTGGCGATTTTTCACGAACTATCTCTTCTCTAAATCATTTATAAGTCAACGTTTACTCAATTTCTTAAATCTTTGACATCTTTTATTATGTTTTCATATCAAAATCAAGGTTTTCCATGGGCAAAAATGGGGATTTGGGGTAGAACCTAGGTTTTCTTAAAATTGGGGATTTAGACCTCAATTTGAGGTCCGATTTCAAAACAAAATGTAGATATGAACTCGTGGGGGAATGGGTAACCCGGTTTTGGTTCGAACCTTGGGTTTTGACCACGTGGCCCACGGGACGTTTTGGGAAATTTTGGGTAAAACTTTGCGAGATTCATTCTTATGCATTCAAATTGATTTAACTAGCATTTTTTGATACATTTAAGTAACTTGTGACTAGATTAGAGCGGTCTTGTTGCGAATTCGAGGGGTAAAGCTATCCTAGAGGTGTGAGTTGAGTTTGGAGCTTTCGAAGTAAGTGTTTGATCTAACTATGTATTATGTGGAGTTGGTGAATAGGTATGGTAACAGTTACCTATGCACCTGAGTCTAGCATGACTGTGGGTCTTAATTGCTTCAATTCGGATAATGTGGCATGACTTGTTGCTTAAATTGATTGAGTTCACATGATATCGGTTGAGGGAAAATAGAGGCTTGTTAAGATTAGTGAAGCATTTGTTGATTTATTGTTGTTGGTAATTAAGGGCTAGAAGTGGAAGCCTTGTGATTATTTCCCTTTCTGGGATTTTTGAATAAATTAAACTCTCCCTTGCCGGGATTTTGGTATAAATTGGACCCTCCCTTGCCGGGATGATTGAGATGTTAGTTATATTCCCTTTTTGGGACTCTTGTACTTTGATGTTACTCCCCTCACACTTGAGTTGCCAATAATGTTTGGTGAGTCTTGTTGGTAAATATCGGAAGGATCGGGTTGCACGCCGCAGCACTAACAAGTATAAATGTCGGAAGGGTTGGGTTGCGCGCTGCAGCACTAACAAATATAAACATCGGAAGGGTCGGGTTGCACGCCGCAAAGGAGTATGAAACGAGTATATTGTTTTTGTCTTTTATGTGGGATTTTCCAGTGTATTTCACTTACTAGTTGTTGGTGTACGGCTTTACCTCTTATCTATTGATTTCTATATTTAAACTGTGATAGACCATACTATGCTTCCCTCCCTTTTAATTGTTTAAATTTTTGTACCCGCTTCTATTGCCTATATAGGTTGAAATGCACAGGTTTGTGGTTGTCTTGTCTAGCCTCGCCATTATTTCACCGGAGTTAAGCCAGGCACTTACCAGAATATTGGGTCGGTTGTGCTGATTCTACACTCTACGCTCTTTTTGCGCATATATAGGGTTCGGTCAGCAGTAGCAGTAGCAGTGCAAGTGTTAGCATTCTGAGCCGGGAGACACCGAGGTAGCTTGCAGGCGTTCGCAGGCCCGACGTATTCTCTATCATTACTTCATTCTGTTGTCCCATTGTATTCGGAACAAATAGTTATATGTATTTTCTTTTAAAATGATGCTTTTAGTACTCCTTAATAGTCCATTAGTGGTGATACAAGAGACAGGGTAGAGATATATTTTAAGCGCCATTACGATTCCGTTGGTTGAAAATTCGGATCGTGACAGACTAGTTATTATAAAAGCATGAATTTCAATATTGGATTACCAAAATAGCCTTAAATATTTAATTTATATAAGGTCGGAATCGTATTCGCTTATAATATAATATTAAATTTTGGATGAGTTATATATAGGATATGATATATGATGAGCCGAATATATACCGTAAAACCAATCCAACTTTGATTCGAAACATATGTCTATAAAAAGTTTCTTTTTAAGAACAAAAAATCTTGCACCAAAACTTCCGAATTTTTTAGGAAAAATATTCCTATTCATATTAATCGTTCAACTTTTGCTTCTTCTCAATTTTTATCTACTAAATTTTTGAAAGCTAAAGTGTTATTTCAAAGAGATAATATATGTGGTATAGAATTATACGTTTAGAATTTTGAAGTCCACTAATAATAATTGTTTTATCTATCTATATTTATATTATTATAAAAGCAAGAATATATTATCATTTTAAAAATAATCTTATATTACTAAGCATAATAAATCATAATAAAAGAACATAACTAATATTATCCTTATAATCCTATTAGTATCATGATATAATACTATACGTTAGCTACATGATTACCTTTAGAAACCCTACTAATATAATTACTTTGGGACTGTTTAATTCATATAAAATTGAATAAGTAAATATCGTTATTCATGTAATCTTATTACATTAGGATATACTTCTTTAAAATTTCAATTATTAATTTAATTTGAAAATATTTTATAATGTCCTATTACTAATTAATTTAAGAATGTATTATATTATTCAAATCCATTTAGAAAAATGAGAGCCTATATTTTTAAAAATCATAACACAATATTAATATATTAAAATGGTCCTAAAATATTAAATGGAAGAACTCAGGAGGAAAGGACATAACTGCAATAACTTATTTTTTAGACTACATACATTCTATGCTAATTTTAATATTTAAGATTTTAAATTAATAAAATTTTATCTATTAAATTCTCATTAAAATATGTTGGAAGGTTTAATAGGATAAATTTTATAAGAATCCTCTGTATTGGCAGTACATTACCAATACATAACGTCTAATACAAAGAAAAAATAAAAGTAATATTAAATGGGTTGTATAAAGAGTTGAAATTAAGAAAAAATACCCCAAGATTATTTTATTTAATATTCGAACTATTTTCCTACTCAAATAATAATTTTTTAATTATTTTTCATGTAATATTAAAAAATACCCAATTATTAAACAACAAAAAAGGGGTCGTTTGGTTTGAATATGACTTATGCTGGAATAAGTTATACAGGTATAATTTATGATAGGATAAGTTATACTGGGATTGTTTTTATCGCATTATTTGGCATGCTGTATTAAATATGGCAATTTCATAATTTGCAAGAAAAATGTATAAGTTATACCGGTTCTAATTACCCCACTCTCTATAAGGTATAAGTTATTCCGGTGTTAATTTTGAATCCTGGAATAACTTATACCTAGTTTGCTAACTAAATAAATTATTAAGGTGGTATTAAATTTAAACTCCAACTCCAATGATCCGTATAAATCTCACAAGGTATGCCATACAAATAATGATGCCAGATCTTTAAGGCGTGAACATTAGCAGCTAACTCAAGGTCATGGACATGATAGTTCTTTTCATGTACCTTCAAATGTCTGGACGCGTAGGCAATTATCCTACCGTCCTGCATCAACACCGCTCCAAGTCCAACTCGTGAGGCATCACAATAAACCGTATTGGACCCCAAAATAGTAGGCAAAATCAGAATAGGGACTGAAGTCAAAGCCGTCTTGAGACTTTGGAAGCTCGCCTCACACTCGTCTGACCACTGAAAAGGAGCACCCTTCTGGGTCAATCTCGTCATAGGGGCTGCAATCTACAAGAACCCCTCCCCAAAATGACGGTAATACCCAGCCGAGCCAAGGAAACTGCGGATCTCTGAAGCTGAGGAGGGCCTTGGCGAACTCTGCACGCCCTCCACCTTCTTAATATCTACCCGAATGCCGTTACTCGATACCACGTGGCCTAGGAATGCCACATAACTCAACCAGAACTCACATTTTGAGAACTTTGCATATAATTTCTTTTTTCTCAGGGTTTGAAGCACTGTCCTCAGGTGCTTCTCATAATCTTCCTGGCTCCGGGAGTATACAAGAATATCATCTATGAAAACAATGACAAATGAGTCAAGATAGGGCCAGAATACACCATGAATCAAATGCATAAAAGCTGCTAGGGCGCTGGTCAGCTCAAATGACATGACAAGGAACTCGTAATGATCATACCGAGTCCTGAAAGCAGTCTTCAGAATATCTGGCTCCCGAATCTTTAGTTGGTGATAACCTGAGCGCAAATCAATCTTAGAAAACACATATGCGCCCTAAAGCTGGTTAAATAGATAATCAATACGAGGCAAAGGGTATCGGTTCTTCACCGTAACTTTGTTCAACTTACGATAATCGATACACATGCGCATAGAACTATCCATTTTCTTCACAAACAAAACATGAGCACCCCATGGTGAAACACTAGGTCGAATAAAACCCTTATCAAGCAATTCCTGTAATTGATCCTTCAACTCCTTTAACTCAGAAGGAGCCATATGGTAAGGAGGAATAGATATAGGTTGAGTGCCCGACAACAAAGTAATACCGAAATCAATGTCCCGATCGGGCGGCATGCCTGGAAGATCAGCTGCGAATACATCGGAAAAATCCCTTACTATTGGAACACAGTCAACAGAAGGGGTATCAGCACTGACATCTCTCACATATGATAAATACACGGCGCACCCCTTCTCGACCATACGCTGAGATTTAAGAAAGGATATAACTCTACTGGGTGTGTGATCAAAAGTACCACTCCACTCAATACATTGAATACCTGGCATAACCAGCATCATGGTCTTAGCGTGACAATCAAGAATAGCATTCTGGGGCGACAACCAGTCCATCCCTAAGATAATATCGAAATCAACCATATCAAGTAATAAAAGATCTGCCCTTGTCTCAAAACCATGAATAGTAACCAAACATGACCGATATACGTGATCCACAAAAAGGGAATCTCCCACGGGGGTAGAAACATAAGCAGGAGAGCTCAAGGTCTCTCGGAGTGCACTCAAATGCAGAGAAAAATAAGATGATACATAAGAATAAGTAGAATCTGGATCGAATAGAACTGATGCCTCTCTATGACTAACTAATATAATACATGTGATAACAGAATCGGAGGTGACAACCCCAGCACGATCAGGAATGGCAAAAAAATCTGGCACGGCCCCTCCCTTGAGGGCGACCTCTATCTCCCCGATCCCCGCCTCTGGTTGGCTAGGCAGGTGGGGTGGCAGTTGGAGTTGGAACAATGACTTGCTGACCCTATGGAGCATGTTGAGGTTGTGGAGTCTGAGAGGGACTACCCCTACCACGTCTAGGGCACTCTCTAACCAAGTGGTTGTTACTGACTGGACCAACCCCTGCTAAACTGACTTCTGGAGGTACCTTGTGGAGGAGGCACGCTAGAAACTGGAGGTGCATAATAAGGCTCCTGAGACCTGGGATGAGCGGAGTACTGCTGGATGAAGGAAGAGGTGGGTGAACTGGGTGACCCGTATAGCCCCTACCATGACGTCCTGCTCCTAAAATATGGGTACCAGAAAAATGACCAGAGTCTCGAGACTTCTTAGCCTCTCGCTCTCTGGCATGCATACCCTCTATCCTTCTAGCTACACTCACCACCTTCCGGTAGGGTATATCTCCAACTCTCGCGCCATGCCAGACCGGATGGAAGGAATAAGACCCTTGATAAACCCGCGAGCCGTCTCATGAACTGTAGGCACCAAAGCAGGTATATGCCTGGCCAACCTAGTATAAAAGATGGCATACTCAGAGACAGTTATAGGGCCCTGGCGGAAGTGGTCAAACTCTATGCTCCATGCATCTCGGAGGCTTAGGGGAATAAACTCCCTCTCAAACATACGTGAAAACTGAGTCCAAGTAAGGGAGGCAGCCTCGTCCGGACTGTCTAACTCAAAAGTGCGCCACCAGTCATAGGCGGCTCCCCAAAGCTGGAAAGCTATAAAGGAAACTCCACTCGAAGCGGTAATACCCATGGTGAGAAAGATGTAGTGACAATCCTCCAAAACCCCAAAGCATCATCAGTAGCTAGTCACCTGAGAGTAGGAGGGTCATACTTCTTCTACCGCTCCAATCTATGCTGCTCATTCTCCGATGCAGGTGCCCCATCCTCGGGCTGAACCGGTACTGCAGACTGGCATGAATAATATCCGGAATAGGTCCCATATGCACCCTCTACTCTGGAGTGCGGGCTGCGGGAGTATGGGCTCCCCCACCCCGGCCTTGGGACATGGCTGTAGGAAATGGATGCAACCCTGCCTGCGATCGCGCGGTATACATGCTCATAAACTGCGTCAATGCCTCCTGAATAACTGGAGTAGTGGTGTTTTGGGCGTCTCTGGTGCTTGAGTCATGACTGAGTCCACTGGGGCACCTCTGCGGCTGCTCGCATAGGTGCTCTGGCTGCACCCCGCGCACGTCCATGACCCCTGCCCCGGCCCCTGCCTCTAGCTACTGCAGGAGGGGGTACGGGTGCTTGATCGTTCCGGGTCGTGCGTGTCCTCACCATCTTTGAGAGAATAGAAGACAGAAGTTTAGAATCGATGTCAGAAAACATAGCACGACAGGGAATTCAATGAAGCAAGGATTTTTCCTAAGCAGTTACATAGCCATTCATAGATAAGTACAAACGTCTCCGTACCAATCAGCGAGACTCTAACAAACCGGCATGTGTCCCGTGACTCCTATGAACCTAGAGCTCTGATACCAACTTGTCACGACCCTAGTTCACCAGTTGTGAACATGTCATGACGACACCCAGTCTTCGTGACAAGGTAAGCCTTATCAAATTTCGAAATTTAACAGTGCGGAAATAAAACAATAACAAACATTAAATAGAACATGAAATGTATACGATGCCACTTGGAACATACATTGCACACACCACTTCTGAAAGATAACATCCCAAAACCCGGAATCCCACGGGCAACACAGAGATAAGAGAAACATAAATATAGCTCTAATGTTTGAAAAATCTAATACAACGGAAATAATAAGGAACAGTACTGCTAACTAGGATAGAAAAGACGAAGACTCTCTAGTCTACGGACGCAGCAGTATACCTCAAGTCTCCGATAGCAAGCTCCGAACTCATTGATGATACGCTTGGCCGGATGCACCTGGATCTGCACAACAAAAGTGTGCAAAAGAGTAGCATGAGTACACCACATCGGTACTCAGTAAGTGCCAAGCCTAACCTCGGTGAAGTAGTGAAGAGGAAGGTCGAGGCCCTACTGACATGAACATAAGAAATAATATAGGAATAAAAGACAGCAGATAATGAAGTAAATCCCGAATATCTAGCAAATAAGTAAAACGGAACCGGCTACAAATAAATCTACGAATACAACAAAAATCACTCAAAAGTCAGGATGCCACATGGAGCTCCGAGAATTGAACTCGCAGCCCATTCTTACCAATATCTGAGGATCTCCCAGGAATTGAAGCCGTAGTCCATCATATCAAAAACAGAGGATCTCCCGGGAATTGAACTCGTAGTCCATTATATCAATAGCATGAGATCTACAGGGAATCGAACCCGTAGTCCATCATATCAATAACAGGGGATCTACTGAGAATCGAACTCGTAGTACATCATATCAATATAGGGGGATCTCCTGGGAATCAAACCCGTAGTCCCAATAGTAAACACTTCACAAAAATTCAATATTTAACAGAGAAAAGTCAAGTACAACAACATGTAAAGGTCTAGAGCCTAGTATGCTTGCAAAGAGGACAGATATTGCAATTTAGTCAAATAGAGCAAATGAATTACTAACACGCTTGTCCTAAGCCACAACAAGTGAAGATGCATTTTTAACAGTTAAATATACGAAGAAACATAGTCTAAATAAGCCAAGTAAGGTGAATTTTCTATAACTAGCAAGTACACGCCCGTCACCTCGCGCACAAGGCATTTAAACTATAGCAAGACATCCTAAGGGGAGAGGTCCCCCACACAAAGTCAGACAAGCCACTTACCTCGAACCGGTACAAAACCGCTAAGAAATAATTCCCTTGCCACGAGTATCTAATTCCGAATAGCCCATATCTATTCAAACTAATTACATATTGTCAATACCATCGCAAGTAACTAATTACACTGTTAAAATTAAGCTAAGGCGCCAAAAAGGGTAAAATGACAAAAATGCCCCTCAGGAAAACGTCTCGAAATCGAATAATTTTCACATTTTCATAAACCTCATACCCTCACAAGTCTAACCATATACAAATCTCCCAAATTGGAGGTCAAATTTCCCTTCAAAACTCAATAGTTTAGCCAAAGAAGTTTTACCCAAATTATCCAATTTTTTATCCAAATTTTGAATTTAAAAGATGGGTTTAACTACTAATTGATGGAATATAGCAAGAAAGGATCACAGAAATGTTACCCATTAATCTTTTCTTCAAAACTCACTCGAAATCGCCTTCTCCCGAGCTCTCAATTGATTTTCCAAATTATGAAATTAAACCCTCGGATTTTCTCTTAACTGAACAACAATTTCCGCTTTTGCGGACCAAGGGCCGCTTCTGCGGTCCCGCTATCGCGGAGAATCCATCACTTTTGTGGTCCTCACTAATCCCCTCAGATTCTACTTCTGCGGTCCCCCACTTGCAGAAGCGAGCCCGCCTCTGCAGAAATACGACCGCTTCTGCGGTTCCTGGCCTCATAACTCCCTTCCGCTCCTGCGATTGCCAATCCGCTTTTGCGGCGCCGCTTCTACAGTTCCCAAGCCGCAGAAGCGGAAACAGCAGAAGCAGCAACATTAATTCCCTTCTAACTTCCAAAACCAACCCGTCGAGCATCCGACACACACCCGAGGCCCCCGGGACCTCAACCAAACCTACAAACCTATCCTTTAATATCATCCAAACTTGTACTAATCCTTAAATCACCTAAAACAACGCCGGAAACACAATTTAATCAATGATTTGAACTTAAAACTTCCAAAACTTAACCAAACTCGCTTTCGATTGAAAACCTAATCAAAACACGTCTGATTGACCTGAAATGTTGCAGGCGCGTCCCAATGACATAATTGTGCTACAGCAACTTTCGGAATCCCGTTCCTACCCTCAGATCAAAATTTCACTATCTGACCGAAAACTTTAAAATTCTAACTTTCGGCATTTCTAGCCTAAATGAGCTACGGACATTTAAAATACATTCCGAACACGCTCCCAACCCCGAAATCACCTAACAGAGCTAACGGAACCATCGAATTTTCATTCCGAGGTCGTCTTAACACTGTTTTAATTACGGACCATTTTCCAACACTTAAGCTCCCATTTAGGGACTAAGTGTCCCAAAACACTCCGAATTCTATTACCGAACATCTCGGCGAACCAAAATAGCAAAAATGAACTTAGGGGAAGCAGTTAATGGGGGAACGGGGTATAAATTCCAAAGACGACCGGCCGGGTTGTCACAGAAAAGTAAAATTGATAAAATGGGATGAAGTGCGTATGGCTAAGTGTCAAACAATCGAAATAATTACCCAGAGTTCCAGATATATATTGGATATTAATGAACCATTTGGTTAAAAATTAATGTTTTGGGAGGTGATTTCTGTCAAGTATTATAAGTAGTTCCAAAATCGAAAAAACATAGACTGTAAACGCTAACTTGCTAAAGTTATACTTTTTTCCTAAAATTAAAAAGATTCAACTCACAAGAAATATAAAGTAAGAACATATCAAGATTCAGTGTCTTCTGGCTTCGCGTTGAAAATAAAGAAGAGCATGCAATAAAAGATGATTTGGTTCTTCCTGAACACTTGGTTATCTACTCCAATAGTAATAGTAGTGCATTTAATAAGAGAAATATTTCTATCATTAGATTAAAATACAAATTGTGCAAATCGCTTGATAGAATTAAACAAATATCTTATCTAAGCAGCAATGAATATGTTGATTAGCTAAATAAAAGGTGGATTGCAAAATTTTATAGTAAAAACAAAATAGTTTTTAATTTTTGACTCAGCAGAAATGTACAAATAATTACTACCAAGAAGATTATACTTAACAATACCAAATGGCCTTCTACCATACATGTTTGTTGTCAAGGTTAATATTTTTTTTTACGTATTTTAGTGTCACCGTATATATATAATAGACTAAGTTAAAATTGATCTTCTATTATATATAGGTTGATTTTGAATAAAAATATGCTCGTCATACTATTGAAAACTTAGATACCAGGGGCGTTCATTAGTCGGTTTGGATCAGGTTTTCCCTAAAAAGAAACAAAATCAAGTAAGTCGATTTTTCAAACAGTAAAACCAATCCAAACTAATTAAGTCGGTTTCTTTCCGATTCGATTTTTTGGTTTTTTTGATTATATGTCGGTGTTTTCTTAAATATAAGACATACATTACCAAACACATTCCGGCGACCACATTTTTCAATGTAACACTATCAAGCCAATTGCCTTTCGAGAAATTTATTATTTATCAAACTATATTGATGATAATTGAATCAAATAGTGATGAATAATTTAAGGACTCAATTAAAAATATGTTATTTTTAACACGAAATGGATTCTTACACTAAACAAAAGAAAACTACCAATCAAACTAGAATGTAAAGATAAAGAACTATATTAAAAGTGCAAAATATTACTTATCATTTACCATAAATTTTGAAACTTTGTATAACAATATACATATATATAGGTGTAATAATAAATTTTGAATAGCTACTCCAATAGTCGGTTTGGTTCGGATTTTTTCTGAATAAAACCAAAACCAAACCAAATTTGATCGGTTTTTAAAATTCAAAACCAAAACCAAACCAAACCAAAAAGTATCAATTTTTTTATTCGGTTTGGTTTGATTTTCGCTTTGATTCAGTTTTTCGGGTTTTTATGAACACCCCCAGATACGCCTAATAACTTATGTAATAGTGCACATATGGTATATTGAAGTTTTCACAATAACGTCATACATGCAACAATTGTGATACTGGGCATTGTACTTCTAAGTATAATTCTATCCCGAATTTAACTTGCGTCTTCTGAAACTAAGGAATATCCTTTTAAATTTATGTGAAAATAAGTTTTAGTATGCTTATGTTTTACAAATACAATAAATACAAGAACAAACATCCTAAATATTGGACAATACTTACCGCGATATATTTTCTTGCACGAACAACAATATGTTGCACTTTCAAGAAGGATATCAAGAGTTTTGGTTTAGGCAGAGCAACCAAATCATTAGGAGGAAACATACACACACAAAAATACTATTATTCAGAAAGAAGCGATCGTTAAGGTACCATTGCATTAAATACTTTTAAACTATAATAAGATTATATAACATGACAAAATTGATCATTTGTGTAAGTTTGGATGCTTTCTTTTTATTTTAAATTCACGTATTATGTTAATGTAATAATATATTTCGACATTTAGATGATTGTTGTATTATTAATTAAATTTTATTATTTTTTCATGTAAATAAATGTTTAAACCATCCCGTGTCGTGATTAACGTGCAACATACGTTCAAAGATATAAGTATATAATAAAAGTTGATTCCCCATTTAACTTTTTCGTATATTTACTTTTATATATTTTTGAATTAGCTTGGTCAAAAATTCTAGCTCCTCATTACTAAGGGTGTATATAGGTTGGGTTGGTTCGGATTTTTCAATTACCAAATCAATGATGTCGGATTTTTAAATCTATACACCAAACTAAACCAATAGTGTCGGGGTTTTCAATATCGATTTTTTACCAGGTTTTTCGATTTTTTTCGGGTCTTCGAGTTTTCTCCCCGTAAAGTCTTCATAGCACAAAATTTGTAACTTGTGCTCCAAATATTTCTTTAGTCCTAGTAGGATAAAACTATATAATATATTTTTCAAGAAAATAACACAATATATGAGATGAGTCATAGCATACTAAAATATTCAATAACAAAACTAATAAAATCGCATAAAGAAAATAGTACTAATTAATATGCCACAATTAAAATTAATATATTTTAAAAATACTCTATAGGTCATGCTAACATAAATATAGCTAATAAGTACCATTAATTATACAACTAAGCCCTAAGAAAAAGATAAACTGGGTTATGTATTTTTATTATAAACCAATACATAACGAAAAAATAAATATCCAATACTATTGTCATTCGTAGTGTTAAATTGAATTTCCATTATTAACATATTATTGATTTGGACTTATTTAACTTACGACTTTTATGATCTATTAAATTTATTGGACCATTCAAGAATGTTAAGTGCAAATATTAAATAATAGGTTTAAAGATAAAACGGTGAACAAGTTTAAGAAATATTTATAAATTATATTACAATAAATATTTATATGTATAAATATTTTTAAAAATTGTATAAATGTAATTTCGGGTTGATTTAGTTTTTTGATTTGACTTTTTTAGTTAAAATCAAATTAATTATGCCCGAATGTTTTTTTTCAACGCCAAATGACAATCAATTTTTTTTGTGGATTTGACTCGAATTATCTATTTGGTGCAATTTATCGGTTTTCTTTGTACACCCCTATTCATTACAGCCAACGGAGGGTTGGATTTTTTCCTTCTTTATTGGACAACCTAGGGTTGGATTCATCAACGTTTAAAAATGACGTTGATGATAATGACGATATCAGTTACATTGATTATCTGAAGGGAAGTGATGTTTGACTTAAAAGATGTTAAACTCTTACTAATAAAATCAATAAAAAAAGATGAAGGGGCAAATCGTAGTCAATCATAATTAATACTGGATAGAAAGATAACGAAACGACAATGATATCTGGAACAGATAAAACATCAAAATATCTTATTTATGATAAAATTTTGCCTTGCTCCTCCTTGGAGGAGGAAAAAGAATTACAATGGTTGTGTCCCCTTTTTCCCGTCCAAAGATGGAGCTCCCTTCTCCTCTCTATAGGTGAAGAATCCTTTCTTTCTAGGAGTGGAGTTCTGTTCATCCTTTACAACCTGTAAGGGTGTTAGAGAGGAAGTAGGAGAAGACCCCCTCCCTTTATGTTTGCCACGACTTGGCATGGCTGAGTCGGGGAAGCTTCCCAGTCGTGGAGAGGGCTTGCACTTGCCTCTTATGTCGAATGTCGTAATAATAGGGTGAAGTTTACTTTGTTGATTCATTTCATAAGATGATAAGGACGAGGTCGTGGTCGCCCCGATCTGGGTGGTCTGATTTCGACCAATACAGTTAGTCCCTTCGTTCATCGGGGTCGTACCTCGTGAACTTCGACAAACGGATCATGTATGCAACGTAGTCGAAGGGAATCTGACCCCCATTCAGTTCCTTGATCGCGTTATAAAATTGGGATTCTTTGGGGATGTCTTTTCAGTACTCGTGTACTGTTATGATGGTTTTGAGTCCGAAATGCAAGTTGGTGGATGGAGCGTTGCTTCGTGCAAGCAGTCATTATGACGCACGTTTCTGAAGATCTAAATCGTTTCGCGTCCCATCAGATTTAAATGGCGAATACTGGGTTTCGCACTCATGGAATTTATGCCTCATATAAATAAGGTAAGGATCGCGGATTTGAGGGAACGATGAGGCATTCCCAAATTTTTCGAGATAATATTGGTGGGGAGGGACGAATGGGTTCGAATTGACCATCTCTAATTTTTTATGTTCTATATATACCCTTCCTCGTTGGGTACACGCTCCTTCTTCTCATACTGGTGGAAGATTTCTGCCGCTATTATGAGGTATGCCCCGCCCAGCTTTCTTCTTATTTGTACAAGTTGTTCCCATCAAATATACGGAGCTTGCTGGTTACGAGGTTACTCTGGGCCACATGCTTAGCCTGTTCACTCCCTAGTTAATTCGAGGCACGATGATCCATGCGCGTCCTTGGGGGTCGAAAGGCCAAGTGGTAAAGATGGATGACAGGACCAATCGTCATTTTTTTGAAAACTTTTTCTATGTGCGGACCTAGCACCTCGTGGCAGACCCGATTGGATTTCCTGAGAGGTGGAATTTTGCCTGTAAGTCTACGTCTCTGATTAGTGGAGTGCTTGATTTTTCTTTTTCCTCTCTTCTTTTATGTTGTAGGTATTGACCTGCTTTGTTATTTCACAGCTGAGAAGCTGGCCCCGCCGCATTTGGAGGGGATTTGCGAATGGATAGAGGTTGTCCTTCCCCATACATCAGGGGTTCACACTTGGTCGACCTTTCATGAGAGATTTGGACATAGACATCTTATAGCTAAGATAACGTCCTTACTTTCTATTTGTCTTTTTCCATTTTCGTCTTACCTCTTGAGCAGCGTTTGTCATTGCCAGGAAGAGTACGGTGAGTCAGGGCTCCTCAGCTAGCATTTTGTCAGTTGGCTGCGTCAGCTCGTCTTGTTGCAGTACCTGCTGCTCGTCGTTCTTCGAAGACGAATTCCATTGAATCTGAGGTCTTTACCACTCCTGCAAGAGCAGCATCTCAGGAGACCCAATTCAGCGTTGTCCGTTTTGCAAATGGATCACTATCGACCGGGGAAGAGGAAGGGCCATCGAAGAAATGGAGGGTGGCATTCGAGATGGCGCCTCCGACCGTGATTAATTTGGATGAGACTCCCCCAACAGGCCTTGGAGATGGTGTTGCTGCGTCGCCTCCCCTAAAGGTTGAGCGAGTTGTTGAAATAGATACTGGCAGTTAGTGCTTGGAAGATTCGTCTATTACAATGACTCAACCCGGAGTTCCCATTGCTGGTGATAATCAACGTCCTACCAAAGTAGAGAGCCATACCCCTAGTGCTCCCGTCATGACTTTGAGTGTGCCTACTTTATCTATGGTGGGTCCCATCCCCCCTCGACAACAAAAAGAGGGAAGAGTGTGATGGTCGACGAATATGAGTCCGAGTAAAATTTGGATCCCGAAGAGTGAGGTTATTCGAGCAGGGCCTCACTCATTTTGTGGTTTACACGGGTGGATTGACTCGTGTTATTAATATCCCTTCTGACGTGAATCTCTTGGCACAAGGGGATAACTTGGTGTCGCAGCTTAGCCTGCTGTGGTCGGAAGCTGAAAATGAGTTCCTGCGTAATGTCTCTGATGCCAAATTGAGGGATAAAATGGCTGTCATTGGTTTAATTGCTTTCTTATTTTTCAGTCGTACCTAGTAGAGGTGGAAAGCATCCGTAGGGCCAACATTCGGTCAAGGATTTTCTCGAAGTCGTTGTAGAAGTACGTTCTTTATCGCAATAGATGCCGTGAGTTGCACGAATGGTTGAGGATGAACCCCTGTAACCACGCTCTGGGCGAGGAATTGGAGAAAAGGGATGAAGAGTTGCTGCAGACGTATAACAAGAGCGAGATCAAAGAGCAACTCCTCTTTAGGACGACGAGCTTGAATTGGGTAGAGGGGTCGCTGCTGAGTGCGAGTATCTGCAGGGCAAGTTGCATTTGACGCGGTTGGAGATGGATCAGAGCCAGGTTAGAGTCGAGGAGATAAGCGCAGAGTGGAAAGGGAAATTGGCTGCGATAGAGAGAAAGCTTGTCGGTCTAGAGCGCATTGAGAGAGACTAGTCTGAGGCTTTGGAAAGTGCGGTGGATCTGGAGGATGCTATTCACGTGCTCCAATCCCAGTAAGAATCAAAAAGGTGACAGCGACCTCGATGGAGGCGAGGCTCGAGGAGCGGATCAGCATGATTGATCAGGAGGCTTCGGTTGTGGCATATCGAGTCGCGACCTTGGAGGTGGAGAGTCAGCGGCTGAGGGCTCAAGATGGGTCGTCCCGCACTGCCGTTCCCCGTCAGGCTCATGAGCTCTAGGTCAACGCCGAAGCCCAGCAGGATATATTCAAGAACATATGGGAAGCAGGCACCGTGGCTGAGGCTGCCTATGAGGAAGCGTGAGCAAAGGCTTGCGAAGCTCATGTCAAGTGTGGATATAATCTGGAAAAACCCAAAGTTGATAGGGGTGCGAATGGTGATAACGATGAACCTTATGGAGATGATGAGGAAGACGGCGGTGGTGACGCCGGTGGAAAAAGTTGTACGTTGTTTTTTTTCATTTTGTTCACCGGTAGGCGTTTGTTTGTTTCTTGCTTTTTATTCGACTGTACTGGGCCGAGTGTAAGTGGTGACAACCCGCATCAATGACTTCGTAAATTAAGAATTTTCTATTGCGCTACTTGTCTTGTGTTTCAACTCTGGGGATTTATTATCTCATCTCAAGGTGGAGGCTTATCAGGCATGTCCCAATTTTGATCTCCCCTTTTTGTGACGAAGGCCCTTGGCCTTAAGGGTGTTATTTCGAACTTATCGAAATAAAAGCCCGTCTTGAGTTCTAGCGAGGTCGAACCTTTCTATCATTGATGGCGAAGGCCCTTGGCCTTAAGGGTGTTATTTCGAACTTATGGAAATAACAGCCCGTCTTGAGTTCGAGCGAGGTCGAACCTTTCTACTAATGACGGCAAAGACTCTTGTCCTTAAGGGTGTTATTTCGAATTTATCGAAATAACAACCCGTCTTGAGTTCGAGCGAGGTCGAACCTTTCTCTCTTTGATGGTGTAGGCCCTTGGCCTTAAGGGTGTTATTTTGAACTTATCAAAATAGCAGCCCGTCTTGAGTTTGACGGAGGTCGAACCTTTCAATCATTGATGGCGAAGGCGCTTGTCCTTAAGGGTGTTATTTTGAACTTTTCGAAATAATGGCCCATCTTGAGTTCGAGCGAGATCGAACCTTTTTATCTTTGATGGCGAAGGCCCTTGGTCTTAAGGGTGTTATTTCAAACATATCGAGATAACAGCCCGTCTTGGGTTCGAGCGAGGTTGAACTTTTCTATCTTTGATGGCGAAGGCCCTTGGCCTTAAGGGTGTTATTTCGAACTTATCGAAATAACGGCCCGTTTTGGTTCGAGCGAGGTTGAACCATTCTATCATTGATGGCGAAGCCCCTTATCCTTAAGGGTGTTATTTGAACTTATCGAAGTAACAGTCTGTCTTGAGGTCGAGCGAGGTCGAATCCTTTCTATCTTCGATAGCGAAGGTCCTTGGCCTTAAGGGTGTTATTTGAACATATCGAAATAACAGCCCGTCTTGAGTTCGAGCGAGGTCGAACCTTTCTATCTTTGATGGCGAAGGCCTTTGGTCTTAAATGCGTTATTCAAACTTATCGAAATAACAACCCAATCTTGAGTTCGAGCATGGTCGAAACTTTCTATCTTTGATGGCGAAGGCCCTTGGCCTTAAGGGTGTTATTTCGAACTTATCAAAATAACAGCCCGTCTTGAGTTCGAGCGAGGTCGAACCTTTTTATCTTTGATGGCGAAGGCCCTCGGCCGGAGTTCTGTTTGGTAGGAATTACTCACATCGATGGTTCAATGCTGCGGGCATTAGGTGTTAACATTTCGTTATGACCCACGTGGCACGCGTGTTATAATTTCTCGCATAGCTTTGGCTATTTATTTTGAAGATTCCACCGACCGAGAGGGTTTAGGCTATGCTGAGATGATTTTCGATTTTCCAGCCTGTGTCGGTGATTGGTTTTGCGAAGTACGGGAGATGATGATGGGATGTTCGTTGCCTCTTCCCGGCGGTTTTAAAGGGGGGGGGGGGGGAGGATAGAGTGCAACACCTTTTGCCTTGTTCAGAGTGCTCAGGACCGGTAGGGCAGGAAATTCTAGATCTTGCTAACCCGTTCGATTTTGCTTTCTTCCATGCGTTGCCCTCAAATCCAGTGTGAGCTGGATTCTCTTCTCGCATTTCTTTGGGGTTTGATCCGGACAAATTAGGTGTTTCACTAGGAAATCCACACAGACAGCGCCAAATTATTTGAGTAAAAGATGTAAACCTCTTTCTAAGCAATTCAATCAGAAAAGATGAAAGGGTAAACCGTAGTCAATCATAATTAATATCGGTTCAAAAGACAAAGAAACAACAATAGCATCAGGAATAGATAAAACATCAAAATGTCTTATTTATGATAATGTTTTGCCTTGCTCCTCCTTGGAGGAGGAAAGAGAATTACAATTGTTTTGTCCCCTTTTTTCCGTCCAAAGATGGAGCTCCCTTCTCTTCTCTATAGGTGAAGAATCCTTTCTTTTTAGGGGTGGAGTACTGTTCATCCTTTTCGACCTGTTAGGGTGTTGGAGAGGAAGTAAGAGAGGACCCCCCTCCTTTCGGTTCTCGTCACATGATATTTATAGTTGAAAACCTTTTTGTGTTTGCCACGACTTGGCATGGCTGAGTCGGGGAAGCTTTCCAGTTGTGAAGAGGGCTTGCCCTCGTCGCTTAGGTCGAATGTTGTATTGATGGGGTGAAGTTGACTTCGTTGACTCGTTTTATAAGATGATAAAAATGGGGACGTGGTCACACCAATCGCGTGATCAGATTTTGATCCATACAAGTGACAATATAATTTATAACTTTCAGGTTCCAAACAAAAATTTACCTTAGGGAAAACATAGGTTTCAAGAGAACTAAACATGTGGAAAACAAGCAGAGTAGGGCACATATGAAAAGAAGTAGCATTAGAAAATGTGGAAAACAAGTTAGATGCTGCCGTCGTCATAGTCACAACAACAATATGTTTGTTTCCTATATTTACACCCTTTTTGGACAAAAGCCAGACTTTACTGAAAGAATCAGCCAAAGTATATTTTCTTTAAGGCGTAATACATATGGAGACATCTAAAGTTGGCATGATATTTTATGTAGGTATTTAAATTAGGCCCTTTTTTATTAGACACGTTTCTTAGGAAATTCTCATTCCAATTAGATACTTAAACTAGGCTCTAACCCATGACTTTTTTGGATAATATAATAAATTCCTACAAATATCCTTACAAATAACTTAACTTCATAACTAGATTTAGAGCACCTCTGAAATTATTTTCTCCTTTTCTCTCCTTTCCGTTTCTTATGCCAATTAGATCAGATACGCTTGGTACACATTCTAAATTCAGCATTGAGTAAAACTTCTTTTAAAATTGCACTAAATTCCTACACAATAATTAATAAGCCAGCAAAAAACGTGTCTAATTGATATGAAAAATATCTTAAAAATAGGTTTAATTGGAAAGAATCCTAGTTTAAGTGTCTAAGTAAAAAATTATGCCAACTTTAATTATCTCCGTTTTTATTACACCTTTCTTTAATTTGACACACAGCACATGCCAATCTTTGGCTAAACCAACACCTAAAGAGTGGATAACCAAGCCACTCCCATTATCCCATACACCCCCCACTTTGGATGGTTTACATATTGCCTCACATGGTTCCACCTAAAAGGTGCTAAACAACGCAGGTATTTCCACCTAGAAAAATGGGTCTTTTTATTTTGTTTGGGAAAAATGCCCTTACACTTCCCAATGTCTTTTCATTGCCATAAGTTTATTGAAAGTACGTAGTACTGAAGAATTTTTCATCTATCTTTTATTTACATGTATTGAAATAGGTCGTTGTCCCTCTTAGATTTCTCTGCCTTGGGTGCTGCATAATCCACGTGAATATTTTTACCAAAACCATATTACTGTTTTCGAATTTTCGAATCACTGTGTTTCGAATCACAATTTTTGAATCACTGTTTGTTTGTTTGTTTCTCTCTGCATTCACTTTGGTGAGATGGGGGTTGGGTGGGAATATCACTATTATTTGTCGCTTAGTCATGTACTCCTATTGAGATGCGTAGGGGTGGAGTTAGAGTACCAAAAGCTGTTTTAAAAAATTTATTAAATATATTTTAATTATTAATTTATAATTTAATAACTTAAAAAGATTAAAATTTAAAATTTATAAATTTAAAATTCTAATTACGCCTCAAGATCTGCTGCATGTGTGCCAAATCCCAGTGACTCCTAGTTGTATTTGATGAACTTCTGCCCTTCCAAGTTCCAAGTATAATCGAATGGAAGACAAGGGAACACTTCTTCAACAAGGGAGTGGGATACTACCCAATAGCCACATTGGTTGGTTCATTGGAAGCCTTTATGGAGCCATGCATGTGGAATTAATTCACGTATCCTTAAAACCATTTATAAATATAATCGTTATCTGATTTTGAGGGTAAATAGTTTGACGCCTACCGTGGGGCTAAGGAAAATAGTGGTTATTTGATACAAATTTTTATAACACACACTATTTTACACTTGTTCTTTGAGGTGTCTCTTATTTCAGTTTAAAGCTCAAAATGTCAAACTCATAATTGGGACCCCTACCTGCTGACAATGAATCCGGTAACCACGGTAAAAATAGCAACATAACGCCCTATAACGAGGTATCGCCCGTTGATCCCATCAGAATTCCAGTCGCGAGCATGTTGGATACTAATTTGCATGTAGCTATCGACACAAACCTGCCTACCGACCCCGAGAATATCATGTGCGGTAGAACCCGATCGACAACGCAGAATACTCAAAATAATGGAGGAGACAAGATCAATCTACGATTGACCTTCAAAGTCTTACAGGCTAAACATACGGCGATAGCTCAGTCACAAAACCAAAACTGCACACCAAGAAGAATTGAACACGATTCGTCCTAAAAATCACTCGCAGGAAAGAACTAGTCTCGGAGAGGTCGAATGGAAATGAGTCGGGGACAAACCCCGAGATTATAAAAATGCTCGAGGAGTTGATGAAACGGATAGAATCGGGAGAGAAGAAAATCGAAGCAAACGACAAAAAGGTGGAAACCTACACTTTCAGGGTCTACCAGTTCTCGAGAGCGCCGCCGATACTAAAAGGCATGAATTCCAAGAATTTAGTGCAAAAACTTTTCTCTCCAAGTGCGGCTCCAAAGCTGATCCCTAATGAATTCCACATGCACGAGAGTCCTAAGTACAACGGAATGACTGACCCGAACGAGCATGTCACATTTTGCACATGCGCCATCAAAGGAAACGATTTGGAAGATGATGAGATCAAGTCTGTCTTGCTGATGAAATTCGGAGAAACCTTGTCAAAGAGAGCTATGATATGGTATCAATATTTACCTCTTAATTTTGTTGACTCGTTTGCTATGCTTGCAGACTCTTTCGTAAAAGCACACGCTAGGGCCATCAAGGTCGAGACCGAGAATTTAGACCTCTTCAAAGTAAGACAAAAGGATAATGAAATACTCAAAGAGTTTGTGTCTCGGTTTCAAATGAAACAGGTGGACCTACCACCAGTCGTCGATGATTAGGCCGTTCAAGCTTTCACAAGGCCTCAATGTTTGAAGTTCGGTGGCTTCGTAACAGTTAAAGCAGAATTTGGTAGAATAGCCGACTGCAACTTGGGCTAATGTGCATAACTGATATCAATTGAAAATCAGAGTCGAAGATGATTAATGAGGGCTCTTTCATCCTATTAGATCCGCTGATAGAGTCAAGAGAGATATTGACCGTGAACAAAGGTCGAGCAAGGATCAATATCAATCTTATTTTCACGACCCAAAATCGATTAAAGGTCGTGATGGCGCATAAATTCACTGTTAGACAAGCCAAAAATAACTTATTAACTAAATTACTCATTTTAGTATTTTTTTTTGAAATCATAATTTTCTTCAATTAAATAATAAGAAATAGAATTTACAAGGTAAATGATAATATTTTCACAATTACAATAATGAACAACCCATAAGTACCCCCAAAACTCGGTGTCACAAGTGCATGAGTATCAATTAGGAAATATGGTAAAATACAACATCTTTGGAATACAAATTAGACAGGCAGAGTGTAAATAAGTTTGATGGAGACTTTGTGTGCTTGAGACTCGTAGCATGCGATGAAGTTCCCCTAAGTCGTTGCAATAGCCGCGCCTATGCGACCACAAGACCACTAGACATGTATGTACCTGCACAAAATGTGCAACAAGTATACTATGGGTACGTAGATCAATGCATACCCAGTAAGTATCTAGTCTAGCGTCGAAGAAGTAGTGACGAGGGGTCGACTCCGACACTTACTATATTTTAACGTTAAAATGCCGATATTATAATTAATCATGGATCATGTAAAACAGTTGAAACTCAATAAAAAGAAATAAGTGAACAATTCTTTCACTGATAATAAATTCCAAATTAATTTCCATCATTTAACAAATTAATATCTCAAACCAATAAAACATTATCGATTATAAATGGGACTCCAAGAAATTTTACGCACGAATTATGTCGAGGTCGTACGGCCCGATCCAACATACAAATATATAAAACGTGCACTGTCGAGGATCGTACGACATGAACCATATATGCATCTATCTGCTACCCAGGCGTTTGACCCATTTCAGGAGAAGAGAAAATACTTTACACAAAGTCAATTCAAGATTTTTTAAGAGGCTAATATTCAAAGAAATATCAATTCTCAATAACGTTCAAGTGACCCGTCCAAAACTCAAGTAAATGAAATTTAACCTTTTACAATTCCTTTGTCAATTCCAATATGATTTAAGAAATTAAATTAATAAGAAGGGTGCACACATTGCAAGTATTATATGGTCTGTATCCTAGACTACCCAGACATAAGCATAATTAGTAGCTACACACGGACTCTCGTCACGTCATGCATACACAACTCCCACAAATAGAAGCACATATTAAATACATTCTCCTATGGGATTAATTCCTTCTTACAAGGTTAGAAAAGAAACTTACCTCACTTCGAAGTTCCATAACCGGCTCCAAAGCTTTTCTAACAACTCAAATCGATGTCTGTTGCTCCAAAACTAGTTAAACAATGTGCAAGACAATGAAAATATACTCCAATATTCATAACAAATAAATTTAGAAATTTTCCAACTCCGCTCGAAAAGTCGATAAAGTCACCCTCAAGCCCATATGGCCGGATTCTAAAATATTTTGAAGATAATCATTACCCACAAGACTTTGTACCAAAATATATGATTTATTCCAAATTCTATGTCCAAATTCGTGGCCAAGATAAAAAAATGCCAATTTCTAGGTTTTCCTTCAAAATCCAAAATTTTCACTAACTTTTCATGAATTTAGATTATATATATATATATATACACACACACACACACACACATATCTTACTGCCCTGCGATCCTCGTACTTGCAATCACTGGACCACTTTTGTGGTTCCGCAGGTGTGGCAAAAATTCTGCTTCTATGGGAATGCCACCAGCTAACCCAGTCCGCTCTACGTCGCAAAGATCACATCTGCGATCATGTAGGTGCGGAAATTCCTTCGCACCTATCCCCTCTGCCCTATTCATTCCCAGTCGCTTCTCTGGTTCACTGCCTCGCTTTTGCGAGGCCACTTCTGCGATGAAGCTTCCGCTGAAGCGGTTGCACTAGCAACAAGAATCCTTCAGCTTCTCCTTCAAGTAAAAAATCGATCCATTAACCATCCGGAAGGTACCCGAGGTCCTCGGGACATCAAACAATTATACCAACACGTCCCAAAAAGCAATAAGAACTTAGTTGAAGCCTCAAACCATATCAAACAACGTTAAATCTACAAGTTGCGCTTCAATTCAAGCTTAACGAACCATTAAACTTCTAACTTACTTATTCGATGCCGAAACCTGTCAAATCACGTTAGATTGACCTCAAATTTTGCGCACAAGTCACATTTGACATTGCATACCTACTCCAACTTCCGGAATTAGAATTCGAATCCGATATCAAAAAGTTCACTCCCGTTCAAACTTTCTCAAAACCTTCAAATTTCCAACTTTCACCAAATGACCCCCAAAATGACCTACAGACCTCCAAATGCACATCCGAACGCGCTCATAAGACCAGAATCGCCATATAGAGCTATTCCCAGGCTCAGAATTCCAAACGGAAAGTGATAACATTCAAATACACTTCAACCCAAATTTTTGAAATCCTTCCAAAATGACAACTTTCAACAATAAGTGTTGTAATTCTCCATGGTCATCCAAAACCCGATCCGGATATACGCCCAAGTCCAAAATTACCATACGAACCATTGGAACCTTTAAATCCTGACTCCGAGGTCATTTACTCAAAATTCAAACTTTAGTAAATTCCTCCAACTTAAAGCTTCCGAAATGAGAATTTTCTTTCCAATTCAACCCTGAATTTCTCGAAATTAAATTCTAACCATATGTACAAGCCATAATACCTGAAGTGAAGCTACTCAGCACTTCAAACAATCGAACGATATGCTAGAGCTCAAAATGACAGGTCGTGTTGTTACATTCTCTCCCACTTAAGCATACATCCATCCTTGAACGTGCTAAGAACTGCTTTGGATTAATCCAAAATCACTGTCTAATATCTTGTGCACCTACCCATACCCGCATAACCCAGTTGAGCGCATTAGCTCGAGCTAGACTAAAGATCCTTCCTGATATCTTAACTAACAAGGTTTAAAACAAAATTCCAACATTCGTAATTCTCCACGATACCAGATTCTAATACACGAACACCGTATCAATCCCCAAACATTAAACCCAACATTGCCATGCTCCTCTGATGTAATCACACCATGCACCACATAACTGATTTGCCCAAAACACTCTCCCCAAGCACAAAGATTGAAATTTCCACTGACCCGAAGCCCGTAGTATACCTTATAACAAATATAAGCCTTGTTTCAAATCTCGCAATACTACCACGGCGGAAAAGATGTGTAGAAACTTATAACCACCTGCTAAATCACAAATTATGGAGTCTGCCCTCCTTACAAGAACCATTAATTTATTTTGAACTAATAATGATGTTTGATTTTTCATATAACCTTCCAAACTTTGATCACGTTGGTCCTAGGTCCAATAACCACATCTCGCCTAGTACCAGCTGCTCAGGCAATAAGCTATCTCAGACACTGCCAAAAATCTCATATGATGCTATAATGTGCCAACAAGCCACCAACTCGAATGTGATATATAAGGAAAATGAACTCTAGAAAGAACTACTCAACCCACATAACTAATTAAACAAACAAAAAGATGTTATGAACCTTCCTCAGAAAAAGAGAAACAAAACACACAAGAATAGATATAGGGAATTGTACTCAATATCACACTATTGCAGTATGCAACCGATCCACACATGATACCATTCTGGCATGAAACTTGATCCAAACAACATACTTGTGGCGGCATGCCATCCAATCCAAACAACATGCTAGTGGCGACGTGCCACCCGATCCTTACATAACAATTAAGATGAAAGCATACACAAGATGTAAAGCTAATCTTTACAAAACACCCGAATATCAATTATAAGCACGTAAAGTGCATAATACAAATCTTGGGGGAGACGGATAGCGCCATACGCTATCAAAATCAAGCACAACTAAGGTGCAACAAATAACATGTATCTTGAGAGACATGTTGCTCGTATAATACCACAAGCTACACCAGATCAAAACAAATGCATAAATAATCAAGCCACCTCACAACCCACATGTCATAATATAGATTACACGGAATATCTGATGATGAAAATAACATCCAAGGCCCGAAGACTCCTTCATAAGCAATGCTATGGTGAAATGTACACATCCGACATGATATTGAGTACACATAAATGTTTAGATCTATCCACAGACCTCAAGCTATTCTGATCATACCGTACTGGGTTAATAACCTTCCAAGGGTCCGCAATAACCTTTTTCCCATGACATACAAGAACAATAGTCAAATTCTCACATCAGCGATAGTACCACAACCTCCATACTTGGTTTCAATATTTAATTATTCAAGTGAATTACATGTCATACTTATACAAATATCCCCATGGGGAAGGATCCCATGACCTTCCGCTCATATAGCAAAGTATGCGCATCTATACCACCAACCGTTCCAATTGTATAACGTGAATGAAAAAATCCGCAAATCAATACACAAAGCCTCTTCCACAGAACACCATTCTCAAGTGACATTAAAGAAAAATTCTTTCTTACTCTAGATATCTGAATTCACCACTCTCATCCGAGCTCGTGACATTCAATCAATACCGAAATGCAACCTTGACCTTCAACTTCCAGTTCCCATATCACTCACTACACCTATTATGCCGATACGTGATAATACATATATTCACCATAACCCTCGAACTTCTAGTGGAATACCCACTTCATTGGCTAGAAACCTTTCGCTTAGCTTGTTTTAGAAGAACCAATGCAACACGCAACTGAATTCTCAAACCGAAAAAAAAACAAACCTCAACTCATGATCTAAGCCGCTATAACTCTTCCAGGATCCATTTACACAGCAAATCCATTCTAATCAAATACCTACCAAATCAACCAAGTGGTGGTGGCTCTCAAGCTTATGTGTACAACCATAAACTACATGTATACCTTCACATAGGAGGAACTGATCACTGCCACAATCATGTTGATTCCACCATTATTAGCCAACCCAGCTTCTTCCAATTTACTCTCAATTTGCCTTAGAATTAATAATAGCTCATTCGAACATAACGAACTAAATTCGCACTTGTCCTGAATGACCCGCCTCACGAGACCACTTCGTCTTATTACTCATGAATCATCTTGTATTTTCCTTGTAGCACATTTGCATATTCAACTGGTACACCTATTATGATAATTCCTCTATGAATTTGAAGTTATTCTCTCCCGTTCCTCCAATGCTACACCCCATACCGATGATGACATAGAACACTCCAAGTCCATTTTAAAATCAATGAAAAATCTTGATACTTTACTATACAACGGACTCGATATCCTTAGACACCACACCTTAATTTTGAACCCACTATGATAGATGTTGAGAGTCACCTACTCCGACTTGGTCCCGAACATAATCAACTCCTAGGCTGCTAGCACATGAACACCCTCTCAAAGAAGCACCCGGCTGAATTACTTTCCTTGTACATCACATCTACACGAAGTATAAACTCTGAGTCTTCCCAAAGCCTGAACATGAATCGATAAGGCTAAATATAACACACATTCCTCAAATCCTTTACTCAAATTACCACTGATATTTTCTTTCCTTAGTTGTAATAACCCACCAATATGCCGATAACTAGAAACCTCACAAATAGACAACCACACAATCCAATCATAGACAGTGGGCTCCCCCACTCAACTTGAAGGTACTATTACCTAACCCTAGAAACCACCAAGATTCCTTCTTCCCCATCGACACGATCTTGCACAATCAGCCCGCCAAATTTCTCGAAATCTTTCCGTTAAACATTTCATGAATATTCTGAATCACTAGCCATATCATATAATCCACATCTTACCGGATAGCTAGTAGAATTCTTAGTAGAAGCTTCATCAACACCACGCAACAGCTAACCTTCTCATAAGAGATAAACCACTTGTGGAAATTCTATGCCGACATGTTCCAACGATGCTGCACTGGTTACCATTACTACAAAATCATTAAACCCTCCCAAGCCCATTCTCATTCACCAGCTATACAAGTCTGTTTACTTTCGATTGACATCAATTAAAAGTGCGACAATACATTCCAAACCAAAGTCATATTGCATTCCTCCTCAAATAGTAGCCGTCATTCCAAATTAAGTCTGTAGACCTAGTCACTGTCCATTACGATTCCCAAATTTCCCTAAACTTCCCTCCAGGCATGTGGCTATCCTACTACAAAACTTATATGCTACTCTGCCACTCTCCCACTTTGGTTAAACCCTCTCTTTTAAGCAATTTCTCGACTTCTGCTTTACATATTGAACCTACTAGAAATTTAACCACTGCAAGAAACCTCCCACATTTCCTTCCTCATCAATTCCCAGTTGTTGCTTTAAGTAATAATCGATCTATGTAGCACTTGAACTAATAGATCGCTACCAAATCTAAACCTCATCTTTATCGAGCCACCGACATTTGAAACACTAATTTGATTTTGAACCACTGAACAGTGCGATTTTTGACGATTTATTCCTCGGCACCATTGCATAATATCCTGCCCCACAGGCGAATTGAAGAAGACCATACCATCGGCGAACTTAACACATTTAACAAGGAAATTGATACCACAATAAGATAAAGGTTTCACCACGCTCAAAAATACAAAGTCTCATTACTCCATCAACCCAAACCTGAACGTTCCTACTCCGATTGCCTTTCCTCTACCGGAACAAAAGCTCTAAAGTGGAAAATCCTTCTACCAAGTCATTTACTATAGCGATCCATAAATAAGCACTATACCATTATACTAACACGGTGAGATAACAACTAATAAACATCATGGAAATCCCATGAATAGCCTCAAAACCATCAGAAATATAGCTGCTGAGATGAAATAATGGAACATCCATCTGCAAGAAGACGATAATAACTTGCTCGAATGCGCATGGAGAAACATCCTGCTCTACTTTGTAGCACCACTACAACTCCTCAATGCCCAATTAACACGAGCAAAACACCGAACAAGAATAAATAGGAAAGAAATAAAGGCATGTGCCACGAAGGTATCAAGTCGTACGATGAGGAATCAAGAAGAGAAGTGCTCGTAGCAGCCCTGTATCTTCTCGAAGATAAGTATAGACGTCTCCGCACCAATCCACAAGATTCTACTAGACTTTATCATGGCTCATGAGACCTAAGTGAACCTAATGCTCAGATACAAAGCTGTTCCGACCTCAAATCTATTAAAGGTCGTGATGGCGCCTAACATCGCCGTCAGGCAAGCCAGCAATAACTGATTAACTTAATTACTCGTTTTAGTATTTATTAACATCATAATTTCCTTCAATTAAATAGTAATAAATAGAACTTATAGGGTAAATGATAATATTTTCACTACTACAATAATGAACAACCCATAAGCATCCCAAAACCCGGTGTCACAAGTGCATGTGTATCAACTAGGAAACATGGTAAAATACATTATTTGTCTGGAATACAAATTAGATAGGAGAGTGTAAATAAGTTTGATGGAGACTTTATGTGTTGCAGGCTCGTAAAATGGGATACAGCTCACCTAAGTTGCCGCAATAGCCGTGCCTCAACGCCCGCAAAATGAGTACACATATATGTACCTCCACAAAATGTACAGAAAGTATAGAATGAGTACATAAATCAATACGTACCATGTAAGTATCTACTTTAGCCTCGAATAAGTAGTGATGAGGGGTCGGTTCCGACACTTACTATAGTATAACAATAAAATACCGATATTACAATTAAGCATGGATCATTCAAAAATAGTTGAAAACTAAATAACAAGAAATAAGTAAACAATCCTTTCACCGATAGTAAATCGCAAATTAATTTCCATCATTTAACAAATTGATATCTCAATTCAATGAAACATTATCGATTATAAATGGGTCTCCAAAAAGTTTTACGCATGAATTATGCCTAGGTCGTACGGCTCGATCCAACATAAAAATATATAAACTCTGCACTACCGAGGGTCAAATGAACGAACCATAGATGCATCTATATGCTACCGAGGCATTCAGACATTTCCACGAGAAGAGAAAATACTTTATAAACAATCGAATCAAGATTTATTGAGAATCTAATATTCAAAGAAACACCAATTCTCAATAACAATCAAGTGACCCGTCCAAAACTCAAGTAAATAAAATTTAACCTTTTTGAATTCCTTTATCAAGTTCCAATATGATTTAAGAAATTAAATTAATAAGAAGGGTGCACACAATTGCAAGCATAATATGGTGTGGGTCCTAGACTACACAGATATAAGCATAATTAGTAGCTACATACTGACTCTCATCACGTCGTGCATACACAACTCCCACAAATAGAAACACATATTAAATCAATTCACCAATGGGCTTAATTTCCTCTTACAAGGTTAGAAAAGAAACTTACCTTGCTCTGAAGTTCCATAACCGGCTCCGAAGATTTTGTAACAACGCAAACTGATGCCCGTCACTCCAAAACTAGTCAAACAATGTGCAAGCCAATAAAAATATACTCTAATACCCATAAAAAAGTAAATTTAGAAAATTCCCAACTCCACTCTAGAAGTTGATAAGGTCACCTTCAGGCCCAAGTGCTCGGACTCCGAAAATTTTCGATGATAATCATTACCCATAATACCACGAACCCAAATATATAATTTATTCCAGATTCTATGTCTAATTGTGTGGTCTACATCCAAAATACCAATTTCTAGGTTTTCCTTTAAAATTCCAAATTTTCTCTAATTTTTCAGGAATTCCCATGTTATATATATATATATATATATATATATATATATATATATATATATATATATATATATATATATATATATATATATATATATATATAGTATTTTGTTTACAATAGGTGAGAATCACTTGCCTTGTGTTTCTTGATGAAAATCATCAATTGAAGTTCTCCAAACTCGTCCAAATCAAGAGAGAATTAAGGAAAAATGACAAAATCCCGTACTTAAGAAAGCCTATTGCCCAGCGATCCTCGCACCTACAGTCACTAGACCGCTTCTCCGATTCTGTAGGTGCAAAAAAAATTCCACTTCTGCGAGAATTCCCCAGCTTCCCCAGTCCGTTACTGCATTGCCAAGACCGCATTTTCGATCACGCAGGTGCCACAATTCCATCACACCTGCGGCCTATGCCCCATTCATTCCCAGCTGCTTCTGTGGTTCGCTGCCTCGCTTTTGTGGGGCCGTTTCTGCGATGAAACTTCCGCAGAAGCTACTACACCATAAACCAGAATCCTTCAGCTTCTCTTATTGATCCATTTACCATCCGGAATCCACAATCGACCCTTGGGACCTCAACTAATTATACCAAGATATCCCAAAAGCAATACTAACTTAGTCGAAGCCTCAAACCACGTCAAACAACATCAAATCTACAAGTTGTGCATTCATGCAAGCTTAATAAACCATTGAAATACTAACTTCCACATTCGATGCCAAAACCTATCAAAAAGTCCACTCCCAAATAGGAATCCAAACCTGATAGCAAAAAATCCACTCCCGGTCAAACTTCCCAGAAAACCTCAAATTTCCAACTTTCGCCAAATGACCCCGAAATGACCTACAGACCTCCAAATCCACACCCGGATGTGCTCCTAAGACCAGAATCAGCGTACAGATCTATCCACAGATACGAAATTCCAAACGGACACCAATAATTTTAGAATACACTTCAACCTAAATTTATGAAGTCCTTCCAAAATACCAACTTTCACTATAAGTGTTGTAATGCTCCCAAATCATCCAAACCCCAATCCGGAGATATTACCAAGTCTAAAATCACCATAAAAACCTGTTGGAACCTTCAAATCCTGATTTCGAGGTCGTTTACTAAAAATTCAAACCTTAGTAAATTGATCCAACTTAAAGCTTCTTAAATGAGAATTGTCTTTCCAATTCAACTCAAAACTCCTCCAAAACTAAATTCCGACCATACGTACAAGTAATAATACCATAATTGAAGCTACTAAAGGCCTCAAACCATAGAACGATTTGCTAGAGCTCAAAATGATCGATTGGGTCATTATAGCTATAATGAAGATCGAAAAAGTAGTGGATCAGGGCAGAATTTTATGTGAAGTGAAAGGAGAAGTGATCGAGGACGAAATAGCCAGGTCCCATGAGAAAGAACGGTTTCGACTAACCTATCCGTCCTAAGTAAGCACCAAGGTTTTTGGAATATAACTTAAGGTCAATGTTGCAGCGATTGTATCACTTATCGGATGCATCAAAGACACTAAATGGCCTCGACCTCTAATATCTAACCCAGCCCAAAGGGATCAGAACTAGATGTACAAATATCATGGTGCTCACAGCCACACAATAGAGGATTGTCGACACTTGAAGAATGAGGTAGCTCGATTAGTCAACAACGGGCATCTTCTTTAGATTCTGAGCGACCGAGCCAATAAACATTTCACAAATAGGGATTCTAAGAAAAATATAAAACAAGAAGAGCCTCAACATGTCATTAACATGATTATTGGAGGGGTCGATGTTTCTCAAGGACCGATGATAAAATGCACAAAGGTATCCATCACAAGGGAAAAACGGACTCAAGATTACATACTAGAATGGACTTTGTCTTTCAACGACGAGGATGCAGAAGGATCATGCAGCTCCACAAAGATGCACTGGTAATATATGCACTCATAAATAAATCTCGAGTTAAACGTGTGTTAATTGATCCAGGTAACTCACCCTCTAAGATCAAATCGTGCATGCAGTCCAAGTTTTAAACGGATTCGACATTGTATGTGAAACCACTAAGAGAGAAATAATATTACTAGCAAATGATGTTGAGACCATCCAAGAAATCAAGTTTTATGTGATCGAAGGGGATATGAGGTACAATGTCCTATTCGGGAGGCCATAGATCCACAACATGAGGGCAGCGCCCTCGAATCTTCACCAAGTGTTAAATTTCCCAACTCCATGAGGGATTAAAACAATCTATGGGGAGCATCCGTCCAGAAAGGAAATGTTTGGAGTCGAAGAAGTGATTCCGGTATCAACACCGACAATATCAATTGGACCGAGTTCGGATACAAAGCAAGAGGCTAAATAGAAATTATCGACACCGGCCACGATCCAATCGAATAAACAGGGGATTGGTGAAGACGATTATTACAGGTTCCCAGATCTTTTATTGTTCCCGATGATTCCAACACCACCAAATCAATGGTCGAGGAGCTGGAACAAATCACTTTGATCGAACGTCTACCCAAGTAGAAGATATACCTGGGCATGGGATTAACCTCCGAGCTCAGGAAAAAACACATTCAATTTCTTGTAGCTAACATAGATTGTTTCGCTTGGTCCCATCTTGATATGACAGGAATCTCGCCGGAGATTACCACTCACAAGCTAATCCTGGACCATAAATTCCACCTGATCAAGAAGAAGAGAGGAGATTACCACTCTCATGCTAATCCTGGACCATAAATTCCACCCGATCATGCAGAAGAGGAGACCCCAGTCCTAGATCAAACATGCTTTTATCAAAGACTAGGTATCTAAACTCCTTAAAATAGGATCCATTCGGGAGGTGAAATACCTAGAATGGATAGCAAACATAGTGGTAATCTCTAAAACGGGAACAAATTAAGAATGTGTGTAGACTATAAGGATTTAAATAAAGCATGTCCCAAGGAATATTTTCCATTACCCAATGTTGATCGCATGATCGATGCCATGACCGGCTACGAGATCCTCAATTTTCTCGATGCCTACTCCGGGAACAACCAAATACAGATAAATTCCAATGATCAGGAAAAAACCTCTTTCATCACTAAATATGGCACATATTGTTATAACGTGATGCTATTTAGGTCAAAGAACGCCGATGCCACTTACCAACGCCTAGTAAACCGGATTTTCGAAGAAAAAATAGGGAAATCCATGGAAGTTTACGTTGATGATATGTTGGTTAAGTCCGTGCGATAGAGGACCCTTTAAAGAATTTGCAAAAAACCTTTAGTATATTGAAGAAGTATAATATGAAGCTGAATTAGGAGAAATTTGCGTTCAGAGTCGGATCAGGTTAATTTCTCGGGTTCATGGTATCCAACCGACGAATCAAGATCAACCCCGACAAGATCAAAGATATCAATCATATCAGGGTAGTGGACAATATGAAGGCCGTGCAAAGGCAAACCAGGCGCACTGCCTCCCTGAGTTTCATGTGGAAGATCTCTGATAATAGCCACTTATTTTTGCATTACTGAAAAACAAAAACAACTTCTCATGGACCCCAACCTTGGAAGAACTCAAGCGATATTCATTAGTCTCGCTATTGATTCACACAAAAGGTAGATGAACAACTACACATCTACTTGGTAGTATCGGAGATAGCGGTAAGCGGAGTCCTAGTTCAGGAAGAGCAAGGTACACAATTTCTAATTTACTATATTAGAAGGACCCTAGGTGAGGCCGAAACTAGGTACCCTCACCTAGAAAAATTGGAGCTCGCTTGGCTAAGAGCCTCTAAGAAAATGAAACCATATTTTCAATGCCATCTTATATGTGTAGTGACTACTTACCCATTGTGAAATATAATGCACAAACCCGAACTCTTAGGACGTTTGTCCAAGTGGGCCGTAGAAATCAACGGGTACGATATTGAATATCGACCCCAGATAACCATTAAATCTCAACTTTTGGCAGACATCATGCCTGACTTTACACCGGCACTAATACCTGAGGTCAAAAGAGAATTTTTGGTAAAATCGAGGACGTCTTCAAGAATCTGGACCCTCTTTACAGATGCTCCCTCGAATGCAAAAGGGTTCAGTCTTAGAAGTGTATTGAAGTCACCCACATGCAATGTATTTAGACAATCTGTTAGAATTATGAAATTGACTAACAACAAGGGTGAGTATGAGGCCATGATTGCAGGTCTCGAACTAGTCAAAAGCCTGGAGGCGGAGGTTATTGAAGGTACGAAAGACTCCCTTCTTGTGCTAAACCAAGTTAATAGGACATTCTGTCAGAGAAGATCGAATGCAAAGGTACCTAAATAAGTTGTAGGTAAAATTACATGGGTTGAAGGTGTGTACTTTGCAATACGTACTTTGGGATCAAAATAGCGAGGTCGATGCCCTTGCGAACTTACAGTCGTCGGTCGAAGACGACGAGCTCACCTTAGGGGCAGTCATACAATTCATGAGGTCGGTAGTTGAAGAAGGTCGTACTTAAATAAAATTTTCAGGATTGAATTGGGATTGGATACAAAAATATGTAGAATATTTGAAGACCGAGAAACTGCCATCAGATCCAAAAGAATCGAGGGCCCTACGCACAAAGGTAGCCCAATTTAGCTTGTCCGAAGATGGAACCTTTTTTAGAAGAATGTTTCATGGCCCACTAGCAATATGTTTGGGACTAGATGATACTGAGTACGTTCTCAGGGAAGTCCACGAGGGCACCTATGGAACATATCATTGGTTCGAAAAGTAATCAGAGCCTCCTATAACTGCATCGACATGGAAAAATGTGATGAATGCCAAAGACATGCTCTGATGATTCACCAACTCAGAGAGCTGCTACATTCGGTCTTGTCACCATGAAAATTCATAAAGTGGGGAGTGAATATTGTCGGCCCTCTTCCATAGGCACCGGAAGCCTCAATTTATATTTTTTAGAGATAAGGAACTCATCCACTTTATTTGGGACCATTTCATATGTCGGTTCGAAATACCGTCCGAAATTGTAAATGACAATGGGAAACAATTTATCGGTAGCAAAGTGACCAAATTACTCGGAGACCATATGATCAAAAGGATCCTGTCAATGACTTATCACCCTAGTGGTAACAGACAAGCAGAATCCACCAACAAAACCATACTCTAAATCCTCAAAAAGAGGTTAACCGACGCAAAAGAAAATGGAAAAAAATCTTACGCGATGTCTTATGGGCATACCGTATGACCTTAAAGTCCAGTATCGGGGCCTCCCCGTTCTTGCTGGTTTATTGGTGCCGAAGCTCTAATACAGTTCAAAGTCAGTGAACCAAATATCAAAATTCAAATATGCAACAAAGGAATCGAATGATGAAGCCACTGGAGCTATTAGATGAAGGGCGTGAAGCCTTCCTCGTCCGGTTGGCTGTCTAAAAACAATGCATCGAGAGGTAATACAATCGAATGGAAAACCTTCGACATTTTAACATCGGGACTTAGTACCAAGGAAGGACACACAAATCACCCGGAAGACGAACAAAGGAAAGTTAGGGTCTAACTAGGAAGGACCGTACCAAATTCTCGAGATCGCCGGAAAAGGATCATACAAACTCAGAGGAATGAATGGTGAAAGGCTACAAAATAACTGGAACATAACTCACTTCAAGCGACACTAGTGCTAAGGTGCTACACCATTCATATCCTTTTTTCTTATTTTTTAATTAACACTTGCAGGTAATATACATGAAGTGGAATAGATTTCTAGGTTTGAAAGCACATATTGCACTCTTTTTCCTTGAACAAATTTTGTCCTAAAATGGTTTTCCAGCAAGGTTTTTGAAGAGGCAACCGTGGATTCTGCTAACTTAGCATAGAAGACAGGTCATGAATCAGCGTTAAGGACCGAGTCAATAGTATTCCAGACTTTTCTCAATGATCAACCTCGAATACTGGGGGCATCACTCTCAGATATCGACTTTAGAAAGGAAAGAAACTTTATGGTAGAAGGGTCTCGATAGATAGAATTTATTGTAAGGGCTAAACGGTTAAATGAACCGAGCCCTAGCACAAAGCGTGTACATATGTATAATTATTTTACACAAGAATAAAAAGAAGTCTTTCACTTGCAGAAAAATATTTTGTCCTTATAAAATATTTCTTGCATTTATCAAGAAATTTCCTACATATGATCCCCTAAAGGTATCGAGCCCAAGGGTCACCTTATTCGAGCAATCGCTAACGCTCAGCGACTACCTTCGAAAAACAAACTCGAATTGTCTAGGCTATCGGAGCTTGAGGACATAAGACCTATCATGCAACTCTCGAATATTAAAGGGCACGGTCATCCCCACTCAGGGATTTTTATCCTAGGAAATCCCAAATAACTCGAGGTTACACCCAAACTAAATGGGCCAAGGCTAAATTAAAATGGCTCGTAGATGTCCGAGGACCCATAACAAATGCAACAAGGCCTTAAAATTTCTAAATTTGTTCTAAAGGCTACCCTCGATAGACTATGACTTAAAATGTCTAAATACTTTAGGGAAAAATCTATCGGCCACACTGAAGCCCCATAATGCCGTAAAGCAAAATAAAGTCGAAGGCAAGGTTTCTTCGAGTCTCTAAACATAACCCATCTATTTCATGCTAGGGAACTTAGATCTTTGCAAATAAAATTAAATAAGGCAAAGAGAAAATTTGAAAGCTGTTAAAGGGAAAAAGACTTTTATTCATAATCAAAAATTTCTTTTTACAAGGGCCAAACACCAGCCCTCGGACCCGCACACATTTTCAGACTCCTCATCGTCTTTAGGATAGGCCAATTTTTTGGCCTCGACTTTGAGCTCTATGGTGCTTTTGATCTCAGCCGACAAGTCAAAGCCCTGAGCGTGAATTTCCTTGAGGGCCTCCCTTTGGGACTGCCACATAGCGTGCTCAATAATTTCCTTCGCTCCGATCTGAGTCGCCTCGGCTTCAGCCTTATAAACAACCACCATTTCCTCATCATCAACATTAATAACTTTAGCCTCTGACTTGATCGTTTCGAGATGGTTGGCAAGATTTTTCCGATCAGAGATTACCGAGTTCAGCTGGGATTGGAGCTTCCTTATTTTCTTGGCGTACACCAAGGAATTCTCCTATAAACCTCGAAGAAGCCAGTTGTGCTCGGGTGGTCTCCTTTTCTGAGGCCAGGCAGTCCATGTTCCTTTTCCATTCTTCTACCTCGGCCTTTACCACGACTAACCTTTGCCAGAAGCTGTCTGATCCGGTCAAACTTCTGTTGGACCTATAGGTTCGGGCCATTAGCCATCGTCTCGAATTCATCATCACTATCCTCAATGACTATGCTTACCTGCTTGACCAGGTCAGCATGTGTCACGACCCCAACCCGGTCGTGATGGCGCCCAGTGCACTACTAGGAAAGCCCGACCATTATTCCACACTTAACCCAATTTATCAAAATAGCGGAATGAAATATCAATTAAGCCAAGATCAAAATACTGAAGAATTCAACAAAAATACATAATATAGTCCCACTAGGACCCGGTGTCACGAATCTGAGCCTTTAAAATACAGAATGTCATCCTAATACATAGTATATCTAAAGTCTGATAATGCAGAAATAAAAGGATAGGATAGAAGGGAGGAGATCGAGGGCTGCAAACGGCGTGCATCTACCTCGACACTCCCAGAAAGCTGTATCTGTTGAACTGTTAGATCTACTCAGCCTGAGACTGCTCTGGATCTGCACACAAGGTCCAGGGAGTAAAGTGAGTTCTCTGATCCAGTGAGTAATACAAATAAATACAGTTCGAAGAGAAGAAAACACAAAAATACACAAGGTAAGCTAAAACCCAATCATACAATTGTATGTGAAACTTACAGCTGAACAACAAATAAAGAAGAAAATGCATGAATGCAATTCAATGCATATGATGGAATAATCCAGTACCCACTACGGCGTGAAGACGAGCCACCCATAGTCGTTTATCGTTGACGACGCTCACTAGTGGTGTGTACAGAATCTGGATGGGCTTCTATAGTCCAAGTGCAATAACAATCCATCTCGTGGCATCAATCAAGTCCTGGTCATTCATTGTTACCTGACCCATTTACATCAGTCACTGCTGCGGTGCGCAGCCCAAGCCACTCATAATGTTTCAATTCACATCACACAGTGTCATTGTTACCTCTATTTCAAGTCACTACTGCGGCGTGCTGCCCGATACACCCATAATCAGTCCAGAAAACGTCATAAGCCCCTTGGGCATATATAAAACAATAGTTCTCAGCCCGAAATATCAATTAAAGCATCATTTGAGTTTTTTAAACTTAGTAGTATGGCTGAGTTTGCAAAATTATTGTTTAAAATCTTGGACTGAAATCAAATGATATGCAATGTATGCTAAAACGGTAATATCAATCCCCGAAGGATTCTACATGTCGGCACAAGGTCCCAAACATGGCAACAAGCCCAATCTATATCAGTACAGTATGCGTATCAATCACCAGTATAATATAAATCTCCTTCGGGATGGACCAAGTCACAATCTCTAATAGTAACCGACCCCGCACTCGTCACGGAGTGCGTGTCACGGCTCAGTATAGCAATAAAATGTGAAAGTTCGGGGTTCCAAACCGTCATAACAGCATTTACAAGCATTACTCACCTCTGGCCAGCGGCCAAAGACTAGCTTGCAATACACTTCCCTCTCAAATCGACCTCCTTGCACATCGAATTTGGCCAAATCCATAACAAATATATTACAATAGTCTAAGGGAACATAACCCAATCGAAAAGACTGAAAAAATGTCGAAAATTACGAAATTAGCAAAACCCGAACCCCGGGCCCACTTCTCAAAATCTAGAAAATTTTACATCAAAATATTCCTCATCTTGCCACGAGTCTATACATATAAAATTTATCAAAATCGGAGCTCAAATGGGCCATCAAATCCCAAATTATATTTCAAAAACCAAACCCTAGCTCTTCCAATTTTTAATCAAATTCCATGAATTTAGGTGTTGAAATCACAATTAGATGATGTTTCTAGGCCATAGGACTTACCTCCAATCGATTTCCAGTCAAATCCCTATGAACATCTCGTCAAAGGCTCCCATAGTCGGTCAACAATGGTAGAAATTAGACCCAAGTAGCGGATGAAATGTCCTTAAAACATTCTGCCCAGGCATAAATTAACCTTATGCGGTCGCATCCATTCCATTGGGATCGCATACCATAAAAATCCAGCCTCCAAAAATCCTCTTGTGCGATTGCATCACCACACCTGCGACCGGGTAGAACCAGGTCCCCACTCCATGCATTCGCACTCAGGACCCCACGTTTGCATAGAACAACGCAACATCAGGGACCCCATGCTCAATTCACTACGCGACCGTATCACCCCTTACGTGATCGCAATAAACAAACTTCCTCAACCTATGCGATCACATGACCTTCTCCACGATCGCATAGCACAACAAAAAAGCCACTAAACTTCCTTCTACGCGATCGCATAGCCCCTCATGCGATCGCATAGAGCAAAAACCTGCAACACTAATCAACAATTTTCTGCAATCTCTGAAGTCCATAAACCTTCCGTTTAACCATTCGAAATTACCCCGAGGCCCCCATGACCTCAACCAAAATCACCAATATGTTCTATGACCTTATTCAAACTTGCTCGAATCATCAAAATACTACCTTTAACATCAAAATTATCAAATTTCATCAAATCAAAGCCTAAGTTAAGTTAAAACTTTCAAAACTCGCATTCAATCAAAAACCCAACCTAAACACCTCCGAATCAGCTGACATTTTGCATACACATCCAAAATCACATAAAGAAGTTATTGCAACTCTCAGAATTCCATTCCAACCCTCGAATAATAATCTCTCCTATCAACCGGATATCGTAAAAAATTCAAACTTCGCCAATTCAAGCCTAATTCTACACCAAGCCTCCAAAATTCCTATTGATTGCGCTCCTAAGCCTGAAATCATCCCCCAAAGCTAACCGAATTGACGGAAACCCATTCTGATCCCTTTAACTCACAAGTCAACATCCGGTTGACCATTTCAAACCAAACTCTCCTTAAAGAGTCTAATTGTCCCATTTCTTACCAAACTCCATCCGAATTACTTAAAATTCACCAAACACATATAATGAAACATGTAGAAGCATAAAATAGGAAAAAAAGAACGTAAAAACATGAGACGAAGGGTCGGGTCGTCACATCTTCCCCAACTAAAACAAACACTCGTCCTCGAGTGAGTCAAGAAACATACCTGAAGTCTCAAATAGATGAGGGTATCTGCTTTGCATCTCCTGCTCGATCTCCCAGGTAGCCTCCTCCACGGGCGAACCTCTCCACTGTACCTTCACTGAAGCTATGTCCTTTGATGTCAATTTCTGAACCTGACGACCCAAAATAGCCAGTGGCTCCACATCATAAGTCAAATCATCATCCAACTGAACCGTGCTGAAATCCAAAATATGAGATGCGTCCCCAACATACTTTTAGAGCATGGAATACTGGATGAACACCCGACAAGCTGGGTGGCAAAGCAAGCATATATACCACCTCCACAATCCTCCTAAGCACCTCAAAAGTCCGATGAACCGCGGGCTCAACTTTCCTTTCTTTCCAAACCTCATCACACCCTTCATGGGTGAGACCTTCAACAATACCTTCTCACCCACTAAGTAAGATACAGCTCGAACCTTCGAGTCCGCATAACTCTTCCAACGCGACTGAGCGGTACGAAGTCTCTCTTGAATCACCTTCACCTTCTCTAAGGCATCCTGGACCAAATTTGACCCCAACAACCTAGCCTCACCGGGCTTAAACCAACCGACTGGAGATCTACTTCGCCTACCATACAAGGCCTCATATGGTACCATCTGAATACTAGACTAATAGTTGTTGTTGCAGGAAAACTCTACAAGAGGTAGAAACTCATCCTAAGAACCTCAAAAATCAATATCACAGGCACGCAACATATCCTCCAGCGTCTGAATGGTACACTCGGACTGTCCATCCATATCAGGATGAAAATGATGAACTTAGCTGCACCTGATTATCCAACTCATGCTAAAAACTCCTCAATAACTGAGATGTGAACTGAGAACCTCTATCTGATATAATAGAAACCGGAACACGATGCAACCGAATGATCTCTCTAATAAAGATCCCTGCCAGCCTTTCTGAAGAATATATGGTACACACTGGAATGAAATGCGCGGACTTGGTCAGCCAATCCACAATGACTCAAATCGAATCAAACTTCTTTAAAGTCCGTGGAAGAACACTCACGGAATCCATAGTAACCCTCTCTCATTCACACTCAGGAATAACCATTTTGTGTAGCAAACTGCCCGGTCTCTAATGCTCATATTTCAACTGTCAGATTCACCTGCTAACATTTGAGACACCGAGCAACAAATCCCACAATGTTTTTCTTCATTCACCTACACCAGCAATGCTATCTCAAGTCCTCGTACATCTTTGCGACACCATGATAGATGCAGTACCGCGAGCTGTGGGCCTATTCAAGTATCAAATCAAAAATTCCATCCACATTGGGCACACAAATCGGACCTTGCATCCTCAACACACCATTATCACATATAGTCACATCTCTAGCATCTCCGTGCTGAAATCTGTCCTTGAGGACAAGCAAATGCGGATCATCATACTGGCGCTCTCTGATGCAATCATATCAAGAAGACCGAGTAACCATGCAAGACAATACTCGACAAGGCTCTAAAATATCTAACCGAACCAACCGATTGGCCGAAGCCTGAACATCAACTGCAAATGTCCTCTCCCCAACTAGGATGTACGCCAAACTCCCCATACTAACCGTCTTTCGACTCAAAGCATCAGCCACTACATTGGCCTTTCTCGGATGATACAAATGGTAATATCATAGTCCTTAAGTAACTCGAGCCACCTCCCCTGCCTCAAATTAAGATCTTTCTACTTGAACAAATGCTGAAGACTACGATAATCGGTGAATACCTCGCAAGATACTCCATATAAATAGTGCCTCCAAATCTTCAAGGCATGAACTATGGACGCTCTAAGTCATGAACAGGGTAGTTCTTCTCATGGGGCTTCAATTGTCGAGAAGCATAAGCAATCACTCTACCCTCCTGCATCAATACACATCCAATCCCGACTCTCGAAGCATCATAATAAATGGTGTAAGAACCTGAAGCTGATGACAAGACCAATACTGGAGCTGTGGTCAAATCTCTCTTGAGCTTCTAAAAGATCTCCTCGCACTCATCCGACTATACAAATGGCGTACCCTTCTGCGTCAACTTGCTCAAGGGCGAGGTAATATATGAGAAACCGTGAATGAACAGGCGATAATAACCCGCCAAACCGAGGAAGCTACGAATCTCTATGGCTGAGGAAGGTCTAGGCCAACTCTGAACCTCCTCTATTTTCTTTTGGTCAACCTAAATACCATTACTGGACACTACGTGTCCCAAGAAGACCACAGAACAGAGCCATAACTCACAATGCGATAACTTGTCATAAAACTTCTCCTTACTCAATCTCTGCAATACCACTCGCAAATGCTCTGCGTGCTCCTCCTAGCTACGCGAGTATACCAAAATATCATCAATGAATACAATAACAAACAAATCCAGATACGGCCAAAATACACTGTTCACCAGATGCATGAACATTGTCGGGGCATTGGTCAGCTCGAAAGACATAACTCGAAAGTCATAGTGACCATACCTTGTCTTGAAGGTAGTCTTAAGAATATCTGGCTCCTTGATCTTCAACTGGTGATAACCCGAAAGTAGATCAATCCTAGAAATCACCCTCGCCCCCTGAGGTTGGTCGAATAAATCATCGATGCGAGGTAGGGGATATTTTTGTTCTTCACTGTTACTTTTTTCAACTACTTGTAGTCAATGAATATTCTCATTGTGCCATCTTTCTTCTTCACAAATAACACAGGTGCACCCCATGGTGACATACTAGGCCAAATAAACCCCTTTTCCAGGAGTTCCTGAAGCTGATCTTTCAATTATTTTACCTCCGCTGGTGCCATACAATACGGCAAAATGGAAATGGGTTTGGTTCCCGGCACCAGATCAATACCAAAATCAATGTCCCTGTCCGAAGGCATACCCGACAAGTCTGCAGTAAATACATCAGGAAGTCCCTCACAATGGAACAAAATCTATACTGGGAGACTTAACTCCAACATCATGCACGAAGGCCAAATATGATAGACAACCCTTTCTAACCATGCGCTGGGCTTTCAGGAAAGATATAACCCTGCTAGGGACATAATCAGTCATACCATGCCACTCAATCCTTGGAACACCCGGCATAGCCAAGGTGATCGTCTTTGCATGACAGTCTAGAATAGCATGACACGGAGATAACTAGTCCATGCCCACAATAACATCAAAGTCTACCATTCTCAAAAGCAATAAATCAACTCGAGTCTCAAGACCCCCAATAGTAACAAGACAGGACCGATACACATGGTCCACAATAATAGTATCACCCACCGGGGTAGATACGTGCACATGTAAAGTGAGAAATCCCCGGGTCGTACCTAAATGATGAAAAAACTATGACGACATATAAGAATAGGTAGAACCAGGATCAAATAAGACACATGCATCCATGTGGCAAACTAAAATAATACTTGTGATAACAGCATCTAAAGCAATGGCATTCGTCATGTTTGGAAGAGCATAGAATCAAGCGTAGCCACCGCCAGTTCGGACCCCATACTGGGGAAGCCTCTGGATACCTAGCCTCCCCCTAGATAACTGAGGGGGCACTGATGAAACAAGAGCAGAAGATGAGGGCTGATCCCTCTGCTGAGACTGACTATTACGAAGCCGAGGACAATAACTCTTAATATGACCAATCTCGCCGCACTCGAAGCAAATACCAGAAGCTGGAGAAGGATAATGAAGGGCACCACTCGAACCAGAATGACCAGTTGATGCACTCTGCACAGAAGAACCCCGAGGTGAAGGGGAATATGATGAGCTCTGAGCGGGGAGGGCACTAAGTGAAGACTAGCCCTATTGGAGCCCCTGATGACCACGACCTGAAGATGGCCAACGATACACGGAACGAGCCGACTGATGAGGCGTAAAAGAATGAACACTGCTCTATTAAACCTGGCCCCTAGATGGAGCACCACTGAAGCTACCTGATCATCGAGGCCTCTTTGCCTCCCTCTCCTCTCTCTCCTAACGGCGAGCCGTCTCAGTGTCACAAGAAACATCCACTACATCCTCAAAGGTATGACTTAGAACCTTCTCTCGAGTCATTAGAATACGAATGTGATCGATGAGTCCATCCACAAACCTCTGTATCCTCTCCCGATCAGTCGGGACCATCCATGGACAAATATCGAGCCAACTCCAATAATCTCACCTCATACTATATCACAGTCATATCTCCCTGACGAAGGTGCTCAAACTGTCTATGAAGCTCCTCCCTCTGAGACTCCGGTACCCACTTCTCCAGGACGAGAGTGGAGAACTCCTGCCATGAATAAGGCGTTACACCCACCGGCCTGCTCCACTCATATTCCTCCCACTAGGAAAAGGCTCCTCCTTAGAACTGAAAGGTAAGTATACACCACTGGACTCCAAAAACCCCGTTGTCCAAAGCATACGTCGACACTTGTCGAGAAAACCCTGGGCATCCTCGCCCTAAGCACCACTAAAATTAGGAGGTGAAAGCCTGCTGAACCTCTCAAGATGACGCTGCTCATCGTCTAGCATAGCTGGAACAACAAAATTCTAAATTGGGGCAACCGGCTAGATTGGGGCAACCTGCTGAATTGGTGGTGCCTCTGGTGTCTGCAAACCCTGCACCAAGTGCTCAGGTGTGCGAGCAGCAGGGATCTGATTGTCTTCCCCGACCTCTAAAGTAGCTGTCGCAGTAGTGGTTGAGACTGCCTGAGCAAGGCCAGTGCAAACTGATAGAACTGGGCTAGGGCCTCCTGAAGACCCGGAATCATAATAGGACAAGCTGGTACCTGAGCAGGTGTTGTTGGAGTCTCTCCAGTTGGGGTGTGATCCTGAGCCGGGGCAACTGGTGGATCAACAGGTGCTGCCCCCGCGTCTCTGCCTCGACCATGACCTCAACCATGACCGCGCCCACGACCTCTGATGCCCGCAGTGGGTAATACTGGTGATCGTGCGTCTCCTCAGGTAGCGCATGTTCTCGCCATCTGTGATAGAATGAAATAACAGAAGATTAGTTCTCGAACCAACAAAGTCGGACTATAAGAATTCAAGAATGTGAGTTTTTCCTTAAGGTTCTGTAGCCTCCCGAGAATAGGTACAGACGTCTACATACCGATACGCAGGACTCTACTAAAGCGGCTCATGACTCGCGAGAGCAAGTAACATAGGCTCTGATACCAACTTGTCACGACCCCAATGCGGTCGTGATGGCGCCCAGTACAGTACTAGGCAATCCCGATCATTATTCCACACTTAACCTGATTTATCAAAATAGAGGAGTGAAATATCAATTAAGGCAAGATCAAAATGTAGAAGAATTCAACAAAAATACATAATATAGTCTTACTAAGACCCGATGTCACGAATCTGAGCCTCTAAAGTACAAAATGTCACCCTAATACATAGTATATATAAAGTCTGATAATGCGGAAATAAAAGGATAGGATAGAATGGAGGAGATCGATGGCTGCGAATAATGTGCAGCTACCTTGACACTCCCAGAAAGATGTATTTGCTAAACTGCTGGATCTACTAAGCATGAGACTGCTCTAGATATGTACACAAGGTGTAGGGAGTAAAATGAGTATTCCGAACCAGTGAGTAATACAAATAAGTATGTCTGAAGATAGAAAACACAGAAATACACAAGGTAAGCTAAAACCCAATGATATAGTAGTATGTGAAACTTACAGCAGAACAACAAATAAAGGCGAAAATGCATGAATGCAATGCAATGCATATGATTGTACAATCCACTACCCACTGCGGTGTGCAGCTCGAGCCACCCATAATCATTTATCATGGACGGCGCTCTCTGGGGATGTGTACAGACTCCGGAGGGGCTCCTACAGCCCAAGCGTAATAGCAAGATATCTCGTGGCATCAATCAAGTCCTGGTCAGTCATTGCTACCTGACCCACTTACTGCAATCACTGATGCGGCATGCTGCCCGAGCAACCCATAATGTTTCAATTCACATCACACAATGTCATTGTTACCACTATTTCAAGTCACTGTTGCACCGTGTAGCCTGAGCCATCAATAATCAGTCCAGAAAACATCATAAGCCCTTTGGGTATTTATAAAACAGTAGTTTTCAGCGCGAAATATCATTTAAATCATCGTTTGAGTTTTCAAAACTTAGTAATATGGCTGAGTTTGCAAAATCGTTGTTTAAAATCTTGGACTAAAATCAAATGATATGCAATGTATGCTACAACAGTAATATAAATTCTCAAAGGATTCAATAGTCGGCACAAGGTCCCAAATATGGCAACAAGCCCAAATAATATCAGTACAGTATGCATATCAATCACCGGTATAATATAAATCTCCCTCGGGATGGACCAAGTCACAATACCCAATAGTAACCGACCCCTCACTTGTCATGGAGTGTGTGTCACACCTCAATATAGCGTTACGATGTGAAAGTACGGGGTTACAAACCGTCAAAAGAGCATTTACAAGCATTATTCACCTCAAATCGACCTCCTCGCGTGTCGAATCTGGCCAAAACCACAGCAAATATATTACAATAGGATAAGGGAATATAACCCAATCAAAAAGACTCAAAAAATGTTAAAAATCACGAATAGCAAAACCCGAGCCTCGGGCCCACTTCTCGAAATCCAGAAAATTTTACACCATAATGATCCTCATCTTGCCACGAGTCTATACATATAAAATTCAACATAATCGGAGATAAACTGGGCCATCAAATCAAAATTTTCATTTAAAAAACCAAGCCCTAGTTCTTCCAATTTATACTCAAATTCCATGAATTTAGGTGTTGAAATCACAAATAGATGATGTTTCTAGGCCATCGGACTTACCTCCAATCGATTCCCAGTCAAATCCCTCTAAAAACCTCGTCAAAAGCTCCCAAGGTCGCTCAACAATGGTGGAAATTAGACCCAAGTCGGTGATGAAATGTCTTAAAACATTCTGCCGAGGCATAAATTAATCCTATGTGATCGCATCGATTCCATTGCGATCGCATAGCACAAAAAACCATCCTCCAAAAATCCTCTTATGCGATCGCATCACCACACCTACGATCGTGTAGAACCAGGTCCCCACTCTATGCATTCGCGCTTAGGACCCCACATTCTCATAGAACAACGCACCATCAGGGACCCCTGGCTCAATAACACTATGCAACCACAACACCCCTTACGCGATCGCAATGAACAAACTTCCTCAACTTATGTGATCGCATTGCCTTCTCCGCGATCGCATAGCACAACCAAAAAGTGTCTAAACTTCCTTCTACGCGATCGCATAGCCCCTCCTATGATTGCATAGAGCAAAAACCCGCAACACTGATTAGCAATTTTCTGCAATCTCCCAAGTCCAAAAACCTTCCGTTTAACCATCTGAAATCACCCCGAGGCCCCCAAAACCTCAACCAAAAGCACTGATATGTTACATTACCTTATTCGAACTTGCTTGAATTATCACAACACTACCGTTTACATCAAAATCATAAAGTTACATCGAATCAAAGCCTAAGTTAACTTAAAATTTTCAAAGACCCTCATTCAATCTAAAACCCGACCAAAACACCTCTGAATCAGCTGAAATTTTGCACACACATCCAAAATCACCTAACGAAGCTATTGCAACTCTCAAAATATCATTATGACTCTTGGATCAAAACCTCGCCTATCAATCGGATATCGCGAAAATGCTAACTTCGCCAAATTAAGCCTAATTCTACACCAAGCCTCCAAAATTACTTACCATTGTGCTCCTAAGCATCAAATCATCCCCCGAAGCTAATAGAATCGTAAAAAACCCATTTCAAGCCTTCTTACTCACAGGTCAACATCCAGTTTACTATTCTAAACCAAACTCTCCTTAAAGAGACTAATTGTATCATTGCTTATCAAACTCCATCCGAATTACATAAAATTCACCATACACACATAATGAAATATGTAAAAGCATAAAACGGGGAAAATGAGATGGAAACACATAAGACTATGAGTTGGGTCGTCACAGAATGCTCCTTCCAAGCCGCCTCCAACTCAGCTTGGAGTCTATTGAGCCCCCCCCCCTCATGTTGTTCACTAAGAAGCTTGTAAGAATCCCTCTTCTAGAGAGGTAAGGGGTCTAGGACTAGTAGTTTTTTAATTCTTCCTGGTATCGTAGAAAAGTTTCATGATGGAGCACTGAGGCCTACAAACACAAAGGAAAAGGTCACAATTCTTTATGGATTAATCTAAGTACATAACAAAAAGGCACTCGAAGTTACCCAATTTAATGCTTGATAGGCTTCATTGAACTAGCAAGCTGCTTCCACCTTTTTCATCTTTGCTTGATCCTCTTCTGTTACCAAGCACCGATGGTAATCTGCGACCCCCAAGGGGACTATGAGGACCTGGGCATTCCCTAGAATGGACATAATAATTGTCGGCTTTTGGCCAGGATCTATACTTGGAGCTAGGAACCGGATTATTAGTTTCAGACTCGAAGAAATCTCGATGGTTACTGAAGACGAACTCTTCTTTGGTACCGGTAAGTCACCTATCCCGGTGATGTCCTCTAAAGCAGTAGAGTCTACACCATTAAAAATGTTGTGAAATGGGTATGCCGTCCTATGGGGCCCCTCGCTAGGGAGAGGTTTCGCTGCCTAAGCCTCATTAACTATTGACTCAGTGAATAAAGGCAACTCGATGATGTCTATCACACCGAGTACATCCTTAGAAGCTCCGTCCTCATCCCAAGAGGCCCCGACCATGTCCTCCACACAGTCCTTGACCCCGGCCTCCGCATCGGCCTCGATCATGGCCTCAACACCAACCTCAGCCATGATCTCCTCGTTGACCTCCTTGGCTCGAGGCAGATCGACCCCACCTCTCTATTACTCGAAGGCCCCTTGTACCTCAAGACTTTACCGCACACGGGCCACCACTTACGAAATTTCTTCTTCTTCTGAATCATCCCTTTGCCGAAGAAGTGAGTCCGAAGAAGTTTCACGAGCACTAGTTCTGCCCTTAGATTTTCGCACTAGATTTCTTTTTGTTCTCTTCTTTTTCGAGCTCAGGGAACTCGGCACCCTCTTCTTTTTCTTCTCATCACCCTGCCTCGGAGCAGGGGACTCGATGAGTACGTCCTCATCACGGGATGGAGGCCTAATTGCAATATCCTTGGAAACACGTGCAAAGAAAAAAGAACTAAATAATAACTCACAGCACAAAGGGGATCCGTGTGTTGCTCACTCAAGGAAGTAATATCACTGTGAGAACATGACTTCCTCCGGCCCTTCGAAAGTTCATGCCAAGTACACTCGGAATAAGTTTTTGTAGAATAATGTCCTTAAGTCATTCCTTGATCAGGTGAACCGCATCCGAAACTCGAGCAACAGTTGCATTGACACCAAACATCGATTAGAAAGGAGAAAAAGAGAGTAAAAAAAATTTCTGGTAAAAATGGAACTTAACTTACATTTTGTGTTCCACTCCTCGGGTAATGGCATGTCCTTGGCTGAGATCAGGTCAGAGGTCCTCACTCGGACAAATTGGCCTAGCTAACCTCGGTTGAATCTTTATCGGTACTCAAGAATAGGGCTTTAAAAGAATGACTTTCCTCTAGAACGAGGGGTGGATCTGACCAAGGCTCACCTAGTACCTTTTGCGAACTGGATAATCACTGGGTCCAATGGACCCAACGTAAAAGGATAAGTGTAAACACTCAAGTATCCCTTAACATGGGTAGTGATATCTTCTTCGGGGCCGGGCAGGACAAAGTCTTTTCCGGCCCAGTTGCAGTTCGTTATGACTATAGGGAGGGTTTCTTCTGTGATCAAGAAAACATATCTCGATACCTTTTCACCTCGGCCCGAAACCTGTGAAGGTTTTTCAACTTTAAAGTTTCCAGTTAGCGATCACCCACCACGAATAAACGCCTCAAGTGGAGGCTCCGCCGTTGGTTCCTCACCGGTCGGTCGTGATGAAGAAGCAATTTCTTTTTGATGAACTGTTTTAGAAGTCTTCACCATTTTTCCGATAAAGATAAATAAAAAAGGAGTTAAAAGAGCGTTCTTAATATTTCAAACCAAGGGAAAAATCTTTACAAAGCTCTCAAGAAATTTAGGTATAAGTACTAGAAAATGCAAAAATATTTTAAGAGCAAAAGTAGGAAAAGATTGGATGTAAAGTTTGAATGAATGAAGGAAGAAGTATTTATAGTTTTCAAACGACGGTTCAAAACCCATAGTGGAGGACCATCAACTGACGAACATTTATTGACATTAAGATGTGACTGACGAGACATTTCATCCATTTTGTCGGTTCTTACACGAAGTATTGAGATGAGGATCGATATCTCTTATTACTTCTCGTCCTTTTACTCTCTAAAAAACGAGGAAACTATTTGTATACAGTCAAAGCAGAGCTTTTCTATTGCATGACAGACTGGGCCTAAAATGTAAAGGATTGAAGATCAGCCCGAAGTTCCATCGAGTCAAGGTACGATGTTAGAACATACGACTTCAAGATCATCAAGCCCGTGACTCTGGAACCGACCCCAATTCTGAATGAGCTCGAGGAAACATTGTCAGACCAAATAATGGAAGGCTAAAATATCCGTAATCGATTGGATATCACGGCAAAAATCACGACATTTATCAACGAGAGACCGGCTAATTAGAAAATCGTAGAATTTTCTACCTTTAGTAGAATTGTGCCGATAGTAACTCTCCTGCTATGTAAAAAGGATCTGATAATTTGTAAAAGACATCATAACGCGCATCCCAAAGTATTAGAACATAATTTTCTTTCTGTAAGCTACTATTCTTCTATATTTGATATCATTTGAATCACGTCCAGTTCGAGTGAGACTTATTTTTTCAGATTATAATTGTTCAAGTCACACGATTTGGATTTACTTTATTATTGTTTTCTTTATTTATAATTCAATCTATCTCTTTGTGTCAAATTAATCCATGTATCCTTAAAAATACTCATAAATTTAATTGTTATTCAATTTTGAGGGTAAACACTTTGTTTTAATGTTTACATAGAGAGAATTTGCTAACGAATAGGGCGAACCAAGGAAAGCTATACATATTGGACTATAATATATCCCTCAATCTTTTTCCGGAGATTTAATTTAAAGTGCTTGGCCATAGAGAATTGATCTTGAGTAAGAGAAAAATAATTGTCCTGAAGAATAAACTGTATTTTGTAGCTTCTCCCTATATGATAAGAAATAAGTAAAATCATAAACCATGTTATGAAATAATATAAGAACAAGAACAATAGAGAGAAAAGTAGAGAGAGGAGTATTCTTATTGATACTTAGGGATGATTTACAATGGGGTAAGACCCCTCTATTTATAGGCATAGAAAAGACTTAGCCTCAAAGTAAAACTCTTCTATAAGATAGACATTCACTCTAATTAGAGTTCTATTTATAACACTCCCCCTTGAATGTCTATTCAATAATGTGCCTCGTTAAAACCTTAACTAAAACAAAACCCAATGGGAAAAAATTATAGAAAAGGAAAAAGAGTACACATGTTTGAATATGCGCCTATTGGTTGCCTCGTTAAAAACCTTGCAAGGAAAACCCAGTGGGACAAAACCTTGTAAGGGAAAAAGAGTGCAACGCGCATTAACTCCCCCTGAAAAGAGCATCAATTCATATCCTTGAGTTTTCGCATTCCGATCTTGTGAACTAGCTTCTTGAAGGTTGACGTTGGTAGAGATTTTGTGAACAAATCAGCCATATTATCACTTGAACGAATCTGTTGCACATTGATATCACCATTCTTTTGAAGATCATGTGTGAAAAATAACTTTGGTGAAATATGCTTTGTTCTATCTCCTTTTATGAATCCTCCCTTCAATTGAGCTATACATGCTGCATTGTCTTCATACAAAGTCGTGGGTAGTTTGTTACACTTCAAACCACATTTGTCTTGAATATGATGTATTATGGACCTCAACCACACACACTCCCGACTTGCTTCATGAATAGCGATTATCTCGGCATGATTAGATGTAGCCACAATTGATTGCTTAGTCGATCGCCAAGATATGGCGGTGCCTCCACAGGTAAACACATAACCTGTTTGAGATCGAGCCTTGTGTGGGTCGGATAAATATCCAGCATCAGCATAGCCAACAAGATCAGGACTGCAATTATTGCCATAAAATAAGCCCATATCGGTAGTCCCTTTTAGGTACCGCAATATATGTTTGATCCCATTCCAATGTCTCCTTGTGGGAGCCGAGCTATACCTTGCTAAGACATTAACTGAAAAGGTTATGTCAGGCCTTGTAGTATTTGCAAGGTACATTAGTGCGCCAATTGCACTAAGATATGGTACTTCAGGACCAAGTAGCTCTTCATTCCTTTCTTGCGGTCGGAATGGATCTTTATTCACATCAAGTGATCGAACAACCATCGGAGTACTTAAAGGATATGCTCCATCCATGTAAAACCGTTTCAGTACCTTTTCTATATAGGTAGATTGATGAACAAAAATTCCGTTTGCCAAATATTCAATTTGCAAACCAAGACATAATTTTGTCTTTCCGAGATCTTTCATCTCGAATTCATTCTTTAGATAATCAATTGCCTTTTGGAGTTCTATGGGGGTTCCAATAAGGTTTATGTCATCGACATATACGGCAAGTACAACAAATTCTGATGTTGTTTTCTTTATAAAAATACACGGGCAAATGGCATCATTTATATAGCCTTCTTTTAATAAATACTCACTAAGACGATTATACCACATTCGTCCTGATTGCTTTAGACCATACAAGGATCTTTGCAATTTGATTGAAAACATTTCCCGGGACTTTGAATTATGAGCGTTCGGCATTTTGAGTCCATCGGGAATTTTCATGTATATCTCATTATCAAGTGAGCCATAAAGATAGGCAGTAACCACATCCATTAAATGCATGTCAAGCTTTTCAAGGACAGCAAAACTAATGAGATAACGAAAAGTTATGGCATCCATTACAAGCGAATATGTCTCTTCATAATCGACACCAGGCCTTTGAGAAAATCCTTCTGCAACAAGGCGTGCCTTATATCTTTGTACCTCGTTTTTCTCATTTCTCTTGCGTACAAAGACCCATTTATAGCCAACAGGCTTAACACCATTAGGTGTTTCAACTATAGGGCCAAAAACTTCACGTTTTGCCAGCGAATTCAATTCTGATTGAATTGCTTCTTGCCATTTTGGCCAATCATGTCTTTTTTGACATTCTCCAACAGATTGAGGTTCAAGATCCTTATTTTCTTGCATAATGCTAGATGCGACATTAAAAGCAAAGACATAATCCACCACTATCCACTCGATTAAAATTTGCCTCAATATCGATTGGATTTATGGATAGTTCCTTATTTACCTGAGTCTCGGGCTCAAAGGATTCTTCAAGAATCTCAGAGTTTATTAAATCATGAATTTCCTCATGAGATTCTTTCGTAGTGTCATTTTGATCGTTTGCTTTCCTCTTTCTTGGATTTCGATCTTTGGAACCTAATGGCCTGCCACGCTTCAGGCGTGCATTCGACTCATTGGATATGACACTAGATGATTGTCCAACAGGGACATCAATACGGATTGGAACATTCTCCACGGGGATGTGGGATTTTGTTATCCTTTTCAAGTCCGTAAATGTGTCAGGCATTTGATTTGCTATTCTTTGCAAATGGATAATCTTTTGCACCTCGTTTTCACAAATAGAGGTACGTGGATCAAGATGAGAAAATGATGCATTTTTCCACAAAATTTCCCGTTTGGTTTCACCAACTTCTCCCTCTAATTTTGGGAAAAGTGTCTCATCAAATTGACAGTCTGCAAATCGTGCAGTGAACAAATCCCCTGTCAATGTTTCGAGGTAGCGAATAATGGAGGGCGATTCAAACCCAACATATATTCCAAACCTTCTTTGCGGACCCATTTTGGTGCGGTATGGCAGTGCTATAGGCACATATACTGCGCATCCAAAGATTCTTAAATGGGATATATTGGGTTCATGACCCAAAACCAATTGCAACGGGGAATATTTGTGATAATTTGTCGGTCTGAGACGAATTAGCATTGCTGCATGCAAAATGGCGTGACCCCATACCGAAGTGGGCAGCCTCGTTTTCATGAGTAATGGTCTTGCAATCAACTGCATGCGTTTAATTAAAGATTCTGCAAGACCGTTTTGAGTGTGAACATGAGCTACCGAATGTTCCACTTTTATCCCAATTGATAAGCAATAATCATTAAATGCTTGGGATGAAAACTCAGCAACATTATCAAGTCTAATAGACTTGATTGGATTATCAGGAAATTGTGCTCGTAGTCGAATTATTTGTGCCATTAGTTTTGCAAACGCAAGGTTGCGTGATGACAACAGGAACACATGAGACCATCTACAGGATGCGTCTATTAGGACCATAAAATATCTAAAAGACCCACTAGGTGGGTGAATAGGTCCACAAATGTCCCCTTGTATACGTTCCAAAAACGTAGGTGACTCAGTCCCAACCTTTGTTGGTGATGGTCTTGTAATTAACTTGCCTTGATAACAAGAAGTGCAAGAAAATTCATTATTTAAAAGAATCTTGAAATTCTTTAACGGATGCCCATATGAGCTTTCTATAATCCGTCTCATCATGATTGATCCAGGGTGTCCCAATCGATCATGCCAAAGTACAAAAGTATTGGAATCAGTAACCTTTTGGTTTACTGTTGAATGTGCCTCAATTGCACTAATTTTTGTCCAATACAGGCCACAAGATAAAGACGGGAATTTCTCAATAACCTTCTTTTGGCCAGAGACATTCTTTGTAATTATAAGATATTCAAGATTATTCTCATCTATTGTCTCAACATGATAGCCATTCCGGCGTATATCTTTAAAACTCAACAAGTTTCTCTTAGACTTGGAGGAGAACATTGCATTCTCTATGATAAACATTGTTCCTCTAGGCAGAGTTATAGTTGCTCTTCCGGAGCCTTTAATCAATTTACTACTACCAGAGATTGTAGTAACATCTGCCTTACACATACTTAGTTGAGAGAAATATTTCTTTTCTTTGAGTATTGTATGTGTAGTACATGAATCAACTAAACAAATATTTGATCCAAGATTGCTTTGTGAGATATCCATATTTTCTTTCCCATGGTTTGACATACAAAAGAAAATACACGAACATGAGAATAAACAAATTCAATCCTTTGTTCCACATTTAAACAATATTTTCAAAATATGCTGAGGTTAGTTGACTAACTAAATCAGATAGTCGATTATATGTTTTCCATAATCGATTACTTTGCAGTTTTAAAATTTCAGTTTAAGCACTGTCTCAATGTAATCGATTGTTAAACATACATAATCGATTATTTGCTAATTTGAAAATTTTCAGATCACACTGTCTTAATATAATCGATTGTTAAACATACATAATTGATTATTTGCTATTTTGAAAAACTTCAGATCACACTGTCTTAATATAATCGATTGTTAAACATACATAATCGATTATTTGCTATTTTGAAAAACTTCAGATCACACTGTCTTAATATAATCAATTGCTAAACATACATAATCGATTATTTGCTATTTTGGAAAACTTCAGATCACACTGTCTTAATATAATCGATTGTTTTGCAGTTTTAATGCGAAATATTAGATAATCGACTAACTGTTAGGTTAGTCGATTAACTCTACTGAAAAATAAAAATATCTTTGAAATTTAAGCATATTGAAACATTTTAAAGAACTAATACTAACATTATATCATAAACTAACTAATACAAATAAGTAAAATAAAATCAAACAATTCCATCTTCCTTCATCACAGATCCATCACCGATTAAGTGGTCTATTCCCCTCAGGGTGCTCAAAGAAGTCTGTCACATCCAGGTGGGTGATGTCAAAATTGTCGTCGGAGACAAAATTTGTTTCAGGGCCTTTATTCTTTAGAGATGCTTGATAAAGATCAACCAAATGTCTTGGTACATGGCAAGCTTTTGACCAGTGCCCTTTTCCACCACAACGATAGCATATAGTTTCAGAACTATTTGCCTTTGGATTCTCATAACCCCGTTTCTGCTTTTGGTGGTTATTTTTCTTTGGGGGGTGACGGACATCAGGGAAATTTCTTCCTTGTCTACGTCCACGGCTATGACCCCGATTACGACCACGACCATGACTAGATCCATGGCCTTTTCCATGCTTGGCATAATGAGAATACACCTTATCTGCTTCAGGCAATGGTGTAGACCCAGTGGGTCGATTTTTGTGATTTCTCATGAGCAGGTCATTGTTTCGCTCAGCCACAAGGAGAAGAGAAATCAGTTCAGAGTACTTTTTGAAACCTTTCTCTCTGTACTGTTGTTGCTGTACCATATTGGAGGCATGAAACGTTGTAAACGTTTTCTCAAGCATATCATAATCAGAGATATTATCTACATAGAGTTTTAATTTAGAAGTAATTCTGATCATTGCAGAATTATATTCAGAAACAGACTTAAAGTCTTGGAGCCTCAGATGAGCCCAATCATATCGTGCTTGTGGCAGAGTGACCAACTTCAGGTTGTCATATCTCTCCTTTAAGCCACTCCACAAGATGAGTGGATCTTTGACTGTGAGATATTCAATTTTCAAACCTTCATCAAGGTGATGGCGCAAGAAAATCAAGGCCTTAGCACAGTCTTTGGTGGATGCTTTATCTCTGTCTTTAATGGCGTCTCCAAGACCCATAGCATCTAAGTGGATTTCAGCATCCAACACCCATGTCATATAGTTCTTGCCCGAAATTTCAAGGGCAACGAACTTTCTTTTCATAATATCAGACATAATTAAAACCAAATTCGGAAAAAGGGAAATACCTTAATTTTCTCAAGAGGATTCTTGAGACGGTAGAGTCTCGTGCTGATAACGTGTTATGAAATAATATAAGAACAAGAACAATAGAGAGAACAGTAGAGAGGAGAGTATTCTTATTGATACTTAGGGATGATTTACAATGGGGTAAGACCCCTCTATTTATAGGGATAGAAAAGACTTAGCCTCAAAGTAAAACTCTTCTATAAGATAGACATTCACTCTAATTAGAGTTCTATAAATTTTTCAAAATAAAAATATCCTCATTATTAGTTTTTATTTACAAAACAATCCCTCGTTGATTTCGAAAGAAAATCAACCATTGGAACATTGTCCCATTTTTGTTGTCCATAATGGCTTATTGTCATTGTCTCTCCTAGTGCTCTTTCTTTTCTGCAAATTTCACCCAAGTCTAAAACAAAAGATGAAGCATCTTAATTAAATAAAATTAAAAATTTAGTCACAGTCCCAAACAATAAATAATCAAATCTTTTTTCTTTTTGAATTATACTTAACATGTACATACCCGTTTTCGTAATTTGATTTTGAAAGCAAATTTTTGAAGAATGGCCGAATAGACTATTGGATTTAAGCTTGGCTAACATAAAATAAAGAGTGAATGAGAAATGGAGGAAAAACATTAAATTTTTCTCCTTAACAAAAGGATATTGTCCTATATTGGAGGAGGAAAAACATTTTGATGGGTATACGTAAATTTGCTCTTCTTCTAGCTCTTAAAGAGATAAGAAGAAGGCAAGTCTCACGCCATCATAGTCGCTCGCTCGTCTCTAGCTTCGGCTTCAGATAAATGATCTGACCTATTGATTAATTTTTTGCATAAATTTTATTTGTTAATATTAATGTTAATAGCTATTTAAGATTGGACCAACTAGCCTTTTATGTAATGGTCGTTTTTACATGAACGGTTATAACATACATTCTGAAGAGTTGTACATCTTCGTTTAAGCTCAACATATTGGCTATAAATAACATATCATTCCCTCAGGTTATCCTTATGAAAAAATTTGATTTCCCTTCTTCCTCCTACATTCTTTTTAACGTAAAGACAGCAGTAAATGTGATTTGCTACTGTTTTTTGAGTTCCTTGGACACTGAGGTTTGAAGTACCGCTACACCAGTGAGGTTATTCATTCTATCACGAGAGAAAATAGTCCTAAGCTTCGGGTACTACGAGAAGATTAAGTTTCATAAGGAAACACTATGGATTCAGTGGGTTTAAATTCATTTAAGCTCTTCTGCATTTCTGATTTTTTTTTGTTGCTACTGGGTTTGAATATATTTTTGAATACAGAACACTAACAATCTTAAGGAACTTAACTTTATTTTTATGAATTTATCTTATATTCTGATTTTGGGAGACCAAATTTTAGTGATTTCTACTCTCAGTTTGGAGACTAAAATCTTTGGATTTTCAACTCCATTTGTATTCGGTTTGATGAAATAAATTCTTCACCATGATATTTTAATCTATTTCTATTATTTGGTTTGAAAATTTTAAATACTTCACCGTTAATTAATTTGGTTTCTATTTTGTGACTAACAAAAATGACAGAAACAGAAATCCCTGTAGTTGGTTCTACAAGCAATGTTACTTCTTCCAATCGTTCAGTGACACCATCGGCTCCCGCAAAAAAGCCGGAAATTTTTTGGGATTGACTTTAGATGGTGGCAAAAAAAGACATTCTTCTATTTGACTACTTTGAGTGTACAGAAATTCATCAAAGAGGACATTCCATGTATGCGGGAAATATGCAAGAATTACATTCTTAGTGAAGTAGAGGATGATATTTACAATTTCTATTGTAATGTGAAAACTTCAAACGAACTATGGGAGGCGTTGGAAAGAAGTACAAAACCGAGGATGCAGGTTTGAAGAAGTTTGTTACTGCCAAAATTTTGGACAATATGAAGGTAAACAGTAGGTCTGTCATTATCCAAGTTCAAGAGCTACAAATTATCATTAATGATCCCCTTGTTGAATGTATAATCTGAATTAATGCTTTTGTTGAAAGTATTTATTTTGTTACTAATTATGAATCTTTTATTGAAGGTTTGACATCAATCAGGCATTCCAAGTTGCACCAATGATTGAGAAGTAGCCTCCTTTATGGAAATACTTTAAGAACTACTTGAAACACAAGCACAAGGAGATGAAATTCAAAGATCTCATCGTTCAATTGAGGAACAAGAGGACAATAATGTTGTAGAAAAGAAGACACGTGGGAACTCAACAACTATGACAGCAAATATTGTTGAGACTGCTCCAACTAATCTGAAAAAACTATCCCAGCAAGAAGAAATTCAAGGGAAACGGCCACAATTCTGGGAAGCTTAGATACAAAGCTGTAGAATATCTTGCTCCAAATAAAGAGAGGAAAAAGGATCAAGCAAATATGGTTGAAACAAATAATAATATTGATGACTTGTGCACTATGTTGTCTAAATGTAACTTAGTGGAAAATCCTAAAGAGCGGTGGGTAATTCTTGAGCCACCCGCCATTTTTGTGTTGTTAGGGGAGTATTTTGTTCATATTCTCCCGCTGGACCCGACGAGATCATTTTTATGGGAAATTCTGCAACGACCAAAATTGAAGGTTATGCAAAGATATTTCTGAAGAAGACCTCTAGCAAGGTGGTGATCTCATATTCCTGAAATAAGGAATAACTTAGTTTCTATTTCACTTCTCGTCAAGAACGTGTTTGAGTATGTTTTTGTTTCAGACAAAGTTGTAATAAGTAAGAAAGAGATGTACTTAGGAAAAAATGCCTTACTGAGGGTCTTTTTAAGCTGAGTATAATGGTTGTTGACAATAATAAAATTTCATCTTCTTCTTACTTACTTGAGTGAAATAATTTATGGCATATATGTTTGGGACATGCCAATTATAAAACCTTACGAAAAATCATTAATTTAGAATTATTGCCTAAATTAGAATGCTACAAGTCAACATGTCAAATATGTGTGGAATCTATGTATTTTACACATCCTTATAAGTTAGTTGAGAGGAATTCAAATCCCTTAGACTTAATCACACGGATATTTGCAACATAAAGTCAATACCATCTCACGTTGGAAAGAAGTATTTCATAACTTTTATTGATGACAGTACTTGATATTGCTATGTTTACTTACTTAATATTAAAGACGATGCACTAGATGCATTCACTCAATACAAAAATAAAGTAGAAATGCAACTTAACAAAAAAATCAAAATGATAAGAAGTGATAGGGGTGATGAATACGAATCTCCCTTTGAAGATCTTTAGAATATGAAATTATTCATTAAAGAATGCCCCTTACATGTCCCAATCCAATGGGATTGCGGAAAGAAAGATTTTTACATTAAAGTAAATGATGAATGCTTTTTTATAACTTTTGGGTTGCCATGGAACATGTGGAGATGCCATTCTTACGGCTAATCGGATATTAAATAGTGTACCCCATAGCAAAACACAACCCATTTAATATGAAAAATAGAAAGGAAGGAAGCCCAACTTAAATTATTTTGAAGTGTGAGGGTGATTGGAAAAAGTTCAAGTTCCTAAAACCAAAAGGGTAAAGATAGGACCGAAAACCGTCGATTGTAGTTTCATCAGATATGCGACCAATAGTATAGCATATCAATTTCTGGTTCATAAATGAGAAGATACCTACATTATAATAATATGGTTATAATATCAACTAATGCTGAATTCTTAGAAAAGGTATATATCCACATAAAAAGGAATATGATTCGATTGGCGAAGGTTCTAATGACCTCAGGATGAAACAAAACAAAGTACGCTAATCAGGAGGATCCAAGACGTAGTAAACGTTAAAGAACGTCTACTTTAATTGGACTAAATTTTATGACTTTCTTATTGAAAAATGAGCTTCAAATATTTAAAGAAGCTATGTCTTCTTCGAAATTATTATTTTGGAAAGAAACAGTTAATAGTGAAATAGAATCTATATTGAACAACTATACATGGGAATTGATTGATCTTTCACCTGGAAATAAAATGTTGGGTTCTAAATAGATTTAAGAGTAAAATAAAAGATGATGGAACTATTAATAAATATAAGGTAAGACTATTTGTCCAAGGGTATAGAGAGCGAGAAGGTCTTGACTATTTTTATACATACACTTCAGTTATAAGAATTACTTCCATACTTAGGTTAGTAGCATTAGCTACGATATATGGTCTTGGAATTCATCAAATTGATGTTAAGAAAGATTTCATAAATGGAGATTTGGAGGAAAAATCTATATAGAACAACCAGAAGGGTTTGTGGTTCCGGGTAAAGAAAAGAAGGTATATACAGTTGTTAAGTCCCTTTACGGACAAAAATAAGCACACAAACAATGGCTTGCAAAATTTGACCAAATAATGAAGTGAAATGGTTTTAAGATTAATGAATTTGATAAATTTTTGTTCATTAAAAATGTTTCAAATTACATAGTCATTGTTTGCTTATATATGGATGATATGTTGATAATGAGCAATGACATTGCCAACATAAATGTAACTAAATGTATGCTAACGAGCAAGTTTGATATGAATGACTTGGAAGTTGTTGATTTAATTCTGGCAATTAAGATCCATAAGACTCCTCAAGGTATGGCATTGCCGCAATCTCATTACATTAAAATAGTACTTGAAATATTGAAGGACTTAGATTTTAAAGTTGCAAAGACTCCAGATTGACGTGAATCTTGCACTTGCAAAGAATAAAGGCCAAAGCATATCACAAATTAATAATGCTTGTGTATTGAGATGTTTAATGTATATCATAAATTATACTCGACCAGCTATAGAATGAACAATAACTAAATTGAGCCGATACACGAGTAATCCAGGTTAGTCTATTGGATGGCAATAAAACGAGTTTTGGGATATCCAAAATATACACAAGACTTTGCTTTGGACTATAGTAATTATCATGTGGTGATTGAGGATATTGTGATGCAAATTGGATCACTAGTTCAATTGATTCTAAATTCACAAGTGGATATGTATTCCCTATTGGTGGAGGATCATTATCTTGGAAGTCATCCAAATAAACTTGTATTGCACATTCTACAATGGAGGCTGAGTTTATAGCATTAGGTAAAGCCGGTGAAGAAGTTGAATGACTCCTACTCCATTTTGGCCAAAACCATTGGCCCCAATATGTATACATTGCAAAAGTCAAGCAACAATTCGAAGGGTTGGGAGAGTTATGCATAATGCTAAATCTCATCATATATAACGAAGACATAAAATTGTTAGGCAATTACTCTTCAGAGGAATTATCACCATTGACTATGTAATGTCAAGCGATAATATGTTGGATCTACTTACGAAAGGCCTAACTAGATGTCACGACCCTAGTTCACCAATTGTGAACCTGTCATGACGGCACCTAGTCTTCGCGACTAGGTAAGCTTAACACATTGCGGAATTTAATAGTTCAGAATAAAAACAATAACAAACACTAAACAAAATAAGAAATGTATAACGGTGCCGCTTGGCACATACACTGAATACACAACTTGATAAAACATCCCAAAACCCGGAATCGCAAGGGCAACACAGGCTGCAAGAAAGTCTACCACTTCTCTAGTCACCAGAATTTGTCTAATACAAAGAGAGGAATCGAAATAACAGCTAATAACTAGGGATGGAATGAGAAGGAGACTTTGCGGATCTGCGGAAATAGCAGATGTATACCTCAAGTCTCCTATAATGCTCCCTGATAGCTACTGGCAGTATTCCGGTTCAAATGCACCTGGATCTGCACAACAAAAGTGTGCAGAAGAGTAGCATGAGTACACCACAGCGGTGCTCAGTAAGTGTCAAACCTAACCTCGGTTGGGTAGTAACGAGGAAGGTCGAGGCCCTACTGAGGTAATCAAAAGAATAAATATAAAATGAATAGATAGAAGGAAATACAGTAAAGCTTGAGTATCTGGCAAAACAATAAGTAAACTGAACAGGCTACAAATGCAAATCTACAATACAAGAACGATCACTACATGCTATTTTTCATCGGGGGTCTCTTAGTATCCCAAGGATCTCCTGCTATCCTCATTATATACACGAGGGATCTCCAAGTATCCCGAAGATCTCCTAGTATCCTCATCATATACACAAAGGATCTCCAAGCATCCCGGGGATCTCATAGTATCCTCTAGTTAATTAGTTCTGCGATGGGGATATCTTAGTATACGCCAGTTAATCAATCTTGTGCCGAAGATCTCTTGGTATCCGCACTTCAAAATTTCGGAACAAAGTACGAACAGGGGGAGCTCTCGGGATGCCTTCCCGTAGTCCCAATAGTAAACACACCACAACAACCAATATTTAACAGAAAAAAGCTAAGTGCGGCCAACAAGTAAAATCTAAAGTCTAGCATGCTTCACAAGATAGACAGATATTGCAATTTAGTCAAGTAGAGCAAATAAGTTACTAACATGCTTTCCCTAAGCTAAAACAAGTGAAATTGCATTTTTTAACAGTTTAATATCTGAAGTAAACATAGTCTAAATAAGCCATGTAGGGTGAATTTTCATCAACTAGCACAAGTACACGCCCGTCACCTCGCGCACAAGGCATTTAAACAACAGCAAAGATATCCTAAGGGGGAGAGGTCCCCCACACAAAGTTAGGCAACTCACTTACCTCGAACCAATATAAAAACGCTAAGAAACAATGCCCTTGCCACAACTATCCGACTCTGAGTGGTCCAAATTTATTCAAACAAATTACATATTCTAAATAACATCAAAAGTAACAAAATACATTGTTAAAATTAAAGCTAAGGCGCGAAAATAAGTAAAATAACCAAAATGCCCCTCAGGACAACGTCTCGGAATCGAATAATTTTTATATTTTCAGAAACATCGTGCTCTCACAAGTCTAACCGTATAAACACCTCCCAAATCGGAGGTCAAATGCCCATTCGAAACTCAATAGTTTAGCCAAATAAGTTTTACCCAAATTATCCAATTTTTGGTCCTAAATTTGAATTTAAATAATGGATTTAACCACAAAATGATGGAATATAACAAAAAATGATCATAGAAATGTTGCCCAATAATCTTCTCTTCAAAACTCACTAAAAATCGTCTTCTCCCGAGCTCTCAATTGATTTTCCAACTTTTGAAACTTAACCCTCGATTTTACCTTTTTGAACAGGGATTTCTGCTTTTGCGGCCCAGGGACCACTTCTGCGGTCCATATTTTGTGGAAAAATAACCGCTTCTGCAGTTTCACTTAAAAGGCCTGAGTCTGATCCTGTGGAAAATTAACCGCTTTTGCGGTTCTGCCTTTGCGGAGATAGGACCGCTTCTGCGACTCCCGTTAATCCTCTCAGCTTACGCTTCTGCGGTCCACCACTCACAGAAGCGAGTCTGCTTCTATGGAAACACAAACGTTTCTGCAGTTCCTGGCCTTGAGCCCCAAACTCACAATTGCGTAGCCTAAGCCGCTTCTGCGGTCCCTAGGCCGCAGAAGCGAAAATACCAGAGGGCTGAAGAACTGTAGTTGTACAATTTAGAAATTTCATCTATCGACCATCCGAAATTATCCCGAGGCCCCCGGGACCCCAACCAAACCTACGGACATATCCCATAACATCATTCAAACTTGTATCAATCCTTAAACAATCTAAAACTACGTCGAAAACTCTAATTAATCAATGATTTGAACTTAAAAACTTCACTAAACTCGCTTTCGATTAGAAACCTAACCAAAACACATCCGATTGACTTGAAATTTTGCACGCACGTCCGAAATGACATGATGGTACTGCAACAACTTCCAAAATCTCGTTCTGACCCTCGGATCAAAAATTCACTATCAGGCCGGAAACTTCAAAATTCTAACTTTCGACATTTCTAGCCCAAATGAGATATGGACATCCAAATTACATTTCGAATACGCTCCCAACCCCAAAATCACCTAACAGAGCTAACGGAACAATCAGATTTCCAATTTGAGTTTGTCTTTACACTGGTATGATTATGGACCATTTTCCAACACATAAGCTCTCATTTATGGACTAAGTATCCCAAAACACTCCGAATTCTATTACCGAACGTCCCGGCAAACCAAAATTGTAGAAATGACCTAGGGGAAGCAGTTAATGGGGGAACGGGGTATAAATTCCAAATACGACCGGCCAGGTCAAAACATCCTCCTACACTTAAACATTAGTTCGTCCTCGAACGAGCATAGAGAACATACCTGAAGTAGCAAAAAGATGAGGGCATCGGTTGCGCATATCCCGCTTGGTCTCCCAAGTCACTCCTTGGCTGGCTGACCCCGCCGCTCGGGGTTCTGCATCTCCTACCATATAAGGCCTCATAAGGCGCCATCTGAATACTGGACAGATAACTGTTGTATTATGCAAACTCAGCCAACAGCAAAACTAATCCCAAGACCCTCTAAACTCAATCGCGCACGCACGGAGCATATCCTCAAGAATTTGAATAGTGCGCTCGCACTGTCCGTCTGTCTGAGGGTGAAAATTTGTGCTCATGGTCACCCGGGTACCCAACTCATGCTGGACGGCTCTCTAAAACCGTGATGTAAACACTAATCCACTGTCTGAGATGATAGAAATTGGAATGTCGTGAATATGGACAATCTCCCTGATATAAACCCCTGCTAACCGCGCCGCTGACTAAGAAGTACACACTGGAATGAAATGAGCGGACTTGGTCAGCCGATCCACAACAACCCAAATGGAATCAAACTTCCTCGCCATCGGAGGAAGACCAGTCACAAAATCCATAGAGATATTCTCCCATTTCCACTCCGGAATCTCCATATGCTGGAGTAGCCCTCCCGGTCTTTGGTGCTCAGCCTCTGCCTGCTAACAGTTGAGGCATCTAGCTACAAACTCTACTATGTCCTTCTTCATCTGCCTCCACTAGTAACGCTGCCTCAGATCCTAATACATCTTCGCGGCACTCGGATGGATGGAGTAACGCAAGCTATGGGCCTCGGTCAATATCAACTCCCGAATATCATCAACATCGGGTACACAAATACAACCCTGCATCCTCAATACTCCATCATCTCCAATAGTCACATCCCTAACATCGCCATGTTGAACTGTGTCCCTGAGGACAAGTAAATGAGGGTCATCATATTGTCTCTCCCTGATACAATTAAACAATGAAGACTGAGAAACCACAGAGGCTAGAACCCGACTTGGCTCCGAAAGGTCCAATCTCATAAACTGACTGGCTAAGGCTTGAACATCCATTGCCATGGGTCTCTCTGAAGCTGGTAAATATGCCAAACTCCCCAAACTCTCTGCCCGGTGACTCAAGGCATCGGCTACCATATTGGCCCTTCCCGAGTGATAAAGAATAGTAATATCATAATCCTTTAGTAGCTCCAACCATCTCCCCTGGTGCAAGTTCAGATCCTTCTATTTGAACAAGTGCTGCAAACTCCAATGATCTATGTAAATATCACAAGGCACGCCTTAGAAATAATGATGCCAGATCTTTAAGGCATGAACAATAGCAGCTAACTCAAGGTCATGGATAGGATAGTTCTTTTCATGTACCTTCAACTGTCTGGATACGTAGGCAATCACCCTACCGTCCTGCATCAACACTGCTCCATGTCCAACTCATGAGGCATCACAATAAACCGTATAGGACCCCGAACAAGTAGACAAAATCAGAATAGAGGCCGAAGTCAAAGCCGTCTTGAGCTTTTGGAAGCTCACCTCACACTCATGTGACCACTGAAAAGGAGCACCCTTCTGGGTCAATCTAGTCATAGGGGCTGCAATCAACGAGAACCCCTCTATAAAACGACGGTAATACCCCGCCAGGCCAAGTAAACTACTGATCTTTGAAGCTGAGGAGGTCCTGGGCCAACTCTGCACGGCCTCCAACTTCTTCGGATCTACCCAAATTCCCTCACTCGACACCACGTGACCTGGGAAAGCCACATAACTCAACCAAAACTCAGATTTTGAGAACTTTGCATATAATTTCTTTTCTCTCAGGGTCTGAAACACTGTCCTCAGGTACCGCTCATGATCTTCCCTACTCCGGGAGTATACTAGAAAATTATCTATGAAAACAATGACAAACGAGTCGATAAAGGGCCTAAATACACTGTACATCAAATGCATAAAAGCTTCTGGGGCGTTGGTCTGCCCAAATGACATGACAAGGAAATCATAATGACCATACCGAGTCCTAAAAGTAGTCTTCGGGATATTTGGCTCCCGAATCTTTAGCTAGTGATAACTAGAGCGCAAATCAATCTTATAAAACACCTATGCGCCCTGAAGCTGGTCAAATAGATCATCAATACGGGGAAAAAGATATCAGTTCTTTACTGTAACTTTGTTCAACTGACGATAATCGATACACATGTGCATAGAACCATTATTTTTCTTCACAAACAAAATAGGAGCACCCCATTGTGAAACAATAAGTCGAATAAAACCCTTATCAAGCAATTCCTATAAAGATCCTTCAACTCCTTCAACTCAGGAGGAGCCATACGGTAAGGAGGAATGGATATGGGCTGAGTGCCCGGCAACAAATCAATACCGAAATCAATGTCCCGATCGGGCAGCATGCCTGGAAGATCAGCTGGAAATACATCAGGGAAATCCCTTACTACTGGGGCAGAGTCAATAGAAGGGGTATCAGCACTAACATCTCTCACATAGGCTAAATACGCGGCACACCACTTCTCAACCATACGCTGAGCTTTAAGAAAAGATATAACTCTATTGGGAGTTTGATCAAAAGTACCACTCCACTCAATACGTGAAATTCATGTAATAGCCAGCGTCACGGTCTTAGCGTGACAATCAAGAATAGAATACTGGGGTGTCAACCAGTCCATGCCAAAGATAATGTCGAAATCAACCATATCAAGTAGTAAAAGAACTTCCCTAGTCTCAAAACCATGAATAGTAACCAAACATGAGCGATGTACGCGGTCCACAAAATGGGATCTCCCACAGGAGTAAAAACATAGACAGGAGAGCTCAAGATCTCTCGAGCCATACCCAAATGTGGAGAAAAATAAGATGACACATAAGAATAAGTAGAGCATGTCTGTGACTAACCAACATAACACCTGTGATAACAGAATCAGAGGCGACAACCTCGACGCGATCAGGAATAGCATGAAATCTGACCCGGCCCCTACCTCGAGGGTAACCTATATCTCCGTGATCTCTGCCCCTGGCTGGCTGGGCAGGTGGGGTGGCAGCTGGAGCTGGAACAATGGCCTAAATATCCCGCTGGGTACGCTGCTACTAAGACTACTATGGAGGTGCACTTATCCCGAACCTAGGGCAATCCCTCACTATATGGGGGATGCCCCGCAACAAGCTCAAGGAGGGCGCGGTGGCTGTGACTGACTGGGCCCACCCCTACTAGACTGACCTCTGGAGGTACCCCGCGCAGGAGGCCCACTAGAAACCGGAGGTGCACAATAAGGCTCCTGAGATCTAGGAGGAGCTGGAATACTGCTGGGTGAAAGAAGAGCTGAGTGAACTGGGCGACCCGTATAGCCCCTACCATGACGTCCTACTCCTGAAGTACGGGTACCAGAGAAATGACCAAACTCTCGAGACCTCTTGGCCTCTCTCTCTTATCGCTCTCTGGCATGCATACCCTCTATCCTCCTGGCTATGCTCACTACCTGCTGATAGGGTATGACCATTTCCAGCTCTCGAGCTATGCCAGATTTGATGGAAGGAATAAGACCCTCCATAAACCTGCAAACCCTGTCATGAACAGTAGCCACCAAAGCAGGCGCATGCCATGACAACCTAGTATAACAGATGGAATACTCAGAGACAATCATTGGGCCCTGGAGCAAGTGCTCAAACTCCGCGCGCCATGCGCATCGAAGTCTCTGGGGAAAAAACTCCCTCTGAAACATATCGGATAATTGAGTCCAAGTTAGGGAGGCAGCCTCGTCCGGACTGTCTAACTCAAATGTGCTCCACCAGTCATATGCGGCTCCCCGAAGTTGGAAAACCGTGATGAGGGATTCTAGGCTCCTCCCCCAACCTGGGACGTGGCTACAAGAAGTGGAAGTAGCCATGCATGGGACAACGTAGTATATGTGCTCATAAACTGCGCCAATGCCTCCTAACAGCTAGAGTAGTGGCGGTTGTGGGTGTGTCAGGTGCTGAGTCCTGGATGGATCCGCTGGTGCTACCTCGGCGGCCGCTCGCAGAGCTGTCCTGGCTGCACTCTGCGCACATCCACGACCCCTGTCCCGGCCCTTTCCTCTAGCGGCTGCAGGAGGGGGTGCGGGGGCTTGATTGTCCCGGGTCGTGCGTGTCCTCACCATCTGCGACTCATGTTAATCCCCTCAGCTTCCGCTTCTGTAGAAACACAATTGCTTATGCGGTTCCTGGCCTTGAGCCCCAAACTCGCAATTGCGGCACCTAAGCCGCTTCTGCGGTCGCCAAGCCGCAGAAGCGAAAATACCAGAGGGCTGAAGAACTGTAGCTGTACACTTTAGACATTTCATCCGTCGACCATCCGAAATTATCCCGAGGCCCCGGGATACCAACCAAACCTACGGAAATATTCCATAATATCCTTCAAACTTGTACCAATCCTTAAACATCCTAAAACCACGTGGAAAACACGAATTAATCGATGATTTGAACTTAAAAACTTCAAAACTTAGCAAACTCGCTTTCGATTCAAAACCTAACCAAAACACATTCGATTGACCTAAAATTTTCACACACGTCCCAAATGACATGACGGTGCTGCAGCAACTTCCGAAATCCGTTCCGACCCTCGGATAAAAAATTCACTATCGGGCCGGAAACTTCAAAATTTAACTTTCGGCATTTCTAGCGTAAATGAGCTACAGACATCCAAAATACATTTCGAACACGCTCTCAACCCCGAAATTACCTAATTGAGCTAAAGAAACAATCGGACTTCCATTTCGAGGTCGCTCCATATGTTCTAATTACGGACCATTTTTCAACACTTAACCTCTTATTTAAAGACTAAGTGTCTCAAAATACTCCAAATTCTATTACTGAACGTCCCGTAAAATCAAAATAGCATAAATAAACTTAGGGGAAGCAGTTAATCGGGAATCTAGGTATAAATTCCAAAGACGACCGGCCGGGTCAACACACTAGAGAGATAAAAAATCATTAATGACGGTTCAACATTGTCAACTAAAATTTTTAATACATTCTCGTGATGTGACAATGTTCAGTACCAAGGATAAAGTGTTAAGGCTTTCATATGGGGTATATCAAATAGTGTATCTATGGGATGGCACATTTTTGAATCATCTATTCAAGTCTGAAATGTTAGCCGCTTCAAAAAATATTTTATAAGCGAATTCTCTACGCACTTATGAAATCAGGCGGTGTTCATGGTTGAAACGAATACAACAATGAGAACCACAAATGGTTAAGGGTTGATTGTGTGATTTATGGTTGTCTAGGTATACATACACCAAAGTTTGACGGTTCAAAGATATCAAATCTACCGATTGACCGAGTATATCGACATAAGTTCACTACGAAATGTTTAAAGAAAAACCTACTTATCCAGATGCGATTAATCCTTATTTACGAATCACACAATTTTCATGCATATTTTTGTGATATAGCCATTCCCTATTCATGTGGGTGAGCTCTTCTTCTAGCTCTTGAAGAGTTAAGAAGAACGCAAACCTCGCGCCGTCATCACCATCGCTTGTTCGACTTGGCTTCTACTTTGGATTTGGTCAAATGCTCTGATTAATTGAATAATTTTTTGAACTAAATTTATTCGTTAATATTAAGATTAGCGTAATATTATTTAGTCCAAATTAGCCGTTTTTGTAACGGCAAATTAATTTTCCTCTGCGTTTTTATTTCCTGTTTTACTTTGCGTAAATAGCCATTTACGTAATGGCTGTTTTTACGTGAACAGTCATAACACACATTGTGAAGAGTTGCACCTCTTCGTTTAAACTCAACATGTTGATTATAAATGACAGACCATTCCCTTAGATTTTCCTTACGAAAAATTCTGATTTTTCTTTCTTCCTTCTGCATTAACTTTAACAGAAAGAAAGAAGTAAGTGTGATTTCTACTATTCTTTAAGTTCGTTGGTCACTGGGGTTTGAAGTACCGCTACACCAATGAGGTTATCCTTTCTATCCTGGAAAAAAATAATCCTAAACCTCGGGTACTAGAAGACAGTGGTGTACGCAGAAATTTTTGTAAGGGGTGTCACTATTAGACGTGAAAAATAAAATTTTAAAAATAAATATAATATTATATTTTAAAAAAAGTTGTTGTCTCCCTCCGATTTAAAAATTGTATTGTGCTAGTCACTTTATTACAGAAGTTCAAACTAGCAACCTCAAATAAATTATTAAGACTCTGACCGCTTAAGCTACTGAGCTCTTTGTGATAAGTGGTGTTATTTTTTTTTTTTTGTTTCTCGGTTCTTCATATATAAATAATTAGTAAATTTTTTCGATGAAGCGGTGTCACGTGATACTGCTTGGGCTGAGGTAAATCAACCCTGCTAGGAGGGGATTAAGTTTAAAATACAGTAAATTTAGTGTGCTCAAATTCATTTATGTTCTTCTATATTTTTGATTTTTCCATTACTACTGCTTTTCAACATATTTTTGAACACAAACTACTAACACATACTCTTGAGTGATATCGATGATTGAGGATTTGGCGTAAATGAATCTCTCATACATATATATTCGTCCCCTATTATGAGGCGTGGCGTCTCTTTAGAACGGGACTGGAGTATACAAAACAAAACCATCTCCTTTAAATTATATTGGGGTTACGTATTCTATTTGTATATGTTTGCTGCATGGCTTTTATGCGTTAATATTCTTCTTCAGAACTTCACACGCAAGCCACCTGAAGAGGAAATGGCCCCTTAGATAAGACGACCATATCCATCATCTCCCATTTAGATTTGGCAATACCCCCACAACTTGTTTATGATAGCCAATTTCATACTCTTTCCTTTAGCTCTATGGTCTCAAATAAACACTATTGAACGTCTTTCCAGACTCACGTCAACTTATAGATATAACAATAAAATACTAGTATTACCCTACACAGTAGGTTTTGAAGAGAATAATGTATATGCAGATTTTATTCCTACCTTGTAAAGATAGAAATTTTTTTTCCAATAATCCTCGGCTCGAAAAACCGACCGAAATCGATTATTTTCAAAACTATCTTTTTATGAAACTGGCCGACTTCGTGGTCGATTTTTTTTTTGCACAAAATTATGGGAAACTATTTTAGAATCCCGCAAAATTTATTTTTTAAGTGACGGACCCAAATGGGCTGGTGTTTTTCATATAATATAAATTAAATCTAATATTCAAAAAATCGGTCGAAATCGGTTGATTATTTTAGTCAGTCATTTTAAAAAATTGATTGACTTCGGTCAATAATTTTACATTTTTATAAAATTGACAGAAATCGGTCGGCTATTTTCGCACGAAAATAAAATTAAAGAGTACAAATAAATTAAAACAAAATTTTAAACCAAAATATATTAATAATCTAATGGTAGAATAGCATAGTGCCACAGTATACACCCTAGTTCAAGTCCAGACGGTATATTTTTTAATTCATAATTAAAAACCGATTACTGTTCGGGTTCGGTCCGTATTTTCAGCAGTTTTTTCTTTTTGGTCGTTTCTAAAAATTAATTTGCTGACCAAAATCGGTTAGAAATTGCGACCATCTTCGGTCTCTATTTTTCACATGCGAACATATTTTCGGCCTATTAATCTCGGTGGAAATCAGTGGGTTTTTCTTGATTCTCAACCGATTTTGGTCGGTATTCCTGAAGCAATTTGCTTATAGTGTATGTAAATGAAAACAATTTAATAAATTTATATGTATATACATTAAAAAGGAACATCGTTGATAAACATAGGCCTTGGTTAAAAGCAGTAATTTTTTTTGGTAATAAAAAATTTATTCATCAAAATTTAGAATTACAATAAGAATTCAGTCTAGGCTATATGATACCCAGACCGTCTCTTTTTATTACATAAAAAGTAAAAACAGGCGGAATGTTATAAATAGACTTCTATTTAAGGTGAATGTATATAATTAGAGAGATTCTAAAGTTTTATTCTTGGTAGCTAAGTCAATACCTCCCTATAAATAAAGGGGCCTTCTACCATTGTAAACCAATCCCTAACAATCTCTAAGTATCAATAAGAATACTTCTCTCTCTCTATTCTCTCTATTGCTCTTGTTCTTGCATTATTGTTCTTGTCTTTATATTATTTCATAACACGTTATCAGCACGAGACTCTACCGTCTCAAGAAGTACTTTGAGAAGATTAAGGAGAAATTCGCCCACACGAATTTCGCTAATTCCGAGCATTATCCGGGTCACGCTTCAAGAGATAAGTATCGAGTTTATGTTCGATTAAATCTATAATTATGTGTTGTCTATATTACATACAAGTAATCCTAGCTATTTACTTCCGCTATTCCTTTCTTTGTTACAATTGAATTTGATTTCTTCCTTCTTCTGATTTCTTATGTTAAAACCATGGAGTTTTATTAAAGTGAGGAGGTTTGTTTGAAGTTAATTCAAGTTTGTCACCGATTTGAGGTTTCGGTCATGGCTCTCGTTGCTATCCATTTTTTTCGTCAAGTTCGAGTTGCTGGAATTTGATATTACTGTAAACAAATTTGAGTACTGCTCAATCTCATTATCACATCTTCGCTATCGATTTGAGAGCTTATGCAGAGATTTTCTATACGGAAAATAGAAGAGGTATATTCGATATCACAACATTTATTGGTATACCTTAAAGGTAAGTAACTTACTTTTCCCTTTCAAATTCTTGGAATTCTATAATTTGATTTTATATACAAACATAGACAACAAAGTTTGATTATAACTCTAATGGAGTTTGTAAGAAATTGTAACCACATGAAGTGGTAAAATCTCTATGTCCTGCCATAATTAAATTCATGTATGAATGTGGGTAAAGAATTGAAAATCCGTCCCATTGAATTTGCTCCATTCCCTTTAGAGAATGTGGAAGCAGTATATGATAAGTCTGAAAGAAGACAAAAATTATTACCATGAAGGTATCAATAGATGTGGACGTGGCAATAGACGAAATTATAATCGTCATTATTGTGATAATGAGAATAATAAAGATTCTCAAAATAATCTTTCACTTTATGAAAGTAATATTTGACATGAGATTGTGTAAAGCACATGATTATGATCCATTCCCTGAAGTGAATGTGATAATTGTAATAGAGCCCGTAAGTATGAACACGCTCTTGATGTAAATTTGTCTGACATTATGAAAAGAAAATTCGTTGCCCTTGAAATTTAGGGCAAGAACTAGATGACATGGGTGTTGGATGCTGAAATCCACTTAGATGCTATGGGTCTTGGAGACGCCATTAAAGATATAAATAATGCATCCACCCAAAACTATGCTAAGGCTTTGATTTTCTTGCGCCATCACCTTGATGAAGGTTTGAAACTATGCTAAGGCCTTGATTTTCTTGCGCCATCACCTTGATGAAGGTTTGAAAATTGAATATATCACAGTCAAAGATCCACCCATCTTGTGGAATGGCTTAAAGAAGAGATATGACAACTTGAAGTTGGTCACTCTGCCACAAGCACGATACGATAAGAAACCAAAAGCAAATAGTTTATAAACTATATATTATCGTTGCGGTGGAAACGGGCACTGGTCAAAGGCTTGCCGTATACCATGACATTTGGTTGACCTTTATCAAGCATCTCGAAAGAGTAAACGCCCTGAAACGAATTTTGTCTCTGACGACAACTTTGACATCACCCACTTGGATGTGGCAGACTTCTTTGAGCAACCCGAGGGGAAGATAGACCACCTAACCTGTGATGGATCCGTGATGAAAGAAGATGGAGCTGTTTGATTTTATTTTACTTGTTTGTATTAGTGAATGAATAAACTAATAGCCATTAGTATTAGCTCGTATTAGTTAGTTCATGATATAATGTTAGTATTAGTTCTTTAGAATGTATCAATATGCTCAAATATCAATAATATTTTTACTTTCCAGTAGAGGTAATCGACTAACCTGAAAAACTAGTCGGTTATCTCATATTTCGCATAAAAACTGCAAAACAATCGATTGTCAATGATCAACAATCGATTGTCTTTAAAACAGTGTGATCTGGAATTTTTCAAAAACAGTCAACAATCGATTGTCTATGTTCAACAATCGATTGTCTTTAAAACAGAGTGATCTGGAATTTTTCAAAAACAGTCAACAATCGATTGTCTATGTTTAACAATCGATTATCTTTAAAACAGTGTGATCTGGAATTTTTCAAAAATCATCCACAATCGATTGTCTATGTCTAACAATCGATTGTCGTTAGACAGTGTAATCTGGAATTTTTCAAAAATCATCCACAATCGATTGTCTATGTCTAACAATCGATTGTCTTGAAACAGTGTGATCTGGAATTTTTCAAAAATAGTCAACAATCGATTGTCTATGTTTAACAATCGATTGTCAATGCTCAACAATTGATTGTGTGTGTTTAACAATCGATTGTTTTATGAAAATAAACTGAAATTTTCAAGCTGCATAGTAATCCATATAATCGACTATCTGATTTATTTAGTCAACTAACATCAGCAGATTTTGAAAATATTATGTGACACAAACGAATTGAACTTGTTTATTCTTATGTTCGTGTATTTCTTTTGTATATCAAACCATGGGAATTAAATTGATTGAAGGCTCCGGAAGAGCAACTGTAACTCTGCCCAAAGGCACGACGTTTACCTTAGAGAATGCAATATTCTCCTCCAAGTCTAAGAAGAACTTGTTGAGTTTTAATGATATCAATCGCAATGTTCTCCTCCAAGTCTAAGAAGAACTTGTTGAGTTTTAATGATATCAATCGCAATGTTCTCCTCCAAGTCTAAAAGGAACTTGTTGAGTTTTAAAGATATCATTCAAAATGGATATCATATTGAGACAATAGATGAGAATAATCTTGAATTCTTCATGAAAACGAGGCAGCCCACTTCGGTTTGGGTCACGCCATTTTGCATGCAGCAATGCTAGTTCGTCGGCTGCCCACTTCGGTTTGGGGACACGCCATTTTGCATACAGCAATACTAGTTCGTCTCTGACTGACGAATTGACACAAATATTCCCCGTTGCAATTGGTTTTGGGTCATGGACCCAATATATCCCATTTAAGAATCTTTGGATGCGCAGTATATGTGCCTGTAGCACCGTCATCCCGCACCAAAATGGGTCTGCAAAGAAGGTTAGGAATATATGTTGAGGTTGAATCGCCCTCCATTATTCGCTACCTCGAAACATGACAGGAGATTTGTTCACTGCACGATTTGCAGACTGTCAATTTGATGAGACGTTTTTCCCAAAATTAGGGGGAGAAGTTGGTGAAACCAAACTGGAAATTTGTGGAAAAATGCATCATTATCTCATCATGATCCACATACCTCTATTTGTGAAAGAGAGGTACAAAAGATTATCCATCTTCAAAGAATAGCAAATCAAATGCCTGACGCATTTATAGATTTGAAAAGGATAACAAAATCACATATCCCCGAAGTGAATGTGACAACATCTGATTCACGAATACATATTCATTATTGGAAGAATATGAACATGAAATTGGTATTAAATATACCACACTCACCCCTAGAAGGAGGTTTGAGATGATACCACACTCACCCCTAGAAGGAGGTTTGAGATGATATATGGCATGAATGATCGTTGGTCACGTACCTATTGTACGCCAAAGTATTTTGGAAATATGACTATTAAAGGACAACGACAATGCAAGAAACATATCTTGCATATAAGTTTGACATGACCATAATGGTATAACTTTCTCTTTAAGAAAGATATTCACCACATGGATGTTGATGAATTTGTGGTAGTACAAAATTAATTGAGAGCTCTAGAAGAGCCAATTATTACTATGTTGGAGAAACACAATTGAGTATTGTGCTGTAGTAAGTCTCAAAGAAACTTATTCAGTTTCCAAAGTACACGCGAAAGCGATTGATTATATTGAGACTATAAATAAAAGAAGGATTTGATATCTCCTATTACTACAACTTGTAGCGGGGTAATTTGTATATGAAAAGCTACCCGCTTTGTTCTCCAGTTTGTACTACACAAACGAAAGAATGCCACAATAAAGTGGATATCTATTGGTATAAAAACCCATGTCATAATAAACCTGAAGTTTATTGATAAGTGCACATGTCATGGTGTAAATTTGAAGTTTACCAATATTGATAATTTATTCAGTTGGCATTCGTGTTAGCCATCTCATTTTAAGTATGATGTGCAAATTCACATAGGTGAATATTAAAGAACTAGGTTCTTTACGAATTCTCTTGTATCACTTGTTCTCATTAATGAACTGACCAACTAAAGAGTTCGGGTTGAAGCCCATAAATTCTGAAAATATCAAAGGTGAATATGGGCCCATTCACCTGCCATGTATACCACATATGATGCATCTATGAAATGGTTACATGCGCAATTGTTATTAACCCGCAGCCTGGCCGGTGCTTGCGAGATAAATTGCTCAGTAATCTAACTTCGAGCATAATTTCCAGATTCTCTACTCAAGATAGTTCATCTTGATAAGTTGGTTTATATCAAAGTTGGTTTAGCAAGATAATTATTGAGTGCTTCCACTTAATAGCTAAACTGTTTCTTACGAGAACAAAGTTATATATATCAGTTTGATATACGTCGTATACGAGAGTATATTATATTCTCCCCTCACAAGTGGTTCAGGGTCAGGAACCAAATAATTTCATCTTATTATTAATGTGCCGTGTATATTGACATGATAATGCACAAAGATGATATCCCAAAGTTGAGGAAACAAGTTAGCTTTTCTAACATGAGGAGGAGACATGATAAACACTTGAGAAAAGGTTACATGGGATGAATTATCATTTGTATATGTATATCCCCGAATATCATGATATGAACCTGAAGTTCATAAAAGGGATAATTCAATTGCAACATATTGCAAAGCATGCTATACGCATTTGCTGACCCAAAGAAAGTAACTAAATGGAAGAGATACAATTCAAGAAGATTTGATTCCATATGAAAGACATGTAGTTTTGAACCTATAGTTCAAATGCTTGAAAGTATAAAGTCAAAGATATGTATAATCAGTTTTCGATATCTTATTTGTCTAGCATGACATAGAAAACTTGATATGCATCTAAAGTCTATTATATGGCTTATATGACTTAACTTGAAAGATTTAAGTTGCTTGAAGCATATGCAATTCTTGGTCCTGAAGTACCACATCCTTAGTACAATTTGTGTACATATGTATCTTGCTATAACTATAAGCATGATGGCATTGAGGATACATCTATGGAGATATTGAAGAGTTATTCCACGACATTATATGAAGATGTTCATATCTATCAAGAATGATGATTTCAAGATGGTGCACAAGATTGGAATGCAAATGCTCAAGGATATAAATTGATGTTCTTATCAGGGGGAGTTAATGCGCGTTGCACTCTTTTTCCCTTACAAGGTTTTGTCCCACTGGGTTTTCCTTGCGAGGTTTTTAACGAGGCAACCAATAGGCGCATATTCAAACATGTGTACTCTTTTTCCTTTCTTTAATTTTTCCCATTGGGTTTTGGTTTTAAGGTTTTAACGAGGCACATTGTTGAATAGACATTCAAGGGGGAGTGTTATAAATAGACTTCTATTTAAGGTGAATGTCTATAATTAGAGAGATTCTAGAGTTTTATTCTTGGTAGCTAAGTCAATACCTCCCTATAAATAAAGGGGTCTTTTACCATTGTAAACCAATCCCTAACAATCTCTAAGTATCAATAAGAATACTTCTCTCTCTCTATTCTCTCTATTGCTCTTGTTCTTGCATTATTGTTCTTGTCTTTATATTATTTCATAACACGGAACATGTTAAAAGCAGTAGTTGAGATCACAAACACGTATAGATGGGTACGTGGGTCATATCATAAAACTCGGCTAAAGTTTGATTGGGATAAAATAAATTAATTCAACAATCGGGCTACAACACATACTCGCCTCAACAGCATGATCCAAACTTCATTCTTTTTCATGTTGCTTTTTGGAATGAAAATATGAAAAGTAATGTATTTGTATTTAATTATTAGCTTAAGATACTAAAATTTACATAATTCTCAATTTTCAAATTTAATTCAACATGTTTTATTTTTGGTTGCTGTTTCATCAACTATGGAGTTACTTAAAAGAAGTTGATTTTTTGCCACCCTAACGCACATCCCTACACGTGAACATTGAAAGACTCGAAGACTCTGGAAACAGCGCTAGTCTTTATCTTCACACAATCGTTTAATTAATGTTGTGGGAACGATGAGCACTGACCACGGTAGCTGTATTTATTGAATGCGCGCACTCGTCATGATGAACTAAACATCCGAGACATTTTTACATTACATGTCCATAAAGTTTTGAATTCCAAGACTTCTATTTCGAAGGTTCTTTGATATGGTACTCTCTGTAATATTCACATGGCAAAAGCTCCATTTATTGTTTGAATAACTCATAACAAGTCATAAATAGAGGCGGAAGTATTGTGTAGCATAAGGATTACATTGAACTCATTAACTTCAATTTAAAATTTGTATTCATCTTTTTAAAAAAATTATTGGGCTAAATTAAACTTTCTGCTTTCTTCTTTTCATTTTCTTAATGATCCTATGAAGTTATTCAGTATTTTCAACTTTTCAAAGAAATTGTGTATTGCATCGAATTCGTTTCAATTTAATTTTTGAATTTGGGTCAAACCCTTTAAAGCATATATGCTTGTTGTCTCAGTTAGTAAAAGGACACTAACTAAAGGTCTCATTTTTATACTTCTCAAATTCGCCCCTTTTACATCACTCCTTCCCATTCCCTTTCCCTTCGCTCCCTTTGCATTGTCCTGTTCGTTCCCTTTCTGGAGTTTTCAATCTAGGGTTTGTTGTGTTTTTTTTTTCTTCTTTTCTTCCTATTCTCTCTTCTGCTTTTTTTGTGTGTGTGGGTGTGTTTCTGTTTTCTTGAACATGTGCCTTATTTTTCCTGCGAGAATTTCTGGCAAGTTACAGTACTTCCGGCGAATCCCGTTCAGATTTTCGGTAGGACGCAGGAGAACTACCCGTTCCGATAAGCTTCAGGAAAACTTGCCCCAGGTACTAGTCGCGGCAGCGAGGCCAGTTTTCGGCGTTTGGGAGTGAAGAGCTAAGCAACACCGGCCGGGACGTGCAAGAGTTGGTAGCAGTTGACCTCGGGCGCATCAAAGCCTACGTTCAGGTTTTTCCACCGTGAGTTGGTACCTCCCGCTCTCTTGTTTGCTTTGTACACCTTTTTTCGTATTCTAGCTAGCATTCTGTGTGAGCTTTACTCTGTTTCTATCTAGTTTGCATCTTTTTGCGTATTCTGCTATAGTGCGTGTGTGATTCACTATTCTCCATAGTCGGTTGGAGAGATAGTGGCCGCGGCGGGGGATGATAGTGTAAGGTCATGTCCTCGGGGGGTGCAGGCGGTGGCGGGGGTGAGTAGGGGGTAGGGAGTGGTCCTGCGGGTAGGACGGAAGGTAAGGGTGGGAAGAGGGTAGCGGACGCTCATAGATTAAGGATTGGGTCGTGGAACATAGGCACTCTGACGGGTAAGTCCATTGAGTTGGCGAAGGTTCTTCAAAAGAGGAGGGTTAACATAGCCTGTGTCCAGGAAACTAGGTGGAAAGGGTCGAAAGCGAGGAACGTAGACGGGTTTAAGCTGTGGTATTCTAGGGTCGTGAGAGGTAAGAATGGAGTGGGAATCTTGGTAGATAGGGATCTAAGGGAGTCCGTGGTCGAGGTTAGGCGAGTGAATGATAGGTTAATTCCTATTAAGTTGATTATTGGGGGTTGCGTCCTTATCGTCATTAGCACTTACGCGCCGCAAGCAGGCTTAGACGAGGAGGTTAAGAGGCACTTTTGGGAGGGCTTGGATGATCTGGTGAGTAGTATTCCCCAATGTGAGAAGTTAGTTATTGGAGGGGACTTTAATGGTCATATTGAGGCTGATGCTGGTGGTTATGGTAAGGTGCACGGTGGCTTCGGCTTTAGGGTTAGGAACGGAGGAGGCACGTCACTGCTTGATTTCGCCAGGGCTTCTGAGCTTCTGATTGTGAACTCGACATTTCAGAAGAGGGAGGAGCATTTGGTCACCTTCAAGAGTTCGGCGGCGAGAAATCAGATTGATTACCTCCTCCTCAGAAGGAGCAATAGGGGTATGTGCAGGACTGCAAGGTTATTCCGGGAGAATCCCTTTCGACTCTTCATAGACTCTTAGTGATGGATGTTGGTCTCTGGGTGAAGAGGAAGAGGAGGGTGCTCGGGGACAACCGCGGATTAGATGGGGTGTTTTGACTAAGGAGAAAGCACAGGAGTTGGAGAGGAGGTTAGCTGAGGGCAGAGCTTGGAGAAGTTCTGGGGAAGCGGACGCTATGTGGTCAGAGACGGTGAACTTGGTTAGGGAGGTAGCATGGGAGGTGCTCGGGTAGCCAAGGGCTATTCAGGCAGACATCAGGGTGACTGGTGGTGGAATGATGTAGTCGAAGGAAATGTGGAGGTGAAGAAGGCGGTGTTTGCTAACTTGGCAGGGAGCACAAGCGAGGAAGAACGGAGAGCGAACAGGGAGATCTACAAGGTGGCGAGGAAAGAAGCAAAGCTGGCGGTTACGGAAGCTAAAAACGCGACGTTTGGTCGCATGTACAAGAAATTAGGGGAGAAAGGTGGGGACAGAAAGTTATTCCGGTTAGCTAAAGCAAGGGAAAGGAAGGCGCATGATCTTGGCCAAGTTAGGTGCATCAAGGGCGAGGATGGTAGAGTTCTGATGGGGGAGTCTCAAGTCAAGAAGAGGTGGCAGGCGTACTTTCGAGACGTACTTAACGAGGAGGGGGATCGTTACATAGAGCTAGGGGAGTTGGGGCATTTAGAGCAACATATAGACCTTGGGTACTACAGGCGCATTAGGCGGAGGAGGTCATGAGGGCTTTGCGTATGATGAGTAGGGGTCGAGCGACCGGGCCTGACGAGATCCCGGTGGAGTTCTGGAAATGCATGGGTAGGTCAGGAGTGGAGTGGTTCTCCAGGTTGTTCAATGTGATCTTCAGGACCAAAAAGATGTCGGGGGAGTGGATGTGGAGTACAATGGTGCCCTTGTACAAGAACAAAGGGTACATCCAGTGCTGCAACTACTATAGGGGTATCAAATTATTAAGTCACACCATGAAGGTTTGGGAGCGGGTGATCGAGGCGAGGGTGAGGGAGATGACATTTATATCTGTGAACCAATTCGGTTTCATGCCAGGTCGCTCAACTACAGAAGCTATCCACCTTGTCAGGAGGCTGGTGGAGCAGTTCAGGGATAAGAAGAAGGACTTGCACATGGTGCTTATCGACTTGGAGAAGGCGTATGACAAGGTCCCAAGGGAGGTGCTATGGAGGTGCTTGGAGGCGAAGAGCGTGCCGGAAGCCTACATCAGAGTAATCAAGGACATGTACAATGGAGCTAAGACTAGGGTTAGGATGGTGGGTGGCGACTCCGACCACTTTCCAGTGGTTATGGGGCTCCATCAAGGATCGGCGCCTAGCCCTCTCTTGTTTGCCTTGGTGATGGATGCTCTGACTCGACATATTCAAGGGGATGTGCCTTGGTGTATGCTATTTGCTGATGACATAGTCTTAATAGACGAGACGAGGGTCGGTGTTATTGAGAGGTTAGAGGTATGGAGATAGACTCTCGAGTCTAAGGGTTTCAAAATAAGTATATCTAAGACAGAATATCTGGAGTGTAAGTTTAGCGCCGAGCCGAGCGAAGTAGGCAGGGACGTGATGATTGGATCTCAGGTCATCGCCAATTGGGACAGTGTCAGATATCTTGGGTCGGTGATTCAGGGGGACGGAGAGATTGACGGGGACGTCACTCATCGCATAGGAGCGGGGTGGTCAAAGTGAGGCTTGCATCAGGACTCCTGTGTGACAAGAAAGTTCCACAGAAACTCAAGGGAAAATTTTATAGAGTTGTGATTAGACATGCCATGTTGTATAGGGCAGAGTGCTGGCCAATGAAGAACTCTCATGTTCAGAGAATGAAGGTTGCGGAGATGAGGATGCTCAGGTGGATGTGCGGGTTCACCAAGTTAAATAAGATTAAGAATGAAGTTATTCGAGAGAAGGTGGGGGTGGCCCCGGTGGATGAGAAGATGCGAGAAGCGAGGCTGAGGTGGTTCAGGCATGTGCGGAGGAGAAGTCCTGATGCCCCGGTGAGGAGTTGTGAGCGGTTGGCGATGGTCGGCATATGGCGAGGCAGAAGGAGACCTAAGAGGTATTGGGGAGAGGTTATTAGGCATGACATGGCTAGAATGCGGGTTTCCGAGGACATGGCCCTTGATAGGAAAGTCTTGAGGTCTAGTATCAGGGTTGTAGGATAGGGGCTCCTAGAGTTTTTCGTACAACTCACCCGGGGTTGGGTGAGGCTTGGAAGGGATATCCATAGATGATTTATGTATTGAATTTTGTCTCCCTTATGGTAGTTATTTATGGTTCTTATGTTTAGATAATTATTTACGCTATTTCTGCTGGAGTTATTAATGCTCTTTTGTTTATGTTTTTGTTTTTCCTTTCCTTCACTGAGCCGAGGGTCGATTGGAAACAGCCTCTCTGCCCTTTCGGGTAGGGGTAAGGCCCGTCTACATATTACCCTCCCCAGACCCCACTTTGTGGGACTATACTGGGTAGTTGTTGTTGTTATTGTTTATAGGGCTAAATTAGTCCAAATGATCTCAATCTTTTCAGTTACTAATATAGAATTTTATTGGCATACCTAATAATCTAGTTCCACGTGGCTCACTAGCTAGCATGATTCACAGTAGTTTTTTCGAAACTTACAACGTGCCACACACATTATTATTATTGCAACCGAAGCCCATAACTAGTTTCCGTTTGTGTGCGCTCCATACCATCACTTCGCCATCTTCATATTCGTTTTGCCAAACCCGGGATCTTATAACATTTATTGGACTAAACTAGCCCAAATATACTTTTAATATGGTGTGATATTATCTGTTTTGGACCAAGCCCGCACGATTTTTTCCAAAAGGTCTCACCCCATTAAGAGATCATTACAGCTTATATGTCGGGTCCCAATCTTTTTAGCTATCAATGTGAAATTTTATTCTTACATTTAATAATTTTTAATATATTGTTAATTTTAATTTTAAGTGTCTACGCTTCAAATATTTACTTTATCTCTTGCCACGAACCCATGTCAAACAAAAATAATATTAATATTGAAAATAGCAAATTCAGGAAGGACAGTCAGTATTCTGCCTATGGGCGTTCATAAAAATCAAAAAAATCAAATCAAACCAAAAATTGATTTGAAAAAATTCGATGCTTTTTAGGTTTGGTACATGAAGTGCAAGTTGAGCGCTGAGCCAAGAGAAGTAAGCGTGGATGTGAGGCTTGAATCACAGGTCATCCCAAGTAGAGGCAGCTTCAAGTACCTTGGGTTGGTGATCCCCGGGGGGGGGGGGGGGGGGGGGATCGACGAGGATGTCACACACCATATTTGGGGTAGGATGGATGAAGTGGAGGTTAGCATCTAAAGTCCTTTGTGACAATAGAATGGCATCGATTCTCAAAGGTAAGTTCTATAAAGTTATGGTTAGACCAGCCATGATATATGGGGTTGAGTGTTGGCCTGTTAAGAACTCACATATCCAAGAAATGAAAGTAGCAGAAATGATGATGTTGAGGTGGATGTGCAGGCACAGTAGGATGGATAAGATTAGGAAGGATGATATCCGGGAGAAGGTGCACATGGATCCCATTGATAACAAGATGCAGGGAGCGAGGCTCAGATGGTTTGGGCATGTTCAGAGGAGAAGACCAGATGCTCTGGTAAGGAGGTGTTGAGCGGCTGGTTGTGGACGGAACGAGAAGAGATAGAGGGTAGTCTAATAAGTATTGGGGTCAGGTGATCAGGCATGATATGATGAGGCTTTAGATTTCTGAGGACATGATACTAGGAAGATGTGGGGGTCGAGCGTTAGGGTTATAGATTAGGAAGTAGTCGAGTCTTGTCTTACTTCGTACCTTTGTTAGACTAGTCTGATGGGATATTTGTCTAAGATACCTAGAGGCAATGTTGTCTTACTATTTCGATTTTCAGTGCAAGACCTATTTTACTAGCTATCGCTTTTGCTTTGCATCTTTCTTTTCGATTTCATATTCCTATTTTTCTTATGATTTTCGTGTTAATACTAATATTATCTCCTTTAGTCTTTTTATTTTCTTGAGCCAAGGGTTGTTCGAAAACAGCCTTTCTACTCCTTCGGGATAGGAGTAAGGCCTGCGTATACACTATCCTCCCAAAACCCTACTAGTGAGATTTTAGAGGGTTGTTGTTGTTGTTATTTGGTTTTGATTTTGAATTTTAAAAATCGATCAAATTAGGTTTGGGCTTGGTTTTAACCAAAAAGTAACTGGAAAAAAACGAACCAAACGGACTATAAAAATAGCTATTTAAATTTATTCTTACACCTATATATATATATATATATATATATATATATATATATATATATATATATATATATATATATATATATATATATATATATATATATATATAAAATTTAAAATTTTATGGTATATATTAGTCGTTTGTATTTTTAGTCTAGTTCTTTACTATTATAATAATCTAATTTTCTGCTTTTACATTCTAGTTTGATTGGTAGTTTTCTTTTTCTAAGCACAGGAATTTATTTCATGTTAAAAATAATTAATTTTTAATTGAGTGCTTAAATTACTCATTACTATTTTATATTAGCCCATAATATTTATTTGGACTAGTATATTTAAATATAAACTAAATTATTTATTGAATTAAAATTAAATAAAATTTTACATGCCTACAAGTATTACTGAAAAATATAATCACCGGAATATGTGGTTGGTAGTGTATATCTCATATTTAAGAAAAAATTTAATAAATAATCAAAAAATCCTTTAAAAACTAAATCGATAAAAAATCGATTTAATTGATTTGATTGGATCCGATATTTAAAAAGCTATACTTAATTTGATTTCTTTTTTAAAACAAATCGATTCAAATCGAACTATCATCACCCCTTAAGTCTCTGCCTAAAAATACAAGTACATTTAGAAGTGCAATAGTATCACGTCGATCGATTTTTGCGTTCCCGACAGACCAATTAAGTAAGCCTGGTCTTGGGAAGCAAATATACACGTAAATTACCTTAGGCCCAAAAAAAAACAATCATATAACATGATAAATTAAATTTGCTAAATATGATCTTTCTTGCTCATGAATTATACATTGTTTAATAAGCATGGCGATCTATGGGATCGATCTAATATCATTATGACCTAATACTAAAAAGTTGCAAATATTTACTAATCATGACAGTCTTAAATATAATAGCTATCATTATTCTTCCATTTTATGCAAATACTATGCATCAAAGATAAAGATATGTCAGTTTTGGTTCCTCTCCGAGAAGAACCAATTATCCCAACAAGAAAATACAATCCATGTTAGATGGCATTAACCAAAAGGCTCAGGGATTGCGCAGGAGACTGGGTGATAGGTGATTCATGTCTTGCAGCTTCACCTCTGACAGCTGAACTACTAGCACTCCAGCAAGGCTTCAGGACTGCCTGCAACAAACCATGTGCTCTTTGATGATTTGATAACTTATGGTATTGTGGTTTAAATTGATGGTTTGTCAAACTTCATGGAAGAATCAGATAGAAGTATGATACAATCGGTTTCCTTGCGCTCTTTGCAACATGCCTTGTTGACTGTTTTAATTTTCAGGAAAAAAATAAGGGAACATATAGGATCAGTTCCTTAGATCGTCGTGCCTGTCAATTCTACCGCTGTTAAAGTTGTTGCATTGTACTTGTTTAATAAAAAAATTAGAATTTTGTCCAAAGCGTATTTTAGAAAAACTCGGGCTATTGATAATTAAATAAAAATAATATAAATTAATAAATAACAGCTGAATATAAAGTAAAGTAAATCAATATATTCCAATAATATTTCGTGTCCTTAAAAATTATCAGTCTTCTCCTTTTATAGCTATTTCTAGGTAGTACAATTTGTTTCAATCATAATAGAGTCATTATTGATAATTAATGGCATTTAATGTAACGTTATAAATGGTAATCATATTTGACTCCATACAGATTCCTGTCACACTTCCGTTTTTACAACACCCCCAAAAGGCGTAAAGGAGTCTTTTCAATTAAAGGACAATCGAAACGGGATTTGTTTAAAAGATTTAGAGTCGCCACTTGGGAAATTTATGGTGTCCCAAGTCACTGGTTGAATCCCGAATCGAGAAAATTATTGACTCTGTTTAACAGTCTGCGAACCAGAAATCTGAGTAAGGAATTCTTTTAACCCGGGAGAACGTGTTAGGCATTCCCAGGTTCCGTGGTTCTAGCACGGTCGCTCAACTGTTATATCTGGCTTAATTATCTGATTTCACACAATTATGAACCTATGTGCGAATTTTAACTTTTTACCGCTTTTATTATTATTTTAAAGAGATTGCAATGTCGTTAAAGTACGTCTCGAACCACATCAGATAAATCCACCCGCGATCTTTGACATATTTTAACTTCGTTGGGATTTGAATTTGGGTCACATAAATATGCACCCGAGATTAATAAAGTAGATTATTAAAATATGCGCCTAAAGCAACTAAGCATTATTAACTTTGCGAGGGACATAAAAATTAACTAAATGCCACACCTCGTGTTCTAATTATTTTAAAGACATAATTGAAGAGGGCCGCACAATTTGTCATTTTATTTGGCGTGACGCACCTCAATTCTATTTTAAAGGGCTATTTAAACTAAAGAACGGAGTGCGCAAACTATTGTCATCTAATACGGCTCACCCCCATTGATTTAAATGAGTTTAATTGATAGAACGAGACTAGTTAGTTTAAAGAACGCAAGAGAATTCCTACTTATGTTGTGCCAAAACTAAATCTGTAATTTTAATAAAATATTGAGTTGATAACGAACCACCCCTACTACGTTGTGGACTGGTTGGGCTGATCAAAATCCATGGCTGACCGCCCATTTGCAGCAAGCTCACATATGAAATAATTGGGCTTTCAAATGAAGCCCAGCTCGGCAGTCTGATGATTGCGGATAGTGCCATTACAATTGGGCCAAAAGACAGCCCAAAACGTAAAATAACGAATTCATTTGAAGCCAATTGCATAACTTAAAGAAATCTGGAATCGAGTAAACATAGCTAATCTCTAATTCAAATGCAAAGCAAATTTTTAAAGCTAACATGAATTCTAAGTCAATACTAGTTGCAATAACACCATTTGTTGCACAAACTATTCACTAATTACAAAATCCCAAGGTTCACACAACTAGTATCAAAATATGGTAAGATTCAAGCACATTTAAAACAAACATACTTGATTTGTTAATTGGCAAATTCCAAACTACTTCAAACTTTGAGAGATCAGAAAACAAACAAACACTCAATACTAAGCTAATTGGATAAGCATGATTCTCATAAAACTCATGAAGGATAAGTCAATAATAATTAATAAATGGAAAACAAAAGACCTACTTGCAGCCTTAAAATGAGCCTTCGGTGTTCATGTTATATCATTGACTGATATACCAAAACAAAGGGCACAAGTGAACTAATCAGAAAAAAAAAACAGAACTGAAATAAATAGCTCGCAGAACATTTACTCAGATTAAAATTAATTACAAAAGGGCAATGATAAGTTGTAGAACCCATAAATGAAATAGTAACAAGGTTAAATTCCTAGTAAAAGGCTGAAAACATATTGAAATTGCAGAATTTCCAACTTCATTCATCAAATGCATTTACACATGAGGTGTGGTGTAAAATGTACCTGGAAAAATAAAATAAACAGCAAAAGGTCAACAACTGAACAACACAGCAACATCAAAGCCCAGAAATAACTGAAGAAAAATCAATTTTGAACCAAACTCCAACCAGCAGAAGGATCCAATAATGTCCAGTAATCAAATGCAACAAAAAATGCGAACCTAACCACTTGAAACCAACCAGTTTAAGCCATTTCAAACCTCCGACTATCTAAGGATTGTTTTAAAAATAAAAAATCTTCAAGAGTTTCAGAAAATTTTAATGGAACAATGTTTTTTGGATATTTTCAGCTGATTTGTTATTACTTGGGGTTTTTAGCTACCAAAATTTGTAATGAAGTTCTCTTAGCTATCCCTTTATAGAAAGCTACTAGGGCGGCTGAACATAGGTTAAGTTTTTCACTTTTAGACCTTTTTCAATTTTTTAATTTGCTACTTAGCCCCTTAGCTACTAACTTGGTGCCCAAGCTTAACCACTTTAAAGCCTGAAATTGGCTATCAATACTTACTAGAAGCTTCTTCTCTCACTTAAAAAAAGATTCTCCCACCTAAACTACCCAAATTACCCATGACAACCCCTAAATTACCTCTATTCTAACAAACAAAAGTATGGGCCTAACGACCCAATTAAATGGGTCTAAATAGACCCAAGTAAATTAATACTGGCCATGTAGATTTTAGGGATTTAATCCAAAAGTCTGCTGATTTGGGCTTGGATTTATATGTATATGGGGATATTTCAATTGGGCTTCGGGGAATTTTAATTAAAGAAGCCCATTTATGATCTCTTGTCTTTCATTCTTTTCTTTTTCTTTTAAAAATCAACTCAAATTAAAAAGAAATTCTTTTTCTTTTTTTTCCAAAATTTAATTAAAATTAAAATTAATTCCCAGAAATTAACCTAATAATTAATTAAGCCTGAAATTATAATCAACACAATTAATTAAAAATGATATTAACACAAAAACTACTCAAAATTGAAGCTAAGATTAAAACTACAAATTAAGTTATTTTTTTATTTTTCTCCATTTTATAAAAAAATTAATTTTCTAATTAATCATAAAAATTTAAAATTTAACTCCTAAATTCACATGCAACACTTTTTTTGTATGTTTCTCTAATTATAATGCACACACAAAAATGCAAATAATTAAGAAAAAATGTCACAAAAATCCATAAATTGTAAATAGTGAAAAGAAATTATTTTGTTTTGAAGCTATGGATTAATTCATCTAGGGCAAAAATCACGTGCTCACAGCTGCCCCTCTTTGCTCGGAAACACGAAGAGTTTTCGCGCAAAGATAAGTGAGCAGATACGAGCGATTTTTGCATGTTCGAATACTCCGTATGAAGCATTTTCGAAAGAGTTGACCGCACCCTTCTTCGGAGGTTGCCAACATATCCTTGGCTATAAAGGAATCAGGTCAGCGTAGTTCAAGAATGTCTGGTAGGTGGGACTACCATAAAGTTGTGGTTTCACTGCTGCTGCTGCTGCTTATTGAATCCCCTTATTACCCCGTCAAAATAAAAAGAAGCTAAACTAGCTATGATCTATGAAATACGGAAATCCTATCTAAATCTTCAAACGTGCTCTTGTATTTCCTGTTGCCATGTTGTCTTGTATACTCTCAATGAAATCTGTTGTTGCCACTTCGAATTGTAAACTGAAATGCTTTCCCTTTTTCAGGTGGATGTCTAACTGCTGAATTTGAATGTATTCCTCTGTTATACGGGCGGGCTCCCGATTTCAAAACTCAAAAATGTATTCCTCTGTTATACGTGCGGGCTCCCGACTTCAAAACTTGAGAATGTATGTCTCTTTATACGAGCGGGATCCCGACTTCAAAACTTGAAAGTGTATGCCTCTGTTATACTGGAGGGCTCCCGACTTCAAAACTTGAAAGTGTATTCCTCTGTTATACGGGCGGGCTCCTGATTTCAAAACTTGAAAATATATGCCTCGGGCGGACTCCCGACTTCATAACTTGAAAATATATGCCTCTATTATACGAGCGGGCTCCCGACTTCAAAACGTGAAAGTGTATGCCTCTGTTATACGGGCGGGCTCCCGACTTCATAACTTGAACGTGTATGCCTCTATTATACGGCGGGCTCCCGAATTCAAAACTTAAAAATATATACCTCTGTTATACGGGTGGACTCCCGACTTCAAAACTTGAAAATATATACCTCTGTTATAAGAGCGAGCTCCCGACTTCAAAACTTGAAAATGTATGCCTATGTTATACGGGCTGGCTCCAAACTTCAAAACTAAATAATATATGCCTCTGTTATACGGGCGGGCTCCCGACTTCAAAACTTGAAAATATATTCCTTTGTTATTCAGGCGGGCTCTTGACTTCAATAAAATAGACAAAAATAAGGAAATTTTCTGTCCCAGTTTGATTGCTGGGCACATATTACCAGAGATTAATAAGAATTTGAAAACTAATACTTGAATAGTACCACCTCTATTCTACAAGCGGGCTCCTGATTGCCGAAACTTGAAATGTATTCCTCTGTTCTCTAGGCAGGCTCCAGACTTCTAAAATTTGAAATGTATGCCTTTGTTTTCCTGGCAGGCTCCTGACTTCTACAAATTAGACAAAACAAAGAAAAATTTCTGCCAGTTTGGAAGCTGGGAATATGGGTGAGTGTTAACTGAATCACTATACCAACTATTTCTTAGAGTTTGAAAGCTAAGTCCTATTATCTAGGGAGGTCTTGACAACTCCTAACAATTACGAAGTCAAGTTATATCTTCTAAAAGTATTACTATCACTAAATCATGTTATCTACAAGGGTTTTTGAACTACATCCTATAATCCGGGAAAGTCCTGACAACTCCTAGTTGAATCTTATTTTAAACATGCAAACTTTGAAACCAACTTACATTCCCCTATGCTATTCATGATTATGTTGTATTTTAATCAAACCACACTTTATGGTCAGACCTGATCAATGCTTGTCCCTTACGGAGAGTTCCTCCGAAACAACCGAATTTTTCTGCCCCTATTTCAATCAAAGAAAATTTGGCAGTTTAAAATAGTGGTTAATTGATGGCATTCCTGCTGAAAATCCTTCCATTGCATTGTTTGTTTTGACCGACTTCCCCTAACTGGCCCTGAACTGCTTGACTTTCTGACTGACTTTCCAACCCCCTTACCTTTGACAAACCAAGTAATCTATACCCATGCTGTAGTTTCACAGCTCTGACCCTTTTATTTGAACCTTTGTGTTTCCCACGACATTACCAAATTATTCCACCGATGAAACTTCTGGTGATTCCTTGTATTCCGCCTTACATCATGTTGTCTTTGATATGCCCTAACCATGTTGCATTTATAATTTTGGAAGTTGGTAGTGAACTTTGAAATCCTTTTCCACTTGCTTTGAACAAGACTGGAATTGAAACATCTTAGACAGGTAAACCCCAACCCCCCTCCCCCACCCAAAATGAAATGCAATATTTTTACGAGTTAAGGATAAAATGAATCCAAAACTGTATTACTGCTAAAAAGAGAAGGAAAAGAAACTTACCTGACCGGAACAGCTGGTACCAATGATAATGACATGCATTTCAGACCAATCGGCCCAATCTTCGAACCAATAATCTTCCAATTGTCGTACCTCGTTGCCTCAAAATTTCCATAACTTTATTACTGTGACGACCCAAAGGGTCATCACCGTAATTCTTTCTTGTTGCGTGCTTTCGAGAACTTGTAAACCTCTTGTTTGGTTGACTCGATTTGTGTGCGCAGTCTTGGCGCGAAGCTGTAATGTTTTTATATGGAAATATATGAATTTTTTATTAAAAACTACGAATTTTGATAATAATATTGATGTAGTTGACTTTTGTCAACATTTTGGGTAAACGGATCCGGACCCGTGATGTGACAGTCTCGGAGGGTCCGTAGGAAAACGTGCGCTTCTGGCGTACTCGCGCAACCGAAATCTGATGTCCCAGGCCCGAGAAAAGAATTTTTTCGTAAAATTGTTTTCTAAAATTTTTTAGGGAAAATGAAAATGAAATTTAATTATAGATGTGTTTTAAGCACTTCCTGTAAAATTTGGCCGAAATCGAACATCGTTTGACGTCTTTCAGACCAAAAAAATCTAAAGATAGAAGTTTTTGAAGTTGAAATGATAAATGAGGAATTTGAGGTTTAATTCTTTGAATTTGATGTTGTTTTGGAGATTTGATCACTCGACTAATTTCGTAGGATGCTAATGAGTTAGTGTGTGTTTGGTTGGGAGCCCAGAGGGCTCGGGAGTGATTTCGGGGGTGGTTCGGGATGTTTTTGCGTTAGAAACACACCAGAAATTTTAAGGTTGTTGCAGACCAACTTTACCCTTTGCGATCGCCTCCCCCAGGTCGTATTCGCGTAGGTTTGCCAGGTCCTCTTTCGCGTTCGCGTTCGTGTCCAAGGCCACGCGTTTATAGATTCACTTGCCCCTCTTTATCGGGTTCGCGAGTCCCTTCTCGTGATCGCGTATAAGCCGGCTCAGGCCCCCTATTTTTCCTTCTTCGCACACCCAATCACGATCGCAATTGTCTGAGATGCAAACCCTTCGCAAACGCGTCCCCTTTCCCGCAATCGCGAAGGGCATTGCCTAGCGAATTTTTTATGTTTAAATTTAGAAGAGTGCACGGGAATTTTCACCACTTTTCATACGAGCTCCTTCCTAAAATCCTCCATTGATGAAATTCAAGCTTCCTATTCTCCATAACTCTTTGGGTATGTGATCTTAACTTCATCTCTTCATTATTCCTTCATCTAATTATCAATTTCTTATCCCTATAACATAAAAATAAAGGTAGAATTTAGGGGATTTATGTAGAACTAGGGCTTTTGGGATTTTTGGAGAATTCAACCTCAATTTGAGGTCAAATCCTGAAATAAATTGCATATTTGAACTCGTGGGGGTTATGGGTGATTGGTTTTTGGTCCGAGCCTCGAGTTTAGACCACGTAGGCCTTGTGTCAGATTTTGGTAATTTTGGAGGAATGTTAGGAAATTTATTTCTAAGCTATGGAATTGTGTCCTTGAGCTATTATTGATAATATTGAACCTAATTATGCGTAGATATCGTTATTTCAGAGTCAGATTCTAGAGGGAGGGAGGTGTAAGAGCTTTGATTGTTATTTTAGGATCGAGGTAAGTGTTTGATCTAACTTTGGTTTGAGGGAATATGATTAGGATATTATTTTCTACGTGCTATGTGGAGTCAGTGTATAGGCATGGTGATGCTATGCACCTGAGTCTAGCATGACTATGAATCCTAAATTGTTAATTCGAATGATATGATATGATTCCTTGATTGAAGTGATGTAGTTCACATGATATAAAAAGTTGAAGATAAATAGTGATATGTGAAATTTTGGGAGAATTGGCTCGACTTGGAACTTGTTGATAGGAAAATGTTTAAAAGTGAACATATTGTGATTTTCTCCCTTGCCAGGACGTGTAGACTAATATTATTGTATTCTCCCTTGCCGGGATGCTTAAACATTGTTTTTGTATTCCCCTCACCCTGATTGGTTATGACTATTGATTTGGTGAGGAAGAGTGAATATGCACGAAGGGTCATTCTGTGCCATGTTTCCAATATTTGTGCACGAAGGTTCATTCTGTGCCATGATTTGAGAGCATGTGAGGAAAAGCACGAAGGTTGATACTGTGTACTTTATTTAACTGTTTTGGTGAGAACGAGAGTAAAAGCATGATGGTTGGTGTCGTGCAGTTGTTGATTAACTTGTCCTCCTTAGTTGATATTATTATTCAGTTCCTTCTTATTATTTGTTAATCCTATATCTGAATTGTTACACCCCATAGCATGTTCCCCTCACTCTTAGCTGTTTAATTTCGGTATAATCTTGCCCCTTTATACATATCTGCACAGGTTTATTTGAGGTAGGTCATGTCTAGCCTCGTTAGTACCTCGCCGGAGTTAAGCCAGGCACTTACCAGCACATGGGGTCGGTTGTGCTGATGCTACACTTCTGTGCTTTTTTGTGCGTAGATCCGCGAGCAGCGTACAAACTGTAGCAGAAGTAGATTAGGAGTGTGACTTCAGTCCAGAGAAGGTACTTTGCTGACGTGCACGGGCCCTGAGTCTCTTCTATTTCATTTCTGTTTGTTTTCATCGCATCGAAATAGACTTCTTATGTATTTTCTTTCAGACTCCTATTCGTAGTATTTCATAGTAGTCTGTGAGCATTGTGACACTAAATCTTGGGTAAAGGATTACTTTAACTTTTCCTTATTTCTTTCAGTTAATATTAAATTGAGACTTCTGGTTTAATTTACTGTTTTTTATTACTATCTTGTTGATTAAAAACTGGAAATGCATGTATAAGTTGGCTTGCCTAGCTCCAAAAGTAGGAGCCATCATGACTCCCGATGGTGGGAAATCTGGGTCATGGAAATTACTTTACCCAAAACTTGACCTTGTTTATCTCGTGGTGCCTTGAAATAATTATCCACCAACAGACCTCTCTCATTTGTTCACTTCTTAACTCACTTTCGCCTTAAGGTTCCCGGGAGGGTTTTCACTAATAAGACTCTCTTATTTTTTATTTCTCTCATCTCTCGTCGCCTTACGGTGCCCATGAGGGTTTTCACCAATAAGACTCTCTCATTTTCATCTTTCCTGCTTAAACCAGGGTGTTGCCCCTGACATGAATTAACTTTACCTGCTTGACTTGGCATTTCTCAATGACTGATCAGAAGGTCTTTCTTTGGACCGTAACATGGGCTTTTGGATGGGGTTAGAAAGAAAGGGTACAAAAGGCTCAAAACAATTCAAAATAGGATAAAATTACAACTTTTAAAATCTGATTTCTCACAACAAACATAAGTTCTGCCCCAGTTTCTTGCTTGGGGACTTTGAATTTTTATTTCGATGGGATCGAAACATGAGGCTGCCTACGTATCCTTAAAAGGAATCAAATCGAACGTAGTTCATGTCATAGGAATTACATCGTTGTTGTAATTTTTTTTCTCTTCTCTTTCTTTTTGTTTTTCTGTTCGTCTTCTCTTTTTCCCTTTTTCATTTTTCCTTTTTTTCTTTTCCTTTCTTTTTCTTTCTTCCTTTTTCTTCTTTTTTTTCATTTTTCATTTTTCTGCTTCTTTTCTTTTCTTTCCTCCCTTCCTTTTTCTTTTTCACTTACTTATCCTTCGCACTTGCATTTTTGAATTATGCCATTGATCTGAAAGAGGGGTATGAAAGAAAATAAATAAGTCTCAAAAGGGGTGACAAGGGGTAAAGTGTTTAGATAGCAGAACAAAACGCCTTCGTCATTTCAATCTTCAAAATATGCCAAATACAAACAAATACAATTAAACAAAGAAATCATACATGGTATCTCTTGACTGCCTCAGAATTGATAGTCATTTCTACACATTTTCCTTCCACGTCTTTCAAATATAACGCATCGTTGGACAACACTCTAGTTACAACAAATGGCCCCTGACAGTTTGGGGCATTTTCCTTTTGCTTCAGCCTGATGAGGCAAGATACGTCTCAGCACTAATTGTCCCACTTCAAACTTCCTCGGACGCACTTTCTTGTTGTATGATCTTGCCATTATTTATTGGTACAATTGGCCATGGCACACTACTGCCGATCTTTTCTCATCGATCAAACTCAATTATTCCAAGCGGGCTTTCACCCATTCATCATCATCAATTTCTGCCTCTACGATAATTCAAAGGGATGGGATTTCAACATCAGCGGGTATCATTCCATCAGTGCCATTCACCATTAAATAAGGAGTTGCCCCTAATGATGTTCGAATGGTGGTGCAGTACCCCAACAATGCAAAAGGTATCTTTTCATGCCACTGTCTAGAACCTTCCACCATTTTTCGAAGTATTTTCTTTATATTCTTGTTGGCCGCCTCAACTACTCCATTTTCCTTAGGGAAGTATGGGGTGGAATTGCGATGGGTAATCTTGAACTGCACAGATGCCCATTTCATCGAATGACTATTGAGATTAGCTCTGTTGTTTGTAATGCTCACCTTTTTGTATCCCAAAGTGACAGATAATGTTCGAATGCACAAAATCCACCACAACTTTCTTGGTTACGGACATGAACATTTTAGCCTCTACCCACTTGGTAAAATAATCTATAGCCACCAAAATGAACATGTGCCCATTTGATGCTGCAGGTTCGATTGGTCCAATAACATCCATGCCCCATGCAAAAAAAGGCCATGGTGCGGACATCTTGTGTAATTTTGATAGTGGAGAATGAATCAAGCCTCCATGCACTTGGAACTGATGACATTTGCATACAAAACTGATGCACTCCCGCACCATAGTAAGCCAATAATACCCTGCCCGGAGAATCTTCTTTGCCAGAACGTACCAACTCATATGTTGTCCACAAAATTCGAAATGTACCTCAGTCATGATAGTTATGGCATGTCTCGCATCAATGCATCTTAACAGCCCGAGATCTGGAGTTCTTTTGTACAACACTCCTCCACTAAAGAAAACCCCACTTGCCAACAGTCGAATTGTTCTTCTCTGGTCACATGCGGCCTATATCGGATACGCCCCCATCTCTACGCCCTTCATGTTGGCAGCCCCGTCAAAGAAAAGTTTCCATCCCGGCTTCTCAACTTGCTCCAACTCCTCAATATGCATCACCTCTTCATCAGGGAAGTAAGTTTTCAAAAGTTCATAATCTTCATCAACGGATTCTCACCCAAAATGATCAGCTAATGCCTGCACTTTCATCGTAGTCCGTGTCACACAGACAATGTCAAACTCTGTAAGCATGATATGCCACTTTGCAGGCCTCGCTGTGGGCATTGGCTTCTAAAAAATATACTTCATACTTAACCTCGTAAGATGTGAATTTCTTGCTAAGATAATAAATAGCCTGCTCCTTTCTGCCAGTGATATCATGTTGCCTCAATACACAACCAAAAGAATTATCCAAAACCATTAAAAATAGAATCAAAGGCCTCCCTGATTCTTGCGGGTCCAACACAGGTGGGTTTGACAAATACTCCTTTATCTTATCAAAAGCCTTGTGACATTCATCCATCCACTTGACTGCATGTTTTTTTGTAAAAGTTTGAAGATTGGCTTACAAGTTGTCATGATCTGAGCAATGAACCTACTGATTAATTCAATCTCCCCAAAAAACTCATCACCTTAGTCATGTTCCTCGGAGGTGGCAATTCCTATATAGTCTTGATATTTGACGGGTCTAGTTCAATACCCTAGCGGCTGACTATAAATCCCAACAACTTTCTAGACAGCACCCCGAAAGTGCACTTTGCAGGATTGAGCTTGAGATTGTACATGCGAAGCCTTTGGAAGAACTTCCTCAAATCCCTGACATGGTTAGATTGCTTTCTAGAATTCAAGATCACATCATCCATGTACACCTCAATTTCCTTGTGTAATATATCATGGAATGTTGTTGTCATTGCCCTCACATAGGTTGCCTTAGAATTTTTCAAACCAAACGGCATGACCCGATAACAGTATCTTCCCTACGGCGTGATAAATGCCGCCTTTCTGCATCTTTCTCGTCCATTAAGATCTGATGATAACCCGGGTAATAATCTACAAAATAACCAATCTCATGTTTGGCACAATTATCAATATATATGTGGATGTTCGGTTAGGTTTGGGTTTCACGGATATTATCTTGGTCCCCTAGATTAACTACTTCCGTGTCATTTAGGTTAGGTTTGGGTTTTTCCTCAAAGTGGCTTAATTTCTTACTAATTTTTTCATAGGCCTCGTCATCATCATATTCCAACACATCATCACCCTCAATTTCTTGTATTATTATTTCCAACTTAGATTGGCTTTTAAAACTGGGCCGAGGATTCCTCATGCATGTGATGTCATTGATATCAGCATAAAAATAACTGTACAGAGAAGAAAAGAAAACAGAAATTAAAATTAGGAATGAAGAAGAGAAAAGACAATTGCATTTCATTCAATATAAATATAACATGTCTTTAACACATCCAACTGGATGGAGCATAATATTTGAATTACAAACCCTGGGATTATCTAGATAACAAAAGAAAATCAAAACCCACTACCAAGACTCCCTCTGAGTAGAAAGAGGAGTAGCTTCCCAGTTATTGACTTTTGCACGTGGTCCGACAAACTGCACATCTGCCTTGCTTGACCCTTACCCTACTTCAACTGTATCGACCTCAGAAAAAACCTTTAGAACCCATTGTCCAAGTCTCCATCAACACCAATCAATGACCCGGGAACCTTTGACAACAGTTGTGTTCTGATACCCGACCTGACGAATGATCTGGATAGATGTGGGATTGGTTGGGAAAGACCCATATCTTCTTCATCATTTTACGGGCCCCTCTTACATCTGCAATTATGGGCTTCAACCCCAGATCAAAAGTATCCAGATTCTTTGGAAGAGAAACTGGTTGCACAATGCCTTGAAGAGCAGGACCCAAACCTTTACCTGGTATGAACCCATTCTTTAACATTTCAAAGGCCACCATGACAGTCGCGGCCGTTATTCTAGGAACTAGTATTCTCTTCCCCTCTGGGACCTTTTACACTAAGATTTTATCAAATACTTGGTAGACCCACCGCCCCTTGTCATCGTCAACTTCTATTGAAGGCATAATGGCATCACTTAAAGCGCACATATTGTCTTCACTGTGCACTACAATTTCCTGTCTATCCCACTTGAACTTGACCATTTGATGCAATGTAGAAGGCACCGCTTTGGCGTCATGGATCCATGGTCGTCCCAGCAAAAGGTTATAAGAGACCGCCACGTCTAGTACCTGGAACTCCATGGTGAACTCCACTGGCCTGATTATCAATTCTAGTATTATGTCGCCTACTGAATCTTTGCCCCTACCGTCAAACCCCCCCACACAAATGTTGTTTTTATGAATTTTGTCGCCATCGATCTTCAATTTGTTCAACGTAGACAAAGGATAGATATTATCACTAGACCTATTATCAACTAGCACTCGGGTGACTACAGAATCCTCGCACTTCGCTATCAGGTAAAGGGCCCTGTTATGTTCTGTGCCCTACACGGGCAACTCTTCATCGGATAAGGTCACTCTATTCACCTCAAAGATTTTATTTGCTATCTTCTCTAAATAATTCATGGAGATCTTCTCAGTGATATAAGCCTCATTCAGTATTTTCGTCAGTGCCCTGCGATGCTCATCTGAGTGAATAAGCAATGAAAGCAATGAGATCTGGGCCAGTGTCTTCCATATCTGTTCAACGATAGAGTAATCCTGCACTTTCATCTTTTTCAACAATTCTTCTGCTTCCTCTTCTGTAACGGCATTTTTAACCAATACCGGGGTGTCTTTGGGGACCTTGCTTTTCTTAACTCTTCGGGGGCAAAGCACCTTCCCGAACGAGTCAGACCCTGCGCCTCACAAACTTCTTCTTTGATTTCTTTCCCCTTATATGTCACCACCACCTGTTCATAACTCCAAGGAATGGCTTTGTTGTTGATCACTAGCAACTGAGTTACTGGCTTTATGACGACAGGCTTTATGCGAGATCCCTTCTCGACCACCACGGGTTTGTTTTCTCCCCCTTGTACAACCAGTTGTGCTTGTTCTGGTTTCACGGCAGCAATGCTCGACGACCCTTTCTCAGCTACCAAAGTGGCTTACTGTCCATCCTTTTCAACTGGACCAGTGCTTTCCCACTGGTTAACTTTTCCTATGAACTGGTTTCTGTACCACGGATCATCATTACAGTTTGTGAGGGTTTCTTGGGCTCCCCTCCCTTGTGTATCAATTCAATAATGTGGGCCTCATGGTGAGCCAACAACGGATTCCGATTGATATTTAGTGTCTTTGGGGCCTGAACCTCGATCTGATAAGTGTCAATGAGCTCATGCACGACTGTTTTTAGTTTCCAACACTTTTCTGTATCATGTCCGGGGGGGCCAAATAGTATTCACAACTTACTGAGTGGTCCAGATTTCTAGGAAGGGGATTTGACATTTTGGGCTCAATTATTCACCATGCCTAACTGCCCCAATTTGTGAAAAAAATTTGTATATGATTCTCCTAGCGGAGTGAATGTCTTTTGTTGACTGAAAACCTGTTCTCGGGAAAGTTTTGTAGGCCTTTGGGAGTGGATAGATTTTTTGGAGCTGGGTATGAGTTTTGGGGAGCGGTGCATGCCATTGTGCATGAGCCGATGGCTAGGTATAGGTTTCAGCATGGCAGATTGAAAAATATGGATCTGGCGGTGGATAATAGTGTTGTGGAAGGCTATATGGGGTGTAGAGGTAATTTTTGTGGTGGGGTCGGGGTTGTTTGTAGTAGGGTGAAGGACCTCTAGATCCGGACCAAGCTCCAGACTCAACTGTTGCTACTTCTTCTTTCTTTTTTTTCCCAACCACGCCCCCATTAGCGCTTTGGATGGCCTGAGTGGTTGCTTTGATTGCTGAATAGCTCATGATTTTATTGGACTTAAGTCCTTCCTCAACCATACCTCCCATCTTTACAACATCATCAAAAGATTTGCCGATTGCTGTTACCAAGTGACCAAAAATATTCGGCTCCAGAACCTACAAAAAGTAATCAATCATCTCGCTTTCTTTCATTAGAGGGTCCACCCTTACGGCCTGCTCCCTCCAGCGGAACGCATATTCCCTGAAGCTCTCCCTCGACTTTTTCTCGAGCTTTATGAGTGAGAGGCGATCTTGAATAATTTCTAGATTGTATTGAAAGTTGCAAGCGATCGCTTGTGCCAAGTCATCCCATGTGGACCACATGCCATGGTCCTATCGTGTATACCTTTCCAATGTAGATCCACTCAAACCCTGGCTGAAATACGCCCTCAGTAGCTCATTTTTCTACCTGCCCCTCTCATCTTGCTGCAAAATCCCACCAGGTGAGCTGCCGGGTCACCATGCCCGTCATACATATCGAACGTAGGAATCTTGAACACTGCTGGTAACTGAACATCCGGGAACAAACACAAATCCTTATTGGCAACACTGACTTGGTCACCCAGTCCTTGCATGTTCCTGAAGGATTACTCCAGGCTTTTTACTTTTTGAAACATCTCGTCCTGCTCTAGGCTTTTAAGCATCTTTTTAGTTTCCGACGGGAGCTCAAAGTGAGGGGTGTAGGAATGTAGCTCAAGAGCTTTAAAAGTAGGCTCAAGAGGATAGTACTAGCTGTCGTGACTCTGAAACAGTGGCTCACTGGAAGATCTTTGCAATGTGGCAGGTGGAGGCGCCACAAAGACAGGGGTTATTGGTGGAGGAGGGTTTTGTTTGGGTGGTGGAGCTTGGGGAGGGTAGGAGGTGGTGCCATAGCTATGTTGGTAGAAAGGGAACACTGGAGATGAAATCACAGTAGGAGGCTCCTGAGACTGAGCCAAAGGTGGGATATAGGCTGTATTTGCAGGATAAACTGGCTCTGGCTGACGCTTAGCCCAGTCCTGATGCATTTCGGCCATTTTTTGCTTCAACTTATACATCTCCACTTTCATTGCGTTAAAATCTACCACCTCCCCCTCTTTTAATGGATCCATAATACTGGTATCTGATTCGTGGTCTATCATGTTCAGTTTGTCTTTTGACCGAGTGTTGTAGGAATGGGTTGTCGGAATGCCGATCAACTAACCACCTTCCTGGACTTAATATATCAATAACAACTTGGTTAGTGGTTAGGGAATTAACAGATTGGTAACCGCACATTTGGGGCATGAATGCACCTAAGTAGTTAATAGTTTCTATTATGCATTTGCTTGACTGCTTGCGTTATCCTGGCCTTTTCCCTATTTCCAATTGAAAACTCTCTCTTTTTTATTTTTCTTTATTTCTTCTCTCCTTTTTTTCTTGCTTTTTATTTTTCTTTGTTTTTATTTTCTCATTCCCCTTTTTTTTGCCATTCTTCGTTTTTTCTTATTTTCTCTCTTTTTGTTTTTCTTTTCTCTCTTGTTTATCCTCTCTTTTCTTTTCTCTTTTTTATTTGGTTATTGTCGAATCCTATGGAGATTGCCTACGTATCATGACCCCGCATGAATCAGACCAAGCATAGTTCTTGCAGAACATGAATAAAGTAAACAAACTGACATTCTCTTTTTCTATTTTTTACTTTTTTTCGCCCTTAACGACTACTCTGATGAGAAAAGAGAAATAAAACCAGCAAATTCTTTTTTTTTGAATTTTTTTAGACTTAACGTCCTATGACCTATTCTAAACTCAAGCTTAACGGGCATGTCTTTTTTTAATCCTTTGGAACAAAGACTCTATTAAGGAAACATCCTAAAAAAGAAATTTTTTTTTTTGATTTCTTTTTTGTAAGAAGAGAATCTAAAAAATAAATCACAGAAAAATATTATGAACTTTCATTTGATATCTTGACGCAAGGTTTTGAAGCAAGCAATAAAAATATTTTAGGATTTCCATTTTGATTGCCTAAAAGAAAAACTCTGAAAATAAACCAAAGATGAAGTATGTTGTCCTTTTTCTTCTATGTACAATACCCTAAATTTCTATAAATAATCAAAATCAACAATTTCCCAAAAAAATACCTCAAAAGAAAATTATTTTTTGATTTTAGAATTAACACCTTAAAGAAAGCTTTTTATAAAGGAGTACTAAAAGAAAACTCTCTTTATTTTGAATTTTGGTCATAGAGAAAAACAAAAAAAAATTCATTTCTAGAATTAGTATTCTAAAGAAAACTAATAAAAAAAAATGTAATATTTCTCTTTCTTTTTTGGTTTCTGATTTATAGCATATTATTGCAGATGCAAAAATACAATAATAATAAAAAAAATTCGACATTACTATACAAAACTAGAAAGTAAAAGATGACATAGAAAAACTCCTTAAGCAACTTCTGAATGCTGTGATCCTGGGCTATCTGTCATGCTCAAACTCCAGCAAGTAAATCCGCACGTGTATGAAAAAACTTAAACCAACACTATGTGAGACAATAACGTTCCCCACTAGACACATGCAAGACATGGATGCGCTTATTTTTCAAAAATTAACCTATGTGGCTAAAATTGACCAAAAATACAAAATTTGGCTAAGACCCCGTGAAGCCAAGAACCTAAAATTTACTAAGAAGATCATAACCTATGTGGGTTGCCTACGTATCACACCTCGAGAGACGAGAATCAGGTTTGCGTAGTTCGGGCAAACAAACTATTTTTGAACATAAAATCTTTTTCCTTTTATCTTTTTTTCATTTCAGAGGCAAATAAAAACTATTTTTGAAAATAAGACTCTTTTTTTATTTTCTTTTGCAAATAAAACAAGACTTTTTTTCTTTTTTATTGACAAATAAAGCAAACTATTTTGAAAACAAGGCAAAATAAAACTATCTTTGAAAACAAGACCTTTTTCCCTTTTTCATTAGCAAATAATACAAACCATTTTGGACAACAAATTTTCCGTTTCCCTTTTCTTCTTTTTTTCCTCATTTTTCTCAAAAATTCGACAAAGTTTCGGCACTATTTGGATATTGATTTTTTCAAAAGAGGAGATTAACTCTCTTCACCCACATACTGCTATTTTTCTTTTTCTCAAATTTTTCCAAATATTCAAAAGCCAGCCAGCATGCAAGTCCAAAAAAATAAATGCACACTTAGCACGTAAGATGCATCAATATGTTCTTTCACATTTTTGGTACATCTGTCCTAGACAGGCCCAACCTCTATGTTGAGCCATGATACAAACAAACATGGCTACTAGGGATCCGGCATGAGACTGAGTTATTCTAAGTTCAAAACCTAGGTATTTCTTCTAGACTGTGTACCCGAGCGGGCAACTCGAGTCGAGAAAGGGGCTACGTACCGGGGATTCGCAAGATCGTCTGTCTTAGTAACTTGTCCGAGCGTCTTTATTATTTCAAGGTATGAAACTAACAGAATAGGGAGTCTCGGCCAGCGAGCACATCCCCAAAGATGAGAAGAGAAGGGTTTCGTAGCTGTAAAAAGCAACATTTTGCACATTAGTCCCAAACATGTAATAAATCAGATAATAGATAAACCAAATATAACAATTATTCTAGAATTCTTGAACCCTTAACCAAAAGTTCAGGGTTCTTTTCCCCAGTAGAGTCGCCAGAGCTGTCATACCTCCTTTATTACTATACCCCCGAAAAGGCTTAAAGGAAATTTCCAATTAAAGGACAACTGAAACGGGATTTGTTTAATAGATTATGGTGTCCCAAGTCACCGATTGAATCCCGAATCGAGGAAATTATTGACTCTGTTTAACAGTCCGTGAACCAGAAATCCAAGTATGGAATTCTGTTACTCGGGAAAATGTGTTAGGCATTCCCAGGTTCTGTGGTTCTAGCACGTTCGCTCAACTTTTATATCTGGCTTAACTATCTGATTTAACACAATTATGAACCTATGTGCGAATTTTAACTTTTTTACCGCCTTTATTATTATATTAAAGAGAATTTCAACATCGTTAAAACACGTCTCAAACCACGTCACATAAATTCACCTGCGTTCTTTGACATATTTCAGCTTGATTGGGATTTGGATTTGGGTCACATAAATGTGCACCCGAGTTTTAGGAAAGTAGATTATTAAAATACGCGCCTAAAGCAACTACGCATTATTAACTTTGCGAGGGCCATGAAAATTAACTAAATGGCATGCCTCGTATTCTAGATATTTAAAGACATAATTAAAGAGAGTCACACAATTTGTCATTTTATTTGGCGCGGCGCACCTCAATTCTATGTTAAAGGGCTATTTAAACTAAAGCTCGGAGGGTCGTAAATTATTTGTCATCTAATATGGCTCACCCAATTGATTTAAAGGAGTTTAATAGACAGAACGACACTAGTTAGTTTAAAGAACGCAAGGGAATTCCTACTTATGTTGTGCCAAAACTAAATCTGTAATTTTAATAAAACGTTGAATTGCTAACGAACCACCCCTACCAGATTGTGGACTGGTTGGGCTGATCAAAATCCCATGGTTGACCGCCCATTTGCAAAAGGCTCATATGTGAAATAACTGGGCTCCCAAATGAAGTCTAGCTCGACAGCCTGATGATTGCGAACAGTGCCATTTCAAATGGGCCAAAAGATAGCCCAAAACATAAAACACCGAATTTATTTGAAGCCAATGACATCACTTAATGAAATTTGGAATCGAGTAAACACAGATAATCTTTAATAAAATGCAAAGCAAACTTTTAACGCTAACATGGACTCTAAGGCAATACTAGTTGCAATAACACCTTCTGTTGCACAAACTATTCACTAATTACAGAATCCTATGGTTCATACAACTGGTATCAAAATATGGTAAGATTCAAGCCCATTTAAAGCCAACGGACTTGATTTGTTAATTGGAAAATTCCAAACTACTTGAAACTTTGAGAGATAAGAGTGCAAACAAACACCCAATACTAAGCTAATTGGATAAGCATGGTTCTCATAAAACTCATGAAAGATAAGTCAATAATAATTAAGATCAACAAATGAAAAACGAAAGACCTACTTGCAGCCTTAAAATGAGACTTCACTGTTCATGTTATATCATTGACTTATATACCAAAACAAAGGGAACAAGTGAGCTAATCAGAAAAAAATAGAACAGAAAGAGATAGCTCGCAAAACATTTACTCAAATTAATATCAATTACAAAGGGAAATGATCTATGTTGTAGAACCCATAAATGAAACAGTAACAAGGTTAAATTCGTAGTAGAAGGCTGAAAACATATTGAATTGTAGAATTTCCACCTTCATTTATCAAAATCCATTTACACATGAGTTGGAGTGTAAAATGTACCTAGAAAATGAAATAAACAAAAAAAGGTGAGCAGCTAAAAAACACAGCAACAGCACAGCCCAGAAACAACTGAAAGAAAATCAATTTTGAACCAAACTCCAACCAGGAGAAGGATCCAATGATGTCCAGTAATCGAATGCAACCAAAAACTCGAACCCAAACAGATGAAACCAACTAGTGTAAGCCATTTCAAACCTCCGATTATCTAAGGGTTGTTATAGAAATAAAAAATCTTCCTGAGTTTCAGAAAATTTTGAATGGAATATTGTTTTTTTGATATTTTCAGTTGATTTTTTATTTTTTTGGTTTTTTAGCTACCAAATATAAAGAATGTAACAAACATGGTCAAGAAAGGAAAAACAAAGAGAGAGGAGGAATAAACTGAAAAGAAAAAAATTTTCCATTGACCTTAATAGACGGGATACATGTAATTAATTAAGAAAAGAAAATTAAAAAAAACTCAACACAGAAACTCACATTCAAACTTTTAAAAATAAATGCGTACCTAAACCAAATGTCTAGAATCAGAAAGCGGCTGAAAACCATTAATCATCGGAATTACGACCCAATTGGAGATTAGTCGTGACTTTTTTAATGAAACATATGACTAACATTTAAATGGTTCGTAAATATTTGAGAGAGACGGGAAATGGAAGAATTAAGGTTTGAGGGTTTATTTTCAACCCAGATTCGAGAAGCCTCAGAGATGTTCGGGGGGAACCAATTGTAGATTAGGAGAGAGGGAGTCATGGGGTTTCTACGGTGTAAATTTGGAGGCATCTGGTGAAGGCTTCACCGGTGGATGAAGTGGGTGTCGGTTAGGGTTTTGAAGTTTGAGGGGTTCTGGTGAGATTTGGGGAGAACTGATGGTTGACTCATGTTGAGGAAGATGAGAAGGGGAAATGGTATGAGTTTGGTGGCGAAACGAGGCGGCGCCGCCAACGGGTGGTTGTAGAATTGGGGGTGGCTAGCTAGGGTTTTGGGGGAAAGGGGGTCTCTGAAAGAGACGGAGATGGGGGTAAGAGGGGTTCCGACCATTATATACTACAGACAAGACCAATTCCGGACCGTTTGATCTACCGAGATCAACGGTCAAGATCATAGGAGTGAAAATGACGTCGTTTGGGGGTTATGGGGAGATGGCTGGGGTTTGGGGTTTTTGGGCCTGGTTTTTGATGGATATGGGGACATTTCAATTAGATTGGGGGAATTTTAATTAAAGAATCCCAATTCTGATCTCTTTTCTTTCATTCTTTTCTTTTTCTTTTAAAAATCAACTCAATTTAAACCAAAATTCTTTTTCTCGTTTCCTTTTTCAAAATTTTATTAAAATTAAAATTAATCCCATAATTAATTGCCTATGACAATTAATTAAACCTAAAATGATAATCAACAAAATTAATTAAAAATGAAATTAACAGAAAAACTACATAAAATCAAAGCTACAATTAAAAGTACAAATTAAGCTATTTTTGTAATTTTTCTCCATTTTACAAAACAACTAATTTGCTAATTAATCCTAAAATGTAAAATTTAACTCCTAAATGCACATGCAACACATTATTTTTTATATTTTTCACTAATTAAAATGCATACACAAAAATGCAAACAATCAAAAGAAAATGTCACAAAAATCCACAAATTGCAAATAGTGAAAAGAAATTATTTTGTTTTGAAACTATAGGAGTAATTCATATAGGGCAAAAATTATGTGCTCACAATTCCCCAACGTTCCCAGTATTTAATGCCCATTAACTACTGACAATACGTGTCTATACCCTTTTTGCTATCGGATTCATTCTTTTCGATCATAAAGAGGTTCGGAGCATCTTTCTTTCATGTTTTTCTTGAATATCTGCCCATGCATGTTGAAGCTCATACCTCTTTGATTATTCTTTTCCAACTATCATCCTTTGACCAGCCAATGTGTCATGACGTGTCATCCCACAATCAATTCCATACATGAACTTAATTTTTCCCAATACAGATAGTCTCTCACTTACCATTTATTCATTAATAGAATATTTGGAAATTGGATCTCATTAAAGCAGGAATATTTGCCGCCATTAATTCTTCTCTAGAACTGACGCTTTATTTGTCACTTACATTTAATGTCCGTAACACGTGGAATCTCCTGGTTGGTTTTGCAACTTTTCAGCGTCTTTTAAGGCTTTTTTATGGCTTCACCAATTATGAAACGATAGCTCCCATCATGACGTTTTCATCATTGCACCTTTTCCTTTGTCGGTTGCTTCTGTGTGTAAATATAACTTTTCACCTTTGTCTTTCTAACAAAAAGGGTTAGAATAATCAATTCTTGTTTTCTCCTTCCTCGTTCTACTATGTCTTCTTCAAACCCTAACCCTCGCAGAGTTGCCATCGTTGACAACCTTACTCTTGAACCTATTAGAAGTAGGAGAGAGGAAAGACTTCATAGTTTGGGATCTTCATCTTCACGAGGTCCTTCTATTCCTTCAACGAGTTCTACTCCACCTTCTAGAACCTGAGGTTATCTTTCTCAAAGATCATCATCTAGAAATAAAGAACCCACTAAACCTCTTCGTAAACCTTTAGTAGATGAAATTGTTTCTGCTGAACTATCCTTTTGTCATGATAGAGAGTCCATCCAAAACCAAGTTTCCTCTATGTCTTCATTAGATCATGCTGACATTTACCCAACTCAGGTCACTGAAGGTTTGATTTATGTGGTTCGTAGAGATTGCCAGTGGAGTCATGATTTCTCCATTATTATCCCCAATTCAAATCAAAGAATTAATTCTTATTTGACTGGACTTCGTTTTTATATACTTATCCTTTCACGTTGAATTTCAAGCCTCCTATTGACCTTGTTATCATCGAATTCTATCAATTCTTTTATGTTTTCATAGGACAGATTGGCCCCATTGTGTGGAGGGTTGTCGCTTGTTTGAGGCATTTGGCCAACATGGCTGGTATGCCTTTTACTTTCTTCCATTTAATCCATCTTTATTCTCCCAAACTCTTCCGTCAACAAAGAGTTCTGGTCAGCCTAGAGGATAATAAGGACCGTGATTGATATGCCAGGTTTGTTGCTTCCCCCACTGTTGGTTTAGTGGGTGAAGAGAATGTTCCATTCCCTGAGAAATGGAATTTCGCATGTGAGGTTTTATTTTTATAACTCTTCTATACTTTTTTCTCAATTTTGATAGTTGTTTAATTCCTCTTCTTTTTCAACAACCATGGGAATTGTTAATGAGATTCTCAATTTTCGCGGTTAAGTAGAAAAGTTGTTAAGTATTGCTCAGATGGAAGGTAGAACCTGGAAAAACCTTTCTCGTTGGTTTGGTTGGAAAGTGAAAACTCACGGTAAGTGTTTTTTTCCTTGTATCCTTTTTATTTCCACTTACTTCTTTCCTTAGAATTTATTTTGATCCTTCTTTTTGTCAGGATTTCCCATTCGAGGCATTAGTGCTGAGGTCATCGTAGCTTCCAAAATTTCTTTGGAAAGAGCCCAAGAAATAATTTTGGGTTCATCATCGAAAAGGAAAGCTTCTGCTAACTAAGACTCTGAAGAGGAGGAAGAACAAGATGGGGACTCATTGATAAAAAGGCCACGAGCTAGAAGATGCATTATTTCAGATGATGTAGCATCCCCCTTGTTTTGCTCCTCTAATCGAGCCTATTGAAGCCACCTTGGTAATTTTCAATGACGATACTCCTCCGGCTGCTCGTGATTCTTTTTGCTCGTGGGTTTGATAATGAAAGTTTGGCCAGTTTCTTATGAAGTTCCCCTTGCTTCAATTTCCATGTCTGCTCCTGTGACACCTTCTTTACTAGTCATGATTCTTGCCGTTGTTGTTCCGCCCCAGGCAATTTTGACTCATTCCACAGTTCCTCCTACAACTTCTCATCACACATAGGTTGGTTCCTAAAGTGGAAGTGAAGCTATAAAACAAGTTCTTATCAAGGTTAATGCCGATGGTAATCGTTTGAGAAAATCAGGCCGGGCTGATGTGTGGTTGAAACCCCTAATTGGTCAAATCGAGAGACCCAAGCTGGAGAGTCACAACTCTTTGACTTGGCCGAATAACAAAGTGCAGTCAGTATTAAAGGTATTCCTTTTAATGCTTTATTATTCCTTTTTTTATTAAGCTTCTTAGCCTTCCTCTTTTTTTTAGATCAACCCCATTGGCACAGAAATGATAAAGAGAGTTTCCTACACGGAGCAGCTAATGCACGATTATCAAATTGAAGCAGATAACTGATGAGAACAATCTGAAAGCCTTCAAATTGACATGGAAGTGTTAGAAGAGAGCAAGTGCACCTTAGAGTAGCAGTTTAAGTTATTAACTTCAGAGTTGGCGGTTGAAAAAGCTTCCTCAAACCAAGCTGGCAAAGACAAGAATATTGTCAAAACATCTTTTTCCGAGCAACTCTCCAAGGCTAGTGAATAAATCAGAGAGTTGAGGGCTCTCTTAAGTGAGAAAGAAGTGTATGCCGGTGAACTTGTGCAAACTTTGACTCAGACTCAAGAAGACCTCCGTGAGTCTTCTGATAAGGTACGTGACTTGGAAAGTTCATGTGATTCTCTTCAAACTTCATATGATCTTGCCTTGGCTGAGAATAAAAAGCCTAAAAGTGAAATTGATCAATGGGAGAAAGATTATGAGATTCTTAAGGACAAGACCGCAATTGAAGTAAGTTGGTCATTTTCGAATACTCTCCGTGATATCTTTGTGGAAGCTATCCAAGAGGGATTTAACTTGGACGCTGAATTAGCTAAGATCAAAGAAACTATTGGAAAGACTTAGCAAGGCCAAGACTTTCCCTCTCCCATGGCTGATACTTTTGAACAAATTGAAGAAGCTTTGGGTATGGTGAATGTTCCAACTCCTTCAAACCAACTTGAATCCTCTGGTGCTGGTGACCCTCCTTTGTCTTCTTCTTCAACTCTTGAATGACAAGTTTATGGAATGTGACTTCTTCTTTTTTCCTTTTTTGGGGGAATATGGTTATAACCTCCGGTCCCATTTGGGGGTTTAGTTTTTTGAAAATGACAAGTCCCCAAATCGTTTCGAGGAGTTTTGTATAAATGATCAACAGTTTATGACTAAGTTCATACTTAATCTAAACTTTTCAATAATATAGTATTGCGCTCACTAGGGGTGTGTGCAGACTCCGGAGGGGCTCCTTCAGCCCAAGCACTATAATACTGCGGCGTGCAGTCCGTCCATATAATATATCCCTGCGGCATGCAGCCCGATCCATATAATATATAATGTTGCGGTGTGCAGCCCAATCCAATACAATATATATAATGCTACGGCATGCAGCCCGATCCAATATAATATATATAATGTTGCGGCATGCAGCCCGATCTAATATATATATATATATATATATATATATATATATATATATATATATATATATATATATATATATATATATATATATATATATATATATATATATCTGTGTGTGTGTGTGTGTGTGTGTGTGTGTGTGCAGCCCGATCCAACACATGTATATGTATATACTGCTGCAGCGTGCAGTCCGATCCGGTATATATCATGTACTCCCACTACGGAGTCCTTGACCCCTCTCAGTCAACATAGACTTGGTCTCTCGGGCCCACTCAGCTAAGACAGGGTATTCAACCCTAGGTATTGCTCATTCAGGGTGCAAGTTACTACGTCCAGTTTATTTAATGCTTTACAGTCAAAGTTAGGATAGATGGTATGAGTTCAATAGGTACAATGAGGTCAATCATCTCAACATGCTCCCGAGGAGTTCTACAGATTGGCACAAGGCTCCAAACATGGAAACTAGCCCAAAATATACCAGTACGAGCTCAATCTCAGTTAAAAGTGCAGTAAGTCATCAATCGGGATGGACCAAGTCCGAGTCCCTAGCAGAAACATCACCACGCTCAGCACATGACGTGTGTTTTATCTCAACATAGCACCGCATAAAGAAAATACAGGGTTTAAAACCCTCAGTATATCAGTCATAATCATTACTCACCTCAAACCAGCCAAAATCCTAGCTCGCTTAACGCTTTCCTCACAAATCGACCTCCTCGAGTGCAGAATCTTACCAAAACCACAAGCAACATCTTATAATAAGCTAATGGGATATAACCCAATTGAAAGAACTCGAAAAACACCCAAAAACACGAAGTTGGCAAAACCCAAGCCCCGGGCCCACTTCTCGAAAAATTACAAAATTCACATCACTGGAATCCTCGTCTAGCCACGAGTCCGTACACATCAAATTTACAAGAACTGGAGTTCATTTGACCCCTCAAATCAACACTTTAAGCTCACTTGGGTTTCAAGCCCTAACCACCATTTTTATCCTTTAAAACCTTGAATTCTTAGTGTTTAATCCATGTTTTTAAACTATAATGACATACTCTAAGTCCAAGAATCCATACCTGATAATTTCCCCAAAAATCCTCTTCAAAATTGCTCCCAAACTCGCCTTAGTCCGAGGTCCAAATGTTCTTCTCTTTTCAAACTTGTGAAAAACACTGTCCATTTAACCCAGCTCGATTTCCGATTTTGCGGTCTTACCTCCGCTTATGTGGTTATCGCTTCTGCGGCCTCTCGACCACTTTTTTGGTCCAACTAATACTCTCAAGGACCGCTTTTGCGGTCAACTTCTGGTTACGCGGTCACCGCCTATGCGATCTTTCCTTCTTTTTTCATGATCCAGGCCATCTTCTCATTGGCCGCTTTTGTGGCTCACCCGCCGCTCCTGCGGAACTACTTAAGCGGCTCCTTTTCCGCAGGCATAGAAATGGCAGAAGCAGCTCAACAAAAAATGCCAAAAACTCCTACAACTTCCGATCAACCATAAGGAATTACCCCGAGGCCCCCGGGGCCTAAACCAAAAACACTCATATGATCTAATACATTATTCAAACTTGCTCGAGCCATAAAAACACTAACTTTAACACAAAAAATCACTAAATTCCTCCAATCCAAGCCTAAGTTTTCCTAAGAACTTCCGAAAATGCTCTCGGCGCACGTTAGCTGAACACCTCTCGGCGCACGATAGCAAGGCTGCAATTTTTCCCAAAAAATGGCTCACCGTCGGAGAAATATGACTGCCACTACTGCTCAGATTGTTACACCAGCTCATGGTGTTACTAAGGAGTTAGAACCGCTGACATTCGGTAACTTTCTACCCCAGAAGTTTCAATCGAGTGAGGTGATTCATGAAGATGGCTGTGCTGAGAGCGTAATGCCTCCCAGGTTGATTAAAATTGAAGCAAATACTAGTCTAGATGTGAGACGTTTACAGTTCTCAGATGCTAGTGGGTCTGAGAAACCTACTCCGTCTGCTGTTGAGATTGTGCGAGGTAATCGCAGCGCTCAAATGGGTGAACCACTTTCGTTTGTTCCTCCTACTGACAGAGATGGTAAGAAGATTGTCAAAATAAGCGAAGATGACTTGAAATCTCAGGTTGATTATTGGAAAACTTCCTTAATTGGTTACATAATAGGAGAGAGTCCCTTTGAGAGGTTGTGTGGAATTTTGTCTCTAATCCTCAGATTTTGATCCATTCTGAGGGCTACTGCATTTTCCGATTTAATATTACAGAGGACAGAGATCAAGTCATTCAATCTGGACCTTATTCATACAGGAATCAACCTATGGTATTGAAACCTTGGGAAATTGACTTCTCCTTCCAGAATGACATACTGAGTACAATTCCTGTGTGGATTAAATTTCCTGGGCTACCTGTAGGCTATTGGTCAATCGATGCATTGATCAAGATGGCTAGTGCAGTGGGGAAACCATTGTATACAGACAAGTTCAAAGATCATTATGAGAAAATATCTTATGCTAGAGTGCTAATAGAGGTTGATGTTACACACCCTCTCCCTGATCAGATAGCGATTGAGACTCCTTTTGGGCCTAAGATTCAATTGATTGAATATGATTGGAAGCCTCTTTTCTGCAATCATTGTCTGAAATTTGGACATGATTCTATTGATTGTTGGTATAATACTAACATTGATGAAGAACATGAATTGGAGGAAGAGGGTAAGCCAAAGAGACAGAGGATCAGAATGAAAAAGCATGCAAAAGCTGTAAAGCAAGAGTGGCTTGTTATACAGACTCTAGCAAGTACAGAATCATAGGAGTATTTGCCAGAGCAATAAGATCATAGCAAGGAGAATGTGGGGTTGGGGAACACCACAACTCTTATGGTGACTACTCAACATGATGCACAGCAAGGTTCTGACATTCAGGAAAGGAATGAAATAGTAAACAATGAACCTAATTGCAGCATTGAAGTAATGGAAGATAAATACAATAAGGGTAAGGTAATTGTTGATGTGTTAGATGCTGGAAGAAGGGGACAACAGATTGATCCTGGGCCTTCTCAGAACCTAATTCCTAAGTTACTATGATTATTGTCACTTGGAATATTAGGGGGCTAAACCTAGCCCATAAGCAGAAAGAGTTGAAGACCTTTCTTGCTGTAAATAAAGTAGATGTTATGGGATGTCTTGAGACTAGAGTAAAAGGAACATAAAGCAAAGAAAATCCAAGGAAAGATTGCAAAAGGATGGAATGTCCACTGCAACTATTCTAAGGCTGTTAATGGGAGGATTTGGCTTCTCTGGAAACCTCACATCCATGTTCAAATATCCCTTGTGACTGACCAGATCATTCAGTGCTTCATAGAAGATTCTAAAAGTCAAGTCAAAACTCACTTAAGTATCATATATGCTCAGAATAATGGTAACCAAAGAGAACAGCTGTGGAGTGATCTGAGGAAAATATATATACCCAGCCAGGACACTTGGTTGTTGAGTGGTGACTTTAACAATGTCTTATGCTCTGAAGATAGAATTGGCTCTCCTGTTACTGATACTGAAGTTAAAGGATTTAAAGATGTTATTGCTGACTTACAGCTTACACCTCTCAGAGCTAAAGGTTGGCATTACACTTGGACTAATAAACAGAATACTGCAACAAGGGTGTATAGCAAGATTGACTAGGCATTGGGTAACTACCAGTGGATGCAACAATATGGGAAATTAGAAGCTGATTTCATGAATCCATCAGTATCTGACCACTCTCCGGTTATTATCAAATGTGGAGACCATAAGTTGTTACATCCTACGCCTTTCAGATTATATCTTAATATTTTGGAGATTCCTCGGTTCCAAACCATTCTACAAAATGTCCGGAGATAAGGCTATGAGGGAGCCCTATGCAGCAGATATGGAGTAAAATAAAGACCTTGAAGCAACAACTAAAGGAGATAAATGCTTATATGGCTTCATATAAGCAAAAACTTGTACAGGCTAGAGAGACACTGGGTATTATCCAGACTCAGTTGCAGCAATGTCCATTATCACAACCTCTGTTTAATGAGGAAAAAGCAACATTAGAAGAAATTAAGAAATGGAGTTGTGTGGAGGAACAAATTATGCGACAGAAATCCAAGGCTTGCTGGATTGAATGTGGTGATGCCAACACAAAGTATTTCCATGCCTAGTGGAAAATCAGAACTTGCCGGAATAGCATAACTTCTATATACAGTGATACAGGTTTGAAACTCACAGACCCCATATCTGTGGAACATGAGTTTATAAATGTTTTCCAATCATTGATGGGAAATTGTGCTGGGGAGCTACCTTGTGTTAATACAGCTATTATTAAGGAAGGAAATTGCCTAACTTTATCACAACAAAGAATGTTGCTACAGGAGATTACTATGGAAGAGATTACAGAAGTACTAAAGGAGATGTCAAAGAATAAAGCACCAGGAGTGAATGGATTCCCTATAGAATTCTTTACTATGAACTGGGAAATAGTAAAGGATGATATACTTGCTGCTACAAAGGAATTCTTCTCCACAAGCATAATGTCTCACATGATCAATACCACTGCTATTGCACTTGTTCCTAAGGTTAAAGCTCCTACAACTGTTAAAGATTACAGGCCCATAGCTTGCTGCACTACTTTGTATAAGATCATCTCCAAAGTCATTACTAGGAGAATGGAAACTGTGATTGGTGATTTGGTTGGGCAGGCTCAATCAGCTTTCATTGAAGGGAGAAGCATAGTTGATAACATTCTACTCATCCATGAAATCTTCAAAGGTTATTCTAGGAAAGGATTATCTCATAGATGTGTCTTGAAGGTGGATCTGAGGAAGGCTTATGATACTTTGGAATGGAGGTTTCTTAAATAGGTACTCATTGATCTAGGTTTTCCTGCTAAATTTGTTCAATGGATAATGTCATTTGTCACAACAGTTTCATACTCCCTTGTTATGAATGGTGGATTAACATAACCTTTCATAGCTAAGAGAGGTATTAGACAACGTGATCCTATGTCACCTTATATATTTGTGCTGGCTATGGAATATTTGAATAGGGAACTGGGACAGTTGCACAAGAATGGGGATTTCAACTTTCACCCTAAATGCAGAAAGCTTAATTGTACTCATGTATGCTTTGCTAATGATCTATTAATGTTCTGTAGAGCTGACCTTGTATCTATTAAGATTTTAAAAGAGGTTTTTCAAAGATTCTCTGAAGCATCTACTAATGTTAGCTAATGTGCAATATACATGGCTGGAGTACAGCAGAATATTCGAGAGGAAATGCAGGAGGCATTGGGTTTTACTGAGGGCCAACTCCCATTCAAATACTTGGGGATACCTCTAGATTCCAAAAAGCTTGTTGTCTGTCACTACTTAACTATGATAGAGAAGATTACAGTCAATATAACATGTTGGTCTGCTAAATTGCTCTCTTATGCAGGGAGATGTCAGCTGATCAAAGATGTCATATTTGGCATCCAAACTTACTGGGCTCAAGTTTACATTCTCCCAAAAACAAGTGTTGAAAGCTATTGAAACCATATGCAGAACCTTTTTGTGGACTGGAAATGCAAATCTATCTAAAAAAGAACTAGTTGCATGGGAAAGAGTATGCAGACCAATAACATCTGGTGGACTTAATATCTTAGATATGACAGTATGGAACAAAGCAGCAATTAGTAAGCATCTTTGGGATTTAGCCAGAAAGAAGGACTGCCTGTGGATAAAATGGGTGCCCTGCTATTATATCAAGAAGGTAGACATTGAAACAACGACCACTCCTAAGTCAGCCGCTTGGGTTGTGAGGAAAATACTGGACAGCAGAGATGCTATCATGGGGAATCAGTTGCTTCAGGGGAGTCTTCTTAGCATATTGAAAGGAAACTGCAAATTGGATCATTTCCACATTCAGCAGCTGTATCTGACAATGATTCCTAACTTCAGCAAGGTTGAATGGAAGAGTCTGATGTTGTTTGCAAATGTTCATCCTTGGCATAGATTCACTGTGTGGTTAGCTGCATAGCAAAGGTTACCAACAGTGGACACATTGCAGAAAATTGGCATACAAGTTCCTGTAACATGTGTTTTTGTAATCAGAGTATAGAATCCTTTAACCACTTATTTTTTGAATGTTCAGTTACAAGGAGTTTGTGGTCTAGACTCTGTCTCTGGCTGGGGCATCACAGGTCTGTTCGTGATTGGGAAACAGAATTGAAATGGATATGCAGTAAAGCAAATAGCTGAGTGGGTCTTAATGCTATAACAGCATGTGTATTTATCAACACTGTTGCACTTATATGGAGGGAGAGGAATAGCATCAGATTTGACAGGAAAGTCGATGAGGAGAACCAGATTTGCAGAGAAATTGTGTCACATATTCATATTCGAGGCAGGAATTGTAGTCGATGGCAAAATGGCTTGCGGCAACTCAATAGTTTTCCGTAGCTATAGTCTATATTATATGTCCCTATACTGAGTTGTAATTAGTGCAAATTGGTAGATTCTTAGTATAGATGATTATGATGTAAATGAGTAGTGGAAAGTCAAAGCTACTACAAGAACTTCACCTTGTAAATATTCTGTTATTAATGGATATAACTGTTCAATAAAAAAAAAGAACTTCCGAAATGCACATACGACCAAAAGACCAACCAAATGACGTGTGAATGACCTGAATATTTGCGGACACATACAAAATCACCTAAAGAAGCTACTGCAACTCTCGGAATTCCATTCTGACCCTCGGATCAAAATCTCACCTATCAACTGGATTCCGCCAAAATTCAAACTTAGCCAATTCAAGCCTAATTCTACACCGGACCTCCAAATTCAGTTCCAATTTCACTCCCAAGTCATAATACACCACCCAAACCTTGTTGAACCGTCGGAAAACCATTTCGAGCCCTATAACTCATAAGTCAACATCTGGTTGAATTTTTCAAACTAGCCTTCTCTTAAAGAGACTAATTGTCACAATTCCAACCAAACTCTGTCTGAATCACTTCAAACTCTACAAACACATATAATAAAGCATATAGAAGCATAAAACGGGGAAAACGGGGAGGTAACTCACGTGATGACAGATCGAGTCGTCACATCCTCCCCAACTAAAATAAACTCTCGTCCTCGAGCGAGTCAAGAAACATACCTGGAGCCTCAAATAAATGAGGATATCTGCTCCGCATCTCCTGCTCGGTCTCCCAAGTGGCCTCCTCCACGGGCCAACCTCTCCACTGCACCTTTACCGAAGCTTTGTCCTTTGATCTCAACTTTCGAACTTGTCGACCCAAAATAGCTAAGTCGTCATCTAAATGGATCGTGCTGAAGTCTAATACATGAAACGAATCCCCAACATACTTCCTGAGCATAGAAACATGGAACACCGGGTGAACCCCCGACATGCTGGGTGGAAAAGCAAGCATATAGGCCACCTCCCCAATCCTCCTGAGTATCTCAAAAGGTCCAATGAACCGCGGACTCAACTTCCCTTTATTTCCAAACCTCATCACGCCTTGCATAAGCAAAACCTTCAACAAAACCTCCTCGCCCGCCATATAAGATACATGACAAACCTTCCGGTCCACATAACTCTTTGGACGCGATTGAGCGGTACAAAGTCTCTCCTGGATAACTTTCACTTTCTCTAAGGTATCCTTAACTAACTCTGTCCCCAATAGTCTAGCCTCGCCGGGCTCAAACCAGCCAACTTGAGATCTACACCGTCTCCCATATAAAGCCTCATATGGAGCCATCTGAATGCTGGACTGATAAATGTTATTATAAGCAAACTCTGCAAGTGGCAAGAACGCAGCCCAAGAACCTCCAAAATCAATAACACAAGCACGCAACATGTCCTCCAATTATCTGGATAGTATGCTCGGACTGCCCGTCCGTCTGAGGGTGAAAATCCATGCTCATCTGTATCTGAGTGCCAAACTCCCGATGAAAAGTCCTCTAGAACTGGGAATAAAACTGAGTACCCCTGTTTGAGACAATATAAACAGGAACCACATGCAACTGCATAATCTCACGGATGAAAATCTCGACTAACCGCTCCGAAGAATAGGTGGTACACACCGGAATGAAGTGTGTCGACTTGGTCAGTCTATCCACAATCACCCAAATAGAATCAAAGTTCCTCGAGGTATGAGGAAGACCACTCACAAAGTCCATAGTAATCCTCTCCCATTTCCACACGGGAATATCCATCTGCTGAAGTACACCACCGAGTCTCTGATGTTCGTATTTGACCTGCTGATAATTTAGACACCGAGCAACATAACTCACAATATCCTTTTTCATTCTCCTCGACCAATAAGGCTGCCTCAAGTCTCGGTACATCTTCGCGGCGCCCGAATGAATAGAATACCGCGAGTTGTGGGCCTCCTCTAATATCAAATCTCGGAGCCCATCCACATTGGGCACGCAAATCTGGCCCTGAATCCACAACATAGCATCACTACAAATAGTCACATCTCTTGCATCATCATGCTGGACCCTGTCCTTTAGGACAAGAAAATGCGGGTCATCATACTGGCGCTCCCTGATGCGATCGTACAAAAAAGACCGGGAAACCACACAAGCCAACACCCGGCTGGGCTCTGAAATATCTAACCTCACCATCTGATTAATCAAGGCCTGAACATCGACTACAATGGGCCTCTCCCCAACTGGAATGTACGCAAACTACCCATACTCACTGCCTTCCGGCTCAATGCATCGGCCAATACATTGGCCTTCCCCGGATGATAAAATATGGTAATATCATAATCCTTGAGTAACTCAATCCATCTCCGCTGTCTCAAATTGAGGTCCTTATGCTTAAACAAGTGCTGAAGACTGCAATGATCCGTGAACACCTCACAGGACACGCCATATAGATAGTGCCTCCAAATCTTCAAAGCATGAACAATAGCAACCAACTCCAAGTCATAAACTTCTCATGAGGCTTTAGCTGACGTGAAGTATACGCAATAACTATACCCTCCTGCATCAATACACATCCGATCCCAACTCTCGAAGCATCACAATATAATGAGTAAGAGCCTGAAGTTGATGGAAATACTAGTACCGGAGCCGTAGTCAAAGCTGACTTGAGCATTTGGAAGATCTCCTCACACTCATCCGACCACACAAACGAAGCATTCTTTTGCATCAAATTCATCAAAGGCGAAGCAATAGATGAAAATTACTGAACAAACCTCCGGTAATAACCCGCCAAACCGAGAAAACTCCAAATCTCAGTAGCTGAGGATGATCTGGGACAAATCTGCACCGCCTCGATCTTATTTGGGTCAAAATAAATACCATCACTAGACACCACATGTCCCGGAGAAGCCACGGAACTGAGCCAGAACTCACACTTGGAGAACTTTGCATACAGCTTCTCCTCTATCAACCTCTGCAATACCAGCCTCAAGTGTTGCGCGTTCTTCTCCTGGGTACGCAATTACACCAGTATATCATCAATAAACCCAATCACAAAAGAATCTAGATACTGTCGAAATACACAATTCATCAGGTGCATGAATGCGTCTGGGGCATTTGTCAGCCCAAATGACATAACCAGAAACTCATAATGCACATATCTCATCCCGAAGGTTGTCTTCATGATATCAGAATCCCTAATCTTCAGCTGGTGATAGCCTGAACTGAGATCAATCTTAGAGAATACCTTTTCCCCTTGAAGTTGGTCAAACAAATCCTCGATACTGGGTAGCGGATACTTGTTCTTTGCTATCACTTTATTCAACTGTCTGTAATCAATGCACATTCTCATTATGCCATCCTTCTTCTTCACAAATAATATCGGTGCGCCCCATAGTGACACACTCGGGCGAATGAGCCCCTTATCTAGGAGTTCTTGCAGCTGATCCTTCAACTCCTTTATCTCTGCTGGTGCCATATGATAGGAAGGAATAGAGATGGGCTGACTGCACAGCACCAAATCAATAGCGAAGTCAATATCCCTGGCCGGCGGCATGCCCGGCAGGTCTACTGGAAATACATCAGGAAATTCCCTCACCACGGGAACCGAGTCAAGACTAGGAGCCTCAGCTCCAACATCTCTCACAAATGCTAGATATGATAAACATCCCTTCCCAACCATCCGATGGGCCTTTAAGAAAGAGATTACCCTGCTGGGTACATAATCAGTCATACCACGCCACACGATTCTCGGAATACCCGGCATAGCCAATGTGACTGTCTTGGCATGACAGTCCAGTATAGCATGTCACAGTGATAGCCAATCCATGCACAGAATAACATCAAAATATACCATGCTCAATAGCAGTAAGTCAACTCGGGTCTCCAAACCCCCAATAGTAACAAGATAGGACTGATACACGTGGTCCACAATAATAGTATCACCCACCAGGGTAGATACATGCATAGGTAACGCAAGAAACCCTCGGGTCGTCCCTAAATGATGAGTAAAGTAAGAAGATACATAAGAATATGTGGATCCGGGATCAAATAAGACTAAGGCATCCATGTGGCAGACTGAAATAATACCTGTAATAACAGCATCGGAAGCAACAACATTTGACCTGCCTTGAAGAGCGTAACAACGGGCTTGACCACCATTGGATCAGTCTCCCCCTCTAGGACGACCCCTAACTGCCTGACCCTCACCCCTAGCTGACTGGGCGGGTGCTGAAGACATTGGGCTAGAAGATGAAGGCTGGCCCCTCTATTGAAATGAACTAGATGCATGGCGGGGACAATCCTTCTGTATATGTCCAAACTCTCCACACGCATAACAACTTCCTCGCAGTAGGGGCTAGAACTTAAGGGAACCCCTCGCAACGGAGTAGCTAGCTGAAGAACTAGGCCGAGATGAACCCTGAAAAGATGGGGCATGAGACAAACTATGCGTTGGAAGTGCACTCAGAGATGGCTGACTCTATTGAGATCCCTGACAACCTCGACCAGAAGATGAACCACGGTACTCTGACCGAGCTGGCTGTGGAGGCCTAAAAAATGATCCCTGCTCTGTTGAAACTGGCCCCTAGACGGAGCACCACTGGAGCCACCTGATCCTTGAGGCCTCTTGGACTCCCTCTCCTCTCTCTCCTGAAGGCGAGCCGTCTAAATATCATGGGCTATATCCACCGCCTCCTCAAAGGTGTCACTCAGGACCCTCTCACAAGTCATCAAAATACAAATAGGATAAATAATCTCGTCCACAAATAATCTAATCCTCTCCTGATCCGTCGAAACCATCCACAGAGCATAACAAAATAACTTTGCATATCTCACCTCATACTGCATCACAGACATATCCCCCTAACGAAGCCACTCAAACTACCTGCGTAACTCCTCCTCTGCGACCGAGGTATCCACTTCTCCAGGAAGATAGTGAAAAACTCCTGCTAAGATAACAGTGCTGCACCTGCCGGCCTATGCCGCTCATATGCCTCCCACAAGGTAAAGGCTGCTACTGAGAACTGAAAAGTGGTAAAAAATACCCCTCTAGTCTCCAAGATCCCTGTTGTCCGAAGCATGCGTCGACATTTGTCAAGAAACCCCTGGGCATCCTCACCCGTAACACCGCTAAAAGTAGGAGGTGAAAGCCTGTTAAACCTCTCCAGATGGCGCTGCTCGTCATTTGGAATCACCGGCGCCCCATCTCCCTGAGATGGAACAACTGACTGAAAAGGGGCAACTGGCTGAACTGTGGTGCCTCTGGGGTCTGCAAACCCTGTACACCCTGCTCTAAAGTACGAGCTACGGAGGTCTGATGACCACCCCCGGTCTGATATATGGCTGCGGTAGCCGAGACTGCCTGAGCCAGGCCAGTTCAAACCGATAAGATCTGAGCCAGGGCCTCCTGAAGACCCGAAATCATAATAGGCGCTGCTGGTGCCTGAGCAGGTGCTACTAGAATCTCTATAGTTGGAAGCTAATCCTGAATGGGGGAAACTGGTGGGTCAACTAGTGCTGCCCCTGCTGCTCTGCCTCGACCGCGACCACGATCGCGCCTCGGCCTGTAGTGGGTGGCAACGGTGGCCGTCCGCCATGCCCGGTAGCACGCGTTCTTGCCATCTGCGAGAGAATAGAATATAGAAGTTTAGTTCTCGGATCAACAAAGTCGCACCACAAGAAGTTCAAGAATATGAAGTTTTTTCCTAAAAGTTCTGCAGCCTCTCGAGGATAAGTACAGACGTCTCCATACCGATCCGCTAGACTCTACAAAATCGGCTAAAGACTCGCGAGGTCTGGTAACCTAGGCTCTGATACCAACTTGTCACGATCCAAACCCCGGTCGTGATGGCGCCAAACACCTTGTTTGGAAAGCCCGGCCATTTAAACATTCCCAGCCAAATCATTAACTCAAATACCATATTTTGCTTATAATTCTCAGTTAAAATACTAGAAAATACTGCGGAAAACGTAATCAAGAGCAATAACAGCCCAAAGGATTCTGCATCACAAGTCTGAGCCTCTAAATACAACCGAACAGTATCTTATACAAATGAAAAATGTAGATACGGAAACAAAGATAGATAGAGGAGAGATCAGGGTCTGCGGACGCCTACAGCTACCTTGACAACTCCGCTACTGAACTGAAAAGTAGCAACTAATCGCAGCTAAGCCTCTGGGATCCCTATATATGCACACAAGGTGTAGGGAGTAGAGTGAGTACTTCCAACTCAGTGAGTAATAGCAATAAATAACAACGGAATGTAAGAAATCTGGTAAGAACACTATACAGTTCTAAAACCAACAGTAACGATAACAAATAACGCTAAACAGGGGAGAAAATCTGATAAATACTTCTCTTTCTGTCCGACTAGTCACTAACACTGTTGTGGCATGCAGCCCGATCCAATATAATATATATAATGCTACAGCGCACAGCCGATCCAATATAATATATATAATGATGTGGTGCGCAGCCCGATCCAATATAGTATATAAAATGTTGCAGCGCGTAGCCAAATCCAATAATATAGTACTACGCTCACTAGGGGTGTGTGCAGACTCCGGAGGGGCTCCTTCAGCCCAAGCGCTATAATACTGCGGCGTGTAGTCTGATCCATATAATATATCATTGCGGCGTGCAGCCCGATCCATATAATATATAATGTTGCGGCGTGAAGCCTGATCCAATATAATATATATAATATTGCGGCGTGTAGCCCGATCCAATATAATATATATAATGCTGCGGCGTGCAGCCCGATCCACAATATATATATATATATATATATATATATATATATATATATATATATATATATATATATATATATATATATATAAAATACTGCGGCGTGCAGCACGATCCAATACATGTATATGTATATACTACTGCAGCATGCAGCCCGATCCGGTATATGTCAAGTACCCTCACTACGGAGTCCTTGATCTCTCAGTCAATATTGACTTGGCTTCTCGGGCCCACTCAACTAAGACAGGGTATTCAACCCTAGGTATTTCTCATTCAGGGTGCAAGTTACTACGTCCAGTTTATTTCATGCTTTACAGTCAAACTCAGGACAGATGGTATGTGTTCAATAGGTACAGTGAGGTCAATCGGCTCAACATGCTCCCTAGTTGTTCTGCAGATCGGCACAAGGCCCCAAACATGGTAACTAGCCCAAAATATACGAGTACGAGCTCAATCTCAGTCAAAAGTGCAGTAAGTCATCAATCGGGATGGACCAAGTCCGAGTCCCCAGCAAAAACATCACCACGCTCATCACATGACGCGTGTTTTATCTCAACATAGCACCGCATAGTGCAAATACGGGTTTTCAACCCTTAGTATATCATTCATAACCATTACTCATCATAAACCGGCCAAAATCCTAGCTCGCCTTGTGATTTCCTCACAAATCGACCTCCTCGGGTGCATTATCTGAAAAACACCACAAGGAAGATGTTATAATAAGCTAATGGGACATAACCCAATTGAAATAACTCGAAAAACACCCAAAACAACGAAGTTGGCAAAACTCGAGCCCTAATCCACTTATCAAAAAATTACAAAATTCACATCAGCGGAATCCTCGTCTCGCCATGAGTTCGTACATATCAAATTTACAAGAATCGGAATCCATTTGACCCCTCAAATCAACAACTTAAGCTCACTTGGGTTTCAAGCCCTAACCATCATTTTTAACCTTTAAATCCTTGAATTCTTAGTTTTTAATCCATGTTTTTACACTATAATGACATACTCTAAGTCCAAGAATCCATACCTGATGATCTCCCCCAAAATCCTCTTCAAAATCGCTCCCAAACTCGCCTTAGTCCGAGGTCCAAATGCTATTCTCTTTTCAAACTTGTGAAAAACACTGTTCATTTAACCCAGCTCGATTTCTGCTTCTGCGGATCTCGCTTCAGTGGCCTCTTGACTACTTTTGCGGTCCAACTAATTCTCCCAGGGACCGCTTTTGCGTTCAACTTCTGCTTACGCGGTCACCGCCTTTACGGTCTTTCCTTCCGCTTCCGCGATCCAGGTCATCTTCTCATTGGCCGTTTTTGCGGCTCACCAACCGCATATGCGGAACCGCTTATTGAGACTCCTTTTCCACAGACGCGAAAAATAGCAGAAGCAGCTCACGCAAAAATGCCAAAAACTCCTAAAACCTCCGATCAACCATCCAGAATTACCCCAAGGGCCTAAACCAAAAACACTAATATGATCTAATACCTTATTCAAACTTACTCGAGCCATAAAAACACTAACATTAACACCAAAAATCACTAAATTTCTCCAATCCAAGGCTATGTTTTCTTAAGAACTTCCGAAATGCACATACGACCAAAAGTCCTACCAAACGATGTCCGATTGACCTAAAAATTTGTGGACACATCCAAAATCACCTAACGAAGCTACTGCAAATCTCAAAATTTCATTCAGACCCTCGGATCAAAATCAAACCTATCAACCGGAATCTGCCAAAATTCAAACTTAGCCAATTCAATTCAAGCCTAATTCTACACCAGACCTCCAAATTCAGTTCCGATTTCAGTCCCAAGTCATAAATCACCACCCGAAACTAGTTGAACCTTCGGAAACCCATTCCGAGCCCTATAACTCATAAGTCAACATCCAGTTGACTTTTCCAAACTAGTCTTCTCTTAAAGAGACTAATTGTCTCTATTCCAACCAAACTCTGTCTGAATCACTTCAAACTCTACAAACACATATAGTGAAGCATATAGAAGCATAAACCGAGGATAATGGGGTGGTAACTCACGTGATTACGGATAGGGTCGTCACAATGATCCCCTGATTGTTGAGATTTGACAAGCATATAATATATATAGACGTCCATAGTTTTTCCTACATGTTGCTGGAAGATTTTGGTCACCAACCTTTGATACTGGGCACCAGTGTTTGTGAGTCCAAAGGGCATTACTTTATAATAGTAAGTCCCCGTGTTTGTCATAAATAAAGTTGTTTCCTCATCTGGGGGATCTATTTTGATCTGATTATACCCTGAATATGCATCTAAAAAGCTTAACAATTCATGTCCTGTAATAGCATCGGTCAGTTATCTATATGTGGTAACGGAAAAGAATCTTTAGGACAAGATTTGTTAAGGTCAGTGTAGTCTATGCAAACTCACCATTTGCCATTTTTTTGTTACTACTACAGTACTGGCTAACCAATTAGGATATTTTACCTCGCGGATAGACCCAACCTTTAAACGTTTTTGAACCTCATCTTGAATCACCTGATTTTTGAAAGACCCCTGCTTTCTGTTCTTTTGTTTTATAGATGGATATGATGGATCTTCATTTAACTTGTGAGTCATTACGTCCGGGGGTATTCTTGTCATATTATAATGGGACCAGGCAAAGCAATCCATGTTAGTTTTCAAATATTCAATAAACTTTCCGTTCATGTTGTGTCTTAAGTTGGCCCCAATGTAGACTTTCCTCTCAGGCCATTGTGTGAATAATTCTACAGCCTCCAGTTCTTCAATCGTTGTTTTCATATTTTTATTATCTTCTGGTTCTTGAATGGAATCAGGCCTTGAGTCCACATCTGTTAGCTCCTGTTCAATTGAGGCTTGTGTCGTGGTATCCTCAATTGGGTTCTATTATTTTGTACTTGAATAATATACAGAGTTGATCCTCCTGGATGTCTATTGATCCACATGAATTTGACGTATTCCCCATGGTGATAAAAATTTAATAACTTGATGTAAGGTAGACGGCACAACATCCATCTCGTGAATCCACAGTCTCCCGAGAATCATATTGTAAGCCATTTCCATCTCTGCTACCTGAAATATCATATCTTTGACAACCCCTACTGCAAATGTTGTAAGTATTGTTAGATAATACGCTTAACGCTAGAGGGGGGGTGAATAGCGTTATAATAAAAATTAGCGTTAACTTGCGGAATTTAAAAATTGCAGGAAGTAAATAAGTGCGATAATAATAAAGTACGCACCGATGTATTCTGGTTCACCACAACACGTGGCTAGTCCAGTCCCCGAGAGACTCTCTCGAGATTTTCCACTAACTTTTCAAGCTTACGGGTGCTCAACAAACCTTTACAACTTAAGGACACAAGCCTTAATACCTTTGCTCGGAGATACAACACTCCAAGACTTCACTGTTAAGCTTACGGGTGCCTAACCAACCTTTACAACTTAAGGACACAAGCCTTAACACCTTTGCTCGGAGATACAACACTCCAAGACTTCACTGTTAAGCTTACGGGTGCCTAACCAACCTTTACAATCTGAGGACACAAGCCTCAACAATCTTGTTTGGAGATACAACACTCCAAGACTTCGACCAAGGAAACACAAGTTCCTTACAACTAGAGAATCACAATTCTCTTCAAGTGTACAAAACACTAAACACTCAAACAAAGCACTCCTTAATGAGTAGATATGAGTAAAGGAAGTAAGCTCAAGATCACAACAACTATGGACACGACTTTGGCTCTCAAAAGCTTTTTGAAATGAATATAAAATGATAAACAATAGTATGCAAGCTTATAGCAATAGAATGATCAGTTGTTGTGTGTTGTTGTGTTAAAAACACTAAAATGAAGCTCTATTTATAGTTGAAAAACTTGGCATTACCGTTGCCTAATTGCCAATTAAGAGTTGCTGATTTTACTGAGTGACAATCGATTGTCAAGAAGCTACAATCGATTGTTTGCCAATCGTTCCAGAAATCAATCCCAGATTTTACGCTTAACAAGCGATTATCCAAGATCAACAATCGATTATTGGCAACGTTCAAAAAATTATTTCCAAATTTTACGTAAAACAATCGATTATACAGAATCAATAATCGATTATTCAGCAATGTTCAAAAAATCTTTTCCAGATTTTAATTTCAACAATCGATTGTATAAAATCAACAATCGAGTACTCAGCAACGTTCAAAAAATCTTTTCCAGATTTTAATTTCAACAATCGATTACCTGACGGTATTTGAAAATATTACGACAACGGTCAGCTTCACAATCGATTTTGCAATGTTAACAATCGATTATTTATCAGTCTTTGAAAAACATTTTAGACACTGCCTCTTGACAATCGATTGTTATATACTCACAATCGATTATTTAATAATTTTGAAAAAGTGCGGAAGACACTGCCTCAACACAATCGATTGTCATATGTTCACAATCGATTATTTTGTGACTTTTAAAAATCTGATGGACACTGTCTCTTCACAATCGATTGTCATTAGCTTCACAATCGATTATTCTGAGTTTTGAAAAACTTTGATGTACACTGCCTCATCACAATCGATTGTCATAAGGTTCACAATCGATTGTCATGCAGGTTTGAAAAACCTGATGCTCACTGCCTTAACACAATCGATTATCATTAGTTCACAATCGATTGTCATGCAGTCTTGGCTTAACATAATCGATTATCATAAGTACATAATCGATTTTCTTAGTCCAGATTTTAGAGGCATGTTTAAAAATCATTTTGACTGAAGTAAATATGCATGATTTAAAATCATTTAGCATTAAATTAAATATGCATGATTTTGTAAAAGTAATTTTACGAGAGAAGCCATGTCATGAGTCAAGTTGTCGAATCAAGAACACAATTAAGAACGACTCATTTAAACTATAAAACTTTGTCTTGTGCTTGAATCTCGTTATGCATCAATTATGCGCTTGTACTTGAACTTCGTCATATATCAATTTGCGCTTCGTTTGTCATTCATCAAAACCTACACATAAGAACACACGTTTTAGTATAAAGCCTTGAGAACGTGTTTCCAACAAGTAATACCTCCTCTTTTGTCACAGCACTTGAATTGTCAAAACCAGATAAAGTATGTGCCTTAGGTACTAGCTTATATTCAGCTTGTGTCTCGTTTAATACTCTTAGCAAAATGATGTTTAGAGAACTACCTGGATCAATCAAAACTCATTTCAAATTAGTATCATGTACAAGTAGAGATATTACCAGTGCATCATAATATGGAATTAACACGCCATCCGCATCTGCATCATCAAATGTAATACTTTCTTCCTCCAAAACATGTCGGACCCGCTTCCTGTGTGTAACTGTAACTTTTGAAACTTTTTTTTGCTGGCGTATATGTTACGCCATTAATTTCTTCACCTCTACTTATAAGATTAATGGTCCTTTTTGGAGAAGGAGGTTTAGGGGGCTCCTGCTTGTTCTTCATGTATTCTTGCTTACCTTTTTCACTAAATAGTTCGGTAAGATACCCTTGCTTTCATAAATGGTCTACTTCACCTTGTAGTAATCTACACTCTGGAATTTTATGACCATGATCATTGTGAAACTCGCACCAGTGATCAGGATTACACCTATTTTGGATTTGATCTCATTTCCTTTGGCCACTGCACCTTATCACCCATGCTTCGTAATACTGCTACTAACTCTGAAGTGCTAACATTAAAATTGTAGATGCCTAATCTTTCCTTTAAGCTTCTATCATCATCTCGCATCTCTCGATAGTTTCGATCGTTTCCAAACCTTGATGATAAACCTGACTCTCTATTTCTCAATCTATGATCATACCTTGAATTGTCTTGCTTTAAACGTGTGTCTTTTCCTGTTAGGCCCATGTAGGGTTCATATCTGTTTTTATCGGACCTTTTTTTATTTTAGCACATCTTGAACATACCTTCTCCTCTTTTTGAGACCGGGTGATGGTATCTTCTTCTATCCTTAGCTTCGTGTTGTATTTGTCTTAAACATCATTCCAGATTGCTGCTGGAAATTCACGTAGACATTTCTTGAGTCTTCTCGTGGCTTCTGAGCTTTTCTCATTTAAATTACTGGAAAAGTCATAGCTTCCCAACTATCGGGTGCGCGTGGCAACGTCATCCTTTTATACTGGAATCTATCCACGAATTTTCTGAGCAGCTCGGAATCTCCTTGCTTTATTTTTAAAAAAATCTTTCATTCTTTTTTGAGTTTTTAAGGTCCCGAATGCACCTTAATAAATGAATCTGCAAGCTCAACAAAAGAATTTTTAGAATTTTTAGGTAAGAGAGAATACCATGTCAATGCTCCCGTGGTGAGAGTTTCACCAAATTTCTTGACCAATACCGATTCAATTTCTTGTTTGGTTAAAGCGTTACCTTTCACACCAGTTGTGAATGCAGTCACGTGGTCTCGTGGATCAGTTGTGCCATCATATTTTGGAATATCAGGCATCATGAATTTCTTCGGAATCGACACAAGAGCAGCACTAGGCTTCCAAGGTTGTTGCAAATATTTATCCATATCTATTCATTTGATTGTAGGCGGTACTCTAAGTAATTGCTCTATGCGATCACTTTACTTCTTGAGCTGTTTCTGCATGGTTAAAACAAAATTTAGTAAATTAGAATTAACCATGTTACCTGGCTCGCCATCACGAGATTTGATGGAGATCCACCACTGTCGGAATTAACGATCCCAGAACAAGGGTTTTTTTTTTTTAATATCAAAGATTTACAAGGTAATTCCAGTAGGGAGCTTTTGACTTGCTCCAACTAGTTTACATCAACTCTAGACTGAGTTCCTATTTATGAAGTACTACTTAAACTCAGTATTGAAATTCATACAAACATAGCTAAGGAAATCTATCTATTTTGCTCAGGCCAGTCTTCCATCGAGTACATTTTCTGCCTCTGGTATGGATAATCAAGGCAATATCTCTACAGACATGAGTCTCTTCATACTTATTCAATTCAAATCTGCTTCTATTCCTTTCCTTCCAGATCAATGCAATTGTATTGATGAACACACAAGCTGTTATAGCAATTAAGGCCATTCTGCTTTTTGCCTTAGACCATATCCATTGCAGTTCAGTTTCCCAGGCACCTACTGCCCAATGATGTCCCAGCCAGATGCAAAGTCTAGTCCACAACCTCTTTGTAACTGAACATTCAAAGAAGAGGTGATCAAATGTTTCTATCTGGTGATGGCAGAATACACAATTTACAGGAACTTGGATGCTTATCTTTATCAATCTGTCTACAGTAGGTAGCCTTTTCTGTGCTGCTAACCACATAATAAATTTGTATCTAGGGTGGGCATTAGATAGAAGCATCAGACCTCTCCATGAAACTTTTCTGAAATTTGGCAGCAGGGTGTGGTACAGTTTCTGAATATGGAATTGCTCCACTGTACAGTAACTGTGTAAACTGTCCAGAAGGCTGCCTTGTTGATTGTCCATGACAATAGTTCTACTATCCAGTATTTTCCTCACTACCCAAGAGGCTGCCTTAGGAGTGATCATAGTTTCCAATTCCTTTTGCTTTATATAGTAGCAGTGCACCCATTTTATCCATAAGGAGTCTTTCTTATTGGCAAGATTCCAGAGATGTTTCCTTATAGCAGCCCTGTTCCATAGTGTCATGTCAATAATGTTTAGGCCTCCAGCAGATATAGGTCTGCATACTTTCTCCCATGCCACTGGAGCTCTCCTGGACAGATTAACATTGCCAATCCATAAGAAGGTTCTGCATATGTTATCAACAGATTTCAGAATTTTCTTAGGTAGGATGAAGATCTGAGTCCAATAAGATTGTATACCAAAAATAACAGCTTTAATCAATTAACAACTTCCTGCATAAGAAAGAAGTTTAGCAGACCAGCACGTGACTTTAGCTGTGATCTTTTCAATAATAGGCGTGTAATGGGAGGCAACTAGTTTCTTGGAGTCAAGAGGAACTCCAAGGTATCTGAAAGGGAGCTTGCCCTCAGTGAATCCCAATTCCTCTAGTATCTGCTCCTTGACAGAATGTTGAACTCCTGCTATGTAGAGTGCACTCTTTGAAATGTTAGCTTGAAGGCTAGAGGCTTCAGAGAAAGTAGTAAATGCATCCTCTAAGATCTTAATAGATATTGCGTCTGCTCTACAAAACAGTAGTAAATCATCAGCAAAGCAAACATGAGTACAATTCAATTTTCTGCACTTAGGATGATAGTTGAAGTTTCCATTTCTATGTAACTATCCAAGCACCCTGTTTAGATATTCCATAGACAATACAAACAGATAGGGAGACATAGGGTCACCTTGTCTAATGCCTCTTCTAGCTTTGAATGGTTTAGCGAGGCCTCCATTCAGAACCAGGGAGTAAGATACAGTAGTCATTCAAGCCATTATCCATTGAGTGAACTTAGCTGGGAATCCTATGCCCCATAGGATTAGTTCAAGGAATCTCCATTCCAATGTATCATATGCCTTCCTCAGGTCCACCTTTAAGACACACCTAGGTGATATTGCTTTCCTAGAATAACCTTTGAATATTTCATGACTGAGGATAATGTTATCAACAATGCTTCTCCCTTCAAGGAATGCTGACCGAGCCTATCCAACCAGTTCTCCAAGCACAGTTTTCAGTCTTCTGTTTATTATTTTGGAAATGATTTTATACAGTGTAGTGCAGCATGCTATAGGCCTGTAGTCTTTCACAGTTCCAGGGGTTTTATCCTTAGGAACAAGGGCAATGGCAGTAGTGTTGATCAGTTGAGGCATGTTGCAAGTGGTGAAGAATTCTTTAGCAGTAGCAAAAATGTCCTCTCTTACTAAATCCCAATTCCTAGTGAAGAATTCCACTAGGAACCCATCCACCCCAGGTGCTTTGTCTTTTGGCATCTCCATAATAGTGGCAGTGATTTCTTCCATAGTAATCTCCTAAATCAGCACTGACTGCTGTGCTCTAGAAAGGCATGGTCCTTCTTTGATGATATTAGTGTTCACACGGGTTAATTCCTCTACAGATTCCCCCATTAGTGATTGGAATACTGTGATAAATTCCTGTTCCCCTTCTTTAGGGTCAGTGAGTTTGATTCCAGAGTCAGTGTATACTAATGTGATGTTATTCTGAGATGTTCTGATTTTCTATTGAGCATGGAAATATTTGGTGTTTGCATCTCCACATTCAATCCAAACAGCTTTGGATTTCTGTCTCATAACTTGTTCCTCCACATCACTCCACTTCTCAATTTCTTCCAGCAGTGCTTTCTCTTTATCAAAATAGATCCTGTGAAAGTAAGCATTCCTGTAGTTGGTGCTGAGTAATATCCAGTTCCTCTCTAGCCTGCACAAGTTTTTGCTTGTATGTAGCCATGTTTGCATTCAGGTCCCTTAATTGGTGCTTCATAGTCTTTAGTTTGTGCCAAACCTTCTACAGGGGGGAGGCCCTGTATTCTGGCTGCCAAACATTCTGGATGATGTGTTAGAATTGAGGCAGTTCCATAACATTTGTGTACATTCTGAATGGCTTGGGATGTAACAGTTGTTGGCCACCAATTTTGATAAGAATTCTGTAGCCACTGGTAGTTGCCAAGTGCCCAATCAATCTTACTATAAACTCTAGTAGTAGAACCCTGCTTATTTGTCCAAGTGTAGTGCCAACCCTTTGCTCTGAGAGGAGTGAGTTGCAAAGCATTTATGACATCTCTAAACCCTTTAATTTCAGCTTCAGTAATATGGGGACCAATTCTATCTTCAGAGCTCAGGACATTATTGAAATCGTCACTAAGTAACCAATGGTCTTGACTGGGAATAGGAATGTTTCTCAGATCAGTCCAGAACTGGTTCCTTTGGTTCACATTATTCTGGTCATAGAAGACACTTAAATGAAATCTAACTTTACTATGTGAATCTTCAATGAGGCAGTGCATGAATTGATCAGTCATTTGGGAGATGGTAACCTGGATATGAGGTCTCCAGAACAGCCAGATTCTCCCATTCACAGCTTTAGAGTAGTTGCATTGAATTTTCCAGACTTTAGCAATTTTATCTTGGATTCATTTTGCTTTGTGTTCCTTAACTCTAGTTTCCAGACAACCCAAAAAATCTACTTTGTTAACAGCAAGGAAGGTCTTCAATTCTTTCTGCTTATGGGCTTGGTTGAGCCCCCTAATATTCCAAGTTACTATGATCATAGTATCTTGGGGCACGAGTGAGAAGGACCAGGATCACTCTTTTGTCCTCTTCTGCCATTATCTAATGCATCAGTAATTGCTTTCCCTTTAAAGCATTCATTTACTAATTTGCAAGGAGGCACACTGCTATTTTCAGGATGGCTCTGCAGAGTATAAGGTTCAGATTGTTCTTCATTTTGAGGAGTCAGCCTTTGGACTGTAGGCAGTAGTTCACTGTCATTGGATTTCTTCTCAATGGAATCAGCTACTTCTGGCATCTGCTCCTGCACTTTACTTGGTTCTTGATGCTGTTTGACCTTCCATGTCTTTTTGACTATTTTAAACCTCTGTCTTTTAGGCTTATCATCTTCCTCCTGTTCATCAATGTTGGTGTTATACCAACAATCAATAGAGTCGTGCCCAAACTTCAGACAATGGTTACTGAATAGAAGTTTCCAGTCATATTCAATTGATTGTATCTTTAGTCCAAATGGGGTTTCAATTTCTATCTGCTCAGGAAAGGGCTGTGCAGCATCCACTTCTACAAGGATTCTGGCATATGATATCTTCTCATAATGAGCTGTGTACTTATCAGCATACAGAGGATTCCCAACTGCACTTGCCATCTTACTTAATGCCTCAATTGACCAGTACCCCACAGGAAGGCCAGGGAATCTGATCCAGATTGGAATTGTGCTTACGATGTCATTGTGGAAGGAGAAATCTAATTCCCAATGTCTCAACACCAGAGGTTTGTTTCTAAAGGAATAAGGACCAGACTGTATGACTTGATCTCTGTCTGCAATCAAATTGAATCGAAAAATACAGTAGCCCTCATAATGCATCAAAATTTGCAGTTTAGAAACAAAATTCCATACATGCATCACAAATTTATCAATAGCTGTCTCAAGAGGTTTGTCACCAATAACATATCCAATTAAGGAAGTTTTCCAATAATCAATTTGAGGTTTGAGTTCATCCTCACTGAGTTTAACAACCTTCTTACCTTCTCGGTCAGTAGGAGGAACAAACGTTAGAGTTTTGCCCATCTGAGCACTTCGATTTCCTTGCACTATCTCAGCTACTGTTGGGGATGCATCCTTAGATTCATTGCTTTCCGAGAACTGAAGTCGCTGCATAGGTTGACAAGTATTCTCATCCACTTTGTTCGACTGATTATGTATTTCATCTTCGATACATACAGCTTCACGAGCATCAACAATAGTCTGAAATTTCTGGGGGAGAAAGTTCCCCAATGTCAGAGGTTCATGTTTCTTAGCAACCCCATGATCAGGGGTAACTAATTTGGAGGTATCGGCAATTGTAGTTCTTCGTCGGCGAGTCATTTCCGGGCACAATGATGACTGCTATTGTGCGCCGGGAGGATTTAAGGTCTGCTATCGTGCGCCTCGCTCATTTGGTTTGTCTTTTCAACAAGGGTTTTCCAAAGTATTGTGATTTGGAGTTGGTATTGATGGTGCAACTCGTAACTGGCTTGTAAAAGCCCAGAGAGAATTAATGACTTGTTGAGCAGTTAGTTTCTTAAGAGAATCATCAAGTGCTTGTTCGTTCGCAACTCTGTCATATTGATTTGCCTCATATCCGTTTTGGTTCTCTGTTATTTGCTTTAGAGCCATCTGGAGTCTCCTCTCAAGACTGTCGTTCTGAATCACGCGGTGAGAGAGGTGGGGTCATGTCATCTGCATCATTCACTTGAAGTTGTGGATCTTGGAGTGGTAGATTGTTTTGGTTATTGTCGTTGACATTCGACATCGTAAGGTTTTGATGAAGGAATTTATTAAGAAAGCAAATGATTATCAGATTTTCGGTAACGGAACCAATATGTTTAACCAAAAATCGGGATTTTGGAAAAGCTTATTTTAGAAGAACCCAGGCTACTAATAATCAAATAAAAAAAAGAATTATTAATAAATAACAGATAAATACAAAGTAAAGTAAATCAATATATTTCAGTAGTATTCTGTGTCCTTACAAATGATCAGTCTTCTCCTTTTATAGCTCTCTCTAGGTAATACATTTTGTTTCTATCATAGTAGAGCAATTATTAATAATTAATGGCATTTAATGTGATGTTATAATTGGTAATCATATTTCAGTCCATAGATCCCCTAACGCTTTCCCGTATTTAATTCCCATTAGCTACTCATAATATGTATATATACCCTTTTTTGCTATCAAATTCATTATCTTCGATCATAAAGACGTTCGAGCATCTTTCTTTCCTGTTTTTCTTGAATATCTGCCTATGCCTATTGAAGCTCGTGCCTTTTTGATTATTCTTTGTCAACTATCATCCTTTGACCAGTCCACGTGTCATGACATGTCATCTCACAATCAATTCCACATATGAACTTATTTTTTCCAATACAATACAGCAACATATATAGCTGCAACTTGCTAAACTGAAAATGCCCTTGTAACTACCCTTATGATCTCTCTCTCTCTCATATATATATATATATATATATATATATATATATATATATATATATAAAACATGTTACAAGTATTTGACATAATACTTACAACTAAAAATTATATTCTCTCAAGTACTAGCTGCCACAGCCTTCAAGGCTCTTTCAAGAACAAGGATGCTACAACCTCAAGGACCAGATCCCGACACTTTAAGTCCTTAAATTTGTTGAGTCTTTGTTATTTTGTTCTTCACTTGTTCAAGAAGTGTCTTTTTTGGATGAATTTCAAATATTGTGTGGTTTGGTTTCTTAACTAGAGTTAGTCAAAGTTAAGTGCTTTGTAATAGAATTATTGCAAATGGAACAATAGAGTTATTGTAAGGGGTGAGGGTTTAAGATTTTAATTCCTAGATACCAATAGGTTTTAATCTAAACTTTGCTTAGTTTAGTGGAGTAGAAATCCTATTAGGGTAGTTAATGGTTTTTAATTCCATAAGCAAGAAGTTTTCCACGTAATTAAATATCATGTATCATTAACATTCCGCTTATTTACTGTAGCAACAGATAGACAATCTGGTTTCCTATAAAGAATTTGGTCTACTATATTGTTTGGTTTTACTTTTCGCTATTTTATTATGGGAACAGATAGAGAACCTGGTTCCCTATACTATTTGGATTACACCTAGTTTCTATCATTCAACCATTAGAGCTAGAAACCGATTCAACAGAAGTGATTAGAACATTACAAGATGGTAATGAAACTTATAATGATGTTATTATGAATGCAGGTTGTTCATGCTCCAATTACTGAAGGTCCCACCGATAAAGAATAACTTTATGCAAGAGAATGCAGTTGCACACATACTAGCTAGGGAAGCTTACGGCTCGACTGATTTAACAAGGCTTACATGCATTGCTTGTCGACCGTTTTTATTGTGTCTGAAATCAAAAATTCAAGCCAGGAGTATCTGTTTTTGTTAAAAACCTTTCATCTACAGTTTGTAATATGTTAGCTATAATGGGAAATGAATATGTTCTACGTAACTGTATTATGGGAATGTAATTGTGACGACTCGGCCAGCCATCTCATGAGTTACTACTCGATTTCCCCAATTTCTGCTCATTTATGCTTCGTTATCTAGGTTTTGTGGTATCGGGTTGGTTGAATCGAGTCCGGATTAAGTTTGGTGAAGTTTGAGACACTTAGTCTCTTTTAAAAAGGTTTATGTTCAAAAAGTCAACGAGTCTAAAATGGGTTTCTGAGGTCCACAGTAGAATTAGGCAAGAATTGGCGAAATTAATATTTTGGTAATTTTCGGTTGATAGGCGAGATTTTGATATAGGGGTTGAAATGGAATTTCTAGAGTTTCAGTAGCTTCATTATGTCATTTGAAATGTGTGTGCAAAATTTCAGGTCATTCGTATGGTTTGGTCAATGTTTAAATTAAAAGTGTATTCGGAAGATTTTAGAAACTTATGCTTGAATCTGTTGTGTTTTGGGTGATTTGATGTTGTTTCAGGTGTTTTGATGATCGAAACAAGTTTGAATGAGGCTTTAAGATGTGTCGGTGCCTTTGGTTGAGGTCCTGGGGGCCTCGGGTGAGTTTCAGGTGGTCATTCAGATCATTTTAAGTTAAGGAATATTGCAGAAAATGGTTTCAGCTGTTGCAGGAATTTATTTCTTCACGTTCGAAAAGAATAAGCTGAGGAAGGTGAGAATTTGGCATTCGTGTTCGAGATACACGCTACGCGTTTGAGAAGGGCAGCGAGTCAGTGCATCGCGTTCGCGGGATTAGAGTCGCGTTCACATAAAAGGAATGGGCAGCTTAGCTTCTGGTGGAATTTGTCCATCGCGTTCGCGGGAGACGGGTTGCATTCGTGAAGGGTCACCTAGGTGAAGCATCACGTTCGCGAGAGCTTGGTCACGATCGCGTAGAGTGAAATATCGGTCAAGGTAAGTTGTTCTTCACGAACGTGAGGGTTTGACCGCGTTAATGAAGAAGGAAATTTGGACCTGGGTAGAATGTTTTTAAGTCGTTTTGTTCGCGAGTTTGAGCTTAGTTTCCTCCATAGTTGGTCATTTTGAGAGCTTTTTGAAAGATATTAAAGAGGGATTCAAGGAAAAACATTTGGAGGTAAGCATACCGGACCTAAAACTCGATTTTATTGTGAACTAGGGCTTAGGATTTTGGATTTTGATTGGGGATTTGGAGGACCATTTGGATCAGATTTAAAACTTTTGATAAGTATGAACTCGTGGCGAGATAAGAAACCCGTTGATGTGAAAATTTTTGAGTTTTTAGAAGTGGGACCGAGGCTCATGATTTGCTAATTTCGGGAATTTTGATATTTCTTTATTGTTTTTGCTTGGCCTTTGTTCCCTTGGCATATTGTGACATATTTGTTCTGATTTTTACTAGATTCGATGCGAGTGGAGGACGATTCGAGAGGCAAAGAGATCCCGGAGTTGTATTTTCACCGGTTTGAGGTAAGTAACCATTGTAAATTTGGAATTACGAGTACAAACCCCGGTATTTGACTTGGTTTGATAAACGCGATGACGCACATGCTAGGTGACGAGTGCGTGGGCGTTTACCTGTAAGAATCGTGACTTGGTCTGCCCCATAATGATTATTAAACCGTGTATTTGAGTTGGAAATCATATATTACTCCGTATTTCAGTATTTTATACTGTATTATTAGGTATTATGCCATATTTAGGGCCTTGTGCCGACCTGTAGAAATCCTTAGGGCATTTTGACTGTTTTCCTCACTTTACTTATTCCTCAGTCATGTTTTTACCTGTTAAATGCATAAATCTGGTTTATCACTCTACTCCTGCTGTGAGGACATTTTGGGCTGAGTTCCCTAATTCTTGTTATGATGCCCGAGAGGCTGTGAAGCTAATGACTGATAGAGGTTAAGAACATTATGGTGAGGATATTATATGTATATATTATGGATCGAGTTGCCCACCACAACTATACTTATATGGATTAGGCTGCACGCCGCAGCGATATATATATTGGATCGAGCTGCACACTGCAGCAATATGATGCTTGGGCTGTAGGAGCCCCTCTAAAGTCTGCACATCCCTAGTGAGCGTAGTCGACTAAATATATAGATCGGGTTGCACACCGTAGTGGTTACTATGATTCTAATATTATGATAGTATAAATGAGCCAATTGCTGAGAGTGAGTATTGTATGATGAGAGTTAAGTCACAAGAGACTAAGAGGGCGACCAAGGGGCCAAATTTTGAGTGATTCTTTGCCCGATGGGTTGTTATGATGTTTTCATTGTTTCTCTATTCCTTTAAAACTAAGATATTATTGGAAAATAATGCAAAGTATACTATTTCAAGTTTTAATCTGAAAGTGTGGATCTTTTGATGAAAAACTAGTTTTAAACTTTAAAGTTGAGCTATAATCCTGTTGCTATTTTTAGTTATATGTTTTTAACTGCTCATCACTTCTTTCAGTCTATTATTTACTTTAGTTACTTACTGAATTGGCATACTCACGTTACTTCATGCACCTTATGTGCAGATCCAGGTGCCCGAGGGGCAGAGTGAGGGTTTTCTACTGAATCAGTGTTCGCCGAAGACTACGAGGTAGCTGCATGGCATGCGCAGCCCTGTCTTCTCCTCGCTATCCAGTTTATTTTTCACATTTCATAAACTTGATTTACTAGATGTTCAGTTATGTATTAGAGGCCGTTGACTCGTGACACCAGATTGTTGGGGTTGTATAGTATTTTGCTTTTTGGATTTTTCCGCATATTTCTGTCATTATGATACTTATAAAGAATTCTACATTTAAAACTTGTGCTAGAAATGGCGTTATGTTAATAGCAAATGGGTTGTGGTTATGGTTTCTGTCGCCTTGCCTAGTAATATGATAGGCTCCATCACGACCGGTAATTGGGGTCGTGACAAGTTGATATTAGAGCCTAGTTTACATAGGTCTCGCGAGTTATAAGCCGGTTTAGTAGAGTCGCACGGACTGGTGCGGAGTTGTTTGTATTTATCCTGGAGAGGTTGTAGAACCTTTAGGAAACTTCACAATTATGAAATTCTTATCGTGCGAGTTTGTTTATCCGAGTACTAAACTATTGTTATCCTATTCTCTCATAGACGGTGAGGACACGAGCTACCGGAGGGGGTGGATGACCACCACTGCTACCTGAGGTCACCAGTGCAGACTCGGTCGTGGTCGTGGCAGAGTACTAAGGCAGCACCTGTTGATCCACCCGTCGTCCTAGCTCAGGATCAGGCTCCAGCTATGGATGCTCCACTAGCACCAGTTCAGGCACCAGCTGTGCCTATTGTGATTCTAGGCCTTCAAGAGGCTTTAGCTCAGAATGGCTCAGGTTGTTTCAGCAACTACGGGCGCAGCTACTTCACAGACTGGGTGAGAGATCCATACCCCCGTTGCTCGCACACCTAATTAGGTTGTATAGGGACTCCACACATCGGGGGCACCTCCATCCCTACCGAATTTCACCAGTTTAGGAGTTTGTAGTACTAGTTATGTCAGATGAAGAGAAGTGTCAACTTGGGAAGTTTGGTAGACTCCGGCCTCCGACATTCAATGGTGCAGAGGGCGAGGATGCCCAGGGTTTCTTGGATAAGTGCCAGTGGATTCTTCGTACAACATGGATTCTCTAGACTAGCGGTGTGGCATTTACCACCTTTCAGTTTTCTGGGGCTGTCTTTACTTGGTGGGAGGCGTATGAGAGGCGTAGGCTTGCTGGTGCAGTGCCCCTTACGTGGCAGCAGTTCTTTGTTCTCTTTATGGAGAAGTATGTGCCACAGTCACACTGAGAGGATTTGCATAGGCAGTTTGAGGTGTTGTGTCAGGGGGAGATGACGGTGATGCAGTAGGAGATACGATTCCCTAAGTTAGCCCGGAATAAGGTTTTGTTGGTTCCTACCAAGCTAGAGAGGATCAGGAGGTTTGTTGATGGCCTCATATACCAGCTCCATATTCTCATGACTAGAGAGAGGGTGACTGGTGCTACATTCGAGGAGTTTCTGGATATTGCCAGGGAGATTGAGATTGTCAGTCGCTAGGAGCGAGAGGAGAGGGAGTCCAAGAGGCCTCGAGGATTCGGTAGCTATAGTGGTGCTTCTTCGAGGAGCCAGTTTCAGCACGACAGAGGCTGACAGTTCCGACATGGTCAGTCTGATTTCTCAGGTTATCGAGAGGCGTCAACGGGGCATTGTTCCCACATTTCACACCAGGTCCATTAATCACTTAGTGCCCTTCAAGCTTAGTGCTCATCCTGTGCTCCATCTGTTCAAGGATCTTCTATGTTGAGTTTATCTGTTGGTCACTCCAGTGCAAGGGGTTCCCTTCAGTCCCTATCTCTATCACTGGAGAGTTTCTATGAGTGCGGGGAATTTGGGTATATGATGAAGCAATGGCCCCGCTGTATTTCTAGTTCATCCCAGTAAAAGGGCCAGTCATCAGCTTCAGCCAGTTGCTCCACCACCACCCGCCCAGCCAGCTAGGGGTGGGGATCAGTCATCTAGGGGTTGCCCCATAGGGGGAGGTCGATAAGGGGGCAGTCAGGCCCGTTTCTATGCTATCCCAGGCAGATCCAATGTCATTGACTCCAATGCTGTAATTACAGGCATTATTTCAGTCTGTCATAGACATGCCTCTGAATTATTTTATCTCGGATCCACATTTTCTTATGTTTCATCATACTTTGCTCATTATTTGGGTATGCCCCGTAATATTCTTGCTTTACTTGTTCACCTATATATACCCCGATGGGCGATACTATAGTTGTAGACTATGTGTATTGGTCATGTGTGGTGACTATTGGGGGTCTGGTGACCCGAGCTAATCTTTTATTACTAAGTATGGTGGATTTTGATCTCATTTTGGGCATGGATTGGTTATCTCCATGTCGTACTATTCTGGACTATCATGCTAAAACAATCACTTTGTCAATTGCCGGGTGTGCCACGGATCTAGTGGAGAGGTGTGAGTGATTATGTTCCTAACATAGTGATCTCTTTCTTGAAAGCCCAGCATATGGTTGGGAAGGGTTGTCTCTCATATCTTGCCTTTGTGAGGAATGTCAGAGCTGAGACTCCCAGTATTGATTCTGTTCCAGCTGTGAGGGACTTCCCTAATGTTTTTACTGTAGACCTGTCGGGCATGCCATCAGACAGGGATATTGATTTTGGTATTTACCTTGTGCCGGGAACTCAGCCCATTTCTATTCGCTATATCGTATGGCACCATCGGAGTTTAAGGAGTTTAAGAAGCAGATTTTAGGAACTCCTAGATAAAGGGTTCATCCGGCCTAGTGTGTCACCTTGGGGTGCGCCAGTTCTGTTTGTGAAGAATAAGGATGACACAATGAGAATGTGCATTGACTATAGGAAACTAAACAAGGTAACAATTAAGAACAAGTATCATTTTCCTCGCATTGATGATTTTTTTCGAACAGCTTCAGGTAGCATGGTATTCTCAAAGATAGATTTCCGTTCGGGGTATCACCAGTTAAAGATCAGGATTCGGATATTCTTAAGACAGCCTTCAAGACCAGATATGGTCACTATAAGTTCTTGGTTATGTCTTTTGGGGTGACCAATGCCCTATCAGCGTTCATGCATCTGATGAACAACGTGTTCCTGCCTTATCTTGACTCATTTGTTATAGTTTTCATTGAAGATATGTTAGTATATTCACGTTGTCAGGAGGAGCACACGGAGCATTTGAGGGTTGTGTTGCATAGATTGAGGGAGGAGAAGCTTTATGAAAATTTCTCCAAGTGTGACTTTTGGCTCAATTTAGTGGCATTTCTAGGGCACGTGGTGTCTAGTGAGGGTATCCAGGTCAATCCAAAGAAGATAGAGGCGGTGCATTGTTGGCCCAGACCATCCTCAACAACTGAGATTCGTAGTTTTGTTGGCCTGGAAGGCTATTATCTCCGGTTTGTTCAGGGATTCTCATCTATCGCATTTTCCTTGACCAAGTTGAATCAGAAGGGTGCTTCATTTATATGGTCAGACGAGTGTGAGGAGAGCTTTCATAAGCTTAAGACAGCATTGACCACAGCTCCGGCATTGGTTTTGCCATCAGCTTTGGGTTCATATACAGTGTATTGTGATTCTTTGATAGTAGAGATTGGTTCTGTATTGATGTAGGAGGGTAGATTAATTGCATATGCTTCTCGTTAGTTGAAGGCCCATGAGAAGAAATACCCCATTCATGATTTAGAGTTGGCTGCCATAGTTCACGCATTGAAAATTTGGAGGCATTACTTATATGGCGTGTCTTGTGGGCTATTCACTGATCAACGCAGTCTTCAAAATTTGTTAAGGCAAAAGGATCTTAATCTGAGACAGCAGAGATGGTTGGAGTTGCTTAAGGATTATTATATCGCTATATTGTACCATATGGGAAAGGCTAATGTGGTGGCCGATGCTTTAAGCGGAAAAGAAGTGATGATTGGGAGTTTTTCATATATTCCAGTTGAGGAGAGACATTTTGCGGTTGATGTCCAGGCTTTGGCCAATCGATTCGTGAGATTGGATATTTTTTAGCCCAGTCGGGTATTAGCTTGTAAGGTATCTCAATCTTCTTTATATGATCGCATTACAGAGCGTCAGTATGATGATCCGCATTTTCTTCTCCTTATGGACAGAGTTCATCATGTTGATGCTAGAGATGTGACCGTTGGTGATGATGGAGTGTTGAGGATGTAGGGTCGGATTTGCGTGCCCAATGTGGATGGGCTTCGGGAGTTGATCCTGGAAGAGGCCCATAGCTTGCAGTATTCTATTCATCCAGGAGCCGCGAAGATGTATCAGGATCTTAGACAGCATTACTGGTGATGGAGAATAAAGAAAGATATTGTGGGACTTGTAGCTTGGTATCTCAATTGTCAGTAGGTGAAATATGAGCATCAGAGACCGGGTGGCTTGCTTCGGCAGATGGTTATTACTGAGTGAAAGTGGGAGAGGATCACTATAGACTTTGTTATTGGACTTCCACAAACTTCGAAGAAGTTCGATGCTATTTGGGTAATTGTGGATAGGCTGACCAAGTCCGCGCACTGCATTCCTATTTGTACTATTTATTCTTCGGAGCGGTTGGAAGAGATATATATTCGGGAGATTGTTCTGTTGTATGGTATCCCTGTTTCCATCATTTCAGATCGGGGCACTCAGTTTACTTTCCAGTTTTGAAGTCCATTCAGCGAAAGTTAGGTACCTAGGTTGAGTTGAGCACGGCTTTTCATCCTCAAACGGATGGGCAGTCCGAGCGTACTATTCAGATATTGGAGGACATATTGCGCGCTTGTTTTAGTGACTTCGGAGGGTCATGGGACATACCGCTCGCAAAGTTTTCTTGTTGATACCTAATTTTTTCTCTATGTATTTTTATATTCAAAATATATTCAAAATAGAATGTATGTGCATATAAAAGCATCCCCAAAGGTTCTGGTATTTTTCCCAAATTTTTAACATTTTTAAAACCAATTTACGGCCTATTTCGCAATATAAAATCCAATAATTATTCCCAAAACTTGTCATTTTGGTATATAATTTATTTTATTCTCACATTTACACAAAATATAATTTACATGATTTTTTACATAATTTTACTAGTCCATTTGGTTTTCTTAAACTAAAATTGCATGAAATTACAATTTTAGCCTATTTCTCAATTTAATAGCATATTTTAATCACAAAATTATTCCCAATATTATAAATTAATACTTACATGTTGTTTATTAAATCAGTATTTTTAATTTGATTTTAAAGAGCTTTTACCTTTTTTTATAAATTTAAAATAGGAAAATTAGCTATTTAAATTATAGCCTCTTTTGCTTTCAATTATAACCTAATTTCAATCCCAATCTACACCCTAATTAAATAACCCAATTTCGAATTTTACCCGACCCAGACCATATCAAATGAACCTGGTCTATGCACCCCTTAATCTCGATCGTTGATCATTTAGATCAACGGTCCATGTTAGCCCCTGCCTTTTTTAACCCACAACCAAACCTAACCCCCTCATTTTTCATTTTAGCAGCCCCCTCTAAACCCTTTGTCTCTCAAACTCTCTCAAGTCGTCTCTGAAACCCTAGCCCCTTTTCCACTGGTTTCCGCCTTATCTCACCGGAAACCATGGCCTCTCAAGCCCTGGGTAGCCTGTACTCACTCCCCCGTGCCCTAATACTCTTGTTATGAGAAATTCCAAGGTCCAACCTTAAAGACCATGGCTCAGAATCCCTCCGATTCAGGTTCTATGGCCATCTCGTGCTCATCTCCGGCGTATCCTAGCCTTGCGAGATCATCTCCAACTCGGACCAGCCCTTTCAGGCCTTTCTCATTTTTCTAGGGTTTCTCTGAAACCCTAAGCCATTTTTGAGATATTCTTGTTCTTCTCTAGACATACCTTAAATATGTGCTATTTCTAAGATTTTCAAAGTTTTTCTTACCTCTTTTCCGATTTTTTCTTTCAAAACGGTTCGTCTTCTAGAACCTAGGTTTTCCTTGATTTTTATATGTTCTGCTGTGATTTCCTACATTATTTCTCCTTACTATAACTCCTAAATATTTTTACTATGATTTCTATGTATTTTCTTTACTATATTTTCCTCCTAGGGTTTCTAGTGATTTCTTTTACTGTGTTTGCTTCGATGAAATGTTTGTGTTCTTTGGGTTTTCCTGAGTTTATTTTATCTGATTTTCTATGTTTCGTCTTTGCATGTAAGTTGTGGGGGAAAACCCTAAATTTTGGGGGTTTTCAACCATTCATGTACAATTGTTTTGATTCTTGTGTTGTTTCCTGTCTGATTTCAAAAACCCTAATCTCCATATTCTTCTCATGTTCTCTGATTCTTACTAAGCTTTGCAAGACCCTCTGATTTCTTGCATAGCTATGTTCTTCTATTTCTGATTGCATGACCACTCTATGTATTTAATTTTAGACTCTGCATGTTTAATCTTATGCATCCTTTATGGTCAGACCTTTTCCTCTCAAAATAACCCTAATTTTTGGGGATTGATTTCAGACCACCATTCTGTGAGTCTGTTTGAAGTTTTCCATGTCTAATTTGGACCAGTTTTCTGACTTAATTCAGTGTTGAGTTCGAATCCTTAATTCCTTAATTTACTACGTGTTATTAATTTTATTATTACCTTGTTTATCCAAATTGTGTACTTTTAAAACTTCCTTTATGTATTTACCTTTTTACTACACAATGTGTTTTTGATTTTCTGTCCTTAAATAAAAAAATTCTACCCTCTCCTATTCAGATTCGAACTCCTTAATTAAAGGAGTTCTCTTCTCCTGATTGATTATGATTGATAATGAACTATTTCTTGCCTTGTTTAATTTCCTATTTTCAACTATAAATACCTCACTCTTTTTCTTTAAAACAGACGAACAATTGAGTTCAAAAACACACACACACTCAAAGCTCTCTTCTTTACTATTATTTGTGCTATTGTTCTGACTAGCCGGCAGAAAGCCAAGGCTAGACTTTGGAATCTCTCTTGCTTTCCTCAAGTGTTTGCTGAAGATTTCTTGGCTATTTTCTTACTTTGTTTGTTCTGCTATTTGAAAGTTGCAACTGGTATGTCCCTTTAAGTTAAACACTCTCCACAACTATGTTTTTAATTCTCCTTTTTGCATGTCCCTCACTATATGTTCATCTTTCTCGCACTATGTAATTGTGTTTTAGACTGTTATGTTCATTCTTCATGTTTCTGCATCTTTAAGTTATATTACTTGAGGTTTTTCCATGTGAACCCTTTCCCTGACCCCTTTATGTGTGAGTACTATTCTAGGTTAGGATAGCATCCCATTGCTATCCATGACCTGGAACCAGGTCCTTTTGGACCCTTACTCAAATCAGTCACATTCCCTTCTCCCCTTTATGTGTTGAGCCTTGACTAGGGTTTGGATGTGTCCTAAACACCACCAAAGCCCATGTCTGACTTCTAAATTCTGTTCTTTATCTGTTTAAACCAAGTGGAGGGTCAGGGGTGTGCCAGTCTTACCCATGGCTGGGTATGACCACCCTTTGCTTTGGTTTCCCCTAATCCCCTCACTTTATACTTATTCTTAGTTCTTTAAGTTCAGACCCCCCCCCCCCCATGGTAAGCCATGCTTAGGAGACCCTAGAGTTCTCTCTAACCTTATATGCCTAAGGGCTGGTAATTCCACACATTGTACTACTCTATTACAACATTCAGTCTTTAAAGTGTAAGCATTGCCTGAGTTCCTGAAAGCCCTTGGAACTTTAAAACACTCTAAGAGAAGGCCTTGGAATCTTGAATCCGGATTTGGTGAAACACGTGTATTGGATGTTGAAGGTTGCACTGAGCCTCCTCAGGTCTGGCTTTAGTTTTGATGTACTTACTTCAGTCTTTTTCTTTCCAGTTTCGTAATAACTATGTAATAAAACTCGGGAAAAATATTAGTAAAGGTTTTGGGATGGGTTTATATTTCTTGCATAAGTCAATAGGTAGAATTCATGTCTATAGGACCTTTTATGCTTTAATCATCTATATACTATGCCTATGGGATTCTAATATTGCATATCATTTAGAAATCATGTCTATAGGATCTTTCATGCTTCAATCATCTAGTAACCATGCCTATAGGACTTTAATATTGCAAAGCATCTAGACGCCATGCCTATAGGACTTTAATATTGCAAATCACTTAGAAATTATGCCAATAGGATTCTAATATTGCAAATCATTTGGAGTCATGTCTGTAGGACTGTGCATTGTAGTTAAAATAGAGATCCTGCCTATATGAAACGCATAAAACATTAGGCAAACCAAAGGGTAACTCTCTCACATGCTTTAAAAATTCAATGTAGACATTATGACTATAGGATTCCATCTCAACTTGTTTGGTTCATTTTAAACAATAACAGTCCGTTAATTGGCCCTTTAATGTAGTAATACAATGTTTTCAATAAAACTCTTGTAAATCAGTATGCTTTTAAAAACATTTCAAATCTGCATCTTTTCCTAAACAGTTCTTTTAAACATTCTGCCTAAATGTTTTACTCAGTCCCTGAGATTGTCTTTTAAATAGTCCTGTAATTCATTCTTTTCTTAAGACATTCCGGCCTCTAAAAATCTTTCATAACTCTGCTGCATTTTTTTCTTTTCTACTCAAACAGTCTGTTGTTTCAAAATCCATTTACAAATTTACTGCAGTCTTTACTTGCTTTTAACTCTTCTACATTAAGACCTCAATAACTAACAAATCAGACCCGATGGGCTCAATGTAGACTTTTATTCAACTTTATGAGTTAAATTGATTCATCCCCCTCGTAATTTCTTAACTTTACAGACCAAACCAGTTCGTGCAATTCATGCTAAACTAATTGATGTTATGATCTATGGAGTTTTGTGTGAGCCTTTGAATGTTTGATTTGTACCCCCCTTATTTTTTATTTGTTTGTATTTACGCTTTAGTATTTTATCCTTTTAAACTCCATATATGCTGCCATCCATTTTCTTCCCCCTTTAGAATAGAAGTCCTAATACCCCGGGACTGATAGGTCGGGACGGGTATTAGCATGTAATAAGTAAACGAGTCTAATCGCGTTTAAATACCTTAACAGGGTGGGAAAGGCAGAATATAGAGATGATGATGATGCCTAATATCTCGTGTGAGAAAGATTGCTGGGTATTGCACTGAATGACCCATATTATAATTAAACCTAGGACTCCTTCTTTTCTTGCTTTTCCTTTATTTAAATTAATATTTTCTTCAAACTAAGCTTTCTTTTCACTTGTGCCTTTCTTCTTTCAAAATTGTTAACTTTATTATGTGCAAACTTTGCTTGTTTATTCCTACTCTTCTTAAAGTAACAACTAAGCATAGCCGAGAACCACATACTGGATCTTGAGGGGTGCCTAACACCTTCCCCTCGAGATAATCTCAAGCCATTACCCGAACTGTGGTTTTTCTTTCAAAATTATCTTCTTTTAAGTGTCCTAGTGCACTATAATCATTAGGTGGCGACTCTCCAAACTCCATTGCCCAAATTCCCCAAAAGTGGGATAAATGAGTCATTCCACCCATAATGTCGTAATCCCGATTTCTCCTTGGAAAAGAGGGGCCGTCGACAGCATGGTGACTCTGTTGGGGATTTTCTATAAGGCTTTTACCATTACTTATTTTTGTGACATTATCGCTTCCTTAATCGCATTTATTTCTCGTCCTTGGTTATTTCATCATATAACTAACTTGGCTCTTCATGTTTTCCTTTCCTTTTAATATCCGCCTTACTGCCTTATTATTTCAATATTATTAAAAATTCGAGCAACCATTGTATTCATTTATCTTATGAACGTGAAAATATGTGTAATTTGTTTCATTATTATAACTGCATTCCTCAACATCATATGCCACTCGTGCCAAAACAAATCCTATAGCAACGCTTATAATGAATGGTTGCGCCCTTCAGATATTATAAACCCCCTAAATGTGGCAAAGGCATATTTGCGGTAAAATTAGTCGATCAATGATCTAGTCGACGGTTCCGCGCCTTTCCCTCTTGAGTTGTACGCTAAAGGGTACCTTGCATAGCACTTCAAAAGTAGAAACTTTATTCCATTAAACCGTTCATGCATCATGGTCAACCCTAGCCAAGTCAGTTATATTGTCCACATAATGACTCCTAAGATAGCCTAAACAAAGTCCATCGGGTTTTCTCGAAACCCAAACAGACGCCTTCACGTTATATGCATTTATTTGGAGAACTAAATTCCTTTTTCTAATTATTGATTTAAATAGTCGAGTCTGCTGGGGTTAAGGGCCTAACACTTTATTTTGCAGAAAATGAGTCACGAGGTCCCCAGATTCGGTTTGGTATCCAACGTTCACCCAACGTTACTCAGCCGGTCGGAAGATCTTCATGGCAGTGATCAAACCCTCATCCACAAGAACTTAGGGAATTTGCCCTCACTTTTGGAAATCCAGCCCAACAATAAGATCATTGGGATTGACACATTGTTTTGGGATAGTGATCGATCAGTGTTCCGCTTTGGAGACTTGAAAATTAACCCTTTTTCCAGAAGAGATAGGGGGCCTAGTTGGTATCCCTAGGGAGACTCCGGGTTTGCTTATGCCGGAAAACCAAAAAGGTAGAGGCTTTTTTTAATATGATGGGACTCAAGAAAAATCCCGGCCTCTCTTGCTTGAAGGACGTCTACATACCATTTGACTTCTTGTACGAGAGATATGGTCACAGCAAGTCCTATCGCACCTACATGGACGAATTCACTCTCACTTCTTTGGGACATATACATAGAAGGGTCTTTATGTTCATGTTTTGCTTCTTGGGCATGGTAATTTTTCCTATGAAGAAGGCTAGGATCCACAACAGACTAGCCATGGTGACCAAGACCTTAATGGAAGGAATCGACGAGCAGTCTTTCCGCATAGTACCTATGATCATCGCTGAAATCTATCAAGACTTGGGAAAGTGTCCGCAAGGGGCTCCATATTTCGAGGGTTGTAATCTGCTACTTCAACTTTGGCTCACTGAACACCTTCAGAAAGGCGACTACAGATAGGAAATCATAGGCATGGATTGGGATGACCCTATCGTTTTTCATCACCCAAAGTGAATGAACTTTATGCCCAACATGTTCGCTCAGCCAGAGGACGCTAGTGGATGGGTAGAGTTGTTCGAGAATCTAAAGGAAGAGCAAACTTAGTGGATGTTCGAGTGGTTCCCAACAGGGGAATTCATTGTCCGTTCTCGAGACGCACCATTCCTCATACTCATCGGTCTGAGGGGAACTCATCCTTATGTCCCCCTCCGAGCCATAAGACAAGCTGGAAGAAACCAAATCATACCCAGGATAGAGAACATGAGTCATTTCAAGGCTGACTTTCAAGATGATGATAGCCCGCACAGGTGTCACGCTCAGCATATATGGCACTGCAATCTAGTCTTAGGGAAGGAGTCTACTGAACTAGACAGGTATAATGACGGGTGTGTGCCGCACTACACAAGTTGGTTGGAAGATGATCACATTGGTTTGGGTTGTCCAGGGTTTTTCCATGGTCATTGGATTATTGATGAGAAAATTGAAGCGCAAGTACAATAACCTACACAAGAGGATGCGAGAATGTGAGAATGAACATCGGGAAATACAAGAATCCCACGAGAAGTTGATCAACGAATGGAAAAATATGGATGTCAAAGCCAACAGCTCGCTTGGGTATCTGGAGCGAGGTCTAGTAGAGTTGGAAGGAAAGTTCTTGAAAAGAATCAAAGACAGCTAGAATGCTGAAGGAAGTGCAGGCGGACATCTGGCTCAAGCTTATCTACTTTTAGGAATGCGCGAGTTGATGCTGATGTACGAGGGAGGCAAGAGTACCGAATCTGGGGAAGGTCCTTCTCGGACCAAGTAGCTAGGATTTTTATTTTTCTGCTTCAATGTAATAAGGCCACTGGCCATTAGTGACGTCTTTATCATTCAGTTATCTTGTTTTTATCAATAAAATGAGGCATCTAGCATTATATCTCCAAAATTAATTTTTCCTTAGGCTTACCTTGGGCACAACGAGGCACCCAAATTAGGAATTGATTTATATTCCTGCACAATATGTTTAAATATCGCAATATTATATTATCACAATTCGCACTAACTTGTTACTTTTTTTCTTTTTTTGTATTTTTATCCTCCCCAAGGTTAGTTTGTGCATTCTGGCACCATCAACATACTCAACAAGATCCAAGAGTCCTCCACCTCCTCCTCCTCCTCCTCCTCCAAGTCTTACCAGAAACAGGAACTAAGGCCAAATGGGAGATACAAGCGCTAGAAAGGAACTCGAGGAAACTTCTCAGATTGCTGCAATTACCAAAGAAACTGTTGCTCATCTGGAGCAAACTCTGCTAAGATTCTGAGAGGAATTGGACCAAGTTAGAAACCTGGCAAGCCTATCAATCACTCTTGCCTCTCCTGACATTAACATCCACAATCCTCACCACCACAAAACACCCCACAACCTCCAATACCCACTCACAACACTCCACTACTTATTCATGAACCACAAAATGCCACAAAAGACCATAACGCTTGTGGACACCATGCCACACTACAGTCAGCCAATCACCAGTGCATCCGAGTCAGATGACAAGAGTTCCCTCAATCAGAATTTGGCCGCTTAGATCAAGAAGTTGACTAGTCAAGTTCAAGGTTTCGAAGGTAACAAAGGTGCCGAAGGGTTGAATTATGAAGACCTCTATGTTCAGCCAGATGTTGAGCTCCCGGAAGGGTACAAACCTCCCAAGTTCGAAATGTTCGATGGTACAGGTGATCCCAGGGTCCACTTGAGAATGTATTATGACAAGTTTGTAGGAGTCGGAAGGGACGAGAAAATGTACATGAAGGTGTTCATAAGGAGTTTGAAGGGTGATGCTTTATCCTGGTATATTAGCCAGGATGCGAAGAAATGGACTAGTTGGGTGAACATGGCATATGACTTTATGGACCGGTTTAGGTTCAATTCTGAAAATGCAGCAGATGTGTTCTATATCCAGAATCTCAAGAAGAAGCCCACAGAGACCTTTCACGGGTATGCTACTCGTTGGAAATCGGAAGCTGCTAAGATTAGACCGGCCTTGGAGGAAGAACAAATGTACAGGTTCTTCGTTTGTGCTCAAGATCCGTAGTACTACGACATGCTGATGCTAATAGAGGGCCAAAAGTTTTTCGACATCATCAAGTTGGGAGAAAGGATTGAAGAAGGCATCAAAAACGGTATGGTCACTAACCTCGAGGCATTGCAGGCTACCAACAAGGCTTTACAGTCTGGTGGCTCGTCGAAGAAAAAGGATGTAAATTCCGTAATGGCTGCACAAAGGAACAATTCTCCTATAAAGTACCAAACCTATCCCTTAGCTCCACTTATATATCAAGCTACCCTAAACTACCAAGCACCATCACCCGCTTACTAAATTCCACCACCTTACCAATCATCTCCACCACCCACATATCAATCTACCTCACCCAGATATTCACACCTGCACCTGTATACCAAGCATACCTTCCCACTACCCATCACCACCTACCAGCCAAAACTTTCCTCGACCTAGACCAAACTTCGACCGTAAACCCTCTAGACAATATACCGTCATAGCCAAGCCAATTGACCAATTATATTAAAAACTCAAAGCAGTCGGTTACATTACCTATATCCCAATTGTAACTCTAGAAAATCCTTCCTAATGGATCAACCCAAAAAAAAACTTGCGCATACCATTCCGGGATGAAGGGTCATACCATCGACGAGTGTTACTCGTTTAAAAAAAAGATTCAGAATCTAATTGACAACAAGATCATTATACCAAAGGATCCCGCTCCTAGTGTCCGCGACAACCGTCTAGCTAACCAAAAGGGTGGAGGCATCCACGTGATCTAGATCGAAGATGATTGGGACCCCAAGGGGTCAATCGGTTTGATAGTTGAAGGAGACGAACCTAAGAAGCCAACATTTACTCTTAATCCCATTATTGTTCAGGTTCCACCCTTTGAGGATGATGTGGTAAATGTGTCTATGCCGCTCGAGTTTGAAGCACCTCCTGAAAAGGCGCCAAAACCAATTGAGGTTGAGTTCGAGGTTCCAAAGGTGCCTACAACGTTTGAATTCACTGTGTTACCTCTTTCAGTGTACAATTTCTAGTCTCCATGACAGACATGACCCCGTTCAAAACAAATTCTATACCTTGGGATTACACCGCTGAGGCTAGAAGGAAGGGAAAAACATATACCGGGGAAGCAATTGCCGCACAGGGCATGACTAGGACAGGCAGGATATGCACCCCGGAGCATTTGGCTGAGTCCACCAATCCGGTCGGGCCGTTGAAAATGGACCCGATGATCGTTGGAGAAAGGTACGGGCCAAAGAGTACTCAGTCATCGAGCAACTGAACAAAACTCCAGCACAGATTTCTCTTCTGGCTCTTCTGAGTGAAGCTTACGTTCCCAGCAATATAACAGGAGGCAAAATGGCCAATATGGTGAGGCAGGTACTGTAAAGCCACAAGATCACCTTCCACGAGGAAGAATTACCACCAGAAGGGCTTGGTCACAACAAAGCGTTGCACATCACTACGCAATGCGAGGATCACTTTATCACCGGGATTCTAGTCGACAGGGGATCCAGCCTCAATATTTGTCCATTGATAACTCTCAGGACATTGGGTAACGGATTGCACGAGATCAAAGACGGAGCTATCATTGTCAAAGCTTTTGATGGATCTCAAAGACCCACCATTAGAGAAATTAGCCTATGCCTACAGTAGGGAACCACCTGGTTTGATGTTGAGTTCCAATTCATTGACGTGCCGGCATCCTACAATTTGTTGCTCGGACGACCCTAGATCCATGCTAATGGGGCTGTGGCATCAACTTTGCATCAAGCTTTAAAATTTGAATGGGATCATCAGGAAGTAATCATTCATGGCGACGGTAGCAACCCTACATACAGTCGCCAGGCCATCTTGATGATCGGAGGAAGAATGAAATTAGGTGGAGAAACACACCATCACATCGAGCGAGTCAACGCCATAGACAAATACAAGTGGTGGGATAACAAAATTGAGTGCATTCTGAATTGGAGCGGATACGAGCCCGGAAAAGGAATTGGCAAGAATCTCGAGGGCATCACCAAGCCTATCAAATTGAAGAAGCATGGTACCACTTTTGTCCTGGGGTATGAGTACACCTGGGAGGCGTTCAACCATTGGTCACCACTGTGGCGTAGTCCATACTACCCACTAGAGCACCCTCTACCTCAGTTAAAGAAGACCTTTCAGCCAGATGACATCATATATGGATCAGAGGAAGATGAGACACTGGCAGTAATCAAGAACCTGTTTCTAGAGAATGATATGGATTGTTGTGTTATGTTTGAGGAGGAAGAGGAGGAAGGTCCTTCCATTCAAGCTGCGAACCAAGGGTAACACCCAGTGCCTGGAGAGCCTCAGGGTAGCAAGGCTAAACGACGCATATGCATCACATTTTACTTTTAGTTGATTTTACTTTTCCGCATTATCTTTACTTTTGAAAAGAGCTCCGATGTTTCAGACAATCATGAATTTAATCAAAAGCATTTTCCAAGTTAATCTTTATATCTCGCTCTTATTTTCTCTACCATTTACTTTATTTTACACAACCTTACTATTACATATCTTGATGATGAACCAACAACTGTAACTTGCAACAAGACAATGCGACAAACAGACATAGATTTAGAAGAGGACGAAATACTATAAGAAGTTGTCAGAGAGGTCGAGAATTCTGAGAACGGGCCTAAGTATAACTTGGACGAAACTGAGGTTGTTAATCTAGGAGACTCAGAAAATGCCAACTAAACACGTATCAGCGTACACTTGTCGCCATCAGAAAAGAAAGAGTACACAAAGTTTTTTAAAGAATATGAGGATATATTTGCCTATTCGTATGATGATATGACAAGTCTCAGCACATCCATTATGGCTCACAAGCTGCCGACAGACCCAACATGCCCACCAGTAAAACAGAAACTCAGAAAGTTCAAGCCAGACATGAGTTTGAAAATCAAAGAAGAGGTTACCAAGCAAGTCAAAGATAGGGTCCTCAAAGTGGTAGAATATCCAACATGGTTATCCAACATCGTGCCGGTACCAAAGAAGGATGGAAAGGTTAGAGTCTGTGTCGACTACTGGGATCTCAATCAGGCCAGTCCTAAGGACGATTTCCCTTTACCAAATATACACATATTGATTGATAACTGCGCCAAACATGAGCTGCATTCATTCATCAATTGTTTTGTTGGATACCACCAGATATTGATGGATGAAGAAGATGCATAGAAAACGGCATTCATCACGCCGTGGAGAATGTAATATTACAGAATAATGCCGTTTGGATTGAAGAATGTTGGTGCTACCTACATGAGATCCATGACCACCATCTTTCATGATATGATACATAAAGAAATTGAGGTGTATGTAGACGATGTCTTCATTAGATCCAAGAAAGTTGTAGATCATATGGAAGATTTGAGAAAATTCTTTAACAGACGAAGGAGATACAACTTAAAACTAAACCCCGCCAAGTGCACATTCGGGGTCCTAGCTGGAAAGTTGTTGGGTTTCATTGTGAGTCACCAGGGAATAGAATTGGATCCATCAAAAGTCAAAGCCATTCACGTTTTCCACCGCCAAGTAACAAGAAATATGTAATGAGTTTTCTGGGGAGACTCAGCTATATCGGCCGATTCATAGATCAATCAACTGTCATTTGTGAACCAGTCTTCAAGATGCTAAAAAAGGATACCGCCACTAAATGGACTGAGGATTGTCAAAAGGCTTTTGACAGAATCAAGGAATACTTGTCGATTCCGCCAGTCTTGGTTCCACCCGAGCCAGGGAGACCTCTATTACTTTATCTTGTAGTATTGGATGGGGTATTTGATTGCGTTTTGGGACAACATGATGAAATGGGGGGAGAAAGGATAAATCCATCTACTACCTCGGCAAGAAGTTTACCCCGTACGAGGCTCGGTATTCCTTATTAGAACACACTTGTTGTGCTCTAACCTGGGTAGCTCATAAACTAAGGCATTACTTCTGCGCTTACACCACTTATCTCATATCCAGGACGGATTCATTGAAATATATCTATTAGAATCCCATGCCCACCGACAAGCTCGCCAAGTGGCAGATACTATTAAGTGAGTTTGGACATTGTTTATGTTACCCAAAAGGCAGTAAAAGGACAAGCTCTGGAAGATCACCTCGCCGAGAACCCTCTAGGAGGAGAATACGAACCACTAAAGACATATTTTCCTGATGAAGAGGTAGCTTTCATATGAGAAGACATTGCAAATCTTATGATGGTTGGAGGATGTTTTTCGACGGACCCGCATATTTCAAAGGAGTTGGTATAGGAGCGGTCTTGGTATCAGAAACCGGTCTGCATTACCCAGTATCCGCCAAACTTAGATTCACATGCACCGACAACATGACCGAGTATGAAGCCTGCATCTTGGGGCTCAAATTGGCAATTGACATGAACATTCTGGAACTATTAGTGATCGTAGACTCGAACCTACTCAAACATCAGGTTCGAGAAGAATGGGTGACCAAGAATTCCAAGATACTCCCTTACCTACACCATATGCAAGAGTTGAGGAAAAGATTCAGAAATACGGAATTCCAGCACGTTCCCAGAACACAGAATGAGTTCGCCGTTGCCTTAGCCATTTTATTGTCCATGATCTAGCATCCAGATACAAACTTTATTGATCCTATCCAGTTCAAGATTCACGACCAACCAGCTTATTGTGCTCACATTGAGGAAGAAGCCAATGGGAAACCTTGGTTCCATGATATCAGAGAACACTTGAAAACAAGAGAGTACCAAAGCTTGCCAATGCTACTTAGAAATGCACACTTCGAAGATTGTCCAACAACTTCTTTCACAGCGGAGGAATCCTGTATAGGAGGACTCCCGATCTGGGATTATAAAGATGTGTCGAGGCAATAGAAGAAACCAAACTATTGGAGGAAGTGCACGCAGGAACCTGCGGACCACATATGAATGGTTTTGTTTTGGCAAAGAAGATACTCCGAGCAGGGTATTTTTGGATGACTATGGAAACCGACTGCATCCAGTATGTCAAGAAATTCCACCTTTGTCAGATAAATGCGGATATGATAAAAGTACATCCAAACGAGCGTACTGTAATAAGCTCACCATGGTCGTTCGCTGCTTGGGGGATGGTTGTTATTGGACCAATCGAACCAGCCGCGTCAAACGGACACAGGTTCATTTTAGTGGCAATTGATTAATTTACCAAATGGGTTGAAGCAGCATCATACAAAGCAGTCACCAAGAAAGTAGCAACAAGTTTTGTCTGTGATCGTATGGTTTGCTGGTTCGGGATTTCGGAATCAATCATCACCGACAACGGTTCCAATCTCAACAGCGACCTGATGAAAGCAATATGTGAAACCTTCAATATTAAACACAAGAACTATATGGCTTACAGACCTTATATAAATGGAGTTGTAGAAGCAGCCAATAAGAACATCAAGAAGATACTAAGGAAGATGATCGAAAAGCACAAGCAGTGGCATGAGAAGTTGTTGATCGCCTTACTGGGTTATCGTACCACGGTCCACATGTCAATTGGGGCCACTCCCTACATGTTGGTTTATTGTACACAGGCAGTCATCCCCCCCGAGGTACAAATTCCGTCCCTGAGGGTCATACAAGAAGTAGAGTTAGATGATGCAGAATGGGTCAAGAATTGCTATGAGCAATTAGCCCTCATAGACGGAAAGAGAATGAATGTTGTATGTCACGGTCAATTATATCAGAACAGACCCCAGAGCCATCAACAAGAGAGTCAAGCCAAGGAAGTTCACGCCAGGATAGCTGGTATTGAAAAAAATATTTTTGCACCAAGATGAAGCAAAAGGGAAGTTCTCTCCTAATTGGCAGGGTCCGTTCATGGTTCATCGGAATCTAACTGGAGGAGCCCTCACTCTTGCAGAAATGAATAGATAAGTCTGGCCGAAGCCAATAAACTCAGACGCAGTGAAAAGATACTACATTTGATCATATGTTTTTTCTCTCATGATGTAATTTGAACTACGCCTGACCTGATTCCCGTTTAAGAGGGGATACGTAGGCAGCCCTATGGGTTCGGTCACATTTTAATAAAAATTCCATCTTCCCCCGCAATTGGAACTGGGCAAAATTTTGAGGAGGACCCTCAAAATTCCGAAGTAGGTTTTCAGCCTTTTCATCTACACCAACCCAATAAACTGGGGTAGAATTTTGAGAAGGGCCCTCAAAATTATGGAATCATCCCGCGTTCAGTTATCCAGCACAGCCGTCAGCACCGCCACCCCAGTAACATGGGGCAGAATTTTGAGGAAGACCCTCAAAATTTCGGAGCAAGCAAGGTCGTCGTGTCTTGAACCACGTTGCAGTTATTGGTTCATCCAAATTAAAATAATATATATATATATATATATATATATATATATATATATATATATATATATATATATATATATATATATATATATATATATATATATATATATATATGTATGTATGTATGTATTTGCATTTGCAAGTCATGCACAACGCTACCCCTGTGATGCGCGACGCCAAGAGACGGAGGATACGAACTAACCTCACCTCTGCAAAACTCACAACTTTTCTTTGGATACAGGAATTCAGTCCATGAATCAAAGTATATTTGCTCTTCAGAATCCAAATCCTCTGAAGGATCACTATCCACACCCAACACTCCCCAGCAGTCCCAACATCGCAAACCGTCTACTAGCTAAGAAAACTTACTACTATTTGTTCTTTTACATTCCTGCATTGCATAAGGCTATTTTCTTCCATTCTAGACTAAGTTCTATCTCCGTCTGCATTTTGCATAATGCTACTCTCTACCTTCCGAGGTTAAGCGCTACCTCCATATTGCATAAGGCTATTTATCTGCCTTTCGAGACTAAGCTCTATCTCCATCTACATCGCATAAGGCTACTCTCTGCCTTTTGAGGTTAAGCTCTAACTCCATATTGGATAAGGCTATTATCTGCCTTTCGAGACTAAGCTCTGTCTCCATCTGCATCGCGTAAGGCTACTCTCTGCCTTACGAGGTTAAGCCCTACCTCCATATTGCATAAGGCTATTATCTGCCTTTCAAGGCTAAGCTCTGTCTCCATCTGCATTTTTGCATAAGGCTACTCTCTGCCTTCTGAGGTTAAGTTCTACCTCCATATTGTGCAAGGCTATTATCTGCCTTTCGAGACTAAGCCATGTCTCCATCTGCATTTTGCATAAGGCTACTCTCCACCTTCCGAGTTTAAGATCTACCTCCATTTTGCATAACGCTACTCTCTGCCTTCCGAGGTTAAGCTCTACCTCCATATTGCATAAGGCTATTTATCTGCTTTTTGAGACTAAGTTCTGCCTCCATTTGCATCGCATGAAATATCGCCGCTTTATTTTCCGACTGGATGAAACATCTCCACCTGCATTTTAAATTCTCATTCGGCTAAAAAATCACCACCTATTTTTTAAATTCTCGCTCTGGCTGAAAGATCGCCATCCTTTGCATTCATTTGGCTGAAAGATTGCCACCTCCTCATGGGCTGAAAGATCGCACACTCGTTCAAAGGCGTCATAGTTCGGAGGCACCATCGGCATAGCCAAGAACATCATTTCATGGCCCAGGACATCATATTCTAAGGACGTCATCCTAATCGTCCGAAGACAAATATTCATGGTCTAATGGGAACTTGCATCACGTTTAAATTACGCAATATATATGCACATAACCCATTTGTAGGTACTCCGGGTGGCTCATGTCCGTCTTAGTAGGAGCGATCCCGCTCCAGTTCTCCGCAGCCTGTCCGATTCTAAGCACCCTCTCAGGCCTAACCATCGCGTACGTCTTTCCGAATTTCCATCGGCATATTCTGTCAATGGTTCCTGAACTACATATGGTCTCATTCTTGTAAGAGATATGTAGGAAGCTCAAAAGCTAGAGCACGGTCAAAATCCGTTCACATTTGCCTTTTCCGGTCAATATTGGCCATCTTATCTTTACCCGACAACTCTTTTATCCCACTCGGATAAGGAGGGGCAACTATTTATGCCCAATTTTTTCCCTATGTATTTTTATATTCAAAATAGTATGTATATGCATATTTAAACGTCCCCAAAGGTTCTGGTATTTTTCCAAAATATTTTAAGATTATTAAAACCAATTTGTGGCCTATTTTGCACTATAAAATCCAATAATTATTCCCAAAACTTGTCATTTTGGTGAATAATTTATTTTATTCTCACATTTACACAAAATATAATTTACACAATTTTTTACACAATTTTACAAGTGCATTTGGCATTTTTAAACTAAAATTGCATGAAATTGCAATTTTAGCCTATTTCTCGATTTAATAGAATTTTTAATCACAAAATCATTCCCAATATTTTTAAATTAATACTTACATGTTTTTTATTAAATTAGTATTTTTAATTTGATTTTAAACAGCTTTTACTATTTTTTATAAATTCAAAATAGGAAAATTGGTTATTAAAATTATAGCCTCTTTTGCTTTCAATTATAACCCAATTTCAATCCCAATCTACCCCTAATTAAATAACCCAATTTCAAATTTTACCTGACCCAGACCCAATCAAATGAACCCGACCAACGCACCCCTGAATCTCGACCGTTTTGATCATTTAGATCAACAATCCATGTTAGCCCCTTCCTTTTTTAACCCACAACCAATCCTAACCCCCTCATTTCTCATTTCATCAACCACCTCTAAACCCTTCATCTCTCAAACTCTCTCAAGTCTTCTCCGAAACCCTAGCCCTTTTTCCACCGGTTTCCGCCTTATCTCGTCGGAAACCATGGCCTCCCAAGCCCTGGGTGGCCTGTACTCACCCCCATGTGCCCTTATACTCATGTTACGTGAAGTTCCAAGGTCCAACCTTGAAGACCCTGGCTCAGAATCCCTCTGATTCAGGTTCTATGGCCATTTCCGGTTCATCTACGGTGTATCCTAGCCTTGCGAAATCATCTCCGACTCGGACCAGCCCTTTCAGGCCTTTCTCATTTTTCTAGGGTTTCTCTGAAACCCTAAGCCATTTTCGAGATATTCTTGTTCTTCTCTAGATATACCTTAAATATGTGCTATTTCTAAGATTTTGTTCTTACATATTTTCCAATTTTTTTTTTCAAAACGGTTCGTCTTCTAGAACCTAGGTTTTCCTTGATTTTTATATGTTCTACTGCGATTTCTTACATTATTTTGCCTTACAGTAACTCCTAAATGTTTTCACCATGATTCTGTGTATTTTCTTTACTGTATTTTCTTCATATGGTTTCTAGTGATTTCTTTTACTCTGCTTTCTTATATGAAATGTCTGTGTTCTTTGGGTTTTTCTGAGTTTATTTTGCCTGATTTTCTATGCTTCGTCTTTGCATGTAAGCTGTGGGGAAAAACCCTAAATTTTGGGATTTTTACCATTCGTGTACGATTGTTTTGATTCTTGTGTTGTTTCCTATCTGATTTCAAAAACCTCTGATTTATCGCATACTTATTTTCTTCTATTTCCGATTGCATGACCACTCTTTGTGTTTAAATTTAGCCTCTGCATGTTTAAGCTTATGCATCCTTTATAGTCAGACCTTTCTCTCTCAAAATAACCTTAATTTTCGGAGATTGATTTCAGACCACCATTATGTGAGACTATTTGAATTTTTCCTTGTCTAATTTGAACCAATTTTCGGACATAATTCAGCATTGAGTTCGAACCCTTAATTCCTTAATTTACTACTTGTTAATTGATTTTATTCTTACCTTATTTATCTAAACCGTGTACTTTTAAAACTTCCCTTATGTATTTACACTTTTACTACATAATGTGTTCTTTATTTTCTTTTCTTAAATAAAAAAATATACCCTCTCCTATTCAGATTCGAACTCCTTAATTAAAGGAGTTCTCTTCTTATGATTGATTATGATTGATACTGGACTATTTCTTGCCTTGTTCACCTGGCTGTTTTGATCTATTAATACCTCACTCTTTTTTTTAAAAAACAGACGAACAATTGAGTTCAAAAATACAGACACACACTCAAAGCTCTGTTCTTTACTATTATTTGTGCTATTGTTCTGACTAGCCGGATGAAAGCCAAGGCGAGACTTTGGAATCTCTCTTGATTTTCTCAAGTGTTTGCTGAAGATTTCCTTGCTGTTTTCTTACTTTGTTAGTTCTGCTGTTTGAAAGTTGCAATTGGTATGTCCCTTAAAGTTAAACACTCTCCACAACTATGTGTTTAATTCTCCTTTTTGCATGTCCCTCACTATATTTTCAGCTTTCTCGCACTATGTAATTGTGTTTTAGTCTGCTATGTTCATTCTTCATGATTTTGCATCTTTAAGTTCGGTTACTTGAGGTTTTTCCATGTGAACCCTTTCCCCTGACCCATTTATCTGTGAGTATTGTTCTAGGTTAGGGTAGCATCCCATTGCTATCCATGACCTGGGACCAGGTCCTTTTGAACACTTACTCAAATTAGTCCCATTCCATTCTCCCCTCTATGTGTTGAGCCTTAACTAGGGTTTGGAGGTGTCCTAATCACCACCCAGGCCCTTGTCTAATTTCTAAAGTCTGCTCTTTATCTGTTTATACCAAGTGGAGGGTCAGGGGTGTGTCAGTCTTACCCATGGCTAGGTATGACCACCCTTTGCTTTGGTTTCCCCTAGTCCCCTCACTTTACACTTATTCTTAGTTCTTTAAGTTCTGCCCCCCCCCCCCCCCCATGGTAAGCCATACTTAGGGGACCCTAGAGTTCTCTCTGAACTTGGAAGCCTAAAGGCTGGTAATTCCTCACATTACACTACTCTGTTACAACATTCAATCTTTAGAGTGTAAGCATTGCCTAGGTTCCTGAAAGCCCTTGGAACTTTAAAACACTCTAAGGTAAGGCCTTGGAATATGGAATCCGGATTTGGTGAAACATGTGTGTTGGATGTTGAAGGTTGTATTGAGCCTCCTCGAGTCTGGCTTTAATTTTGATGTACTTACTTCAGTCTTTTTCTTACCGATTTTGTAATAACTATGTAATAAAACTCGGGGGAAATATTAGTAAAGAGTGTGGGATGGGTTTATATTGCTTGCATAAGTCAATGGGTAGAAATCATGTCTATAGGACCTTTTATGCTTTAATCATCTAGATATTATGCCTATAGGATTCTAATATTGAAAATCATTTAGAGATCATGTCTATAGGATCTTTCATGCTTCAATCATCTAGTAACCATGCCTATAGGACTTTAATATTACAAATGATCTTGACGCCATGCCTATAGGACTTTAATATTGCAAATCACTTAGAAACTATGCCTATAGGATTCTAATATTGAAAATTATTTAGACATCATGTCTGTAAGACTTTGCATTGTAAGCACAATAGATACCATGCCTATAGGAAACGCATAAAACGTTAGGCAAACCATAGGGTAACTGAACGTTCGTCCATTTTCCAACTCTCTCACGGGCTTTAAAAATTCAATATAGACATCATGTCTATAGGATTCCGTCTAAACTTGTCTAATTTGTTTTAAACAATAACAGTCCGTTAATTGTCCCTTTAATGTCCTAATACAAGTTTTTCAATAAAACTCTTGTAAATTAGTATGCTTTTGAAAATATTTAAAATCTACATCTTTTCCTAAACAATTCTTTTAAACATTCTTCCTAAATGTTTTACTCAGTCCCTAAGATTGTCTTTTAAATAGTCTTGTAATTCATTCTTTTCTTAAGACATTCCGGCCTCTAAAAATCTTTCATAATTATGCTGCATTTTTTTCTTTTCTACTCAAACAGTCCGCTGTTTTCAAATCCATTTACATATTTACTGCAGTCTTTACTTGCTTTTAAATTCTTCTGCATTAAGACCTCAATAACTAACAAATCAGACCCGAGTGGCTCGATGTAGAATTTTATTGAACTTTATGAGTTAAACTGACTCGTCCGCCTCGTAATTTCTTAAATTTAATGACCAAACCAGTCCGTGGAAGTCATGCTAAACTAATTGCTATTATGATCTACGGGGTTTTGTGAGAGCCTTTGAATGCTTGATTTGTACCCCCCTTATTTGTTATTCGTTTTGATTGACGCCTTAGTATTTTATCCTTTTAAAGTTCATATTTGCCGCCATCCCTTCCCTTCCCCCTTTATTAATAGAAGTTCTAATACCCCGGGACTGATAGGTCGAGACGGGTATTAGCATGCAATAAGTAAACGAGACTAATCGCATTTAAATACCTTAACGGGGTGGGAAGGGTAGAATATGGAGATGATGACAGTGCGCTAATATCTTGTGTGAGAATGATTGGTGGGTATTGCACCAAATGATCCATATTATAATTAAACATATGACCCCTTCTTTTCTTGCTTTTACTTTATTTAAACTGGTGTTTTCTTCAAACTAAGCTTTCTTTTCACTTGTGCCTTTCTTCTTTCTAAATTGTTAACTTTCTTATGTGAAAACTTTGCTTGTCTATTCCTACTCTTCTTAAAGTCACAACTAAGAAAGGTCAGGAACCACACTAGTGGATCTTGAGGGGTTCCTAACACCTTCCCCTCGAGATAATCTCAAGCCCTTGCCCAAACTGTGGTTTTCTTTCAAAATTCTCTTCTTTTCTCTAAAGTGCCCTAATGCACTATAATCATTAGGTCTCTCCAAACTCCATAGCCCAAATTCTCCGAAAGGGGGATAAAAGAGTCATTCCACTCATAATGTCGTAAACCTGATTTCTTCTTGGAAAAGGGGGGCGTCGACATTCTTATAACAACAGCTACCAGTCGAGTATTCAGATGGCTCCATATAAGGCTTTATATAGGAGACGGTGTAGATCTCTAGTTGGTTGGTTTGAGCCCTGTAAGGCTAGGCTATTAGGGACTGATTTGGTACAAGATGCATTGGAAAAGGTAAAGATAATTCAGAAGAGGTTTCGTACAGCACAGTCGAGACAAAAGAGTTATGCTAATAGGAAGGTTTGAGATGTGTCTTACATGATTGGCAAGAAGGTTCTGTTGAAGGTTTCACCCATGAAGGGTGTCATGAGATTTAGGAAGAAAGGGAAGTTGATTCCACAGTTCATTCGGCCCTTTGAGGTACTCCAGAAGATTGGGTAGGTGGCTTATGAGCTTGCCTTGCCACCCATCTTGTCGAGTATGCATCCGGTATTTCATGTTTCTATGCTCCGGAAGTATATTGGGGATCCGTCTCATGTTCTAGATTTTAGCACAGTTCAGCTGGAGGATGATTTAACTTATGTTGTGGAGCCAGTACCTATTTTGGGTCGTTAGGTTTGGAAGTTGAAGTCAAAGGATATAGCTTTAGTGAAGGTGCAGTGAAGAAGTTGGCTCGCGTAGGAGACTACCTGGGAGACCAAGAAAGAGATTTGTTTAAGCTGGGCAGAATGCTTTAAGACGTTTTGTTCGTGATTTTGAGCTTATTTTCCTCCATAGTTGGTCATTTTAAGAGATTTTTGAAGAATATTAAAGAGGTATTCAAGGAGAAACGTTTGAGGTAAGAATTTCGGAATTAAAACTCAATTTTATTGTGATATCTACCTAGAAAGTTATGGAAACTTAAGCAAGAAGAACTAGGGCTTGGGATTTTGGACTTTTGATTGGGGATTTGAAGGACCATTTGGGGTCAGATTTGAGAACTTTTGATATGTATGACTCATGGCGAGATAAGGAACCTGTTGATATAAAAATTTCTGAGTTTCGAGAAATGGGTCTGAGGCTCGGGTTTTGCTAATTTCAGGAGTTTTGGTATTTTTGATTGTTTTCGCTTGGGCTTTGTTCCCTTAGCATATTGTGACGTATTAGTTCTGATTTTGACTAGATTCTATGCGAGTGGAGGCCAATTCGAGAGGCAAAGGCGTCGGGGAGTTGTATTTTCGCTTGTTTGAGGTAAGTAACCATTGTAAATTTGGAACTGGGGGTACAAAACCCGGTATTACTTGGTTTGATAAATGTGGCGACGAGCGTGTGGGCGTGCACCGGTAGGGATCGTGACTTGGTCCATCTCATAGCAACTATTAAACCGCGTATTTGAGTTGGAAATCTTATATTATTTCGTATTTCAATCTTTTATACTGTATTATTTGGTTATATGCCATGTTTGGTGCCTTTTCTTTTCAGTATAACTGTTAATTTCATTTATCTCAAAGAATATGTACATCATAGGGCTCTATAGTAGTAGTTTGGACTGGCTACTACACTTTTACAAGTACTTCCTATACTAGCTTAGCTATCTATACACAAGTATCATAACAGTAAGTATCTAATTGCAATAGCTAAGGAAAGTAATTAAGCTGTCTCAGACCAGTCTGCCAATATTTTCAATTCCTGCCTCGAAGGTGTATGAGTAAGGCAATCTCTCTGCAAGTCAGTTCCTCCACAAAAGCAGCCCCTTCAAATCGAATGTGGTTCCTTTCTCTCCAGATGAGGGCAGTAGAGTGACAAATGCAGAAGCTGTGATAGCATTTTGCCACAGTCTACTTTTGGCTTTGCTGCATATCCAATGAAGTTCTGTTTCCCAGCAGCCAAGTATTCTGGAATGCCCCAGCCAAACACATATTCTGGACCACAATCTGTTTGTGATAGGACACTCAAAGAATAGGTGATTGAAGTCTTCAATATTTTGTTTGCAAAACACACAAGTTGTTGGAACTTGTATGCCCATGTTCTGCAATCTTTCAACTGTAGGAAGTCTATGTTGAGCAGCTAATCAAACAGTGAACTTATGCCGAGGTAGGACATTAGTGATCAGCATCAAGTTCTTCCATTCAACCTTATTGAAACTGGGGAGCATAGTGAGGTAAAGTTTCTGAATATGAAACTTGTCCAGCCTACATATACTTTGCAATCTGCCAATTTGATCACCTTGAAGTTTATGGCTCTCCAGTATCATAGTTCTGCTTTCCAGTACCTTTCTGACAACCCAAGAGGCTGCTTTTGGAATGTTAATTGTGGCAATGTTACCTTGCTTATGTAATAAGAATGAACCCATCTAACCCATAGACAGTCTTTTTTCCTAGACAAGTCCCATAGCAACGTAGTTATGGCTGCTTTGTTCCACACAGTCAAGTCTAGGATGTTAAGACCTCCAGCTGATATAGGTCTGCACATTTTATCCCAGGCCACCAGTGTCCTTCTGGATAGATTTGCTGTGCCAGTCCAAAGGAAAGTTCTGCATATTGCTTCAATAGCTTTCAGTACTATCTTGGGCATAATGAATACTTGTGCCCAATAAGTCTGAATGCCAAACACCACAGCTTTAATCAATTGGCTTCTACCTACATATGATAGAAGCTTAGCTGACCAACAAGTAACTTTATCTGTGATCTTTTCAATTAGGGGCATATAATGATGATTAGCCAGTTTCTTAGAATCAAGTGGAATCCCCAAGTATCTGAATGGAAGTTGACCTTCAGTGAATGCCAAGGTTTCAATTATTTCTTCTCTGATGCTTTGCTGCACACCAGCCAGATAGACTGCACTCTTGCTGATAATTTCCTGAAGACCAGATGCTTCTGAAAATTGAAGAAAAGCTTTATGCAGGATCTGGATAGATATAATATCAGCTCGACAGATATGGTGCAGAAACCCTTAGGGGCATTTTGACTATTTTCCTCACTTTACTTGTTCCTCAGTCATGTTGTTACCTGTTAAATGTTTAAAACTAGTTTTATCACTCTACTCCTATTGTGAGGACTGTTTGGGCTGAATTCCCTGATTCCTGTTGTGATACCCGAGAGGCTATGAGGCTAATGACTGAGAGAGCTAAATATATGTTCTCACAACTGTTGCTTTCAGTCTTTCTTCTTCTCACATCTTCTACATATGCTTCAAGGGGCCGTGTATTTTCTGCTTCTCCTCTTGTGTCACCTACTTGCAATGTAAGAAAATTGAAGATTAAAGTCCACCATTGAATACCATTCAAAACTTTGCTTTCGAAAATGATCTTTTTAAATTTGTTAGTTGTTTGGATTGGGTGTTGTTCCAATTGATTGAAAATATCAAAAGTAGTTCAAAATTTAAATTTAAAGTGATTTGGAGTATATTTGAGCAAGATTTGAGTTAAATTTCAGAAAAGACGCAAGGAAGAAGACGAAGTCAATTTTTTTGTATAATTATGTATAATCTTGTATATGGGTATAGAAACACATCTTATACACTATTATATATTTCCATACACCTTTATATAGGCATCTGTAGACAAACTTCTTTCACGATTTTCAGTTACAATTCTTGTTCAAAACCAGTCCAAATCTCCATTAATGACTTCAAATTTTATGTACAACCTCCTTATACTATTTCTAACAAGTCTAAATAACATCCACTCTAGATTTAAACCCACATATTTAAGCTTTTAAAAATCTAATTTGCACCACCCAAATGAATTTGGTTTATTGAACTAATATTTGAGTCACAGTTAAATTTCAGGAAAATTTGCACCACCCAAATTCATTTTAAATTTAAAATGAATTTGGTTTATTGAACGAAAATTAATTTAAAAGCTTGAGGAATCTTTTTAAAAAATTAACTAATAATTTTGAAAACATGTCAAATCTTAGCCTATTATTTTTGGGCAAGTTGGTCGTAAATTAAAATATGGCTATAAAATTGAAAAGTAGAGAGTCCAATTGTTCTAATGTGAAATTTGTCCTTGTATATATCATGGCAAGTGCACGGTTAGCCACTATTTAAAGATGTCTTTACTTTTTATCCACGGTTTAAGATGTATTTACTTTTTAGCCTGTGCTTGATAATCTTTTACCCACCCGGACAAAAATACTCATGTGTTAGACATGTGTGCTATGTAAATATTAAGGGCAAAGTGTACTTAACTTCATGAATGTTGTATAAATATTAAGGATATGGTGTCCTTAACTTCGTGAATGTAGTATAAAATATTAAAGACATGGTGTCCTTAACTTCATGAATGGTGTGTAAATATTAAGAACTACTTGTCCTTTGTTTTTGAACTTGTAACTCTAAGTTTAGAACTACCCGTCCTTAACTTTAGAACTTGTAACTCTAAGTTCAGGACTACATGTCCTTAACTTTTGAACTTGGAACTCAGAAATTCAGGACCATCTATCCTTAAGTTATGTGCTTGTAACTTTAAGTTAAGGACTACTTGTCCTTAGTTTTTAAACTTGTAACTCTAAATTTAGGACTACCCGTCTTTAACTTTAGAACTTATAACTCTAATTTCAGGACTACATGTCCTTAACTTTTGAACTTGGAACTCGAAATTCAGGACCACATCTCCTTAATTTATGGGCTTGTAACTCTAAGTTAAGGACTACTTGTCCTTAGTTATTGAACTTGTAACTCTAAATTTAGGACCAAGAGTCCTTAACTTATGAGCTTGTTAATGTAAGTTCAAGACTAGCTGTCCTTAATTTATGAGCTTGTAAAAGTTAAGGACTACTTGTCCTTAGTTTTTGACCTTGTAACTGTAAGTTTAGAACTACATGTTCTTAACTTTTGAACTTGGAACTCGAAGTTCAAAATTACCTATCCTTTATTTATGTGCTTGTAATTCTAAGTTAAGGACTAAATATAAAATAATTACAAAAAAATTTTATTAAGTAGATACGTTAGTTACTAAGAAATTTCATTTAATTTTTCTTCAATGTGGTGAACTTTGGTCAGACTTCAGAGACTCTTCAAATGCATTTAGAGCTACTTTATAATGATCTAGGCAATTCACCCCTTCCTCCACAACTTGTAATTCACTTCTATACAACTGGCTAAACCATTGAACGTGTTCAGTAGACCGAGTATAACTGGATTCAAGATCTGACGCACATAATCGCTTGTAATACTTTTTATTAAATGTATTTTGAAGGGATCTCTTCCACACCATTGAAATTCAGTACACACAACGAGTGACTGCACAGATATTCATAGAAGTTGAAGCAACTGCAAATACAACGAACTTCGGCTGCTGCTTTGTTGTACAGGCGTATTTCTGTTTGGGAAAGAAAGGGCAAATACAACGACTGTGCTTTCATATTAATTTTAATAGACTAGAGGTTTTTTTGTAAATATCACTTTAAAAAGTGACTACCTCACACAAATTTTACGTATATATCCTTTTTTAGTGGAGGGTAAAAGAAAAAGGTTTTTTTTTTTCGGCACAATAGATTATTTGTTTAAAATTATTTATTTAACTAACGTCACTTTTGATTCATTTTTAAAATAGGATATTTATTTACATTTCTAGCATATTAAGAAGTTTAACCTCTAATGGCTAAAAAAAAAATTAATAATTCACTTGACCAAAAATTAAGGAATCAATTTAATCCTTATAAAATATATTATACATTCTCTTTCATTATTATACTAACCAAGAACAACAACAACTCAGTATAATCCCACTTAGTGGAGTTTGGGGAGGGTAGGGTGTACACAGACCTTACGAGGTTGTTTCCAAATAGACCCTCGGCATCCTTCCCTCAAGGAACTTCCACATTGCTCTTGGGGAGAGACTCGAACTCACAACCTCTCAGTTGGAAGTGGGGTTGCTTACCATCAGAACAATCCCTCTTGTCTCATCATTATACTAACCATTCTCCAAAATTCACCCATATATATTGCCTTCGATATTTCATCAAATTCACTGCAAATCCCTCCCCATACTTCTTCTAGACACCACCATCCTTCTTCCATGAACCTAGATTGTTTCATTGAGATCATTGCAATTAAGAGAATGAAGAAATAAGGAAAACCATGGGAACTGGACGATCCTATTTGGTCAAATACCTAGCGACAAACTCCTATGTTCCTTTCATTACGGTATTTCTGAACAAGTTCCTGGATAACAAGCCTAAAGGTTTTCTTCTTGATGAGATCGATATTGATGATAGTGACAATCTTGATGCTAGTGACGATATCGATCGTGACCTTGATACGGAGCTGGAACTGCTAACTAGGATGAATGGGCTAACTATGGATATGATGCCGGAAATAGACCGATTTTATATCACCCTTCAATTCGAATTAGCAAAAGCAATGTCTCCTTGCATAATATGGATTCCAAACATTCATGATCTGGATGTGAATGAGTCGAATGACTTAGCCCTCGGTCTATTAGTGAACCATCTCTCCAGGGCTTTTGGTCTGAATACAGATAAAACGAATAGCTTTGTAGATGATCCTTCTAGAAGAAGGGGATTCTAACAACCTTTCTAGTTATTTCGTTCTCTATTTCTATTTAATAGGACCCTGAGGAAAAGGATTTTGTTTCCACCGAGCTAAAACAATATGTTGATGTCTCTAGTAAACCAAAGTCATCGTTTAATACCTATTTTGCTTCAATTTCTTCTTTACAAATAAGAAATTGAAGATTTAGTTACGATTAGAAATCAACTTTCTATCTTCATCCATGGATCCTTTATTCATACTTATTCAATTGGAAGTATTGATCCAATTCCAAAATTATGTTTCGGAATTTCATAATCCAATTTTTCAATGTCTAAGTGACCCTTGGATACAAATCACGAGAATGTGTATTTGTTCTCGAATCTGTCATTGAGAGGAAAAGGATTTAATCCTTTTAAGAAATAAAGTTTTTGATCGGAATACGAATCAAACCGAAGGACCCTTTAACTATTTAAGGGATAATAGAACGAATCACACTTTTACCAAGCCTTTCAGTAACGCGCTATCAGACATAGTGAATAAAAAGATAGAGATACATAGAACAACAACATACCCAGCGAGAAAGAAAAAGATTGAAAGAAGAATTAGTTGAAGGTTGCGCACTAGCATCCTGTGAAGCTTTTGTTCAGGTGTTTTACTCCGGTGTATATCTTTTATGTATATTGATGTATTTTTTATGTATACTAATTCATAATCTTATGTATTTTTACTGTTTATCAAGATGTAATTTTTATTGTAGATCTTCTGTATTTTAATTGTGTACCATGACATATACACGGTCAGACTGAACATTTGCACTGGAATTGTTGGCAGATAAATTTATATACCTCGAACATACATAGTGAAGAATTACTGACTGTAAATCATGTAGGCAAATATCGATTATCTCCTATCAAACAAAGAATTGCTGACTATTTTCTGGAACTCTCATTTACAACTTGCTTTAACAAAAGAACTAATACGAATATACGATTGCTTTTCCAACTACAGTGAGACGAGTGGGATTTTAGTTTAGGCTGTAAAGCGAAAAATGCACAATCAAGGTAAGATTAGGTCTGCGGAGACACAACCTTTCCCAGACTCCACTTTATAGGATTACTGGGTTGCTGTTGTTGTTGTAAAGCGAAAAATGATAGCTGACTCTCCCACGGTTATAAAAGCTCCCTGCCTTCCACAGTTGAGATGAAAGACTCAAAACTCATCTTTTATTTTTTGACACACCTCCAGTCTCCATTCATGAAAAACGAAACATGAAAGCTAATGACATAAGAATATACACAAGGCTAGTCCAAATTTCTGCATTCAGGACCAGAATTGGTTCCCTCACAAATTTTGCACTTATTGGTAAGGAGAATTTTCTACTTTCTACAGCACAATACATTGAACTCAATCATTTTCTCAGAAAATAAAAAGAGGATAACGGGTCGAGAATGTTCTACAGCTCAACTACCGAGCACACCAATTTGTGACAAAGTAAAGAGAGGATATGAAAAACCTTGGAACCACGCAAATGCACTTAGAGAAAAAGCAATGGAAGCATGGTAACCAACTATGGACGGCGGAACCACAATCAGCAGACCAAACCGCCATTAATTCAGTGGTTGAAATTCACAGATCCATCCATGAAGGTTTGTCAATTCACCAAACAAAGGCTAGCGAGAATACACGCCAAAAGAATAGAACAATACTAGATTGAGAAACAAAGCGTAAAGATCTTTACAGAAAACCAAGATATTGTCTACTACTTACGGAGTACTCTAGCTAAATGCATTCAATTGTCCTGCTTTACCCAACACTCAAGATTGATGACTGAAATTTATACACCTACTAGACTGCCTGCTGAGGAGCCAGAAAAAGAAAATCTTTATAAAGTTGAACATGATGAAGATAAGATGCTGGAAAGAAACCCCAAAAAAGGGGAGAAGTAACATAACACAATGTACTTATTCTCAAAAAACGAAGATGCCTCCATCTAAGCAATTCATCAACTTGCTATTGCAGCTCGAGTCCCTGCTAATATTAAAAAGAGAACAGAGCAAAGATCAATACAAACAAAAAGTGAGATAGGAAAATCGGAAAATCACATCTGAAAATAGCTGACTTGCTAAGTCAATCGCTTTTATCATTCAGTATACCCAAATGTTAAATTCTGGTGCTTTACCATGCAATTTTCCTTTGATATTAAAAAGGCCAAACCAATGTGCTGGCATATAAGCCCCAGAACGGAAAGCAACAACATGCAAGAATCAAATATGAAAAGAACATCCACCCCCCAAGCATAAGGAGGGGCTCACAACAGAGGCATACATTTTTCTTCCTTTTCTAGAATAAAAGAGTGCTAGTGGCAAAAATATAAGCCAACTGATGCAAAAGAACTCACTGTTGAAGGCTGTCAATGTCTCAATTTGACAAATTTAAGAATAAGATCAAATATTAGAAATTTTTATTTTATTTTTTTATTTGCACCGGGTGTCCGAGTCTCTTCGAGCTCCGACTAATCCTGGGGGTGCACAGGCCCTCGGCAAGAAGTTTCCCGCAAGTGCACCACGGCTAATTCAGGTTTTACCCAGTTCGATGGCCCTCAGAAATTATTTGCACCCAGTGGTTTCGAACTTGAGACCTTGAAAGGGAGCAAACCCCAAGGCTCAAGTCAATTGCCACAACTTCACATGTTTATGCTACATAAAGCTATAAACTAAGTTGCTCGGACTCGAGTGCGGGTATCCGATACGGGGACGGTTCCGAGTATCGAATTCGGTAAAACCTAAATTTTAAGGTTCGGGGGTGCGAATCCGGATATGGATACGGGTGTGGGGATACGGCTAAGAAATTCAAAATAATAAAAAATAGAGCTATAAAAATATAGTAAATATCGAGACTACATGCTAGGTCTACATGAAGTAAAAAATCAGAACATAACACTTTGAATGTTTGGTTTCTCCGACACACAAAGCATCAAATATGAGACAAAAATACTACAACATTGAAGGTATGTCATTTTCCATAACTTAAATCTGTTTAATTTTTTATTTTGAGAAATCAAAATGTCAATTTTTCTACCAAATTTGTCGATGGACTCCGGTCAAAGTGTCCGAAGTCGGTTGACTGTATCCGGAATGTTTCCCGCTCTAGCACCCGTCCAAGTCTCGTATCGGAACGGGTACGGCACCAAAATTGAAGAGTCCGTGCAACTTAGGTTATAAAAGATTAGAACTTTTGAAATCCAAACCATTCATATTATTTTATCGAAATAGAGTTAAAGTTAAGTTACTTTCAAGTAGTGAAAAGGTAGATCTTTCTGGGACTTGAGGGAACCAGATGAAAATGCAATTCTTCATAATTGAACTATTTAGGCTGAACATATGGATGGCCCATCAAACTTACCCGATTTCTTCATTCAGACACGTGCGCTACTGCATTTACCTCTTGAACAACAGTTCTCAGTTGAAAATGTACTTATTAGACACACGATGTTGACATGACACCGAGTGTGTTCCACACATCGTTTAAGAGTGTGATATGCATATATAATGCTAATTATGTGGGTCCCAAGGACAGGTGAGGAATTTTTTAAATTTTTTCTCTTTTCATTCATCTCAGCTACCGTGCCGACATTAGTTTTCCGATCAATGTCGGATTGTCGGTCTCTAGCTTAGCCTCTAATGGGTTCACTCCATACAATGATTTAGCAAAGAAATTCAATGCAACTTAATAATTACCAGAGTACTTTTTTTTCCTCAGTTTAAAATGGATTGGTTCAGATGGATCAAGATAGGAAAGAACACGGTAACTGCCTGAGTTCAGTTGGCAGCATGAACGTTCCAACGAAAAGGTCCTTTTTGACCTTGGAAACAGTGTCATCGCACAAAACGACAACGTTTGGGTTGCCGTAAAAGAAGGGCACCACCGGCTGCTGGATTTTCCAACAAACAAATCAGTAATGGGACGAGTGAAGTAATGTGATGAGGATATTGATGAATACGGTTGCTGAAGGGAATGGAGAGGAAGAGGCAAAGATAAAGAAATGGTTTTTTTATTTATTTTTTTTTATAAGGAAAAGGAACCCTGGATAGCAAGAAAAACATAAAGAAATGGTATTTCTGGAGGCAAAGATTATCTAGTGCCAAGACTAATAGAAAGACGAGATTGCTTAGTACCAATCAGGATGAGCTTGCTCAAATAGAATTTGTCGCCGGAAATATGAAGGTCTGCCAGGATTCTTTTCCAATCAACTTCTCTTTTCTTAATCTTGACCTTTTCTCCTATGATGAAGTGTATTTTTATGATTGGCTTCATTTTGCATGTCATAGCAAGTGGAATTCACGCACTGAACTTAGTTTAGAGTTGTGAAATATGTGTTCAATTGACACAATTTGAACACAGGATAGGTGTGTTCAATAGGTACAACCCTTAGTTCAAGTGTCTAAGTGAACAAATTGGGGAAGTTTGAGGGGTCGTCTATGTGTGTTCAGCCAACTATTTAACTGTTGGAAAACTTTAAAGCCCCTGAGGATTGCACTGCAACCTTACACAACAACAACCCAGTATAATCCCGCTTAGTGGGGTCTGGGGAGGGTAGTATGTACGCAGACCTTACCCCTACCATGAGGTAGAGAGCCTATTTCCAAATAGACCCCCGGCATCCTTCCCTCCAAGAACTTCCCACCTTATTCTTGGGGAGACTCGAACTCACAACCTCTTTGTTGGAAACGGAGGTTGCTTACCATCAGAGCAACACCTCTTCTCCTTCACTGCAACCTTATACAAAAACTTAAATCAATGCCCACAATGATATAATACTATCACTTTATGATTTATTAGCACTTATATATGTAATTATTTAATAATATTTGTCAAATAACTATGAATGATCAGTGTAATATATTCAGCAAACATCAGAAATGAACAATTAATTAGAACTTCGTGTCTTTGGATAGCGGACCATAAGCATTATGCACACACATATACACTCATTTTTTTAACAAGTACTGCTATATTGTAGGTATTTACATGCTGTACTGTTAAATTTTAGGTAGTGAAGCAGGGTCGGGAGATATAGGATCCTCTTCTATTTATTATAAGGGGACTCCACCCTTTGACTTGATTGAATTGACTCTTTTTCTATAGCTTTCAAGTGTTGAACCCGATCCAACTCGAACCATGTACCTTTTCAGATTTGAGAGGTTAGGGAAGTTTGTTCCAATAAAAACTTGTCTTAACATTTCAAGAATCTTTCTTAAGCATAATCAAGCATGCCAAAGACTACTCATTAGTCGTTATATTTAATTTGTGTCCTGCTAAATATTGTCATTAGTGGACTTTCCTATAAAACAGTTAACCATGATATGCATTTGAAAATTTCAGCGCACGCCTCTAAACGCAAGTTCTAAGGAAGCCACCATGGTTATATGCCGGTGAAAAAGTATATAATCAGGATTCATGTAAACCAAAAGGATGACCTTCAATCTTCATTTATTTCAGGTTTCAGAGTAGTTAAGTCCATACCAAAAAGTGAAATTAAAATTAAAATTAAAGTCAAGTTCACCTTTTCTTTTACTCCCGCCAGAAGGGTTTCCAGCAGGGACACCATTACCCAATGCACAGCCAGAACCCTCCTTCAGTTCAGAGATCTGATTACCCAAACACTGGAGAGTCTCAAATTCACAGTTATCGAAGCCTTGTCCATCTAATGCTGTGTTATCCAAGTTTTTACCTTCTGATCCAGGGTGGAGGCAGTAAACCCGATCATCACATTGCAAGTTGCAAAGGTTCATCACATATGCTCCAGGGAGATTAGGATTAACAAGGTTCTGATAAACATCCCCACTCTTCATAGGCTTCTGGTATGGAAAAGATCCAATTTCACCTTCAATCCTTCCACGGATGTCCACAAGCAAGCATTTGAGCCTTGCAATCTCAGCTTCCAACACAGCCTGACCCTGCAGCCTTTTCATGAGTTGCTGATTTATAGCCCTTAATCTGACAACTTCATCTTCTAATGAGGCAGCTCGAGCCTTCTTCTTCTCACGGTACTTACGAACCGCTTCTCTATTACCCAAAGGACGTTTCTTTCTTTTATCCTCTGCGGATTCAGCAGTATCATCACTGGCTGTCTTATTCTCAATCAGGGGAGGGACAATTTTGGTATGAACATGATAACATGTATGGGTGTGGGTGTTATCAGGACCAGGTGGATTGCAGGTGTGCGTATGAGTGCAAGCATGTGTATCCTTGAGAATTTCATTGAAGAAACTGTCCATTGAACCACTGTCTGGAAATTCACCAAAATTTGAACTTGACAACATTTCTTGATTAGAAAATTCCAGCTCACCGTCATCCATCACAAAAATCCCAAAAGAATTAAATAAGCCACTTCTGCAGGATAAACCCAAGAAATTAGGACTACTGAGGCACAGGTTTAGCAACCCTTACTCTTGCTACTCACTTTTTTATTTTAAATAAAATAGTCCACCTAGAGCTGCATGGTTCGGAACTAAGAGACCGCTGACCAGATCATATTGCACCTCCAAACTCAGAAGTCTCAACAACTAGCCCTGATGTCAAGAGGGACGAACCCCTGAAAGCAAAAGTTGAAATTCTAACTACAACTTTAATTTGGTTGCGCACAAAATACCTTAAACACACACACATGACACAACTAACCCACTTCCACCCTCAACCCAATGATGCAAAACTCAAATTTGCAACTGAATCAAAATCCTAGAAAGGAAAGGCAAGAGAACACGGCAAGGAGTTCAAAATTTGAGTACAAAGTCTTATCAGACCCGCCCGACCATCCCACCTTCTAAAACAATAAACAAAATCTATATTTAAGGTGTCACATGATTTCAAAGCAGAAAAATTGAATCTTGAATACTACTCATTAAAGTTGAAAGTCCAACAAAAAATTTAACTTCCCATACGAAATAGCTTAAATACCCAACAACTATTATTTGACACATAACTTCCCATACGAAATAGCGTAAAAGAATCAAAACCCAGAATTTGCCAATTAAATTTTAAGCAAAAAAATAAAACGACTTTTATTCACGACCTTAAAAACAACTATTATGCCTCAATCTCAAGTTAATTGGGTCAGTTTCAATCAAATTCATGAGCTTAAACTTTAAGAAGATAAGAACAAAGAAAAAGAACATTTACGAGGTTACGACGAAGCAATTATGCAGCGACTGGAGTCTGAGTTGATGAAGAGAGGGATTAAAAAGAAGAGCGAAAACTAAAGAATATGCTGTGTAGAAAAAGGGGAACCCTAGAAAAGGTGATTCTGGAGATATATGGGCAAATCTTTTAATGGCGGAAAAGGAATGGTCGAAGGGGAGAGGGGCCAATACTAGTCCAACAAATGCAATAGGGTCCTCCTCTTCCACTCTATGGAAAAGTCAGATACTCAATTGTTATTTATACCTACTTGAGGGGCCTCTTGTAATTCTTTAATCATGGAATTTCCTTAAAACAAATGTACAACTTGCGGTGCTGCACCAGCCTACTTTGTATTAGTCATGCCACTATATAATGCTAAATATTCTCTCTGTTCTCCTGGGCATTTATGAGACTATTTGACTTAATGATCTGTTTAAGAAAAATTATATCTTTTTGTTATGAAATAATATAAAAGACAAGAACAATAACTCAAGAACAAGAGCAAATAGAGAGAAGAGTAGAGAGAGTTCTTCTTATTGATACTTAGAGAATGTTAGGAGTGGTTTACAATGGTAGAAGACCCCTTTATTTATAGGGAGGGGGATGATTTATCTACCAAGAATAGAACTCTAGAATCTCTCTAATTATAGACATTCACCTTAAATAGGAGATTTCATAACACTCCCCCTTGAATGTCTATTCAACAATGTGCCTCGTTAAAACCTTAAAACCAAAACCCAATGGGAAAAATTAAAGAAAGGAAAAAGAGTACACATGTTTGAATATGCGTCTATTGGTTGCCTCGTTAAAAACCTCGCAAGGAAAACCCGGTGGGACAAAACCTTGTAAGGGAAAAAGAGTGCAACGCGCATTAACTCCCCCTAATGAGTACATCAATTTATATCCTTGAGCATTTGCATTCCAATCTTGTGCATCATCTTCAAAACGATCTTTGGTAGACGTTTGACAAATCAACCATATTGACTTGGATAAATATTCCGTACCTTGAAATCATCATTCTTGATAGATATGAACATCTTCATATAATGTCGTGGAATAACTTCTTCAATATCTCCATAGGTGTATTCTCGATGCCATCATGCTTATAGTTATAGCAAGATACATATGTACACAAATTGCACTTAGGATGTGGTACTTCAGGACCACGAATTGCATATGCTTCAAGCAACTTAAATCTTTCAAGTTAAGTCATATAAGCCATATAATAGACTTTAGATGCATATCAAGTTTTCCATGTCATGCTAGACAAATAAGATATCGAAAACTGACTATGCATACCTTTGACTTTATACTTTCAAGCATTTGAACTATAGGTTCAAAACTACATGTCTTTCATATGGAATCAATTCTTCTTGAATTGTATCTCTTCCATTTAGTTACTTTCTTTGTGTCAGCAAATGCGTATAGCATGCTTTGCAATATGTTGCAATTGAATTATCCCTTTTATGAACTTCAGGTTCATATCATGATATTCGGGGATATACATATACAAATGATAATTCATCCCATGTAACCTTTTCTCAAGTGTTTACCATGTCTCCCCCTCATGTTAGTAAAGCTAACTTGTTTCCTCAACTTTGGGAAATCATCTTTGTGCATTATCATGTCAATATACACGGCACATTAATAATAAGATGAAATTATTTGGTTCCAGACCCTGAACCACTTGTGAGGGGAGAATATAATATACTCTCGTATACAACGTATATCAAACTGATATATATAACTTTGTTCTCATAAGAAACAGTTTAGCTATTAAGTGGAAGCACTCAATAATTATCTTGCTAAACCAACTTTGATATAAACCAACTTATCAAGATGAACTATCTTGAGTAGAGAATCTGGAAATTATGCTCGAAGTTAGATTACTGAGCAATTTACCTCGCAAGCACCGGCCAGGCTGCGGGTCAATAACAATTGCGCATGTAACCATATCATAGATGCATCATATGTGGTATACATGGCAGGTGAATGGGCCCATATTCACCTTTGATATTTCCAGAATTTATGGGCATCAACCCGAATTCTTTAGTTGGTCAGTTCATTAATGAGAACAAGTGATACAAGAGAATTCGTAAAGAACTTTCTAGTTCTTTAATATTCACCTATGTGAATTTGCACATCATACTTAAAATGAGATGGCTAACACGAATGCCAACTGAATAAATTATCAATATTGGTATACTTCAAATTTACACCATGACATGTGCACTTATCAATAAACTTCAGGTTTATTATGACATGGGTTTTATACCAATATATATCCACTTTATTGTGGCATTATTTCGTTTGTGTAGTACAAATTGGAGAACAAAGCGGGTAGCTTTTCATATACAAATTACCCTGCTACGAGTTGTAGTAATAGGAGATATCAAAGCCTTCCTTTATTTATAGTCTCAATATAATCAATCGCTTTCGCGTGTACTTTGGAAACTGAATAAGTTTCTTTGAGACTTACTACAGCACAATACTCAATTGTGTTTCTCCAATATAGTAATAATTGGCTCTTCTAGAGCTCTCAATTAATTTTGTACTACCACAGATTCATCAACATCCATGTGGTGAATATCTTTCTTAAAGAGAAAGTTATACCATTATGGTCATGTCAAACTTATATGCAAGATATGTTTCTTGCATTATCGTTGTCCTTTAATAGCCATATTTCCAAAATACTTTGGCGTACAATAGGTACGTGACCAACGATCATTCATGCCATATATCATCTCAAACCTCCTTCTAGGGGTGAGTGTGGTATATTTAATACCAATTTCATGTTCATATTCTTCCAATAATGAATATGTATTCGTGAATCAGATGTTGTCACATTCACTTCGGGGATATGTGATTTTGTTATCCTTTTCAAATCTATAAATGCGGCAGGCATTTGATTTGCTATTCTTTGCAAATGGATAATCTTTTGTGCCTCTTTCACAAATAGAGGTATGTGGATCAAGATGAGATAATGATGCATTTTTCCACAAAATTTCCCGTTTAGTTTCACCAACTTCTCCCCCTAATTTTGGGAAAAGTGTCTCATCAAATTGACAGTCTGCAAATCGTGCAGTGAACAAATCTCCTGTCAATGTTTCGAGGTAGCGAATAATGGAGGGCGATTCAACCTCAACATATATTCCTAACCTTCTTTGCAGAACCATTTTGGTGCGGGATGGCGGTGCTAAAGGCACATATACTGCGCATCCAAAAATTCTTAAATGGGATATATTGGGTCCATGACCCAAAACTAAAATGACCGAAGTGGGCAGCCGACAAACTAAAATGCTGCATGCAAAATGGCATGAACCCAAACCAAAGTGGGCAGCCGACGAACTAGCATTGCTGCGGCGTGAACCCAAACCGAAATGGGCAGCCTCGTTTTCATGAAGAATTTAAGATTATTCTCATCTATTGTCTCAATATGATATCTTTAAAACTCAACAAGTTCTTCTTAGACTTGGAGGAGAATATTGCATTCTCTAAGATAAACGTCATGCCTTTGGGCAGAGTTACAGTTGCTCTTCCGGAGCCTTTCAATCAATTTACTTCCCATGGTTTGACATATAAAAGAAATACACGAAAATATGAATAAATAAGTTCAATTCGTTTGTGTCACATAATATTTTCAAAATCTGCTGCTAACAGTTGACTAACAAAATCAGATATGTTATCCATTACTTTGCAGTTTGAAAATTTCAGCGTTTTTCATAAGACAATCGATTATTAAACACACACAATCAATTGTTTGAACATAGGCAATCGATTGTTAAACACACACAATCGATTATTTGTTATTTTTGAAAAACTTCAGATCACACTGTCTTAAGACAATCGATTGTTATGCATTGACAATCGATTGTTGGCTATTTTTGAAAAATTCCAGACCTCACTGTTTCAAGACAATCGATTGTTATGCATGGACAATCGATTGTTGGCTATTTTTGAAAATTTCCAGAACACACTGTTTCAAGACAATCGATTGTTAGCCAAAGACAATCGATTGTGGATGATTTTTGAAAAATTCCAGATTACACTGTCTAACGACAATCGATTGTTAAACATTGACAATCGATTGTTGACTGTTTTTGAAAAATTCCAGAATCACACTGTTTTAAAGACAATCGATTGTTGATCATTGACAATCGATTGTTTTGCAGTTTTAATGCGAAATATGAGATAACCGACTAGTTTTTCAGGTTAGTCGATTACCTCTACTGAAAAGTAAAAATATTATTGATATTTTAGCATATTGATACATTCTAAAGAACTAATACTAACATTATGTCATGAACTAACTAATACGAGCTAATACTGATGGCTATTAGTTTATTCATTCACTAATACAAATAAGTAAAATAAAATGAAATAGCTCCATCTTCTTTCATCACGGATCCATCACCGATTAGGTGGTCTATCTTCCTCTCGGGTTGCTCAAAGAAGTCTGCCACATCCAAGTGGGTGATCTCAAAGTTGTCGTCAGAGACAAAATTCGTTTCAGGGCGTTTACTCTTTCGAGATTCTTGATAAAGGTCAACCAAATATCATGGTATACGGCAAGCCTTTGACCAGTGCCCGTTTTCACCGCAACGATAATATATAGTTTACAAAATATTTGCTTTTGGGTTCTTATCGTATCGTGCTTGTGGCAGAGTGACCAACTTCAGGTTGTCATATCTCTTCTTTAAGCCATTCCACAAGATAGGTGGATCCTTGACAGTGAGATATTCAATCTTCAAACCTTCATCAAGGTGATGGCGCAAGAAAATCAAGGCCTTCGCACATTCTTGGGTGGATGCTTTTTCTCTATCTTTGATGGTGTCTCCGAGACCCATAGCATCTAAGTGGATTTCAGCATCCAACACCCATGTCATATAGTTCTTGCCCGAAATTTCAAGGGCAACGAACTTTCTTTTCATAATGTCAGACATAAAACAGATTTACATCAAGAGCGGGTTCATACTTACGGGCTCTATTACAATTATCACATTCACTTCAGGGAATGGATCAAAATCATGTGCTTTACACAATCTCATGTCAAATATTACTTTCATAAAGTGAAAGATTATTTTGAGAATCCTTATTGTTCTCATTACCACAATAATGACGATTATAACTTCGTCTATTGCCATGTCCACATCCATTGATACCTTTACGGTAATTAGTCTTCTTTCAGACTTATCACATACTGCTACCACATTCTCTAAAGGGAATGGAGCAAATTCAATTGGACGGAATTTTTTGCCACGTCCACATTCATTGATACCTTCATGGTAATATTTTAGTCTTCTTTCAGACTTATCATATACTGCTTCCACATTCTCTAAAGGGAATGGAGCAAATTCAATGGGACGGATTTTCAATTACTTGCCCACAATCATACATGAATTTAATCATGGCAGGACATAGAGATTTTACCACTTCATGTGGTTATAATTTCTTACAAACTCCATTAGAGTTATAATCAAACTTTGTTTGTATATTAAATCAAATCGTAGAATTTCAAGAATTTGAAAGGGAAAAGTAAATTACTTACCTTTAAGGTATACCAATTATATTTTCAATGTTTTCTTCCTTTTCTCCACTGATGCAGACGACGGCGGCTCCGATGCGGAGAAATTGACGGTGGCTTAATCTTCTTAAAGAGCTTCTTGAGACGGTAGAATCTCGTGCTGATAACGTGTTATGAAATAATATAAAAGACAAGAACAATAACTCAAGAACAAGAGCAAATAGAGAGAAGAGTAGAGAGAGTTCTTCTTATTGATACTTAGAGAATGTTAGGAGTGGTTTACAATGGTAGAAGACCCCTTTATTTATAGGGAGGGGGATGATTTATCTACCAAGAATAGAACTCTAGAATCTCTCTAATTATAGACATTCACCTTAAATAGGAGATTTCATAACACTTTTTATATTTTAAAATATTTCAACTTTAACTTCTTACTTTAGTATTAGGGTATGTTTGGTACGAAAGAAAATATATTTTTAGATAATGTTTCATGAAAAATGAATGTTTTTATCATTTATTTTCTCTCGTTTGGTTGGTGAGTGGAATTTTGCGGAAAATATTTTTTTGTGTTTGGTTAGAGAGTAGAAAGTTTTTTTAGGAAAATATTTTTTATGTTACTCTCCTCACCCACCCCACTTCCCCTAAGTTCCTATGTTTCCTTGCTCCTCTCCAAATAATCAACATTTTCAAGACTCTATTTTCTTCAAGATTTTAAATATTCTTCTCAAAATTCACATAAACCCAAAGAAACTAATGTGTTGCTTTACTTTTTTCACGCAAAAATAACTTTGAAATTTATGCTCCATAACTAAAAAGAAGTACTCTTTTTTGGTTGAAAATGAAAGTACTCTTTTTACAACATGAAAATTATTTACTCATTTCGTTGAAATAAAATAAAATACTTTTTCTACATCATAAAAAGAAAGTATTCATTTTGTTAAAATAAAAAAAAATACTTTTTTATATCATGAACAAAATACTCATTATATATAACATGAAAATAAAGTACTATTAATAATATTTTTATTTATTGTGGGATACGGTAGAGGGGGTGGGGCAGAGGTTGGTGTTAGGGTGGGTTTGGGTGGGAGGGGGTTGAGGGGGAATAGGGTGTGAAAAGTTGAGAAGCAATTTTGCGAAATATTTTTTCTTGTCTTGATAAGGTAAATAGTTAAGCCAACCAAATATAAAATAATTAAAAAATATTTTTCGAAAAATATTTTCCTTGATACCAAACACTCTTAAAGAGAATTTTTTATAGTTAACAAATTATAATATGTTTAAGACAATAAGTTTAAAAAAAAAATTCTTATCTTATAATTTTTTTATCGGGTAAACTATATCATATAAATTGAAACGGTAAAAGTATACACATTCCAATCAATTATAGTTATCATATTTCTTTGGAAGAATAGCCTAAATGGCAGTTATACTTGTGCCACTTTGTCATCCCGGTCCCCAAACTTAGCATTTTGCCAATTGGACACTTACACTCGCCCAAAACCTATATTTTAAAGCCCTCTGACCGTTGACCGATCAGATATGGCAACATCATGGCTGAGCTGGAGTGGATAATATGCGTGACTATGAGCATTTTAAACCAAAAATAATTAAAATAAAAGAAAAAAAATTAAAATAAGAACAAAAAATAAATAAGTAAAAAAAAAGAAAAAAAATATTTTGTTCCTCCATTTTTGTTTCCCCTCCCCTCCCCCCTCCTGTTTCTTCTTCTTCTTCCCACCCGCCCACCCACCTGTTTCATCTTCTTCTTTCCCATTCCCACCTCCCCCAACAAACCCTCTCGTTCCTCCCCATCTGTTTCTACTTCTTCTTCCCCAACCCCCCAACCCCCAACAGCACCCCCTTCTGTTTCTTCTTCTTCTTCTTTATGTTGGCTGAAATTTTTTCTATTATCTCAGTAACTTTCAAGGATGGAACGAAGGTCACAGCAGCAAATTCTTCGAGGATTGCATATGGGTATGAATCAAGGTTGATGTTGTTACAAGACTGGAACTTGTTTGATTCAATGATGTGCTTGTCCTACATCGCAACTAAATTGAAGACATGGAGTGATAATGGGATTAAGAAGATGCAGCTTCTTTTAATTCGAATGGGTTTTGCACGTGAGGAATGCAAACAAAAGTTTGAGTACATGTTTTCCTCTTTTTCTGTTAACTTTGTATCACTGTTAATGTTTTTATTAATTTTGGCATTTCCTAGGGAGAAGAAATTTGTGAATTTTAAGAATAAGAGATGAGATGAAGGCATTAATTTTCTTTTTCTTTTTCTTTAAGAAAATAGTATATAATAAGTATTTTTAGTATATAAAATATAAAAAATGACGTGGAATATGATGTGCCATCCACGTCAAGCAAGTGAGATACACACGATCAGAGGAGTTTAAAATATAGGTTTTGGACGAGTATAAGTGTTCAATTGGCAAAATACTAAATATAAAAAATGACGTGGAATATGATGTGCCATCCACGTCAAGCAAGTGAGATACACACGATCAGAGGAGTTTAAAATATAGGTTCTGGACGAGTATAAGTGTTCAATTGGCAAAATACTAAATTTGGGACACGACAAATAAACACAAGTATAAGTGTCATTTAGGTTATTCTGCCTGTAACTTTACACTCACAAGCTCTGTGATGCCTTGTTCAATTAAGACGTACGAACATGTAGCGTGCAAGTTACGACTTCATTCGACCGTAAATTTTGCTGAATTCGGTATGTGTTAAGAGTTTGCTAGATAAGTATAAATTCTTAATCTCAAACTCAATAAATAAAAAGTACTATAGTAGAATCTCAAACTTAAATTCATAAAGTTTGAATTCTTGTTCCGCCTATATTAAAACTATATTCGCATCTCAACAAATTCATCAGCCTTTTGAAAGCTCGTAATAAAAATTGTTTTATTTGTTATAAAACATTAAAAAAAAATAAGTGCAATATTGCAGAGAAAGAGAGAGAAATTCTTATTGAATTTTGGGGTGGTTTACAATGGGGTAAGACCCCTCTATTTATAGGAGGAAAAATAACTTAGCCTCAAAGTAAAACTCTCTACAAGATAGACATTCACTCTAATTAGAATTCTATTCTTAACACTCCCCCTTGAATGTCTACTCAATAAGTAATGTACCTCATTAAAAACCATAACTAAAATAAAATCCAATGGGAAAAAAATTCTAGAAAAGGAAAAAGAGTACACATATTTAGTAATGCGCCTATTGGTTGCCTCGTTAAAAACCTTGCAAGGAAAACCCAGTGGGACAAAACCTTGTAAGGAAAAAAGAGTACAACGCGCATTAACTCCCCCTGAAAAGAGCATCAATTCACATCCTTGAGCCTTCGCATTCCAATCTTGTGTACCAGCTTCTTGAAGGTTGACGTTGGTAGAGATTTTGTGAACAAATCAGCCATATTATCACTTGAACGAATCTGTTGCACATTGATATCACCATTCTTTTAAAGATCATGTGTGCAAAATAACTTTGGTGAAATATGCTTTGTTCTCTCTCCTTTTATGAATCCTCCCTTCAATTGGGCTATGCATGCTGCATTGTCTTCATACAAAATCGTGGGTAGTTTGTCACATTTTAAACCACATTTGTCTTGAATATGATGTATTATAGACCTCAACCACACACACACTCTCGACTTGCTTCATGAATAGCGATTATCTCAGCATGATTAGATGAAATAGCCACAATTGATTGCTTAGTCGATCGCCAAGATATGGCAGTGCCTCCACAGATAAACACATAACCTATTTGAGATCGAACCTTGTGTGGGTCAGATAAATATCCAGCATCAGCATAACCAACAAGATCAGGACTGCAATTATTGCTATAAAATAAGCCCATATCGGTAGTCCCTTTTAGATACCGCAATATATGTTTGATTCCATTCCAATATCTCCTTGTGGGAGCAGAGCTATATCTTGCTAAGACATTAACTGAAAAAGTTATGTCAGGCCTTGTAGTATTTGCAAGATACATTAGTGCGCCAATTGCACTAAGATATGGTACTTCAGGACCAAGTAGCTCTTCATTCTTTTCTTGCGGTCGGAATGGATCCTTATTCACATCAAGTGATCGAACAACCATCGGAGTACTTAAAGGATATGCTCCATCAATGTAAAACTGTTTCAATACCTTTTCTATATAGGCAGATTGATGAACAAAAATTCTGTTTGCCAAATATTCAATTTGCAAACCAAGACATAATTTTGTCTTTCCGAGATCTTTCATCTCGAATTCCTTCTTTAAATAATCAATTGCCTTTGGAGTTCTATGGGAGTTCCAATAAGGTTTATGTCATCGACATATACGGCAAGTACAACAAATTCCGATGTTGTTTTCTTTATAAAAACACATGGGCAAATGGCATCATTTATATAGCCTTCCTTTAATAAATACTCACTAAGACGATTATACCACATTCGTCTTGTTTGCTTTAGACCATACAAAGATCTTTGCAATTTGATTGAAAACATTTCCCGGGACTTTGAATTATGAGTGTTTGGCATTTTGAATCCATCGGGAATTTTCATGTATATCTCATTATCAAGTGAGCCATAAAGATAGGCAGTAAACCACATCCATTAAATGCATGTCAAGATTTTCAAGGACAGCAAAACTAATGAGATAACGGAAAGTTATAGCATCCATTACGGGTGAATATGTCTCTTCATAATCGACACCAGTCCTTTGAGAAAATCCTTGTGCAACAAGGCGTGCCTTATATCTTTGTACCTTGTTTTTCTCATTTCTCATGCGTACAAAGACCCATCTATAGCCAACAGGCTTATCACCATTAGGTGTTTCAACTATAGGCCCAAAAACTTCACGTTTTGCAAGTGAATTCAATTCTGATTGGATTGCTTCTTGCCATTTTGGCCAATCAAGTCTTTGTCGACATTCTCCAACAGATTAAGGTTCAAGATCCTCACTTTCTCGCATAATGCTAGATGCAACATTATATGCAAAGACATAATCCACCACTATATCCACTCGATTAAAATTTGTCTCAATATCGATTGGATTTATTGAAAGTTCCTTATTTTCCTGAGTCTCGGGCTCAATGGATTCTTCATGAATCTCAGAATTTATTAAATCGTGAATTTCCTCATGAGATTATTTCGTAGTGTCATTTTGATCATTTGCTTTTCTTTTTCTAGGATTTCGATCTTTGGAACCTAATGGCCTGCCACGTTTTAGGCGTGCTTTCGACTCATTAGATATGACACTAGAAGATTGTCCACTAGGGACATCAATACGGATTGGAACAATCTCTGCGAGGATGTGAGATTTTGTTATCCTTTTCAAGTCCGTGAATACGTCAGGCATTTGATTTGCTATTCTTTGCAAATGGATAATATTTTGCACCTCTTTTTCACAAATAGAGGTATGTGGATCAAGATGAGATAATGATGGATTTTTCCATAAAATTTCCCGTTTGGTTTCACCAACTTCTCCCCCTAATTTTGGGAAAAGTGTCTCATCGAATCGACAGTTTGCAAATCGTGCAGTGAACAAATCCCCTGTCAATGTTTTGAGGTAGCGAATAATGGAGGGCGATTCAAACCCAACATATATTCCTAACCTTCTTTGCGGACCCATTTTGGTGCGGTATGGCGGTGCTATAGGCACATATACTGCGCATCCAAAAATTCTTAAATGGGATATATTAGGTTCATGACCCAAAACTAATTGCAATGGGGAATATTTGTGATAATTCGTCGGTCTGAGACGAACTAGCATTGCTGCATGCAAAATGGCGTGACCCCAAACCGAAGTGGGCAGCCTCGTTTTCATGAGTAATGGTCTTGCAATCAACTGCAGACGTTTAATTAAAGATTCTGCAAGACCATTTTGAGTGTGAACATGAGCTACATGATGTTCCACTTTTATCCCAATTGATAAGCAATAATTATTAAATGCTTGAGATGAAAACTCAGCAGCATTATCTAGTCTAATAGACTTAATTGGATTTTCATGAAATTGTGCTTGTAATCGAATTATTTGTGCCATTAATTTTGCAAACGCAAGGTTGCGTGATGACAATAGGTACACATGAGACCATCTAGAGGATGCGTCTATTAAGACCATAAAATATCTAAAGGACCCACTAGGTGGGTGAATAGGTCCACAAATATCCCCTTGTATACGTTCCAAAAACGTAGGTGACTCAGTTCCAACCTTTGTTGGTGATGGTCTAATAATTAACTTGCCTTGATAACAAGAAGTGCAAGAAAATTCATTATTTAAAAGAATCTTTAAATTCTTTAATGGATGCCCATATGAGTTTTCTATAATCCGTCTCATCATAATTGATCCAGGATGTCCCAATCGATCATGCCAAAGTACAAAAGTATTGGAATCAGTAACCTTTTGGTTTACTGTGGAATGTGCCTCAATTGCACTAATTTTTGTCCAATACAGGCCACAAGATAAAGGTGGGAACTTCTCAATAACCCTCTTTTAGCCAGAGACATTCTTTGTAATGATGAGGTATTCAAGATTATTCTCATCTATTGTCTCAATATGATATCTATTTTGACGGATATCTTTAAAACTCAACAAGTTTCTCTTGGACTTGGAAGAGAATATTGCATTCTCTATGATAAATATTGTTCCTTTAGGCAGAGTTATAGTTTCTCTTCCGGAGCCTTCAATCAATTTACTACTACCAGAAATTGTAGTAACATCTGCCTTGCACATACTTAAATGAGAGAAATATTTCTTCTCTTTGAATATCGTATGTGTGGTACATGAATCAATTAAACAAATATTTTTACAATTGGACGTTGATCCAAGTTTGCTTTGTGAGATATCCATATTTGCTTCCCATGGTTTGACATACAAAAGAAATATACGAAAAATATTAGTATTTTTTTTATCATAGTTATTCTCCTTTTAATATTCTTGTATCCGTCGCTTAATAATTAAACAATATTTTCAAAATCTGCTAAGGTTAGTTGATTAACCAAATAGATAATCGACTAACCTGTTTCAACGTTTAAAAAACTAGTCGATGAACAGGCAACAGACATAAGGTTAATCGATTAACTTAGGTAACGGTCATTAGGTTAGTCGATTAACTAAATCGGATAGTCGACTAACATGCCTTGCGGAAAAGGTCCAGTTTAATAGAATATATTGGTTAATCGATTATCTGTTATGTTAATCGATTAACTTACCGAAAAATCATTACAAATAAAGCAAAGATGCATGTGTAGTCTAAAGTTATATAAAATTTGAACCATATCACAATAATAGATAACTTATGTAAACTATGATAATTGTTTATTCATTAACTACTACGAATAAGTAAAAATAAAAACATCAAACTGCTCAATCTTCTTTAACCATGGATCCATCACCGATCAAGTGATCTATTTTCCCCTTAGGGTGCTCAAAGAAGTCTGCCACATCCAAGTGGGTGATGTCAAAATTATTGTCAGAGACAAAATTGGTTTCAGGGCCTTTACTATTTAGAGATGCTTGATAAAGCTCAACCAAATGTCTTGGTACACGGCAAATTTTTGCCCAGTGCCCTTTTCCACCGCAACGATAACATATAGTTTCTGAATTATTTGCTTTTGGATTCTCATAATTCCATTTCCGCTTTTGGTGGTTATATCTCTTTGGGGGGTGACTAACACCAGAAAAATTTCTTCTTTGTCCATGTCCACGGCCATGATCCCGACCACGACCACGACCACGACCATGATTAAAGCCATAGCCTTTTCCACGCTTAGCATAATGGGAATACACCTTATCTACTTCAGGCAATGGTGTAGACCCAGTGGGTCGATTTTCGTGATTTCTCATGAGCAGGTCATTGTTTCGCTCAGCCACAAGGGGAAGAGAAATCAGCTCAGAGTACTTTTTGAAACCTTTCTCTCTGTACTGTTGTTGCAGAACCATATTGGAGGCATGAAACGTTGTAAACGTTTTTTTCAAGCATATCATAATCAGTTATAGTATCTCCACAGAGTTTCAATTTAGAAGTAATTCTAAACATTGCAGAATTATATTCAGAAACAGACTTAAAGTCTTGGAGCCTCAGATGAGCCCAATCATATCGTGCTTGTGGCAGAGTGACCAACTTTAAGTTGTCATATCTCTCCTTTAAGCCATTCCACAAGATAAGTGGATCTTTGACTGTGAGATATTCAATTTTCAAACCTTCATCAAGGTGATGGTGCAAGAAAATCAAGGCCTTAGCACAGTCTTGGGTGGATGCATTATTTCTGTCTTTAATGGCGTCTCCAAGACCCATTGCATCCAAATGGATTTCAGCATCCAACACCCATGTCATGTAGTTCTTGCCCGAAATTTCAAGGGCAACGAACTTTCTTTTCATAATGTGAGACATAATTAAAACAAAATTAGGAGGAGAAAAAATACCTTTATTTTCTCAAAGAGATTCTTAGAGCTTCGTGCTGATAACGTGTTATAAAACAATAAAAAAAACAAGTGCAATATTGCAGAGAAAGAGAGAGAAATTCTTATTGAATTTTGGGGTGTTTTACAATGGGGTAAGACCCCTCTATTTATAGGAGGAAACATAACTTAGCCTCAAAGTAAAACTCTCTACAAGATAGACATTCCCTCTAATTAGAATTCTATTCTTAACATTATTTTTATTTTCAATGTTTAATAAATCGTTTTTATGCAATGTATTAATTGTCAATCTATCAATATAACTCTTGTTTATTGGTGTTTGGTTACCACTTACCAACTTGGAGACTCTTCCTCCCACCCCCCCCCCCCCCAAACTTTCTCCTCCATTTGGTCCATATGATCAGAATTGGTTATTTGATTTTTTTTATTTTTATTTTAGGTAATTAAGAGATGGTGTACTTGCAAATAAAGTATTTTTAAAAGCGTTACACGATTGTATAAAGTATTTGCACTATATTAGATCGATAAGAGGATTGCTATATATATATATATAGATAGATAGAGACTTGATAAAGTTCTTTACAGCTATATATAATTTAAAATCCACACACAAATTGATTGGATAGTATTTATAAAATAAAATCTAGTACATGGGTCATGATAGATTTTAGCCTCGCCATTTCATGTTTTTTATGTTTTCGTTATCCGAATTAAATTTTTTTTATCAAGTTTAATCCCTTTAAACGTCATCTTCAACTTCTTTTTAAATTTTTGCAGTCTTCTAATTTATTAGATTCTGAACTTTCTTTCTTTTTTTAATTTCACTTTTATAATGTTAAGCCATTTTGACTTTGTAATTCTTCTCACATGACTTTATAGTAAACCAATTTTTATTTAATTTTGAGAATTTTTCATAGAGCATCATCTTTTTAATCTAATTAACCATTTATAGATACCCTTTAATTGCTATATTAGGTGTTATAGATAACTTTTATGTTTTTATACAATATATTTCATGTATTTAAGTTGTTGTATTCATTAATGCAACCAAAAATATAGGCTTAAAAACTGGAATTCCAGCTAAGTTTGACATGTATTTAGTTGTATTCAAGCAACATTAATATTAAATACCGTAGCATATTTGCGCTAAAAACGGAAGGAAATCAAATTACATGATATTCTCCTAATTTAACTCAACGAACTAAAAGGATCCCTCGTTAATCTGTATTTGAAAGATACATAATAAAGATTATAGCTGAATAAGGAAAAATACATATGAATAATACAGTTGAGTAGAATTGTATACAGTTGAATACAACAAAATATAACTTAATTTATATGAATAAAATACTTGAACACAACAAAAATACAACTGAATACAGCTGAATAAACTCTTGAATGCAACAAAATACAACTAACTTCTACTGAATAAAATAGTTGAATATAACTAACTACAACTGAATACAGTTATATAAAACATTTGAATATAACTAACCACTGTCGAATATCAAAGGAAAAGAAAGGGTCTGTCATTGTTCCAATTCTTTGAAGCTCGTTCTTTGCCCTCTTGTGTGTAAGTGTCTTTTTAACTAGAAATCTATAATTAGGGAGTATTTTATTTCTGAGGTGGGAGTCGGCAGCTTCTTTCCGTTGGATGTCGTCGCCGATTATTGATGGTATGCGGCTGACACTTGAAGCCCAAGATTCTTTAAGAACTCACAATTATCAAGGATATCAATTAGGGTTTCTGCATTAACAACGCACGCCGTGAATTTCTGTGAAGAGTTTGAATGTGAGATTGATAACGGCGGATAAATTGAGAATTTGGGTGGGAGAAAATTTAAGAAACGAGGGATTGTGAGATAAGAGAATCTGGTTGTATGCAAAAAGAGAGAGATTGTATTGGGGTTTGCAGATACGTGGCAATTATGTGAGAGAAAATACAAAAAGGGAGAGAGAAAAATAATATTTAACATATATCGTGACTTAATTGTAGGATGTAATTATATTTAAATTTTTTTGTTATAAAGGATAAAAGTTATTTTTAAGATGTAATATTTTAAAATAGTATTTATTTAAAATAAATATGGTACTAAAATTTTCGAATGCTGTAAAGTTTCCTTTAATTTTAGCTAAAACATATTACTTCACAATAAAACGTTACTGTGAAGCTCATTATTAGAGTTCTTCTATACTGAGACTAAGATTAAGGTAATATTTGAATTCTAGATTTTGGTAGGGACTAGTGTGAGGTAACTAAAATAATTCCAATGTTAATTAATTAGATTATATGCTATTAAAATTAAAGATATAATACATACAAAGGCATTGTTAGTAAACTGTATTTTGTGAAAAAATTCTGGAAATATAAAATAATATAAACAGAAATTATCATAAACATAAATGACATAAACAAAAATGACCATAAACAGAAATGATAGAAACAATTCGAGCCAACTAATGTGTTCCTTAAGGAATTTAATCCCCTTCTAGTACCCAAAGTTATGGATTATTTCCTCCCAGAGTAGAACGAATTACATACCGGTACATATAGTGGTATTTCAAACCCCAGTGTTCAGTAAACACAAAGTTCAGTAGAAAATCACACTTACTTTTTGCTTTATTTTTTATGCTAAAAGTATGTAGAAGAAGGAGAAGAAACTCACAAAATCGTAGTGAAATTCTGAGCAGAATAATATTGTATTTATAGCCAAAAGTAGAGCTGCAACTCTTCAGAATGATTGTTTATGCAAAACGGCTACAGCATAAATGCCTTTACATAAATGGTTATTTACTCAACCATAAAGAGGGAAAATAAAGAGGGAAAATTGAAAAGGGTGGTTAATTTTCTGTTACCAAAATAGAAAAATGGATTAGATTTAATATTAATATTCTATATTAAAAAATATTTAATAACACATTTCTGTTAATATTTTACTATTAACAAATAAATTTGATCCAAAAAGTTAATCAATCAATAATTTGACCAAATCTGAATCAGAATCCGAAGCCATGCCGAGCGAGCGAGCGACGACGACAATGCGAGGCTTGCTTTCTTCTCAACTCTTTAAGAGTTAGAAGAAGACTAATTGCTTATATGCCCATTAAAAACTTCTTCCTCTTCCAATAAGAGACAATGTCCATATGCCGGAAGGGGGGGGGGGGGGGGGGGAACTTGAAACTTTACTCAAAAATTTTATTTCTATCCATTTTTCATCCACCCTTTTTTTTTGTATTTAATTTATTAATCAAATACATAAACCCAATAATCCCCCACATGAATGGGGAATGTCTATATCACGGAAGTATGCATGAAAAACTGTGTGATTCGCAAGCAATGATTAATTGCATCTATATAAGAAGGTTTTTCTTTGAACTTTCCGTAGTGAACTTATATCGGATATACTCGATCAATTGGTAGATTTGATATCTTTGAATTGTCTAACTTTGGTGTATACTTAGACAACCACAAGTCACACAACCAACCCTTAACCGTCTTTGGTTCTCATTGTTGTGTTTGTTTCAGCCATGAACACCACCTGGTTTCATAAGTGCGTAGAGAACTAGCCTTACAAAGTTCTCCTTAAAGCGGCTAACACTTCACACTTACATAGGTGATTCCTAAACGTGTCATCCCGTAGATACACTATTTGATATACCCCGTATCAAACTTAAAAATCATTAAAAAGCCTTAATGTTTTATCCTTGGTACTGAGCATTGTCTCATCACGAGAATGGACCAAAAGTTTAGTTGACAATGTTGAACCGTCATAAATGACTTTGTTTGATCTCCTTGAATCTAGATCTTGGGATCTCCAGTCTTCTAGGTAGACTTACCGCCACTATTACTTGTTCTCGGCCACAGTCCTATTCCCCTTGATAACTTCTCAACTACCTTTCTTATTAAGCCTTTTGTAAGTTGATCTGATATATTATCACTTGACTTTACATAGTCAATCGTGGTAATTTCTCTAGAGAGTAATTGTCTAACAGTTTTATGTTTTCGTCGTATATGACGAGATTTACCATTATACATAATGCTCCCAGCCCTTCCAATTGCCGCTTGACTATCACAATGTATGTATATTGGTGCCAACGGTTTGGGCCAAAATGAAATATCTTTCAAGAAATTTCGGAGCCATTCAGCTTCTTCACCGGCTTTATCCAAGGGTATGAACTCAGCCTCCATTGTGGAGAGGGCATTACAAGTTTGTTTGGACGACTTCCAAGATACCGCTCATCCACCGATGGTGAATACATATCCACTTGGGAACTTGGAATCAGATGATCCGGTGTTCCAATTTGCATCACAGTATCATTCAATGACTGCAAGATATTTACTATAGTGCAAACCAAAGTCCTGGGTATGTACTAAATACCCCAAAACATGTTTCATGGCCATCCAATGAGATTGACCTAGATTGCTCGTATATCGACTCAATTTATTTATAGGCAAGATATATCTGGTCTTGTACAATTCATGATGTACGTTAAGCATCCCAACTCACGAGCATAATCCAATTATGATATGTTTTTGCCTTTGTTCTTCGCTAATGTAAGATTCACATCAATTGGAGTCTTTGCAACTTTAAAGCCCAAGTGCTTGAATTTTTCAAGTACTGTCTTAATGTAATAAGATTGTGACAATTCTAGATCTTGAGAAGTCTTATAGATCTTAATTTCCATAATTAAATCAGCAACTCCCAAGTCTTTCATATCAAACTTGTTATTTTCATACGCTTAGTAGCATTTATGTTGGCAATGTCATTATTCATTATGAGCATATCATCCACATATAAGCAAATAATTACTAAAGGGAGCCCCGATCACCGAGATAATTTGTTCAAGGACCTGGCATAGATGAGCTCTGAACCGATGGAGCACAAGAAGAGCTTTAAGCTGGAAGAGCACTGATAAATGACAAACCTTTATTAGCACTATATGAACCATGGCTTGATAATGCACCGCGATGAACTGAACGAGCCGCTTGAGCGTGCCTATAAGGTCGACCGCTATTGTGGTAGAATGGACCCCTAGAAAGGGACACCGCTGAAACCACCCAATCCATGAGGCGTCTTGGCCTCTCTCTCTCTCACACCCCACTCCTGACTGCAGACCATCTCGATCTGTCGAGCAATGTTGACCACCTCATCAAAAGAAGCACCAGATACCCTCTGTTGAGCCATAAGCAACCACCGGCTAATATGTGAGGCCATAAATGAATCTCTTGATCCTCTCCCAATCAGTGGGAACCAACTGATCACACCCAACTATGCCCTCTAAAAAGGACTCTGCGGACGCTGCAAATATAACATGAGTATTACGCCCCGAGTCGAATCCATATAGAGTTAACCTATCAATCATAATCTTTAGACCCACTAAACTCTTCAGAACCAGCTTCCCAAACGTTTGAATCACAACTGATGGTTTATTTAGTAACTAAGATTGCAAGCAAATTAAACCGCTATAAACTAAAATGCTAAGGTTGTAAAAGTGATGAGAAAAAGCTAAGGTAAAGATTTCCCTTATTGATGGAATCCATTCTGTTTATGCTTCATACAAATTTACCAACACACCTCTATCAATCATGAACGCTTGTCTTACCGTAAATCTCTCCTGAGTAGTCACAGTAATATACTATTGCACTCTCCCCAGATATGCTAGCTAGCTTTAATTAATATAGTTCACTTAAGATTGACCCAAGGATTCATTATCCCTAATCCCTCCTTTAAACCCGCAATTATAGATTCCTCTTATACTTTAGGAGTGGTGTTATTCAACAATAACCTAAATATGCACTCTGTTTCGAGTTATGCACACTAAATAGGCATAGCTAATTGAGGATCCAATCAATTAACTACAACAAGAACATAGTTGAATAAATAAAGATTGAAACTAGCAATTTGTATTCACATAAACAAGAAGTTCATTCCCCAATAGATTCTATCAAAATCTTAGACAAGGGATTTAGCTACTCATGACTATGTGTAAACAAGCTAAAATAATATTCATCATAAAAACAAGCAATAAAAATCAAAGAAAAGAAGAAAGATATTTTGGGTGATGTCTCACAATGGTTTTCCTTGCTAAGAAACTCTAAAAATCAATACATGCCTCCTTTGGGCGAAGTCTAATGTTTAAAATAGGATTTCGGGCTAAAAATCCCGTGTTTTGCACTTTAGTCCCTGAAATTTCCGCCTCCGGCCGTGGTTCTACCGCGGTCGCAGTCAAACCGCGGCCAAACATGGCCTCTGATTCTTCAATTGTCTGGGTCTGCATTATGCCGCAGTTCTGCCGTGGTTGCAGTGAAACCACGATTTTGGACCCTGTTTCGTTTAGAATTTTGGAAAATGCAAAACATAAAAGTTGTAGCCATTTGAGTTATCTTTCCAACCACATATTATAGAGCAAAAATGGAGTTTTGAGTAAAACGTTATGTGCATTTTACTAGACAACATGCAATATACCTCATCCAGTCTTCGTTTGTTCTCAACTATCAAATTTGACCCCCCGAACACGATCCCGACTTAATTACATGAGCTTTTACTCAGACTTCAAAGTTTTAAAACCACTCAAATTCATTCCATAACATCTATATAGCTCGGAATCACACCTACAAGGCATAAAACACACAATTAGTGCAAAATACTAGCCATTAAAGCGCAAACTCAACTAAAGTGCAGTAAATTAGAGTGTAATAATCGACTAAAATATGTAATTATAGCCTATCATCACCAACCAAGCTATGTTATGAGACAAATCAGAAAACTTCATCTCTTACTATGTCACGGACATGCCCCCCTCACGTAACTGCTCAAACTGTTTGTGCACCTCCTCCCTGCGAGACTACAACACGAATTTCTCCAAGAAGAGAACAGAGAACTCCTGCCATGTAAGTGGTGATGCACCGACTGGATTGTCTCTCTCATAAGCCTCTCACCATCTAAAGGTAGCCCCAGTAAAATAAAAGGTAGTGAACGAGACCCCTTGTCTCCAGAATACCTATTGTATGAAGAATCCACTTACACTTGTCCAAGAAACCCTGGGCATCCTCTAACTCAGCCCCGCCAAATGATGAAGGCTGGAGCCTCCCAAATCCCTCGAGCCTTCTCTGCTCATCGTCAGTCATAATAGGAACCATTTGAGCCTAAATAGCTGCAATCGACGAGTCTGGTAGTGCCCCTGATGTTTGCAGTCCCTGTATCACTGCTTTGGTGTACGGGCGGGGGGAGTCTGCGTACCTCCCCAAACTTGAGAAGTGGTTGATGTGGATGACATTTAGACCGCCTGAGCAAGGGCGGTACACACAGTCAGAATCTGATCCAAAGACTCCTAAAGGCATGGAATCACAATGGTCACAACTGATGCCTGAGATGGCCCCACCGGCTACACTATATCTGGTACCTGCTCCTGAGCTAGAGCGACTGGTGGGTCTAGAGTTGCTGATCTAGCTACTGTACGGGATGCACCTCTGCGCCTATTATGACCTCGACCTCTCATGGCCCTAACTGGTGGGTCTACAGTCTATATGAAGTTTCCTATGGGTTTGGCAACCCCTTGAAGATAAGTACAGACATCTCCGTACCGATCCGCAAGACTCTACTAAACTTTCTCATGACTAGTGAGACTTATGTAACCTAGGATCTGATACCAACTTGTCAAGACCCAAAATCCTAACCTGTCATGATGGCGCCTAACGTGGTACTAAGCAAGACGACATTTTACAGTAATTCCAACATTTTTAACATAAAATAATTTAAAGTAGTTTTAAATAACAAAGTTCTCATAAACGGGATAGAAACTCAAAACATAATGCGGAAACTCCCAACATCGGGGTGTTATTGAGTTCATAAGCATCTATACATCACAAGTCTGGAAAATATTGTCTATGATAGTTTGGAACCAAATACAATAAACAGAAAGAGAAGGAAGGAGAGACAAGATCTGCGGATGCCGGGAAACCACCTTGGAATCTCTGACGATCGAGCTGTGGAAAAGAAATCAACATCCACCGTGTCTGGAAATACCTAGATATGCACACGAAGTGCAGGTTCTAGCGTATGAACAACCAATTTAGTAAGTAATAAGACTAAATAAAGAATTCAAAGTAGTGACGAGCTTCATAGTTATAGTTCAATCACAGTAATTTTCAACATAGGAAGGTAGGAATACTTTCAAGTCTGACAATTTAGGTCAAATTAGTTACCTCATGTCAAGTTCAAGTGAAACAGAATATAATATCTTTCAGAAATTTCAAGACAATAATATATGGCAGCTAAGTACAGCAATAAAAAAATCAAATGCATCCTCTCAGAGCAACAGTCACACAGTCCTCCCATTCACTCCAACCTCACAATCACTCATTCCTCTCATTCATTCATTCATTCCTCTCAGTCACTAAACACTCGACACTGGGCACTCACACTCAGTAGGCACATGTGCTCATTATGGGTTTCTACAGACTCCGGGGGAATCTTTCAGCCCAAGAGCTATAACAAGCCAAATCATGGCATAAATAAGTGAATTATGTTGCGCCGTGCAGCCCGATGCCATAAATATCCTCATAATCAGGCCCTTATCCTCACTCAGTCATCAACCTCTCTAGTTTTTCGGGCTCTCAATGATCATGAAAAATCAGCCCAAACAGAAATGATATGATGTATCAATAAGGTACAATAGAGACCGAGATATGATATTCAAATAAAACTAAGACTACGTACAAACAACTACTAGCGGATAATTCAACTTGTAACATAGCCTCTGCGAGCTATTACAATACCAACACATAGCCTAAAAATGATGTCTAACTGAATTTACAACATAATTCCATAACACATAAAGAGCATATGGCTAACAATATATTGTTCAGCTATACGGTTCCAAGGAATTGACCTAGCCACAATTCATATGGTGCACGCCCAAACACCCGCCACCTAGTATGAACGTCACCTCAAAACCAATCACATTAACAATAATAAAAGGTTTCATATACTCAAAATTAAATTTTGAACTATTGTTTATCTCAATCCGAGCAAATATCTACTCCAACACACATTTGCCTAACAAATCGGCCTCCAAATGTCCCGAATCTAGCCACAAGCAGTATAATACAATCAACATGGGCTAATGGAATCAATTCCATAAGAAAATACGAAGTTATTAATTAAAAGTCAAAAATTGACTCAAGGAAGGCCCCCGAGCTCTTGAAATCTAACCAAAAAAAACCCAAAAGCTTATTCAACTATGAGTCCAACCATATTAAATTTACCAAAATCCGACACTAAATAGTCACCCAAATTCTAAATCCCTAGCCTCAAACCCCAATTTACACCTTAAATACACACCAACCAGGTGGGAAAATCAATAGGGAAACAAGATTATTGATAATAAATGAGCACAAGGGACTCACCTCAAGAATCCTCTCGAAATCCTCTCAAGAATCGCCAAACCCGAGCTCAAAATGTTTGAAATGAAGTCAAAATCGCGAACCCTTGTATTTAAATTTCTCTCCAGCCTTTTCGCTTTTGCGAGCACTTAACCGCATCTGTGGTGTCGCAGAAGCGACCAAAATTCCATTTCTGTGGTGAACCATGGAGTTGTGCCTCTGCTTCTACGACCATCACTCTGCTCCTGCGACCACAAAGATATGGAAAAAATCTTCGCACCTGCGACCAAAGTCCTCCCCAATCCTGGCTGCATCTGCGCTCTTCAACTCGTACCTGCAAGCAAAGCTCTGTAGGTGCGGTTAAACCAACAGCGTTCAGATATAGTAGTCCTCCAAACTCAAACTTTGATTCAAAAACCATCTGAAATCAACCACAGGTCCCCAAGACCTCAACCAAACATACTAACAAGTCCTACAACACTATGCAAACTTAGTAGATCCCTCAAATCACCTCGAATCAACATCAAAAACACGAATCACACCTCAATCCAAGCATATTGAAACTTAGAAGTTCAAACTTCTACAAATGACGTCGAAACCTATTAAATAATTGACCTCAAATTTTCCACACAAGTCACAAATATTACCACATGCCTACTCCAACTTCCGAAACTCCAATCCGACCCCGATATCAAAAAGTCCAACTCCCGGTAAAACTTTTCAAAAATCCAACTTTTTTCTATTTCAAGCCTAATTCAACTACGGAACTCTAAATCACAATCCGGACACGCTGCTAAGTACAAAATCACCCAACGGAGCTAACAGGACCATACATTCGAGAGTCGTTTACATATAAGTCAACATTTGGTGAACCATTTCAACTTAAACTTCCAACCTTGAAACTGGATATCTCAATTCATTCTGAAATCCCTCCGAACTCGAACAGACTACTTCAACAAGTGACATAACAAATATAAAGTACAAAATGAGTATTTAAATAGGTAACATGTCTACAACTCTTGAAATGATTGATCAGGTCGTTACACGATCATTTGATCTATGTTTGGCAGCTGGAACAAGTCTTTCAGGCATGCCTTATTCAAATCCTTATAATCTACACACATGCAAAATTTGTTGTTCTTCTTAGGCATTACGATTACATTAGATAGCTAGTTGGGATACTTTACCTCTCGGATTGACCCGATATTAAGTAATCGAGTTACCTCATCTTTGACAAATTTATTCCTAGGTTTCGCAATAGGGCATTTCTTTTGTCTTCCGGAGGTATGTTCGGGTCCATACTTAACTTGTGTACAGCTACCTCTGTCGAGATATCTATCATATCCACATGCGACCATGCAAAACAGTCAACATTAGATTTAAGAAATTAAATCAAGCCAGACCTGAGTTCAGGGTATAGTCTTGTCCCCAAGTGGAATTTTCTTTATAGGAATTCTTCGAACAATGCAACTTGCTCAAGCTCTTCCGCAGTGGATTATGTTGCATCCGTATCTTCTGGAACTTGGAAATACCTCGTCACCTTATAATATTCTGAGGTTTCTTCCCCCAAGCTAACTTTATCTAGTTCGGGAGCTAGTGTCGGTTCATGTAGTTTATGACGTATCTCTTTACTTTTCTATTGGAGACCGAAATTGTGTTTATCTCCCTTGCCGTCGGTTGGTCACCCCATATCTGCTTAGCCCCTCGGGCATTGGAAACTTTAGAAATTGATGGTACGTTGATGGTACAACCTTCATCGCGTGCAACCATGGTCTTCCTAGAATAATGTTATATCCCATATCACTGTTCACCACTTCGAAAATAGTTTTTTTCATTACCCCTTTAGTGTTTGTGAGAAGAAAAATCTCTCCACAGGTCATCATGCCCGCAAGGTTGAATCTGGCAAGGAGTTATGTTGCTAGAATAATACTTCCGGTGAGTTTCACTTGCTCCAATACTCTCCATTATATGATGTTAGCCAAACATCCTGGATTCACTAGAACACGTTTAATTTTAAAATTTAGCATATTTAAGCAAATTACTAGTGCGTCATTGTATGGTAGTAGCAGTCTATCTGCGTCCTCCTTCGTGAAAGTGATATCATCTTCGGCGACTTCCCGAAGCCTCTTGCTATGGTTATTGATACTTTTTGTCTTTTTTGCTACCGAGAAGGTGACTCCATTGATTTCGTTCCCCTCAAAGATCATGTTAATCGTCTCGCACGGGGGATCTTCTCGTAATTTCTAGGATTCTACATTGTTACCACCGTAGTTGTTCTTATCTCGGTCACTTAAGAATTCTCTGAGATGATTATTATTTAACAGTGTTGCCACCTCTTCCCAGAGATGTCGGCAGCCCCCAGTCTGTTGGCCATTCGATATGTGGTATTCATATTACAAGTTAGGATCTCTCTGGCTGGGATCAGATCTCATCGATTTCGAGAACCGTGCTTCTTTGATGTTTCTCATGGTTGACACCAATCCTACTACACTAACGTTGAAATTGTATCCTGATAGATTAGGGTAAAAAGGATCCCGTGACCATGACGCTTCTTTATCATGCAATGATCTATTGTTCTGACCGCGATCAGTCCTTTTGTCGATGGCGAACCTATCTATTATCCAAGAGCCTCTTCCATGTCCTTCAGTAGGGGTGGGCATAGTTTGGACAAACCCGAAATCTAAATCGAAATCTGAATTTTTAAAATTTTTGGTTTGGATTTTCGAATTACGGATTGGATTTTGGATTTAATTTTTAATTTTTTTTATATCGGATTGGATGTTGGATTTGGTACTTTGGATTTTTGGATATCGAAAATTGGAAAATTTTGTACTTTATATTTCGTACGTTATCTATATGTCAATAACAATAAGTTAAATACCCTATCCATTAGATATTATTTCATATATGCAATATCAATTACTAATATAATATTAGAATACATTCTATTTGGACATGGTTTTACTATTACTGCTTCTAATCAGCCGTATTAATATATTATTGCATTTTCTTGCTAGTAATTTCATTACTTGGATACTTTATTTGAATGATTGCAGTGAGAATGAGTAACTTTTTAGGCAATTTAATATGAGTACTTCATTTGGATATTAATTTTTGTAAAAAGAAGAAATATGACTTATAAGCTCAAAACCAAAAATTCAAAATATCCAACCCGATTAATCCGAAACCGAACCTAAAAAATTCGGTCCAATCCGAGCTTATTTGGATTGGATTTGGATTGTTATTTCATCAATCCAAAGACCGAAAATCCAAAATGAAATTCTATATTTAATCCGAACGCCCACCCCTAGCCTTCGGTTCATTCGTAGGGCAAAAATCAGCTTCTCAAAGGTTGTCTGTCCATGTCGAAATCATCTTCTGATTTTTCTTTGTTCTTCTCCCGTCCTTTGGTTGGCGATGGAAATCCAACCTGATCATCTTCAATCGTTATCTTTGATTCGTATCGGTTGTGGACATCCACCCAAGTCATTTCTTGAAGCTCAAGCAGGCTTTCATTCAGTTTTCAGGAAGCACCTGAACTTCTCGGATTCAGTCTCTTGGTGAATGGTTCAGCCGTGCATTCATCTAGGACAGCCAGGAGAAGCATTCTCTACTTCTAGAATAAGGTCTCGTACCAACTCGGATTCTCCTTTGCGCAATCCTGAATATGTCTGCCTTTCGAGCCTGTACTTTTATGACCCCGACATGAGCCTTGATGAACGAATCTGCGAGCATCTCAAAGGAGTCTATGGAATGCTTGGGTAATAATGAATATCATGTCAAGGCTCCCCTTGCGAGAGTCTCTCCAAATGTCTTTAGCAAAACAAATTCAATTTCATGAGGAGCTAAATCATTTTCCTTCACTACCATTGTATAGATAGTAATATTCTCCCGAGGGTCTGAAGTTCCAGGGTACTTTGGCAAGTCAGGCATCTTAAACCACTTCGGGAATAGTTGTGGTGATGCACTTGCTTTGTAAGGAAACTGAGTATATTTCTTTGAGTCCGGTCCTTTCAGCACCGGTGGTGCACCCAGGATTTGGTCCATGCGGGTGTTCACTTCCCTCATGCACCGTAGGAGTTCATTCTTGAAGGGATTGTTTTTGTTATTGGGACCGGGTATGCTCCTCCCCATCTCTATTGGAGCCAACTTCGCCCCTCGGGGTGTTGCGTCGACCCTCTGCATTGTTTGATTCGCAGAAGCGCCTAGAGGAATCAGATCTCGTCTATTTTCATTATTCGAAGCCCCCGACAATGCCTGCTTCAACTCCATCATAAATTTGTCATGTCGCGTGAGGTGACCTAGAATGATCGCATATAAATATGAGTACTTCATTGGATATTAATTTTTGTAAGAAGAAGAAATATGTCAACTTATAAGCTCAGAACCAAAAATTAAAAATATCCAACCCGATTAATCCGAAACCGAACCTAAAAAATTCGGTCCAATACGAGCTTATTTGGATTAGATTTGGATTGTTATTTCATCAATCCAAAGACCGAAAATCCAAAATGAAATTCTATATTTAATCCGAACGCCCACCCCTAGCCTTCGGTTCATTCGTAGGGCAAAAATCAGCTTCTCGAAGGTTGTCTGTCCATGTCGAAATCATCTTCTGATTTTTCTTTGTTCTTCTCCCGTCCTTTGGTTGGCGATGGAAATCAAACCTGATCATCTTCAATCCTTATCTTTGATTCATATCGGTTGTGGACATCCACCCAAGTCATTTCTTGAAACTCAAGCAGGCTTTCCTTCAGTTTTCAGGAAGCACCTGAACTTATCGGATTCAGTCTCTTGGTGAATGGTTCAGCTGCGCATTCATCTAGGACAACCAGGAGCAGCATTCTCTCCTTCTAGAATCAGGTAACGAACTCTCGTACCAACTCAGATTCTCCTTTGCGCAATCCTGAATATGTCTGCCTTTCGAGCCTGTACTTTTATGACCCCGACATGAGCCTTGATGAATGAATCTGCGAGCATATCAAAGGAGTCTATGGAATGCTTGGGTAATAATGAATATCATGTCAAGGCTCCCCTTGCGAGAGTCTCTCCAAATTTCTTTAGCAAAACAAATTCAATTTCATGAGAAGCTAAATCATTTTCCTTCACTACCATTGTATAGATAGTAATATTCTCCCGAGGGTCTGAAGTTCCAGGGTACTTTGGCAAGTCAGGCATCTTAAACCGCTGTGGGAATAGATATGGTGATGCACTTGCTTTGTAAGGAAACTGAGTATATTTCCTTGAGTCCGGTCCTTTCAGCACCGGTGGTGCACCCAGGATTTAGTCCATGCGGGTGTTCACTTCCCTCATGCACCGTAGGAGTTCATTCTTGAAGGGATTGTTTTCGTTATTGGGACCGGGTCTGCTCCTCCCCATCTCTATTGGAGCCAACTTCGCCCCTCGGGGTGTTGCTGTCGACCCTCTGCATTGTTTGATTCGCAGAAGCGCCTAGAGGAATCAGATATCGTCTATTTTCATTATTCGAAGCCCCCGACAATGCTTGCTTCAACTCCATCATGAATTTGTCCTGTCGCGTGAGGTGACCTAGAATAATCGCATATTATTCTTGCAAGACCCTTTTCGCCCCAAAGACGTGTTCCTCCTCAGTATCATCGGGAGTTGTCTCCTGAAAATGTCGAGGATATTTCTTGTCATGCTCCGGTGTGGCGTCGTTCCCCTCGTCGTAGGTGTCATTGATTGAGTCCTTGAAATGAGGTTGATCCCCTCGAATCTTGGGATTATGCGTATTATTAAAACCGTTATCAGCCATTTCTTATGATTTTTTCTAAGACAAAATAATTAAAACACGTTAGTAAAAAAAAAGGCAAAGATCAATTTAATTACACGGTTGTCTAAGCCCATGGTGGGCGCCAAACTGTTTACCCGTAAAATGGTATAATTGAATTTATACGTAGTTTCTAGACAAGTGAACTAATTTAATTCTAAAATAATAAGATAATTGAAGAAATATGTAATACTTAGCCTTGAAATATAGACGAAATAACATAAATAGTGGTTCCGGGAGCAGGGCTTCCAGGCACAATAAAAATGAAATCAAAAAGCAAAAAGATAAAATTATATTGAGCTTTGGATAGAATATAGCGTAAGTTTGCTAGAGAATTCATGTCCTTTATAATGACAACTGAGCTCACTATTTATAACTACGTCTAGGGAAGGAGGTCCTAGGATCGTGTCCCTCTTTAATGTCAATTATGAAGGCTATTGGTGAAAATATAACGGTGAGTATAAATGCTAAACTTCTTGTAAAGGGCAATCGTACTTAATGATGTGGAATATTCTCCATTGAATGCTACCGGACGAAGAGTATTTATTGCATCCTTATGAGTGTTACTTTTTTCGATGACAGACAGGACAATTGCCTTCGGTACTTGTCATCCACATCTTAGGTTCCACGTGTCATTCTTTTGAGCAGCTACGTAACATTGTATATTTTACTCTATACAATATACAATTAAGAGTATTTTTCCATACATAGCAAATAGGGGATTTTGACTGAATAGTATAACTAAATGATAATTGAATGCCAGCATTTGTGCCAAAAATTATTGTAGGTTCCAATTAATCAACGATTGTATATTCAATAGTATAACTAAATGATAATTCAACTATATGTTTGCATTCAATTATCATTTAGTTATACTATTCAATGAAGATCCCCCTATTAGCTATGTATGAAAGAAAACTCTTAATTGTATATTGCATGCAACTTAAACTATTATAGGTCCCAATTAATTCGACGATGTGGATTATTAGAGTCATCGGGTTATTAGTTGGAATTACCCCACCCCCCCACCCACCCCCCCCCCCCCCCCGCAAACCAACCCCCAACCAAAAAAAAAAAAGAGAAAGTTACGTCTGAGTTAGATTTGACGCTGAAAGTTTTCTTTTCCTTTTGCAATGGTGAAGTAAAACCAAGCTCATAAGCTTATTATCCTATATAGGAATAAGTTGATCCAATTTCCAATTTATATCCCATGCTTCCCTGCATGATTATGAGTAAATTTATGATATTATGAGTACTTCATCAAGTAGGAATCAGTAAATTGGTGACAATCTTTATAGTACACATGATTATGTGTCATATATTGGCATATTGCCCAACTTAAGTAGACTAACAGTTTGTTTTACGAAACTTTTAATTGAAAAGTAGTTTTTTTAAAAGTGTTTTTCAAAAAAGTACTTCTGGTGAGAATCAATTTGTCTTTGGTAATTAATTTAAAATATACTTTTGAGCAGTAATTAGTGTTTAGCCAAACTTTTGAAAACTGTTTCTAAGTGTATTTTTTTCAAAAGCGCTTCTCAGAAAAATGTTTTTGGAGAGAAGCTACATTTTTCTGCTTCTCAAAAACTGCTTTTGCTTCTCCTCAATAGTATTTTTTTTTTCTAAAAACACTTTAATTTTTGGCCAAAAGCACTTTTAACTCAAAAATAACTTGTCCAAACAGGCCATAAATGCGTCTCTACGAGATCACTGCTACGTTTTTGGATGGGTCGTTGTGGTTTGAAAAACTACGAAAAGTTAACAATAAAGAATTGAAAAGAAGGGAAATCTATCGTAATTTTGTGAAAGTTTCCAAAAAAAAAACAATAAATTAGAAAAGGAGAACTTGGGCATTACTACCTCTATTTCACTATACGTGACATGCTTATTATTTGGAGACTGAAAAAAAAATTTCTTTGATCGAAATTTTTTCATGTCTTATAATAATTTGAATTATTAATAATTATAGTTTATAGTAAGTTTTATATAGTGTCTAATATGTAAATTAAGTCTATTTCAAAAAACTCGAAGATTGTATATCCAAGCTCTCACAATTTTTTTTAGAGAATTTAATACTCGTACTTCAAATCGTGTGTGGGATGAATGGATAAACTATTTTGAAGTTACTCCCCTAGAGGTATATAAGAACATTAAATGAAAACCTTTCTACATTGAATAGTGTAGAGAAAAACATGGAGGCAGAAAGAAACCATATTACGAAAAATCATGCCACACCTATATTTGCCGCAGTTTGCTCTCTATAATTAGTACATGCATGCTTTCCTTTAACACTGCTATTCTGTGTGCCTCCTCCATTTACCGAAGAGGCCTCATTTAGCTCTCTCTTTTCTTTCTCTCTTCTCTTTTCGTCATTGCACTATCTCACAATCTTCTATTGTCCCTGCAAAGCTAAAGAACGAGAGGAAAAATGACTATACCAATAAGTCAGTTCCTAGTGTTAGCCCTCCTCTCCTTTTTTGTTGCCTCTGCAATTGCTGATGAAAAGCCTCGTGGTGTCACCTATGACGGTCGTTCAATGATCATCAATGGCAACAGGGAATTGCTCTTTTCTGGTTCTATTCATTACCCTCGTAGCCCTCCTGAGGTGACTTCACAATCAAGCCTCTTTTTGACATTTTAAATAAGTCTCGGACATCCCCACTTTGTGGGACTATACTGGGTAGTTGTTGTTGTTGTAAATAAGTCTCGGACATGATATAGAGCATAAGTATACATTGCACGAATCCGTTGGACCAGAGAGAGGAAAAGTTACGTACAATCCGCCCTTGCATGAAAAAAATGGATGCAAGACATGTGTCTGGCATATTAAGCTATGTTTTTGACTTTAACTCGTCACTCTTATAATTAAATTGCTTAATTTAGAATAAATGCAAGGTGCAAGAGTAGATTACTGTATCCGCCAAATAGTACATGATTCTTTTTTCAATGTTTACTCATGAAACTATGTTAATATTGGGATTGATTAGATGTGGCATAGCATCATAAGGAAAGCTAAGGAAGGAGGTCTGAATCTAATTCAGACTTATGTTTTCTGGAACATTCACGAGCCGGTTCAAGGGCAGGTAACATCTATGTTTTGTTCATGCATGCATTAAAGAATATATCAATTATCCAAATAGTTAACATCTCCCACTTGTGCATTTACAGTTCAACTTTGAAGGAAACTATGACTTGGTGAAATTCATCAAGATGATAGGAGAGCAAGACTTATATGTGAACCTAAGACTTGGACCTTACATCGAGGCTGAATGGAATCAAGGGTAAATATTATATTTAATTCTATTTAATTACGTAATTGCTAATGACTGTTTCTAATTTTTGCTTATTGATCGTGGAACAGTGGATTCCCATACTGGCTTAGAGAGGTTCCTAATATCACATTCCGTTCTTATAACGAACCCTTCATGGTACGTTTTCACATATAATATATGAATGCTCTTAAATAAACTTGAAGTAGCTTTAATTGTTTATTTATTCCTTTTTTGTAATTTTTCCACTTTGCAGTACCACATGAAAAAATATACAGAAATGGTGATTGACTTGATGAAAAAGGAGAAGTTGTTCGCACCTCAAGGAGGCCCCATTATCATGGCTCAGGTTCCTTCTCATATCTATTTCTCGAAAGAGATAAACGAGAACAAATTCTTTTATTAAGTAAAGTTATTAAATTTTTTATTTTAAGTAGTATACAAAACAATAGCAAGTATACACCATGCATACTCCTCTGCACCTTGGTATTTCACAGCGTCCTTATGAATATTTTTTGAATTCTTAACAGATTGAAAATGAATACAACAATGTCCAGCTTGCTTACAGAGAAAATGGAAAGAAATATATTAAGTGGGCTGCTGATATGGCTACTGGATTGTATAATGGAGTCCCTTGGGTCATGTGCAAGCAAAAGGATGCTCCTCCACAAGTGGTAGGTTTTCTTTTAATAAAATTATTACTATTAATTTTTAGAAAACGAAAAATAATGTAACTTCAAATGTATTGGAAAACCATTATATTAGAACTGATCACACTTCTTTCCTTTTTTTAAAAAAATTTCTCAAGATCAACACATGCAATGGAAGGCATTGTGCAGATACTTTCACAGGTCCCAATGGTCCCAACAAGCCTTCTTTGTGGACTGAAAATTGGACTGCACAGTAAGTATATATATACATATTGTCTTTCCACTAATTAAATTATGGGTAATATAACTCGAACACCAGGCTTTTTAAAATAATAATCCGATCGAATAAACTAAAAAACTGAAACCTAATAAATCTATTCGGTTCGGCCGGTATTATATGCTCACCCCTACTGATATTAAGTGTATGTTACAAATATTTTGAATTACGTACAGATATAGGACATTTGGAGACCCTCCATCACAAAGAGCAGCTGAAGATATTGCATTTTCTGTAGCTCGTTTCTTTGCGAAGAATGGAACTCTAACAAACTATTACATGGTACTCATTCCATTTGTATTCTCATAATATTTTTATTTTGAATTCTAACCAAAAATTTAATTATTTCTTGAATTTCAGTACCATGGTGGCACCAACTTTGGAAGAACAGGCTCTTCCTTTGTGACGACTCGCTATTATGATGAAGCTCCCCTTGATGAATTTGGTAATTAAATTCATCCTTAAGATTAAATTAATTTGGATCAAGACGTTTAATTTATGTCTATTTTAGGTTTGAAGAGGGAACCCAAATGGAGTCACTTGAGAGACTTGCACAGAGCTTTAAGACTGTCCAGAAGGGCTCTCCTTTGGGGAACTCCCACTGTTCAAAAGATTAGCCAAGACCTCGAGGTAACCAAACGTTTGCATGCATTAATTCACCCAACCAAAATCAGCTTGATTTTAATTTCTATATATATGTGGTAAAAGCAAGTTTCATTATAAGCCATGATTCGAAAATAAGGCAACTAACTAGTATACTCTATCCAGTTCACAATAAATGATCAATTTCTTTTCAGTACGCACATTAAAAAAAATGCTAAATCCTATACCAAAATATTTGGTATGACTAAACTACTTTTATTAAATATTGGTCACATAGTCATACTGAGGAGTGAGAAAATTTTTTAGGAATATGCACATAAGGGTAAAAGAATGAAAACAAATTGAATTTTCTCTTGATTACCACTCGACACTTATTTTGAACCAAAATGAAAAGGTAAACTGGTCACTTATTGTGAACCGTAGGGAGTAACATATTAAAATCTCTTTTGGATTGATTAAAAAAAAAGTAACTTTTGAACAGAAATAACTTTTAAGCCAAATGACAATAAGTTGGAGTTGCTCAACTTATTATGTTGGCTTGTTTTAAGCCGTTTTAACTTATTTTACTCGCTTTTTAACTTTGCCGAACACCAGAAAAAACCTAAAGAACTTTAAAATTGATTTGACAAGCTTAAAAGCCAATCCATACACACTTTAAAATTCACTATTAGTGCAAAAGTTCTTTATATTATCAATCTATCTATATATAAAATCTAAAGGTCGGTAGTGTCTCAAAATTTGCATTTTTTATAAATTACTTTGCAGATTACTGTTTGGGAGAAGCCCGGAAGCGATTGTGCTGCCTTTTTGACCAATAATCACACCAAGCTACCATCCACAATTAAATTCAGGGGTCAAGAATATTACTTACCTGAGAAATCTGTTAGCATTCTCCCTGATTGCAAGACTGTTGTTTACAACACCCAAACGGTAACATCAAATAAAAACATTATTTAGTCGAAGAATTTCATATTTTTTTATTGATTTGAAAAATCAAGGTTAACAAAAAATATCAACTCTAATTTTATTATGGTGAAAACAGGTTGTTGCCCAACATAATTCAAGGAACTTCATAGCATCAGAGAAAGCAAAGAATCTCAAATGGGAAATGTACCAAGAGAAAGTTCCAACTATCAATGACTTGCCACTTAAGAACAGAGAACCTTTGGAGCTCTATAGTTTGACAAAAGATACTTCAGACTATGCTTGGTACAGCACAAGGTACTTATGTTCGTTATTATTGTTGTTGTCGTTATTAATTATTACTACTATTATCAATTTGGTTTATTATCTTAATAATACTGGAATTGTTACAAATCACAGCATCAACTTTAATCGTCATGACTTGCCCATGAGACCTGACATCCTCCCCGTCATGTCAATCGCAAGTATGGGTCACGCATTGTCAGCCTTCGTTAATGGCGAATTCGTTGGTGAGTGACACCTTTTATTGTTATAACTCAAGTTAACAACTTATTTTCACAGAAATATATTCAGATTACTTATGGAATTTGTTGGTAATAAAATTAATTTCAGGGTTTGGACACGGTAACAACATTGAGAAGAGCTTTGTTTTCCAGAAACCTGTCATCTTGAAACCTGGAACTAACCACATTACCCTTTTAGCTGAGACAATTGGATTCCCGGTATTCATTTCATTAACTATAACTTCAAAATAAATCATTACAAAAATAAGAACGAGGAATTTTAAAGAGGAAGATATATATGAATGCAGAATAGCGGAGCCTATATGGAAAAGAGGTTTGCTGGACCACGAGGTATAACTCTACAAGGCTTGATGGCTGGAACCCTTGACATAACCCTAAACAACTGGGGACACAAGGTAAACACGTATTTGTATTTGAGTTTAGATTTATTTACTAACATCTTAAAAAATAGGAGTATTATTTCTTATGAGATAATTATAGGTAAATTCATAAGTTAGGCATTAATTAATTAGCAACTTGATAAAAAATACCTGACATACTTATAATAGGTTAAACTATACTAATTGTGTAAATAGTTTTACGGTGTCAGGCGGTTATAAAAACATCCATAGAAAAGTGTTATTCAGATGTTTGATGCTTTAAAAACTTAAAGACTTATAATATAACATGAATATTGTTGGGCTATATAATTTAAAGGTTGGCATATCCGGTGAAAAAGAACAAATATTCACAGAAGAAGGTGTGAAGAAAGTGAAGTGGACTCCTGTGTCTGGTCCTCCACCAGGACCTATCACTTGGTACAAGGTAAGTCCAGAAGTTTAATTCCTTTTTGTTTAATTATGCGTAATTTCTAAGCATCAAGATTAAATTTATCGTCCATATTTAACTATGTGTTCATTTCAAATTTGTGGGTTACAGACATACTTTGATGCCCCTGAAGGCAACAATCCAGTAGCCGTAAATATGGACAAAATGCAAAAGGGTATGATATGGGTCAATGGTAATAGCCTTGGTCGTTACTGGGTATCATTCCTCTCCCCTCTTGGACAGCCCACTCAATCTGAGTAAGTGGAACCTTTAACATGTATTGAATTATGTGATCATCTCATTCAAAAATTTAAGATAATTTTGGTTTTTTTTATAGCCAAACAAGTTTAAATTGTCTTTAATGACAGACGGTAATAAAAATTGATAAAATCTCAACCTGCTCTAATATCATATTAAATTATACGGCCAAGAACATGCATGTTTGTACTTACTTATATCTAATAATAATATATCTTAAAACATATTATTGTTTTAGGTATCATATTCCAAGAGCTTTCTTGAAGCCAAAGGATAATCTCCTAGTTATCTTTGAGGAAACCGGAGGTCACCCAGAAACCATTGAAGTCCAAACAGTTAACAGAGATACAATTTGCAGTATCATCTCCGAGTACCGACCTCCTAGCGTTAAGTCTTTTGAGAAGTCCGGAAGTCAATTCAATGCTATCGTGGAAGATCTAAAGTCAGGAGCTCAATTAGCTTGCCCTGAAAACAATCAAGTGATCAAGAAAATTGAGTTTGCTAGCTATGGTAATCCAGATGGAGCTTGTGGAAACTTATATCTTGGGAACTGCACTTCTCCCAACAGTCTCAAAGTTGTAGAAAATCATTGCTTAGGGAAGAATACATGTGCAATCCCAGTTGAGAGAGAATCTTTTGATGAGCTAAGCAAGGATCCTTGCCCTAATACATTCAAGACTTTGGCCGTCCAAGTTAAGTGTGGGCTTCCATAGAATAATTAGAGTCACCCTCTTCAAAATATATCTTACGACTAGTAGCTAGGCATTGATTCTCTCTAACTTATTTTTTATGCAAATTAATTACAATATATTTCATCCAAAAGTTTTTTATTTTTATACGTTTTCGTTTCATTAATAAGATTGGCTCAGTTGCTTTCTTGGTTTCTTCTCTCTGATTGTTGTTCATCATTTGTATAAAAATGTTCGCCTCCTAAATGTTCTATTTCTACGTTACCTTCTTTTTGAATAGATAACTAAACTGAGTTTAGATTATTGATTTGAATTGTAGTAATATATAATAATGGAATAAAATATTTACACAATCAAGTTCCTAAAAATAATTACAAGCTATGTTAACTAGGAGTAATTATATTCGGCTTAATGGTATTGACACATGTTCTTACCCAGATTTTGAAAGTTGGCCCCGCAATTTTTGTTTTTTCCATTTAAGCACCTAAAACAAAGTGTTCTCAACTCTGCCTAATAAACACTTCCAACAAAGTGTGTATCCCAACTATGCCGACATATATATATAACACATCACATGCTTTGTTGAAGGAATGATAACAACAAAATTTAAAGGAGAGGTTCAAAGTTATAGAGTACTAAATGTGTGGAGGAATCTTAGATCCATTTGGCCATAGATTGGCAAACATATATTGGGCCATAAATTTTTAAGGTTCCTAGGTTGATTTTGCTTTATTTGGCAAATATTAAAAAGTTGGAGGTTTGAAAGATTCACAGGTTTGACTGGAAGTTGACTTTGAAGATATCGGGTTCGGATTGTTGTTTCGAAATTTGGAATATGTTCTTATGTTATTTGCGACTTGTGTGCAACCTTTGGTTGTATTTCGAGTTGGTTTGATAGGAATCAGACGCTTAGTTGGAAGTTTATAAGCATATCAACTTAAGAGAATTTATGATTTGGCCGTTGATTTGTAGGTGTAATGATTTTACATATGTTTGGAGACTTTGGATAGTTCCGGGTAGTAATTACGGACTTTTTAATATTACAAAAAGGGGTCTTGGGCAGCTCGAGTGAGTTTCGGACCACCTTGATTTTGGTTGAGTTACAGATTTTATGCTCGTGTCAGGTCCATCTTCGCGGTCAGGCAGGTTGGATCGCGATCGCGGTGTAAATTTGAGTTGGGAAAGATCCTTCTTCTTCTTGTTCGCGACACACGGGTTGCGTTCACAATAGTTGTTGCAGCCTGATTACGATGACCTGATAGGTCATTTATTATTTTAACCTTTATTTCTGTGCTCCGAGACCTCGACTACCTCCTATTAACCTTTCTTGATTTGCATACGCAGTCAGTGTATTTTTCCGGGAAAAAATTATGTGATGAATTGAAGAAAATGTGAAACCTAGACTTAAAATGATTCGAGCTGTCTATGGTCAACATTTTGTATAAATGGATCCTGATCAGTATTTTGACAGTTTCGATAGGTTCGTATCATGATTTGGGACTTGGACATATACCCGGAATCAAATTCGGAAGTCCCTAACTCGATTTAACGAGATTTGTTGAAAACTAGTAATTTTAAGGTTTAAAGAATTCTTAAGTTTGACCGTAGGTTGATTATGTTGCTACTAGGTTTGGATTTTGATTTCGGAATTTGGTATAGGTTCATTTCACTATTTATGATTTTTCTACAAAATTTGGTGCAAAACAGAGTTGATTTGACGTGATTCGGACGTCCAACTGTAAATTTGCATGTTCTTGAGCTTATTTGAAAATATCACTCATTTTGATATCTGATTCGTAGTTCTAGGTTTTATTTTGGCATTTTAATCGCATGAGTGAGTTCGTATGATGTTATTACACTTATGTGCATGTTTAGTTTGGAGCCCAAGGGGTTCGGGTAAGTTCCAAATAGTCTACAAATGATTTTTGACTTAGGCAATTGCTGGTTTCTGATATCAGTGCTTTGAGATCGCGAAGGGTAACTTGGGGATGGGGTGGTTTTCTTCTACGTGAATGCGGGTAGTCGTGAAAGGGAAACATTGGGGGGCTTACCCTTTTTGCGAATGTGACCACCATCTCGCGAACATGAAGGGTTATGGGATTTTGCGGGGTAGTCGGCCAGTAACTCTACGCGAACGTGAGACCGACGAGGGCAAAATCGATGTATAACATTTAGGTTCTCTAGTCAAAGATAGTATAGTATTAAATCGTCTCCACGAAGATTGGTTAAATAATGTTCTTATAAATTTTCAGCTCAACACTATCGAGGATAATAAATCTTTGATATATGTTATTATCAACTACTCATAAGTTGGTATTTTACCTACTTATCTCCTCTTAATATTTAAACTTCTGTGTAATTTTGGTAGGAAATTAGGATATTTTCTGAGGTTTATTGGCAATTTTCAGGTGTCACGTGATTTGGACAAGAAACAGAAGAAATCAAGTCAAAATGTGACAAAATGTGGAAAAAGGACTGCTGGGAAATTATTCTACGCGATTGCAGAACTGAGGACGCGATCGCACTATTCTGGAAAATTATTAAACGCGATCCCAGAAGTTCAGAAATCAACTCCACGTGATCGCAGATCCGTGCACGCAATCGCAGAATTTGAGTAAGTCCATCTACGCGATCACAAGTCCATTCACGCGATCGCAGAAGCTTCAGTAGTCACTCTACGCGATTGCAAGCGAAGACACGCGATCGCGATGCTTTGTATCTGGGATAGTTTTGGGCAATTTTGACATTTCACATTCTTTTACCCCAAAACCTTTTATACTCAAATCAGTTCATTAAGAACGGATCTTTGGCTTATTTTCATTCCAGAAAGACTAGAGAGAACAAGTTCTTGAGCTAGGGGTTGCACAAACACACTTGGGTCTTGAAGATTAAAGCTTGGGGTTAAGATTTTCTTACCTATTTGTGCTTATTTCTTCATTTTCTTGCTTTCTGTTGTTTATCTAAGTGTGTAGTATTTTATGCAACACTTAAATTTTGTTTATGGAAATATTCATAATTAAAGTGTGGATTTTATACCTTGTTATGCTTATGTATTGAATGATTTTTCTATATTTATGAAGTGAGTTATTGTTACATTAATTATTCTTGTTCTTTAATGTTTCCAAAGGTATTAGCTAACCCTAGGACTCTCCCATTAACTCCGAATTAATTTTGGAAAAAATAGCTTGGGGTTGGGAAAGATTAATTAACAAGAACTTGAGGCGTTAAACCTCATTTTATAGATTCTACCTAGGGATAGGATTGAACTACTTGTAGCCTTCCGGGTGTGCTTAATCTTCTAATTGTGATTAGAGATAATTTAATTAGAAAGTCTTGTTAGTCTTCAAAAGAAGCTAATTAAGAATTATTTTCCGTGGCTAATTAACATAAACTCTCTCATATTTGTAAATTCGTGAAATACATTGGATCGTTACTTGAGTGTAATTCCCGATGCTTTCATACTTGTTGCCATTGATCATTTTACTGGCTTTCTAGGTTAAATTACATTTCCGCATTTTAGATATAAAAATAATTTTCAACCAAAATTTTTAGTGTTTGGCATTGCGCGACTAGCGATAATTTTCTTACATTCCTAATCGCCTGCACATTGTTCTCTGTGGGATTCGACCCCGAATCATAATTGGGTAAATTATATTACATGCGATCGTGTTTATTGCTTTTTACCGGTGGATTTGAACGTCATCAAAATTGGCGCCATTACCGGGGAACAATTTGGCGTAATTTAGGTTATTTGCGGAGTAAGTGAAAGTGCTTTGGTCCAAACTTGTGAATATTTGTATAATTATTTTTCTACCTGTTAGATAATACGCTTAACGCTAGAGGGGGGGGGGGGGTGAATAGCGTTATAATAAAATTTAGCGTAAACTTGCGGAAATTAAAATTTGCAGGAAATAAATAAGTGCGTTAAATAAACAAAAGGAAAGAACGCACCGATGTATTCTGGTTCACCACAACACGTGGCTAGTCCAGTCCCCGAGAGACTCTCTCGAGATTTTCCACTAACTTGTCAAGCTTACGGGTGCTCAACAAACCTTTACAACTGAAGGACACACGCCTTAACACCTTTGCTCGGAGATACAACACTCCAAGACTTCAACCAAGGAAACACAAGTTCCTTACAACAAGAGAATCACAATTCTCTTACAAGTGTACAAAACACTAAAACACTCAAACAAAATACTCCTTAATGAGTAGATATGAGTAAAAAAAGTAAGCTCAAGATCACAACAACTTTGGACAAGAATATGGCTCTCAAAACTTATGTAATGAATATAAAATGATTAGCAATAGAGTATGCAAGCTTATAGCAATTGTATGATCAGTTGTTGTGTGTTATTGTGTTTAAAACACTGAAATGAAGCTGTATTTATAGTTGAAAAACTTGGCATTACCGTTGCCTAATTGCCAATTAAGAGTTGCTAATTTTACTGAATGATAATCGATTGTCAAGAAGCCACAATCTATTGTTTGCCAATCGTTCCAAAAATCAATCCCAGATTTTACGCGTAACAATCGATTATCCAAGATCAACAATCGATTATTAGCAACGTTCAAAAAATTATTTCCAAATTTTACGTAAAACAATCGATTATACAAAATCAACAATCGATTATTCAGCAACGTTCAAAAAATCCTTTCCAGATTTTAATTTCAACAATCGATTGTACAAAATCAACAATCTATTACCTGACGGTATTTGAAAACTTTACGGCAACGGTCAGCTTCACAATCGATTGTGCAATGTTAACAATCGATTATTTATCAGACTTTGAAAATCATTTTAGACACTGCCTCTTGACAATCGATTGTTATATACTCACAATCGATTATTTAATAACTTTGAAAAAGTCTGGAAGACACTGCCTCAACACAATCGATTGTCATATGTTCACAATCGATTATTTTGTGACTTTGAAAAATCTGATGGACACTGTCTCTTCACAATCGATTGTCATTAACTTCACAATCGATTATTCTGAGTTTTGAAAAACTTTGATGTACACTGCCTCATCACAATCGATTGTCATAAGGTTCACAATCGATTGTCATGCAGGTTTGAAAAACCTGATGCTCACTGCCTTAACACAATCGATTGTCATTAGTTCGCAATCGATTGTCATGCAGTCTTGGCTTAACATAATCGATTATCATAAGTACATAATCGATTATCTTAGTCCAGATTTTAGAGGCATGTTTAAAAATTATTTTGACTAAAGTAAATATGCATGATTTAAAATCATTTAGCATTAAATTAAATATGCATGATTTTGTAAAAATAGTTTTACGAGAGAAGCCATGTCATGAGTCAAGTTGTCGGATCAAGATCACAATTAAGAACGACTCATGTAAAACTATAAAACTTGGTCTTGTGCTTGAATCTCGTTATATATATATATCAATTGTGCGCTTGTACTTGAGCTTCGTCATATGTCAATTTGCGCTTGGTTGTCATTCATCAAAACCTACACATATGAACACACGTTTTAGTATAATGCTTTGAGAACGTGTTTCCAACACTACCTTGGGTCTATTTTTATAGTTTGTTTATATTTTCTTATTCTTGAAAAATGGCATCATATAATGAAAATTGGTCGGATGGTAGTTGTTCATACTTTGATGACCTGTGTCCTTATTGTGGAGGACCACACTTGTGGAAAAATTATTTAAATTCTCCCGGGGTGGGTTATGCGCACAATCTCATCCCCATGGTTGGAGTATTTGTGATAAGTGTGGTTGCCAAAATGGTCATTGGAATTATTGTGCATATTTGACCTTCCCTTGCTCAAGCCCCTACTATGATAAGTTGCTTTTTGTGATGAGAACTATAGGGCTATGGAAATGGAAGAAAGTGAGCAAGACCGAAGTGGAGAGTTCAAGCTCATGTTGGAGTGTCTACTTGAAGAAGGAAACAAGGAGCAAAGTGCCTTGGAATATCTTTTGGAGAATAATCTCCAAAATAATTTGGTACTTCAACGATTGCACTCACAAATGGATGAAATGATCGAATCCTCAAGGGTTCAAAGAGCCTTGGAAGTGAATGAAAGCCAAAATTCTTCCTTGGAGATTGAAAGAGAACCCTTTCTTGGCACTTGATCAAAACCAAGAACTCCCAAATGCTCAAAACGAGAACATAATGCTCATATTGGAGACCATTCTTGAAAATGAGGAGAAGCACAACTTTGCACTCGAGGACTTGAAACAAGGCTTGAATTACAATGATGAACATATCCGCTCTTTGGAAAATCAAATGCAAACTTTGGTTGAGTCTCACTATGCCCAACAACTTGAGTGTGTGGAAGAAAGCCAAGAAGAGTCCAATTCCGAGGAAGAAAGTGAGCTTTACTTTGAGGAATCAAGAATTGAACATCCGCCAACCGATCCAATGAGTATTAGTGATGCCGAGAAAAATATGGAATTAGAGTCATCCGGTAAAAATGCAATATTGATTGAAATTGACTCTAGTTCGGGGGAAAAAGAGGATGTAAAGATAGAAGAATTGCAAAGTGAAGGCTAGAAGTCACATTCCAAATGTTTTTCAACGTTGGAATTGTGTGGTGATACGGAAGTTGAACCACATAACTCAATGAAGGACTGCGAAGAGGAAAAGCTCATGCCATTCACTTCACAATTTGAGGAAGCAAGAAAACAAAATGATATTCCTCACTTGAGAACCAAGAAGTGAAAAATGAAGATTTTAAGCATTGGCTCGATCATCAACCCACCACCCCCATCGCTCGTAGTCATAAGCTAGATCCCAAGCTAGGTGCCCAGTTCATATTATCCAAGTGGCAAGAAAAGTGGTAATGTTGTTTGCGTCATGCCACGATGTTAAATGCGACGCTTCGTGGGAGGCAACCCATCGTTTTTAAAAAAATTTCATTGTTTTTGATAATTTCTTTTTTAGAATAGCATAGAATATTATTTGTAATTAATCTGCCAAGTTTGAGAATTTGGAGTTGATTTGAGCAGGTCGGGGTGTCCGGGCAGCCACAAACCAGTGGCTGCAGAAAACTGCAAAAAAATGTAGAGAAGCGCGATCGCAGGAAAGCTCTTGCATTCAAACGGAATGAGTTTTTGGCAATCTCTACGCGATCGCAGAGATAGTCACGCGATCGCCGGAGTTGAGAAAAGTTGTTCACTGCGATCGCAGTAATTGCCATGCGATGGTGTGAACAGTAACAGTATCAGACTTGAAATACACTGTAAAGCCAAAGGACTCCCATTTTCACCCAAAATAAAATAATAACAGACCCATGCTCCCCTTAACCCCCGAAAAAGATCACAAAATCAACTATCCTTGAATTTTATTTCATAAATCTTGCATGGTCTCCCATGTATGTCGCTCTCCCACCTTAATGCTTTGTTTAATTTCAATTATAATGGTAAATTAGAGTGTGGACTCCCCTATCTTCAAAATTTAGGGCTTGAATTTTGTTTATGGTGTAAGGGGACATTGTTGGATCTCTTTGTATGCTTGCTTGCTGTGAGTGATTGGTTGAGAGACAAAAAGTTTATTTATACAAATTTTGGGGCAAAACTTTATGGTTTGGTGTTGTAAAATGGCTGTAAAAAATGAAGCACACCACTTGTTCAGGGAAATTCCCATAAACTGGTTCTCGGCGAGGAATAAGACTATCGCGATCGCGAGTTCATTTCCACGATCGCGTAGGTCTAAATTTGAAAGTCCCCAAAAACGTTCATCGCGATCGCATGAACTCTTATGCGATCGCGTGAACTCTTCTGCGATCGCGTTTGATCAACGCTAAATTCTCTGTGATCACGTGGACACCTTTGCGATCACGTAGGTTGTCATCACTGTCTTCTCCACATTCGCGTGACGATGTCTGCGATCGCGATTCAATGCTGCCCAGTCTGAAAACCAGTAACTTCGTGCATTCTGCCCCGAAAGCTTTCTAACCTGTTTCTTTGGCCTAATTACCTCTAAATGCAATGCTGAAAGTCACCATATGGTTGTTTGACATGTATACTTTTTGTGTGGGTATTTTGAGCAATATAATGGAGTCGGCAACTAATTAAAATGTGCAACAATATGTCGCACAAGCTGATACGGAGGATTATTATGATGCTACCACCTTTTTATCACTCAGGTGCTCTGAACTTTATGATAAGCAACTCTCCAAAACCATGATAAGGGAATGGGCATCCTCCTAGTCGATCTTGAGGTCCGATAGCCTGAATTCCATGGGAGATTGCTTACTAGTGGATGGATATGCTTCGCTGAAGAGCCCAGGCCAGCCAACTATGAGGTCGTAAGAGAATTTTATGCAAATGTTGTAGAGACAGACTTCAACAATGAGTTGATAGTTACTGTCAGAGGCTGCAAAGTCCATTTCAGTTCAGAGCGGATCAATACCCATTACAATCTTTCAAATGTTGACAACCAGGTGTATAGGGAGAGAGCTCAAGAGATGGGTACCCAATGGTTCATCACTCACTTGCATGGTGGATAGTTGCCGAAATAAATAAAGAATCACACAAGGATCGAGTCTTCAGAATTCAATGCAAAGGCCAAGACTTGGCTCTCTATCATCTGTGCTCGCATCATGCCATTAAAAAATGAGACAGAGCTGACAGTTGAAAAGGCAAGAGTGATTTGCGATATTATGTAGGGTCTGCCAGTGAACGCGGGGCATTCCTTGTACCATTATTGTGGTCTAGAACTTGTCCGGAATGTCCTTTAAGGCGAAATCCTAGATTAACTTGGTTTGAAAAATGATATTAGGCTTTCCTTGTACCATTATTGTGCCTAAAATTCCTACCCTTGCATATTGTCCCAAGTCAACCCTTTTGAGCCTTCTAACATTTTCTTTGGCAACCATGTTACAAGCCACTCTTGTGGCACCGTATCTCCCTAAGTAATGTAAAGTATGAAAATAGGCTAAAAGCCTAAGCTTGGGGGTGGAGGTTGGAAAAGTTGTGATATGGAGGCTTCTCCAAAAGTGAAAAGTGTTATAAAAAAAGAGAAATCTTGAATAAATGGGAGATTAGGTGATAAAAAAAAAGGTAGAAATGTTCTTGAAGGAAGTAGATTTTGATTGTTGAAAACGTATAGCGCTTAGGAGGTTTTCCAAATGTTCCAAAAGCCTAAACTACAACCCTTTAAGTCTTAATTGATTTTGAACCAAGTTGTCTACATTAGTGGAGAAATACATGAAGGGCAAGCCTATAGAACCACTTTTGTGCATTTGAACATCTTTGAGAGAGTGAGAGTAAATTATTTCCATTTGTCATCCCATTTATGTGTTGAATGGCAATTTGTGAGTTTAGGATTCTCTCTTAAAGTGTGAAGGCACGTGAAATTCGAGTTGTGAATTTAATCCCATTTTCAATTGGGAGGAATGAGCGAAGGAAAACAAATGTGATGAACAAAATTTTGAATCTTTTGTGTCATGACTTGGTTGCTACTTTGATGAATTAGTGTTGAGCACTTGATTGAAAAAAAAGAAAAAAAAGATTGTTGTGTGTGAAAAGTGGTGATTCATATGCCTTAGATTAATTGTTGGTACCAACTGAAGTAACTTTATTGTCCTTGAAGTGGTCCTTGTTGACTTGGAATGATATTTGATTTGCCATTGCGTAAATGATGATTTGAAGGAAGAATGTTCTTAGTTTTTTAATTGCTTGAGGAAAAGTAATAGTTTAAGTTTGGGGGTTTGATAAGTTGGTATTTTACCTACGTATCTCCTCTTAATATTTAAACTTTTGCATAATTTTGGTAGGAAACTAGGACATTTTCTGAGGTTTAATGGCAATTGTCAGGTGTCACATGATTTGGATAAGAAACGGAAGAAATAAAGTCAAAATGTGCCAAAATGTGGAAAAATGAATGCTAGGAAATTACTCTACGCGATCGCAGAACTGATGACGCGATCGCACTATTCTGAAAAATTATTAAACGCGATCGCAGGTTTGTTCACGCGATCGTAGAAGTTCAGGAATCAACTCCACGCGATCGCAGAACTTGAGCAAGTCCATCTACGCGATCGCATGTTCATTCACGCGATCACAGAAGTTTCAGTAGTCACTTTATGCGATCGCAAGCAAAGTTACGCGATCACGATTCATTGAATCTGGGACAGTTCTGGGCGATTTTGGCATTTCACATTCTTTTATCCCAAAACCTTTTATACCCAAATCAGTTTATTAGGAACGGATCTTTGGCTTATTTTCATTCTGGAGAGACTAGAGAGAACAAGTTCTTGAGCTAGGGTTTGCACAAACACACTTGGGTCTTGAAGATTAAAGCTTGTGGTTAAGATTCTTTTACCCATTTATATTTATTTCTTTATTTCCTTGCTTTGTGTTGTTTATCTAAGTGTGTAGTATTTTATCCAACATATAAATCTTATTTATGGGAATATTCATAATTAAAGTGTGGATTTTATACCTTGTTGTGCTTATGTATTGAATGAGATTTCTATATTTATGAAGTGAGTTGTTGTTTCTTTAATTATTCTTGTTCTTTAATATTTCCAAAGGGATTAACTAACCCTAGGACTCGCCCATTAACTCCGAATTATTTTTGGGAAAAATAGTTTGGGGTTGGGAAAGATTAATTAACAAGAACTTGAGGTGTTAACCCTCATTTTATAGATTCTACCTAGGGATAGGATTGAACTACTTGTAGCCTTCCGGGTGTGCTTAATCTTCTAATTGTGATTAGGGATAATTCAATTAGGAAGTCTTGTTAGTCTTTGGAAGAAGCTAATTAATTAAGAATTATTATCCGTGGCTAACTAACATAAACTCGCTCATATTTGTAAAATTGTGAAATACATTGGATCGTTACTTGAGTGTAATTCCCGATGCTTTCATACTTGTAGTCATTGATCATTTTACTTGCTTTCTAGGTTAGTTTACATTTCCGCATATTAGATATAAAAATAATTTTCAACCAAAATTCTTAGTGTTTGGCATTGCGCGACTAGCGATAATTTTCTTACATTCCTAATCGCCTACACATTGTTCTTTGTGGGATTCGACCCTGACTTATAGTTGGTTAAATTATATTGCATTCAACCGTGTCTATTGCTTTTTAACGGTGGATTTGGACTTCATCAACTACTAATAAAACTAAGATTTTCAATCGTAAGAAACTAATGAAAATTAATGACTAAATAGCAATGATAGAATATCAAGGTGAGAAGTAAGGGTTGTAACAAGATATGTGATCAATTATTATTTCGGGTAACTCTATGTTAAGTTCACTCTTAACTTCTATCGACTCCTTCGATTTCAACAGATGATCAGGCTACATTATGGATTCAAATTCTTCTTCCAAATGTATGAGAGTTCCCTTAATAAACCTAATAACTTGTCCTATAAACATATGCACAAATACAGTGAATGAATCTTTTTTCGAAAAACAACTCTCGAATATTCTTCTAAACTGAATTAATTGATAACTCTCTCAGCTCTTTTGATTACCTATTAGAGGCCTAAAATCAACCCAAAACAATATGGCAGAATACAAATTACAGCAACACTTCTCTTTCGATTAAAGTAAAACCACAATTAGCCTTGCAATTCAATTAATGACTTATTCAATAAACTAGGGCAACTAACAAAGAGTAACATCCAATAAAAAATAGACAAATCACAACATCTGTCAATAACACTAAAAAGGATTACTCCATAGTGGAGAAGTTGTTCATCAAAAGAGTATTGGAAGAACAAAAAGACATTACAAATCTAAAAATCAAACGCACTTTCGTATTGAATAAATTGGATCAAGTATTTTGCGTCTTTGTTGCTTCTTTGCCTTCTTCTCCCAAAAGTTTCTCTAAAATTCAAGATACCCAATTTTTCGACGAGTTAAGCTTCATATAATTCAAAAGGAAAGGACTCAAACTCAACTTAGTATGATTACTACTAAAGATATAGCTGCTGGCGATGTCTCTAAGTGGAAAGATCATCAGCATTTTTGTGCAAATTTGAAAAGGGAGCGGGAAAAAACGTTGAAACAACTATTTCTTTCGAAAATTATCGAGTCAAAAGAGTAATCAAGGATGAAATTCAAAGTCCATATCTTGAAAACTCTTTAAAGGGAAAATCAAAGATCAAGTGGGAGGCTCCAGATTTCATTCCAAGTAAGCCTACTGTTTCCACATGCATTCACTTCCGAGATACACCACCAAACATTACGAATGGCCACATTGGAACGAGTAAGTCAGGTGCTATCTTGATGAAAAATGCAACATGGTCAGACCAGAAACCAAATGTTAGGCAAATTTCAATGAGAGCGGCCAAACAAAAGCAGGCTACTACAATTTCGTCATATAAGTCCAATCGTTCAAAAAATAAAAGATGATTCTTGAATACTTTTTCAACAAGTTAGAGGAGAATGAAATAGAAATACAACTTGAAGGTTATACAAGACTGGAAATTAAGGGACAACAATCAACTGAGTATTACATATTATTCTACCACTTTTTTAGTATCCTCATTTGTAATCTCATCACAGAGTATGTCATAAACTCTGTGATGATCATAAAATATTTAGTCGTGTCAAGTTCTTATTTTATGCATACTGGTTTATAAGTAAGGTTGCCATGCCTCAATAGGATTAGCACGGTAAGGTTAGCCCGGTTTGTGTTTAACAATACCGGTGCTAATGCCCCCCTTATTTGTACTTTTCCTAAGTGGTTTGTGATTTTCTTTCAGTTATTAATAAAAATCTAGCACTAGGCGCTTGCCTAGTGTATTAAAAATATATATATATATATATATATATATATATATATATATATATATATATATATATATATATATATATATATATATATATATATATATATATATATATATATATATATATATATATAATTCAAAAGGAGTCGCATCAGAAATTACAAAAATAGGCTTGGGAAAAGCTTCTAGAACTGAACGTGCGCGGCCGCGCACTCTGGAGGTGTTATCGCATATATGGCCGCACAGCTCTAGCAATGTACTACTTCACTTGCGCACTCAAGTGCGCGCTGGATGGGTCTTATGTGCGGTCGAGCACTTTGGTGAATCTATTGCTCAACTCTTTGTTTCTCCCATTAAGTGCGTTGCCCGTTGATCCCCGAACATTATCCCAACTTAAGCCTTGGACTTTTCCTTAGACATCAAAGCTTCAAAATAGCTCGAATTAGCTCCGAAACCTCACTGTAACTCAGAATCACTCTTATAAGGCATAAAACACACATTCGGTGCAAAATACTATCATTTAAAGCTCAAACACTGGTAAAGTGTAGCGAATTAGAGTGAAATTAATGGTCAAAATATGCAATTATAGCCTACCGTTAACATCTCGTACTTAAACCATTGCTCGTCCTCGAGCAATCAAACTATACTTCACCTAAACTACGACCATTTTCAACAACTCTTATGACTTATCACACCAAGACTCTTTAAAACAGATTAAGTACAATATCATAACATATTAACCTTAAGATTTGACTCAAAAGGACTGCGCATTATTTATACCTCACTCACTTACTTTAACACAGAAGTCAAGCACTACCTTTCCTTCGTGAATCTAGTGTCGTCACATAAAAATAGAGAGTAGTTTTACACATAATAAACATTAAGAATAATGATGAACTTAAGACAGAAAGAATTCACCTACTATTAGAAACAATATTCATATGCCACAAAGATGTACCATAGGCTTTCCTGTAGTGTACTACTCTGCTAATTGAGCTCATCCAGTCAAATATCAAGTAGGACTTTAATTTGTTGTAATGTAGGTTGCGGGACGGGTAGGATACATTTAGATATAAGAGTGGCTATACCTCCCTGAGCACTTTTAATACATATATTTTAAGATTCAAAATGCCAAACTTATGTCAAATGATGATTCCACCTTCACATCAACATACATCAACTCTTACTTCTTTAAGTACAGTTATATCAAGATTTATCACTTATCATTCAATATTTGCACACAATACAACTATTTTTTTCTTCTTTTCTTTTTCATTCTAATGTCTCTTACTTTTTTAAAACAAAGCACATTTCTCCTTATTTCAATAATTTCAAAGTCAAACCAATACCCCACACTTTAACTTTTATAAAATTCATAACAAATTCAATTGCTCACGAAAGTTGAAAAGGTTCAAATAGCTGGCCAATTCAAACAAACAGATAAGGCTTGTAATGTGGTTGCCAAAGAAACAGGATTACAAGCACAAAAGAGGCTAACTACGATACATAACAACTAGGTAGGTAAAAGCATATAACTTGCTCAACAAAGAAATGCCTATATCACTTTCAAAACTGAATAAAACTACTACTTCTCATTGCAAACACACGGGGCAAGTTCGAGACATAAAATGCATCGTACAGAATAACACAAAACTTCACACACACATGGCACATGACTCACTCAAAATTGTACTATCAAAACACTCTAACCAAAGCAATTAAACAAAATTAAAATCATTCAATTTAAGAAACTTATATACAAGTAAAAAAACTTAGCCTAAGTGTCACAACTAAAACACTCACTATTTTTAAAATATAATACAGTTAAGAGATATTGCCATTAATTCAAATCATAACTCAAGGTTCCTACTCCTAATAAAAATAAAAGGTTGAATACATAAGCAGCCCTTAAACTAGTCCAAATTTTTCTCTTAGATATTTATACTAAAACTTGTACCTATTGAACACATGATCTATGCAAAAAGTATTTTATTAGACACGAAAAATTGAGAGACCCAAAAACCAGAACGCGTGTAATTCACTGACAATGACATGGAAAAGCAACCACTGAAATAAGGCCATGTGGTTTGTGATTTCATTAATTCAAAATATATACAGACGTCTTCTTCTCGAAACATATTTGGATTCACCATCAAAACTACGTACACTCATACCAACACTCAAAAGCTTATAAAAAGCATTTCCCATTCTTGTTAAGAGTTTATTCTTCCTTTTTACCAGAAAGATATTATTATATCTGATATAATTAAACCCAGATTAGCAAGAATTATATCCAGGCTAACCTTATATGTTTATGAAAAAAGCAGTGAACACACTCAAAAAGCAAAAATGAAAATAGATCTACCTCACTAAATATTATCTCTTATAAAAAAAAGTCCATTATCCAAAATAGAATTGAAAGCATAAGTTCCGTGAAATAAGTGTTGCTAAGTCAACAATAGACTATTATTTTTGAATTAAACTTAGTTTTCCTATTAGTCAAGATTCGAGACATGGGTATATATTGATTGTTTTTCTCTGTGTGCTTTGTAACTCAATTATCCCATAAGTTATTGGTGATGGATTATAATAAACAGCGGAAGTAATTTCAATATTAAAATTACATGTAATCTAGACAACTAGCATAAAGGAGATTTCACGGGTTACCTCTTGAAAAAAAAGCGTGAACGTATCTCTTTTACCACGTGAGCCTTATGTTTCATAACTTCTCAATGAAATCTCCATCACCCGCACAATCGTGATCCTCCAACGTTCCACGGTCTTCTACTGTGTTACCCAAATAATAACCGAAAATAGCAATTTCGTGTGGGCAAAATTTCTATGAAAACTTGGCTGAAAATTTCAGCCATTATATCTTTTTTTTAGGTGGAAAACCTTATGTATTTATAGCACAAATTTTAAGGGTTAAGACCCTTTTCCAAAACCTGTTTAGTTTTCTTTTCCACCAGAAAAAGGATTCTTTTCTTTCCTATTATTTAGGCACAGTAGGGACCACAGAATTTGATTAACAAGGCTTCCAATTATAGAATTAATTTATAATTTTCGAAATTAATATCTACCATAATTAATTACAAATTATTCCTCTAAAAATTCATAATTGCACTCCTTATTCAATTTCGAAATTCATCAATTAAATCTTATTTAACTCCCATGTTAAGATTCAGATACGAATCAATTATTAAATTACTTACAATTTAATTTATTGATTATTTCCTTTAGACTTTCGCTTAACTTATTTCATGTGTCGGATACAAAATCCACCGGCCGGGTTTACACATGAAAACTTATAAGCTTTCATAAAGGTGTATCATCAATCTCAAAACCGAGACATGGATTCCATCAACTAACTATTACTTCGCCAATGTACATTATTATTATCCCATTTACAGGCATATTGACCCACGAAAGAATCTCGCCTTTTAATAAATCAAAACAATAATACTATACACAGCTAATAATAATTATATCAAGATTAAGAGTATAAGTACATTTAATGGCTAGAGAGTTTATTTTATTAAGTCAGTATAAAATACGTATCTCTACCTGGTCCATTCAATACATACAAAATATACTAGCACAAGAAGCTGGAATTAAACCATTCCCATAATCAAGATAAATTATATTTAATCTTGTGCTACAATCATTCCTAATGGTTTGTCCAATTCCATCATTAGATTGTGAACTCAAACTTTATACTTATAAGAACCGATGATTTAATCTTCCGTGTGTAAGTTAAACTCTATACACTAAATCATCTACTATTTAAGCAAATGACACAGATTATTATATGATCTATTTAAAACTTTATTAAAACTGAATAAACAATTATTTTATAATAAATACTATATCTAAACCAAACCCATAATTAATAGTATATATCCAACAATTGAATTGGAGTTCCAGGATTAGCTTAACATTATTCAAATGAGATTGATCATTATTGCTGCCAGTAGGAATTGCACTTTTCCAGGATTAGCTTAACATTTTTCAAATGAGATTGATCATTATTGCTGCCAGTGGGAATTACTGAAAGTGCTCGTTCCATACTACAATTTTACCTTTTTCTTTGAACTTCACAGTTCTATGTTAGATGGGTTGGAGATGGAGTTGTATGAAGAAATTACATAGACATTAGGGCTTTTTAAATTTGTGAGCAGTACACATAGAAGAGGGTGAATTTTATTACTATCAAAATTTATATACCTGCCAGCTTAACTTTAATAGATTCACGCGCTAAGGATACGTGATACTCACACTTTATGACATGTCAGCACTTTGTGTCTGATAGAACACTTTTTGCATAAATCAAGTATTCAATAGGTACAAATTTTAGTACGGAAAAGGGTCAGAACTATCCCAAACGTATTGATGCCAGTTTAAAAATGTCCTCTGTTAACCTATTTTGAAAAAAATGCCCCTACCGTTAAAATTCTGGCATATTTGTGCCCCTAACGTATTGACTCCAGTTTAAAAATGCCCCTACCGTTAGCATATTTTGAAAAAAATGCCCCTACCATTTTAAATATAAGTAAAGTCAGTTGTTAGACTTAGGGGCACAAATATGCCACATTTTTAACGGTAGGGGCATTTTCTTCAAAATAGGTTAACGGAGGGCATTTTTAAACTGGAGTCAATACGTTAGGGGCAGTTCTGACCCTTTTCCCATTTTAGTATAAATGTCTAGGTGAAAAATTTGGACGTTTAAGGGGCTGCATATGTATTCAGCCAAAATAAAACTAACTACACTCGGTTCAATCAAAATACTTAAAAAAGAACAGCGACACAAAGAAAAATCAAGGGTGAATTAATACACTATCTAACAAAAGAAATTCTTTTTGTCTGTTTCTTTTGACTTTAATCCCTCGAGAAATCCGTCGAATGATATCCATCGTCGGGAAAAAATAAAGATTTTAAACTTTTTTTTTGCTTCCAGCTACTGCAAGTAACAAAAACAAAACTACAACTAACAAAAAGAAAACTCATATACATACATGCAAATATCCCCCACTCCACACTTTAAATGGTGGCATCTCCCCCGTAATACATAAAGAAAAATACAAAGGTGGAGAAAAAACTCCCCTGAACAAGTCAGTAATGTCAGAGACGGTGTCGGGGTCCAGATGACAAGCCTGACCAAGTGCACGCAGCCATGCCATGATCTTCTTCTCAGATTTGGCATTCTATGTAGCAAGGGTGTCCACTCGAGCTCCCAAATGAGTGACAAAATTACGCATCCTCGCCATCTCTTACTCTAAAGAGCTAATTAACGTATCCCATCCACCGCCTGAAGGTTCCTCAACACCCTACTCATGCGGTGGAGAAGCAGCGACATCCTTACTGTGCACCTCATTGCTCTCGTCAGGCGCATCAGATTCCTCAATCTCTGCCTCAACATGCCCAGTAGGTTCCTTCCCAATTACAACTTTATCAATCCTAAATTTCAGTTCGAGCTTGACTTTCCCATTAGTGGCCCTATTTTCCGGCACCCGTGCCTCACAACATAACCAAGTGACTAGTGATGGAAAAAAGAGCCCATACTGCTGCACAGAACACCTAATTGTTATCTCATCCTGAATAACTTTAGCAACGTTAAAATTATGGCCATTGACGAAGCACCAAATAAGAGCAACTCGGGGACCATTCACCTCAGTAGTGTTGAATCAAGGCATAAGGCGGTTATTGATTATGTAGAGGCAACATTTTACCTTGAAAGTGAGCGAGGCTGAGTGAAATTTCCGCCCCTCCTTTGTCCACACTACCTCCTTCCTAGGTACACAAATGGTTGTAAAGAACAGGCACCATAGGTATGGTTCTTCGCGGTGTGTGGAGTAGTAGTCACCTGTATCAGGGTCTTCCACGTACTCCGGCAGATGGTACGCCCTTCAGATGGCCTTCTTGGAGAAGTCCACTCTCTTCTTCTGGATTTTACATACATGACCGTCATGTTCCGAACAGTTTGCATAAAATTCCCGAACCACTATTAAATTTGCTTTGTTTGCTTCTTCAAAGAATACCTCTAAGCCTCGCCTGACCAATAAATGATACACCCTAGGACAAACATTTTGGAGATACCCAATATCAATTCCCCTTTCAGGTATAGGCTTTTTTCTTGCCTTGTCATGAAATCATTCTTGGGCTTCCCAGGAGACGAACTAGTTTTGATCATACGGGCGAGCGGAAGCAGAAGCTCGCAACCGGGACGTGCCCGCTTGACAACTTTTGTGGTGGAACCTACAATTTTTCTATTCTTGGAGAGTGCCATAGTACATGCAACAAATCGCCAACTATGAGGTAATGAATCACTTGGCGAACCAAGAGAGGCTACTCAGACTTCACCCTCATACTTGGTCACAAACTTTCGCCCTCAATCTCATTGAGGCATTTACACAAATACTTAACATGCACAACTGTTTCTAACCCCCCAAAAAGCAATTTTAGCCATAGCAAAACTAACTATACACCATTTTTACTCCTAGCAGCTATATTGTCAGTTGCTATGGTGAAACCTAACCTCCACCCATACGAAAAGTGAGAATAAAAATAAAGGAACAAAATAAAATAAAATAACAATATAAAAGAGAGAGAAAGCATCACACATACCTGAGAGGTCTCTGGGGAAGAGAGCTCATGAGGATGGGTGAAGGGAGAAGAGTAGGGGCGTTTTGGTGTTGTTTTTACAAGGTGGAGATGAGAGAAGGTAGGAGGAGAGAAAGTTAGAGTTTGCTTAGTATAGGGGGAGAAAAGGGAAAATTTAGAATTTGGGGTAGTAGGGGGTTCAAAATTAATAGGCAAAAGAAAAACTTACCTGTGCGCGGTCACGCACGTTTGGCAGTGTACTGAGGAATATGCACGGTCAGGTACGCGGTCATCCCTTCAGGTATGCGACCATGCATATTCTGCATCATCTTACGTTGCCTTTTGCATGACGATATGTGTAGATACCCCCACTAGGTGCACGGCCGCATACAGATACATTCAAACGGGATTTTAGACACCGTAGTTCTTACCTTCTGTGACATATACCTTCCACACCTAACCCATCATAATATACACTTATTTCTATCTATTATATGCTGTAAAAAAAGTGAAAAATCTAACTAGTAGAAGAGTTAGAGGTAATTCTGAGTTATAGTCGTCAACTTGAGTCAACCGACATCCTCAACTGATTTTGATGCTGGAGGATTGTTGATCAAATCCTCCAGCAAGATACGATTTTAGCCTGCGCCCTTTCATTTTGAAACTCTCCGCTTCGTCCTTGTTTTGGATCTCAATTGCCCCATATGGTGATACAAGTTTCACCATAATACAGTTCTGTCGATCTAGATTTAAATTTTCCGGGGAACAACCTGAATCTACTATTATACACTAAGACTCTATCCCTTTCATGAAATATTTTTTGCTAAATCAGTCGATCATGCCAGCTTTTAGTCTTTTCCTTTAAAATTTGCATATTTTCATATGTGTCCAGCCAAAACTCCTCCAATGCATTCATTTGAGCCAATCTGTGTTCACATGCAAGACCAAGATCAATATTAAGCATCTTATTTGCCCAATAAGCTTTATGTTCTTTCTCAACATGTGGATGACACAATTTTCCATACATTAGTTTGAATGGTGAAGTCCCTATGGTTGTTTTGAACGCAGTTTTGTATGACCATAGACCTTCCTCCAACTTTATAGACAAATCTTTATGAGAAGCACTAACCGTCTTTTCAAGAATTTATTTAAGTTCACGCTATCCACATCGACTTGCCCACTAGTTTGGGCATAGTATGGGGTTCTTGTTTAGTGTATGACCCTATACTTGGACAGCAGTGCAACACATTGCTTGATAACAAAGTGTGACCCATTGTCATTGATCACTCTAGGTGTCCAAAAGCGAGTAAAGATGTTCTTCCGTAAAAATTCACACACCGCCCGAGCATCATTGGTCCTAGTAGGGATTGCTTCGACCAACTCAAAGATGTAGTCAACGACTACTAGACATATTCATAAGAATGTGATAATGGAAACGGGCCCATGAAGTCAATGCCCCAAACATCAAAAATTTCACATACCAGAATGGAGTTGAGAGGAATTTCGTCCCTCTTGCTAATATTACCTACCCTTTGATAATTGTCACATGCAGCTACATATGCTCGTGCGTCTTTGTACAAAGTAGGTAGAAAGAAACCGGCTTCCATAACCTTTGATGCAGTACGATTTCCACCATAGTATCCTCCAGCTGCTCCTTCATGGCAATGAGACATGCCTTCTCTCTATCAGGCACACATCTTCGAATCACACCATCCACACATAGCTTAAACAATAAAGAGTCATTCCAAAAATAATATTTTACCTTATTTTGCAGCTTCTTTTTCTGATTGGAGGTCAAGTCATGTGGCAGCCACCCACTAGCCAAGAAGTTGGCTATGTCGATGAACCATGGTGGTCTATGAGAGACTACTGCAATGGAAAGCATTTGTTCATCTAGGAACTCTTCCCGAATGTCCGCCGTTTATACAGATGATTTCTCTAATCGCGATAGGTGGTCAACCACTTTTATTTTCTATCCCCTTTCTCTGATTTCTAGATCAAATTATTGCAGCAACAATAACCACTACATTAGACGTGGTTTGGACTCTCTATTGGTGAGAAAATATTCTCGTGCTAAGTGATCAATATGCACTATTACCTTGCTTCCCACCAAATAGGACCTGAACTTGTCAAAAGCAAAGACTACTACAAAAAAACTCCTTCTCTACGGTAGCATAGTTCACCTGAGAATAATTCAAGGTCTAGCTTGCATAGTAAATAGGTCAGAACAATTTATCTCTCCTCTGCCCCAGTACTGCTCCTACTGCCGCATCATTGGCGTCGCACATTATCTCAAAAGGCTCACTCCAGTTCGGAGTCACCATTATTGGGGGCCTTATAGCTTTTCCTTGATCAGTTCGAATGCTCTAAGACATTCCACATCGAATATAAATTTCACATCCTTGGCAAGTAATACGGTTATGGGCTTGGTAATGCTGGAAAATTCTAAATGAACCTTTTATAGAAATAGGCATGCCCCAAAAATCTTGTGATGCTCTTCACTGAAGCCGCTGGTAGGAGCTTGGCTATTACATCTACTTTAGCTCTATCAACCTCAATACCTTTAGCTATGACTTTATTGCCCAAGACTATCCTCTCATTAACTATGAAGTAACACTTTTTCTAGTTGAGTACTAGGTGAGTGTCCTCACATAGTTTTAGAACAAGTATGAGGTTCCTCTAGAAATATTCAAAGTCACCTTCAAATAGAGTAAACTCGTCCATGAGCATATCCAGACACTTCCCATTCAGTTCTTAAAATATTGACATCATGCATCTCTGGAAAGTAGCTGGTGCATTGCATAGTCCAAAAGGCATTCTACCGTATGCAACGATTTTGGACAGGCATGTAAAGGTTGTTTTCTCAACATCCTCAGGCATTATGGGTATTTGATTATACACTGAATATCCATCTAAGAAGCAGCAACATCCACACCCCGCCACCTTGATCAACGAAAGGAAGAGGAAAGTGATTCTTCCTTGTTGCATCATTTAATCTCTGGTATCTATGCACATCCTCCACCTAGTAACTGCTTTGCTAGGAATTAGCTCGTTGTCCTCATTTTTTCGCACCGCCATGCCCCTTTTTTAGGCACAGCCTGTACAAGGCTCATCCATTGACTGTCAGAGATGGAAAATATTATACCTGCATCTAGTAATTTGAGTATCTCTTTTTACACCACCTCCTCAAGAGTTTTGTTCAATTTGCATTGGGGCTGCACCACCGGTTTACTCTCTTCCTCTAACAGGATCCTGTGCATGTAGATTGCAGAGCTGATCCCGTAAATATCGGATTTTACTCCAACCGATTGCCTTATTGTTCTTATGTAGTAACTCCACAAGCATGTGTTCCTATTTACCTATCAAATTAGCACCAATACAGGAAAATAGTTAGTCTCCGAAAAAGCATATTTCAAATGTGTCTGGAGTACTTTCAATTCCAGCTTCGGCTTGCTCTTTTCTTACTCGAATTCTTCTTCATCTACCACCTCATTCTCATTTTCTAGTACCTCAACTTCCATCTTGATCTCATGATCTTTATCCTTTTTTGTGCTTGATTGACTAATGCATCTCTCTAGTGAGTCACCTACCAGCTTATCCATATTGTGTTGTTCAATTAACTCTCCCACCATATTTAGTTTGAGACAAGCATAGGCAGATGCCTCATCACGTGGGTATTTTATCATTATCTTCATTTGAAACACTATTTTTTGTTTCCCACTCATAGTATGAGTTGCCCCTTAAATATATCAAGAATAGTCCGATCAGTGCAAAGGAATGGTCTCCTCAAGATTAGAGGTACCTCCTTATTCACTTCCATATCTACCACGATGAAGTTTACTAGGAAAACAAATTTGTCTACCCTTACCAAAATGTCCTCAATTATACCATCTAGTACGATCGTGGTCTAATCAGCCAGTTTCAAGGATATCCACACAGATTTGATCATTCCTAGCTCTCCTTCCAATTTCTTGAACACCAATAATATAATCAAGTTAATGGATGCATATGAATCGCACAAGGCATATAAAATTTTTCGCTACCCAATGAGCAGGGTATAGTGAAACTTCCAAGATCCCTACACTTCGTTGGAGTTCTATTTTGTCAGTGGGCATTGAGTTTTACCACTTTCATTTCCTCGAGCTTCCTTTTGCTTGAAAGTATTTCCTTCAAGAATTTCGCATTGGCTGGCATCTGTGTGAGTACCTCAGTGAATGGAATGTTCACATATAGTTATTTCAGCATGTCCAAGAAATTCCCAAAGCATTTATCTAGTTTTTCCCACTTCATCGTTTGAGGAAATGGTAATAATGGCATGTGCTTGCTTTCCTCAATTGCATTGCTCACTTTTTGTTTATCAACCTTCTTGCTGCTAAAATTCTCCTTGGGCAGAGATTCACCAATTTTCTGTTCTTCAGCTCTCTTGCTTGAGTTGATCTCCTTCTAGTCCCTTGGTTTTTCCCTGGGATCTTTTAATGTTTTCCCACTCCCAAGGGACACGACTTTGATTGTGTCTTTTAGATTCTTTTAAGTGTCTGCTGGCAAAGTCCCCGGCGCCCTTTGTGATAACAATGTTGCAAAATGCCTAATTTGTCTTTCTAGATTCTGGATGGCTATGCCTTGCTCGCGGATAGCGGTCCATTGAGTATTAAGTTTCTCATTAGATTTATTTATAAATGCCTTCATTAGATCTTCTAAACTTGAGTTGTGGGGATGTGGAGTTGCCTCTGTTGAGTTTGGAAACCAAGAGGTCCTTGCACTGGTGCTCTGGGATTTTACTGCTGCCATGAGTTGAAACTACCAGTTGAAGAACTCCATGATAACCCTGGATGTCTCCATCCTATAGAATTGAAATTACCACCTCCTTGGTAGTTACCTATGTTGAAGTTCCCCATAGCGTTGATTTTCATTTTCTTAGTTGTAGCTTGAAACTCATGTGTCGAGTGTCCAAATCCACAGATGTGACATCCCACCTACGGTTGATTTTGCACCTGAGCTAGTGTCAGTTGCTTGATGTCCTTAGACATAACTGAAATTTAGGCCTGCATTGCTACCGACAATTCTACTTGGTGCACCCCCGCCTATCTTTTTCGATCCCTTGGTCATTGGACCATTCTTCTGCGTCTTTAGATAGTTCATTCAGAAGTGTGACAATCTCTCAGGAGTTTTCTTCATCAACCTCCTTGAGGACGAGGTTAATCCGTTCCAGAAGTCCTGGAGTTGCATCCATTTCTCCATTCCATTACGAGGGCACCTCTATAGTAGCTCCTTAAATCTTTCCCATGCCTCAAACACTGTCTCCCCTTCACCTTGGCTAGAATTGTGAATATCTTTCTGTTATACCCTATGTATTTGTACGTAGAAGTACGCCATAAGTAAATTTATATAAGCTCGAAAATGAGATGTTATATTCCATATTTTTGTATGCTAAAAATTCATCGTAAATTAACCGACGTAAGCTAGGGAATGTGATTATTTTTGAGGTTATAAGTATTATGCTATTTCAAACAAGTGATAAGTAAATTCGTAAAGGTGAGAGGGCAAGTGAGTAGAAGAAAATGAGCTTCGTTAAATTTTAACATTTTGGAACAAAATACGGTCCAAGCTATAATATCCCGTATTTATGAAATAGTTCCATACAAGGTACCACATGACCATGATAGTAAGATGTATAAAATGTGTTAAAAGTGAGTAGTATTTTAAATAATTTAAGATAATTCTTAATATGTAGATAATTGGATAATTATTGATCTTAGTGGGAGATTAACTAATTAATTAATATATTTGGTGGATAAGATTAAGGGGGGGGGGGGGAATCACCCTTTAACGTGGCAGCCCAAGTAATGACTATTCGTCATTAAAATAGGTGGCACAATTAGGGGCTTTTAGGCCAAAGCTTAGTCATCCTAATGGGGCCCACAAAACCTAAAATTTTTGAGAATCTCCTTACCCTATTAGGTTGTATGTTAAGGTCATGCTAAATGATGGAGCTCAAATAGCTCATTTGAAACTTCATAGTACGATATGGTGTGAGATTTAAGACTCTAAGGAAGTACGGTGCAATTTTTCTCAAGAATATCATACAGTTTTTCTCCTTCTTCAATCCATTGTTACGTGTTTTATCGTAATTAACGTATGTTAGAGAGATTGTGAAGAGAATTGGTTCAGGTATTTTAAGGTTATCCTTCTTTATTTTTTACATGATCCATATGATACAAACGAAACGAGCAAACACACAACTTTCATATATGACTCTATTCATAGAAGTACTAGAAATGCCTATGTTCTTGATTCTGAACATGTCATATTTATTCCATCATCTGTTCATAGGTCTCAGAAAACACGTAAGTTGATAGAGTTTATTTTATGAGATTAATCAAAGGCATATTGGTCTTATGAAATTCTGAGAAATCTTATTAGTGTATGTCTTATGCATTTCATTCAAATATACATGTACATTGATCCATGACTAAATAGCGTTATATACGCATATATTATATGTATATGGGAAATAGGAAAAGATTATGGCATTATATACGCACCACAACTTTATCAGATGGTATACATTGATAATTTTCCCACAATGATCGAGATGATATGATGGGATACCCTCATAGGCTTGATGATGATGTTATAAATGCATATACATATACCTGGTATGACATTTATACGTATATGCATGACATTATAAATATCAAATGATTCACAGAGCTATTCAGACTTACATGTTGAGTCTTTTACTCCATGTTTCTCTCATGTCTATTATTACTGATCCATTTCTTACATACTCGGTATATTATTTATACTGACGTCGCTTTTACCTAGAGACGCTGCGTTACATACCCGCAGGCCCCAATAATCAGGTCGAGAGTCCTCCAAGTAGTCTATCATCTCAATTGGAAGGAGTTGGTGTGCTCCATTTTCTCCGGAGTTTCTTATTTGGTCAGCATGATTTGGACGTGTATTGATTAGTATAGCGGGGCCCTGTCTCAACCTTTACGGTCTTGATCTACTCTTAGAGTCATGTAGACATATGTCATGTTTATGAAATATTGTATGGCCTTGTCGGCCTATGTTCAGTGTACGAGTAATTATTTTGGCCTTATTGGCCCGTATGTCATATGTGTAAGTTTGTATTACATGTTGTGTCGTCCTATGTCGAGTGTTCCCTCATGTTTCATTCTAGTTATCTCACAACAACCTTTTTGTTTAATTTATCTACGATAGTATTATATGAAATATACATTACATTAGTACTCATTTGAGTTAGGTACCAGGTGCCCGTCGCAGCCCATTATTTTGGGCCGTGATAAAAGCAGCATCAGAGCAGTTCCGTCCTAAGGAGTCTACAAGTCGTATCTTGTAGAGTCTTGTTTATGGGTTTGTTGTGCACCACACTTATAAGCATGAGGCTATAGAGTATTTAGGACTCACTCTTTCTTCTTACTCCAGATTATGGTAGAACTCAATTTTAAGAATTCAAGCACTTAAACTCTATTTTATCCGTAGTTCAACAATACCCACATCCAGAAAGACAGTTGGTAAGAGATTGCATGTGGATATGGAAGAGTTGAGTCAGAGGAACTCGATTTTGCATGATTCTTATGATGAGCAAATGTAAGGTCTTCAGCAGATCATGTGTGTACTAAGACATGTAAGCTTCTTATTAAGGATCCCTACCTACGGCATGAATATCTATCCACCCATATGGTAAAACACAATGAGAGTATCAGAAGGTACAAGTTTTTACAAGTAAAAGAAGCAAGGTGAAGAAGGGTACGAGGTACCCAGTTAGTGAAGATAATCATTATCTTTAATTCAGGAAGAGAGATATAAGTATTTTGAGTTACCTTCAACACTAACAAGGATATGTACAATTGGCCACATCCATCTCATTATGCCCTATGGGAGCTTATAGATATGGTTTATGAGAAGGATGGGCTATTATGATCCTACTGGTTAGATAACCCAAATGGTAGATGGATTATTTGCTTAAGGTGACATTTCCAAAGGGTATTGCAAGTGTTCTAATGAATCTCCTTATGAGACACCCATATGGTGCACTCTAAAATAGTACAACTAGATATGAATATTAGAGTGTTCAATTTCTAAGTGTTTACACTTACCCTTTCACGCTGGGCCCTGTGGATCCCGTCATCATCAATTTTGCCACCAATATTGAGTAACCCTAGGTCAAATTCATCCCTCATTTTGGCATATCGTTATTCTGCTCTGATTATTCATTAGCAAGGTCGAAGGGATGCCTTTCACCCTCAACCATCTCATCATAATGTACAACCCTCGTCTCTATTGAGGCGGGTTAATTAGGCTTCAGCATCGCTTTACCAAGGTATTGTTCTCCAGCATAGATGAGGACAAGGATCGAGGATGGATGGGCCGGTTCATTCGAGTGAGGAATTTCAATATAATCCCAGCAGAGAAGATGGCATTCCTCTAGGAATGGAACATGAAGTGTAAGTAAAAACTCCACCCATGGCCTCCATTTACTATCTTGTTTCCTTTGCTTTTTCTCATCGATATTCCTTCGTATGATGCAGTGTTTCTTGGATGCCTAGTGAAATTTTGATCCTTGAGGCTGGGCTCGAAAACGGACATCGACCTTTTCATATGCCGAGCGCTTATGGCGCGATTTGTAAAGGGGCCGATGGGAGGAAGAAAATCATGGCAAGTTTCTTTTTCATGTATTTGATGGTCTTTTTCTGAAATGTTTCCTTTCTCATTCACTTGATTTATTTTTATACAGGCCTCGAAGACATTACCGTCATAATGCCCCCGTCCGGGGAGAACGAGGCCCCGAAGCTAGCAAAGAATAAGAAGAGGAAAAGGGTCTCGCCTTCCAATAATCCAAAGCCCAAGAAGAGCAAGGTTCGCATGTTGAAAAAGGACACAACCACCCTGTCTGCTGATATTGCTCAGCGTTTAAGGGAGGATGACAAGGAAAATAAAGATGTTGACTTCGAGCTAGTAGCTCAACCGAAGAGGGGTGTCGAGGTCCTAAAGCTGCTGAGCAGGTGACGATCAAAGAGGTTCAGCCTCGGACCGAAGGGATCTCAGAGGGTGGCCCAATCAAAGTCCCTCAGTCCTCGAACGTTAAAGATGACTCATGCTGTGATGAGATATCAGGGGATTTTTGTGAAGGAGCCAGTTCTGAGGCCATTCAAAAAGAAAAGAACTCCCCAAGTGGCTTGCTTGGGGCAATAGACGTTGATGATTCGATGCCCCTCCCCACATTTCCGTGGGGAAAATTCAGGAGGCCCAGGCCATGAAGACCCCTGATGTAGGAATGGCCCACAAAGGGGAGGACCTTTTTCACGATTGCTTCATAGGAGCAGAAGAAGCTTCCGATATGGGTGATGCATCAAGTATCTTCGATAAGGCTCATCGACTCCTAAGTCTGGTAAGCCTTATCTCCCTTTATCAATACTAACTTTTCCTTTGTTTCCTCTTACATGATTTCCTTTCTTTTTTCATAGGCTTTGACGCTTCATCGGGAAGCACTATCCAAATCCCGGGCAGAGCTGAACCGGTTTGAGGCTGATCTGAAGAGGCTCACATAGGAGAGAGATGCCCTCAAACTTCTTAGTGGGAAACAATAAAAGGAGATCAAGGTCCTCTGAGCTGAATTGGCCGCAACCCATAAAGAGCAAGCTAACCTGATTTAGCAAGTAATGAATTTTTTTTAGAAGTATGACGTATCAGTTTGGGGATGGCAACTAATACTTCGATCCTGCAGATTCAGCAGAAGGCTAAAAAGATCGAACAACTCTATGAAGAGGCCAATATGATGAGGGCGGGGACTTTAGGTTGGAAACAAAACATGGATCACCTTCCGTCGAAAAAAGAGACTACTCAAGCCCAGCTGTCATCGGTCGAATGTTAGCTCCAAAGCATGAAAAAGGAAAGCTCAGCTTTGTCCAAGAAAATGGTGGAACTTAAGGCTCGGGTAGTCATCGAATTGGCAAAAGCCAAATCCAGGTTGTGATGGCTAAAGTCAATGCTGAGGCAATCATGGGTGTCAATCGATCCGATACCGAGGCCGCTCAAGCTTGAGCAAAAGAATTTCTGATGTTGCTTAGGCTAGAGTAGATTCATTCTCTTGGTTTTGGCCTTGCTGTCGAGATCGAGAGTGCAAAAGAGCTTGAGGCTGAAGCTAAAGCGTTTCTCTCTTCCGATGATGATGATTCTAGGAGCGTGAGTGGTTCTGAGGGTGGTGAAGATGAAGATGAGGCTCCCAGTGAGGATTAGGCATTTAGAATTTTTTCTTCTTTGAATTTTTTGTGTAGGATCCTAACCGATCCTTATAAATATTTTCATGTATAAAAGATCTTTCTTCTATTTGATTTGTCTTCATTTCAATTCCCGCCCTATGAAAATTCCATTTTGACGATGTCTTGAAAAGTTTTATGAGGCTTGGGCAGTTTGATCGAAATCGGACAAATGTCGTCCTTATAATCGAGTGAGTATCTTCTCAAACTCGAAGTAGGACGACCCTTCGATTTTAGTTGAGTGAGAATGATTTCTCAAACTCAAAAATGGCCCTTAGGCTCTTGAGTTAGGCCTATATGGCGTTAAAAGGAATGGCTTTTCTCCCATTTCGACATTAAAAAAATTAATCATAAAAATCTATTTGCGCCTTAGCACTGGATAAATATGTTAGGGTTTTCGGGGGTTAGTGTTATCGAAATCATTTACTTTGTTATGCCTTAACATAAGCTTGTTCGAGAGTTTGAACAATTTTGTACCCCTTATGGTTTTTGAGGGTTGATGTTATCGAAACCATTTGTCATTTTGCCGAGGGTAGCCTTTGTTAACCAGTTTTATAAATATATTTGAAGGCCTATTTCATTACGGAATTTAGTCGTCTCCGAACTGTGTTAGATTGGCCATATCCTTTAACTTGAGTTTTGTCATTTGGGCTTGTTTCTTAATTATACTTCGAACTTGTTCGAAGTATCAGTCCCCAAGAAGGAAGGTCGTGGCCCGTAAAGATGAGGGTTGACTTTTTAAGGTTTTATAATCTTGAAGTTTAATAATTCGAGCACGTCGATTTTTTGATGGCAATCCCTGAGTACCGGGTTGATATCTCGAGCTTTAGTTGCGATCGGTGCTTGTGCCACTTTCCGTAGTAGATCATAATTAAAGTAGAAATTGCGAAGTAGAAATTTCACTAAGGCATGGAACATATAGTAAGGAAAAACTACCTCTTTCAATAGATCGTTCATGCGTACATGTTTTGCTATCGGGGCTCGAGTAATCTACACGGACACGATTTATTTGACTGGTTGCCCCTTTACAAAATTTGCCTATCGAGACTTGTTGATACGAAGTATTTTCCTTGAGAATATAACATCCGAGGATGATGCCCTCTAGTATTCAATGTTGATTGTAAAGAAGCCTCGAATATTGTTGAATTGTCCCCGGGTAGCACAAATAATTGTTGCCTCGTTAAAACCCTCGCTGGAAAAACCTATTTGGGACAAAAATCATTCTAAGGGAAAAATGTACAACACGTGCATTAAAACTTGAGATCTTTGTATTGAAGAATTTTTTGATGTCTTCAATCGAACACCTGCAATAAGTTAGTATCACATACAAATGAAAAGAGAGAAAGTTGTACCTTAGTATTAATATTTTATGTGGAGTTATATGTTCCAATTATTTGGCAATTATTTGCCATTCATTGTGCCAAGTTTGTAAGATCCCTTCCCAATGACACTGAGGACATGATATGTTCCTTCCCAATTTCGACCGAGTTTCCCTTCGTTTGGGTCTCGAGTGTTGAGGGTGACTTAATTCGAAAGTGGTGAAGATTGGCTCTTCGATTGTAGTATCTTTTTATGTGCTGCTTCTTGCTACCATTCTAACGAGGGCAGCTTCATATTTCTCATGTTGAAATTTGAGGCATGTGTTCATAGCCTCGTGATTCGACTCTTCTGTTGTGTATCGAAACCTGAACCGATTTCCCCGCCCTCAGCCGATATCAGAGCTTCAACACAATATACTAAGGACAACTGTGTTGCCCCCGTACTAGATTTCGACGTTGTTCGATATTCCTAAAGGACAACGGGTAAAATTTCCCTCCATTTTCCCTTAGCGTCGTTCAATCTTTTCTTTAGATTTTGAATAATGGCCTTGTTTGTTGATTCAGCCTGCCCATTCCCACTAGGATGATACGGCGTCGATAATATCCTATTTATTTTGTAATCTTCGAGGAACTTCGTTATTTTGCTGCCGATAAACTGTTTTCTATTATCGTATACTATCTCGGCAAGTATCCCGTACCGACATATGATGTCATCCCAGATGAAATCTATAACTTCTTTTTCTCTGACCTTCTCCAAAGCATGCGCTTCTACCACTTAGAGAAATAATTAGTCAAAAATAAAATGAATTTAGCTTAACCTAGGGTCGATGGCAAAGGAAGGACGATATACTGTCGACACCCCCCTTTTCCCCTCCTAAAAGAGGCGAAATCGAGTTTACGATATTATCGACAAAAAAAAAACTCTTATTCCCTTTTGGGAATTGGGTTACGATGTTTGAAGAGTCGCCACCTAATGATTATAGTGCATTAGAACACTTTGATGAAGATGAAGATTTTGAATGAAAACAAGAGTTCAGGTAAGGGCTTGAAATTATCTCGAGGGAAGATGTTAGGAACCCCTTAAGATCCACTAGTGTGGTTCCCGGCCTCGCTTAGATGTGACTTTAAGAAGCATAGAAATAAACAAGAAAATATGCATATAAGGAATATAAAACTAGTGGGCAAATTTGAAAAATAATAGCACAAGTGAAAGGGAAATATTTAAACAAAAGTAAAAGGTAAGAGGGTCCTAGGTTTGACTATAATATGGATCATTCGATACAATATCCGCACATATTCCCAAAGAGGGGGCGCTTTATGATATTATCGCATCGTCATCATCTCCATGTCCTATCCTTCCCATCCAGTTAAGGTATTTAAACACGTTTGGTATCATTTACTTATTACATGCTAGCACCCGTCCCAACCTATCAGTCCCGGAGGAATTTAGGACTACTATTCCTATAAGAAGGGGGGTTCTAGGCCAACTCCTAGGTTTAAAGGTAAAATGCTAAGGCGACATGCAAGAACAAGTAGGACTGCATTTAGAGGGGAACATGTAACAATTATAAGGCTCATGTATACCTCCGCAAATAATGCATATAAATAGCATGACTTAAACACAATTAAGGTCTATGGAAAGAAGAATTTTCAAAAGCTGGAGTATAACTTAAAAGAAAGAAACTGGAGAATTTTGCAGAAAAGACTTGCAAGAAAATTGTTCAGAACCTAAAAAAAGAGCAGTAGCAGTTTTTTGCAATCTGCAGAAGTCACTTGGAAACATATACAGAAAAGTTTTCGGACAGGCAGAGTAAAATAACAAATATGAAGGTATTTCTTGAGATTGCAGAAGTATAAAGAAAATAATGAATATCATTAGCTTTCGAAATTTAGAACATTTAGATAATTTGAAAATAGTAGTCCCTTTCCGGACAAAATGTAGTAGAAAACCTTTGCATGGATAGTTTAAAAATAGGGCAGAAGTTCGTATAAATACAAGAAAGCTTCAGAAACAAATGAGTTCAGACAGAGGCGGATTAATTTGAACATAACTTAACTTGAAGGTGATTAGTCAATTTTTATCCGGCCTAAGGCTTGCCTAGGCGTCATTAAAATGGTGGGCATGCAAAATTTCCAGTTTCCCATTGTAAATCACCCTAAAATTCAATAAGAATTTTCTCTCTCTCTTTCTCTGCAATATTGTTCTTCTTCTTTTATTGTTTTAACGAGGAGTTATTAATCATTTTTAACCCAGATTAATGAAGTATTTAAACAGTTGCAAATAGAGTCATAAAGGCATGGTATCTAATGCACAAAAGTCCTTAAAACATGGTATCTAGATGTGATGGTAATGACTTAGTGATTATGGATTAGTTAGAATATGCAGAATAACAAACTGATAGTGAATGACTTAAGAACATGATTTCTATATGCAAAGATGTAGGTCCTAAAGCATGGTATCTATTGCGCAGGTAAATAAATAAAGGCTTATAAGCATGTTTTCTACCCTTCCCATAATTAAACATGCAATAGCCCTCCCAAGTCACTATAACCCTCATTATTCTTTACAAATTTTTTACAGCCCAAATAATTAAAATACAACAGTGGTAAAGAAAATGAGAAGTTATTCTATAGGGAGCCTTCAGCCAGGCCAAACATCTCCAACCTCACTCCTTCCGAGTTTCACAGCCATTATCAAGGCTTGGGTGCGGCAAAGTTCCCTAAGGGTTCGTTTGAACCCCTGGCCAATACCCAACACCCAAAATGTCATTATTTGACAAGTGAAAGTGTGGAAGTTCCAGGCTTGTGCATCAAAGTTCAATGGGTGCTCAAAGGATCCCAAGGCAATGCTTACACTAAGGGGGGAGAACCTAATGTTCTAAGAATAATGAAATTGTGATAGGATCGAGAGAGTTTAAAATAGCTGAAAGTCAGTTTAAGAAAATAGTAGGAAGATTTGAGAGATAGCTTGAGGAAACAAGGATTGAAAAAGTTGAAAGAATTCCTTTGAAATCGTTTAGAACTGACCCATTTTTAACATAGCATCACACAAACAAGGACAAAGGGGAAGGGATCAAATAAGTAAAGTGAACTACACAGATAGTATATTGAAGAAAATTAATCAAGCATGGTTGCAAACGGGGGTTCAATTCTTACTGCAGGAAACCCCAATATAATTAACCTCAGGAAGAGGTTTTAGGCTAACCAAGTAGCCAAGCAAACCTGGATACATGGTATTAACACATAAGGAAAAGTAAACTGCAATTGAGACAAGGAATGGGGTAAGGGGAACATGATAAGCTAAACTGGTAAGGGCATGCTAGTGACAATAAGAACAACAGAACCATAGATAAAAGCACACAAGGAACAAGATGAAGTGCAGAACTAACAAAAACATATTGTTTTGGAGACTGTATATTAGATAAGTAACATACCAGTTTCATGGAAATAGAACACAAAGAGCAACAATGCACAAGAAGAGCATAGTGAGCAGAGAATGAGGGCAGCAATGTGAGAACAGCAGTGCAGAGAAGCAAACAACATGCAAAAACCCAAGTAACCAATGCAGTAGAACCCTAGTAGTGTAGAAATAAACAGCCAAGATTTCTCAATCTTGGCTTTCAGCTGATTGAGTGAGAGAGTTTGTAGAAAAACAATAGAGAAATAGAGAGCACTGAATGTTATTGAAAGGGAGTTTAGAGAGATTGTAATGTGTGTTGGTGTGTTATGCAAAGAGGATGATGGGGTACTTATAATACTGAAAACGAGTAAACAAACAAGGCTCCAATCCATAATTAAGGAACTGGGGTATCAATCATAATCAAATCAACATAAGGACTCCCCTTTAATTAAGTAATCAAAGTTAAACGGTAACAAACAGTCGTTTTAAAAGGAAAGGAATAAATCAAACTATTGCATCTACCATTGTAGTAGTAAAGCATGTATTATGTAATAAGGGCTAAATAAATAGTATTTCAAGTAAGGAAAATATATACTGAATATTTGAAAGCATCTCCATTCACATAAATATGGTAAAATATAAATTAACTCTGAAAATTAGTCAAAGAATCACGGATAAGACTAGAATCACAAGGGAATTAGTTCTAAGTAAGGAAATCATATTACAAATAAGGGAGTAATTAAATTAGAAAAAATCAGTGTAAAACTTTTAAGAAAAAAACACATACAGATCAAGGATTCACAGAGATGCACAAAAATCAGCAGGATATTAGGTAAACAATGAATAATCATGAAAATCAGATAATCCTAAGCAGGAAAGTCAGACTCAACAGAAGACAGAACCCTAGTAGAAAATATAAAGCATGGAACTCGGAGTAACCAGAAGATAACACAAACAAACACATAACGTAAACATAACCACGTAATACACAAGAAAAATCAGAAAGTATAGCGATTTTGCAAAAGGGGTCAGAAACCCTAGTTTTGAAAAAGAGAGAAAATTGTAGGAAAACTTGAATTAATCGGAGATATCGAGTGAGAAGTAGTGTAGAACAATGAAAATTGTTCGAAAAGGCAGAAATTAAAGATATTTAGGCAAAAAATTAGGGTTTGCAAAATAAATTAGGGAAATAAGAAACATGGTCGTGAAACTTGTTAATAATGCCATATAAGGCATCATCGGACAAAAATCCACCAGAGAAAGGCCGGAAATGGACCCAGGCAAAGCTTTCAATGACCGTCTTTCATGGCAGAGGTCTTTGTGCTTCGAGCTTTAGAGGGAAACAACGAGATGAGGGTTCCATGGCAACTAAAGATCGAGAGAAGTGAGGGAGGAGTATGGCCGGAGCGATGAGCTTCATCGGAGAAGAAAGAACCAGAAGGTTCTACATAGAAGGGAGAGCGTTTGTTAGAGAGAGAGAGAGAGAGAGAGAGAGAGAGACCATCTAAGTGAATGCGTGTTTGGGAATGGGTCGTTTGATTTAACTAAGGAAATAGAATCTGGGCCGTTGATCTTATTTGATCAACGACTCAGACTAAAATAAAAGCGGACCGGGTTAAAATCAAACGGATATAAGTCATTCAAATTGTGTTTAAAATTGGGCTGAATAGAGGTGAAATTTGGGCTATATTTTAAATGAAATCTGGCCAACTTTTAAATAGCCAATTTATCCTAATTTGTTTTATAAAATAGCTAAAATAATTTAAAAATTAGAATTGAAAGCATACAACTAATTAATAACATGTAGATATCAATCTAAAATTATAAAAATACTTTTGTAGCTATAAGACATAGTTAATTGCGAAATTGGCCATACTTACAATTTCATGCAATTATCTTTAAAAATTCCAATTACATTTGTAAAAAATGCGAAAAAATTACATAAATTATATTTTGTTGCAAATATGAGAGTGAAACACACTATTCACCGAAAATGATAATTTGGAAATAATTTTGGCCCTTTGTACTGTCAAAATAAGCAGTAAATTGATTTTTAAAAATCTTAAAAATTAAAGAAAAATACCAAAATTTCCAGGCGTGCTTATATATGCTTACATATACTATTTTGAAGGTATTTTGGGTGCAAAAATACATAGGGAAAATTTGAGTATCAACATATACATCCCCCATTTCATGAATGGCATAAGGATAAGACTGAATGAATTTGCTATCCGAGTTGGTGGATAATCAGCACATGTCCTTGGCACTTGTCGCATTCTCGAATGAATTCCTTAGTGTATTTTTCCATATCAGTCTAATAGTATCCCGCTGTGATGACTATATGAACCAACGATTAGGCACCGGAATGGTTTTTTCAAGTACCCTCATGAACTTCTCGTAGAACGTAGTCTGTATCTCCCGGACCCAAACATATTGTCAATGGTCCATCAAACATCCTTCTGTATAATGTTCTATCTTCGGCAAATGTGAATCATGAAGCCTTCGTTCGCAGAGTCCTTGATTCCTTAGGGTCCGATGGAAGCTTCCCATTTTTTACATACTCGATATATTTATTCCTCCAATTCCAAGTTAGGCTTGTGGATTTTATTTAGGTGTTCCCTTATTTGATAACTGACCTTGAAAGTTGTACGACACTCTCTGAGCTATGTTCATCATCTTCGATCGATGACCCCAAATGTGCAAGGGCATTGACCTTGCTATTTTTTTCCCAAGGTATGTGATGTAGCGTCCATTCTCTAAATTGATGTAGACACTTGTAATTTGTCTAAGTACCTCTACATCCGATCTTCCTGAACATCGAAAGTTCTGTTGACCTAATTTACCACAAGTTGGGAGTCACACTTGGACTCAATGGCCTCTGCTCCCAAGCTCTTAACTAGCTCGAGACCTAGAATCACGGCCTCATACTCGACCTCATTGTTAGTCAATATCGAAGTTTTGATAGAGTGTCTAATTGTATTTCCTGTGGGTGGCTTCAAAATGATGTCCACCCCGGACCCCTTCAAATTTGAAGCGTCGTCCATATAGAGGGTTCATACCCCGAAGATGTACCCGATTTTAACAATAGTTCTTTTTCAACTTCGGGTACGATGGTTGGATTTAAGTCGGGCACGAAATCTGCCAACATTTGAGATTTGATGGTCATTCGGGGTTGATACTCATTTTCATACCCGCTAATATCGATGACCCATTTGGCAATCAGCCTAAGAATTTGGGCTTGTGCAAAATGTTGCAAAGAGGATAAAAGGCCACTTCACAAATTGCGGGGCACTAAAAATATGGTTTTAAGTTTCTGGAGGCTCTTATTAGAGCAAGCAATAATTTTTCTAAGTGTGGTTACCGGGTTTCTGCTTCACGTAAACTTTGACTAACAGATTAAACAGGAAATTGTGTACCTTGATCTTCTCAAATTAGGACACCACTTACCGCAACTCCCGTGACTGCCAAATATAAGTCAAGTTTCTTGTCCTCTTTTGGAGTATCAAGAAATGAGGGGGGGGGGGGGGGGGTGGTTTCGAAAGATACCATTTTAACTCTTTCAACACCTATTGGCATTTTGGGGTCCAAGTGAAATTGTTCTTTTTTTTTTTTTGCAGTGAGAATAACCAGTGACTTCAATATGAAAACCTTGAGATGAACCGACCTAAGGCGGCTATTCATCATGTTAACCTTTGTACAGCCTAAACGTTGTCCACGAATGTGGTGTCTTCGATTGCCTTGATTTTGATTCCCCGATTTGACACCATAAAGCCGAGAAACTTTCTCAAACCGACCCCGAATGCACATTTCTTAGGATTGAGCTTCATGTTGTATTTTCTCAATATGTTTAAGGTTTCTTGTAAATGCGTCAAATGGTCCTCTGCGCACAAGAACTTAACTAATATATCATAAATATAAACCTCTATTGATTTACCTATTTGTTCTTCGAACATTCAGTTTACTAGGCATTGATAAGTAGCACCAGCATTTTTGGTCCAAACGATATTATGTTATAGCAATAAGTACAATACTTAGTAATGAACAAAGTCTTTCTCTGATCCTCCGGGTTCATTTGTATTTGATTATACCTGAAGTAAGCATCGAGAAAACTGAGGATCTCGTGGCCGGCCGTGGAATCGATCATGTGATTGATATTCAGCAAAGGAAAGGAATCTTTAGGGAATACTTTTTTAAGTCTTTGTAGTCTATGGTGACTATAACTTTATTCCCTTTTTAGGGACTACGACTACGTTTTCTAGACATTCAAGATATTTTACCTCCCGAATGGACCCTATTTTGAGAAGTTTGGTTACCTCATCCTTGATGAATGCATGCTTAACCTCGGATTATGGCCTTCTCTTTTGCTTTAGCGATTTGAATTTTGGATCCAAGCTCAATCGATGAGTGCTAATCTCCGATAGAATTCCTTTCATGTCAGTGGGACCAAGAAAAATAATCCATATTTTAAATAAGGAATTTAATAAGTTTTTCCCTGAGCTCGGGGGTTAATCTCGTGCCCAAGTATACCTTACGATTGAGTATATGCTGGATCAGTATGACTTGTTCCATTTCCAGCTCTTCAACCATTGACTTGGTGGCATCGAAATCATCGGGGATTACGAAGGCTCGAGGTATTATATAATCATCATCCTCGAAAGTTTCATGCTTCTCCAATCTGGTCGAGGCTGACGACTATGGTTGCTATTTGACTTCATGTTTTCCCTTCAACTCCGGTCCCTTCATTGGTGATAGTGCCGATACTGGTATGACCTCATCGATTGCAAACATATCTTTGGCTGTGGGCTGTTCGTCGTACATTGTTTTGATCCCTTTCGGTGTTGGGAATTTCAAGACTTGATTAAGCATTGAAGGTATTGCCCTCATATTATGAATCCAAGGTCTTCCAAATAGCGTGTTGTATCTCTTATCACCTTTAATAACATGGAGCTTCATTTCCTAGATAGTTCCGGCCATGTTTACTAGCAAAATTATTTCCCCTTTGGTGGTTTCACTCGTCATGTTGAGCCGTTTATTACTCGAGTTGTGGGTAAGATTTGATCCTAGAGGCCGAGTTTCTCTACAACCCTTGATCGAATAATATTCGACGGGATTCCTAGATCAACCAACACACGTTAACTTGAATTTTATTACTAAGGACAGATATTACCAGTACCACATTGTGAGGCTGTTTGATCCCTTCTATATCCCCATCGTTAAAAGATAAGGTATCTTCTGGTAAGCAGTACCAGATACGTTTTTCCCTTGTGATTGTAACTTTGGTGTGTTTAAATATCGGCCCCTAAAGAATATCGATTCCACCAACGATCATATGAATCACGGGATGCATTTCCTCATGTTCGTTCTTCCAATTTGTATCCTTTTCTCTGAAGTGATTTTTAGCTCGATCACTCAATAACTCTTGAAGATGACCTTCCTTGAATAAACGAGCTACCTCGTCTCTTATTTGCCTGCAATCTTTGATTTTGTGACCGCGGGTTCCATAGTATTTGTATATTTGATTAGGGTTTCTTTTATCAGGATCGAACTATAGTGGTATTGGCCACCTAGTATCCTTGACTCGTCTAATGGATGATGCACTACCCGATACATTGACGTTGAAGTTGTATTCTGAGAACAGTGGCACTTCTTTGGGCTCGACATATTTTTCGAATCCACTCTTACTCATGATCCATCGGGAGTTTTGTCTTAGATCATTCCATACGGTATTACGTCCTGGTCTGTTACTTCTACGATCAATTCTGTAAGGTTGGTGACGATCTCTGTTTGATCGGGGCTCTCGGTCGATGTCCCTTTGAATTCTACCTTCGGATATATTTGGGTAAGAGGAACCGGAAGATGCTTCTAACTGACCATCCTCGAATTTTATCTTTGACTGGTACCGATTACATACATTTCCCAAGTTACAACTGGATATTCAATCTAATTCTGACTTAGTTGTCGTGATGTTATCGAACTTTGCTCGTTCAAACCTTGAGTGAAGGCTTGGATAGCCCAATCATTGGTGACCTATGGTAGGTCCATGTGTTCCATATGGAACCGAGATACAAATTCCCTTTGCATTTCATTGTCCCTTTGTCTCACTTTGAAGATGGTCGATTTCCTAGTTACAACCTTTATTGCTCCAGCGTGTGCCTTTATGAACACATTAGCAATCATGGTGAATGAATCGATAGAATTAGGTGGCAAATTATGGTACCATATTACTGCCTCCTTCGATAAAGTTTCTCCAAACTTCTTCAACATAACAAATTCAATTTCATCATCTTACAAGTCATTTCCTTTTATTGCGCGTCTATAGGAAGTGATGTGTTCATTAGGATCAGTTGTTCCATTGTATTTGGGAATTCTGGCATGTAGAACTTCTTTGGAATGGGCTTCGGAGCCACACTTGGTGGGAATGTCTTCTGTACAAACTTCTTTGAATCTAAACTAAGGGGTTCCCTAGGTATTTGATCAATCCGTGAGTTGTACGTCTCTACCGTTTTATTATTAGCCTCGATTTTCTTTTCTCCTGGTTCGACTCGTTTAGTGAGTTCCACAAGCATCTTCATGATGGCAGGGTCAGTACTCGATCCATTATCATTTTATTTCTCTAATATAGGTTCGATCCTATGAATAACTTCCTGTGATGTATCGAGCTCAATTTTGCTTGGTGCTCGATTAAGATTTTGTAGCTACGTTATCGTAGCTTGCTGAGTCTGCAACATCTCAAATATCATTCAAAAGCTGATTTTGCCTTCTTCACCACTTTATGCAATATGATCGGCTTCTCGAACATCTCCATGAACGCTATTTTCTGGATCGACGCCAAAATTTCCATTAATGGAAACATGGGAATCGATGTCAGTTTGGTTAACGGCTTGTGGTCCATCGGGTCAACTGGAGGTACTCTATTTCCCGGGGCGGCTACATTCTCATTCTTGCCTTGAAAACCAAGGCTGTTATTTGTATGTGTGGGTGCTACATGAGAATTTGACATGTTGATTCCTGAAAAAAAAATACTTACGAGAACAAGCATAAAATCAGAGTGTGTTATGAGGATTAATACTATGAAATCACTATTATTCTTAGCCCCACAGTGGGCGCCAAACTGTTTACCTTATAATATATATAACAATTAAATTTATGATGTGGTTCTAAGGATATGTGATTTCACCTAATACCAGTCGATAAACGTAGAAATAAGTGATGGAAATTGACAATAATATAAAACAAACTAATGTTTGGACAGCGCCCTCGAGCTTGAATACCCTCGAGCTAGTTATGCAAGAATGGTTAAAATGTAACAATCTGATAAACAAGAGAATGCAAATTAAAAGGGAATATTGTATTGCTTTGATCTGTTCCGAGAATTCCCCAATGATCTTCGGCCAATTACGGATATCTCGCCTTTATGTTATTGTTCTTCGTTCGAAGTCTGTCATATATGGTCTTGGCCGCTGTTGGCATCGATCTGGACGAGCACCTCGATTCTCGAACTCGATGCCTTATCTTTGTGCTCTGACCTGATCCATTACGAGACTAACCCTCGACGTAATTCCGTGATCTAGTTTAAATGGCAAAATCGGTCAAGCCCTATTTTAACTGTATACATGGTTAATTAGTAATCCATTGGTAATTTTTTAATAAATTATACTCTAGGTTTTTCCATCATATTTCCAAGGAATATGTATCCCACTTGTAATATTACCAACTAAAGATGTATTTTGGCACTATTTCGGTTGGTAATTCATTGGTAGGTAGTTGTGATTCGATGTCCTCTTTTTCCGGTCACATTTACCAATTAAATTATTTAGTTAGTAAAACTTATATTGATAATCCGTTACTAAATTCTAAAAAAATAAATCTCTTATAAATTTGTTAGTAATCTATTGCTAATATATAAACGGATTTGGGTCTGTATGGATCCAAATTTAGATGACCACAACTATTGACGAATACGAAAAACGATGATATCTTCAGAGCTCTACATCATGTGGAGAACGATAGACAACAAATAGAGGATGCATGACTATTATAGTAGTGTAGGCCCAACAAGGGGCACTAGGAGTATGCTTTCGAATATTCCCTATTATATGTCTTCTAGGGTTCAGAAAGGGTTTGTCCCTTATATATAGCGGAAAAAAACCTTGTTATGGGGGGGGGGGGGGGTTTGGCTAAGAAAACTGACTGTAATACCTTTCTACATAAAAGATTGGCATTCATAATGCTTGATCACTCATTTTCTCAAGATAAAGAAATATTATCCATTATGTTCATCTTTTATACCTTTTGTTTTAGAGTTTATTATACTTAGCTAAGATTTACCCCTTCATTCTATTTAATTGATTTATTCAAAAAAGTTCTAATATCTTTTGAGTCAAATAATTTGGCATTGTCTATGGGAATTTCTTTAACTGATATTTTAGTTTCGTCTAGATCCTTGAAAGGGATAATCACCTCTTCTTAGCCTCGTAAAGACCAACAATGGCAGAAAAGGGGGAAGCAAGATTAAAGTCAATAGTAAGTGTCACGAACAACCTTCTGGATTCCATCAACGAAGTCGGCAGGGAAGACAATAAAAACGCAACGCCAAGCGCTATACCTGAGGGAGATACCTCATACCCCCTCCTCCCCCGCCAAGAAAGCGTGACTATATCGCGCTAAAAGGAAACCTCAACATCCGCAGTAGGAGAAACACCACCGGATGTGAAAAGGCTATTATAAGAGTGGTTGACAAACACCTTGAGAAACATATTCGACAACCTTGTTCAAAGGGATTTCGGAGGCACAATACACATAGAAACCACAACTATCACTGATGAGCCAGAAACTCCACGCACATGTAACGCACATATTGTCATTGATATAGGTAACGATGCACTTGCAACCATCTTAAAGAAAATGGAAGAAATGGAAAATGAGAACAAAATTCTCCATGGCTAGATGAAGGAGCATCAAGAAAGGGTCGATAAAATACTAGGCACTCCGAAGTTGTTACCAAAGTGTGACATAGGCTGATTCATCGAGCAACCACAGAGTGAAGGGGCAGCCCCCCACTCTATTTCAAAAAACTTCAAAATGTTTCCATATTTGAAAATATATGATGGCACCACGGACCCGGAAGATCAAATGATCCACTACGTCACAACAGTAAAAGGCAACGATCAGTCGAAAGAACATGTGTCATCGGTGCTGCTGAAAAGGTTTGGCGAAACCCTGAGAGGGGGAAATTACCGGCATAATCAATATCAATGTTCGAAGAAATGACAGATAAATTCACCACCGCTCACGTGGGAGTGAAAAATGCAGAAGTTAGGGTAAACGACATCTTCGCCGCTACGTAGACGACAGGCAAAAGACTTCGTGATTTCCTAGCCCGATTCAATAGAGTAAAAATAAGCCTACCGAATGTATCAGAGGGGATGGTAGTAGCAACCTTCAAAAATGGGTTAAATAGAAACGGGTCGAAAGAAACCAAAAAACTACTAAGTAGACTCATGAAATGTCTTCCCACCACGTGGGAATAAATCCATAATGCCTATTGTGCTTAATTAAGGGAAGATGAGGATAAATTAGATGGTCCGATCCAATGGTTAACATCGGTCCAAACCGAAACAAGGAGAGATCGCCGCAATGATGGTCGAAGGGATCAACTATCCCATTTCAATCGAGAAAGGCATCATCCCTACAACCGGACATCCATCCCCCTCCACGACATGCAGACGTCACGCCTCGACACACCGTGCCACACCGAAAAGAAAGAGGTATGCCTCAATCGTTATCTGCTTATAACTTTTGCGTTTCTCCTTCAAAAATAGTGTATGCACTAGAAAAGCTCGGCACTAAGGTGCATTGGCCACAAAAGATGAAGTCAGATCCGAGCACCCGGAGATCGAACGTTCTGTGTGAATTCCATCAGGAAAGAGGACATAAGATCTACGACTGCATAGGTCTACGACAGGAAGTTGTACGAATGCTAAACTAGGTACACCTGAAAGAACTGCTGAGTGATCGAGGACGGGTTAACTTCACTCGTGGATGCGATCAACATCAAAGACCCCTAAAACTACCTTCACCACCTCGTACCATACAAATGATCATTGGCAGCAGCGATAATACGGTAATCAACCATGTGAAATTCACCACCACGCACAAACTCAAGCGGACAGTCGCTCACGAACGGTATGATGACCTCGAAGATAGTATCATCTTCGATATGTCAGATACCAACGGTTTGTCTTTCCCTCACTATAATGCTTTAGTTATAACTTTACGTATCTTGGATACCAATGTAAAAAGAATAATGGTGCATGGTGGAAGCAGTGCATGTATTATTCACCTATGAACCTCATACAGATGAGATTCGAGGATAAGATAATACCGCGTTGCACAACACTAACGGGTTTTAATAATGCAATAGAACGAACCTCTAGAGAGATAGTGCTCCCCGTTTTGGCAGAAGGAGTCACTCTGGAAATGGAGTTTCACGTCATGAACCAGGAAACAACTTACAACGCTATCATAGGGCATCAATGGATACACGCTATGCGAGCTGTCTCGTCAAGTTTATATCAAGTAATCAAATTTCCCACCCCATGGGGAATATTCATCATCCGGGGCGAGCAAGGCACCACCCAAGAATGCTACCGAATCGCCCAAGATTGCACATACACATAACAACTAAAGGGTCAAGTGCGGAAGCATAACAATTAGCCATATCGGGAATCAAACTCGACATACAAATAGAGGCCATCAAAGACACAGATGTCATAGAAGCCTACAAGGCAGCCATGTTGGAACATATATGTATGTTCATATTTATATGTTTTGATCATTGACAAACCGATTTAGATGGAAAATAATATATGCCAAATAAATGTGAGTTATTATTGAATACACTTTGATTTATATTTTAACTAAAGTGTATTTATTTTGTAGATATGCAAAAGTATACAAGGGGGAAGATAAGATTTGATATGCGAATTTAATATGCGCATTATTTGAACGGACAAGAATTGGAGTCCAAGGAGTTCAAGACAAGATCAAGAAAAGATATGAAGAAATGAAAATAAATGAAGACCTTTTGTTGAGTCTTATTTATATTGTCTCTATTGTGATCGTGATCCGACTTTAAGTTTGAGTCTTGGCGTCTCTCATAAAATGGATTTTACAATATATGCATATCATAAATGATTTTACAATATATGCATATCATAAATGATTTTACAATATATGCATATCATAAATATTTTTATTACATTTAAAACAAATTGGTTTTAAATGTTATATAATAAATATTTTCAATACATTTAAAACGAAATGATTTTAAATGTTTTTATTGATCCGGAATGGTCATTACAATTGTTTTTCATATTTAAGATATTTAATATCTTCAATCAAAGCTTTGAAAAATATTTTACTTATTTTCAATAAGTTAGTTGTTTTAAAAACGGACCATTTCCGCAAGGTCAGATAGTCGAATATCTGATATTGGATAGTCGACTATCCTGATGACCGTTGCCAAGATAGTCTAATATCCATTTCAGATAGTCGACTATCCTGATGACCGTTGCCAGCCCAACGGCTAGTAGGTAGTCGAATAACCATAAGTTAGTCGACTAACCTACAGATTTTCAGAATCCGTCTTTATGATTTTAGCAACGGCTAGGAGTGATTTTGGAGCTATAAATACACCCCAAAATCACTCATTAAGCACACAACTTCTGACCTAAACATTCATAAGCTTTCAAATACTTTCAATATCATTTTGATCATTTTTATCACATTTTGAGAGCCAATTCTTTGAATTTATTGTTGTGTTCTTGAGCGTACTTGTTTACTCATATCTACTCTATTAAGAGAGTCTTGTTTAAGTGAGTGTTAAGTGTTTTTATACACTTGAAGGGAAGTTTATAATCCCTTGTTGTAGGAAGGAATATTTTGTTCCTTCGTGTGAAGTCTTGGAGTGTTGAATCTTCGAGCAAGGTTGTTTGAGACTTGTGTGACTCAAGTTCTCAAGTTGTAACGGTTTGTTAGGCACCCGTAAGCTTAACAGAGAAGTCTTGGGGTGAGGTATCCTCAAGCAAGAGAAGTCTTAAGGTGCGGTATCCTTGAGCAAGTGTAACGGTTTGTTAAGCACCCGTAAGCTTAACGAAGTTAGTGGAATCTCGAGAGAGTCTCTCGGGGACTGGACTAGCCACAGGTTGTGGTGAACCAGGATAACATCGGTGCGTTCGTTCCTTATTATTTACTTACCGCACTTATTTCATTCCTGCAATTTTTTAATTCCGCAAGTTTACACTGTTTTTTATTATAACGCTATTCACCCCCCCCCTCTAGCGTTAAGCACTTATTCTAACAATTGGTATCAAAGCCTAACTCTCTGTAAGACTTAACAGTTTGAGAGAATCCTTCTATGGCTTCTACTAGTAGTGCTTTTGCAGGAATAGGTGAAGGTTACCTTACCTTTTTGCCTCCAATATTTGATGGAAGCAATTACGCATATTGGAAAGATCGGATGAGAATCTTCATCAAATCAAACAACTTTTATCTATGGCAAATCATCAAGTATGGTGAGCAAATGACGACTAAAGTTGGGGAAGCCATGGTAAGTGAATACAATACCAAGGTAATCAATATGTTGTATAGCGCTTTGAATCAAGAGGACTATCGGAAAATTTCCCACTGCAAAACTGCTAAAGATATGTGGGACAAGCTTGAGGACACTTATGAAAGTACGCCTCAAGAAGCGGACAGCTCATGTGATGAACCAACTGCCCGGTGTCTTATGGCAAACAAAGAAGAAGAGGTAAGTACTTCTAACTCTCACTCGTTTGAAGAAATACAAAATGCCTATGGTGAATTGTATGGTGAATTTGTTAATGCTTCCAAAACGATAAGATAATTGAAGAAAACACTTTCTTTGCAAGAAACAGATTTTCAGAAAACACTTTCTTTGAAAGAAATAGATTTTGAAAGATTGACTAGTGAAAATGAGAAGCTAAAAGAAGAAAAGAATTCTTTTGAAAATGTCACTACTGTTGTTAAAAGTAAAATTGAAGTTTTAGAAAAAGAAAATAATTTTTTGAAAAATGACAATGGCGATCTTAGAAATAGAATTAAAGCGATGAATGAAGCTTCTTCAATTGATAAATGCTCTATTTGCTTATCTTGTGATTCCTTGAGATTAGAGAACATAGAACTTAGGAACACACTAGAAAAACGTAGTGTAGACATTCCTAAAACAGTTGAAGAGATTAAAAAGAAAAAGCCTAAGAAAAATAAAAGGCGTAAAAAGAATAAGAATCATGTTAGAAATTATGATGCACCACCTAGAAATAATTCTAGGATTTGTTCAAGTGAGCCTAGAAATAATCATTTTAGGCAACCTAGAAATAATTCTAGGAATGAGTCTAGAATTAACCATTTTAGACCACCTAGAAACGATACTAGGATTTTTAATAATAAGTCTAAAAATAATCTTTTTAGGACACCTAGAAACGACTCTAGGAATTGTGCTAATGAGTCTAGAAATAATTATTCTAGACCGCCTAGAAATAACTCTAGGAATTTCAACGCTCCTAGGAATGATGATTTTAGATCACCTAGAACGTATTTAGCACAACCTAGGCATATGCACAACCCGAATGTTGTATGTCACTACTGCAACCGGGTAGGACACATAGCACCCACATGTTTCGCAAAACATAGGGATTTATCTTTTGGCTATGATTATTATTTGTCTAACCCCCAAGGACCCAAAAGTGTTTGGGTACCAAAAACCTATTTTTAGGTACTTTTGCAGGTGTGCTTGAAGGCTACAATATTGTAGTAGATGCACCAAGCACGACACTTCATTGCATCAAGGGGGAATTTCGGTTAGTTATCCTTTTTGATAAAAACCGAATTGTTGATATGTGCCAGCAACCGATATTAACATATTTGTTGTTAATTTGGTTCTTATATCGTTGAAATTTTTGATGTGCGTAATCGTAATAGTTGATATGTGTTAACAATTGAGATATCCTTGTTAACAAATAATATCAATTATATTTGTTGATTCATATGTTGAAAATTTGTATCAATTATTAAATGATTGATCCATGTTTTGATAATTATTTTTGGTATCAATTTTTGATTCATGTTTTTGACAGTTGATAAAAGTATTTCTGTTAAAAATCGACTCTTGATGAATATATCTTTTGGTCTGAATAATGGTTGGTATATTTTTCAAAATTTGATTTATGGTTTTAATAAAACTGTTGATTTGTTATATATTAACAGTTGACATTTTTTTGGTAATATGTTTTACTAAAAATAACAATTAGTATCACTGTTAATAAAATAACATTTGATACATTTGTTATGTTTTCCAACAAATGGCTTTATCATTGTTTTATAACAACTGGTATATCTATGTTTTGTTGGTATGTGTTGATAAATTTCTAGCAATCTTCATATTGCATACTCCTCATTGTCTTTCCTATTTTATTTTGACATTCTGGAAATGTCGAAAAAGGGAAGTAGCCTTAATATACTCTCTTCTTGCTAAATGCCAAAAGAGGAAGTGTTTAGGCGATATGCTTCAAGTAAGGGGGAATGTCTTTACATTCTAGTTTGCCTTATTTGAGGGGGAATTTTTCATTAAGGAAAAATAGATTGCATGAATTTCATTGATGATATTATGTTTGGAGAAACTAATAAACTTGTATGCAAGGAGTTTTAAAACTCATGACTAGCAAAATTTGAGATGTCAATGATGGACGAGCTTAATTTCAACTCGAGGTTGCAAGTAAAACAAATGAAAGAGGGAACTTTCATTTGTCAAACTCAATATTGCAATGAGTTGCTAAATCTAGTTGAAATAAGCAACACCAAAGCAATGGCCACTTCAATGAATTTATGTGACCATCTTGACAGAAATGTGAAAGGTAAGGAGAGCAATACCAAGAATTACAAAGGTATGATCGTTCATTACTTTACCTTATTGCTAGTAGACTTGATATAATATTTAGCGTTTATTGATGTGCTAGATATAAATCATGTCCAAAGGAGTCACATATTTCTGCGGTTAAATGGATCATGAAGTACCTAATTGGAATATTAAATATGGGACTTTGGTATCCCAAAGGTCCTTCACGCCAATTAATTGGCTATTCCATCTCTGATCTTGCAGGATGCAGATTAGACCGCGAAAGCACTAGTGGCACTTGCCATTTGCTTGGTAACTCATTAGCTTCTTGGCTTAGCAAGAAACAAGCTAGCGTTGTTTTTATTTTATTGAATAATTATTGACTTGAGCGTCGGAGACGTTTACTTTCTTCCTTTTGCAGGTATCGCCCCAAAGACAGGGGGAACCAAGATGAAGTTTTTAATTCAAGTCGATATTTTTTTTGGCTTGTGAATTTTTGATTTTGGAAATAGCATATTTGTTTTGATAAAATTATTTTCATAAAATTATGATATATATTTTTACCAAAAATATAGTTTTTTTTAATAAACGAATTCCATAAAATGAAAACTATTTTTCCAATATTTTCTGTTTAAACGATTTTTCAAAGTCGTCGAAGTTAGTCGACTAACTTGCAGTTATTCGAATAACTTGATTATCCAGAAAATCAAGCTATTTCCAGATAGTCGACTATCCCAGAAGATATTCGACTATAGTTCCCAGATAGTCGACTATCCAATAAGATCTTCGACTATCCACGGCCAGTTTTCAAAAATTTGACCGTTTTATAGCCGTTCAAATCAGTCCAAAAATCTGATTTTTGTCATTCAATGCTATGTTTTCTCGAACTCTATAAATAGGAATAGTGTGTACTCATTGTTTCACACCAAAATCATTCTTGTTCAAGAATTCTCTTCAAAAATTCTATTCCAAATTTCTTTCAAAAGTTCTTCTAGCCTACAAATTTCAATGGCAAATAGAAGTTCTAAACGTTCTCGTTCCGGAAAGAATGTCCCTTCTTCTTCCAATACTCCTCCATCTATATTTGGCTATGATGATGGATCGGTTCATTGGTTCGAACAAGAAGTCGAACTACAAAGATTTATTCAAAAGTTAGATATCGAGAAATTCTTCCTCCTCGATTCACTACCGGAAGATATCTTGCGGATTCCATTCATTCCAATATTCTTCTACAAAGTTCAATAATCGACTTTGTATAATGATTTCATTCATCCTCTTTTGGTTCAAGCCTTCTATTCAAATCTTAAGAAAGATGAGGATGGGGTACTCTCTACCAAAGTTAATGGTATTCCTATTCTTCTAAGTGAAGAAAATATTCAAGCTCTCACGAATCTTCCTCGTGATGGCCAAGACATCAATCAATATTCTGGTGTCGAAGGAATACTCTATGATGAACAAGTCCTTTTCAACCTTATTGGAATTGGACCCTTTGAATTTTCTCAAGAGCAAAAGAGAGCTCCCATTAAAGGAATGTTTCCGGAATTTCGTTTGATTTTTTACATTATCACTCGGATTCTCAAACCGAGGAAAAGCAATCACACCACAATTGGCCGTGAAGACGCAAAAATCATGCATGCTATTGTTTCCAAAGCACGCATAAATTGGTGTAAATTTGTTCTTACACATATGTATGATTCTATAGGAGGTGACAAACCTCTTCCATATGCATTTCTTATAATGCATCTTCTTGAAGCGTCTCAAATCAACACCAATGTTAGCACAAAGAAAAATCGTACCAAACATTGGGAAATACAAGAGACTTCTTTCCATGGCCATGATCAAATTCCTCATCCTCCTCCAACTCAAGCTCGTCGTCCTCGTGCTCAACCGGATGCGTCTCTTCAAACCATCTCGGAACAACTTGCTTCTCTATCAACTTCAATGAATCGAATCGATAGAAATGTGTCTCGCGCGGAAAGAAATGTGCGACGACTTAGTGACGAAATCCACGGATATTTTGACCATGTCAATTCTTCGTATTCTCACGTCTATCCTGCAAGTACTTCTAGCGACGATTTAGACGACGATGAAAGTTCTTGATTCGTATTTTCATTATTTGAAATGTATTTTTCATTATTTGAAATGTACTTTCAATTACTCTTATTGTAATTTTCCTTCTTCATTAATGAAATTATCTTTTTGTTAATGTCAAAAGGGGGAAGATAAGGGTAGTATATGCATATTTATCTTTTTCCATGCATTAGGGAAGATAATGGTATATTGCATACTTATTTATTTATATGCACATTTATTTTATTGCATAAATTGAGGAGGAACTCAATAATGACTTGTCTTATATTTGGCATAGTTTTATATAAGGGTATATGCATATTCCCATGAAGGTTTGCCATTATCAAAAAGGGAGAAATTGTTGGAACATATATGTATGTTCATATTTATATGTTTTGATAATTGACAAACCGATTCAGATGGAAAATAATATATGCCAAATAAATGTGAGTTATTATTGAATACACTTTGATTTATATTTTAACTAAAGTGTATTTATTTTGTAGATATGCAAAAGCATACAAGGGGGAAGATAGGATTTGATATGCGAATTTAATATGCGCATTATTTGAGCGGACAAGAGTTGGAGTCCAAGGAGTTCAAGACAAGATCAAGAAAAGATATGAAGAAATGAAAATAAATGAAGACCTTTTGTTGAGTCTTATTTTTATTGTCTCTATTGTGATCTTGATCCGACTTTAAGTTTGAGTCTTGGTGTCTCTCATAAAATGGATTTTACAATATATGCATATCATAAATGATTTTACAATATATGCATATCATAAATGATTTTACAATATATGCATATCATAAATATTTTTATTACATTTAAAACAAACTGGTTTTAAATGTTATATAATAAATATTTCCAATACATTTAAAACGAAATGATTTTAAATGTTTTTATTGATCCGGAATGGTCATTACAATTGTTTTTCATATTTAAGATATTTAATATCTTCAATCAAAGCTTTGAAAAATATTTTATAACTTATTTTCAATAAGTTAGTTGTTTTAAAAACGGACCATTTCCGCAAGGTCAGATAGTCGAATATCTGATATTGGATAGTCGACTATCCTGATGACCGTTGCCAAGATAGTCGAATATCCATTTCAGATAGTCGACTATCCTGATGACCGTTGCCAGCCCAACGGCTAGTAGGTAGTCGAATAACCATAAGTTAGTCGACTAACCTACAGATTTTCAGAATCTGTCTTTATGATTTTAGCAACGGCTAGGAGTGATTTTGGAGCTATAGATACACCCCAAAATCACTCATTAAGCACACAACTTCTGACCTAAACATTCATAAGCTTTCAAATACTTTCAATATCATTTTGATCATTTTTATCACATTTTGAGAGCCAATTCTTTGAATTTATTGTTGTGTTCTTGAGCGTACTTGTTTACTCATATCTACTCTATTAAGAGAGTCTTGTTTAAGTGAGTGTTAAGTGTTTTATACACTTGAAGGGAAGTTTATAATCCCTTGTTGTAAGAAGGAATATTTTGTTCCTTCGTGTGAAGTCTTGGAGTGTTGAATCTTCGAGCAAGGTTGTTTGAGACTTGTGTGACTCAAGTTCTCAAGTTGTAACGGTTTGTTAGGCACCCGTAAGCTTAACAAAGAAGTTTTGGGTGAGGTATCCTCAAGCAAGAGAAGTCTTAAGGTGCGGTATCCTTGAGCAAGTGTAACGGTTTGTTAAGCACCCGTAAGCTTAACGAAGTTAGTGGAATCTCGAGAGAGTCTCTCGGGGATTGGACTAGCCACAGGTTGTGCTGAACCAGGATAACATCGGTGCGTTCGTTCCTTATTATTTACTTACCGCACTTATTTCATTCCTGCAATTTTTTAATTCCGCAAGTTTACACTATTTTTATTATAACGCTATTCACCCCCCCCCCCCCTAGCGTTAAGCACTTATTCTAACAAACCATAGAAGACCTCGAGCCCGTTCAATTGGACAATACCGACAGCACGAAAAAAGCTTATATTGGGAACGACCTCTCAGAACCAGTTAAGTTCCATGAGTTCTTAACTAACAATGCCGATTTGTTTGCCTTTTCCCATTCATATCTGCAAGGAATCCCAAGGGACATCTCCAAGCACATGCTGAATGTCGACCCTCTTTACCCACATGTGCGGCAAATGAGGAGAAAGTTCAATGCTGCAATCAATGATGCAGTCAGCGAAGAAGTCAATAAGTTACTTGCTAATGGTTCTGTCCGAGAATCAAAGTATCCGCAGTGGTTCGCCAATGTGGTCATGGTAAAAAAAAGAACGGGAAAACCTGAACAAAGCATGTTCAAAAGATTCCTTTCCGTTACCACACATCGACCAGCTCATCGATGCAACAATGGGGCACGAACTATTAAGCTTCTTAGACGCCTATTATGGATACAACCAAATTCTAATGCCAGAAGAAGACCAATAAAAGACCATTTTTATCACTCACCAAGGAACGTACTGCTACAGAGTCATGCCGTTCGGACTTAAGAATGTAGGGGCAACGTACCAAAGGTTAGTCACCAAAATGTTCAAAGAACAACTCAGAAAGACTATGGAGGTGTACATCGATGACATGCTAGTGAAGTCGAAAAGGAAGGAGGATCACATTGATCATCTGAAGGAAGCCTTCGAAATATTGAGGCAACACAAAATGAAACTGAATCCCGACAAATGCGCCTCCGGCATAACCTCAAGTAAGCTCCTTGGTTTTTTGGTGTCGCAAAGGGGTATCGAGGTCAACCCGAACCAGATCAAGGCCATCGAAGGAATATCGAAGACATTAACGAGCAAAAAGCAGATATAGAAATTGACAGGACGAATAGCCGCCCTGTCGAGGTTCATCTTGCAATCATCAGATAGGTGCCATAAATTTTTCAATGTACTAACGAAGGATCACGAGCTACAGTGGATTCAGAATGCATTGATGCCTTAAGAAAACCATAAGTACCTGTCCTCGCCACCACTACTCGTCAAGGCAGACCCAGGCGAATGCCTCCTGGTGTGCCTGGTAGTCTCCGAAGTTGCGGTAAGTGCAATTTTGGTCCGCAAAAACAAATGTACGCGATCTCCAGTTTATTATATATTCAAAACATTAATTGATGCCGAAACAAGGCACCCCCACCTTCAAAAATTAGCTCTGGCATTAGTCGTAGCTTCACGAAAGCTTAGACCATATTTTCAATGTCATCCCATAAAGGTGGTGACGACCTTCCTCATCAGGGGCATCCTACACAAACCCGAGCTATTGGGTAGATTGGACAAATGGGCCATAGAGTTAAGCGAGCATGATATAACATATCAACCGCGAACTGCTATTAAGTCACAAGTGCTCGCTGATTTTGTCGACGATTTCAACGCAGAAATATTTCTTGAAGTATATTAGGAGGCACTTCGGGCGTTCGCACATTCCGACCTCTGGGTCCTCTACACCGACGGTGTGTCAAATGCATCAGGATCGGGACTAGGACTCGTCCTCAAAATCTTAAGGGGCAATGTGATTCACCATTCCATACGATGCCCCGAGATGAATAATAACGAGGCCGAGTATAAAGCTCTATTGCAAGATTGAAATTAGCCCTCAAATATGGCGCTCGATGACTCCTCATCTATTGCGACTCTCAACTCGTGGTGAATCAATTCACTAGGACTTTCCAAATCAAATAACAGAGACTACAAAAGTACCCGTTAGAAATTCACAAACTGCTACCAAAATTAGATGAATGTCGCCTCGACCAGATATTTAGGACGCAGAATATCATAGCAGATGGTTTTTCCAAGCTAGCGGCAACCACTAGAAATATCAACAAGGAAAACGTGGTCACCCTTCTCCATTCCTCAATAGACCAGGTCGAGGTACATTCTATAAACCTAACTTGGGACTGGAGAAATTATATCATAACCTACTTGCAAGACGGATTGCTCCCAAAAGATAAGAAAGAATCCAAAAAGCTCCGAATACATGTGGCCATATACAATCTCATAAACTATGATCTTTACAAAAGGTTGTTCGGTGGCCCCTAGCCAAAAGTCTTGGACCAAATCAAACAAGATGGGTACTAGAAGAACATGAGGGACACTGCGATGTCCATATGAGAAATCGTGCCCTCATCAGGTGTTTCATCTGCGCAGGATATTACTGGATTACCATGAAAAAAGAAGTCGCAGACTACGTCAGGAAATGTGAATAGTTCCAAAAATACGCCTCTATGATACACCAAGTAGGAGAACTCTTGCATTTTATCACTTCGTCATAAAGTGGGGGATGGATATTGTCGGACCCCTCCCAGCAGGGCGAGGTAAGGTATGCTTCCTTTTGGTTTTAACTAACTATTTTTCTAAATGGGTGAAAGAAGGTGCATACACTTGAATACGTGAGCAAGAAGTTATCGTGTTCATATGGAAAAACATAATATGCCACTTCGGCATTCACAAAGAAATTAGCTGTGACATTGGACCTTAGTTTATCGGAAAGAAAACAACCGAGTTTTTCAAAAAATGGCACATCAAGCGAATACTCTCCACACCATACCATCCCGTCGGCAACGGCCAAGCCGAATCCTCCAATAAAACGATATTGAATATATTGAAAAAGAAGCTCAAGGAGACCAAGGGGCTATGACCTGAGCTGCTGCCAGAAGTACTATGGGCATACCGCACCACGCTAAAAAAATAGCACAGGCAAGATGCCGTATTCATTAATCTACGGATCTGACGCGGTTATACCCGTCGAAGTCGGAGAGCCTAGCCTGAGATACTCTAATGAGAGCGGACCAAGTAACGACGAAAGTAGGTTACAAGACCTAGATGAACTCGAAGAGCGAATAGATATGGCTCACGTAATGATAGCCTAAAAGAAACAAGAAGAAAGGTACTATAACAATAAGGCCAAAGTACGACCACTCAAGGTAGGAGACTATGTTCTCAAAGCTAAAACACAAGCAGCAAAAGACCCTAATGAGGGAAAATTGGGAACAAACTGGGACATGCCATACAAAATCACGGCAACAACAAACAAATGATCATTCAAGTAAGAGAAAATGGAAGGAAAACTACTCCAAAATAGTTAGAATGTCGCCTATCTCAAATACTTCCACTTCTGAAAAGAGGTGCCGCCTAAGTCCTCATTTTTCCTCACCTGGGTTTTGTCCCAGTCGAGTTTTCTCGGTGAGGTTTTAAATGAGGCAGCAAGGGAGATGTCTCGAGGTCCTAAGTGTTGTTCATTACCCTACCCGTTGACGTGATATCCAGGCCGAGTAATGAAGGGACTAGGTATAGATAGCCAAATCTCCATTCTATGTACAAAGTCAACACATATTTCCTATAGGAATATAATCAAATCTCCAATGTATGAATGAAACTAGCATCCACGATACTCCAACAAATAAAATAGAGCATCACCTTCACGACAGGATACTACTTTGACGCCAGTTCGAAACAAACATCCCAATGGCTAAGGCCACCGACAAAGATACGATTTCGGCTTTACTCGAACTACGATGGGATACTACTTCGACGCCATATCGAAAGTAACATCCCAATGTCTAAGGCCATCAAAACAAATATGAGTTCGACTGCACTCGAACCACGACAAGATATTACTTTGATGCTAGATCGAAAGTAACATCCCAATGGCTAAGGCTCGATAAATATATGAGTTTGACTTCATTCGAACTACGACAGGATAATACTTCGACGCTAGCTCGAAAGTAACATCCCAATGTCTAAGGCCATCGATAAAGATATGAGTTTGACATCGCTCGAACTTTGACGAGATACTACTTCGACGCCAGCTCGAAAGTAACATTCAAATGGCTAAGGCCATCAGAAAGATATGAGTACGACTTCACTGAAACTACAACGGGATACTACTTCGATGCCAGCTCGAAAGTAACATCCCAATGGCTAAGCCTATCGATATAGATATGAGTTCGACTCCACTCGAACTACAATGGGATACTACTTCAATTCTATCTCGAAAGTAACATCCAAATGGCTATGGCCATCAACAAAGATATGAGTTCGACTTCACTCGAACTACGACTGGATACTACTTCCATTTTCGAAAGTAACATTCCAATGGCTCAGTCCATCGATAAAGATATGAGTTCGACTTCACTCGAACTACGATGGGATAATACTTCGATGCTAGCTCGAAAGTAACATCCTAATGTCTAAGGCCATCGACAAAAATATGAGTTTGACTTCACTCGAACCACGACGAGATACTACTTCAACACCAGCTTAAAAGTAACATCCCAATGGCTAAGGTCATCAACAAAGATATGAGTTCGACTTCACTCGAACTACGATGGGATACTACTTCGACGCCGGCTAAAATGCAACATCCCAATGGCTAAGGCCATCGACAAAGATACGAGTTCGACTTCACTCGAACTACGATGAGATACTACTTTGACGCTAGCTCGAAAGTAACTTCCCAATGGCTAAGACCATCGACATAGAGTGAAGTACGACGGGATACTACTTCGATGCCAGCTCGAAAGTAACATCCCAATGGCTAAGGCCATCGACAAAGATATGAGTTCGACTTCACTCGAACTATGATGGGATACTACTTCGACGCCATCTCAAAAGTAACATCCCAATGGCTAAGGCCATCAACAAAGATATGAGTTCGACTTCACTCGAACTACGATGGGATACTACTTCGACGCCAGCTCAAAAGTAACATCCCAATGGCTAAGGCCATCGACAAAGATATGAGTTCGACTTCACTCGAACTATGACGGGATACTACTTCGATGCCAGCTCGAAAGTAACATCCCAATGGCTAAGTCCATCGAGATAGAGTGAAGTACGATGGGATACTACTTTGATGCCAGCTCGAAAGTATCATCCCAATGACTAAGGCCATCGACAAAGATATGAGTTCGACACTCGAACTACGATGGGATACTACTTCGACGCCAGCATGAAAGTAACATCCCAATGTCTAAGGCCATCGACAAAGACACGAGTTCGACTTTACTCGAACTACGATGGGATACTACTTCGACGCCAGCTCTGAAGTAGCATCCCAATGTCTAAGGCCATCGACAAAGATATGAGTTCCACTTCACCAGGGCTACGATCGATGCTACTGCGACGTCACCTCGAAAGTAACATCCTAAAGGCCAAGGCCATCGTCAAAGAAAAGGGTGAGACATCACTCAAAGCAAAATTGGCTTAACGGTTCGATAAACACCCGAGAAATCATAGATATAACAAAGATTTCCACCGAATCGACAAAATAAATTTTTCATTACCACAAATATTACTAGCACCTATCTTTACAGTGGGCTCAAAGACGCCCTTACAAAAATCCTGAAGCAAAAGTAACTACGAATCAAAAATTACACATCATCCTTGGTAGCATACACATCTTCGTACCAAGATTCAGAGGAAAGATGGTTCATATCATTAGAGTTGATATCATCTCCGTCAGGCGTAAGCGGATCATATATGCATGCCTTACGAGCTGCATGAGCTTTGGCACGCTTATCCTGAAGTTCTACTTTAGATGTAATCCCGTCTACATAAAGAGCCTTGTACACATCAAGCTGGGACTCAACATGAACTTTGATTGAACATAAAGTTCAAAAAAGAAAGAGAAACTTTGGCCACCTACCAAACATACTCCTAAAACCTGTTATTTTAAATATCTATTCATTGTTGACTATGACAAAATGTCACTAAGTGGTCTTTTGGTTCGAAAATAAGTTAAGCAATGATTATTATACCATGAATTAATAATGTGAAGATTAGTAAAATATGGATTAGTAATGTGAAAATTATTTCTCGTTGGATATATGATTCGTTGCACTAAAAAAGGATATACAGTTAGATATCTCTATAACAATACTTCATTTTAACAATGAAGTTTTCTTTTGAACCATTTTTCATGTTATGTTATAATATATGTTCTATATAACAACATTTCACTATCCCATTCAAAAAATATCGAAATAAACGAGATTGTTATAATGAGATTTGACTGTACAAGATATCATTTAAAATATTTATTTATATTTTAAGCTAAAAATAATGAGTTTACAAATTATACCCTTTGATGTTTGGCCTTCGCAGGCTTATGGAAAAGATAAAAAATTATATCAAAATTGGTGTATAACTTTATATGAGGACTAGCTAAACATAAATTGAAGATATAAAACAAACATTGAATAACTATTACCACTCCTTTATACCATAATTATTTCTTTGTATACTCGAGCCACAAAAAGAATAAAGTCTAGGAATTTTAAAATATAAAAAATCATTATTTTAAAAATAAGTTAAAAAATAGTGTGATATATAATAATAAGAAATGAAATAAGAGAACATTATTCATATCAAGTTCGCATCATCAGCTTTCATGTGATGGAAAAGTTTTATTTTGCGTCTTATACAACTTACATTAGTTGTATAGAGACTTCTTTTTGTCTCACAAATTAGTGGACCTCAATCTTATACTTCTTGATTCACAAAAATTAGAATTCACAAAATTATAAAATAAAAAAATTATCTCATATAACTAATATTAATAATATGAGATATAAAATAAAATTTTTCTATAAGAAGTAATGATGATCAAAAATGTTTTCTGCACTGTGTTTAGTGGCATCGTGACTATAGTGGGGATCATGTCGGTAACCCAATCTCCAAACAAAGCATAGCGTGTGTGTCTAAAAATCCTTCCCTCTTCCGCCGGTTACCGACACAGTCAATTAGGCACTTAAGTTCGTCAACTTGGCGTTACGTTTGTCCCGAAGACTAATATGAAAAGACAACCAAGGACACGCATCTTCAGCCCATATCGCATGCATCATTTAAGAGTAGTTATGTCTTTTCATAACATTAAAGAGAGTATCAAACTATCTATGGGTCCACGTGTTTTTTTTCCACTTTTCTGGCGGTTGATATTTGGGAGGAGGGAAGAGGAAACACCAAGGACTAGTTTCCAAATGTTGTTTTTCGAACGTTGATTTGATTTTGAGGGTTATAGAGATGGGTTTTTTGAGTTCTATACTGGGTTTTTGTGGATTTGGAGTTGGAGTTTCTGCTGGCTTGGTCATCGGTTACTTTATGTTCATCTTTTTTCAGCCAAACGATGTTAAGGTGCTACCTCTGTCTTTCTTTCTCTATCTTTATTTATGATTGTGCTTCAGTAGGTATGTTTTTCGTTGGCACTTTCCTCTATTCAGTGTTTAGTATATTTGTTGATTTGTGGGGTTTTAAGTTCGTTGTCTCAAGTGACAAACACGTCCGGTGAAGTTCTATATTTTCATTTGCCTGCTTGAAGACATTTTATTTCAAGCATCTAAAAAAGTTGGGAGTATTTGCAAATAGGTGCTGAAATTTTATGTTAATTCCTGGAATGAGTGGGCGTGATATAGAAGGTTCATGCAGGCGGTTGCAACTAGATTGAAATCGAGGTATAGTTGGTTGATTATTGGTGCTATATTTATGTGCTTCTACTAGATTGGTTATGGCGGTGGAGAAGAATATCTGCATTGTTATTTCCTATTTGAGTTAGATTTACATAACTCAGTGGTCATTCCCCAAGTTGAGCTCATATACCCAAGGAAAATAACATTTAGTAATGCTGAAGAAGCTACATTAGCCTCGAAATCTCGCCTACTTAAAAACGAATCCTCTGAATTCCGTGTAATATTTACTAAACCCTTCTTGTTGTAAGCCTCCTAAATTTATGAATACAGTAGTGTTCCTCTCTCAAATTGAATGCCTCCATTACAACTTAGACAAGTATCAATCTAAAGATTAATATAATTTGACAATTTCTACGCTGACCGCCAACCTACTGCTGGCCTCCTCTATTCTAGTTTGAGACTGATCCTTCTATTATTAAAATGGATAAGAGTCATAACATCAAGATCAGGTTTAGAGGTAAAGGTCAATCCACAAAGGAGTTCTCTCACTAGAGAATTATTCATCAAAACATCATAAACTAAAAGACTTCCTATTTATATGTGAAGTTAATGGAGTAATCTGAAATACAAAGTAAAGATCCTAAATAACTACTCTCTCTGTTCCAATTTATGTGAACCTGTTTGACTGGACACAGAGTTTAAAAAAAAATATTGACTTTTGGAATTTATGGTCCTAAACAAGTTAGAAAGGGCCCTAGAGTATTTTTGTGGTTATAAAAGCTTCTCATTAAGGATAGAATTATAAGTTTAAGCTAAATTGTTTCCAAATTTAGAAAGGCGTCATTCTTTTTGGAATGGACCAAAAAGTAAATAGGTTCATATAAACCGGAATGGAGGGAGTAGTATTATGTGGCCCAGGTGGGTGGACGTGTGGCCCACAGGTTACTTGTTTATGAGAATAATATTTCTGGAAGTCTAAAGTCTTGGTCAAATGTGGTCGATCCCCGATCAACCCTCAATCAAACTTGGTCAACTCTTCATAGAGGACTCCGGCCTTCTTAAATGGTGTAAGCCTATGATCATGTTGTTGTCAACTTGTCATTGTCGAAGAGGTTAAGAAAATACTGATTAATAGAACCTTGTCAAGCATCCATACACATTGTTTGTCTTTTATGCCCGCATTGGTTAGTGTGACAAAAAAATTAAAGATGTTGATAGTAAATTTCACGTATGAAACAATTGATGAGAGAAAGAAGTTTCAGTTGGATAATTTGGTCACATCTCCGAAAAGGTATGGAGGGCTTGGAGTGAAAGATTTGTTGGTATTCAATAGTGCATTATTAGGTAACTCGATGTGGAGATTTCGTAATGAAACAAGCTTTATGGAGGACTGATCCAAAGAAGTATAGAATTTAGGAGCTGGAGGTTTGGGATCATTACGTTAATCTATGAATGAGGAATATCGTGAAGAGATAAAGATGATTTCAGCAGTGACGTTCCTTTAAACTAGGAAAGAAAATAGGGCTTAGTCGTGAAAGCGGGGCACATTGATGGCTGATTTCCATCTATTTAAGTATTTATAGCATGTATATCTACACTCTACAGTGTAGAAGATAAGGAATCATTTGAGATTTAAGATTCAGGTGAAATTAACAATACTTACGAGTAGTTGATTTTCAAAACTAACTCTAAAAACAGAACATTACATAGCAAAACATGACATCTGGACGAAGAATGGCAAAATAATAGATTCTCTCTATAAAGTCCTATTACATCGGCTGCTGAAACGACTGGACAGCGGACACGGAGTTCCTTTACCTGTTAGTGTGAACTCCCAGAGCACTGAGGAAGGTAAATGACAACTAGAGGGGTGATACTAAAAGCTGAAAATGATGACTGTTTCTCACATCAATGTGAAATTACTTTATCAAAATATATTATGCTTCGGGTCTGCATATCAATTATCTAAAGAGCCACTTGTATGCTATCAATCTGGTGTTAGAAGTCTAACTGTATTAGAAGTCTAGTCTAAACTGTATTAGGAGTAGGCTAGGTTATGTGTATTATATATAGGGCTCATTGTATTATGTTTAATATCAATTATATTTTTCTCCCGTGCTTTCTCACATGGTATCAGAGCTTTGGTGAGAATATTATAGCTGTGCGTCATTCCAGCTAATTCCGGGAAGAAAGACCTCGTCCCCGTGCAATTTTCCGGCGACTTAAGAGGCTGTCCGAACTAAACTACCTTTTCTGTTGGTGTTGTGCAAAATCCGAGACCACCACGAGGTTCGGGAGAGAATTCCGACCAACCCCAGAAAAAAATCACCGGCAAAGCACTGCTCACGCGCCCCCACGCGCCGGCAGAACCTCGGCGCGTGAAGCCCACGCGCCGGCGCGTGAGAGCCTTTCCGGCCACTTTTTCCGATCGCTCCAGAAGGACAGTTTAGTCGGAATATAATTCCGACCCTACCCATCCACTTTTTGTTCGATTCCGACAACTTTGATTTTTTCCGGCGACCTACAGTGATTTTTCCGGCAGCTACAGTACTTTCCGGCCAATATTTCTTCAGGACAGTTTGCTCCTACTTGAATTCCGAGCCTATCCATATTTTTACTTTTCAATTCCGACAACTTTGAATTTTTCCGGCAGCTACAGTGCCTTTCCGGCAGCTACAGTGTTCCTGTTTTCCGGTAGCACCAGTTTTCAGTCCTCTGTTCAGTTTCAGCGAGTTTTCAGTTGCTAATCCAACGATGTCTTTGGGACTAGATGCTTTCGGGCCTAAAAACCAGGGTTCTGGCAGTTCCGGTATTATGATTACCTCAGAACCTTTAATGGGAGGTTCAAACTACCTAGCTTGGGCTTCGTCTGTCGAGTTGTGGTGTAAAGGCCAAGGTGCTCAGGATCATCTAACCAAAGAGTCTGGTGACGGAGATGCAAAAGCCAAAGCACATTGGGAGAAGATTGATGCTCAGTTATGCAGTATTTTGTGGCGATCTATTGATTCCAAGTTGATGCCCTTGTTTCGTCCATTCCAAAAATGTTATTTGGTTTGGGAAAAGGCTCGTACTTTATACACTAATGACATATCTCGTTTCTATGACGTGATATCGCGGATGACAAATTTGAAGAAACAGGAATTGGATATGTCTACTTACTTGGGTCAAGTGCAGGCAGTTATGGAGGAATTTGAGACGTTGATGCCAGTTTCTGCTAGCGTTGCAAAGCAGCAAGAGCAACGACAAAAGCTGTTTCTAGTTCTTACTCTTGCTGGGCTTCCTAATGATCTTGACTCAGTACGCGATCAGATTTTGGCTAGTCCGACTGTCCCCACAGTTGATGAATTATTTTCTCGCTTACTTCGCCTTGCTGCAGCACCAAGTCACCCAGTGAGCTCATCACAGACACTTGATTCATCTATCCTCGTCTCCCAATCCGTGGACAATCGGGCTTCTCATACTATGGAGTATAGACGAGGAGGAGGTCGTTTTGGAAGATCTAGACCCAAGTGTTCTTATTGTTATAAACTTGGTCACACTCGTGATGTGTGCCATTCTTTACATGGTCGACCAACAAAAAATGCTTATGTTGCTCAGACCGAGCCTACAGGTAACCAGGGATTTTCTGTATCTGAAAGGGAGTATAATGAGTTCCTTAAATATCGAGCAAGTAAGCAGACGTCTCCACAAGTAGCCACTGTTGCTCAGCCTGATACTTCTGTTGCTGGTAATTCTTTTGCTTGTGTTTCCCAGTCTAGTCCTCTTGAACAATGGGTGGTGGACTCAGCTGCTTCTGATCATATCTCTGGTAATAAATCCCTTTTGTCAGATATTACGTATTCACAGTTTCTTCCCAACGTTACCTTAGCTAATGGGTCTCAAACTAAAGCAAAAGGAGTTGGACAAGCAACTCCTCTACCCTCTGTCACTCTAGATTCCGTCCTTTATGTCCCTGGCTGTCCTTTTAATCTTGCATCTGTGAGTCGTTTGACTCGTGCCCTCCATTGTGGAATATACTTTATTGATGACTCTTTTATTATGCAGGACCGCAGTACGGGACAGACGATTGGAACAGGACTTGAATCAGACGGACTCTACTACCTTAACTCCCTAACATCCTCTAAGGCCTGTCTAGCTGCAGATCCTCCAGACCTACTTCACAGTCGTTTAGGACATCCTAGCTTGTCCAAACTTCAGAAGATGGTGCCTCGTTTGTCCAGTTTATCCACATTAGAGTGTGAGTCATGTCAGCTCGGGAAACATACCCGCGCCTCCTTTCCTCGTAGTATTGAGAGTCGTGCAGAGTCTGTTTTTTCTTTAGTTCATTCGGATATATGGGGTCCTAGTAGAGTATGTTCAACCTTAGGATTTCGTTATTTTGTTAGTTTCATTGATGATCATTCAAGATGTACTTGGATTTTCTTAATGAAAGATCGTTCTGAGTTGTTTTCTATATTCCAAAATTTTTGTGCTGAAATTAAAAATCAATTTGGTGTTTCTATTCGCACCCTTCGCAGTGATAATGCCTTAGAATATTTGTCCTCTCAATTTCAGCAATTTATGTCCTCTCATGGAATTATTCATCAGACCTCTTGTCCTTATACCCCTCAGCAAAATGGGGTTGCCGAAAGAAAGAATAGGCACATTATTGAGACTGCTCGCACACTTCTCATTGCATCTCATGTTCCGCTGCGTTTTTGGGGCGATGCAGTTCTCACATCTTGTTATTTGGTTAATCGGATGCCTTCATCTCCCATCCAAAATCAGATTCCGCATGAGGTATTGTTTCCTCAGTCACCCTTATACTCTGTCCCCCCTCGTGTGTTTGGGAGCACTTGTTTCGTTCATAACTTAGCTCCTGGGAACGATAAGTTAGCTCCTCGTGCTCTCAAGTGTGTCTTCCTTGGTTATTCTCGTGTTCAGAAGGGCTATCGTTGTTATTCACCTGATATTCGTAGGTACCTTATGTCAGCCGATGTCACATTTTTTGAGTCTAAGCCTTTCTTTACCTCTTCTGACCATTTTGACCATCTGGCTATATCTGAAGTTTTACCTATACCGGCCTTTAGGGAGTCTATATCTCCTCCTTCACCTTCCGCTACAGAGGTCTTACCCATTCCGAACGTTGGCCCACCTACTGTGGCTCCTCCTAGACTCCATGCACAAGACACTCCACTCTTGACATATCATCGTCGTCCTCGCCCAGCATCCGGCCCGGCTGATTCACTTCCTGCACCTGACCCTACTCCTACTGCGGACTTGTCTCTTCCGATTGCACTTCGGAAAGGTATACGGACCACCCTTAATCCTAATCCCCATTATATTGGTTTAAGTTATCATCGTTTGTCATCACCCTATTATGCTTTTCTATCTTCTTTGTCCTCTGTTGCCCTCCCTAAGTCTACAGGTGAAGCATTGTCTCATCCAGGGTGGCGACAGGCTATGACTGACGAGATGTCTGCTTTACATGCGAGTGGTACTTGGGAGCTCGTCCCTCTTCCTTCGGATAAATCTACTGTTGGTTGTCGTTGGGTGTATGCAGTCAAGGTTGGTCCAGATGGTAAGGTTGATCGTCTTAAGGCTCGTCTTGTGGCCAAGGGGTATACTCAGATATTTGGGCTTGATTACAGTGATACCTTCTCTCCAGTGGCTAAGATAGCATCAGTCCGCCTTTTTCTCTCTATGGCTGCTGTTCGCCATTGGCCCCTGTATCAGCTGGACATTAAAAATGCATTTTTACACGGTGACCTTGAGGATGAAGTTTATATGGAGCAACCACCTGGGTTTGTTGCTCAGGGGGAGTCTCGTGGCCTTGTATGTCGCTTGCGTCGGTCACTTTATGGTCTAAAGCAGTCTCCTCGAGCCTGGTTTGGTAAGTTTAGCACTGTTATCCAGGACTTTGGCATGACTCGGAGTGAAGCTGATCACTCTGTATTCTATCGGCATTCTGATTCACGTCTCTGTATTTATCTAGTGGTCTATGTTGACGACATCGTTATTACCGGCAATGACCAGGATGGTATTACTAAATTGAAGCAACATCTCTTTCAACACTTTCAGACTAAGGATCTGGGCACACTAAAGTATTTTCTGGGTATTGAGGTCGCACAGTCTAGCTCTGGTATTGTGATCTCACAACGGAAGTATGCCTTAGATATTCTTGAGGAGACAGGAATGACAGGTTGTAAACCTGTTGACACTCCAATGGATCCGAATTCTAAACTTCTTCCAGGACAGGGGGAGCCTCTTAACGATCCTGAAAGATATAGGCGGTTAGTTGGTAAACTAAATTATCTTACAGTGACAAGACCTGACATTTCCTTTCCTGTGAGTGTTGTGAGCCAGTTTATGGGTTCGTCATGTGATAGTCATTGGGATGCAGTTGTTCGCATTCTTCGGTATATAAAATCAACTCCAGGTAAAGGTTTATTGTTTGAGGATCGAGGCCATGAGCAGATTATTGGATACTCCGATGCTGATTGGGCAGGATCACCTTCTGACAGACGTTCTACTTCTGGATATTGTGTCTTAGTAGGAGGAAATTTGGTATCTTGGAAAAGCAAGAAACAGAATGTGGTTGCTCGGTCTAGTGCAGAAGCAGAATATCGAGCAATGGCTATGGCGACATGTGAGCTTGTTTGGGTCAAACAGTTGCTCAAAGAGCTGAAATTTGGTGATGTTAGTCAGATGGGACTTGTGTGTGATAATCAAGCAGCTCTTCATATTGCGTCAAATCCAGTGTTCCATGAGAGAACTAAGCACATTGAGATTGACTGTCACTTTATCAGAGAAAAGATACTCTCGGGAGATATTGCTACAAAGTTTGTAAAGTCAAATGATCAGCTTGCAGACATTTTCACCAAGTCTCTCACTGGTCCTCGTATTAACTACATATGTAACAAGCTCGGTACATATGATTTATATGCACCAGCTTGAGGGGGAGTGTTAGAAGTCTAACTGTATTAGAAGTCTAGTCTAAACTGTATTAGGAGTAGGCTAGGTTATGTGTATTATATATAGGGCTCATTGTATTATGTTTAATATCAATTATATTTTTCTCCCGTGCTTTCTCACAGTTACTAATATGCAACTTCTGGCTGATATCATGGGTTGCAATATCGGTTCTCTTCCTGCAAAGTATTTGGGCCTTCCTCTGGAGGCCAAATCTAATGCTTTATCTATCTGGAGTGATGTGTTAGAGAAAGAAATGCGAGAGAAAGTTGTCTACTTGGAAAGGACAATATCTCTCACCAGGAGGGAGAGTGGTGTTGATCAACAGTGTTCTGGATTCTTTACCCATTTACAGCATGGCTCTTTTTCCCATGCCTGTAAGTGTCTCCAAAAGGTTGGATAAAATTTGCAGAGCTTCCTTTGGCAAGGTAACAAAGATAGGAGATCTTTTAACTTAGTCAAGTGGTACAGGGTCATCAGAAATAAAAAGTTTGGAGGACTGGGGATTAGGGATTTGAATGCACATAACAGTAGCCAATGTGTAAGTGGATCTGGCGTTTCAATCAAGAAGAAAACTCTCTCTGGAGGGCTGTAATTTGCTCCAAGTATGATCTTCTTGATCCCTGGTCCACCAAACCTACTCCTCCTCCTTTAGGACTTGGTATCTGAAAACATATCAGGATTTTATGGGATTTCTTCATGTTGCACTCTTCAATAAAAGTGGGGGGTGGTAGAAAGACTAAATTCTGGCAGTATCTCCTATTAAAGACAGCTTCCTAGACCTTTACAGAATCATTTCCTCGAGAAATGCTCTCATTTCAGACTTCATATTGGATCATGGTTGGCTGATCAATATCAGGAGAAACCTAAACGACTGGGAGGTGGATAGATATCTGCGTCTCTTGGACTTTCTCCATAGATTTTCTTCTTCTCCTACCTCTGATTGCCTCATCTGGAAAGCGAATTAGGAAGGCACATTCTCGGTGAAATCATGTTATGCTATTTTGACATATCTAACCCACTGAATACTCCATGGCCTTGGAAACCCATCTGGAAGGGGCTGGCCTCTCCCAAGGTTGAATATTTTTCCTGGTTGGTATCTAGAGAAGCTTATCTCACAGAAAGCAACCTACATAGAAGGGATATGCAACTTGTCAACAGATGTGTGTTATGTGAAGAGCAGCTGGAGGACGTCAACCATCTTTTCCGCCACTGTAACCCGTTTGGCCATAGATTTTGCCAAATATTTGGATTTTTTTTGGCAAATACATGTTTGTTCATAAATTTTATCCATATTTTAGCAAATTCCCAAAAACCAAAACCCAAATCCCAAGAACTGGTTTTGGCCCAAAATATTACTATTATATTTTTTAAAAATTGCCCCAAACTTTTGTTTCTATAAAAGAGCGCACCATTTATTAATTTTTGTAACACTGTTGCTTCGTCTTCTCGGTCGTCTGATAGTGTATTATGTAGTTCATTATAAAAATAATAATTTTGTATCAAATTTATTTATGTTCAGGACAATGATTTGCGATAATACAATGAATGTTATTGATGAAGGTACTGTTGGGTATTTGTGATAGTGTTTAGAACTTGTGGGTATAAGTCATGTTTCATATTTTTCAAAACAAAAAAAGTGAAATATGTTTTAATGTGATACCTCAGTGGGCAGCGATGGCGTTGAGACAAACTTTACTCATGCTAATTTCTTCTCCTTCTTGCTCATTGATATATTTCATGTCTCACTTCTGCACTTCTATCAGTGGAGGAGATTACATTTTCTATTTTGCACAATCAGCACCTTTGGAACAGCTAATGGTTTTCACTTTCTCAATCAGGACCCTGTTATTCGTCCATTGGTCGAACGAGACACTCAAAGCTTGCAGCAATTACTTCCTGAAATTCCTATTTGGGTAAAATGTCCGGATTATGACCGTGTATGTATTTAGTTACATGTTTAACCTGCATCCTTGAAGTTGAGCTGTGAATTATGTTTTTATTTCCTTTGTTTGTTGCTGAAGGTGGACTGGCTCAACAAATTTCTTGAGCTCATGTGGCCTTATCTGGACAAGGTATTCTCCATTTCCCAACCGTGTTTTGAATTACTTTCTCATCGATATCTGTCAAAAAAGAAAGTAAACTAACCTAGTTTATATAAACAGGCTATTTGCAGGACTGTGAAGAATATTGCTGCACCTATTATTGCGGAGCAAATTCCAAAGTATAAAATTGAGTCTGTTGAATTTGAAACACTGACATTGGGGTCCTTACCACCTACTTTCCAAGGTTAGTGGTTTCTTAATGGCCATTAACAAGATTAGTTGGTCCTTCTATTTTTAGATAGTGTTGTGACTTACAAGGAGATTAATATGTGGCATAAGAAATTAAGAATTAGATACAGAAGACGCCCTCTCTTACTCGTATGCTTTCCATTCCTATCGTAGAATGCATTAGATGATAATTGTCTAGTGGTCTTGATGTTTTAGACTTTTAGTTGGCTAGGTAAATGTTCTGCGTAAGAAGAAGTATAAGTTATATAGGGTAAGAATATGGTTATGGCATCAGAGAATGCAATGCATTACTTTGTAGTTGTTCCATTTGTTAGCTGAAGTTCACATTAATATACAATTGTCAAGGAGTTAACTCTCAAAGTAGCAGATTCTGTCGTTTCGCTTAACTCTCAAAGTAGCAGATGCTGTCGTTTCGACACCATAATAAGTTTTTTCCCGGTTTTGATAAGTATCATGTTTGGTGTCAGTTAATGAATTTGACTGCACTACCAAATAGTCTTTGAAAAATTCGGTTAGTAAAGCTTATATCTTCGACAGAAAGATACAAACCTGTGATCTTAAACGTCCTGTACGGATAAGAAGGGAAAGTGAAACAAACTAGTTGGCGGAGTTACTTGGGGAGTTTTTCTGTTTATGAATTTCTGGGAACAGTGGTGGTATTATTATTAAAGTGTTGTACGGGATATTCTCTCTCTTTCATAGAGTTGGTGCAACACCTTCATATACCTCTTCCCATGCTTCTTACTGGTTGCTCTGATCAGCTGCGATAGCTCATCTTCTTTCTCCCTCTCAACTGCTTTCTTGACCCTCGGTATATGTCAGAACTTGGATGCAATGAAATCGTGATCTAAATCTTTTAATATGATGGTTTATAAATAAGGTAGTGTGTTATAGGAGTTTTGACTTAGCTTCAACATAAACTTCACCTAAGGTTCTGCTGCTGGCAGGTATGAAGGTCTATGCTACTGATGAAAAAGAGTTGATGATGGAACCATACTTAAAATGGGCCAGCAATCCTAATGTCACTGTTGCGGTCAAAGCATTTGGATTGAAAGCAACTGTTCAGGTTTTGCAATTTTTTTTAACTGTTCTGCATTTTGCCAAATTTTGAGAAAAATAAAGTGCCTGCCTACATTTGCTGTAATTGGATAGAAAGTTGTAATCTGTTAGGTGGATATTTCAGGTTATCGACTTGCAGATCTTTGCAGCTCCACGTATTACTCTGAAGCCTCTAGTTCCGAGCTTTCCTTGTTTTGCCAAAATCGTTGTGTCACTTATGCAGAAGGTATGTCAGTCACATTTCTGGGAGAAGAAGGCATGTTGCTTGCAAACATGCTTCCAGTAGTAGCAATGGCAGATAGTTAAATGTTTTGTTGTTGGTGTCAAGCCAACTGGCTTCATAATGGTATGAAATACTTGAGACAGTATCATTGGTCAGTGTCCTTCTCTCTATCCTGAGAATGTTAACATGTTCCGGATTGAATATCTTTTTCTTGTTCTGATGGGTTATTGTATGGAAATATCAGGCGGTGAAATGAATTTTCTTGACGTGCTCTATGCAGAAGTGCACCATTAAGTACTTAGTTGCTCTTGATGTCCTGGATGTAGTATCACAGCTTTGGTTTTACTTTCCATTTTGAAGATCTATTGCTTTTGTTCAATGTATGATTGTGTATTTATGCTACTGCCTTGTTAACGTCCTCCTTTTTTTATTGTGGTTTTTAGCCACATGTTGACTTCGGGTTGAAGTTATTGGGTGCTGATCTCATGTCCATTCCTGGGTTGTACAGGTTTGTCCAGGTATTATTGCCTTTTATGACAACTTATTTCTTCTGAAATATTTTCTACTGGAGTTAATAATGCTCTTTTATTTTTTGTTTTTGTTTTTCCTTTCCTTCACTGAGCCGAGGGTCGATTGGAAACAGCCTCCCTGTCCTTTCAGGTAGGGGTAAGGCTCGTCTACATATTACCCTCCCCAGACCCCACTTTGTGGGACTATACTGGGTAGTTGTTGTTGTCATTTCTTCTGAAATATTATGTTTGCTGTATTTGACTATTTGCCCAAAAGATCCTGGAAATGTTGATTTCCCCCAAGGGCGGCTAGTGGTTAGACCACAACACCTGACGTGTGGTTAGACACGCGTGTGGGTTCAAACCGTGCCACTGACAAAAGCTTGATATTAAGTGGAATAGGCTGAGAGGCTGGCCCATTATCCACCGAGTTCTGAACCGTGTGCCACTAACCCTCCGGAATCCTCGGTCATTAAACCCTGAAAATTGTTAATTTTTGTTTGTATGAGTGTAAGCTTTTGGCCTTTGAAAGTTGCTAGAAAATTATTATAATATCTTGATAGAATCCATAGTTGCAAGTTTCGATGTTTAAGGAGGCGAATCACCTCTTAGATAGTCTACTGCTTTGCTTTGTGAAGATGTGCCTGGGATAACGTATTTGCTTAGCTGTTAGTCTGTTACTAAAGATCATTTGTTAACATCAATTAGAGCTTTGTTTGCAGGAGACAATTAAAGATCAAGTTGCTAACATGTATCTATGGCCTAAAGCTCTAGAAGTACAAATTTTGGATCCATCCAAGTATGCTACATCTTGATTTTGTTCCCACATTCTTTGACTCACTTCACCAATTCCTCGTAATAACTTATTTCATTTTGGGAATATGTAGAGCCATGAAAAGACCAGTTGGGATTTTACATGTTAAGATTTTGAGGGCAATGAAGTTGAGAAAGAAGGATTTATTGGGTGCATCTGATCCTTATGTAAAACTTAAGCTTACAGAGTCAAAGCTTCCATCTAAAAAGACCACGGTGAAGCATAGTAATTTAAATCCAGAGTGGAATGAGGAATTTAGTATGGTAGTTAAAGATCCGGAATCACAAGCATTGGAGATCTCTGTTTATGATTGGGAGCAGGTAACTTTCAAGATTTAATTCATTTAGATTATTTTACATTGTCTCAAGCTTCTTTTTGCCTTCTGTATCAGATTGGGAAACATGACAAGATGGGTACAAATATCGTCCCACTGAGAGATTTGACTCCTGATGAGTCAAAAACTATGACACTGGATCTTCTGAAGAATATGGATCTGAATGATGTTCAGAATGACAAGCAACGTGGGCAGATTGTAGTAGAGTTGACGTATAAACCGTTTAAGGAGGAGGATTTGCCAAAAGATTTTGAAGAGGCCGGAACAGTTTTAAATGCTCCTGAAGGAACGCCACCAGGGGGAGGTGTCCTTGTAGTTATAGTCCATCAAGCTGAAGATGTCGAAGGAAAGAACCACACTAATCCATATGTCAGGATTATCTTTAAAGGGGAGGAGAGAAAAACTAAGGTACCTACTTGCCTCTTTCTTTAGCCCTTCATTGCTCTCTCCTTAGATATGGTTTATAAAAGCTCCTGACCTTGAACCTATAACCTGACTGCAGCTCTGCCCCACAAGTGAAAAGACAATACTTTACGGAAGCCCCCCCCCCCCCCAAGTGTCCCAATTTAATTTTACTTGATCCTTCACTTAATTGGAAGTCTCCTAGTTTTAGCTCAAATCTGCATATGTCAGTACTACTTTATCTATGTTGATTTTTGGATATAATAAATCATCACAATCGACTAAACATTTCAACATTGTTCCAAACATATTGCGGTATTAATACTTTAGTACAATATATCATTCAGGCTTAAAACTATTAATCTTTGTGGTAATTTATTATCCACAAACTGGACTTATAGGGAGTATTGGTCATTTTGCATATTCATCATAAACTTGCATTAGCCAACTAAGTATCAATAATTAAACATTGAAATTACCTAACAGATTGAAATATGGGAGAGAGAAATACGTACATCAGAACAAATACAGAGACAGCCATCAAATCGGAGATGGTAGAGAGGAGTAGGTAAGCAGCTGTGAGAGGAGTGATTATTAAGAAGTGAAAAGATAACTCAAAACTTGTTTATATCCCAAGCTTATAGAGTGAATAACCAAATAAATGTATTTAAAATAAAAGAAATAATGCGTCTCCATAGTATGAGCAAGGTTATGCTGATTCCGCATTAAATAACCGATACTTCCACAACAGGACACTTAGATTCCAACCTGTGCTTTTTCATTACCACCATTTTCTCCAGAAACCCGAGCCTCTAAGGCCTTAATGGAAATAGGTTAGGGGCAAGTACCTGCTGGAAGCATAGCATCGGTATCACCAGCAAGTTTGTTTTCTTAATGGAAATAGGTTAGGGACCTTTCGCCACTTGTATGAAAGACTCCTTGATGTTTTATTTTTATGTTTTTTTCTTCTCCTGATTTGGATGACTGAAAATTTTCCCTTCTGCTATTTCTGTAAGTTTCACAATGATAAGGTTGATCAAATTCTCTTTTTCTACAAATTGAATTGAGTTGGAATTTATTGAAAAATTCAACCAATACAAATGGAAGGAAATTGATAAAACATCCCTAGAAACAGACTTCTGCTCCTGTTTGGCCAAGCCTTTTTTGGGCCAAAATTGTTTTTTTTTTGTGCCAAAAGTACTTTTGGTCAAAAATTGAGGTGTTTGGCCAAGCTTTTGGAAGGAAAGAAAGGTGCTTTTGAGGAGAAGCAGAAGTAATTTTGGAGAAACAGAAAAAAGCAGCTTCTCTCCAAAAACACTTTTCTGAAAAGTACTTTTGAGAAAAATAGCTTGGCCAAACTCTAATTACTGCTGAAAAGTGCTTTTCAAATTAATTAGCCAAACACAAACTACTTCTCACCAAAAATACTTTTAAAAAAAATACTTTTGAGAAAAACACTTCTCAAAATAAGTTGATTTTAGAAGCTTGGCCAAACGGGCTATTAGACTTATTAATTAAGTTATAGGATTTTGTATAGAATATCAAAACAAAAATAATTTCGTTTCTACAATTATTATGATAATACATATTCCAATCCGCTACCAGAAAAATAAATGGATTCAACATTTGATCTTTTCTCTGAGATTAAGGCATAATAATAAGGAGAAAATATATTGAATTAGAATCGGTTTTCTAGCATTTAACCCCCTTTTATGTTTCTAAATTGCACTGTTGCCTTAATTGTTAATCTGCTTAGGTCATACGTAACAACGTATGGAGGTCATCTTATAAGAAACCTTTGTGTAAAAGCTTTTCTTACTGTGTAACTACTTCGAATTTCATCTGAACTCGAGAAATGTCGTATCAAGGGGTCTACTACTACTGAATTTTGCCACACCTAAGCACTAGAAGTGATTTCTCCATTGTGATTGCAGCAAGTGAAGAAGAATAGGGATCCAAGATGGGAAGAGGAGTTTAGTTATGTGTTGGAGGAGCCTCCCGTGAATGATAAACTGCATGTGGAAGTTATCAGTACCTCAACAAGGATTGGCCTCCTACATCCAAAGGTACGTAGGTTTACTCTTATTTATTTTCCTCATCAGCAGACTGAATGCTGCAAGTAATAATAGTCGTGAACTTATGATCATCATCTAGTGTATATGTGTATTTTCTTTCATCCGCTTAAACGATTACCGTGAGTAAACTTATAGGAATAGTTGGATTTCACTTAGTTAGAAGCAAGAAATAATAACGAAGAAATGAAAATTATACAGTCTTTTTGATTTTGCATTTTTCATTTTTATAGGGCTATATGGACTCGAACCGTAGACCTCTCGATAAAACAGATCAAACTTATTATTGTTAAAATGATTTGAACTCTTCAAAGACCCAACGTGCATTTTTTTTGCATTGGGCTCTTTCATTAACTGATATAATGATCAGTTAGTCAGTGTCCTTAGAAATCATAATAATGCCATTTTTAGTTTCAAAAGCTCAAATCCATCTGCCATTGGTTATTTCATGAGATATTACTGGCCTCACTATTTTCATGAGTTCTTGAGAAATATGTTCTTTTCTTGTTTATATTGTTTTGCGAATTTTCCCATGGCCCTCCTATCAGGTTGCAAAATAGAGTTATCATCTTTAATTAATTCAGAGTTTTCATTTTGCGTTAATGAGTTTTTTAATTTAATTCAATGAATTTATGGACCTTCCTTTGTGAAATAAAACACTAGTACAATAATTTTCCTAATAGTAATGAATTTATTAACTTTATATATGGCGTCAAATACTGACTTGACATCGTTAGGGCATGATATTCCTTATAGAAATACAATTATGAGATAACCATGCCCTACCATCCCTAAATATGAGCTGCATAAGCTTTTGATCTCTTGCCAACTCACTAATTATTTTATCAATTTTGAATATATAATATATAGGGCTCTGCCATTGTATCCTATGATCAATTTAGTATGGGCGACTAAGCAGCAACATCCTATCAAGATAAAATATTTCATTTCTGTTTTCGGCAAGTCGAAAGTCATATGGAAGATAGTATTATGTTGGATTTTGCATCTGTAGTGAAATCGATTTCCCTTTCGGGGGAATTCCTGGAAGCTCGTCAGGGAATACTGTCGGGAATTCATTCACAATAGGATCCGACTGAAGAGTCGATGACTCCTTATCTATATCCCTGACATGAACCAGATGGTATATACAATTTTTAGCAATAAATTTCCGAGCCCTAAGGTAGGAAATACACTTACCATTGGGCATGGCTGCATTACCTTTCCATTCAAGGACATGCTCACCAGGAAAATGAAATCGGACCAACTTTACACGACAATCAATATTAGCATAACAAGCTGCCAACCAATCCATACCCATAATGACATCGAAGTCTAGCATAACCAATTCAACTAAATCAATCGAGGTTGGACGGTCATTAATTAACACTCTACAACCTCGATAGACATGATTAGCTATAATAGAGTCACCAACTCAGATCAGACACGTCAACTGACTGTGGCAACAACTCGGATCTCATGTCAAGCTTACCAGCAATCAATGGAATAATATATGAAAATGTAGAGCCAGGATCTATCAATGCATAAATGGCATGAGAATGTATTGTTAATATACCTGTGACAACATCTAGGGATGCCTCTGAATCCCGGCATGTGAGTGCATAAAAGAGGTTCTGGCCACCACTAGAACCTGAGGTGTCTCCTCCATCTCTTCCCCTGCCATGGCCTTGAGTAGATTGCGGACCTGGTCGGGGAGCACGGAGTGAGGGCGAATAGGCTGCTGTGGATCCTAAAGGCTGAGCTGGTGCACCTATGCCTAACCCCGGGCACCGGCTAATAAAATGTCCTGTCTGCCCACAATGATAACATGCACTCGAACCGTATCTACACTGCCCGGCGTGCATCTTATCGCACTGAGTACATGGAGGAGTAGGTTGTCTTATTTGTGCGGAACGCTCCCGTCGATGGCCCTCAGGCTGGCCTGAGCTCTGTCCTTGTCCTAACTGACTATAACGATCAAACCGCTGGCCCTGCATCTGTGGTGGGAAATTACCTGCTGACCGAGTTGGATATCGATGGAATTGGGGCTTAAAATCACCTCGTGACTCCCTATAGGACCCCATAGTATGAGCCCTCTTATTCTTGCTCCCTATCCCTGCGAGTATCAGAAATCCGACGGGAAAGGTCCTCTGTAGTCTCAGCGAAAGCCTGTATGCGAGAAATATCTACATGCGAGAAATATCTACATCATCGGATAGGGATGCTACTCTATAGTCTCTAATCAGATGATCCTCCAAACCATCCACATAATGATGAACTCTAGCCCTCATGGTACGTACGATATCTGGTGCATACCTCGCCAAAGAATGAAACTTATGGCTATAATCTCTCACACTCATATCCCCCTACTTTAGGCTAAGAAACTGGTCAAGACGGGCCTCCCGAACCTCCTGTGGCAAATAAAGGGCTAAAAATGCACCAGAGAAGTCCTCCCACTATGCTGGCGGAGCATCAGGTCCTTTATATCTCTCCCATGCCTCATACCATAGGACAACTACATCACATAGTCGAAAAGAAGCCAACTCCACCGCCTCGGTGACGGAGGCATGCATCATCCTCAATACTCTATACATATGGTGTATAAAGTCCTGGGATCCTCAGTGGAACTGGATCGTGTAAATAATGGAGGGGCCAAGTAAAGAAACTCTCGTACCGTCGAGCTTCCTGTCCTATCTCTCCGGGCATCTGCTCCCAACTCTAGCAGTCGCTCATGAATAGAAACCATCCTAGTCAGCAACTGAATTGCCTCCCTCATCCCCTGTTCCCCAGTCTTTGATGGGGGACAACAGGTGCTGGAGGTCCTGTGTCTCTAGCTACCTCAGGTACTAATGGAATAGGTGAGGCTAGGGTACTGCATCTCCCTAGCTCCAACAAGTGCTGGGGAAGCTGAAACTATGGGTACTGGAGACTCACTGTGTGTCTCTAAGGGAAATCTATCCCTCTGACTTGGCGGGGAACGACTGGTACCTTTCCTCGGATTCATACCTATCTCTTGCTGTTCCATCTCTTGAGCGTAGGTAGCCTGTTAGATAAGAAACACAAAGCACAATTTAGATTTCATATGTTCTTGTAACTTCGCTCTATAGCACGATCTATTAATTGAAAGAAACGTAATGATTCTTAAATGCGTCATAGCCTCCTGACTATAAGTGTGGTGCACTAGCAAGACTCTACTACACACGACTTGTGGACTCTCTGGGATACGACCTGCTTTGATACCAAGTTTGTCACGCCCCAAGCTAGGGGAGGCAAGACTGGCACTCGATACTGTATTCTATCGAGTTAGCCACTAAACGTACTAGCTAACTAAACTGGGGACCCAACCGATCGGGCATCACAACATCTGAAATACTAATCCTGGACCATTAAGGTCATGACCTGAACAACAATAAGCCATATAAACAAAGGTAGACGAGCCAAAATAATAAAGTATTACTTGGCCGACAAGGCCACGATTGGAGACATACATGCCTACACACATATATAGACATGCCAGCCTATGGGCTGGAGACTGAAAGCTGCAAAAAGAAACTTAGAATACTGTGTCCACAATAGCCTCTAAGAGTGTCATAAGCATTGTCAGGACAAGGCCCCGACTATACCCAAACTGTACAACAAAAGTAACCATCTTATAAAAGCTGCAGGAAGAGGTGGAGCTTACCAACTCACAGCTGAACCCCGAAATCCTAGCGGAGGGGTCGATCAGAGTCCGTACCTGGATCTGCATGCACGAAACAAAAATGCAGTGTCCCTAGGCAACAGACAACGGGATATTAGTATGAATAAAAATGTATTGGTATGTAAGGCAGAAAGTAGAATCATACATAGCTGATGTAAGAAAAAAGTAATAGAGATACTACCTGACACTGAAACTCTGATAGCTTCCACGGCCTTCATCCGACCTTATAGTAATCAAATGTGCATGGTATGTTCGTGTAATCGTATATGTCGTGAATCCATATATATTGATGCAAATGCATGACATACCCAACCAACTGCTAGCAATGACGGTCTCTCCCGGTAGCTAACCAGTATCATATTGCCAACTTTTGGCCATCTGTACATTATATATAGTTTTTCGGGAAAATATGCCCCTTACCTCTTATTATAGCTCGAAGTCCATGCATAATATGCCATGTGTGATATGAACTTTGAATGCATATAATAGGCCATGACAAGAACCTAGCCAAATCTTGTCTCATTGGTACTCTTGTTCTCATAATCTCATAATCACCTTCGTATCGCATACAATTGTCTCGTGGAACCCCATGTGTTTTTTTGTCTCTTCTCTTATATAATATACGTAACCTAACGTGGTTATATTAGGTATATATGATTGAGTATAGCACATTGGGAGAATAAGACTGGAAATGTATGGTAATATCAAGGAACTAAACTAAAGCTTTAGGTCAAAGGAATCCCTTAAATAAAGGTTCGCGGTTAAAGAAATGGCTCGGGTAGCACCCCGCGCGTTTGGAAGGTTTAAGTTAACTTGCACCTGTGGGATAAGACTAAGTGTCTAATATGCTAAGAATAATGTGTTATAAGGTATTATAATATCAAACTGGTCACATGTTAAATTTTGGAGTCAAGCAAGTTGCGAAATAAAGGTCGGCAAAAGTTATCGTAAATTTCTCTAATATATTTTTTAAACTTTGGGTCAAATGTATCAGACCATTTCTCCCAATATATAAAGAGTTATGGGACCCACAACCTACCGAATCGAAGGTCTACGAGTCTAGTTTGCAACCAAAAAAACCTCACATCAAACAGACATTGGAGTAAAACGTTATGACGGTTTGGACTGTACGGGCTGAAACCGGATCGCGAACCGGGTCGGGTCAAACAAGTGGTATAAGTCGGCACATTCGGCTTTTAATACCTCAAAACATTTCATTTTAGTCCCAAAATAGTGAGCAAGCTGAAGAGAAGGTTTTATGGTGTTCTTGAGTGATTAAGGTGCATTTTTAACGATTTCTATCGTTAAAGTTTGCCCCCGTGCCTAGAAACGCAATCTCTACGCTTTGCAATCGTTTCCCCTTTCTATTAGCTGTGCTTGGAGCTATTCTTGGAAGATAGGAATTTGTTTTTCTTGCTGGTTCTTCAGGTTTTGTACTTGGTTTGCCAAGGTAATCATCTTGAGACTCTTTTATGATCGTTTTTACAAAGTTCTACGGACGTTTCGTCAAGTTAGAGTCATATGGCAAATCTGCCGATTTAAACTCAATTATGAACTGTTTATTGGTGCGTCTAAGCTGCATATATATAGTGTTTGCGAAGCTTAGGATGTAAGGAACAACTTTTGTGAAGGAACTACAGGCATTCGAACGTTCGTTGGAAAAGTATGTTAAGGCTAAGTTCCTCCTTCCTTTTAGCACGAATTTTGGGAATTTCCTAAGACGTCAAATGTGATATTTTACTATTCAATTACTAGAAAGACCTTCTGTGAATGGCATTTGTATCGTAGCTGAAGTATTTTCATGATGCTATTAGGTTGATATTCCACTCATTCGGTTAAATAGGGTATTCGACATCTATATATGTCATTTTGTCGGCTTTCTTAACTATATTTCTATATATATGAATTCTTCTTCGTCTTTGGGTTGTGTGACTAAAAAAAAATAAAGGCATTTAGTATTTGTGATCCGTCTTTCTTCCTTGTTAAAGTGTATTTTAAAACCTCTAAAGTGACATGTCGATTTTTTAAAATCTCAAATATAATTTTTTTGTTTAAACTACTAAAACTTGATTTTTGAAATACGTTCTTTTACTAAATATCAAGAAATTAGGTATAAGGACTAAGTGAAGCACCTTAAGCTTTTTAGGAACATCTTCAGAGTTAAGTTATCTTTCTAAAAGTCCAGTTAAGTTTTCAAGGTTATTCTTTCAAGAATAGCTCCAAACACAGCTAATAGAAGAGGAAAACGATTGCAAAGCGTAGAGATTGCGTTTTTAGGCACGGGGCAAACTTTAACGATAGAAATCGTTAAAAACGCACCTTAATCATTCAAGAACACCATGGAACCTTCTCTTCAGCTTGCTCACTGTTTTTGGACTAAAATGAAATGTTTTGAGGCCTTAAAAGTCAAATTTGCCGACTTATACCACTTGTTTGACTCGACCCGGTTTCAGCCCGGACAGTCCGCGGTAAAACAGTCATAACATTTTACTCCGATGTTGGTTTGATATGAGGTTTTTTTTGGTTGCGAACTAGACTCGTAGACCTTCGATTCGGTAGGTTGTGGGTCCCAAAACTCTTTATACATTTCGAGAAATGGTCTGATACATTTGACCCAAAGTTTAGAAAATTTATTAGAGAAATTTACGATAACTTTTACCGACCTTTATTTCGCAACTTGTTTGACTCCAAAACTTAACTTGTGACCAGTGTGATATTATAATACTCATAATACATTATTCTTAGCATATTAGAATAGATATTTGGTCATCTTGACCTTATCAACTTCAACATGGCTCAGACTGCCATGGACTTCCGGCTAAGGGCATCAACAACAATATTAGCTTTGCGGGGATAATATAACATATCAACATCATAGTCCTTTAGTAATTCTAGCCATCTTCTTTGTCGTAGGTTCAGCTCCCTCTGTTTAAGTAAATACTGAAGGCTCTGGTGGTCGGTGAAAACATCAATATGAACCACATATAGATAATGCCGCCAAATAGCCCTCTTACTCTGCTCCCTATCCCTGCGAGTATCACGTATCCGACGGGAAAGGTTCTCTGTAGTCTAAGTGAAAGCCTGTATACGGGAAATATCTACATCATCCGATAGGGATGCTACCCTACAGTCTCTAATAAGATGATGTTACTGTTTTCTAAAATAATTAGTTTAGCTTTAGGAGGACTCTACTAGAATATTCAGCACTTTAATTATAGTAAGAGTTTAGTACTTTAGTTGTAAGGAGGAGTCTACTACTTTGTTTATTCGGCTTTTTAAAGTCTTATGATTAATAAAATTTGAGAAAGTTTTTCAATCCTATTTTTCAACTTTCTTGCTGCTTGCATATTTTTATAAAAATCGTTAACATATTATTACACTTGGAAGATAAGACGTATTCCAGAAAGGATGCTTCTATATGCTACTGTTTGCATCAGTTGTTGGTTGCACTACTAAAGCTTTAGCTTTTTTCGGGTGTATTTCTTAATACAGGAAGTGTTAGGGTATATCGATATAAGTCTTTCAGATGTCGTCCACAACACAAGGATCAACGAGAAGTACAATCTCATAGATTCAAAAAATGGACGGATTCAAGTTGAGCTGCAATGGAGGACCGCTAAATAATCCTTTCCCGCCTTTGCTAAGCTACATAAGTTCCCTCTTATGCTAAGACAGATAGTTTCCTCTCTTCAAACTCGTGTGTTGAAAAATCATTGAATGTTTGTTTACATAGTACAATGACAACCTGGTTATGGTTATTTATCTTTTCAGTACAGTAGAGTTCTTCTCTGCATAGCAGGTCGGTTCTGAAACGGCATCCCTTAGATGTATTTGATTCTCATCTTCCATTAGATATTCTTTCGCGATTATTTTCGTCCTCGTATATGAACTGATCCTGTTATGAGCGACTGAAAGAAGAGTGATTCATTACCTCTTTTTACTTTCGGAACTTGAGGACTTGATGATAAAAAGGTGGGTCAAGTAAGGAGGTTGTTTCAACCTTAACATTAAATGAGTTTTAAGTTATATGCACTGTCAAGAATTTTTACTCCAAAAGTTGTATACAATTACAGTGCATATAACTTAAAACTCGGATGTATTTGTTTTCATGTCTCATGTGCGAATATTGAGGTGCCAATTTGCTAATAATGCACATTCTCGGGGACTGTCGCACTAGATTTTCCCAAAACATGGAAGGTATTAGTTGTTAGTTTTCTGTTTTTTTATTTTTTTGGTTTTTTCTTGCCCAATGTTGCACTGCATGCATTCGTCGGCCACAAACCCCTTCCAGGGGAAAAATGCCTTATGGAATTTGTGTCTGTATCCAATAGGAAAACACAAGATGACCAATGGACTATATTTTGTTTACGAGCCTAATCCAAAGTATGAACCATAAGAGAAAATACTTTTGAATATATGAAGATACAAAAAACTAAATGTCGAAGAAAACTATTATAATACCTTTTGAATATATGAAGATACAATATAGAGTCCGAAACTTAAATAAATCAAAATACCATTTAAAAAAATGTTACATGTCTAACTAAAATGCAATATTATACCTTTACTTCAATTTTGGGCTTACTAATAAGTGTTCTGTAGATTACTGACATAAATATTCGTTTTTAACATAAAATGCATTATAATATTACGTTTTACTAAAATATAGTATTATACTGCGTTTTACATCCTTTTTGGGTCCACTAATTAGGTGTTCTTCGGATAACTGACATAACAATAATTTAAATACAGAAAATGTGGTATTTATATTGCGTTTTACATAAAAAAAATATTCTGCAACCCAAGCTAGGATTTGTCTTATTTAAAGGAGTTAGGATTTTATCAAAATTCATTTAAAGCTTTCCTTCAAACTTCCGTTCATACTTCTTTTCTTGTTCAAGCATTTTTGTATAATGTCTGAAGAGCCAAAAGTAAGGATTTCATTATATTTGGGGGGTGGGGGTGGGGGTGGATTAAGGTTGTAATGGAGAATAACTCTGTGAGGTATAGTTCACCTCCACAGTGTCATGTTAAATTATCCTTTACAATGGAGTACGATAAATTAGTATTATTGTTACGTAAAATAATGAGTGAGGAAACCTTCGATGAACCTTAAAGTAGCCGCTAGATTTCTGTATTCTGTGACTCCGTAGGATTTTTATTATTATTATTCTGAGTTTAACATCGAAGATGATGAAACTCTTAGAGATTTTTTGTGGATTCCGGATGAATACAGGGAATTTATTGTAGTAAAATTATTTGAAATGTACGTCAAGGTTGAAGACGTTCCCAATAATGAGGGTGTGCATAGTAAGGATAACCCCTAGTCATCGAGTGGTTATTTTAGAGCAGTTTTTACCAGACAGATTCCTGATGATACAGCTTGCCTTGATTTAAACTTGTCACCATCGACGAATGAGCAGCGTTTTTTTAACTTTATTTAATTCACAAGACGACTGGTAAACTTCAATTTTTTCTACGCTTTAGCGATGTTTATTTTATGTTTGAATTGGATTTGTATTAACACTCATATTTTTCATAGGGGGTACCGTCCGGATATAATTTTACAAGTTATGACCCCGCTCCTAGTTGGAATATCCGTAGTTCTGGCATGTTGGACCGCCGATGGTCCATCCGGAAGTCATCACCAATAAGAAAATGTCCATCATGGAACTTCAACACAGTACGACTTGTAAGTAAAGTGATATAGATATATGTAAAGTATTTATCTAGTTGAGTAGCTTATCATTTTGTTCTTTTTGTGTAGTAAAAACGAGCAACTTGATGTTCCTGACCTCATACAGTTGCCCATAGACAGCTGATTGACTTGTGATTTGGGAGATGCGCGGAGTTAGGAAGATGATAATGATTATGAAAACAATTCCGATGAGTTTGGAGATGACACACCCTTCCCTGATGAGGGTGATGAGGAGAAAGTGAATGTCGAACCTGAGCTGACGAAGGAGTATGCTTCTCCACCTCCCATTATACCAAGAGTGTACGAGTCCCACGTGCCATTTTATGAGCGGAATATTCCCTACCTTGATAATTTATCAAGTATGCCGGACGTGGATGCACTCACAAGGGATGATGATGAATTTCGGTGGGTAACGTGGAATGAGTCTAGACCAGCGGTGCTAGCAAAGAGCATGTATTTCCCCGATAAAGCTCGCCTAATCAGTATTGTAAAGATCTACAAAGTAAGAGAGTTCCATGAGAGGACGGTAAGGGAGTGAACTATGGAGGTATACAAGGCTGTATGCCGTAGAGACTTTATGGGTTGGCTCTGGATGTTGCGTGCCAACAAGAAGAAAACAGGGTTGTGGAAAGAGGGTAAATATATTAGCACCCAGATATGTGAAATGGACACATTCAATGAGAATCACTTCAACCTGGATATAGACTTGATTTCTCTTGTCTTGATTCCATACGTGGAATCGTCCATTAGCTTCAAGACTAAAGAGCGTATTAAAGCAGTCCACTAGGAGTATGGGTGTACTATAACCAAAAGAAAGGTATATCTCGGGCGCAAACATGACTTTGAAATTATTTATGGTGACTGGGGTAAGTCTTTTTTCATCTCTGCCTAGATACATGGCCGCACTACAACACTTTAACCTCGGGACTGTTGTTTAGTGGAGGCATGAACGGAGTCGGGACATACCCGAATATATTTTCAACTATCTGTTCTTGTCATTTAAACCAACAATTGATGGTTTTGTGCATTGTCGTCCTTTAATTTCTATAGACAATACTCATATGAATGGAAAGTATGATATTAAATTTTTTATTTCAGTTGCGGTAGATGCCAACAGACAAATATTTCCACTAGCTTTTGCCATTTTTGCCAACGAAAGCAAAGAGACGTGGATGCTTTTCTTGAACCACTTAAATCAGTACGTTGTCAAACAGCGTTCGGGTATTTGTCTAATATCTGATCGACGTGGTGGTATTTTAAATTTTATACAACATTTTCCTAAATGGAAAGAACCCTATGCATAACATTGTTACTGTCTGAGGCACATAAAGGCCAGTTTCCAAAAGAAATATCACGACAAGGCCTTACATGATTTAATGTGGATGACTGCAACTAAGCACGAGTAGTGCAAATTCACGAGGTTCATGGAAGCAATCTGGTAGTTAGATCCACGAGCCTATACTGACATGATGGGACATGAGCTTCACATCTGGACATTGCATGCTGATCGTGGCAGACGATGGGGAGCCCTGACTACAATGTGTCGGAGTCATTCAACGTCTTGTTGAAGTCTGCATGTGGATTGCCTGTCACTGCCATGGTCCGGATGGCATTCAAATAGACTGCACAGAGGTTTGTGGAACGGCATAAAGCTGCATCATTTATGGACAGGGGTGTTCAATTTATGCCAATACCGATGAGAAGATTTGAGAAGTATAGGAAGCGAGCACATTAACATTCATTTTTATAGTACGATCACGATTGTGATATTTCTGAAGTTCGCATCGCTATCCGCGGACACCGGGGAAATAATACGCATATGGTGAATGAAGCATGCAGGTTGTGTTCATGTGGGAAATAGACCATCTACCACATGTCGTGCGCACATGCCTTGAAGTGCTTTCAACAAGTTAATTTAGGGGCAACCAACTATATTGATAGGCAATACAATGTTGCTGCATACGTAGACATATATAGTGGGCAGTTACAACCACTGGATACTGAGCAATTGGCCGCCAGAATCTTTTAAAATGGTGTGTAACAAGGACTATTTGCACAAGCTGAAAGTAAAAAAGAGAACGTGTATACGGAACTAAATGGATATTGGTGACACCGTTCATGAGCGTAAATGTGACATATGCTCGTAAACAGGACACGACGACTGTCATAAATGTACTTCAGCTAGTGTACGTGGCAGTGTATTCCAGCTCTCGGTGCAAATTCATTGAATGTACACAACTATCAAGAAAACACCTAGTGTTTTATTTTCGTATTGTTTTTTGTAATACGTGTCTGTACTTGTGTATGTTGCAATATCCATCAAATAAAATTATATTCTGCAATCTTGTTACATCTTATTTTTTAACATGACCTTTTGAATTGGGATGTTGATATGGTAGTTCAAATATTCAACTTATTGGTGTTAGTAAAGAAGACCAATCTTAATTTTTTTTAAATATATATAAAATCAAGACAACCTTTATTATTTTTCTTGAAAATTTGCTTCTTAAAAATTAGCGCTGTCTTAAAAAGGGAAGCGAAGAAAATAACTAAAGCAACGTACAAGAAAATAAAAGATAATAACCAATAGGAAAAATTTAATATGTATACGTGATATATTACTATATTTTGTGTGTTGTCTTGTCGGTATGAAAAAGGTGAACCGACTATGCAAAAGGTTTTTCGTCTCAGAAAAATTTAATATGTAAAGCGTGTGGTATAATATTACATTTTTTGTGTTGTCTTGTCGTTCTGAAAAAAGCTGAACCGACTATGCCAAAGTTGTTTCGTCTCAGAAAAATTTAATATGTAAAGTGTGGTATAATACTATATTTTGTGTGTTGTCTTGTCAGTCGAAAAAAGCTGAACTGACTGTGCAAAAGCTGTTTCGTTTCAGAAAAGTTTTATATATATAGCGCAGTATAATACCACATTTTGTGTGAAATCTTGCCTATAAATAATGGGTAAATATTTCCATAAAACCAAGTGGTCCTTTTACACTATAACAAATGTTTCAACAACCTCTTCATGTTCCAAAGTGGGAGTGCGGCAAAAGATACGTGATGCACGATTGTTGGGAAGAAGCTGGACGCTATTACTGGGTGTGTATGAACAAGTTTTATAGGCAACCCGACGGACCTACATGCAATTTTGAGGTATGAATTAATGAACCCTATCAGCAGGAATACTACAAAGACAAGCTCCAAGATCTTCATAGTTTGTGTTTGAAGTAGTGGGAAAGAGAGCGACAACCCAAACAAGAAGTTGCAAAGTTGAAGGCGAAAATAAAAGAGGTGGAAGAAGAAAAAAAAGCTGGAAAACCAACTCAAGTGGTTGGAGCAGAGAATACTAGGTGGTCGTGACTAAAGAATGGCATGTACGTGTTGAGCATGGTAGTATATTTTTATGTTTCCCTTGTCATGTGTTATCATTAGTTATACTGAATTTATGTTATATTAGGTTTACTATGTTTATACTTGTGTTGTACTGTTAAAATTATTGTTCAAATTGTGTTAAAACAAAATTATTGTTAAAATAAAATTTTTGCCATTATTTACATAATGTAGTATTTACACAAAATACAAACAAAAATAAATCAATGGGTCCCATAGCATGTGTGCTTCAGTGCAGCCGCTGGCCTGAGGCGCATTCCCTGTCACTCGGGTGCACTATCAGGATCATCCTCATCAAGTCACCTCTTTATGTGAGGATGTGCAGCAACATCGCCAGTACAACTTACAGGATCGGTAGAAGGGTCCGTTGGGCCTTAAGCAACCTACAAAACAATTACTAAGCTTAGCATATGAAAATGTACGTCAATATCATTTTCTTACCATGGTCTCGTCGGGTTCCTGAGTATAAGCATCCATAATTTCCTCGTCATCTCATACAGTGGCCTCCATGATTGGCTGGGGCGAAGCCTTAATAAGAAATTTAAAAATTAATTTTTGGCAATCATTAATGAATAGGAAACAAATTGAAAGTTTATAGTAATACAAACATACCTGTGCCTGTGATAGATCTGCATCAACCACTGGGGATGAGCCAAAAATCAACTTGCGCCCGTCATCCACGTCTCGCGTCGGCCGATTCTCAGCTGCGGTAGTTGGGCCTCAAAAGAATGGGTCTACATCTCTGTCAAATGTACCAGTGATCAACAATGGATATGACGGGGTGACCTGCGATGCTGGCAGATCCAGCTGAAGGTTGTACGACGGCATGCTGCTGGAAGGCCCGTCTAGCTGAGGGAAATATCCCGGCTGATCGTCTCCAAGATCCTCATCAGGTGTCTCAACAGGTGGGTCCACAGGTTCCTCAATGAACCTTGCTAGGAACCACCTCCTCGCCATCCCCCACGACTCCATGGGGCACCCCTGCCTCATGGGGCAGCCTTGGCTCGTGCCCGAACCTTGCCTCGTGGTACAGGCCTACCCAGATGGTGCTGCTTTGGCATCACATACTTAGCCTCGTGATCTAACCTCTCGTCCTCTATGGCTCGCTACAGTGTCCGGAGAGCCAGCTCTACCTCCTGCCGGCCATACTCAACGACTTCCGAAAATTGTCGGCATATTGCTGCATCTCCTTTCCCAACTGGTAGACCATGTGATGCCCAAAAGCCTTCACAATATTTAAAATATTAATGTCATAACTCTATATCACAGTTACAAGTATGGGTTCCAACAAAAACATACAAGTGCCTCGTTCCTCCTAGCGTATGGTCTGAACAGGCTGCCAAGTACATGAACGGGGTTACCGATCATCAGTCTGTGTGATGGCAGTACCATGACGTATAGAGATCAATAGTCGCCGTCTGGATCTGTGAAGGTGGTGTCAGAATCAGGTCCTATCACTGCTCCCAAATATGGACCTGCGCCTTTAGCCATCCTACAAATACCTCGTCCACCCTCGAACGATCATCGCACTGATAATGTGTAGCCACCCAGGCAGGCTCCCTTAGTGTAATCTAGGGATGGTCAAACTGGTGAAGTACCTGCTCTGTGGCATGATGCTCCACAATATCGAGGTACATCAGCGGGAAAAAAATACTCTAAAGCTATCGGTTGACCGAGAAATAATCGGGCAGATCAGCTATCAACTCGTCGTTGTATGGCGTCCAAATGAACTATCAAATAATAACATAAAAGTGAGTATGTGCAACACAAGTAAATTTATAATAAGAATGTTTAGGTACATATTTACCTGTACGGCCTCCAGGATATCCAACACATCCCTGATAAGGGGGATATTATGATGAGCACACTGCCTCGGTAGCTTCCACACCTGAGAATCCACCTCCTAGATAGAGGGAGAAACAGAGGTGCTACATCCGACTCTAATAGTAGTAGAGGTGGCTGGAACAGCAGGACCTGCTCCCAGGCCTAAACCTAACATAAAAGGTTGACGTAAAATTAAAGAGTCATTTTGACTATACAGAATTTGGAGTAATGAACAGAGTATTCGAATATGTTGTCACTTGTAGAAGCAGCAGAAAATCACATATGTCGACCTGGGTGCCCATGCTAGCCCCGACACATACTCCTGTATAGTTAAGCGAGAACTGCAACACCCCAACTGTACTGGGGTAACTTATCTAGCTACTGACGATGATGTAGAAAGCGTAGACTCACTAGATTTCCCAAAGTGTTCGTTAACAAGACACGCCCAAAAAGAAGGAACAATGCCAACCTCGTGTACCGGTGAATATGGAGATCCTCTGTCTTGCCGGTAATGTCGGGGTGCAATACCTCCATATTTTGTCCGATAGCTGTCACAGAAATTCGACTACCCCTTTAGCTACAGCCTCACCCTATGTCCTGAAACCAGTATACTGCCCGAGCAAATCCAAGTACTGGGCACACGTCATAGCTCTTATATACTTGGGTAGTGCAATGGCTAGTCCATCAACACGCAACCCATATAAAATCTGAATATCCTGAAGCGTGATGGTGGCCTCTCCAGTGGGCAGGTGAAAAGTGTGCATCTCTAGTCTCCACCACTCTATCAATGTCGTGATGAGAGACCAGTCGAGCTACAGCCGCCCAATCGCAAAAATCCTAAGGAAGCCCGTAGCACGCATGTGATGGACTACGCGGGGATAGAAATCTTTGTGCCTCAAAAAGTTTCACAAGTCGTTCGGTCTCCTAGCGCGGAGAGTCTGATCCAATTGATGTCCCCCCATATGTAGGCGAATCTATGGTCGTCCTGTAACATTAATATCTGATCCCAGGCTGGTCCAAGATGCGCATGCGGCAAGTCCATGTCGTTTACTATAAATTAAACAATATTAATTTTGTGTTTGTGTTATAATAATAATAATTATTTAATAATTTAATAGGACAGATTATATAACTATGGGTTCCAGGCTCGATATTTGAGGCCCAGTAGCACCAACCTATCTCGAATTATTATGTGTGTCAATTTTAATAATTTAAAATTTTGTTAGTTTTATAAATTAAATAAATATTTTTTAATGTGACAAGGTATATAACTATGGGTTCCACGCTTGATATTTAGTTTGACAACATATATTTGTTCTGTAACTTTGTTTTATAAATTAAGTAATTAATTTTTGTAAAGTGTAATTGGATAGATTTTGTAGTTCGTAGATAATTAAACTAAGGATACTCTATGCTAAAAGGATCTATATTTAGTATGCTAAAAGACTCTATATTTTACTATGCTAAAAGGCTATATATTTTACTACGCTATAAGACTCTATATTTTACTACGCTAAAAGATCACTATTCTTTAAGCAAATAAATAATCTAAACTAAATAAAAACAACAACTATATGAATATAAAATTCAAAAAATTACATATAAAATAGTAAAGGATATCTATGAACAATTTTATTAATAATAAAAATTATTTCTCAACTTCTAACTATTTTTTTAAACACTAATAATTTAATCCGAGTAAAAGTAACTTACAAATTTAATTGCAAACATAGCACAAATAAACGTGGAAACACATTCAAGAAAATAAATATGCATGATTATACAAGTTTCAACATAAACTAAGTCAGAATTGTTCAACCAAAAAATAGGATTTCAGTCTAAGCTTTAATTTAAAAGAAGTCGGGTTACTGATAATCAAAAGAATATATGAAAGAAAGTAATTCGGCTAGCAATAATATAATCAGAAGAAAAGCAAGTAAACCAATATATTCAGATAGTATTTCGTGTCCTCAATTGATCAGTTCTCTCCCTTTTATTACATTTGGAGATATGTATTTTGCCTTTATCATAATAAGGCTATTATGGGCAATTAAAGATATTAAATGCTACGTTACATAATTATTATATTTAATACAAATTCTTTAATATTTTTAGTATTGAATGCTAATTAAATACTCTATCTGTACTCTCATGTATTATCATATTCATTCCCCTTGATTCTTGGACCTAAATAACATAAATATGTACGGGCGCTGAGTCCTTTGAATAATCGCCCGTGCCTCTTCCTTTGCCTCTGCTTGTATTTGTTGCAACTCGTGTCTCTTTACCAGTTGTAACTCTTTGACTAGTCTATGTATCATAACACGTCATCTTTATACCACTTTAATATGTAAACTCAATTTTTTCCAATACAGATAGTCCCCCTACTTGGCATTTATTCATTAAATGAATATTTGGGAAGTGGATTTCATAAAAAATGAGAATTTTTATCATCATTAATGTTATGATAGAATCGACGCTTCAATTGTCACTTCCATTTAATGCTCTTCTTACGTATCATGTTTTCATTAGTTCCATAGTTTTGCAGAACTTTTTAAAGCTTTTTCACGGCTACACTATTCATGAAGTGTCAGTTATCATTATTATGGTCCTTCCATCACTGCATCTTTTCCTTTGGTGGTTGCTTATCAATATAAATATAACTTCCTTCTTTGTCTTTACCACATAAAGTTTACTGAACATTCAATTTCTCAAATCTCTGTTTTGCTTCTTCATCGTACAAATCCTAACCCTAGAAGGGTTCCCATAGTTGACACCTTCCCTAATGCCCCCGGTAGGAGTAGACGAGAAGGTAGACTTCGTAGCTTAGGATCTGTTCGTAGTTCTTTTATTCCTTTGCCTAGTTCTGGCCCTTCTTCTAGAACTAGAGGTTCTCTTTCACAAAGATCTTCTTCTAGGGGGAAATAACCTTATGAACCTCTTCGTGAACCTTTACTAGAAGAAATTGTTCTCGCAGAATTGTCCTTTTATCATGACAGAGATTCTCTTAGGAACCAAGTGTCTTCTTTAGATCGTGCTGATATCTATCCTACTCAAATTACAGAAGGTTTGATTTCTGTAGTTTGTAGAGGCTGGCATTGGAGTCATGATTTTCCCATTAACATTCCCAATCCAAACCAAATAATTATTTCCTACTTAGCCGTATTTTCCTTTGTTTATACATACCCTTTCACTTTAGGGTTTAAACAAACTACTGACCCTGTTATTCTTGAGTTCTGTAGTTTCTTTGATGTTTGCTTGGGTCAAATTGGCCCAATAATATGAAGGGTTGTTGCCTGTTTGAGGCTTTTGACCAATACAGCTAGTGTGACTTTTACTTTCCCACGTCTGATCTACCTTTACTCCCCTAGACTCTTTCGCAATGGTATTTTTACACTAGTATCCAGAATCAAAAGAGTTTTAATAAGCCTTGAAGATGACAAAGTCCGTGGCTGGTATGCCAGGTTTGTTGCTGCCCTCATTATTGGTTTAGTGGGTGATGAAAAACTCCCTTCCCTGAGAAGTGGAATTTTGCACGTAATATTTCTAACTTTCTCGTACCATTTTCTTCAAGTTTGTCATATTTTCTAATTTTGCTTTTCTTTTTTAGCAAACATGGGAGTTGTGGAAGATGTTCCCAATTTTATGATTGGGTAGACAAGTTATTGAAGATTTCACCAATGGATGGTAGATCTTGGAAGACCCTTACTAACCGATTTAGTTGGAAAGTAAAAACTCTCGGTAAGAGCTTTTTATTTTATTTTATATTACATATTGTTTTTTTCTTTGTATTGCACTGGTCTCAATCCTTCTTTCTATGAGGATTTGCTACTCGGGGAGTTACTGCCGAGGCGGTTGTGGCTTCTCGTATCTCTTTGGAAAATACTCAAGAAATAATCTTGGGTTCTTCATCAAAAGAAAAGCCGTTGATTAACAAGACTTTGAAGAAGAGGATGGCGGGGGCTCATTGGTGATAAGTCCACGGGCTCGAAGACGCATCATTTCTGATGATGAAGCAGAAGCATCCCCCCACAATTTTATTCCTTTTACGGAGTCTGTTTAGGCCCCGGTAGTGATTCCTGATGATGACGTTGCTCCCGCTGCTGCTCATGACTCTATTGAGCAATTGTTTATTAGCGGGTTTGGTGGTGAAGGCTTAGTCCCAGTTTTGGATGAAGCTTCCCTGGCTTATTTTTCTACACTTGTATTTGTGACTCATTCTTTGCCAATATATTCCTTCCCAGACTGTCTTTACTACCTCTACTTTTTCTCCTTCAACAATTCCTCCTCCAATCATTCACTGTACTGAAGTTGGTTCCTCAAGTAGAAATGGTGCTATGAGGTAGGTAGTCATTAAAGTCCCCGCTGAGGGGAATATCTTAAGGAAATCGGGTTAAGAAGATATATGTCTGAAGCCCTTAATTGGCCCAATTGAAAAAGCCAAGCTAGAGAGCTACAGTTCATTGACTTTGATGAATGATATTGTGCACACTTCTTTGAAGGTATTCCCCTTCTCTTTTTTTTTCCTTTACTTTGTAATTTTTCTATCTTTGGGATTATTATTTCCCTTCATTTTCCATTTCTCCTTTTTAGGCCAATCTTATCGGCATAGAAATAATGAAAAGAGCTACCCTCTAAGAGCAGTTAGTGCGTGATTCTCAGTTAGAGATGTACAATAGGAAGGAACAATATGAAAGCTTGCAAATTGATGTAGAGTATTTAGAAGAGAGTAAGAGTACCTTGGAACAGCAGGTACGGGCTTTGACTTCGGAGTTGGCGGTTGAAAAGGCTTTCTCAATTCAAGTAGATAAAGAAAAAGCTTGTCTTGAAACTTCCTTCTCAGAACAGCTGTCCAAGGCTAGTGAAGAGATCAGAGAGTTCAAGGCTCTATTGAGTGAGAAAGAAGCTTATGCTAGAGATCTAGTGCAAAATTTGACTCAAGCACAATAAGACCTCTGAGCTTCTTCTGATAAGGTGTGTGCCCTAGAGAGTTCCCATGCCTCTCTTCAAGCTTCTTACACATCTGCCTTGGCTGAAAATGAGAAGTTAAAGAATGAAATTACTAACTGGGAAAGGGATACGAGATCCTAGAGGATAAGTCTGCTATTGAAAAGAGTTAGGCGTTTTTGAATTCTCGCCGTGATACCCTAGTTGAATCTAACCAGGAGAATTTTAACTTGGAATCTGAGTTAGCAAAAATCAACAAAACTATCGATAAAGCTCAGCAAACCCAAGATTTTCCTTCTCCCGTGGTCTAAGCTTCCCTAAATGTTGAAGTTGATACAGGTATTCACACTTCTTCAAGTGCAGTCGAGCCCGCTGCTGTAAGCTAAGTTGAGCCCGCTTCTGTGGATGCATCTGCTTCAGTTCCTACATCTTCTTAGTCATTTGAATTTCTTTGTGTGTTTATTTTATTTGGAAAATTGTGGTCAAACCCTTAGTTTTATTTGAGGGTTCATTTTGGAAAATCAAGTCCCCAGATCTTTTATGGGGCAATTTGTATAAACAGTTCACAGCTTTATGACTAAGTTCGTACTTAGTCTTAAGCTTTTTAATATTAAGAAGTTTTCTCGTTGCTATCTTGGACTTCCGTTTAATTTATTCTTGCCTTTATTTGTAAGGACTTGCAGAACAATTTTCATTTTAATTCTTCAAAAATACTTTTGTTAACTTTATGAATAGTTAAAGTAAACATGAAGTTTTATAAAAGGGGGCCCTTTTATATTCTACACTTAATGAAGAAGATGTGTCAACTTCATAATGGTGTTAACATACGATAAAAGAATTAGAAATACAGATGTTTCCTTGAAATAACTTTGACAAGTTTTTATTTGAACTTTGTCTAGTTTTGAATAACACTTTACACGTATTTGAATTACATCTACAATGTTTTCATAACCATTTTTCTTATAACAGATTTAAAAAAGAAAAATAATAAATATGAGGTTTTTATTTATAACCCGTTTTAGTACATAGCCTTTATCCTAACTACAGTAAGGTTTTCTTTGGCCTTAGCTCGTGACTTTACTCTGCACTTGACTCATTCAATGAGTGAACTTTTCAGGCTTGATCTTTGATTATTTTTCCAATCTTCTTTGCCTTCTTTATACATATGCCCGTGTATATTACATAGTCCCCCAAGTGTTTGAGCATTGAAGTATGAAGCCTCGAGCACTTGATTGTTCCTCTTATTTGGCCATATCCCTGTAAAGGTAAAACATACGAGACTCGAAGGTACGATTATAGATGAAGACTGCTTAACCCGTTTGAATTTCTATCAGAATAATTGTAACCCTAGGCCAGGAAGTTTAATTTAATCCACGTGCCTTGCAGGTCGTGACTCATCATTTAGTACGGGTTAACTTTTTGCCTATCATCTAATATCGTTAATAAAATAGTAACAATTCAAAATTAAATTTTAAAATATGGATACCTGACCGTGGGTATTCCTCAGAAATAGTATCTCTTCAGATGTACAACCTTCCAATGTGAAGGTAGTATTTTGCCATCCATTGTTTTTAGTTCATATGCTCCTTTACCTGCAATACCATGAATTTTATAGGGTCTTTCCCATGTTGGACTTAATTTACATGCGTTAGCTGCCTTCGTAGATTGAAAAACCTTTTTGAGCGCGAAGTCCCAATTTTAAAGAATCTGAAGCGTGATTTTTCGTTGTAGTGCCGTTCTATGACATGCTTTTGCGCTGCCATTCTTATTAGTGCAACTTCTCTTCTTCCTTAAAGCAGATCAAAATTTACACGCATTTCCTCGTCATTAGACTCTTCTATCGCATGTGTAAGCCTTGTACTCGGCTCTCCTATCTAAACGGGAATTAAAGATTCTACTCCATAAACCAGTGAAAATGGTGTTTCTCTTCTGCTTGTTTTTGCTATTTTGTGATATGCCCATAAAATACCAGGTAAAAATTCCGGCCAATTACCTTTGGATTCCTATAAACGCTTCTTTAAATTATTGATAATGGCTTTATTTGTTGACTCAACTTGCCCATTACCCACCGAATGATAGGGTGTTACATATCTGCCAACTTTGAAAGAATTTTGTGATTTGAGCGCCTATAAACTGAGGGCCATTATCACACACGATCTCCTTTGGCACACCGAAACGAAATATGATATTCCGCCAAATGAAATCTTTAACTTCCTTTTCTTGCACCTATTTGAACGCTCCTGACTCTACCCATATAGTAAAATAATCGGTGAGCACGAGCAAAATTTTTACATGTCCTTTTGCTTGCGATAATGGACCTACGATATCTATCCCCTATTTCATAAATGGCCATGGTGCAATGACCCAATGTAGTAACTCCAAAGATCTCTGCATATTATTACTGTACCTTTGGTATTTATCACATTTAGGCACAAAACTTTCTGCTTCTTCTTCCATTTTAGACCAATAATACCCTACTCTAATTAGGGTTCTTACCAATGACCTTCCTTCTGCGTGATTCCCATAATTCCCCTCGTGTATTTCTCTAATTACGTACTCCGTGTGAAAAAGTTCGAGGTAACTTGCTAAAGGACCACCAAACATTTTCCAATAAAGATTGCTTGCTTTAAGCAATACCGAGCATCATTTTTTCGAAGCGCATGAGCTTTATTCTTATCTTCAGGGACGGTTCCATACTATAAAAAAGCAACAATATCGTTCCTCCAATTCCAAGTTAAGTTATTAAAATTTACCTCATTCTTATCGGGGTCGAGAACTGAATGAAATAAATGAATAACTGAAGCATTTGCATCACTTGCCACATCTGTTGCAGATTCAAGATTAGCTAGTGCACCTGCTTCAACATTTTCATCCCTTGGTATTTATATAAGTTTCCAGGTTTGAAATTGTTTTATCAAATCCCGTACATTTTCTAAGTACTGCCGCATCCTTGCTTTCCTGGCTACATAAGTCCCCAACAATTGATTAACTACGAGTTGTGAATCGTTTTTGATTATAATCTGATTTATGCCAAATTATCGTTCCAGTATTAAACCTGCAATCACAGCCTCATACTCTGCCTCATTGTTAGTTATAGAATGATATTTGATAGCTTATCGAATGACTTTACCCGTTGGTGGTACCAAAATAATCCCTAAACCTGCACATTTTACGTTAGATGAACCATCAGTGAATAAGGTCCAAGCTCCTGGTTAGCTCCATTGAACACCTGTAACTCTTTTTCTGCTTCTAATTGCATCCCTTGGCTAAAATCAGCCACGTAATCGGCTAACACTTGGAATTTTATAGCAATTCTAGGATGGTTTGTGATTTCATACTCAATTAATTCTATAGCCCACTTAGCCAACCTACCAGATAACTCATGCTTATGTAATATATTGTGTAATGGATAAGTAGTTACTACGGCAATAGGATGACATTGAAAATAAGGTCTTAATTTTCTAGATGCCATGGTCAATGCAAGTGCCAGTTTTTCCAATTGATGATACCACGTCTCTGCATCTAATAAAGATTTGCTAACATAATAGCTTGGAGATTGTTTACCTTGATCCTCACAGATTAAAACAACACTTATCGCTACCTCTGAAATAACAAGGTAGATGAGCAATCCTTTCCCAGCCTTTGGTTTTGCGAGCAATGATAGATTTGATAAGTATATCTTCAAATCTTTTAGTGCCTACTGACATTCCTCATTCCATTCAAAATTATCTTGCTTTTTAAGAGCTGAAAAGAATTTAAAATACTTTTCTGGTGATTTAAAAATGAATCTTCCCAAGGCTGCAATTCTTTCTGTCTATCTCTATACTTCTTTTTTACTTGAAAGCATATCAAATATTTCTTCAATGGCCTTAATCTATGCGGGATTTACTTCAATACAATGGTTAGAAACAAGAAAAGCTAAAAACTTACCTGATGAAACACCAAATGCACATTTCTTTGGATTTAACTTCATATTAAATTTGGATAAAATTTGAAATGTATCAGATAAGTGTGATATATGATCCCTTGAATGCTGATTTTTAACAAACATATCATCTATATAAACCTCCATGGTTTTTCCTAGATGTTCTTGAAATATTTTAGTCACCGGCCTTTGATATGTTGCACCAGCATTTTTGAGACCAAAAAGCATTCATTTATAACAGTAAGTTCCCCTATCTATTATGAATGAAGTTTTTTCTTCATCTACCGGATCCATTTTGATCTGACTGTACCCTGAATATGCATTTTAAAACTTAATAATTCATGCTCTGCAGTAGTATCAATTAGTTGATCTATATGCGATAGTGGAAAAGAATCCTTAAGGCAAGCTTTATTAAGGTATGTGTAATCCATACAAAATAGCCACTTACCATTCTTCTTTAGAACTACAGCAGTGTTGGCTAACCAATTAAGATACTTTACCTCATAGATAGATCTGATCTACTACCTAAAACTTTTAATCCCAAGAATCATATTATAAGCCATCTCCATATCTACTACCTGAAACTTTGTATCTTTGACAACTGCTTCTGCGAATGTAGTGAGTGTTACCTCTCCTTCTGTCACAACACTGGAATTGTCAGATCCAGATAAAGTATGTGCCTTTGGTATTATTTTATCTTCATCTTTCATCCCATGTAATACTCTTAGCAAAATAATGTTCACAGAACTACCTGGATCAATCAAAACTTGTTTTACATTAGTATCATGTACAAGTAGAGATATTACCAGTGCATCGTTATGAGGGGTTAATATGCCATTTGCATATGCATCATCAAATGTAATGTTGTCTTCCTCTAAGACATGTCACACCTGTTTCCCTTGGGTAATTGTGACCTTGGAAATTTATTAGCTGTAGTGTGCGATACGCCATTGATGTCTTCACCCCCGCTTATAATGTTGACGGTCCTCTTGGGAGAAGGTGGTTTAGGGGGTTCCTGCCTATTCTTCATGTAAGCTTTCTTACCTTTCTCACTAAATAACTCGGTGAGATATATTTGTTTTAATAGATGATCAATTTCACTTTGTAAAAACCTACAGCCTGCCGTTTTATGCCCATGGTCATTATAAAACTCACACCAATGATCAGGGTTTCACTCGTTTGTATTCGATCTCATATCTTCTGGCCATCGTACCTTGTCACCCATGCTTCTCAAAACGGCTACGAGCTCAGAGGTACTCACATTGAAATAGTAACCGCCAAACCTCGCCTTCAAATTTCTGTCATTATCTCGTGACTCATGGGTATTTCGGTCATGTCTAAATCTTGATGAAAAGCAGGACTCTCTATTCCTTGATCTATGATCATACCTTTGATTGTCCTATTTTGACCGTAAATTTTTTTTTCGCAAGTCCCATGTATGGCTCGTGCCTGTTTTTACCGAACCTTTTTCGATTTTCGCACTTCTCAAGCTTAACTTTTCTTCTTTTTGAAATTGTGGAACCGTATCTTCTGTCATCCTTAGCTTCATGCTATACCTATTGTAAACATCATTCCATGTTGTAGCCAGGAATTCACGAAGGTTTTCGTTGAGTCGCCTCGTAGCTTCTGAGCTCTATTCTTTCAAATTGCTTGTGAAATCTATAGCTGCCCAATTAACAAGAACACATGGTAATGAAATTCTTTCACGTTGGAATCTATCCACGAACTCCCTAAGCAATTTTGAGTCCCCTTGCTTGATGTTGAAAATATCTTCCATTTTTTTCCGACTTTTTAAGCTCCCATGTGTGCTTTAATGAAAGATTCCGCAAGCTTAGCAAAAGAATTTATAGAATTTTTGGGTAAAAGAGAATACCATGTTAATGCACCCTTGGTGAGTGTTTCACCAAATATTTTGACTATCACTGATTTAATCTCCTGCTTGGTCAAATCGTTTCCTTTTACGCATGTTGAGAATGCAGTCGCATGGTCTCATGGATCTGTCGTATTTTGGAATATCAGGTATTTTGAATTTATTTGGATTTGGGAGGGGAGAAACACTTGACTTTCAGGGTTGTTGCAAATATTTATCCATATCTACCCCTTTGAATACAGGCGACACCTCGGGTATTTGCTCTATGCGGTCGTTTTGCTCCTTGAGTTGTTTCTGCAATGTTAGTATTAAATTTTGTAAATCATAATTGACTAAGTTACCCGGTTCTCCCTCCTGTGATTCGCTGAGGGTTCCACCACTACCTTATTAACAAGCCCGGAACGAGAGTCTCCAATGTGTTGTTATTTGGAGTGGGAGTGGTTGGTGCAGCAGGTAACTATCTAACAAAAGCCTATTGACATATGCATCAATTAGTTTTTGCAAAACTTCATCGATAGATTCAATATTTTAAAATTGAGCCTGTCCATATGTATGAGATCCATCAGGAATGTCTTTACGAGACCGCCGAGGAGAGCCTCGCGGAGAAGGGACCAGGGTGTTATTATCCTGTGGATTTTCCTGAAGTTGTTGGTTTCCTTGAATGATGTCATGGTTGTTCGACATGGTTGATGCAACAAGGAATGTCAAGCTAAAAGAAAATAGATTATCAGAATTCCCATAACGGAACTAATTTGTTTAACTAATAAAATGAGATTTCAGTCACAGCTTTAATTTAGAAGAACTCGGGTTATTGATAATCAAAAGAATATATGAAAGGAAGTAATTTGGCTAGCAATAACATAATCAGGAAAAAATAAAGTAAATTCAATATATTCAGATAGTATTTCGTGTCCTTACAATTGATCAATTCTCTCCCTTTTCTAGCTATTTTGGAGATATGCGTTTTGCCTTTGTCATAATAAGGCTATTATTGACAATTAAAGATATTAAATGCTACGTTACATAATCATTATATTTAATACAGATTCTCTAACGTTTTTAATATTTAATGCTCATTCAATAATGTATCTGTACTCTCATGCGTTATCAGATTCATTCCCCTTGATTCTTGGACTAAATGAGTTAAATAGGTACGGGCACTGAGTCCTTTAAATAACCGCTCGTGCCTCTTCTTTTGCCTCTGCTCGTATCTGTTGCAACGCGTGCCTCTTTGCCAGTTGTAACTCTTTGACCTGTCTACGTGTCATAACACATCATCTTTATACCACTTTAATATGTAAACTCAATTTTTTTCAATACAGAAATACCTCGACTTATGTTTTTAGAAATGTCGAAAATTTAAAATTTTGAGCCCGAAACAAGGAATCCACCACTATCGAAGGCTTGGGTTGTATGCGGGACCTGTACTCTTTATTTTTTGTGTGACGGGTGGGGGGCCGCGGGAAGGGGGGATCTTTTTATTTTGAACCAGTGGGGTTCTGCCATGGGAAAGAAGATGAATTTTATTATTTAATAGGAAAATGCAATATTACTATGTTTTCCTAAAACATAGTATTATACTACGTTTTACATTAAATATAAATTATTAATTAAAATGCAGTATCATACTATATTTTACATTAACGGCTAACTTTTCGTTAAATTGTATAAAGTTATTTTAAGTCCAAAGTACCATTATTTAGATTTCGAACTCATACAATATAGGATGTTTTCTGAGTCAAAATTTTTGAAAAGAAAATGGACCAGAATTTGAATTAGAAGTTATTGGGGAGGTTGAATTGACGGAGACCGAATATTGGATAAGTTCCAGGACTCGAGGGAAGAGAAGTAGAGAGGAGGGAGGTAGGAGGATAAAGGTGTTTTAGGTCAGCTCCCACGAGCCTTGTTCTACGTAACTTAGGCCAACTTTAATTATTCAATTGGATCCACCTTTGTATGCAACCGTATGTAGATGACTACCCTTTGTATAAGAATTTTAAGTAAAGTAATAATTTCATAAAATCCGTACAAATTTCGCTCGGTTCTGGATAAGCTTATCGGTAGGTTTGCATTTGTATTAAAGAAGAAGTACGTGTACGAGTAAAATTCGAAACCTTTGCACTGTTTCTTGGATCGTGACCATCTTTCTCTCTCTACTCTGAAGTCATCCACGCCAACACGACAGTAAGGATTTATGATCGTGATTTTCACAAGTTGCTATAATGGGCAAATTGGAGGGAGGGAGTTAATACTCTAAATAGCATGAACAACAGGATTGAAAGGTGAATCAACCTTCCCAATATCCTTAACCTTACTTTATTGCATAAGCTTCAACCACAAGTTCTCGAGATGTATAGAGTCAATAGGTAGAAACCTTACCTAAATCGATTACAAGGTAGGAGAAAGTTTACTAAACACCTTATGTATGCATCAATAAATAACAATAACAATAACAACTACCCAGTATAGTCCCATAAGATGGAGTCTGAGGAGAGTAACATGTAGACAGACATTACCCCTACCCGAAATGGCAGAGAGTCTGCTTCCAATCGACCCTCGGCTCAGGGAAGGAAAGGAGAAACAAAAGCAAAAACAAAAGAGCATTAGTAACTCCAGCAGAAATCGCGTAAATAGTTATCTAAACATAAGAACCATAAATAAAATGGCATGCAATAATATCAAACAGTAACTACCATAAATAACTACCATAAGGGGGCCACAATCCAATATACAAATCATCTATGGATAGCCCTGCCAAGCCTCACCCAACCCCGGAAAAGGAGTACGAAAAATTCTATGAGCCCTTATCCTACAACCCTAATACTAGACCTCCAGATTTTCCTATCAAGGGCCATGTCCTCGGAAATTCGTATTCTAGCCATGTCATGCCTAATCACCTCTTCCCAATACCTCTTAGGCCTCCCTCTGCCTTGCCTCACGCCGATCACCGCCAGTCGCTCACAAAAATGAATTTTCTAGAGAGTCCATCGGAAAATGAATTTTCTAGAGAGTTTTTCACTATGAATAAGAAGAAAAGTACAATACATGTTTACCTCAAAAAATGGGGGTAACGATTAAGTGTAATTTGTGGTTTTAAAAATATGTGATTTATTCTAATACTAGTGAATATACAAGTGATATTAAGTTTAAATAAGAAGAGTTGATGAACCAAACCATCTGTTGCTATAATAATGAGGATCTTGAGCTCGAGTTTCTTGGTGCCCTTGAGGTTAGCAAAGAGCAGTGGAGTCTGAACAATAAAGGAAAAAAAGAAATAAATCTGAAGAACACTTGTTGAGCACGTTAAGCAAGAAAATTCTATTGAACATGTGTATAACAATCCAGTACAGACATGTGTCGATTCGTACAAATCTTATCCTTTAATTTATACCATAATCCGTGTGTCCTTGAGAAATTCCCGCTCCTTCTTGAGTATCCTCGAGATTGCACTACTCTCGATATAGGTCGTACCAGGCCTTCGATCTACGTCCTCGAGGTGTGTATTCTTCAGCCGGGCCCGACCCCTACTTCGAGTCACCCGGAGTCGGACTCATAGCCCAATTTAAGACTTCAAAATCGAGCTCCTCATTTTTTACCGTATACAGATAGTCACCGCGTTTCTTAGAATAAGATGATAAGAAACGATTTGAACCTTGATTTTTCCGAGCCTCTCACGATGACGCCATGCTTATGACGTAGGTGCCTGAAGCGATTGAAACGTCTCGCCGATCCATTTCCCCAAAAGCATTGAATGTATGCTAGCATTGGTCGGTCACTAGTCTCACCGAACAGTCATTGACTTTCCATAAATAGGGGGTTACTTGGTTGAAAAAAGACTACACTCATTCCTTCTTCATCAACTCTTAGCCCTTTCCCTTCTCTATCTCCACTAATCACCTATTTTTATGGTTCAAATATGTGACCACAAGGTTTGTAACGACCCGATCAGTCGTTTTGAGTATTTGCACTTTACTATTCAGTTTTCGGACATGACTAGCTCCGTGTGATGTATTATGACTTATGTAAATCGTCAGTTTTGATTTTCAGGGTAATTGGAATGAATTTGAATGAACAACTCTCAGTTTGAAGCTTAAAATTTGAAATGTTTGACCAACTGTTAACTTTTTAGTATTCGATCTCAAAATTTAATTTTTATGATTTGGTTAGCTCCGTTAGCTGATTTTGGATATGGGAGTTCTTCCGGAATGTATTTTGGAGGTCCGTGGAAGATTTAAACTTGAATTGAAAAAAATTGGAACGTTTGCATTTTGCGGTCAACAGGGGAAATTTTTATATTAGTTGTTGGAATGGAATTTCAAAAGTTGGAGTAGGCCCATTTTATCATTTGTGTTGTGTGTGCAAATTTCAGGTTATTCGGACGAGGTTTGAAGATTTTTTGATCAAATTCAAAATTCGAAAGTTTTTAGGATTCTTAGGCTTGAATCCGATGATGATTTGATGTTCTGATGTTGTTTTGATAGTTCTGAGGGTTGGAAAAAGTGTGGATGGCATTATGGGATATGTTGGCATATGTGGTTGAGGTCTCAAGGGCCTCGGATGAGTTTCAGGTGGTTAACGGACCGATTCTTGGTTTTTGAGAGTTGCGGATTTTTTTTCTATTCTGTTGCAGAGTTTCGTTCTTCGCGTTCGGAAGAGGGCCTTGCATTCACGAAGGGTTGTTTAGAGGGGAATCTGGTTTGTTCTTCTCATTCGTGATATAAGTTTCGCGTTCGGTAAGGGTCCTGAGTTAAAGCTACTCGTTCGCGAGGAGCGTTCTTTGTTTGCGTAGGGTCGACTATTTGGTCTTCGCGTTCGCGAGTGGGCTCTCGCGTTCACGAAGAAGGGAGTTTTGGCATGAGGAAAATTGTGCTTCGTGAACGCGAGGAAACCACTGCGTTGGGGAAGAAGGAGATAATACCTGAGGCAGAATGTTTAAAAGTAGGTTTCGCGATTTTTGGTCTATTTCCTCCATTGGTGAGCGATATTTGGAGCTTTTTGAGAAGGATTGAAGAAGGACTTGAAGGGAAATATTTGGAGGTAAGATTTTGAACTCAATACTCAATCCTATGTTGATTCTTACTTGTTTAAAAATAAAATTTGTGGAATTTAAAGCCTAAAATTGGGGAATTAGGGCTTAAAATTAGAGAGATAAATATGGATTTAAGGAGCCATTTGAGGTCTGATTTTGATGTTCTTGGTATGTATGGACTCGTGAGAGGATAAGAATTCTATTGATGTAATTTTTAGTGGATTCCGAGACGTGGGCCTGGGATTTGGGTTTGACCAAATGCGGGGCTTCTGATATAAATTGGTTATTTTCGAGTGGACTTTGTCCCCTTAGCATATTTGAAATCTATTTTTGGTTACATTTGAGAATCCAGAAGCCGACTCGAGAGGCAAAGGCATCGCAGGCTAGAGTTTGAACTGGATAGAGGTAAGTAGTGATTGTAAATGATGTCTTGAGGGTATAAAACCCCGGATTTCACATCATTGTGCTACTTTGAGGTGACGCACACACTAGATGACGAGCGTGGAGTCGTGCGCCGTTTGGGATTGTGACTTGGTCCATCCCCGTACGACTGCTAAGTCACGTATTTGATTGAAAGCTGTTTGATATCATTGTGTTTCGAAAAGTATTATTATGTTTTGGGCGGAATGCCATATTTAGGCTTCGTGTCAACCGTTTTGGACCCTTATAGAAGATTTTTACTACTTTCACTCACTGTTTTGACTTAATAATTGTAGTCAGTCATGTTGTGTTTTACTGATATTATAACTCTGCCTTAATTACTCAATTTTGATAATATAAATGATATTCTTGAGCTGACGCACTGTTTTGACTGATAGTCCGAGTGACTTGTGAGGTTGATGGCCGAGAGAGGACGAGGGCCTGATTATAAGGTTAATGACAGGGGGAGGCTGAGGGCCTAGTTGTGAGGATTATATATTTATAGATCGGGCTGCACGCCGCAATATATATATATATATATATATATATATATATATATATATGTGTGTGTGTGTGTGTGTGTGTGTGTGTGTGTGTGTGTGTGTGTGTGTGTGTGGGGGGATCAGGCTACACGCCGCAGTGATATATAGAATAGGTTGCACACTGCAGCGATATATTGGATCGGGCGGCACACCACAGCGATATAGCTCGTGGGCTGTAGGAGCCCTTTCGGAGTCTGCACACCCCTAGTGAGCAGTCTGCACGCCGCAACTATATATATGAATCGGCATGCACGCCGCAACGATATATAGATCGGCTTGCACACCGCAACGGTTATGATAAGGTACCTATTTATCGTGTGTGCTGAGTGTGAGCACTGACTGCTGACAGTTGAGTCATGAGTGACTGAGAGGCTTACTTGAAGGGCTACATATATACACATATATGAGTGATGCTTTGCCTGAGGGGCTATACATATACACATATGGAAGCTTAGGGTTTGAAAATTTGAGAAATGAGTTGAAAATCCTGTCAAAGTTATGTTTTACACAGGTGCAGGTATTGCATTCGCGATCACAAGTTCGTACCCTATCCAAAACTCACCCGAGCCCTCTGGGCTCCAAACCAAACATGCACACAAGTATTTAAAGATCATACGAACTTGCTCGCGTGATCAAATGACCAATATAATATCTAGAACTATGAATGCAACACCAAAACTCGTGAAATTTTCAAGATAGTTTTAAACTTCCTATTTTCACGTCAAATTACTTCTGCTTTTCACTAAATTTCACAGGTAAGATCTAAACTAACGAACCTATAACAGACTCCGAACCAAAATACGGGCCCGATACCAACAAGATCAAATCTTATTAAATTTCAAAAACAATTATATTTTCAGTTAAATAATTTTTTTAAAATTTATTTCTCGGGCTAGGGATCTCGAAATTCGATTTCGGGCATACACCAAAGTTCATGTTTTACAACATACCCTATGGGACCGTCGGAAGACGGGTTCAGGTCCGTTTTCCCAAAATATTGACCGAAGTCAACAAAAGTTATTTTTTAAGCCAAAAATTACTATTTATTAAAATTTTTCACACAAAAGCTTTTCGGTATCGCGCCCGGAGTGCACACGCAAATCACGGAGAGAAAAAGGAGGTTTTCAAGGCCTCAGAACACGAAAAGAGATTCTAAAACAAAAGATGACCTTTTGGGTTATCACATAAACTCTTCATTTTAAATATTTTACCTTTAATGACCCACAAAGCTTTTACCCCTTAAGCTTTTAAGGCTATAAATTTTAAAAGTCTTTTTTTTTTAAAAAACTCCAAGCTGATTCAAACTATCTCATCTAAATTGAAACAGATGGAGTATTACTTTTTTCAGCAACTACAACAGCTAATCTTAATTTTTATACCCATCTAGCAAATTCTCTTTACTCAATAAAGACAATCCCTTATCACTCTTATGACCAAGTTGCAAGTGCCACAGCTGACACTGATTCATGCTCCCTCCATTTCAAATTAAATGAGGAATTTTACTTTTTAGTCTGTTCCAAAATAAATGATATGTTTCTATATTTTGAAATAATTCAGTTTTAAACTCTTTTTTTATCCATTTTATCCTTAATGACCCACAAAACTTTTACCCCTTAAGCTTTTAAGACCGTAAATTTTAATTTTTTTAAACTCTGTGTCGAGTCAAAACTATCTTATCTAAATTAAAACGGAGGGAATATTACTTTTTTCAGCAACTACTACAACTTTTCGTTCAACTACACTCGTGAAGATGATACAATTTATAATGTAATTTACCCTTCATGAATACCATCGAGCCTTTACATACTTTAGATATTCCATTCTTAGAGTAAAACTTATATCCTTGATCATCCAAAGTCGAAAGTAAAATCAAATTCCTCTTTATCAGAGGAACATGCCAACACTCAGTGCTTTTTATAATTCTATCAAACATTCTCAATCTGATGTTACCATTCTCCTCTACTGATAATTGATTATTATCTCCTATGCAGACAGTTTCACTCACCTGCTTGAAGGTTGCAAACTAATTCTTGTATGGACATATGTGAAAAGTAGCATCAGAATCAAGAACCCAAAAATTCTGCCCATGATTAAAACTCACAATGCAGACTTCTCCTACATAGTTAGTATCATCAGAATTATTGTCAGTGTCAATGATATTTGCAGAATTATTTATTTTCATTTTTTCTCTTTCAGCTTAGGATAGTCTCTTTTATAGTGACCTTGCTCCCCGGGCCGCACTAATTATAGTTTTGCTTTCTTGCTTTAGGATTTAATTTGTATTAATTAGTCAAAAAGTGCACGCGCGCATATATATATATATATATATATATATATATATATTGATTGTTGGCTATTATTTTTGAGAGCATCTAAATGTATATTTATCTCTTAAAAAAAAAAAGAAAAGAAAAGGGGAAGAAGTGGAAGGTAAACCAAAGCCCATACACAACTTCAACACACTGTACTCCCACCTTCCATGTCTTCTAGAAACCTTGACAAAATATATACACACGAACTCAATATCTGTCCCACTAATTCTGCATAGGAATACCAATTATAGAATAAAGAACAACTCTCCCCCGACCTCTTTATAGTCTTACTTGTATAAGCAAGAATATGTAAGCCAGGAACACTTTTGGACTGTTGTACAATCTTCACCAAATGCCCACTACAACTAACTCAACCAACAAAAAAGTACCTAACTTCTATATAATATGAAATAAAAATTCATCTCTGGACAATTCGTTTTCTTCTACATATGTAACATAAATTACAATAGAAATCATCAATAAAAGGTTTCTTTTTAACAAAATGTAAATATACAAAATATCAAAACTAGGATTAATTTTTAATGATAGTTTCTTTGTCTATGAATAAAATATCTAGGGTTTACCCATACCACCATAAATTAATAATATAGAGGTGTTAGTTCGAACCGGAGTACAATGATCAAACCGATATGATTTTATTAGTAGTTGGAAAGAAACTCATTCTGGTACCTGTCATTCATATGGTTGGGAAGGATTTTGATGTAGCTAAATTATTGTAATAAAAAATTTGGTCAGAGTTTAGATACACACGAAAAGAAAAAGGAAAAAGATAACAAAAATTTAAAGGGATTATCTCATCACACTGTCTCCTAACTAGAACTTTAATGTAACTTATTACTTTAGACACCTACCTGAAGGTTACCTGTAGACTCTAGTTAATGAATGTCACATCCACTCTTCTTTTCTTTATTTCGTTAGACTCCCTTTTGAAGTACTACTATATCACTTATAAATATATGGTAATAATGAAGATGTTAATATCATCAGAAAACGAAATAATGGACCCCAACCACTCTCTCAAACCTATCTTACCAACTCGCATCTAGAAGCAATACCAGGGTCACTAGCCCCCCCTCCCCACCCCAACCAAAACCCCACCCCAACGCAATATTATATGGTTTCTCAAAAGTATTGGTTTCACCTTTTTTTTAAAAAACAAAAAAACCTTTAATACTTGAGATTTAGCGGCGAGTCTGTTAAGAATAATAAAACAATGTTTAGCAAAAAATATTTTTATTCTAAAAACTTTAACCTTAGATCTCGAGTTTTTTTTTTCATCTGGTGTTCGGTACTCATATAAGGGTCCGATTAAATCTGGATTTGCACCGAAAAGTCCCATATTAAAAGGTAAAATGCTCCCTAACAAAGACGATTTCATATCCAAGGACTCGAACCCAAGACGTATGATTAAGGGTGAATGAGTGATTACCACTCTAGTACTACCCTTATTAGTTAAAAGCTGGAGTTAAAAGCAGAGTTATAGCCTATTTGGCCCCGTATTTTTTGGGTCAAAAGTGCCTTTTAAAGTATTTTGCCAACAATTGAGATGTTTGACCAAGTTTTTAGAATGAAAAAAAAAATACTTTTGAGAAGAAGTAAAAGCAGTCTTTGAGAATACATAAAAATATAGCTTCTCTCCAAAAACACTTTTATGCGAAGAACTTTTGAGAAAAATATATTTAACGATAATTTTTAATAACCTGATCAAATACTAATTATTACTTAAAAATACTTTTCTAATTGAATAAACAAAACATAAATAAGCATAGCGTTTTAAAAGATTGGCCAAAAATGCTAATTAATAAATCTCAATCTTTTCACGACCAAAGCTAGACTCAAAGGGCTCAGTTTGGAGAGAGTCAAAAGGCTATAAAAGCCCATCTCAAATTCCATAAAGGCCAGCCTTGGTTCTTAAGCTACACTTCCTCATCTTCTACTACTGCTTGAACAACAAACCCCCGCCCTCCTTTCCATCTCACAACAACGAAAAATTAAACCATAGAACAAAAGTGAGTTGTAGTGGATTCCATATGGGAAGATCACCTTGCTGTGAGAAATCACATACAAATAAAGGAGCATGGACTAAAGAAGAAGATGAAAGGCTTATAGCATACATTAAAGCTCATGGCGAAGGCTGTTGGAGGTCACTTCCTAAAGCTGCTGGACTTTTGAGGTGTGGTAAAAGTTGCCGTCTCCGATGGATTAATTACTTGAGGCCGGATCTCAAACGTGGTAATTTTACTGATGAAGAAGATGAACTCATTATTAAACTACACAGCCTCCTCGGAAACAAGTGCGTTTCATATAACTTCTTTCTCTATCTTCTATATTATGTTATTTTTAAAATTATACACCCAGAAATTACATAAAATTATAGTGCTTTATTGCTCCCTACATTTTAATAATTATGGAATCATTTATTATTTGGAAAGTCAAACAAGATTTTCTTTATTTGAAAAAAAAAACAAGATTTTCTTTTGATCGTATTTTTTTGTTAAAATATCATGGTATAACCAGTTTTTACACTGAAAAATAATCACCATTTATAAAAGTCAATGAAAAATAGCCACAATTTATTGCATATGAACCGGTTCAGTATAATATATGGGAGTTCTGTTGCATTTGTGTACGAACTCCAACATATTATACTGGACCGGCATACTTTGTTAACTCCTGTAAAATTTGAACTGGAGGACCAGTGCTCCTAAGTCCAGTATATTATACTGGACAATTATACTCTTTGCTAAATCCTGTAAAATTTGCGGGAGACTGGAGCACTAATGCTCCAAAGTCCAGTAAATTATACTGGACAATTATACTTGCTGGAACTTCAGTAAAATTTACGGGCTTATTTTTCCGGATTTTGAACAGTGTTTTCGCTCAGATTTAAAGTGGCTAAAGTTCAATGACTTTTGAAACTTGGCTATTTTTTAATGACCAGTGATAAATCTGGCTATTTTTAAATTTCTCCCTATTTTTTTTTGCAAATAGGTCTTAAATATTTTAACTATTATGACTTATAGTACTTTTATGTAATTGCTAAATTTATAAATTTTATTTTAAAACACCTGAAGAATTTATGTCGGAATTATACCAATTATCTAAAAATGTTCAAAGAAATTTGAATACTTTCAACAGATTTAGAGCTGGTTTAGCCATCGAATTTATTTACTTTTTTCCATTTTTTTATTTCATCCTAAATTAGTGTTTTTGATATAAAATTTTTAATTCAATTGTCACTTAAAGACGAATCAAAAATTTGAAAAACTTCAAAAAAGTTATTTTCCAAAATTCACCCTAAAATTTATAATTAATCCAAAATTATATTTAACTTTAAGTACAACTCTAATTTTCAAATACCATTTTAGCTTAAATTCTTTCCCCACTTCTTTCGGTAAGTTTACAATTATAATGTCCAAACGCCCCCTTAAGATCACAAATATTAAGAGTACTTTTGATGTGAATCTCCTTTTCTTAAATTTTAAAAAGGGATGGAGCACTATTTTAACTATCATTACCGTGTCTTTATTTGATAGGTGGTCTCTTATAGCGGGAAGACTACCAGGAAGAACAGATAATGAGATAAAGAATTATTGGAATACACATATAAGGAGGAAACTGTTGAATCGTGGTATTGATCCTACAACACACCGGCCTATAAACGAGCCTAGAACACAAAAAGTGACATCAATTTCTTTTGGAACAATCAAGGAAGATGACACTAGTAGCAGACCACAATGTCCTGACTTGAATCTTGAGCTCAGAATTAGCCCTCCTTACCAACAAAACCAACAGAAGAGGGCGAGTAATACTGGTTCGTGGAGGACTAGCCCTATATGTTTTAAATGCAATTTAGGGTTAAAGAAGAGTAAAGATTGCAGTTGTAGTGACAGTAGCAAGAATACTGCTGCTTATGACTTTCTAGGATTAAAGACAAATAGTTTGGACTACAGAACCTTGGAGACTAAGTGACCCTCATTTGGCTGACTTGAGTATTTCCAATCCAAAAAACGAGAGAGTATATAATAGTACAATTACATTTTAAAAGCAGTATATGGGTGTACCTATAAAACATAGATGTGGTAGTTTTTGCTTCAGTAATTGATTTTGTAGTCATTTGATAAATCTTTCTTCACGTTCAGATTTATAAACCTTTCGTCGTTAGAAGAAAAAACATTTCATAATTCTCCATTGTTTTAGCTTCTTTTTTCTTTTGTCTCATAATAGTTGTGAACTTTAGAATTCCAATAAAGGCCCTCTTACCTCTGTTGGAGTGTTTAAGTATTAATGAGGCTTAAAAGTGGATTCATGAAAAATGTAGATAAATGAAATTTTTGTGTAAAATTTTAAGTTTTTCTCATTTTTGCCAATATTATCCATATTATAAGAGGAATAAGTTTTTTTATGGGTACATAAGCAATTGCTCTTGTTTTAGCTCTTAAAGAGTTGAGAGGAAGGTAAGTCTCGCATCGTCGCTCGACTTAAGCTCCGCCTTTGGTCAAATGCTTGATTGATTAATTTTTTGGACCAAATTTATTTGCTAATAGTAAAATATTAATAGAAACACTATTAACTATTTATTTTAACAACATAATATTAATATTAAATCCTCCAATCCGTTTTTCAGTTGTGTAATTGAGAATTAAACTACCCTCTTCAATTTTTCCTCTTTATCATTGAGTAAATAACCATTTATATTATGACATTTATATTACAGTTTTGCATAAACAACCATTCTGAAGAGTTGCACCTCTTCAGATTAAGCCAAACTTTCGCTATAAATACAAATATTCTGCTCATAATTACCATATGATATTATGAGTTTCTTTCCCTTATTCTGCATACTTTTAACATCCAACAAAATAGTAAGTGCAATTTGCTACCGAACTTTGTGTTCGCTAAAATACTGAGGTTTAAAGTACCACTACGGCAGAGTATAATTCGTTCTATCTTGGGAGGAAGTAATCTATAACCTTGGGTAAAATTCCTTAAGGAAACACTATGAATTCAGTGGACTCGGATTAAAATTCTGTTTCTATTTTTCATTTTTGTTTATGTTCATTTATATTTTTCAAAATTATTTTACAAATACATTTTACTAACAACCTATGGTACAATTCTTATTTAACATTTTTTTTTGTTTTTTTTTTTTGTTTTTTTATTACCGTTTTCTAGTTTTAGCACAAGCAAACAAACATTAAAAATTATAGATACAGCCTTATTTTTTTTAATTAGTTCATTCCGACATGAATGACACCTATCTAAGTAAAAAATAACATAACTTGAACTTTTCATCTTATTATTTAATGACTAGTTTTTATAGTTATATAAATCTTATGGCATATTTAATACTATACATTTAAAAAATTACATAATCTTACTATTAGTATAACAAATTTAAAATCCTAAATTTCAAAACTATTTGTTTCTTTATTAAATTTCACGATCGGTAAATTGCGGTAGATTGAGACAGATAGAGTATGTATTTGGAGGTTGTGTTCTTTTTCATTTTTAAAAGAACATATTTTCCACCCCTACTATTTTAATAAGACATCTCATGCTGATGAGTCTCTGATATACATGTGAGGATATGTATATGGACTCTAATTGATTCATATTATAATAAAGAATTTGAAGGCCTAACTTAGGCCATTTTTTGTTCATTACGTTAATTATCCTTTTCTAAAATTTGGGATTATATAACAGCTTTTGTCCTCTTTAAAGTAAGATATTCTTTTTTTTGGGTGTTGTGGAATTATTTTGCAAATGAGGGAGTAGTAAGGAGAGATGGGGAGTGGGAAAGGAAGTGGATAAGTAGTGAGAGGATGAGAAGGAAGGAAATAAGGGAAGAGGTTGGTAACCTATCTCTTCCGTTATATTATTGTAATTGTAATAATGTGCCTTTAAAATAAGAGAAAATGCGTGAAGGAACTAACTTTGTCTTTAGTACCATTCCTCTACCTACCTAACAATTATTATCCCAACCGAGAGCTAACAATTAATACTTTAATAATAATAAAAAAAATAATATATATATATATATATATATATATATATATATATATATATATATATATATATATATATATATATATATATATATATATATATGTTGATGACCAGAAAGGTCACCTTATGCTGTGGAATTCAATTCTGCGCTTTTAAGCTTTAAAAATCTCATTTTTTACCTTCCTCAATTTGCGTGCATAGTCCGAGTGTGTTTTTGAAAATCTTTTATATTAAAACTTGATAAAAATAAGAAATTTTGACTAAAAACTTCTATTGAGTTGACTTCGATCAACATTTTTGGTAAACAAACCCGGATTCATATTTTGACAGTTCCCTTGGGTCCGTATCATGATTTGGGACTTGGATGTATACCCATAATCGAAATCGAAAGTCCCTAGCTCGAGATATCAGACTTTGTTGAAATTTGAAAGTTAAAGACAATGAAATGGAAATATTTGACCAAGGTTTGACCTATTGGATATCGGGTCCGTATTTTGGTTCCGGAATACGATATAGGTCAAATACCATATTTATGATTTGTCTGTGAAATTTGGTCAGAAACAGAATTGGTTTTACGTGATTCGGGCATCCGGTTGAGAAATTAGAAGTTTCAAAGTTTTCATGAAAATTTCATTTGATTTGGTGTTAAATTTGTAGTTCTAGGTATTATTTTGAAAATTTGATCGCGCGAGCAAGTTCGTATAGTATTTTTGGAATAGTGTGCACTTTTGATGTAGATCCCCGAGGGCTCGGGTGAGTTTCACATAGGCTACAGAGAGAAATTGGACTTAGAGTTTATTGCTGGTGCAACTGATCTTGTTGCAGCCCTCTGATCTCGCATTAGCGATATCAGGCATCGCATATATGCAACCTCTGAGGGATTCACTTTTGCGAGCTTCTCATCGCAAATGGAAGAGAAACTGAGTCAACAGTTTTTGCATTTGCGACTCTTACTTCGCATTTGCGAAGGGAGTCTGGGAAGGGCAGTGATCGCAAATGCGATCATTGATTCGCATTTGCGGAGATTCAAGTTCACATTTGCAAACTTATCTTCGTATTTGCGAAGCATCAGAAGTGTGAAGGGATTTTCCTTTGCGATGGCTCCTTCGCATTTGAGAGCTTCGTATTTGCGAAGCCCAGGTCACAAATGCGATATTTGCAGCTGTGTAAAAGTGACTTTCATGGAATTTTTCTCCCATTCTTCAAATTTTCAAAACCTAAAACACAAGAGGATAATTTTCAAAGAACTTTTCTTCCCCAAATCATAGGTAAGTGATTCTAAACTAGTTTCTTTCACTATATTTTTTCCAAGATTTCAACCTAGAATCTAAGGTTTTCATGGTGGAATTGGGATTTTTGGGTAGAAATTAGAAATTTCAAAATTGAGGATTTGGACCTCAAATTAAGGTCGGATTCCAAAACCAATTATATATCCGGGCTCGGTAGTGAATGGGTAATTGGATTTCGGTCCAAATTTCAGGTTTGGACCAAATGAGCTCGGGTGTTGAGTTTTTCAATAATGGCTTTAATTGAATTCTTTTCGATCGTGGGTAGTTCTTAAGGATTTATTTGAATTCTTTGGTCGGTAACTTGATAGATTCTATTGGTCCAGAGGCTTGTTTGAAGGGAAAAGCTATGGTTGAGCTTTGAGTTTGGCCGTTGGAGCGAGGTAAGTGTTGTGGTTAACCTTGACTTGAGTGATTTAGTCTTATATGCTTATTTACTATGTATTTGAATGTTAGGTACAATGTATAGGTGAGGTGACGAGTACCTATGCGTTGTTGTCGAGTTATAGCATGCAAGTGGGTCTTGTTCTTGTAATTGTTGATATCTTTGATGATATTGTCCATGCTTAGACTAGTTACTCATTATGTTGAGCATTGTTATTATGTTTAAGTACCTTGGTACCGACTGAGTATTGATTTATAGTTGAGGTTGGTACTATAGCACCAAATGTTGAAGTGAGACTTGTTATTATTGTTCATTGTTTTGGTGAGGGAGAGTGTTAATTCATAAGGCTGACGATGTGCCATATTGTGAGTGTTAATGCATAAAGGGTGATGCCGTGTCATGTAATTTTTATTGAGTGATAATTCACGAAGTGTGACGTCGTTCCATATTATGAGTGTTAATGCACGAAGGGTGATGGCGTGCCATGTTATGAGAGAGTTAATGCATGAAAGGGTGATGTCGTGCCGTTTCTATCGTTTCGTATGGTGAGGTTGAGAGTAAAAGCATGAAGAGTGATGCCGTGTAGTTTCCTTTACCGCACTTACTTGTTTCTATCTGTTTAAGGCATATTGGTTGATCAAGTTCTTATTTCTGCTTTGATTCTTTATCTTGTGATCCCTTCAACCTGTCTCCCTCCAGTATTACTTGTCTTGTTTCTTTTATTGTTGTTATTAGTATATGTATTGTTATACTGCACAAGTTTGTTTTGCGGGTGTCTTGTCTTAGCCTCGTCAGTATTTATCGAGGTTAGGCTCAACACTTACCAGTAACATGGGGTCGGTTGTACTGATACTGTACTCTGCACTTTCTGTGCATATTTCTGTATTGTTCCGCGTTAATTATGATGATAGTTGTTGGGTTCAGTGATCGGAGATCCAAGGTAGACCTGTCGGCGTCTGGCCCTGAAATCTCTTTCGATATATTTACTTTATGGTTTCTTTTGTTTCAAAGACAGTTGTATTTTTTTTTCAAATATTTACTTGTAGAATAATCTTAGAAGTTCGTGAATTGTGACTCTAGATTCTGGGTAATATTGTATACTAAGGCTATTATGAATTTCAACACTCTTTTACTTTGTTATGGTTTAATTGTTTTAAAATGACTGAAAAGTTTAAGAATTGGCTTAATGATCTCTAACGTTGGCTTGCCTAGCAAGTAAAATATTAGGCGCTATCACGATCCTGACGGTGAAATTTTGGATCCTGACAAGTTGGTGTCAGAGCACTAGATTTTCTAAGTCTCACAATTCATGAGCAGACTTGGTAGAGTCTGGGGGATCAATACAGAGACGTTTGTACATATCTCCTAGAGGCTACAAAGTTTAGGAACAAGTTCATTCTTATTATTCTCTGTCATGCGATTTTCTTCTCTCAATGCTAATCGAACTCTTCTACTCTTGTTCCCTCGCAGATAGCGAGAATAAGTACCGCATCTTCAACTGAGCAACTGCTAGAGCCCCCAGTGGTAGCTCATACGAGGGGCAGATAGGAGGCCGAGGCCATGGCAGAGGCCGAGGCAGGTTTAAGGCTCAGTCCATAGTTCGAGCAGCAACAACAGTGGAAGAACCTCAGGTGGAGTTTGATGGGGAGGCTCCAGCCCAAACCGTTCCAGCAAGACCAGCTCAGGTCCAAAAGGGGTTATCTCCACACCGGTACTTCATGATACTTTGGTTCATGGAGCCCTCATGGAGTGTGTGGTACTAGATGACACATTTCCCGTAGCACCAATCATCCCTCAGGCTGGGGGAGGAGCACAGACTCCCGCTACTCACACTCCAAAGCAGATGGCTCCCCAGTTTCAAACTCCAGCAGCTCATCCCGTTGGGTAGTTCAGCCGGGTATTGCGGCACAAACTAGTGATGAATCATATATGTCCTCCAAGGGTTTATGTAGATTGGATAGGTTTACCAAGATTTTCCTAATTTACTTCAGTGGTGCATCTTTAGAGGATACCCGGGACTATTTGGACATTTGTCATGAGGTACTACGAAATATGGGTATCGTGAGACCCGTGGGGTTGATTACGTTGCATTCCAGTTGTTGGGTTCTGCCAAGAAATGGTAAAGGGATTATATGTTGACCATAACAGCTGAGTCGTCGGTTCTCACTTGGAACCAATTCTCTCAGTTATTTTTTGAGAAGTTCCTTTTTATCACATTGAAAGAGGACTATTGGAGGAAATTTGAGCGTTTTCAGTAGGGCTCTATGACTGTCACTCAGTACGAGACCCAATTTGTGGATTTGACATGTCATGTTTTTCTTCTGCTTCCTACCGAGAATGAGAGGGTGAGGAGGTTTATTAAGTGATTTGCTCAGATTACAGATAGGTAAAGATACTGGGAGTGAGCTTTCCTTTAAGACGTCTGCCAATGTTTCCAGACGAGTCATGGTACTAGCTCAGGGGAGTAGTTAGGGATCTTACAAGAGACCTCGTCATTCTGGTGGATTCAGTGGTGCCTCCTCTGGAGGCAGGGGTACTTTTGGTAGGGGCCATCCTCCAAAGACGTTTCATTTAGCACTCAGGCTTCTCACGGTGCTTTAGGTGGTCGTGACTCTCATATGCATTATTGCGATCAGCTAGCCTATAGTACATCACCAGCTCCTATTAGTGCTCCTCCACTCTAGAGTTTTCAGGGTGGTTACTCAGGCCGACATGGTCAGTTTAAGGGTTAGCAGTCACAACACCCGAGGTCTTGTTATACTTGTGGTGATCCAAGGAATATTGCTAGTTTTTTCACTCGAGCACCGAGCAATTCTCAGCGTCAGGGTTCTTGTGCCATGGTTTGTTACTAGGTGCTTCACCTCCTACGCAGCTAGCTAGAGGTAGGGGTCAGAAAACTAGAGGTGGAGGTCGGGGCATTAGAGGAGGAGGTCAGGCTGCTAGAGGTGGGGGCAAGCTAGATAGGGCTCGTCCTCGAGATGTAGTTTAGAGTAGTGAGGCCCAACCCTAATTCTATGATTTTATAGCGAAGTCAGAGGCTGAGTCATCTGACGCGGTTATGGTAGGTACGATTTCATCAGTTTGCAGTAGAGATGCCTTAGTACTATTTGATCCGGATTCTACGTATTCCTACATGTCATCCTATTTTGCTTCATATTTGGTTGTGCCTCGGGGTTCTTTAAGTGCTCTCGTGTATGTGTCCACCCTTGTAGGAGATACTATTGTTGTAGATGACGTTTATAGTTCATATGTGGTCACTATTGGGAGTCTTGAGACTTGTGTAGATCTCCTACTTCTCAATATGGTCAATTTGATGTCATTTTGGGGATGGAATGGCTATCACCTTATCATGCTATATTGGATTATCACGCCAGGACGGTGGTAACCTTAGCTTGTGTCTATTGGAGTGGAGAGGGACGCCAGGCCATTCTATCAGCAAGGTTATCTCTTTGTGAAGGCTTGGCATATGCTTGAGAAGGAGTGTGTAGCTTATTTGGCTTATGCCAACGATTCTAGTGCGGAGGTTCTTTCGATGATTTTGTACGGGTCGTTCGTGAGTTTCCACAGGTGTTTCCTACAGATCTACCGTGGATGACACCCCGATAGGGATATTGACTTTTGTATTGATTTGGCCCCGGTCACTCAACCCATTTCAATTCCGCCATGCCGTGTAGCCCCATCAGAGTTAAAAGAATTGAAGGAGCAGTTGCAAGATTTTCTTGATAAGGGCTTTATTAGACCTAGTGTCTTGCCCTGGGATATGTCCATGTTGTATGTGAAGAAGAAGAATGGATCAATAAGAATGTGCATAGATTATCGGCAGTTGAACAAAGTCACTATCAAGACAAAGTATCCATTTCCGAGGATTGACGACTTATTTGATCAGCTTCAGGGTGCCAATGTATTTTCAAAGATTGATTTGAGGTCTGGACAAGAGGGGTTGCTCTGATGGTAAGCAACCCCCACTTCCAACCGAGAGGTTGTGAGTTCGAGTCTCCCCAAGAGCAAGGTGGGAAGTTCTTGGAGGGAAGGATGTCGGGGGTCTATTTAGAAACAGCCTCTCTACCCAAGGGTAGGGGTAAGGTCTGTGTATGTACTACCCTCCCCAGACCTCACTAAGTGGGATTATACTGGGTTGTTGTTGTTGTTGTTGATTTGAGGTCTGGCTATTATTCCTTGAGGATTAGGGCATCTAATGTCCCTAAGACATCTATTCGGACTAGGTATGTGCATTATGAGTTTGTAGTGATGCCATTTGGGCTGACAAATGCCCCAACCACATTTATGGATTTGATGAATTGGGCGTTCAAGCCCTATTTGGATTCCTTCATGATTGTGTTTATTGATAATATTTTCATGTACTCCCATAGCCGAGAGGAGCATGAGAAACATCTTTAGATCGTTCTTCAGACTCTGAAATACAGCCATTTATATGCTAAGTTTTCAAAATTCAAGTTTTGGTTAGGCCCAGTCTCTTTCTTAGGGAACGTTGTATTGGCAGAGGGTATTCAAGTGGATCCTAAGAAGATTATGCAGTTAAGAACTGGTCTAGACCCACTTCAGCTACAGATCTCCAGAGTTTCTTGGGATTAATGGGTTATTACTGTCAGTTTGCAGAGAGGTTCACATCTATTGTAGACCCATTGACCGGGTTGAGTTGACCCAGGAGGATTCCCTGTTCAGATGGTCAAACGAGTGTGAGGCCAGCTTTCAGAAGCTCAAGACTGCTTTAACTACGACGTTGGTGTTGGTGTTACCCACTCAGGGCCTTATAAAGCATATTTTGTCACGACAACTGAAGGTTCACGAGAAGAATTATCATGTTCATGAAATAGAGTTGGGAGCCATTGTTCATGCACTGAAGATTTAGATGCACTATTTTTATGGCGTGTCGTGTGAGGTATTCACGGATCATCGGAGTTTACAGTATTTGTTCAAGAAAAAGGAGCTCAATTTGAGGTAGAGGATGTGGTTAGAGCTATTGAAAGACTATGATATCACCATATTGTATCATCTCAGGAAGGATAACATGGTGGCCGATGCTTTCTGTAGAAAGTCAGTGAGTATGGCCAGCCTTGCGTACATTGCAGTCGGTGAGAGATCGCTTGCATTAGATTTTCAGGCCTTCACCAATTAGCTCATAAGGATGGATGTTTCTGAGCCTAGTCATGTTCTAGCTTGTACGATCACTGGGCCTTCATTGTTTGAGCACATGAGGAAGTGACAGTATGATGACCCTCATTTTCTTGTCCTTGGGGACATAGTGCGACATGGTGATGCCAATCAGGTTATAGTTGGAGATGATGGAGTTTTGCGGATGCAGGGTCGTGTTTGTGTGCCTAATGTGGGGGACTTCGTATGTGGATTCTAGAGGAGGCCCATAGTTCCCAGTATTCTATCTATCCTAGCGCCACCAAGATGATCACAAGTTGCGGGAACATTATTGTTGGAGGACAATGAAGAAGGATATAGTGGACTATCTGGCTTGGTGTCAAAATTGTAATCAAGTAAAGTACAAGCACTAGAGACTTGGTAGTTTATTTCAGAAGATAGAGGTTCCTGAGTGGAGGTGGGAGAGTGTCACTGTGGATTTCGCTGTTCGAATCCCATAGACTCATAGAAAGTTTGATGTTGTTTGGGTCATTGTGGATAGAATGACCAAGTTAGTGAATTTCATTCCTGTGGCAGTTACCTATTCTTCAGAGAGGTTGGTAGAGATTTATATCAGCGAGATCGTTCATCTTCACGGTACGCCCGTGTTTATCATTTCTGATCGAGGTACGCAATTCACCTCTCATTTCTAGAGGCCAGTGCAACGTGAATCTGGCATACAGGTTGAGTTGAGCACAACATTTCATCCTCAGATAGACGGACAATCTGAGCATTCTTTTTAGATATTGAAGGATATGCTCCTCGCTTGTATTATTGACTTCGGAGGCTCTTGGGATCAGTTCTTGCCGCTAGCGGAGTTTTCCTATAACAAAAACTATCAGTCGAGCATCTAGATGGATCCCTATAAGGCATTATATAGATGATGGTGTACATCGCCGGTTGGATGGTTTGAGCTGGGGGAGGCTCTATTATTGGGTATAGATTTGGTACAGTATGGCTTGGATAAGGTTAAGATCACTCAAGATAGACTTAGCACAGCTTAGTCTAGGCAAAAGAGTTATGCTGACCGCAAAGTTCGAGACGTTGCATTCTTGATCGGAGAGAGAGTAATGCTCCATGTATCAGCTATGAAGGGTTTAATAAGGTTGGAAAGAAGGGAATGTTTAGCCCTAAATACATCAGACCTTTTAAGATTAATGAGCGAGTGAGAGAGATGGCTCAAAAACTTGTGTTGCCACCTGGTTTATCAGCGGTCCATCTAGTGTTCCATGTGTCCATGCTTTTGAAGTATCACGATGATCCATCCCACATATTAGATTTCAGTACTGTCCAGTTGGACAAGGATTTGACCTATGAAGTGGAGTCAATGGCTATTTTAGCCCAGCTAGTTCGTCAGTTGAGATCGAAGAGTTATCCTTTAGTTTGAGTGCAATGGAGAGGTAAGCCCGTCGAGGCAGCCACTTGGAAGTCCGATTCGGACATGCAGAGTAGATATCCCCACCTTTTCACTAGTTCGGGTACTTTTCTATGTCATTTCGAGGACGAACGATTGTTTTAGAGGTGGAGAATGTGATGAATCGAAAGGTCATCTTATGTTTTAGAACTCAATTATGTGCTTTAAGCCTTAAAAATCTCATTTTTTACCCTTCTCAATTTTTTGTATGCATAGTCCGAGTGTGTATCCAAAAAGCTTTTATGTTAAAAGTTGATAAAAATAAGAAATTGTTTCTAAAAACTTCATTTGAGTTGACTTAGGTCAACATTTTTGGTAAACAGAGCGGAATTCATATTTTGGCAGTCCCGGTGGGTCTGTATCGTGATTTTAAACTTGGGCGTATTCCCAGAATCGAAATCGGAAGTCCCTAGACCGAGATATCAGACTTTGTCAACATTTAAAAGTTAGAGACTTGATGACATGAAAATGTTTAACCAAGGTTTGACTTTTTGTATATTGCGTCCGTATTTTGATTCTAGAACCAGGTATAGGTCCAATACCACATTTATGACTTGTCTATAAAATTTAGTGAGAAACGAAGTTGCTTTGACGTGATTCGGACGCCCGGTGGAGAAATTAGAAGTTTCAAAGTTTTCTTGAAAATTTTACTTAATTTGGTGCTAAATATATAGGTCTAGGTATTATTTTGGGCAATTTGATTATGCGAGCAAATTCGTGTGATGTTTTTGGACTAGTGTGCATTTTTGGTTTAGAGCCCCGAGGTCTCGGGTGAGTTTGGGATAGGCTACAAAATGAAATTGGACTTAGAGGTTATTGTTGGTGCATCTTATCTTGTTGCAGGCCAATGCGATAACAGGAATCACATATGCGACCTCTAAGGGGTTCACATTTGCGAGCTTCTTATTGCAAATGCGAAGAGAAGTTGGGCCGATTGCTTTTGCATTTGCTAGTTTTCCTACGCATTTGTGAAGGAGTCGGAAGGGCAATGATCGCAAATGCGATCATTGAGTCGCATTTGTGAACTTATCTTTGCATTTGTGAAGACAACATAAGTGTGAAGGGCTTCGTATTTGCGATAGCTCCTTCGCACTTGCGATGGTTCTTTGCATTTTCAAAAACCAGGTCGTAAAGGCGACATATGCAGTTCTGTAAAAGTGACTTAGATAAGATTTTTCTCCCATTTCAAAAATTTTAAAAACCTAAAACACAAGAGACAATTTTCCAAAGAACTTTTCTTCCCCAAATCATAGGTAAGTGATTATAAACAAGTTTCTTTAAATCTTTCACTATATTTTTTTTAAGATTTCAACCTAGAATCGAAGGTTTTCATGGTGAGATTGGGGATTTTTGGTTAGAAAGTAGGGATTTAAAAAATTTGGGATTTAGACCTCAAATTGAATTCGAATTTCCAAACCAATTATATATCTGGGCTTAGGGTGAATGGGTAATCAGGTCTTGGTCTGAATTTCAGGTTTGAACCAAGCGAGCCCGGGTGTTGACTTTTGTTGACTTATTCAATAATGGTCTAGATTGAATTCTTTTTGATCGTGGGTAGCTCCTAAGGCTTTATTTGAATCATTTGGTTGGTAACTTGTTAGATTCTATCGGTCCGGAGGCTTGTTTGAAGGGAAAAGTTGTGGTTGAACTTTGAGTTTGATCGTTGGTGCGAGGCAAGTGTCGTGGTTGACTTTGGCTTGAGGGATTAGGTCTTATATGCTTATTTGCTATGTGTTTGAATTTTAAGTACAACATATAGGTGAGGTGACTAGTACCTACGCATTGTTATCGAGTTATAGTATGCGAGTGAGTCTATTTCTTGTAATTGTTGATGTCTTTGATCAGATTGTCCATGCTTAGTCTAGCTACTCTCTATGTTGAGCATTCTTATTATGTTTACGGATCTTGGTATTGACTGAGTATTGATTCAAAGTTGAGATTGGTATTGTGGAACTAAATGTTGAAGTGAGATTTGTTATTGTCATTTCTATCTTCCATTTATTATTGTTCATTATTTTGGTGAGAGAGTGTTAATGCACGAAGGGTGATACCACACCATATTGTGAGTTTTTATGCACGAAGGGTGATGCCGTACCATATTTTGTGAGTGATAATGCGCAAAGGGTGATGCAGTACCATATTATGAGTGTTAATGCACGAAGGATGATGCCGTATATATATATATATATATATATATATATATATATATATATATATATATATATATATCCCTCTCTCGGTTTTGGATAGCCTCCACAATGGCGGATAAAATTTTTTAATGTTATGTCTTTATAGCGAACTCAAATTAATACTTTAATAGTAATTAAATTTACAATCAAATTTTTTCTATATAAACATTTTAAAAATATATATGTAGCAAAAGTACCGAATCACGTGATCATAACGAGCCTCTACATCTCCAGGGTCCTTCTCCTACTTTTTCTCAGCGACCCTTTCTCAGCGACCCTTTCTCTATGTATTTAAGGTGTATACATTTGATAGTGTACCAATTTTCTTACATTATTTGTGTATATAAATTAATTTGTGACTGCGGGTTTTATTGTTATCACTTAATGAATTAATGCGTATCATATCTAGAGATTTATTTAACCTTAAGAATAATTTGATTCTGTAAATATTTTGTTTACATCATTTACCGAAAGAGATTAAACTTTGTCCTAGGGATGCGTATTAGGCGGATTGTGCGGTTATTTACTCTTAACGGTTTGGGTTAACAGTTATCGTCTTTTAAATGTTTTAATCCGTTATCCATAAAATATGATATTAGGCGGATTGGTACTGGTTTAGCTCCTATCGTACGGTTTATCGGTCTAGCATACATATTCACTATTTGAAATTATCCTCAACTAGGTACTTCCGTACTGAAATCATTCAAATCTCAAATATTTATCGAGCGATTTTTATCTTTTGGTTCACTTCAAACCACCTTACTTCAAAATAATAGTTCCTTCTAGATAATTGTACCAACAATATACATTTCCAGCTAAGCTACGGAACTATCTCATTAGATACCAAAAATAAAATGTTAACATGAAAACATTTTAGGCTTAACTACAATGTGGGAACTAATCACTCAACGCAATAGGACTGACTCAACTTCTCTACAAAGTTAACGAACGACACAGAATGTTTATTCTGAAATCAACAACTTTTTAGATCCAACAACTACTACTCAAACTCATTTGCAACCGTTAAATGATAGCCACCAAGACCACAATCAAGCAATTAAACTAGTAATCCACACCTTGCACCAAAGGTAGAGATACTTACAAGCTCAATCACAATATCCTTCCAAAATCAACGTTTATTATACATAAGCCATTGGGCAAAAGGAAAAAGTGCGAGAATAGCCTTCTGCAACTAATGTTGAGCATTTTTTCGTGACCAGCACACTAAAATTTTCCAACTTATAGAATAGACTATAGAGAGAAAGAGACGGGTTTGTTTTTAATTATTCAAGTTCAAGGGTTTTTGTGTGATGACCCGACCCGTCGTAACGTGAGTTACTGCCCCATTTCCTTCAATTTATGCTTCTCTATGTTTCTATATCAGTATTTGAGTTGAGCGGGTAGAGTTGGATTAGTTTTAGTTGAAAATGAGACACTTAGTCTCTTAAATAAAAGCTTATTTTGGAAAAGTCAACTGAAAGTTGACTATTTAGCTAGAGGGCTTGGATGTGAATTCTGATGATTTGGTTAGCTTCGGTAGATGATTTATGACTTAGGATTGCGATCGAAATTGAATTTGGAGGTCTGGTGTAGAATTAGGCTTGAATTGACGAAGTTTGAATTTTGGCGAATTCCGGTTGATAGGTGATATTTTGATCCGAGGGTCGAATTGGAATTCTGAGAGTTTTAGTAGCTCCGTTAGGTGATTTTGGATATGTGTGCAAAATTCAGATCATTTGGATGTCGTTTGGTTGAGTTTTTGATCGAATGTGTGTTTCAGAAGTTTTGAAGAAACTTAGGCTTGAATCCGTGGGGAATTGATGATTTAATGTTGCTTGACGTATTTGATGATTGGAATAAGTTCGTATGATGTTTTGGGATATGTTGGTATTTTTGGTTGAGGTGCTGGGGGCATCGGGGAGATTTCGGATGGCTAAACCGGGAGAATTTTGGAGTTGGAGTGTCACAAATTTGCAGCAGCAGTTGCAGACATGATTTTGCCTTCGCATTCTCCTAGGCCTGATTTTGTTGGTTATCGCGCTCGCATAGAAGGAGTTTGGGGGCCCCTGGTCAATGCTCTTCGCATTCGCGACCTGGGGGACGCGTTCGCGTAGTGGGACCTGGCTATGCATAGCGTTCGCGGTAGGGTTTCCGCGTTCGCGAAGGGTTAATTTAGGCTGAGGAATTTTGTGCATAGTGAACGCGAGGGTGTCTCGCGTTCGCATAGAAGGAAATAGCTGGGCAGAGAGGGTTTTTATTAAACATTTCATCCGCGACTCAATCATTATTTTCCTCCATTGTTGACCAGCTCAAGAACTTTTTGGTAGAATTGAAGAGGGTTTTCACGGGAAGTGATTGGAGGTAAGTCTCATGACTTAGAAACACTATTTTATTCAAGAATCAACATTTAATTCTTAGAATTTGGGGAAAATTTGATAAAATAGGGCTTGGGTTTTGAAATAGAATTTTGGGATTTGAGGGAGCAATTGAACTCCGATTTTTATAAATTTGATATGTATAGACTCATGGCGAGACGAGAAGTTCGGTGATGTAAATTTTGTAAATTTTTGAAAAATGAGCCCGGGACTCGGGTTTTGCCAACTTCGTGATTTTTGGTCGATACGAGAGGAAAGGGCATTGCGGGCTAGTCTTCGGCCGGCTTGAGGTGAGTAATAGATTTAGATGATGACCTGAGGAATTGAAATCCAGGTATATCACACTGTGACACTGTATTGAGGCGAGACACGTACTTTATGGTGAGTGTGGGATCGTTTGTGGACGGGGACTATGGCTTAGTCCGTTCGAGTGATGTTCATACTGTGTTATTGACTAGGAATTGATTGGTAAACATCCTACTTGGATTGTTATGAGATATTTGGGCTGCATGTCGATTATTTGGATACCTTATGTATTATTATCACTATTTCCATGATGTTGAGCATATTTCATGATATCAGTCCCGAGTTAAACACTGTCTCGAAATGATTAGTAAAATTCTAAGGGTTTTAAACACTTAAGCTATAATTCTTGCTAATTGGAACTGAAAATGATATATTTGACTGTGCTCGTGTGGCTTGCATGCATATAACTAGACTGATTGAGGATCGGGCTGCGCGCCGCAGCGAGTGCTACGATGATATTGCGGTTGGGTTGTAGGAGCCCATCCGGAGTCTGAACCCCCACAGTGAGCGCAGGTACCCAAACGAATCGGGCTGTATGCCGTAGCGGTCATGTGCATTGCATTGCATTCATGCATTGATATCTATTTTTCTACCTGTCATTGATTTACTGCTTCTTTACCGTTAAATGTGCTAAGTTGTTGGTCTCAGCTGTGCATTGTGGTATTTTCGAGATTTTTTACTTTCATTCATTATATATGCCTATTACCATTGAGTTGGAAGTACTCACTTTATTCCCTGCACGATATGTGTAGATTCCGGAGCATCAGGAGCTTAGTCGTATTGTTGCTGTTCCCAGATTTATCCCGGAGTTGTCGAGGTAGCTGCCAGGCATCCGCATGACTCGACTACTCCCTTATCACTTTGTTTCCGCATCTTAGTCTCATTTATTTTGATTTACTACTCAGTTGCATTTTAAGGCTCTACACTCATGACGCCAGATCTGTTGGGAGTTGTATTGATATTGCTTATGGTTTTCCCTACTATTTCTATCTATTATCACTGTTTTGAACTATATTATCTAATAATTTAACTCTATTAATTGGTAATAAGTTTTCGTACTTGGGATGAGAGTGTTCAATGGCCGGGCTTGCCTAGAAATTATTGTTGGGCGCCATCACGACCGGGATTGGGGCCGTGTCATTTTGTTTTTATATATATATATATATATATATATATATATATATATATATATATATATATATATTTATATTTATATTCTTAACAAGTTAACGGATTATCCGTTAAGAAAATTAAATAATCCGTCCCCAAACTGATTAGCCGTTATAAAAAGATTTCAATCTGTTCCCTGTCCGTTAAGCCATTACCGGTAAGCCATCAAGCTTCTCTTCGATTCAATTTTCGATTTCGGATCGGTTTTAATTTTTGAACACCCCAACTCTGTCCTTCCTATTCTTCTCTTTGGTGGATTAGAACGATGGTAAGAAAGAAGGTAAATTGGGAAGAAAATTTTAATTTTCCTGAAATTGAAACTTTGCACTTAAATGATGTACGATAAACATAATCATCATATTCTTGAGTTGTTGACCAATATTATTATTAGTATGACAGCTGTTCTTGATCAATGTCTATAATGGCATATGAAATAATCTATGCTGTAGCGAACAAAGAAAAAATAAATATGTACATTGCTTTTGCTGTAAAAAGTCTGCTCGCGTGACACAATCTTAATAGCATATATATATATATATATATGTATATATATGTATATATATATATTTATATAAAATCTCTTGAAAGAGCAATCACTAAAAATTGACATCACGTTACTGTCGCTGACTATTGAATAGTGACTCATGTTTTGCTATTTGTATCCTTATCCTCGAAACATCATACTCAACTCATTTTACATTTTTAAACTGAAGATATTTAATTGAACATAAAATTTTAAAAAATAAAGTATTCCTTCATTGTTATGTATGTTAAAAAAAATAATTCGATTTACAAGCTATTTTGTATTTATACAAAATCTGATACAGAATTGCACCTCAAAGAATGTGAAGTGGTAAGTCTTTTTATTTTCTTTTTCCTAGCGGAGTAGAAGACCTTTATATTAAGTAAATCCAAACAAGTCATATCACTAAGCCAATAATTTGGTCGCTAATTTGAAATAGTTTTTAATAAAGATAATGTCGTTTTTTTAGGCAGGGTACAAATGAAATTAGTGTCACACCCCTTTTTTCAAATTGCTAAACTCTCTTAAAAGTATTAAAAGTGATTTGGAAGCTTAAAAGGGTTTTCAAATATGAAAAATGACAAATATTTGTGTTCAAAAGAGTATTCAGAGCCGTCACCTGATAATTGTTTTGGTATGCCAGGTCACCATTTAAAATAAATAAATAATTTTTCTATTAAAACACTTTGGACTTCAAAATTAAGTCTGCACCAGAGATTCAGGTAAGGGGGTTCATTTAACTCGGGGTGAAGGTGTGAGGTACTCCCCAAGTCCCGTAACTAGTACGGTTGCGTATTCGATCTAGTTGGCCTTTAAAATATTCGAATTGAGGTAAAACATACACAAAAATAATAAAACATAAAGAGGTTCAAGGTTGTCTCTACCTAAATAAAATAAAATTAAAAAAAAAAATACTACACTATGCTTCCTTCACAAATTCGTCACAACCTACAGAATATTAACAAAGTACTTCGGGGCACTTCTCCGATAATATAATTGACTAAAGGGACAACCTCTCGCCTTAACAAAACTAAAATAAAAAATATATCCTAAAATTTTGCCTACTCAGATATGTTCGGCCTAATCATACTAGTAGCAGATCGATTAGTTAAATGAGAATAAATAGCATCACAAATTATCTTAAGCAAAAATATTCTTTTAACTCTTACAAACAAAACCCCATTAACTACTAATTTATTTAACTCAAACTTATGGCTCAATCTTTCTTAACAAATTCATCTCAAACCATATATATATATGTGTGTATGTGTATATGTGTGTGCGCGCGCGCAATAGAATAGAAACACGGAATTAACTAGTCAAAGAGGGAGGGAAGCATGTTTTAGGGGCTGTAACTCAGATATAGAATCAATAAAGAAGGAATGAAACTGTACAACTAAAATATCAACAAGGGTAAGAAATAAACATATGCACGACACCATCCTTCGCACTTTTACTCTTGTTCTCACCAAATCGATCATATAAAGTACACTGCATCACCCTTCATGCTTTACTTCACATAATGATGACACAAAATAATCCTTCGCGCATTGACACTCATATCATGGTATGAAATGATCCTTCGTGCCTTAGTATTCATATTATGGCACGCGATATTACTTCGTGCATTAGCATATTCTCATCTTAATTGTGCACGATATTACCCTTCGTGATTTATCACTCTTTCTCACCCAAACAACAATCACAAACAATGGGGGAGGGAATAAACAACAATAATAGAAATCTTGGCAAGGAAAAACACAAGTAAACAGCTAAATCCCGACTAGGAAATAACAATAATAACTTTCGCATCCCGGCAAGGGGGATAATCAATATACGAAAACAACCCGACAAGGGTACAATTAATGATCTTTCCTCTTTATTTCACTTTCTACTCATCACTTTCATTACCACTTGAGCCAATGCTCCAAAGGGAACAATGATTCATATTCTTCTTAGTTCATAGAATAACTTGATCAAATGCTCCAACGAGTACAATAATTCATAAACTTCTTAATTCATCAAAAAACTTGAGCCAATGCTCTTCTACGTTCAGATTCATAACCCTTTCCACAAATGTTGCACAACAATTAGAATTCATCGCTAAGGCAAGAGATATACATCACGACTCAAATATTCACAATCTCTATAGATTCTCATTCCATAGAGAATGTCTACCTGATCGATGACTTGAAATATAGGCTAATAATTTTGTCACTATTATGTGACAGAGGTAACCTTATAGCTTTTAACTCTACCAAATACTTTGTGATTAACCTTACCACTGAAAAGATTATTTTATAGGGAAAGAGGTTTAACAATATTTACATTGTAGATTTGTCTACTCTTTCAGAAAATGAACTCGCTTAAGTGTGTTTGTTAATGATCGCCTCTTGTGGAACAATGACTTGGTCATGCAAGTCTAAACTAGCTGAACAAATTAGTCTCTAAAGAAATGGTGGTAAGGTTACCTAATATCAAGTTCAAGAAAGACAAAGTTTGTGAGGAATGTGCAAGGAGGAAGCATGTAAGATCATCTTTCAAAATCAAGAAAATGGTAAGTACAACCAAGTCGTTTGAACTGGTCCATATGGATCCATGTGGTCCAATAAGAACCATGAGCAGAGGTGGAAAGAAATATGTAATGGTGCTTGTTGATGATTATTCTAGATTTACCTGGGTTCTATTTCTAACCTCCAAAGATGAAACATTTGACATGTTTATTGCATTTGTTATAAAAACTCAGAAACAATTAGGAAATCGACTTGCATCCATTAGGTCTGATCATGGAACTGAATTTGAAAATTCCAAGTTTGCTTAATTCTGTGATGAAAATGGTATAGATCATAATTTCTCTGCCCCAGGACCCCTCAACAAAATGGAGTAGTTGAAAGGAAGAATAGAACTCTTGAGGACATGGATATAACCATGTTTATTTCTAGTAATTGCCCCACGACTTCTGGCTATAAACACTGTATGTTACATAATCAACAGATACATTACCAGACATCTGGTAGAGAAGACTCCCTTTGAGTTACTTAAAGGGATAAAATCAAACATATCCCATCTTAGGGCATTTGGTTGATGGTGCTATGTTCATAATAAAGGAAAAGACTCCCTAGGTAAGTTTGATCCCAAAAATGATGAGGGAGTGTTCTTAGGATATTCTTCACATAGTAAAGCATATAAAGTGTTTAATAAAAGAACTCTGTGTGTAGAAAAAAGTGTAAATGTAGTATTTGATGAAACTACTATTCTTTTTGAGATACAGGAACATGAAGATGAAGCCATAGGATTGGTAAAGAAATTGAATGAGTCACCAGCACAAGTCAAAGTGACATCAAAAGAAGGAACATGTGATGGAACATGTCTTTCATATCATGGCAACCTGACATGGAAATAATTAATCAAGGAGAAATTGAATCAAACTCCCTAGAGGAACCTGTTCATAAACCTGTTCCTCAGCAACAGAACATGGGAGAGATATCTAGCAGAAACTAGTTGGTTGTGAAACCTCATAAGTATTAATGTTCTCATTCCATTGAGAAAATTATTACTTATCCAACATCTGGAGTCAAAACTAGATCACAACTAAAGAATCTGTGTGCTTTTGATTCTTTCCTATCTCTTATTGAACCTAAAAATGTTGTTGAGGCTTTGCCATGTAGATTGAGTGAATGCAATGCAGGATGAACTCAACGAATTTGAAAAAAGTCAAGTTTTGCATCTAGTTTCAAGCCCCAAGGACATATCAGTTATTGGTACAAAATGGGTCTTCAGAAACAAACTTGATGAAGATGGAACAGCTACAAGAAATAAAGCAAGACTGGTAGAACAAGGATATAACTTAGAGGAGGGCATAGACTATGATGAGACATTTGCTCCAGTTGCAAGACTAGAGAAAATTAGACTCCTCTTAGCCTTTGCAGCACACATGGAGTTCACTCTCCATCAGATGGATGTCAAAAGGGCCTTCCTGAATGGCTACCTAAAAGAAGAAGTGTTTGTGAAACAACCTCCAGGGTTTGAGAGCAAGGAATGTCCTGAGCATGTGTACAAGTTAGACAAGGTTCTCTTTGGGCTCAAGCAGGCCCCAAGAGCTTGGTATGAACGACTATCCAAATTCCTATTGGAGCATGGTTATAAAACAGGTAAAACTAACATTGCCTTATTTTTAAGGGAAAAAGGTAAAGATCTTCTTGTTGTGCAAGTATATGTGGATGACAACATATTTGGGGCTATTACTAATAGGCTGAGTAAGGACTTTGTAAAACTGATAGATAGTGAGTTTGAAATGAGCTTGATGGGTGAGTTTAACTTCTTTTTTGGCTTGCAGATCAAACTAAGTACAAATGGAACCATGATCCATCAGCAGAAGTATACAAAGAGCTAATCAAAAAGTTTAAAATAGAGGAATCTAAAGAAATAAACACACCCATTGCAACGACACTAAATTAAATATTGATGAACTTGGTTCATCAATTGATCAAAAGTTGTATACGGGTATTATTGGTTCACTTTTGTGCCTTACTGCAAGCAGACCTGACATTGTTTTCAGTGTAGTGCTTTGTGCTCGTTTTCAGGCAAATCTAAAGGAGTCCCACTTGACTGCTGTCAAGAGCAGACTGAGATATCTGAAAGGCACTACTGATATGTATCTTTGGTATCCTAAAGGTAGTAATTTTGATCTAGTAGGATATGGTGATGTTGATTATGTAGGTTTCTTAGTGGATAGGAAAAGCACCTCAGGTATGGCACACTTCCTTGGTTCATGTCTTGTGTCATGGGCTACCAAAAAACAAAATTCTGTGGCCCTATCTACTGCTGAAGCTGAGTATGTTGTTACTGTTTCTTCTTATAGTCAATTGCTATGGATTAAACACCAGCAGGTAGATTTTTTAATTGAAGTGGGATGTATTCCAATATTTTGTGATAACAGAAATGCTATAAGTATGACAAAGAACCATGCTCATCATAAGCTAACTAAGCACATAGATGTTAGACACCACTTCTTAAGAGATAACTATGAGAAATGATTAATTTCAATAGAATTCTCCACTAATGATAAACAAATAGCTACATTTTCACTAAAGCACTGAGTAAAGAAAACTTTAAGAGGAACATGTTGGAATTAGGGATGATTAAGATCATCTAATAGGTCCAGTTCAGAATGCACAATAGAAAAAACAATAAAGTATTTTTTTTGGTTAGGAGTTCTAACTTTGTGTAAATATATAGATCTATTCTTACTCAGTTTCATACTTTAATTAGTATACTCCTATGACGCATATATGACTCACTGATCTCTTACAAAGTTTCTTCTATTTTGACATTTGAGGCATGTTCAAAAGAGGTCTATATGAAGAACCTGTTTTATCAGTATATGTTTATATGCAAAGCTCAGGTATGTTTTGTATACTCTGCAACTAGAAAGATTATTTTTCCAATCATGAGCAGAAGTCCTACATTCATCAAATTCCCAAAAATTCTATCCGTTGAGCATTGAACCAGTTTTGTTCCCCTAAACTCTAAATATTGGGATTTTTGCCTAAAATAAAGCGATGCCTAATAATCACTAAGAGAACGGAATTTTTGGCCCAAGTTCAGGTGAAGTTTTGAAGAATGACAAATGAACTCAGTCATGGACCAGGTCTATCATGTGAGGCACAATATTTATCAACCTAGACATGTGAGATACACGTGAAGGAGATAAGTCTCAGTGATCAAGCAGCAATATTTTCTGAACTAATCGAAAAGGTTGCATGTTGGATGAGGAGAGAAAGTCTCTTCATGGGAAGAGGATACAATCTGGATAAAGGATAGGGTTAAAGTTTGTATTGTTCAAGGACTCAACTTCGATGGAAGATCAGCAATTGAGTCTCAATCAAACTATGATTACTAACTCATTAAATAATAATGATGGTTCTCTTTTATAGGTATTGTACATTCGCAGAAGTTAAACTAAATTAAGAGCAAAATAGCAAGGCAATTTTACAAGCAATTTATGTGAGATTTAAGTGTGCACTCCTGAAGCTACTTGAACGAGATAGAAGAGCCATTTTTTATTGTGTTTATTCTTATTCCAGTTCAGTTATAGTAGGTGGTTTAAAGTTGTAACTTTTCAGCTTTCATAGAAGCATTTGTAATAGGTAATTTGAGTGTTCAAGTTATTGGCTAACTTGAAGGTATCCCAACAGTTGAGGCTGTGTGCTGCACAAGGATTAGAGTTAATCCTTTGATTTACAAAGAGTTTTTGTAAATGCTATTTTGGCTAAGTGATTTTATTGGATATTTGGAAAACTCCTACTGAGTAGGTCGTGGGTTTTTTTACCTTTTGAGCTAGGTGTTTCCCATGTAAAAATCTCTGTGTTCTTTATTCTTTGTACTTTTGATTTCGCAACAGTAGTAGTTAGTACACCTAAAATCATCAGGTTCTTCTAGATCAAAAAATTGGGTACCACACAAATCACCCCCCAGCATGGTATTGACGTTTAGAACATCACATGGGAAGGGGGAGCGTGCACCTTACAATAAAGGGGTAGGCATAAAACACACAAAATTTAAGAGGACCGAATTGAACTTTGTCGTTCCTCTCTGCAGGCTGTATTTCGACGAAACTAGGGATTCCCCACCGTTCCCTCAATTCCACAATTCCTCTCTCCTTTATAATGGAAGCAATGTCTTCCGGCTCCGTTCCACCGCCGATACTCAAGTCAGCCGTGTCCTTCTTAGGAGAGGTAGAATTCCGTCCACCGAGGGAATCTCCTTATCCTCCACTGCATCCACTCCCCCGATGACCTGAACGGGATTCTCGGTTATCGGATCGGCACGGGAAGAATATCATGGGAAGAATCACCATTTTTAGCAAAAACATTTCCGAAGGAAGTAATACGAAGAAAAGATTAGGGGTTGCAGCGAGCAAGAAAGTAAGCATGACTCTCGAGGTATCAGAAAAAGAGATATCTGGAGAACTCTCTCAAATGAACGATAAAGTGTGTAGTGAAAAAGACAAAGTTTCCCTATTTATAAGAACACAAATTCCCCGAGCTCGAAACCCAAGAGTCGCAATTGAACATTGAACATATTATCCCCTGACACGAAACGTTTTAGTTCCTTAGAAATGTGTGTTATAATGATGATGTGTACGAAGTAACGCTTCATTTGCCGACCGGTGCTTCGATTTCGAAACCATAGTAATGGTACACGAGTACTGGAAGAATACCTCCACGCCACCAAAAATGCGCAAAGTACGACTAAGGAATAATGAGGGGTCAGATTCCTCTTGACTACGATGCAAACGTGTTCCGTCTGTCAGCCCTACAAAAGACGAGCCCGATGAACGGAAGGACTAACTATATTGGTCAAAATCTGACCTCCTCGACCAAGTTGACCACAACCCCATTTTTGCAATCGGGTAGTAGAAGTCAATAGAGTCAACTTCATTTCTCCTCTAAGACATCCCACACATCGAAGAGAGCAATGACTAGCCACGAACAGAAAGCTCCACTGACCCAGACATGCAGGGGTAAGAGGGTTTCGACTATATATATATATATATATTTCGCAGGGAAGCTCGGGGGGAGGGAGGGGGGGGGGGGGGAACATACTTTCTCACAGAAGAAAGAGAAGAGAAAAGCCCCATTGTTGTATCTTGAAAAGGAAAAACAATTGTAATCTATACAATTATAATCTTTCTTCCTCATCCACGGATAAAAAAGGCAGTGCAGAATTTTAATAAGATCTGAAACATTTCATTCGTCTTATGTGCAATCATTGCTATTCATTCTTTTGATCTGGTATCAATTAAGTTTGATTACGATTTACCCTTTATCGTTGATTGATTTTCTTAAAAAAATTTAATATCTTATAAGTCAAACAATACTTCCAACCGAACACTGAACATATTATCCCATGACTTATTTATAAACAATGTAACTCGTTTCAACCCAACCAAGCTTGACCTAATTGATCATCCCATTGATATTTTCAATTTGTCATTTCTCGATAATTACATAGTCTGATTTTAAATTTGATTCAAAGGGAATGTAGCTAACTGACAAAAAAATAGATATATAGATCCCAATTGGTAGTGTTTGAGTAAATATTTATCCTTCAAATGCTAGTCTTAATTAAACTAACGTACTTAGACGAAAAATATGCTCATGCTAATGAGGACCTTGCAGTAGAGGCGGAGCTAAAAAAATTATGGATTTAGAATTCTTGTGTTTTAAGTTATTGAATTTCAAATTAATAATTTAATAAATCTTTTAATATATATTATATATAATTAAGCGAAAACTATTAAATTCGACCTAGATCCTGGTACACCCAATAGGAGAAAGAACTTGAAGGTAGGAACAGGTAGGGAAATATTAGTTAAAAATCTTAAGACCCATTTACTTAATGTTGACCTTAGAATGAAAAAGTTGCATATTAGATAAAGGAGTATGGCTCTTTACTTGAGGAGAACTCTATCTACGATAAGGGAAGAGTTAGAAGTTGAAGATTACTAGAACTTTTCCATCAAAATAGAGTAAATCATTACGACTCTAGTTAATCGTTAATTATTTTCTAACTCAATATATATATATATATATATATATATATATAAAAGTTGTATTCTCTTTTACAGGTAGTGCACACATACTGAAATTAAGCAAGAATAAATAGCAAAATAGCAAGGTATTTTGTGAGTAATTCCTATAAGTTTTAAAAGTGTGATCCTGAAGCTACACAAATCGCATTGAAAAACAAATTGCATAAAGAGGTTTATGTGTCTTTCTTTATTTCTAGTTCAAAGTATAGTTGGCGGTTTGAGTTGTACCTTTTAATTTTCTTAAAAGCAAATTGTACTAGGTACCTGAGTTGTAGCATTCAAGTTAGAGTTAATTTGATGAAGTAGTAGCAACAGCTTGTGGTGTGTTGCTATAAGGTTAGAGTTAATCCTTGGTTGGAAAAAGGTTGTAAACTCGAGTTCTATTGTTCAAGTTAGAGTTAACTTGAAGCAGTCGCAACAGCCCGTGGCTGGTTGCTATAAGGGTTAGAGTTAATCCTTCGGTTTGCAAGAGTTTGTAAACTTTGTCGTTGGCTCAGAGTTGTAGTGAAGCATTTAGAGAAATCCTACTGGGTAGTAGGTCGTGGTTTTTCCATCTTTTGAGCTGGATGTTTTCACGTAAAAATATTTATGTTGTTTACTTTCTACATTTATTATTCCGCAACAGTAATGTAAGAAACGTATAAAACAACCAAGTAATTCTATAATTTGTGCATAAAAAAAATTGAACACCACATAAATCACTCATTCTATATGTTATTGAAGAATAAAACATTACTTAACTAAAACCACAGGACGGTTTATTGGATGTCAATTCTTCGATCAGTCTTCAGGTACAAGTGATTGATTCCAAACAGGTTGTCTTAGTTTTAGTGGATGTTAACTATTCCGAGCCGCAACAATGCATGCCCTTTTATTCGTAGAGTTTCCGGTCAATTCAATGGAAGACAATAACCGAATTTTGCGTAATAGGTTTGGTCAACTATATGTTTTTTGGTTGGAAAGATAATTTATATATTATATAAGCAACAATATATTATAGAGATTATAGAAGGAAAAGAAAATGTGTAGTATTTCCTCTATTCAATTTATATGACGTAATTAGACTCAGACATAAAATTTAAAAAGAAGAAAAAAAACTTTGAAAATTGCAACTATGTAAACATCTCATAATTAAAGATAAAATAGACGGAATGAAAAATTTTGAACTATTTTGAATCATAGAAACTTGTCATACTTTTTTAATGAACTAATGACAAAAGTGATCGTATAAATTGAAATAAATAGAACAATAAGTCTGGTGGTGGTGTGATCGATGGAAAGAGAAGTTGATTTAGAAATCACTTAGTATTATTTCTTTAGACTATGACGACCAAAAGGGTCATCATTTGTTTTTTCAGTAATTTTGAGTTTTCAAGGCCTTGTATACCTCATTATTAGTTGTTTCAATTTATGTGCGCAGTTCGGGCGTGAAGCCGGAAAATTTTCATGATGAAATATATGAATTATGTGAAAAATTTGAAGAATTTTGATATTAATATTGTTAAAGTCGACTTTGGTCAATATTTTTGGTAAACGGGTCCGGATCCGTAATTTGACGATCTCAGAAGGTCCGTAGAAAAATATGGGACTTGGGCGTTTTGCCATAATCGAATCCGAGGTCCCATGCCCGAGAAATGAATTTTTCTGTGAAATAGTTTTCTAAAAATATTTAAGGAAAATGAAAATGAAATTTGATCAATAAGTAACGGTATCGGGCTTGTATTTTGATTCCGACACCCGATACATGTCATATATCTTGGTTAACCGCTTCCTGTAAAATTTGGTGGAAAACGGACGTCGTTTGACGTGTTTCGGCCTTAAATTGGAAAATTTTAAAGTTTATGAAATTTGAAAGATTTCTTGGATATTAAGCTCAATTAGTATTTTCAATGTTATTTTGGCGATTAGATCGCTCAAGCAAGTTTGTATGATGTTTCTAAGCTAGTGTGCCTATTTGGTTTGGAGCCACGAGGGATCGGGAGTATTTCGGAGGTGCCTCGGAGTGATTTCAAACTTAGGAAAAATTCAGAAAATAATAGAATTAGTACCCCCATGAACAGTACCCGTGAACAGTACCCTAACGCGTGAACATTGTCCACCGACATTTTTTGGACAGATTCTTATTTTCTGAAAATGGGAGTCATCCCATTTTCTATTTTTACCAAATTGGAGCTCGGCGAGAGGCGATTTTCGGGAGATTTTCAGAGAACAACAGGGTAAGTGTGCTTATCTTAAATTTGGTTAGACTACCCGAATCTACTACTAGTTTTGGCATTAATCTGTGAATTTAGCGGAAAAAACTTAGAAACCCTCGTGTTTTGTGAGTGAGTGAACTCGTGAGTGAATGGCCAAAATGTTATCGAAATTTAATAATTTTGGTATGATTGAACTCGTGAGTGAATGAGTTATCGAAAAATGGTTCGAACCTCGTGTTTTGACCACGTGGGTCCGAGTCTATTTTTATTATTCTGAGCAGAATGTTGTAGAAAATATATTTAGCCATTTGGATTAGTTTGTGAAGTATTATTGATGATATTAAATCAATTGTGTATAGACACAATTGAATTGGGGCCAAATTCGAAAGGAAAGGGCATTGCTTAAGGATTGAGTTGGCTGTAAACCTTCGAGGTAAGTGTTTGATCTATCATATCTTGAGGGAATAGGAGTTGAGTATACTTGCTAGTTGTTATGTGTGAAGTCCAACGTATAGGCATGGTGAAAAGTATCGATACGTTGGGGTCGAGCATGACCGTGAGTATTAAATTGATAATCTCACATCCTTATTTGAATCTATGAAAGAATTATTTGTTCGGCCTTGGTACTGAGTTATTGTATATTTTTCCTTGCCGGGATTGAAGTATTTATTGCATCCTCTCTTGCCAGGACGTGTAGTTATGGGGCATCTCCTTGCCGTGATGTGTTGTTGAATTCAGTTGTTGATATTGCTCCGTGGTCGGGAGCTAATTGGTTGATTTTATTCCCTTGCATGGATTTCTTCCACTATTCATTACTTCCTTACCTCATTTGTTGGTGCTGTTGAGCGAGGAATAATATTGGAAGGGTCGGGTTGCACACCGCATCACTAACCAATATAAATATCGAAAGGGTCGGGTTGCACGCTGCATCACTAACAAATATAATATTAGAAGGGTCGGGTTGCACGCCGCATCACTAACCAATATAATAATCATAGGGTCGGGTTGTGCACTGCAATGGAGTGTGGACCGAGTATATTGATTTCATATGTAGAGTTGTTCCGTGTTTTTCCTTATCTGTCGTATTTTACAGCTTCACTTCTTATCCGATGATTTTATATTTGAATTGTTGCTACCCCAGAGCATGTTTTTCCTTCCCAAATGTTTAATGTTTCTTCCTGCTATTTCTGTTGTATATATATTTTGAACTGTACAGGTTTATGTGAGTGTCTGGTTCTAGCCTTGCCACTACTTCACCGGGATAGGCAAGACACTTAGCATCCCATGGGGTTGGTTGTGCTGATTCTACACTCTGCGCTCTTTTTGTGCAGATACAGGTTTCGGACAGCATCAGTAAAGTGAGCATTAGCATTCTGATCGTCGAGATACCGAGGTTCCCTTGCAGGCGTCCTCATGACCTGGCGTCTCCTCTATCTTTATTTTCAGTATGTTATCTCATGTATTCGAGACAAACAGTTTTTATATTTCTTCCAAATAGTTGTGTTTAGTATTCTAAGAAGTTCGTCAGTATTGTGACACGAGTCTTGGGTAGAAGTTATGTTTAGATTTCCATATCGTATCTTGTATTATCTATTTAAGCCTTCCGCTAAGTTTAATTATTTCGCTGTAATTTTATTTATCATTGATTATTGCTGTAAATAAGAATTGTTAGAAATGAAAAGAAATTGTAAGAGTTGGCTTGACTAGCTTCCATTAGTAGGTTCCATCACGACTCTCAATGGTGGAAAATTTCGGGCGTGACAAGTTGGTATCAGAGATATATGTTACATAGGTCTCAAAACTCATGAACAACCTTAGTAGAGTCTGAGGGATCGGTGCATAGATGTCTGTATTTATCCCCAGAGGCTATGAAGTTAGGAAAAATTTAACCTTCATTCTTTCATGTTGAGGAGGAGGTTCCAGTCCCAGCAGCTCCAGTGGACCCAACTCAGGTCCCAGAAGGGTTCATAGAAACCCCATTTCTTCGGAATGCTTTGGTCATATTGATAGGCTTAGTGGAGTGTCATTCAAGCGGGTTTTATTCCAGGGGTTCAGCCAGCTATGGCAGGTCAATCGGGTACAATGGCTTAGGCCGGGAGTGAGGCCACTTTTCAGGAGGCGGCAAATGTGGGCCGTGGAGTTGAGGTGGTTCTGCCACAGGGAGACAGTCGTAGGTCGGATAAGAGGCCCCGTTATGCAGGTAGGTTCAGTGTTACCTCATCTAGAGGTAAAAGTACTTTTGATACAGGCCATCCTCCCAGGCCCTTTCAGTCAGCTTCCCCGGTCACTCATGGTATTTCAAGTGGTCGTTTAGGTCGACCGGGTCAGCCCCACTTTCCTCAGTTGCAGCGTTTGTGTAAATGTTATGAGTATGGTGACTATGGCCACTACAGGAGGGTTTGCTCGAGGTTGAGGGGTGCTCAGCCACAACAGTCATGGTTTTGCTATGCTTGTAGTGATCCGAGGTACATTGTCAGATTTTGCCCTCGAGTTTCAGGTGGTTCTCAACAGTAGGATCCTCGCATAAGGTTCAGGCACCAATTTCCCCAAAGCCTGCCCATCCAGCTAGAGGTGGGGGTAGAGGTCATAGAGGTGGAGTAGAAGTCTTAGAGGTGGAGCTTAGACCGCCAGAGGTAGGGGCCAGCCAGCAGCCCGTTTGGAAGTTGAGACTTCAGATGCAGACATTACTGGTACCGTTGTGATTTATATTAGAAATTCTTCAGTGCCATTTGATGTGTGATCCACGTATGCATATGCGTCGTTCTATTTTTTCACCTTATTTGGTTATGCCTAGTGAAGCCTTAAGTATTCTAGTATATGTGACTACACCAGTGGGGGATTCTATAGTGGTGGATCGGGTTCATCGTTCTTGTATTGTGGTAATTGGGGGTCTTGAGACCCGTGTTGATTTATTGATTCTAAATATGATTGACTTCGATATTATATTAGGGATGGACTGGCTATCTCCATATCATGCTATCTTGGATTGTCATGCCAAGATTGTGACATTTGATCTGCCGAATTTGACTCGTATATAATGGAAGGGAATTTCTGGTCATATTTCCCGTAGTGTTGTTTTGTATGTTAAGGCTCAACGTATGGTTGAAAAAAGGGTGTTTGGCTTATTTAGCCTATGTTCGTGACATGAAGTGTCGAGGAGGATCGGTTGGACGATAGGTGAACTAATGGGTGTTTATTTTCATTGTGCTGCTTTGTCAAGTTGGGGATATGTTGTTATGATGGATTTTGTGATTCTCTGGCAAGCGGATATGCCCAATTACAAAAGAGACTCTGTTGAAAATTTTCTAAAATAAAATAAAAAAATTGGACTTATTAAATTTGGTCGCCTAGAGAGTAGGTTTAACTGTTGTGGGAGTAAATGCAAGGATATCAAAGGAATTAAAATTCCAGATGATTCGTGTTTCCACAAGCTTATAAGGGAATGAGTTCATCCTCACTATGGTATTACGACAATATAGAGTATATGCATGGTCAAGTATTAGCTTGCACGGTCGCTCGCTCTTCATTATTTGAGCGTATCCACGATAGACTGTTTGATCGCCATTTATGTGTCCTTAAAGTTCCGGTTCAACGAGGAGGTTCCAAGTATGTCACCTTAGATTCTTATGGAGTTTTGAGATTTTCAAGGGCAAATTTGTGTGGCAAATGTTGATGGGCTTCGAGAATTGATTCGGGAGGAGGCTCACAGTTCCTGGTATTCTATTCATCCAAGTGCATCAAAGATGTATCAAGATCTGCGGCAATATTATTGGTGGCATAGAATGAAAAATGGACATTGTGGCATATGTAGCACGGTGTTTGAACTATCAATAGGTTAAATATGAGCATCAGAGACCTGGTGGTTTAGTTCAGAAAATTGAGCTTCTCGAGTGGAAGTGGGAGCAAATCACTATGGACTTCGTTACTGGCCTTCCGATGACTCGGAAGAAGTTTGATGCTGTTTGGGTTGTTGTTGATACGCTGACCAAGACAGCACATTTTGTTCCCTGTTTCCACCACCTGTTCTTTCGTCAGATTAGCGGAGATTGCTTGCCTTCATGGGATTCCTATATCTATCAATTCAGATCGAGGTCCGTAATTTACCTCGCATTTTTGGAAGGCGTCTCAGAACGAGTTGGGAACCCAGGTTCAGCTGAGTACAACATTTCATCCCCAGATGGACGGTCAGTCCGAGAGGACTATTCTGATTTTTAAGGATATGCTCCTGGCCTGTGTTATTGATTTTGGAGGTTCGTGGGATCAGCTCCTGCCTTTGGCGGAATTTTATGATAATAACAGCTATAAATCGAGCACTTAGATGGATCCTTATGAAGCTTTGTATGGTAGACTGTGTCGGTCTCCTGTTGGATGGTTTGAGCCGGGAGAAGCTCGATTGTTGGGTACAGATAGGCTTCGTTATAGCTCAATCCAGTAAAAAGAGTTGTGCATATCATAAGGTTCGAGATGTAGCATTCATGGTTGGTGAGCAGGTATTGCTCCGAGTGTCTCTTATTAAGGGCGTGATGAGATTTGGGAAGAAGGGAAAACATAGCCCTAGTTTATTGGCCCATTCGAGATTCTTGATCGTGGGGGAAATGTCGCTTATAAACTTGATTTGCCACCTAATTTGTTAGTTGTGTATCCAGTGTTTCATGTATCCATGCTCCGAATATATCACGGCGATCCATTGCACGTATTAGATTTCAGCACTGTCTAATTGGACAAGGATCTAACTTATGAAGAGGAATCGCTGTCTATTCTAGATCGACAGGTTCAACAGTTGTGGTCGAAATATTTTCCTTCTGTGCATATTCAGTGGAAAGGTTAGCCTCCTGAGGCATCGACCTGGGAGTGAGAGTATGACATGCGGAGCCGCTATCCTCTTCTATTCCCTGACTCAGGTACTTCTTTCTTTTGTTCGTTAGAGGACAAACAGTTGTTTTAGAGGCGGAGAATGTGACGACCCAAAGGGTCATCACTTTTTTTCTCAGTAATTCTGAGCTTCCGAGGCTTTGTAAACCTCTCTATCAGTTGCCTTAATTTGCATGCGCAGTACAGGCGCGAAGCCGGAAAATTTTCAAGGTGAAATATATGAATTATGTGAATAATTTGAAGAATTTTAATATTAATATTGTTAAAGTTATCTTTGGTCAATGCTCCTGGCCTGTGTTATTGATTTTGGAGGTTCGTGGGATCAGTTCCTGCCTTTGGCGGAATTTTATGATAATAACAGCTATAAATCGAGCATTTAGATGGCTCCTTATGAAGCTTTGTATGGTAGACTTTGTCAGTCTCCGGTTGGATGGTTTGAGCCGGAAGAGGCTCGGTTGTTGGGTACAGATAGGCTTCGTTATAGCTCAATCCAGTCAAAAGAGTTGTGCATATCATAAGGTTCGAGATGTAGCTTTCATGGTTGGTGAGCAGGTATTGCTCCGAGTGTCTCTTATTAAGGGCGTGATGAGATTTGGGAAGAAGGGCAAACCTAGCCCTAGGTTTATTGGCCCATTCGAGATTCTTGATCGTGGGGGAAATGTCGCTTATAAACTTGATTTGCCACCTAATTTGTCAGTTGTGTATCCAGTGTTTCATGTATCCATGCTCCGAAAATATCACGGCGATCCATCGCACGTATTAGATTTCAGCACTGTCTAATTGGACAAGTATCTAACTTATGAAGAGGAATCGCTGTCTATTCTAGATTGGCAGGTTCAACAGTTGTGGTCGAAATATTTTCCTCTGTGCATATTCAGTGGAAAGGTTAGCCTCCTGAGGCATCGACCTGGGAGTGAGAGTATGACATGCGGAGCCGCTATCCTCTTCTATTCCCTGACTCAGGTACTTCTTTCTTTTGTTCGTTAGAGGACAAACAGTTGGTTAGAGGCGGAGAATGTGACGACCCAAAGGGTCATCACTTTTTTTCTCAGTAATTCTGAGCTTCCGAGGCCTTGTAAACCTCTCTATCAGTTGCCTTAATTTGCGTGCGCAGTACGGGCGCGAAGCCGGAAAATTTTCATGGTGAAATATATGAATTATGTGAAAAATTTGAAGAATTTTAATATTAATATTGTTAAAGTTATCTTTGGTCAATTGTTTTGATAAACGGACCCGGACCCGTGATTTGACAATCTCGAAAGGTACATAAAAAAATATGGGACTTGGGCATGTTCGAGGAATCGAATTCCAAGGTCCCATGCCCGAGAAATAAATTTTTCCGTGAAATTATTTTCTCAAAATGTTTAAGAAAAATAAAAATAAAATTTGATCAATAAGTAATGGCATAAGGCTTGTATTTTGGTTCCGACTCCTGATACAGGTCGTATATCTTGGTTAAGCGCTTCCTGTAAAATTTTGTTGAAAACGGACGTCGTTTGACGTGTTTCGGCCTTCAATTGAAATTTTTTAAAGTTTATGAAATTTGACAGATTTCTTGGATTCTAAGCTAATTCAATATTTTCGATGTTATTTTGGCGATTTGATCGCTCGGGCAAGTTTGTATGATATTTTTGAGTCAGTGTGCATATTTGGTTTGGAACCCCGAGGGCTCGGGAGAATTTAGAGGTGCCTCGGAATGATTTCAAACTTAGGTAAAATTCAAAAAATTGCTAAAATAGTACCCCCATAAACAATACCTATAAATAGTACCCGTGGACAGTCCCAAACGCGTGAACAGTTCCCCAACCATTTTTTGGACAGATTCTTATTTTTCGAAAATGGGAGTCATCCCATTTTCCATTTTACTAAACTGGAGCTCGGAGAGAGGCGATTTTCGGAAGATTTTCAGAGAACACAACGGGGTAAGTGTGCTTAACTTAATTATGGTTAGATTACCCGAATCTATTACTAGTTTTGGCATTAAATCCGTGAACTTAGTGAGAAAAAACATAGAAACTCTCTCGAATAGATTTGAGGATTTGAGGACCGAAATGCTATCGAAATTTAGTAATTTTGGTATGGTTGAGCTCGTGAGTGAATGAGTTATTAGAAAATGGTTCGAACATCGTATTTTGACCACATGGGTCCGGAGTCTATTTTTATTATTCCGAGCAGAATATTATAGAAAATATATTTAGCCATTTGGATTAGTTTGTGAAGTATTATTGATGATATTAAATCAATTGTATATAGATACGATTAAATTGGATCCAAATTCAAAAGAAAAGGGCATTGCTTAAGGATTGATTTGGCCGTAAACCTTCGAAGTAAGTGTTTGATCTATCCTAGATAGAGAGAATAAGAGTTGAGTATATTTTCTAATTGTTATGTGTGAATTCCGACGCATAGGCATGGTGATAAGTATCTATACGTCGGGGGTCGAGCATGACCGTGAGTCTTAAATTGATAATGTCACATTCTTATGTGATTCTATGAAAGAATTATTTGTTGAGCCTTGGTACTGAGTTATTGTATATTTTCCCTTGCCGAGATTAAAGTATTTATTGTATCCTCCCATGCCGAGATGTGTAGTTATGGGCATCTCATTGCCGTGATGTGTTGTTGAATTCAATTGAGATATTTCTCCCTGGTCGAGAGCTAATTGGTTGATTTTATTCTCTTGTGTGGATTTCTTCGACTATTCATTACTTCCTTGCCTCATTTGTTGCTGCAGTTGAGCGAGGAATAATATCGGAAGGGTCGGATTGCATGTCGCATCACTAACCAACATAAATATCGGAAGAGTCGGGTTACACGCCGCAGCACTAACAAATATAATATCAGAAGGGTCGGATTACACCGCATCACTAACAAATATAATAATTAGAGGGTCGGATTGCACGCTGCAATGGAGTATGGATCGAGTATATTGATTTCATATGTTGTTCCGTGTTTTCGCTTATCTGTCATGTTGTACAACTTCATTTCTTATCCGATGATTTTATAATTCAATTATTGCTACCCCAGAGCATGTTTTCCCTTCCCAAATATTTAATGTGTCTTCCTGCTATTTTTGTTGTATATATATTTTGAACTGTACAGGTTTATGTGAGTGTCTGATTCTAGCCTTGTCACTACTTCGCCGGGATAGGCCATACACTTACCAGCACATGAGGTTGGTTGTGTTGATTCTACACTCTGTGCTCTTTTTGCGCAGATACAGGTTTTGGACAGCAGCAATAATATTCTTAGAAGTTCTTGAGTATTGTGACACGAGTCTTGGGTAGAGGTTATGTTTGGATTTCCATATCTTATCTAGTATTATCTATTTAAGTCTTTCGCTAAGTTTAATTATTCCGCTGTAATTTTATTTATCATTGCTAATTGTTGTAAATAAGAATTGTCAGAAATGAAAAAAAAGTGTAAGAGTTAGCTTGCCTAGCTTCCAGTAGTAGGCGCCATCACGATTCTCGATAGTGGAAAATTTCGAATAGTGACATTTTCAGTCCTAAATTCGGATAATTAGGAAATGTTGTGGCATGTTAACGACCAACATTAAAATAATTAAAGCATAATGAATTCTCTTGACATTGAGGTATGAAATTGACCCGAATTTAGCAGAACAGTAACAAACTATTCATGTAACTTATCTAAATTGGAGTTGAGGTAGTGATTGATTGGTTGAATTAACAAACCAGAGAGTTGGCTTATATTAAGACTCGAAATGCTGTTTTTTACCGTGTGAATTGTGACTTTTTTACAATTAACGAAGTAGTCCAACTTCGATTTACTATGTGGATAAATCAACCCCACTTACTTGGACTCAATTGAGCGGAAAATTTTATTTTGTGTCTTATAATTTATATTAGTTGTATAAGGAAATTTTTTATCTCACAATTTTATGGATTTTGAATTCTGTGGATCCAGAAATATAAGATTGGGGTCCATAATTTTATGAGATAAAAAAGAGTCCCTTACAACTAGTGTCAGTTATTTGAGAAACAAAATAAAACTTCTCCAGCTGATCTAACCGCTCTTCATAGAACAACAATAATTACAATAATCGAGTGAAATATCACCAGTAGGGTCTAGGGATCTAACAGCTCTCCATATAAACAAAAAGTTAGGCACAACCCACTTTGTGCACGATCTTAATCTTATTATTATATTTTTTCCCTTCATTTTTACTTGGCATGTATACTAAAAATATATTTTAATTTTTATTTGTAACTTTACGCATATTAGGAGAAGACAATTTTTTTTCTTGTTATACTAACAGTATTTATTATTCATTCCAAATCATTTTTTCAAATCTGCATCAATTAATATGAGTATCATGATAAATTATGCAATTTATTTATTATTTCTTAAGGAGCGTGAAAAGTCAAAACGTATCAAGTAAAAGAGAGAACAGGAAGTAGTATATTACTCCCTCTAGTTTACAAAAAATGACCGATTTGCTTTTAGTACGCCCATTAAGAAAATACTAAATTCTATATAAAAATACATAATATGACTAAACTACCCCTAATTAAATATTTAATGTGAGGAGTAAGAAAACTTTTTAGGGATATGTATATAGGAGTTATTTTGTAGAAACGTATTGAATTCTTTCTTGATTATTTTGGAGACAACTTACTCCAACCATTCCCCCATTTTTTCCCCCAAACTTTTTATATTCTTTTCTCTCTTTAATATTTTATTATTATCTTTCATTTCAGTTTCATTTTTAATATTCGTTAAACAAATTCCATCTTTTATTTGCAATTTTCATAATTAAAATAATTTCATAAAATTTTAAATTATATAATTTGTAAGAAATTATTATTGATTAATTAATAATTCAAATAAAAGTGAAATCATTGCGATACAAGACTACTTAAATACATATTACATAACGATAATTTTGCATAAAAATAATAAAAGTATGAAAATTAATTTATCAAAATTATACACCAAAATTAAGATATAATACTAATATTATAAAGATATTACATAAATATAATTAGTATATATAAAGAGTTAAAATAAAAAATTTAATAATTAAAATAATAATAAATTATGAGTGAATAGTAATGAAGGAGATGAATAGTGTATCCCATATTTGAGAGAACAATATTCATCCCCCATTACTATTACAAATATGGGGATGATTGAAACAACATACCTCCATTTTTTTCCGCATTATGAAAGATGGGGCAAGTTTGGAGTTGCCCTAATTGATTCTATAGTTCAACCACGATAAGATGTTTAGTCAAAACTCATTTACTATCACATCAATTGCTAAATATTCAACCGCAGCAGATAACAAGACGAACATGTACACGTTCCCAAGCTATTGCAACGGCGGAGTACTATTTCTCTTGTGATAATCAGTAAGGCTAGGAATTAGGACGATTCAAATCTTTCACAGTACGTAGACCAAAGACTCTTCAAAACAAACAAGGCAAATAGGAAATTTTTCAGAGTATAAGTATCAGTGTCCTACTTGCTAACCAAACAAGGCAAGAAATAGCACAACTAGCTAAATATATAGGAGTCGTTTGGTTGGAATATAATTTATAATTGTATAAGTTATGCCAGTATTAGTTATATTGGAATAAGTTATGATGTGATTAGTTATGCTGGGATTATTGTTTATTCATTGTTTGACATGTTGTATTAAGAATGTCAATTGCATAATTTCTAAGAAGAAGATATAAGTTATACCAGTGCTAATTACCCCACCTTTTATAAGGTATAAGTTATCCCGGTATTAAAACTAATATCGGGATTACTTATACCTGGTTTGCTAAACAAACAAAGTATTAAGATGGTATTAAATTTTTATACCTTCTTATATTTCATACCAAACGACTCCGTAGTCTTTGCGTTTCAATTCATGTAGCGTGTTTTGTTAGGATTATGATTCCTACTAAAGACAACAACCTTCATTTGAATAATCGGATTTACAACTACATGAGCGGAAGCTAACCTGAATCCATATGTGGAAAAGTTGAGCCTCCTTCTTGATGATTGTCCTTGAGCTTTTGAACCTCTTGATTATTTCTTCAAGAATGACTTGTGGTTTGTATGTTACCACAAGAATGAATCCTCAACAATAACAATATATGAAAGGTTTACAAAATAGTATTATGACAATGATCAAGGTTTTGGCTTATGGTTTTCCACTCTATTTGCAAGACAATGGACAAATGGTTCTTACTTCAATGGGTAGAGAAAGAACTTGTCTTGTTAAAGAATGGGAACCATAACCCCACTTTATAACTCTAGGAGTTACATAACCCAAGAGACAAGAGTTACAAGACAAGAGTAATGTCTTGAGTAATGTCTTGCAAGAGTTACAAACCCAAGAGTCACAAGCAAGTAACCATAGTTACTTATGTAACCTTAGTTAGCCCATCATAAACTAAGGTTACACTTTTGGGTATCTACACATTAGTCCTACACTTTAGTATGACAATACATTGGCCCCCTTAACATAATGTCCATAAGACCACATAATTAGGCCAAACCTTAAGATAGCACATAACATATAATTATTCATGTATTGTTCATATGTGTATAGATATAAGTCCATATATCTAGATATAAATCCATATATCTTACAATCTCCCACTTGGACGAGATATACAAACATATGTACAATCCTTGATATTATAAGTTACAAACCTTAGTTGCGCAAAATTGCTATCACAATAAAATTGTCATGAACAATCCGGTCCATCAATCATACCAACATAGGACCTAAGGGCTCGTCGTTACTCATTCGTAACTAGAACCAATCATAGATCACGTATATCAATATAACCAACGACATGGATCAAGTGTGGGTATGTAGCATGGAAATAACATAAAGTGTGGTCAATAGTATGTCTATTTACCAACTGGTTCACTTAATTGAGATCAAACAGAAACTGTAAGAGTACAATAAACTTTAAAACTGAATATCTGCAGATATAACTGAATTACTGAATTTCTGAATATAATGAACAATACATAAATGTGCAATACAAACTCCCACTAAAATACATAATCCTTGTCTAATTTGACACCCATACAAGCAATATGCTCATGAAATACTTTTGGTGTCAATTCCTTAGTGAGCGGATCCGCAAGCATGGAGTTTGTACTTATGTACTTAATGCACAATTGTCCATTTTGTACTCTTTCTTTAACAACCCGAAATTTGACGTCCTTATGTTTTGCTTTCGTCAAATTACTGTTGTTATTAACATATGCAACTATGGTTACATATGTTATTAGCATAAATGGCAAAATTGGAGTCGGTATACCTGATGATCTCAAACTGGTCCGAACTCCGATATGTAAGCATGTAATCCTTTGTTCTATGTATGTTCCTCATGACCCTTTTGGCTGCCTACCAATGGTCCATACCCGGATTGCTTAGATATCTGCCTAACATCCCAACAATGTATGCTATATCAGGTCTTGTACACACCTGAGCATACATCAGACTACCTACCGCCGAAGCATAAGGTGTCTTCTCCATTTCCGAAATTTCATAAGTACTGTCTGGGCACTGTTTGAGACTAAATTTGTCTCCCTTAGCAACAGGGGTGTTGAATGGTTTACAATCCTGCATGCCAAATCTTTTCAGAAACTTATCGATATAGCCCTTTTGTGACAGACCGAGAACGCCTTTTGAGCGATCTCTCAGAATCTGAATTCCTAATACAAAAGAAGCTTCACCAAGATCTTTCATTTCAAATTTCTTTGAAAGAAATTTCTTAGTTTCAAGCAATAATGCTATATCGTTACAGGCAAGCAGTATGTCATCGACATATAAAACCAGAAAAATATACTTCCTCCCACTGAACTCATGGTATATACAGTCATCAGCAATATTCGATTCAAAACCAAAAGATGTAATGACTGCATGAAACTTATAATACCATTGACGAGAAGCTTGCTTGAGCCCATAGATGGATTTCTTTGATTTGCAAACCTTCTTCTCTGATTCATCAGAAACAAAGTTTTCAGGTTGCACCATATAAATTGTTTCCTCAATGTCACCATTAAGAAAAACAGTCTTAACATCCATTTGATGAAGCTCAAGATCAAAATGTGCTACCAATGCCATTATAGTCCTGAAAGAGTCTTTCGATGAAACTGGAGAGAAAGTCTCTTTATAATCAATGCCTTCTTTCTGAGTGTAGTCTTTTGCGACAAGACGAGCTTTGTACTTAATAACATTGTCCCCTGAATCCCTTTTGGTTTTAAAAATCCATTTACAACCAATAGGTTTCGTACCTTCGGGCAATGTAACAAGCTCCCAAACGTCATTATCGCTCATAGACTTCATCTCATCATTCATGGCATCAATCCACTTTTGAGAGTTAGAACACTTAATGACTTGACGGAAGTTGATTGGATCATCTTCCTCAAGTCCAATATCACTTTTTTGTTCTTGGAGAAATACATAATAATCATCCGAAATTGCATTTCTCCTCTCTCTAGTGGATCTCCTTAATGGCATTTCAGTTATTTGAGGTTGTTGAGTTTGATTTTCATTAGTTATATCAGGTTCCTGATGAGGGAGATTTTCGAGATTGTCTTGAATCGGAGTTGTATCAACAACTTGAGGGAAAGACACATGTTCTTCCTCAAAGACAAAATCTCTAACAACTTTATCTCCCCACCCCCCAAACTCAATATCCTCAAAGAACCTAGCATTTCCCATTTCAAAAATAGTTCGTGATGTGGGATCATAAAACTTAAAACCCCTGGATTTTTCAGAATATCCAACAAAATAGCTACTAACTGTCTTAGCGTCCAGTTTCTTTTCAGTTGGCCTATAAGTCCTTGCCTCAGCTGGACAACCCCAAATGTGAAAATACCGAATACTGGGTTTATGCCCAAGTCCAAAGTTCATAAGGGGTTTTGATTGTAGCTTTAGTTGGAACTCTATTAAGAATATAAGTTGCAGTTTTTAATATGGATTGGGACTTTTCATGAATAAGATATAGGTACCCATAACGAGAGTAATCGTCTATGAATGTGATAAAGTATTGTTGACCATTCCGACAAGGAGTAGGAAATGGCCCACAAATATCCGTATGTATCAATTCTAAGACGTCCGAAGCCCTCTTAGCACCTAATCTAGTTCTTGTTTGTTTGTTTTCCCTTGATACACTCAATACAAAATTTCCGAATTTGAGGAATCAAGAGAATTAAGAATTCCTTCTGACACGAGTTTCTGAATTCTTTGAATGGATATATGACCCAAACGTTTATGCCAGAGTGAAATAGAATTCTCATTAGTTAACTTTTGGTACCATTAAACTTGTATGCAAAGTTTCTTTATTTGAAGTTATTGTATCAACCAAATATAAGCTATCAAATGTTGATAAAACACCAGTACCAATAAGATTTGAATTCCGAAAGAGACTAACTTTATTGTCCCCAAATGTACATTTATAACCGGATATGTACAATTGGGGAACTGAAATTAAATTCCATCTAAAAGACGGTACAACAAAAGTCTCATTCAAATCTAAATGAAAACCGGTCTTAAACAACAGCCTAAATTTGCCAATAGCTTCAACTGGCACCTTCTTGCCGTCACCCTCATAGATGTATCTTTCACCATCTTTTGGTTTTCGGCAGTTCAGGCAACCCTGCATAGATATACTTATGTGAGTAGCATAACTTACCCACCAATTATCCTTAGGTACCGAAATTATATTAACTTCAGAACAAACAAGAGACAGAAATGTACCTTTTTTCGCACGCCAGGCATGGTACTTGGTACAATCTCTCTTTACATGATCAGTCCCATTACAGAGAAAGCAACCTAATCTAGTAATTTCAACCTTAGGTTGCTTATGTTGCTTAATCTTGGGCCTTACAACCGCAACTTACTTATTTTTCCTCTTCTTAGTTTCCTTAGAAGAGGATGCCAAATGAGCACTTTCAGTCGTATCTTGCTTAATCCTTTCCTCTTCTTGCACACAATGTGAAATGAGCTCGTTAAGAGACCATTTCTCCTTCAGACAGTTGTAACTGACCTTAAACTGATTAAAGTGTGCCGGAAGAGATATCAAAACAAAGTACACAAGCAGTTCCTCAGGTAATACTAGCTTGAGTAACTTAAGTTTCGAAGCAAGATGAGACATTTTCAAAATGTACTCCCTAATGTTTTCCTTGCCCTTATACCTCATAGAAACAAGTTTACTCAATAGTGCACTTGTTTCCGCCTTTTCGTTTTGAATAAAACGCTGTTCGAGGTTATCAAGGAAAACTTTGGCAACAGGTTCATCATTCATAGTGCCCCTGAATGACTCTGGAATTGCACGCTTCATGATCATGAGACTTATCCTATTCGAGCGTTCCCACTTCTCCATCGCTCTCCTATCATCAGGAGAGGATGTATCCTCAAGAGGAGTGGGTTGCTCAATCCGAAGGGATAAGTCAAGATCCATGCAACCGAGAACGATTAATACATTCTCTTTCCATTCCTTAAAATTAGTGCCGTTTAGCACTGGGATGCTATTGATATTGGCAGAGATCGTAGAAGCAGAAGAGTTTACTGAAAATAGAACAAAAGGATTACTAAATACATGCTTACATAAACTTGAACTTTAACTTTATAGATTCAAAATTAGGCAATTCCCATTACAAGATACCTAGCACAACATTGCTTTTAGTCTTTGGACAGAAAAACAACTTGCAAGTGGTACTCTTGGTGTAGTGATCAAACATAGACAATAAACTCCTGTCAAACATTAAACCTTCCTTTGGGCCGATTTAATATTCACATGGAAAACCAAATAATCGTCTCATATTTACCACCACAAGAATGTTCGAATTCCTGCCAAATAACACCTTCCTTTGGGCCGATGTTAAACGCATGGAAGACTAACATCCACAGTCATCTCATATTTTAAAATTAATCAATCTACACAATAGAGGTTACTTTGGCAACTTAATGCTTCAATTGAAAAACTAAAATATAAGATGCTATAAATCTTAGTTCCTTAAGCCATTTTATGAATCTCAACTTAATGTGTTACAAGATTAGATGTGTAACACTTGAATATTAATTGTTGATTGCTTGATAGGACAATTCTAGATATATAAGAATTGATGGACTATTAAACAATTAACATTCACTGAAACTTAAGAGAGTGGAAACATTTTTCTTAAACATTACAGGACCAGACAATCGATTGTCTGACATTTTCTGAATTTTTTAAGTCACTGGAAGTCACGAGGAAAAATTTTTCTAAGTCATTTGGGCCAGACAATCGATTGTCAAAACAGACAATCGATTGTTTGACGTTTTCTGAAAAATAGTCTTTAGACCAGACAATCGATTGTCAAACCAGACAATCGATTGTTTGGTTTTTTCTAAAAAACTTTTTAAGTCTCTGTAATTGACAAGGAAAAATTTTTCTAAGTGTGGATCATCCAACAATCGATTGTCAGGCTAGACAATCGATTGTTTGAATTTTTTCTGGAAAAATTTTTCAGTCTGGAAACGTTTCAACTCACAAAAGTTTTAACTGCCAGAATTTTAAACGATTCAGACAATCGATTGTCTAGCCTGACAATCGATTGTCTGACTAGTTGTGACAATTTTCTGAATAACACATGATTTTCAACATGGATCTTAAAAATAATAAACATGTTGTCAACCTACTAAAATCATGCTGAATCAATGATATAATAAACAAATACATCATCATCATAACAATCATAAGATCATGCTATTTCATGGTAGAATTTCTTGAACAAAGTTCTAAGTAAACTTAAACATGATTTCTTAAATAACATAAACCTTATGATCATCCAAATTATCCAAAATGAAGGGCGGCTCTGATACCAATTGTTAGGATTATGATTCCTACTAAAGACAACAACCTTCATTTGAATAATCGGATTTACAACTACATGAGCGGAAGCTAACCTGAATCCATATGTGGAAAAGTTGAGCCTCCTTCTTGATGATTGTCCTTGAGCTTTTGAACCTTTTGATTATTTCTTCAAGAATGACTTGTGGTTTGTATGTTACCACAAGAATGAATCCTCAACAATAACAATATATGAAAGGTTTACAAAATAGTATTATGACAATGATCAAGGTTTTGGCTTATGGTTTTCCACTCTATTTGCAAGACAATGGACAAATGGTTCTTACTTCAATGGGTAGAGAAAGAACTTGTCTTGTTAAAGAATGGGAACCATAACCCCACTTTATAACTCTAGGAGTTACATAACCCAAGAGACAAGAGTTACAAGACAAGAGTAATGTCTTGAGTAATGTCTTGCAAGAGTTACAAACCCAAGAGTCACAAGCAAGTAACCATAGTTACTTATGTAACCTTAGTTAGCCCATCATAAACTAAGGTTACACTTTTGGGTATCTACACATTAGTCCTACACTTTAGTATGACAATACATTGGCCCCCTTAACATAATGTCCATAAGACCACATAATTAGGCCAAACCTTAAGATAGCACATAACATATAATTATTCATGTATTGTTCATATGTGTATAGATATAAGTCCATATATCTAGATATAAATCCATATATCTTACATGTTTGACTCAACATAATTTTAAAAAAGACAAAAAGAATATTGGGACTTGTTGTCTTAAACTTGCGATGACATTTATGTGGGAAGAGTATCACATGAAATATGTATGCGTGCGTTTGACTAATTAACAAAATATAAATCTTGATTCAACTAATTAAATATATGTAAATGGGATCAATCTTAGTTAACAATAATATTCCAAAGATGAATTTCCCAAAAGTAGAATTAATACTACATAGATATATTTTAATAGTGGCTGCATCATACAACCAATACTTAAGAAGCCAAAGGAAATAATGTAGGATTAATATTGTTGAATAGCAATAGATGTCATTTAAGTAAATAGAATGAATGAGTCACCCAAGAAAACATGAAATCGATGAATGTTCTATCTGACAATGATGATGGACAATCCTTTGAAGATCTGATTTATTGTCGAATCTAGTGAAAAACTACAGATAAGAATCTTAGCGAAAATGTTGTGTTTGTATCCTTGCAATACGATCTTATTCTCTCATTTAAAGTCAAAGAAAATTTTACAAATCAACATCACATGTCCCTGATCATTGTGTTTCTTTCTATTTATAAGGAACATGTTCCAAAAAATTCTAACAGTATAAGTGCAGAGAATATCCACTATAATATTTTTTTATGTTCTATCTTAGAACTAGTCATTATAATTCTTTAAAGGCTGCTCAGACCTCGGTCATTATCCTTGATGACTCTTCGACCACTGCCTTTATAAATAGAGTTCTTTGAACACAATTTGGAGTTATAAATCGTCTAACGCTTTACAATCCATACCTTTCTCCTGCTCTCATCTTCACCGAATTTCTCTTCCTTATTTGAGCGACTTACCTTGTTCTTCATTTCCTTTTGTTTGCTATTCTCATTACGTATATTGAATCATGTCGAAAGTTCCTTCTGATGCTGGAGAGGGGATTTGTGTTGCTCCCTTGTCAATGGTGTTCCCCTCCCATGGGGAGAGCGTTCCTGCCAGCATTGAGGAGGAAACCTTTCCGTCGGTGGAGGAGATAGTCCCATGTAGCCCTGATTCCAGATATGGTTTTACCAAATCACCTGAGGCCGCACCTAGAGGTTTTAGGTCAGTGATGACCATGGAGGAGTTAGCGGAACTCAAGGATAAATTCGGCCTTCCCAATTTTATCGATTTGATCCCGGCCAAGGGGGATACGGTACAGGTCCACCGTCCTGGGTTTTGAGCCTCTATGCCTACCCTTTTTAAGTTGGCTATTCTTTTCCCCTCCTTTTGATGGTAGTAGATTTATGTCGTCACTGTAGCTTTTATCCTGTTCAGCTCGTGTCGTACGTCTATAAAGCTATAAAGATGCTCACGAAGTTTGTTGAGTATGCCAGGGTCTGTATTGTCGTACGTCTGTAAAGCTATAAAGATGCTCACTAAGTTTGTTGAGTATGCCAGGGCCGAACCGACTCTGCGGAATTTAATTCATTTGTTTGCTTCCAACTTTTACAGGGGAACGATGTTGAACCTTCATCACCAAGGGGAAACATCCTGGTGGTGAAGATGGACGATAACGACAGTTGTCAATTCTGGTTTTACTTCTTTTTTGTCAAACCCGAGGATGTTGTGGCTAATGTCAATGGCTTCCTTGAGGATTGGAATTATACTCGTAAGTACTTTGGTTTCTCTCCCCGTGATCGATCCTGAATTTTGATTTCTCGGCTTCTGCTTTTGCAGCCAAAATGCCTCCTCCTCCTTTGGACGCTCATATTTCTAACTTGGTCGAGAGGATCCTCCTTCACATTGTAGGGATTCGTGAAAGGCCAAGTTTTTCAAAAAATTCGGGCATACTCTCTCTTCGATGGGTAATTTCCATTTTACCATCAGCATATTGATTTCTTTGTTTGTATTCTTTTGCTGATTTTCCCTTTTCCTGTTTTTATCTATCTTTGGCCAAGGTGTCTACGAGGAATTTGAGAGCTCATGTGCCCTCGTTCCGGAAGAAGAAGGCTGTTATGTCCTTAATTTTTGCCCCTACTTCAACCGTGGTTGTTCGTAGCTTCGTTCTAAGTTCCTATGTCGTCACGTCTGAATTTGTTCCCGCTCCAGCCATGGGGACTTTGGCTTCCCCTCTGTATTCTCTCATTGACAATGTCAATGAACCTTTTCCTAGTGACGGAGATATTCTTCCTTGAAAGAGGATGTTCGTGGATGTTGGTTTATCCAAGCCATTAATGTGGTAGAAGGGGACTTTTCGTTGTGTGAGACGGTGACCGTTTTTATGGGAAATGATATCAAGCTGTGTCCCAGGGTTTCGAGGTTGGGGAAACACGATGTAGATGTGTCTTCCTTATACGCTGGTTGTTGGTAGGCTGTAATCTAGTATTTTAGTCGACTATTGCACTTTAATTCTCTGCACTTTACTTGTGTTGAGCTTTAATTGACAGTGTGCTGCACTTATTATGTGTTTTATGCCTTATAAGAACGATTCCGAGTTATGTAGATGATATAGAACTAATTCGAGCTATTTGGCATTGAAGTCTGAGTAAAAGCCCGAAAGGATTAAGCTGTGGTTGTGTTCGCGTGTCGAGGATAATGTCTAGATGTCAAAAATCAAGGAAGAAGCAACAGCTAATAATTGCACTGATTCAACACACAATTCCACGCATGGTGCGACGCAACAGTGTATTTTTGGGCTACCTGTGAATTGTTGAGCTTTTGTGATTACCCACTACATCACCAGATGGCGCGTCGCCCCATGTGACATGCCTGTATACTTTTTCTAGGGTCAATGTCCTATTTCGGCTATAAAAAGGTGATTTCATCTGGGCCCGAACCTACGTGGTATAAATACATGGGAAAACGTTATTTTTAGGACGTTTGACACATAATTGACCGAAGGAGGATAAGGAAGAGTTGGAAGAACACGAGCACATAGATTTCATCATTCCTTCCTCACTCAAGACTCGAGTTTGAATTGAATTTATGTTTTCCAATCTTTTAATTATAATTGTGATGAATTACTCCATGTCTATGGAGTAGATCTCTTTAGGGTTTGATGGATTAGGTGTATTGATGATTGTTTGTGAATTATAACTCTAGTTTTATGTATTGAAGCTTTTTTGGATGTTAACTATTTCATTTATATTCAGTTGTTCACATAATCGAGAGAGGCTTACTTGTGATATCTTTGCATTATATTGTGGTTGGAATTCATTTAATTCTTCTAAGTAATCACAAGAGGCTGGTTGAATTTTTGATTAAACCTAGTTAGGAGGATAATCAAGAGAGATTCTCCTAAAGACTAATCCAAATGCATTCTTGTGTATCTTCATAGAGCTTAACTTAGTTCATCTCGCGAGGTTGAGACTTAATCGAGAGAGGAGTTTCTACTAATCGCTTGAAAAAATAATTGACTGAATTTGAGAGACTCACTTGAACATTAGAAGTGAATTATCTAGACTAATATCCCCAAAATATTATCTTACACCTATCCCATCAAACCCATATTTTCTCCCACTGATAACCTTCCTTGTTTCGATTGTCATCAGTCAATAACTTTAGATTCTTAGTTAATTTTATTAATCACATACATCCCAAATGTTAATTCTCTTGGATAGCAATCAAGCTTAAAACTACGAAAGTATTATTTCACACAAATCCATGTGGATATTTAATTAGGAGCTCAATTAAGTGTGTGTTTGTGCTCATCAAATTTTGGTAACATTTTCGGGGATTGGCAATCAATTGTGTTTGAAATAGTTTATAGCGCTAATTCAAGAATTTTTCTTTTTATTTTATGTTCTTTTTCCCCTTTTACGGTTGATGTTCTTTGATTATGCATAGGTTACAGATTAAGAGTAGTGCATGACTCGAGCTTCTGGGAAAGAAGTGCTTCCACATGAACCAAAGATAGAAAACCATTGCGATAGTTGAGGAAGGAAAGATATCTCAACAAGACGTTGGAGAAGGTTGGCCAATCCTCAATCAAAGGAACTACAGCTGGAGATGGTGATGATAATATAGATTTGGCTGCAAGGGAGGCATACCAACAACGAGAGAACTCTGCACGAGGTGTTGAGAAAATAGCTATTAGAGATGCACATATTATCTATGAAGAAGTAAGAACCCGAAGAATTGCTCAGAATCAACCTTTGGCTGCATACCCGTTCGAAAATATGCCTCCCAGGCCTGGGAGATCACCTGTCGATTATTCTAGACCGTTCAATAACCAATGATTATCAAGTGTGAGGCCACCTCCAATTGTTGCTAATAACTTTAAATTGAAGCAAGGGTTGCTTCAAACATTTAAAAACTGATGTGTTTTCACAGGGAAAATGAACGAAGATCCAAATACACTGTATAAGGCATAAATCGACGGCTCAATTTCATGGCATCTCAGTAATGACCATCTTCAAGGCAATGAAATTAACGGTCTCGACGGAGCTGGGTAAAGTTCCCAAGGCACGTACATATAGCTGGCTAGGTCTAGTGCTCTTGTCGGAAAAGCGAAGCAAGGAATTAAATGGTAGTACTAGCCCATATCTTAGAAATTACTGTTTCTGTACTATGTTAGGATTTCCCCTCCTATATAAAGGGATCCTTGTCATTTTGTAAGGATTTGTAGCTGTATACTATTTATACAAGAACATTCTCTCTGCTCTCTAACACTTTCTTTTGGTCTCGTTATCTCATTAATTGCTTGTATTTATTGTGTTATACTAAAAGTTCATCATTCATTGCTTATTATTGGCCATAAAGAGTCGTCTTTGATTTATTTACAACTGTTAGTGTCACTATCGACCGCCTTTGATAGCTCCCAGCCGAGCTTCAGCATCGACCCTGAGGCCCTCGAATAACCAAGCTCGAGGCCCCGATTGACAGCAATTCGGTTTAAATAACACCTCCCTCTTAAGCTCTTTTTTTCATAGTCTTTCACATAGCATCAACTGCCTAACGACTAGCATAATAAATGCCATGTATTTTTAGAACCACTAAATCAAATTTAATTGTTATTATCGTTTTCACGGTAAACAGTTTGGCGCCCACATTGGGGATAAAAATAACAGTGATTATTTTCTTGCTGGTTTAACCACATAACGCAAGTTATCTTTCACACTTTTTCTTACCCAAGACCTTCCATTTCAGGTCAAATTGTCCGACTCGGTGAACAACAATCTTGAGAACCACAGGAAAAATGGCATAGATGTTCCAGGTGTTGGTGTACTACCGCGAAAACCTGAGAACATGGCAGAATCGATATGCATGGACGCGATCTCACGTGGTTTTAAAAAACATTGATGTAATCTCCCACACTAATAGGAAGATGCACCAAGGAGACCAACAAGAAGCCCAGGAAACCCCGGCTAGAAAAGAACGGGAGGCTAGCCTTCACGTTATTTTTGAAATGTTGCGGGCACAGTAGCTAGAGATTGTCCAGCTGCAAAGTCACCAGAAAACTCCCAGCAGGGTTTTGCCGGGGATGGCTCCCCCGGCCGAGCAGGTACCGGAGAGGTCAAGAAACAACGGGCTAGTAGCCGACCCCACCATCTAAAAATTATCTAGGACCTGGCGAAGAGGATCGAATCGGGCAAGAAGAAGATAGAAGCCAATGACAAAAAGTTCGATACCTACAACTCCAGGGTCGACCAAATTCCGGGCGCACCCCCGATCCTGAAAGGTGTGGAATCGAAGAAGTTCATACCAAGGTCTTTCCCAGAGAAAGCGGCTCCAAAACCCATTCCAAAGAAGTTCAGAATACTATACCTTCCAAAATACAACATGACTTTAGGCCCTAACGAGCACATTATACTTACACTTGCGTAGTGAAGGGCAACGATATAAAGGGCGACAAGATCGAGTCTATTTTATTAAAGAAGTTCAGGGAAACACTCTCGAAGGAGGCCATGATATGGTATCACAACCTAGCTACTAACTCCATAGACTCATTTGCTATACTGGCAAACTCTTTCATAAAGGCACATGTCGGTGCCGTCAAAGTAGCAACAAGGAAATATGACGTCTTCAAGATCAAGTAGAGGGAGAACGAAATGCTGCGAGAGTTCGTATCTCTCTTTAAAATGGAACAAATGGAACTAACACCAGTCTCCAATGACTAGGGAGTTCAAGCCATCACCCAAGTTCTGAATGAGCGAAGCTCGATGGCTTCGAAGAAACAGAAACAGACACTGGTGGAATATCCCGCCATGACCTGTTCGGATGTTCAAAATCAATATCAATAAAAAATCAGGGCCGAGGACGACCAACTAGGATCCCCTTCAGGCTCGGTATACCCAAGCAGGCTTCTGGCAAAGGAGCCAAAGCCAAGAAAAGAAAGATACCAGCCATATACCAAAGATAGGAAGAACGCCCCGGGTGTAACATACTCCACAGTGATCGAAGGGTGGACCGAGGCTAGAATCATCAGGGAATCATCAACAGAGTTGGCTTCGATAGGTATACAGGGCCGATAGAGGCTCCTCGCTTGTCGGAATACAACTTCAACATCGATGTAACAGACATCGTGTTCGCCAACAGTAAAATCAGAGACACCAGATGGCCAAGGCCCGCACATTCAAATCCTTCACAAAGGAACCATAACTTAGTGTGTCAATTTCACAACATGCACGGTCACAGGAGCGAAGATTGTAGTCAACTTCGGGAAGAGGTAGCCCGACAACTCGACAAAGGGCACCTCCGACAATTCCTCAGCGATCGAGCCAAAAGTCAGTTATGGGAAAGAGAGGAGACAAAAAAAATGAATTAAGTGAGCCTCAACATGTCACCCATATGATCTTTTTAGGTGTTGGTGCCCTGCAAGAACACATAGTAAGAAGAATGAAAGAATTCCTCACCAGGAAGAGGAAAAGTCGAGGCTATGACTCAACCCCATATTGACGCACTGATAACTTCTTTTATTGTGGATACATTTCAAGTTAAACCTGTGCTTGTGGATCTATGTAACTTGGCCAATAATATCAGGTCAAAGGCAACAAAATAGCATGGGCTGCTCGACCAAACTATGCCCGCCCCTTGAACCCTCAACATATTCAACACGGTTTACACAAGGCATATTCTCTGTTGTTTTTGAATGAACAAATAAAGGTATGTACTGTGCCCTTCGAGCAAATAGCAGAAGGCATACCGATGTTCAAAGCTTCATTGCCACTAAGGTACAACCATCTTCTTTTTCAAGTTACATTGCATACCCAACTTCATACAGGTGCCCGATTGTGACAACAGAAGCACTAACCCAGCTTGAAGACCTTAAGGTTTTAAAGCACCTATTGCACTTTTGTTCATTAGACATAGTTTATTTTCCTGAAAAGGGTTTTACTAATAAGGTTTATCACGAGGCAACATATACATGCTACCTAAGGAAGGTCCAAAAAGTATTCGAGGATTCTTTTTCAATCAACCTCAAATACTAGGGGGCATCCCTCGAGAAGGTCACCTACTCAAAGAAGCCAAGATACGCCAAACGGTTGCTCAATAGGAAAGTATTATGTCGGGCCAAACAGTCGAACAAACCGTGTCTACATAGAACAACCGATTCCACAAGAGCAAAACATGTATACTTGTACCAAGTAATCAAACAATAATTCCCAAAAACATTTTCTATTTCAAGGAAGCTCGGCGTTTTTGCAAAAAACAACCCCAAAGCCTAAAGGTGCCCCAAACACTCAGGGAGTGGCGTCAACAACATAAAACAGTGCGACCTCCGAGTCGGATCTCCTAACTCATTAGCCCTCAATGAGGTAACATCAAGATCACAAAGCGGCTCCAGATCCAGAAACGTCCCAAACACTTGGGGACTGGCGTCAAATACTCAGAACCACATGACCTCCAGGTCGGGAACTCCAAATTTGAAAGCAACGAGGAAATACCAAGTCTATAAGTAATGGCTCCCAAGCCAAAAAACCCTCACTGACTTGGGGACTGTCGTCAATCGCCATCTCCATCGACCTATTAAATCCCGAGGCTATAAAGCCACATATGGGCAGCCTCGGTCTTCTAAGACCTACAAAAGGCAACAACAACATCTATGAGACCTTAATAAAGGCACGAAAACCTTGTAAGACCTTACTAAAGGCATAAACTTGATCTCAAGTTTTCGCCTATATATCGAACTTGTAAGACCCCTAAAAAGGCATACCCTCAATATAGATGCCGAAACTACTTCACTCGGGACATAAAGGCTCTGGCCAAATATGAATGACTCCGGTCACAAGGATGTACCAGCCAAACTAAGGCAACTCGAGGACGCCCGAGCATCGCAAAAAATCACAAACCTTCAATTACTTTGAATATACTTTGGAAACATCTAGTTAAACATGCTACCCTCGATATAGGTAAAAGAGCTTCCACCATGTCAGCTCCTAAACACTGGCTTCGAGCCAAACCTCCTGATGTGCTTGATCATCACCATATAACGACTTACAATCGAGATTTATTAAATTGTTTAAGAGTCAGGCAAACATTATTTCAAAAAATCCTTATCGAGGGAAAAATAAAGTCTAAATAAAAGGTCGAATCGAACCAAGGCGTAAGAGGCACTATCACCAACCCACATATATAAAAGGTCATACCGACCCAAACCGTAAGAGCCTAACGGCCAGTATGTAATTCAAAAACTTGAGGGTCGAATGAGCTCGAGTCGTAACCCGATTCGGAGACTAAACCAAAATTGGTTAACTAAATATGCCTAAGGGAAACAACATAAAAGTTATTATCGCCAGCCCACATAAACTAAAAGGTCACATTGACAAAAAGCATAAGAGTCATTGTCGCCAGCCGACATACACTAAAAGGTCGCATTGACCAAAAGCGTAAGAGCCATTGTCGCCAGCCTATTGAGCCTCGAGGCCATACCATGAATCTAAGGATTTCTTTCAACTTAAAGACCTGTTCATCTGGCTAGAATCAAAACCCAAAGAAATACAGGAGAAAATAAAATGCAAGTTTTTCCTCTTTGTACATACATAAAAAAAATACAAGTTCCATTTACAACATACTTCGAAAGTACTATGTACGGAATCAGAAAAGGAAATCTACGTCCCCATTGGGGACTATGGATCGTTGACCTCATCCTCACTATCCTCGACATTGAACAGAAGGAAATTAGCATCTTGTTCTTCTGCCTTGTCTTGCTTGATCTCTTCCGAGAGTTCGAATCCCCTGGCATGTATTTCCTCAAGGGTCTCCCTCCTAGATATACACTTCACGTACTCTTTGTTGGACAATACGCTTTACGCTAGAGGGGGGGGGTGAATAGCGTTTTTAAAAATATTAAGCGTTTTAGTGCGGAATTTAAAAACTTTGCAGAAATTAAAACAAGTGCAGTAGAATAAACTTACACAATGATGTATCCTGGTTGGCCACAAACGTGGTTAGTCCAGTCCCCGAGAGACTCTCTCGAGATTTCCACTAAACTTGTCAAGCTTACGGGTGCTTAACAAACCGTTACAGCTGAGGACACAAGCCTCACCCAGGTGCTCGGGGATCACAATCCCAAAGACTTCAATTGCTCGGGGATACCAATCCCAAAGACTTCAATTGCTCGGGGATAACAATCCCAAAGACTTCAACTGCTCGGGGATAACAATCCCAAAGACTTCAACTGCTCGGGGATAACAATCCCAAAGACTTCAACTGCTCGGGGATAACAATCCTAAAGACTTCAACTGCTCGGGGATAACAATCCCAAAGACTTCAACCGAGGAATCACAAGTTCCTCAACAAACGAGAATCGCAATTCTCTTACAAACACAAAACACACTCACTTTACAAAGCACTCCTTAATGAGTAGATATGAGTAGAAATAGTACGCTCAAGATCACAACAACTTAGCTCAATAGAATGGCTCTTCAAAAAGCTTTATGAATGAATGGAAAATGATGATCAATGTAAGAAAGCTTTTAGCAATGAAAATACTCAAAGTGTATATGTTGTTGTTGTGAAAACACTGAGTTGAAGCTGTATTTATAGGTGAAAAACTCAGTCTTACCGTTGTCTAATTGCCAATTAAGGATTGCTGAAATTACTCAGTGACAATCGATTGTCAAGACTAAACAATCGATTGTTTGCCTATCAGATTAAAAATTCAATCCCAGATTTTACGTCAACAATCGATTACTTCAAATCAATAATCGATTATTTATAACGTTAAGAAATCCTTTCCAATTTTTGGCATAAAACATCGATTGTCCGGAAATCAACAATCGATTATTTTAACAACGTTCAGAAAATCTTTTCCAGATTTTAAGCAAAACATCGATTGTTAAATATCAACAATCGATTACCTGAAGGTAATTGAAAATATATGACAACGGTCAGCTTCAACAATCGATTATCAAATGGAATAATCGACTATTAATTAATTTCAAAACTCTCTGTCTCATATATAATCGATTATCAAAAGCCACAATCGATTATCATCTTATTTAAAATCACTGGGAGACATTTTTCTCATTCTAATCGATTACCATTAGTTCATAATCGATTTTTATGAGTTTTGAAAACTTTGCCTCAGTTAACAATCGATTATCATAAGTACACAATCGATTGTTATGCAGTTTGCAAAAACCTGATGTTAACTGACTTACTCACAATCGATTATCATTAATTCACAATCGATTGTCATGCAGTCTTGGCTTAGAGATACTCGATTATCATAAGTACATAATCGATTATCTTAGCCCAGATTTTTGAGGCATGCTTGGAAAACATTTTAACAAATGTAAATATGCATAGTTTAAAATCATTTGACACTTAATTTAAATATGCATGATTTTGGAAAAATAATTTTAGTAGAGAAGCCATGTTATGAGCCAAGTTGAGGAATCAAGATCACAATTAATATTGACTCAATTATAACATTTCTAAACTTTGTCTTGAGCTTCTTGTAATGCATCCATTTTGTGCTTGTCCTTGAGTACTGCTATATATCGCTTTTTGCTTTGTTTGACATTCATCAAAACCTACAAAAGAACACACGTTTAGTATATTGCATTTGAAACGTGTTTCCAACAATTTCCCCCTTTTTGATAATGGCAAACATAAGCGGGATATATGCAATAATTATTTTGATAATCCAAGACAGGTGTAAAGTATGCAATTTGATGTTCCCCCTCAATTCATGTTCCCCCTCACTTTAAGCATGAATGAAGTTGAGAGTGATATAGCATACTTCTTGATATCCCGTTTCTTCCCCCTTTTGCCATTAGCAAAAATATATACAAGGGAAGAATATGCAAAAAAAACATATGAAATAAACAAAAGTTTATTTATTGGAAAATAAAGATAACAAAAGTAATCGATTATTGATACAGTAATCGATTGTTTGACGGCGATTTTCCTGTAGAATACTTGAGTATTTTGCGTCATGCTTTTATGATCCCCTTTTCTTTAGGGTGATACCTGCAAAAAAGTGTTAGACGCCTCCGACGCTCAAGTTAGAAATTATGTAAGAAATAAAATGCAATGCATGACTTAGATCAACGTGGAGTCAAGGATCCCGAGTTCACTATGAATTCGGAAGAAGGACTCTTTATCTAAGGGCTTTGTAAAGATGTCTGCCAATTGGCTTTTTGTTTCAACAAATTCAATTTCGACATCGCCTTTTAGAATGTGATCTCTAATAAAATGATGTCTAATTTCAATGTGTTTTGTTCGCGAGTGAAGAATGGGGTTCTTCGTCAAGCATATGGCACTAGTGTTGTCACATCTAAGAGGAATGTGGTCAAGACGTAGGCCATAGTCCAAGAGTTGTTGTTTCATCCATAGGATTTGAGCGCAACAACTCCCCGCGGCTACATATTCAGCCTCGGTTGTGGACAACGCAACACTAACTTGCTTCTTACTAAACCAAGAAACTAAAGCGCTACCGAGCAAGTGGCAAGTGCCGCTAGTGCTCTTGCGGTCCAATTTGCATCCAGCAAAATCGGAGTCGGAATAGCCAATAAGTTGGCATGAAGAACCTTTGGGGTACCATAGACCCATATTGGTAGTACCGACAAGATACCTTAGAATCCGCTTTACCGCAGTAAGGTGAGACTCTTTCGGACATGATTGATAACGGGCACAGACGCACACGCTAAACATGATGTCCGGACGACTAGCAGTAAGATAAAGAAGAGAGCCAATCATACCTCGGTACTTTTTGATGTCGACTTCCTTACCTTTTTCATCTTTGTCGAGATGATCGGATGTGCTCATGGGAGTTGCCATTTCCTTTGCATTGTTCATATCAAAACGTTTAAGCAGTTCTTTGCAATACTTGCTTTGACAAATGAATGTACCTTCCTTCATTTGTTTTACTTGTAATCCCAAAAAGAATTGTAACTCACCCATCATGGACATCTCAAATTCGCTAGTCATTAAGTTTGAAAATTCCTTGCATAGAGCATTGTTAGTAGCACCAAAAATGATATCATCTACATATATTTGAACTAGCAAGATATCATTATTTTCATGCTTGACAAATAAAGTTGTGTCAACTTTTCCACGAATAAAATTATTTTCTAAAAGAAATTTACTCAACCTTTCATACCAAGCTCGAGGAGCTTGTTTTAAACCATAAAGGGCCTTTTTGAGTTTGAAAACATGATTAGGAAAATTAAAGTCTTCAAAACCGGGGGGTTGCTTTACATAAACTTCTTCTTGGATAAAACCATTTAAAAAGGCACTTTTCACATCCATTTGATATAAAATGAAATTCATAGAAGATGCAAAAGCAAGCAACAAACGGATGGCCTCTAATCTAGCTACCGGAGCATATGTCTCATCATAATCAATCCCTTCTTCTTGATTATAGCCTTGAGCCACAAGCCTAGCTTTGTTTCTAGTGATTATGCCATTTTCATCTAATTTATTTCAAAAAACCCATTTCGTACCAATTATGGTATGACCTTCGGGTCTTGGCACCAAATCCCAAACGTTGTTACGTTTGAATTGGTTAAGCTCCTCTTGCATTGCCAAGGTCCAAAATTCATCCCCAATTGCTTCAGAGATGGTTTTGGGTTCAATTTGAGAAACAAAAGCAGTAAGATCTAAGGTATTTCTAAGGGAGCTCCGGGTACTTACCTTCCCTCCAACGTCGCCTATTACCTGATCGAGAGGATGGTCTTTGACTGTCCTCCATTCTATTTGCTCTTTTGGTTCATTTTCCGGTTGAGGAGCTTCTTCAATTGGTTGTTCCACCGTTTTGTCAATTTATTTCCTTGGTGGTTCTTCTTGAATTTTGTCCTTTAGACTTTCCAGAATGCCTGAAAGATCAAGACCACAATCCTTTCTCGCCAAGCGAGTATTATCTTCGGAAAATACAATATGAGGAGATTCCTCTACAACTTGGGTTCTTTTATTAAAAACCCTATAAGCTTTACTACGAGAAGAATAGCCAATGAAGATACCTTCATCCGACTTTGCATCAAATTTTCCTAGTTGGTCCGACCGATCCGATGCCAATAATTTGTCCTTTATTGTTGTCACCGAATACAACGCTTCCTCCTTCTTTGTGCTCTAGTTGAAGGAATTTGGATTCGTCTCCTGTCATGTGTCTGGAGCATCCACTGTCAAGGTACCATAGTACACTTGATCCCTTCAAGCACACCTACAAAGCAAATTAATATTCTTTAGGTACCCATACCATTTTGGGTCCTTGGGGGTTAGGCAAATAACGACCATAATAATATGAAGAATCTCTATGCTTTGTAAAACACATAGGTGCAATATGACCTATACGATTGCAGTAATGACATACTACGTTCGGGTTGTGTTGATGCCTAGGTTGAGCCAACAAAGTTCTAGGCGAATGAAAAAGATTAACACTAGACATATTGTTCCCATTTCTAGTATAATATCTAGATGGTCTAAAGTCATTAGTGCTAGACTTGTTGAAGGACCTAGTGTCATGTCTAGGTGGTCTAAGCTCGTTCCTAGAGTTATTTCTTGGTTGCCGAAAATTACTATTTGTAGGCTTGTTTGCAAGAATCCTAGATTCGGATCTAGGTTGTCTAAAGATATTAGTTCTACCCTTATTTTCATACATTCTAACATAATGTCTAGGTGGTCTAAAAGAATTTGTTCTAGGCTTGTTTAATACCTTAGAGTTATTTCTAGGTGGAGTAGTGAAGTTTTTGTTTTTATGCCGTTGATATTTCTTAGGCGTTTCTTTTTCAACAACTTTAGGAACTTCTTTACTACGTGTTTCTAATGTTTTCCTAAGTTCTGTGTTTTCTAGTTTTAAGGACTCACAAGCAGTACAAGTAGAGCATTTATCAACACAAGAGGCTTCATGCATAGTCTTGATGACTTGTCTAAGTTCTATACTATCATTTAACAAAAATTGATTTTCATTTGCAAGATTCTCGTTATCACGAGACAGATTTTCAACACCTTTTTGAGCTAAAGAAAGACGTTCTTCAAAGTCCTTGTCTTTTAAAAAGAGTTGTTTTTGAAAATCCTCTTCTTGTAAAGAAAGAGTTCTTTGTAAATCTTTAATAGTCTTAGAAGCATTTACCAACTCATCATGCAGTTTGTTATAAGCAATTTGCATATCGTTAGATGTACTTACCTCGTCTTTTTCGTCTGCCATGAGGCACTGACCAGTTGATTCATCGTTTGTGCTGACCGCTTTTTGAGGCGTGTTTTCGTGCAATTCCTCAAGTTTGTCCCACATTTCCTTAGCAGTTTTATAGTGGGAGATTTTTCGCCAAAGTTCCTGGTTCAAGGCGTTATGTAATATATTCATAGCTTTAGTGTTGTATTCACTTACCTTATCTTTCCCGACTTTTGTCGTCAGTTGATCACTGTGTTTAATAGCTTGCCATAGATACAAATCGTTTGCCATTGTAAAAACTTGCATCCGATATTTCCAGACTGAGTAGTCGTTTTCGTCTAATATTGGAGGCGACATGCTGCATTCTCCTTCACCTATTCCTGCAAAGAAATTTAGAGTAGAAGCCATGGATGGTTCTCTCAAACGGTTAAGTTTTTCAGAGAGTATGGCTCTGATACCAATTGTTGGACAATACGCTTTACGCTAGAGGGGGGGGGGGTGAATAGCGTTTTTAAAAATATTAAGCGTTTTAGTGCGGAATTTAAAAACTTTGCAGAAATTAAAACAAGTGCAGTAGAATAAACTTACACAATGATGTATCCTGGTTGGCCACAAACGTGGTTAGTCCAGTCCCCGAGAGACTCTCTCGAGATTTCCACTAAACTTGTCAAGCTTACGGGTGCTTAACAAACCGTTACAGCTGAGGACACAAGCCTCACCCAGGTGCTCGGGGATCACAATCCCAAAGACTTCAATTGCTCGGGGATACCAATCCCAAAGACTTCAATTGCTCGGGGATAACAATCCCAAAGACTTCAACTGCTCGGGGATAACAATCCCAAAGACTTCAACTGCTCGGGGATAACAATCCCAAAGACTTCAACTGCTCGGGGATAACAATCCCAAAGACTTCAACTGCTCGGGGATAACAATCCCAAAGACTTCAACCGAGGAATCACAAGTTCCTCAACAAACGAGAATCGCAATTCTCTTACAAACACAAAACACACTCACTTTACAAAGCACTCCTTAATGAGTAGATATGAGTAGAAATAGTACGCTCAAGATCACAACAACTTAGCTCAATAGAATGGCTCTTCAAAAAGCTTTATGAATGAATGGAAAATGATGATCAATGTAAGAAAGCTTTTAGCAATGAAAATACTCAAAGTGTATATGTTGTTGTTGTGAAAACACTGAGTTGAAGCTGTATTTATAGGTGAAAAACTCAGTCTTACCGTTGTCTAATTGCCAATTAAGGATTGCTGAAATTACTCAGTGACAATCGATTGTCAAGACTAAACAATCGATTGTTTGCCTATCAGATTAAAAATTCAATCCCAGATTTTACGTCAACAATCGATTACTTCAAATCAATAATCGATTATTTATAACGTTAAGAAATCCTTTCCAATTTTTGGCATAAAACATCGATTGTCCGGAAATCAACAATCGATTATTTTAACAACGTTCAGAAAATCTTTTCCAGATTTTAAGCAAAACATCGATTGTTAAATATCAACAATCGATTACCTGAAGGTAATTGAAAATATATGACAACGGTCAGCTTCAACAATCGATTATCAAATGGAATAATCGATTATTAATTAATTTCAAAACTCTCTGTCTCATATATAATCGATTATCAAAAGCCACAATCGATTATCATCTTATTTAAAATCACTGGGAGACATTTTTCTCATTCTAATCGATTACCATTAGTTCATAATCGATTTTTATGAGTTTTGAAAACTTTGCCTCAGTTAACAATCGATTATCATAAGTACACAATCGATTGTTATGCAGTTTGCAAAAACCTGATGTTAACTGACTTACTCACAATCGATTATCATTAATTCACAATCGATTGTCATGCAGTCTTGGCTTAGAGATACTCGATTATCATAAGTACATAATCGATTATCTTAGCCCAGATTTTTGAGGCATGCTTGGAAAACATTTTAACAAATGTAAATATGCATAGTTTAAAATCATTTGACACTTAATTTAAATATGCATGATTTTGGAAAAATAATTTTAGTAGAGAAGCCATGTTATGAGCCAAGTTGAGGAATCAAGATCACAATTAATATTGACTCAATTATAACATTTCTAAACTTTGTCTTGAGCTTCTTGTAATGCATCCATTTTGTGCTTGTCCTTGAGTATTGCTATATATCGCTTTTTGCTTTGTTTGACATTCATCAAAACCTACAAAAGAACACACGTTTAGTATATTGCATTTGAAACGTGTTTCCAACACTCTTTACTATTCTTATCATGATCGAGAGCTTCCCTAAACTCAGCTCTAACATAGGCATCCCCCTTCAAATAGGCCGCCACCTTCTGGTTAGCCTAGTACGGCTCATTATAGCCTTAGCTCGGGCATTTACCACCTCGTCCTTCACCTTCAAAAGCTCAGAATCAAGCTTTATGATCATATTTGCTCGGACAGAATCATTTGCATTAGCATTCTAGATTTGCACCTCGAGGGTAGAAGCCATAGCCAAAGCATCCTCCTTGGTCGCAACATGGGCATTTACTCGAGCCTTCAACTCGTTAAGTTGACGTTTGGCCCGGCTAAGTTCTCCCCAAGGACGTTCCAGCTCTGTCGTTTTTCTCTCCAACTTATATAACGAAACATTAATCTCCAAAAACGATAAGGGATCATACATCAACCTATAATACAGGTTACCTATCTATCGAGATGAATTTTGCAGTTTCGACTTCAATCCGCGTCACACCACTGGTATACCAGGTCACTTTCCTTTCTCCCACAAAGAAACCTAATGGATCTCCCCCCTATCAAAAGCTTTCTGCAGCCTAGCCTCATGGAAAAGCAGCTCAAACTTAAGCTTCTCAAAGGTTTGAAAAGGAAAGTTCAATAAGAAAGGAAGGGCAAAAAACCAAGATAAGCGTATACTAGCTACCGAATCTTACCATAAAGCCAAGCTCCTGAGCCTCAACAAAGGCCGAGCCAATGTCCGATTACCTAGTATTCCCTCAAGCTCTTTTGGAAGAATAAGAGGAACGCACTACATATCCCTCGCTCCATAAAATACCTTTGACGGGAACGAGAAATGATCTTTTAGAAACAGAGGCCTCCGAAGCCGGAAGATCGGATGAATCGCCTCTTTTGAACCTTAGAAAAGGACTCGCCCCACTGTGAGCTTCCTCATACCTTAGAGATTCTTTGCGTTTATTGTCAACCCTCAACCCCGAGGTTGGCAGCCTCTCCTCCTCCTCTAGGGGGCACGGTCTTATCTCAGAAAATTCTCCAATACCTACAACAATAGAGCTAGTGTGCTAAAAATAAGGTACCTTTCTGATGATATATGCAATAAAATGCCTACTGTGATGCTTTACCTCTCGTCTCCGCTTAGAAATTTCTCGCCATCTACACTTATCATAAGTCGAACAAGCTGCCAGCTTGCGGGACCATTCAGCCAAATCAGGGATCTCGTTCGAAAACCAAGGAATCACTACAAGGAGTTAAATAGAAAGATGCCTTTCTGAGGTCCGCCCCTGCTATGAACAAAGCGATAAAAATATTGGTACATCACATAAGTTTGAAATTCCATTTCTAAGGAAATGGTTAGAACTCTCCAATGATAATGTCGACTGTTCGTGCTTGAATGAACCAGCTCATCCACCCCCGATCCTCATCCCATTCATCATAATTGGAAGGGGATATTGTGTATCAACTTCGTAGAGTAATCAAGCCCGGTAATACAGCGACCGATATAACCTAACGATTTGGCTGAGGGTTAATTCGAGCCCGACCTTATCCGCAAAGTACCTTATCATCAGCGCTATCTTCCAGAGGGATGGATGAGCCTGCGCCGGGGTAACCGGATATCTCATACGGAACTCAAGCACGATCCTATCGACGGGAACCTACATAAAAGGATGTGTATATATGCTCAAAACCCCTTCGGCATGGGTCGTGATATTCTCCTCTGAGGAAGGTACCTGTAGTACCACTCCTTCTCCACATCCGCAATCTTTTCTAACGTTGGGAGGTCTCTCTAACGTAAAGTATCTCCTCGAGAAAAAGCATCTCGAGGCCTGCTCAGTGGGTACCTGTGTACCGCCAACCAGACACGGAATAGAGGTAAAACTCCCCTTTCCTTTATGGGCGGATGTCGATAGAGCAGCTATGGCTATGGTAAATAGGAAGAGGAGGATGAAGGTTTTGGGCCAAGGCTTTAAGTCAAAACGGCGAGAGAACTAGCACAAAGAACAATTTTCTATGGAAGAAATAGTTACTCTGAGTAACAAAATCTCCATTTGAGAAGTACGTGAGTGAATATATAAAAACATGCAATAACTGCTCACCTACCCAAAAGACCAATTAACTCTGGCCATGACAATGTCACCTTTTTTGGGAAATTTACTGGTAGGAACATCTTGGAGGTCCCACTATCAAGTCACGTGAACGTTGTTGTCGCTCGAAGTTTGGGCCCTGTTGTGATTGTCTCCCAATAGAGGCTGCACCCTTTTGGTCACGGGGTCAGGGACAACATTCACACCCTCCTTGATGGTCTCCACCTCATGGGACTAATCTGAATCGGTCATTCCTGATTAAGCGGCCTACCAATCGAGGCACATGCGCGACTCCCAGACCCGATCTTGTTCTCTGTACCAAATGGTACTGACCCTCATCATCATCCTCATCCCTAGTGCCGGGACTTTCTCCCAAAGATGAAGCAGATGTTTTGGTGCGCTCGAGGCCTGCGTGATTTATGTTTCTTTGCCTTAGGGGAATTGGTAGCCGCCTTATTATTCCTTTTCTTGCCCTTAGCGGGCTCCTAAGTCTCCACCTCGCCATCATGAGGTGGTCTCATCCGCACACCTTTCCCAAGGCATATACGGCACAACGACAGATGTTTATTATTACAAAGGATACAGGGGAGAAGCATAAGATTAAGACGCAATTGTTAGGATGAAATTTTCCATAATTCTTGGCTACCCACCGCATTTTAGTCAATTCGGTCCAATACCAGACGAGATACGAGAATGATGTATCTAACCACCCGATCCATCTCGGTAGATCATGAACCGCTTCAGGCCAAGCGGTAACTGCAAAGAATAAGGGGAAATCATTTTTTGGAAGAGGGTTAATAGGATTGCAGAGCATGTTCGAAGGAAAAATACTTACGCTGTATATTTCACTTCTCCGAGAATGGCATCCAATTGGTCGGGATGATCTCCAAGGTCCTTACACGGATAAACCTGCTCATCTACCCTCGATTCTTATCCTCATCGATGCTCGAGAAAAATGATTCTTTGGACCGGTGGTGAAGCTTAATCAAATGTGTAATCTAATCAGATGGTCAGGGGTAAAGGTTTCGACCTCAACCCCATCGGAAAAGCAACAGAGCATGCAGACTATCTTCTTGAAATAGGGATAGATTTGACCAAGCATCACTTGGTAATTGTCGCAAAAATTGAGAACAACCAGATCTATCTCCGAGGAAGAAGAGTTAGAGGAATCGACCAGACCCAGAGTGAACGGGTAAGTATATACATAAAGGAAACTAGTTTGTTATCCATTATGCTCTTGTTAGAATGGGGTATCTTAACTAGTATTTCCTCCTCCCATCGGCAGTTTTTTCTCACTTTCTCTATGTCGGTCACAATGCTAATATACTGAGACACGTGTTCGTACAAGCCCGGTGTAGATGAACGTTTGTCGATAAAAAAATCATTCATCGTGTCGAAACCAATTGGAGTAAATGGTTCAACTATGGGTATCGCTTTGGGCTTTCCTTTGGATGCTCGGGATGAAGAGGCACCTCGTCTTTTCGAGGAACTGTCTTGGAAGTTCTTGCCATGATAGTGGCAAAACTTTTCTGAAAAAGTAGGCAAAGGATAAAGAATGAAGGAAGAAAGAGTGCGAAAGGGAATGGATTTAGCCTTGCAAATTTAAAGATATTGCAAAAGTGTGGATTATCAAATGGTTGATGCATTTATAGGAACCTATGGGCAGCAGAAAGGATGAACCAATGGTGGTTCGTGGAATTATCGATAGTCGTGTTTGACGGCGACCCTAGCGCAACTTTTTAGTATCGCATTTAATGCTTTAAAGGACTGACATCATAATGATGATGCTTATAGAGTGGGGCCTCATAGGTTTATCCTATCCCTTTATTATAGGAATCGCGGGGACTATCTACATACGGCAGAAATCAATGGCTCGATTTTATGGCATCTCGAGGGTTCCAGTTAATCGACTCCGAGAATTCTTTATAGTTCCACTTCGAGAAATTATGAGTAATGACCGGCCTTGAGGAAATAAAATAAATGGTCTCGACAGAACAAGGTGAAGTTCCCAAGGCACGTACATATAGCTAGCTATGTCTAGTGGTCTAGTCAGAAAACCAATCAAGGAATTAAATGGTTGTATCAGTCAATATCTTTGTAATTAATGTATTTTTACTATGTTGGGATTCCCCCAACTATATAAAAGGATCCTTATCATTTGGTAAGGATATGTTGCTCCACACAAAATATACAAGAATGTTCTCTTTGCTCTCTAATACTTTCTCTTGGTATCGTTATCTCATTAATTGCTTGTATTTATTGTTTTCTACTAAAATTTTATCATTCATTGCTTATTATTGGCCACAACGAGTCATCTTTGATTTATTTATATCAATTAGTGTCACCATCGACCGCCTTCGATAGTTCCCAGCCTTCAGATTCAATCCCTAGGCCCCTGAATAGGCAAGCTCGAGGCCTCGATTGATAATGATTCGGTTTGATTAACACTTCACTCTTAAGGTCTTATTTCTTATCTTAGTCTTTTACATAGCGTCAACTACTTAACAACTACCTTAAAAATAGATCATGTGTTTTTAGAACCACTAAATCAAATTTAATTGTCATTATCATTTTCACGGAAAACATACACATCTAATGGAATTCGAGCAAATTGTGAACACTTTTTGAATACAATAGGGTGTCACAAGATGCAGTATACTTAAAGGCGTTCCCCTTCACACTCAAAGATTATGCAAAGCAGTGTCTTCAAATCTTTCCCACGGGATCAATTAGAACATGAGATGAGATGACCAGAAAATTTCTCGATAAATATTTTTTATCAGCTAAAACAGGCAAGTTTAGAAGAAAAATACATAACTTCTGTCAAAAGAGACTAAAACCGGGTTTGAAGCATGATAGAGGTTTAAGAAGATAATGTGATAGAGTCAACATAGTGGAATTAAACTCTAGATACAACTCCGTGACTTCTGGGATGGATTGGCACCTGTTTTGCGTAGAGCATTAAGCAATGAAACTAGAGGCCCGTAGATAAAGAAGACTCCAGAGGTGTTAGTTACTATTCTTGACGAATTGTCTGAAGATGCAAATTAGTGGCCCTCTAAGAAATCTGAAAGAAGAAGATCAACCTATGTCCACCAAGTTGATCATAATACATATGTGCAGGTACAACTTGATGCGATGGCTAAAGAAATTCAGAAGATAGCCTTAGCTTGGATACCAAGTGTGCCTTATGCAACTTGTGATATATGGAAGTGGACATCCTACTCATGAGTGTCAAGACTCAACTGAGGAAGTGAATGTTGTGGGAAATTATAATTTTAAAGCAATGGGTCAGAGGCACCTCTATTTTTATGGAGTTCACCCGGGGGGTACGGCTAATGCATAGCAACAAAGGAACCTCAAACCCTAGGGACAAGTAGCTCCTCATTTTATGAATCAGCTGAGGTAGCAGTTTCAGCCTCAACAGCCCTATCAGTCTAGTCTAGAAGATCTCATTAAGACCTTCATTATCAAGATATACGGGAGGCTTGACGCCCATGGTGCAACTATCAAAGAACTAGGTATATCTTATTGAAACCAGGAAAGGCAGGTTGTACAACTAGCTCCTCTAATATTTGAGAGAATTCCAGGAACTCCCCCCTCTAATACGTAAGGAAATCCTAAATAAATAGTGAAGTTGTAACCTTGAGAAGTGGGCAAGTGTTGAAATATCCCACCTCTATCCAAAAAGATAAGAATCTTGAAAGAAGCTCAAAAATGAACTTGATAAGAAGAAGAGGGGCTAGAAGAAAGCTAACAAAAAGAATAAGGGAGAAATTAAAGAAAGGAGGAACATGAAGACAGAGAACATATGCATGCTCTACCTTTTCCCCAAAAACTACATAGAGAAAAGCTGGACAAGCATTTTGAGATATTTCTGGATATGCTAAAACAGGTTCATGTAAATGTACCATTTACAGAAGTGCTCTCACAAATTCTAGCTTATGCCGAATTCTTGAATGACATCCTAACAAAGAAGAGGAAGATAGAAGAGATCTCAGTGGTCATACTCATAGAGCATTGTAGTGCAATATTGAAAAATAAACTCCCACAAAGGTGTGCAGATCCAGGAAGTTTTACTACACCGTTCCCTTTAGGCAATATTAATTTCGATAAGTCCTTATGTGATTCATGTGCCTCAATTAATTTAATACCTCTATCCATTTACAGGAAACTGGAGAAGGAAATCGGAGAGATAAGCCCTGCATCTTTGCAGTTAGCTGACCAAACTACTCTGATACCCGAGGGGATAGTGGAAGATGTGTTGGTTTGGGTGGATAAGTTCATATTTCTTGTAGATTTTATAGTGGTAAAAATGGAGGAAAACAAGCAAGTTCCCCTCATCCTAGGAAGACCATTCTTAGAAAGGGGTAGAGCTATATTGGATATACAAGATAGAAAACTCATGCTTAGAGTGTGTCAGGAGACTATGACTTTTATGATGGATGTAGAGAAGGGGGCACAAAAGGACAAACCAGCTGCAAGTGTTGAGTGCAAAGTGAAGGGCTCGAAAAGATAAGTATGGGGTGTATCCCAAGAAGGCTGAGAAGAATCTTTCTGCATGGATGTGTGCATTAGTTTTGGCGTGAGGAATGGAGCCCGAGTTTGACTCGGACCCCGTCTAGATGTTCAGGGAAGTTTCCTTTACCTTATATTTTTTAATTGTATGTCATGAGGACATGTCACAACTTAAAGTATAGGGTGGGGGATATTTGTATGTATGTATATGTTTTTCTGTTGTTTAGTTTTAGTAGTTAGAGATAACAAAAAATATAAAAAAAAGTAATTTTTTTCCAACGACGGATATCATCAACAGGTTTCTTGAGGGATTAAAGTTGAAGGAAAAGGACAAAAGGATTCTCTTTGTAGGTAGTTTAATAATTCCCTCTTGGTTTTTCTTTGTGTTGCGTTTCTTTTTCAAGGGTTTTATTTGAACCGGATGTAGTTAATTTTCATTTTCTTTAGGAGTAGGACCTTGTGTAATGATTTGAATTAAAGTAAATATCACTTGACTTTATTATGCATTGAGAATGAGTGCTTTAGTTATGATGCTTAGGCTCAGTGTTTGAATCTCGTATAAGTACCTTAAATTGTATGATCTTAACTATGCTTAGCTGTTTTAACTAGGGTGTCTTGATGAGTCCGATCCTAGGTGAGTTGTGTGCAATGTGTGTGTGAGTCTTGTGTATTCTGTGCATAGCATTTGATGTCTAGAAATTTCCCTATATGTTTTCAAAGCAAAATAGTAGTTTTATTCAGTGTTGCAAGTGATATAGGCATTTCTTTGCTGAGCCAGATATATGTTTTTACCAATCTAATTTTTATGTATCGTAGTTAACCCTTTGAGCATGTAATCTTGTTTCCTTGGCAACCACATTACAAGCCTTATCCATTTATTTGAATTGATCATCTATTTGAACCTTTTACCTCTCGCTTGAATTTGTTATGAACATTGTAGAAGTTAATGTGTGGGGTGTTGGTTTGGATTTTGAGTGAAACTATTGAAATGAAGAGAAAGGTACAATATTTTGAAAAGTAAGATCCATTTGAATTGAATAAGAAAAAAAAAGAAAAATAGTCGTATTATTGTGAAAATATTCCTTGAAAAAAGTGCAATATTTTGAAAAAGTAAGAGCCACTTGAATTGAATAAGAAAAGAAAAAGAAAAATAGTTTTATTGTTGTGAAAAATATTCTTTGATAGTGCTACCTCTTCATGTATTTGTGTTTAAAGAAGTAGGAGGTTATGTATATTGATATAAAGGTGGAGTCACGGTTTGACATAAGTGCGGGGTTTTGAATGTTAAATTGTACTATTATAGAGTGCATCATCGAGGTATCTCACATGGAAAACCATTACCACATTTGCAATATCCTTCGGAAATGCCGGTTAATGCTAACAATTTTTTCATCATTTTGGGCTACTCTAAGCCCAGCTAGATCATTATATTTCATCCTTCTCTTAAACAATATTTGTTAGTTCGCATGGGGCGTAACTAAAATGGGTGTGGCCAATTGTACATACTTTTGTTACTGTTGATGGTAACTCAAATACTTATATATCTTTGCTTGAATTTTAAATACTAATAATCTTCACTAACTAGGCACCTTGTACCCTTCGCCACCTTGCTTCTTTTACTAATTGAAACTTGTATCTACATTTTGATTCTATCGTTTCTTTTTACCATGTAGGTGGATAAATATTCATGTAGGAATCCTTACCAAGAAGCTTACACGTCTCTGTACACGCATGATCTGCTGAAAACCTTACATTTGCTCAATGTAAGCATGATGCAAAATCGAGTTCTTCTAAATCAACTCTTCTACAGCCATATTCAATCTCTTACCAACTGTCTTTCTGGATGTAGGTACCGTTATATTATGAATAAAATAAAATTTAGGAGTTTGAATCTTACAACTGAGCTCTATAGCATGATCAGTAGTAAGAAGAAAGAGTGACAATCCTAAATTCCATGTAACCTCCTACTTATAAGTGTGGTGCACAACACACCCATAAACAAGACTCTACTAGACATGGCTTGTAGATTCCATTGGCTAGAACTACTCTAATACCAAGTTTTTCATGCTCCAAACCTGAAGAGGCGTGACCGACACCCGGTTCCATCCTTGGACCGACCCCACCACTCTGTAATTGTAAACTCTGGAGGGGTAACCCTCAACTTAGGCCGATGAAACCTTATTTTGAATGATCTCAAAATAACGTCTACAACTAGCAATACCAAACTAAACATCTACATAGGGTTGGTAAAGCCACATATTGACATAAAAAATGTACAGGACTCATCTACAAGCCTCTAGGGATAACTAAATTGTATCATGGTTGGGACAGGGCATCGACTTACCTATCAAAACTGTATATATAAAATGGACTCCAAGATATGGACCTGGTAACTCCGAGGAAGTTGAGCTTACCAACCAAGCTGATGTTTGACTTTTTCTATTGGGAAGGTCTATCCAGTTGTCTATCAGGATCTGTAGGCATGAAATGTAACATCCCCAATAAAAGGGACATCGCTAAAAAATAATATACCAAGTATGTAAGTCAACAAAATAACTGAAAGATCAAACTAAACAGATAATATAATAACAGAATGTATCTTGAGTCAAATATAATTTGAAAATATGCTTACCTGTTGATACTGAATCATATCTCTCAATATAGTAAGTAAATTAGTTGTTTGGCCCTATAAGGCTCGGTATATATAATTGCTCTGCCGTAGTAGGGTTGCTCGTAGGTGCTCGGTCATAGTAGGCTCGGTATATAACATATCATTTTACCGGAGGTTGCCTAATAGGGGTCTGCACATCGATAATAGCTCGATGGTGTAAAAACACTATAATATTGTAAATATATAGATCTCTGCTCTCTTGGCTGAAAGAAGACAAAGATAAACCGAATATGAAGTCCCATAACGGAGAATGTTGTAGCTTAGGAGACTAGGACAATGTACATAAATGCAGGAATATGAATTTATCTTTGTATCCCGTTGTCAAACACATGTAGTAATTGGATCATGACAAAATGAAGGAAAGGTTTAGCCTTAACATACCTTATCACAGTATTTCCAATAAAAAGGTTGAACACGCCTCTTTGCACCTTAATCTAAAATAATGGTACTAATACTATCACAAAGTTACAAAAGGTACAACTATCGCACAACGAATGACAAGCTTATTTTGTATAAAAAGGGGCAGCACCTCCCTTATTATCCTTATTCAAGATAACACCAACAAAACAAGAAAACAACCATATCAATATATATACATGATTTTCTAGCCTTATATACCCCACAAAATACTACAAAATAGCCAAACACACACCAATCTCTTCATACACAAAATGACCACCGTAGTAGTGTCAAACAACCTGAATATATTATGGCGAACAACTAGTCCTCCACCCTGAATTTGTGTGTGTTTCTCCAAACAATTCCTCATACAAAACTCCATAGTGGTAAAACACTCAATCCAATAGCAACACAATATAGTCCACAAAACAGTTCGCTACAAGTGAATAACTTGAACTCACGGCTTTCGATCACCATCACCAGAGTTCCTACTAATATAGAACGACTTTCCATACATATCCAGTAGAAAAAATTGATGAAATATAGCAGTAAATATGCCTTATTTGTTGAATAACTCATCTCCTATCTTGGTTCTTCAAATTGTAGGTTTTACCTCCAACTAGAACTTGAAAAGGAGAGAAAATCATATAGGGTTTTTCGGTAATTTTTAAGAGGATGTTGGCAGAGTTTTGGTTCTTGTTATTGTGGTATATAATTGGGTGTTATATTTCATGAGAGAAGATCTTAAATGGGATATTTGGCCGAGCCGAAATAGCCTCTTTTTGGACTCTCATTTAAGCAAGTAGGTGGCACACCTACTTATTACCTAGTAGTCTGCGCAGTCTTGCGGAAATGCATATATCTCTCTACTTTAGAAAGTAGACTCGTAAATATTCAATTTGGTAGTAGATCATCCCCTAATATCAAGTATATTGGGATAGTATCGTATCTACATTTGACCTAATTTTTTGCACATTTATGAATGTAACTTGTAATGACCTTTGCTAACTTTTGTTCCGCAGTTTTCTTGACATAAAAAACATAACAAACGACTATCATACGACTAAAATAACTCATAACATAACCTCCTTATCTTATTAAGCACCCTAGTCTCAATAGAAAAGTACACGTTAAAATATTTCCAACTTGTCGACATTCGTCGAAACCTATTTGAATCTGTTCAATTTCTTAGCCTTTCAGACCTCTTGGTACTTGTTATCCATGATCTTAGCGATTTTTAATATCCAAGACAACATTATTAACTTACTTCATGTACACTCAAAGATGATCTCATTTATGAGCTTACATCAATTGAATTACGAATACTCTTTGGTACGAAGTTATGGGGTGTAACACTAGTGATGAGTTGAGGAGATGGACTATGCTTTTATTCCTAGTTGTGATGCTTTTGGTTGCGATGGCCATTTTGTCGAGGCCGTTGAAATCTGCATTCTATACCTATGGTTGAGCTCAGGAAATAGATTGCAAATTTTTGTATGGTATTTTTGCAACCTTTGTTCCTTAATTTGGAATGTCCCTATGATTTGGTTGACTATGAGATGGGAATCACATTAAGTTTTAAGCATTTCATCCAAACATGAGAGCTAGCCTCAATCATATAATTATGGCATCACACTCGACCTCATTGTTAGTCGTATCTTGGCTCCTTATAAACTGGCAAATTAATTCGCCTATGGGGGACCTTGAGTTCAAGTCCCAGTACGGACCCTGCTACAATGGATATGTCATAGGTGTATAGGAACCTGAAGTCTTCTTTTTGAAGGGAAGCTTGGAAGGCTTCTCTTTCAATGTCAAGCATTATTTTTACATAGAAGTTAGCAACGAAATCGGCAAGAACCTGCGACTTTATCACTGTCTGCAGCTGGTATGTGATATCATGCTATCTAGCTCGATGCCCCATTTAGCCAGCCTCCCTGATAACTCAGGTTTATATAATATTCTCTTCAGGGGAAAGGTTGTGACAATTGAGATAGGTTGCCATTGGAAATAGGGTTTAAGCTTTTGTGAAAGTAAAACTAAGGCCAGAGTCAATTTTTCAAGGTGCGGGTACCTCGTCTTGGTGTCAATGAATGTTTTTATAATCTAATAAATAGAATATTACGTAATTTTTGTTTCACGCATCAAGCCTACACTTACCACTATTTCGAAGACGTCTAGATATATGAGGAGTTGCTCCCCAAGTTGAGGTTTTGAAAGCGGCAATGGCGATGATAGGTATGCCTTCAATTCTCGCAGAGCCTGGATGCGCTCAGAAATTTAATCAAGGTCATTGTCCTTTTTGGGTACGCCAAAATATTTGTGACATATATCCTACGATCGCGAGATGAATCTTGATAGGGCACCGATTCAACCAGTCAACTTTTGGACTTGCTTTTTGGTGGTTAAGAGTTCTACTATCTTTTCTATAACTTTGATTTGGTCTGGTTTGACCTCAATCCCTCACTATGACACCAAAAAGACCCAAGAACTTTCCCGAGCCTATGCCAAACACGCATTTCTCCAGGTTCAACTTCATTTTGTACCGTCTTAGGTTGTTGAAAGTTTCTTTCAAATGATCGATGTGATCCTATGCCTTTTCAGACTTTCCATATATGGTCTATATATACCTCCATGGTCTTTTTGAGCTAGTCTTTGAGCAACTTTATCACCAATATTTGATAAGAAGCCCCCGTGCTCTTCAGCCCAAACTGCATGACCCTATAAGAATATGTTCCTTAGTGGGTGATAAACGTGGCTTTCTCTTAGTCTTCTTCCTCCATAAGAATTTGGTTATGGCCTGAGTAAGCGTCCAAGAAACTCAATAGTTCATGTATGGTTGTTGTGTCGATGAGTTAGTCGATGTGGGGTAATGGGAACGAATCCTTTGGACCATCACTACATTGGCAATCTAATTGGGATACTTTGACTTCCTGATGGATTTGTATTCTAATAGTTTTCTACCCATTGCAGACCGCATCATTGATGGCAAAGTTGGATTTATGCCTGACCTGTCTTACCTTGGGTTAGAACGTGTTGACGTTTAATTTGTGTGTGGCAATTTCCCTTGAGATGGCCAGCATATTTGCATGGCTGAAGGCAAATAAATCTATATTAGTTATTAAGAATTGACTGAATTTACCTGGCTCCCAGAGTCTACATTCTCGTGACGCGAGCTATTCTCCGCGTATGCTAAATATTCCGCATGGTGATGATAATTTAATTACTTGGTATAGGCTGGAGGGTATGGCTCTCATGGGATGTATCCATGGTCGTACAACTATAGCATTGTACGTGATGCCTAGTCCATGATATGGAATATCGTCTCTAGTGTCACACCACCAGCCAATAGGGGGAGTGTAATTTCCTCGGATGCCCGCTTGACTGCTTTATTAAAATCGATTAGTGTAAACAGCGCGGCACTATCTTATCCTCGAGCCCCATTTAGGGAAGGACCCAGGGATGGATAATTCATGTTCCACTTCCATCGTTCACCATGATATATTTGACATCGGTATCAAAAATGCGTAAAGTAATAACAAGGGCATCACTTTGAGGAAAATACAAATTGTCAGCATTTGACTCGTCGTAGATGATACTTTCTTCGAGTTTGTTATACCGTTCGCGGGTGATAGACTGCTTGAGCATTTGAGTGGTGGCGAACTTCACGTCTTTGATAGAGGTGTTTCTTTGCTACTAATGATCATGTTGATAGTATGAGCTGGCGAGGGCGATTTTGATGAGCTTTGATATCTATGTCCTCTAGAAAGTTGGTTCTCCCCTTATAGCTAAACAACTCTTTGAGGTGCCCTTTCCACAACATGTTTACGACTTCTTATCTGAGGGCGATGCAATATTCTATTTTATCCATATTCATATAGGAACTCAAAGAGGGGATTGGATCTCCAAGTGTTTGGGTATGATTACATCTTCGGTGGCCACTTCCCCTTTGTTTCAAGTTTCTCATGGAGATAAACTATTTCTGTAGGTGACACACAAAATTTGTAGGTGGATAGTAAAGGGGGAATATCTCTTTCATTCTGCTGTGTCCCTATCCTTGGCGCAGATGGGCCTTCTTCATAACAAGGGGAAGGTGCGGCGACAATCCCCACATATGGCTGGTGTGTCATTCCCGATTGGACTATAAAACTGGGTGATCCTTCATCACATTTTCTCTTCATTCCATTGTGGATTCCATTTGTATCGATATTAGTAGATAAGTTGGTCCGTTGAGGTAATGTTCGTCTGCTCGGACCTTTGCATAATAAGCATTATAGATTTTCATCAATTGACTCAACAGTTTTCCGGTCACTCTTGAACCATCTCTACTCAACCCATTTTGGAAAGCTGCAACCTTCATCCCTTCGAATACGTTCGGCAGAGTCATCCTTACTCTGTTGAATCCGGTGAGGAAGTCCCTTAGTGCCTCTCCCAAGGACATTTTGATATCGAATAAGTTGTTTACTCAGGCTTCGACCTTTTTGGATCGGCATGGGCAATTATGAACGTATCAGATATTTACTCAAAACTCTCTATGGAGCAGACCAGTAGTTGTGAATACCATGTCAATGCCCTTCCTATAAGGGTTTCGGTAAACTTTTTCAGCAAAATAAGGACACTTGTTCTTTGATGAGGTTATTGTCTTTGACAGCGGTGATATAATGGGTCGAAGTGATCTTCATGATTGATCGTCCTATCGTATATCCTGATGTAGGGCAGCATTTTAAAGTTTTTGGTATGGCATAAGGGGTTGCGTTATCATTGTACAACTGTTCTACGAACCTACCGCGTCCCTTTTTGGCAATATCATAGGAGAGCTTGGTATCGTGTCGAATCGTCTTGGTGTTATTTCATCTCATCTTGGAGTACTTTATTTTCATTCTCCATTTATTCCATATTCATTAGAATGGCATCAGGGGTGTTGTCACCTACACTGCTAGTAATATTGTGAGTTATGCCAATCGTCGGATGGCTTGGTCTGTTACACTGCTCGTCTGTTTGTTGTCTTGAGAAAGCTCTTGCAGTTTCTGTAGTCATGCCTAGAGCGGGTCTGTTGAGGATGCTCACCAATGTATTGGTCAGCCATGCTTCGAGGAGTTCTTTCACAACTAGAGGCATCCCTTCTTCCACGGATGTGGAGGCCCATTTTCCACTAGTTTTGTTATGTCATAATGAGAGGAAACAACATGTCACGCCTAGGGGAAGCATTGTGCGTCGTGTCCTGGCCTACTGTTACGCAACTCCCATTGATAACATTCATGAGGTTGCTGGGGATATCACTTGTTATCGCGTCCTCTCTCTTTGGTTACCTGCCATGTTGGTTTTTGTACGTACAAATGTAGAAGGAGATATTTGGGGTTAGCGAAGTTAGTGACTTGTGTTAGTTACGGAACAAACTATAACATTAACGAAGAAATTTCCTCAAACAATACCAAATTGTTTGACCAAAAAAATATTGATCTTGGTTCAAGTAATTATATTTATGTCCTGTCTTGAAATTATAACTTTTCCAAGAGTGCTCGACCTCGGCCTTGATCCTTGATGACACTTCGATCACGACCTTCATTGTTGTTTAGATCACTTCAACCCATGGTGAGCTAGAGATGTTTCACCGATGTCATTTTAACTTATATTCTTAATATACGTTTTGACCCTTATAATATCATCTATATACATGAAGTACTCCAGTGAAAGAAACTTTGACAGAATGTTGTTTCTCTCTGTCCTCCCTCCCTACAATAAACCAAACGTTCATGTGACGGTCCGATAATGATCCACCATTGGATTCTCATTCTCTGCCACATATAGAGGTATCAATTACAGGACAACATGAGAATAATGCTGGTGAATTAAGGAGATCAGGGAGAACTTTAAAGCCTCCTATTTGGCTTAAGGATTATGTTGGGCCAATACAGAAGTATAACTCCTCTCATGCAGCACATTGTTAATATCCTATTGGTAACTTTATTCAGTACACAAGATTGTCTCCCTCATATCAAGCTTACATCACTCAATTGTCTTCTGAAGTTGAACCAAATTCTTATTATGAGGCACCCAAAGATATGAAGTGGATTGAAGCTATGAAAAGAGAAATTCAAGTATTGGAGGACAACAAGACATGGGAGATAGTGGCATTTCCTCCAAACAAAAGTGCAATTGGATATGAGTGGGTGTACAATATCAAGTACATATCAACTAGGGAGGTTGATAGGTATAAGGCTAGATTAGTTGCAAAGGGGTATAGTTAAAAGGAGGGACTAGACTATCAGGAAACATTTTCACCTATTTCTAAAATGGTTATTGTTAGGTTAGTTGTATCCACAGCAGCTGCCACAGGTTGAACACCACATCAGATGGATGTTTACAATGTCTTCTTGCAAGGGGATTTGGAAGAAGAGGTATACATGACTTTACCTCAAAGTTTTTCTCCAAAATAAGGGAAGACATAGTTCTGTAGATTGCTCAAGTCACTCTATGGGCTTAAGCAAGCTTCAAGACAATGGAATATTAAACTCACCACAGCACTACTTAATTCAGGATTCAAATAAAGTCATTTTAATTATTGTTTGTTTACTAAGAAACAAGACTCTCATATTGTGATTGTGTTGGTATATATTGATGACCTTTTAATTAGTGGAGATGACGTTGATCTTATTTCAAGTACTAAACAAAGTTTTCATCAAAATTTTAAAATCAAGGATCTTGGAGAGTTGAGGTACTCTCTAGGGATTGAGTTTTCCATGAACAAAGAAGGCATCCTGCTACACCAAAGGAAGTATACACTTGAACTCATTTCAAGTGTTGGTCTGGCAGGGTCCAAGCCAGTTCATGCTCCTATTGAGGTCAATCAGAAGATCACAACGGTGTCTTATGATAATCATTTAGGCCTCAAGGATGAAAACCTGCTTGAGGATCCTGGTGCTTATCAAATATTGATAGGAAGATTACATTACTTGACGATTACAAGGCCTGACATCTTCTTTGCTGTGCAGTCTTTGAGCCAGTTTATGCGAGCTCCCAATCATTCTGACATGGAAGCTGCTTTGAGGGTGGTTATATATCAAGCAGAGTCTAGGTCTTGGAATTCTCATGTTAGTTGCAGGTTCTATTTAGTTGAATGCCTACTGTGATATTAATTGGGCTGCATGTGTTAATACAAGGAGATCCGTCGCTGGCTATTTAGTTTAGTTTGGTAATTTACTCATCTCATGGAAGTCCAAGAAGCAGAGTATTATTTCCAGAAGTTTTGCTGGGGAAGAATATCAAAGTTTGTCTTCCACAGTAGTTGTAATAGTTTGGCTCGTTGGTTTATTTGTTGAACTGGGAGTCAGTCTCGCACTCCTAGTCCCCCTTAATTGTGATAGAAAATCAGCTAAACAGATTGCTGCTAATCATGTGTTACATGAACGAACAAATCACATTGACATTGATTGTCACTTTTGTAATGACCCGGCCGCTCGTTCTTGGAATTTACTCCCCGTTCCCTCATTAACTACTTCCCCTTAAGTTCATTTTTGCTCTCTTGGTTTGCCAGAACATTCGCTGTTAGAATTCAGAATGTTTTGGGACACTTAGTCCCTAAATGAGAGCTTAAGTATTGGAAAGTGGTACCTAATCAGAACAGAGTAAAGACGGCCTCATGATGGAAATTTGATGGTTTTGTTAGCTTCTTTAGGTGAATTTAGGGTTGGTAGCATGTTTGGAGAATATTTTGGGAGCGCGTAGCTCATTTAGGCTTGAAATGCCAAAGGTTGTTTTTTGAAGTTTCTGATCCGATATAAAGTTTTTGATCCGAGGGTCGGAACAAAATTTCAAAAGTTGTTGTAGCACTGTCATGTCATTTGGGACGTGCCTGCAAAATTTGGGGTCAATCGGACAAGTGTTGGTTAGGTTTTTTATCGAAAGCGTATTTTTTTATAAACTTGAAGTTCTTAAGTTTGAATCTTGGATTTAATCGAGTTCTCGATGTTTTCTTAGGTGTTTTAAGAATTAGTACAGGTTTGAATAAGGTATTAGCTGGTATTGGTGATTTTGGATGAGGTCCTAGGGCCCCAGGATGATTTTGGGTGGTTAGCGGAGTAAACTTTTGAAGTGTGCAGCAACTGAAGTTCTGTCATCTAGTATTTGTGCTTCTTCGGCTTGGGAACCGGAGATGTGGTGCCGCAGAAGCGGCTTGCAAACCGCAGAAGCAAAATGTGGACTTTTGGACGGGAGTCGCAGGAGCGAAAGGATTTCTGCAGAAGCGGAATCGCTTCTATGATATAGAGACTGCAGAAGCGGAAATTGGGAAGTTAAATGAAACCACATAAGTGGCCTGTATTCCGCATAGGCGGGATCGCAGAAGCGATCACTGGACCACATAAGCGGTTGTCACTTTTCTGAAATAGTAGAATCCGAGGGTTTAATTCGAAAGTTGGAAAAATCAAAATTTAGCTAGGGAGAAGGAGATTTTGGGTGGATTTTGAAGAGAATATTAGTGGGTAATGTTTTCTTAACCTTATTTAGTTGTATTCCATCATTATCTAGTAAATCCACCATTAGAATTCGAATTTGAGGTCAAAATTGGATGAAACTTCTTAGACATAATTATTGAGTTTTGAGTGGTCATTTGACATCCGATTTGGGATATTTTTATATGGTTAGACTTGTGAGAGTACGATGGTTCTAAAAATGTTCAAATTATTCAATTCTGAGACTGGCATGAGGGGAATTTTGGTCATTCTATCTATTTTGGAGCCTTAGCTTTAATTTTAATAATGAAATAAGTTGCTTGCGATGTTATTTACGTTATGTAATTGAATTGAATAGATTTGGGACATTCGAAGTCGAATACTTATGGAAAGGGCATTGTTTCGCAGTTGATTTTGTATCGGTTTGAGGTAAGTGACTTGTCTAACTTTTTGTGGGTAACCTTTTCCCTCAGGACATGATCCTTGATATTTAAATGCCTCGTACGTGAGGTGACGAGCACGTACTTGTGCTAATTGTTGTAAACCCGTTTATACTAGAAATATCTAAACTCAGCTTCATGTTTATTTGTTTATTTTAGATTGTTATTCTAACTTGTGCTAGCTTAGGGAAGCATGTTTAGCTGACTTACTTTTTTAATTGCTTAAATGTATTATGTGCACTTTGTGAATCATGTTAGGCTAGAAATCACCATTACTTGTTCGGATTTAGAAGTTGTTCTTTAAATATGAGTTGTTGTTGTCGTTTTGTGCTTAAATAGGGACTACGGGACGGCTCCCCAGGAGATCCCCCTATACTTGACTTGTTCCATATTGAGCGGGATACTAAGATATCCCTGGCACATGTACATATATATATTGGGAAACCAAGAGATCCTCGGCTTGCTTATTAAGGATACCAAGAGATCCCCAGTATATATGATGAGGATACCCAGAGATCCTCGGGATACCAAGAGATCCTCGGCTGCTACTCCTTGCTGAGAATATCCTTCCTTGTATTGCTACCTTTGTTTTCCATTACCGTTTCCGTATTTATCTGACTAAGAGTCTTATTGTAGACTTTATTTATATTATTTCTGCTATCTTATTATTTACCATGTTTACTCTCAGTATGGCCCTGACCTTCTTCCTCACTACCCGACCGAGGTTAGGCTGTGCACTTACTGAGTACTGTTGTGGTGTACTCACGTGTCTTCTGTGCATGTTTTCATGTGCAGATCTAGATACCTTCGTTCAAGCTCACTACCAGCGATTCAGGAGAATTCTGGGAGACTTGAGGTATATCTGCCGCGTTCGCAGTCCGAAGAGTTTCCCTCTTATTCTATCCAGTAGCTTAGCTAATTCCTATCCTATTTTTCATTGATGTAGACTATTCTGGATGTTAGAGCCGTATTATGTACTTTATTACAGCCTGTGTTGCCCATAAGTTTCCGAGTTTTGGGATTCTGTTTAATAACTCGTAGTGTTGAAGTGTATGTGCCATACGGAATATTATACACCTTCTTAAGTTATTATACTTTAAATTATTTTTCCACAAATGTTGTTATTTCTGCACTATTAGGCTTACCTAGTCGTGGTGACTGGGTGTCGTCATGATGTGTTCACGATTGGTGGAATAGGCTCGTGACAAGTTAGTATCAGAGCTCTAGATTCATTGGAGTCACGGAACACAAGCCGGTTTATTAGAGTCTCACTGATCAGTATGGAGATGTCCATACTTATTTACGAGGGACTATGTAACTGTTTAGGAAAAATCTTCACTTCATTGACTTCCTTGTCGTACTATATTATGACATCGATTCTAAAACTTTTGTCTTCTATTCTCTCACAGATGGTGAGGGCACGTGCTACTCGGGACGATTAGGCACACGCGCCCCTTGTTGCAGCATTCAGAGGCCGGGGCCAGTGCAGGGGCCGTTGACGCGCACGTGGTGTAGCCAGAGCACCTCTGCGACCTGCCACTGAGGTACCGCCAGCTGATCCGGTTGGAGTTCAGGCACCCGACACGCCTGCTGCCACTAATACTCCAGTCCTTCCGAAGACCTTAGCTCAGCTCATGTCTATGTACACCACATTGGCTTAGTAGGGGTTGTTTCTCGTTGCTACATCCACATCCCAGACCAGGGGAGGGGCGAAGACTCCCGCAACCCAGACTCATGAGCAAAGAGTGCATATGGAGCAGGTCCCAGAGGTCATTCATGTGCCATCTGCAACTCCAGTTCAGCCCGAGGGTGGGTCAGGTGTATCAGAGGACGAGCAGCTAAGACTTGAGATGTTTAAGAAATATAAGCGTCCTGTGTTCAGCGGTTTAGCATCGGAGGATGCCTTGGGATTTTTAGAGTAGTGTTGTCGTATTCTTCGCACTATGGGTATAGTAGAGTCTAGCGGGGTTTCCTTTACCGCCATTCAGCTTCAGGGAGCCGCCTATTATTGGAGGCAAACTTATGAGATAGACAGCCCAGGAGAGGCTACTTCACTAACTTGGACCTAGTTTTCGGACGTGTTTCTGAGAGAGTTTGTTCCCATAGACTCAGCGACGCATGTCGTGCAGAGTTTGAGCACTTGCGCCAAGGTACTATGACAGTTTTAGAATATGCCATACATTACATCAGATTGGCCAGACATGCACCGGCTTTAGTTGCTACAGACTGCGAGAGAGTTTGCAGGTTCATTGAGGGTCTTGTCCTACCCATCAGATCTAGCATGTCTCGAGAGTTGGATATGGACATTCCTTATCAGCAAGTAGTGTGCATTGCTAGGAGGATCGAGGGTATACTCGCTAGTGAGCAAAGAGAGAGAAAGGCCAAGAGGTATCGAGAGTCGGGCCACTACTCTGGTGCTCGTACTCCAGCAGCAGGTCGACACGGTAGTGGTTTTGTGGGTCGCCCCATCCATTCAGCTTTTCCAAAAGCTAGTAGTGCTCCAGCTTTACCTATACCTCAGGAGCTTTATTATGCGCCACCAATTTCTAGCGCGCATCTTGCGCGGGGTACTTTCATAGGTCAGTCTAACAGACCTGGCCCCAGCCAATCACAGCGAGCACATCCTCTCAAAGCTTGTTTCGAGTTTGGTGGCACCGATCATATGGTAAGGGATTGACCTAGACAAGGGAGGAGTGCACCTCCACAGACTGCTCAGCCACAACGTGCTTCTCAGAGTTCCCAGGCCATGATCACAGCTCCAACTACCACCCCACCTGCCCAGCCAGCTAGGGGCAGAGATCAAGGAGATAGAGGTTGCCCTCGAGGGAGGGGCCGAGCCAGATATTATGCTAATCATGATCGCACCGAGGCTATTGCCTCCGATTTTATTATCACAAGTATTATATTTGTTAGTCACAGAGATGCACCGGTTCTATTCAATCCAGGCTCTACCTATTCTTACGTGTCTTCTTATTTTTCTCCCCATTTGGGTATAGCCCGAGAGTCATTGAGCTCTCATGTTTATGTTTATACTCCTGTGGGAGATTCTCTTACTGCGGACCGTGTTTATCGGTCATGTTTGGTTACTATTCGTGGTTTTGAGACTAGAGCATATTTATTATTACTCGGTATGGTCGACTTTGATATTATTTTTGGCATGGACTGGTTGTCGCCCCATCATGCTATTCTTGATTGTCACGCCAAGATCGTTATGCTGGATATGCCAGGTGTTCCACGTATTGAGTGGAGTGGTACTTTTTATCACACTCCCAGTAGACTTATCTCTTTTCTTAAAGCTCAGCGTATAGTTGAGAAGGGTACACCGCGTATATAGCTTATGTGAGAGATGTCGATGTTGATACCCCTTCTGTTGATTGTGTCTCAGTGGTACGGGATTATCCCGATGTGTTTCCATCTGATTTTTCGGTTATGCCACCGGATAGAGACATTGATTTTGGTATTGATTTGTTGCCAGACACTCAACCCATTTCCAATCCTCTGTACTGTATGGCTTCTCTCGAGTTGAAGAAGTTGAAGGATCTGTTACAAGAATTTCTTGATAAGGGTTTTACTCGACCCAATATTTCACCGTGGGGTGATTCTTTCTTGTTTGTGAAGAAAAAATATTATTCTATGCGCATGTGCATTGATTTTCGTCAGTTGAACAAACTTAAAGTGAAGAACTGATATCCTTTGCCTCGTATTGATGATCTACTTGACCAGCTTCAGGGCGCACATGGGTTTGCTAAGATTGATTTGCGCTCAAGTTATCTCCAATTGAAGATTCTGGAGCCGGATATCCCGAAGAGTACTTTCAGGACTCGGTATGGCAATTACGAGTTCCTTATTATGTCATTTGGGTTGACCAATGCCCCAACAGCTTTTATGCATTTGATGCATAGTGTATTCAGGCCCTACCTCGACTCGTTCGTCATTATTTTATACATGATATTCTTGTATACTTATGGAGTTGGGAAGATCATGAGCAGCACCTGAGAAAAGTGCTTCAGACCCTAAGAGAGAAGAAATTATATGCAAAGCTCTCAAAATGTGAGTTTTGGTTGAGTTCTGTGGCATTCCTAGGCCATGTGGTATCGAGTGAGGGCATTCAGGTGGATCTGAAAAAGGTGGAGGTCGTGCAGAGTTGGCCCTGGCCCTTCTCAGTTACAAAGATTTGCAGTTTCCTCAGCCTAGTGGGGTATTACCATCGTTTTATGGAGGAGTTTTCGTTGATTGCAGCCCCTATGACTAGATTGACCCAGAAGGGTGCTCCATTTCAATGGACAGATGAGTGTGAGGCGAGATTTCAGAAGATCAAGACATCTTTGACTTCAGACCCTATTCAGATATTGCCTACTGGTTCAAGGTCCTATACAGTTTACTATGATTCCTCACGGGTCGGGCTTGGAGCGTTGTTGATGCAGTACGCTAGGGTGATTGCCTACACATCCAGACAACTGAAGATACATGAGAAGAACTACCATGTCCATGACCGTGAGTTAGCTGCTATTATTCATGCCTTGAAAATCGGGCGCCATTATTTGTATGGTGTGCCCTGTAAGATTTACACGAATCATCGGAGTTTACAGCACTTGTTCAAGAAAAAAAGATCTGAACTTACGCCAAAGGATATGGATGGAGTTACTAAAGTATTGTGATATTACTATTCTTTATCACTCGAGCAAGGCCAATGTGGTAGCCGATGCCTTGAGTCGTCGAGCGAAGAGTTTTGGCAGTTTGACATATTTACCAGCTTCAGAGAGGCCCATGGCGATGGATGTTCAGGCCTTAGCCAGTCAGTTTGTGAGATTGGATCTTTCAGAGTCCAGTCAGGTTATAGCCTGTGTGGTTTCTCGGTCTTCATTGTTTGATCGTATCAGGGATCGGCTCTATGATGACCCTCATTTGCTTGTCCTCAAGGACACAGTTCAGCATGGCGAATTTAGGGATGTGACTATTGGAGATGACGAGGTATTGAAGATGCAGGGTTGGAACTGTGTACCCAATGTTGATGATATTCGAGGGTTGATATTGACAGAGGCTCATAGCTCGCGGTAGTCCATCCATCCAGGTGCAGCGAAGATGTATCAGGATTTGAGGCAGCATTACAGGTGGCGGCGAATGAAGAAGGACATAGCGAGGTTTGTAGCTAGATGCCTCAACTGTCAGTAGGTGAAGGCTGAACACTAGAGACAGAGCGGTATACTTCAGCTGCTAGAGATTGCAGAGTGGAAATATGAGAAGATCGCCATGGTTTTCGCAGTTGGTATCCCTCTGACTGTGAAAAAATTCGATTCTATTTTGGTTGTTGTGGATCGGCTGACCAAGTCCGCTCATTTCATATCAGTGTGTACTACCTAATCAACGGAGTGGTTAGCGGGAATTACATCAGGGAGATTGTCTATCTTCACGGTATTCAAGTTTTTATCATCTTGGACAGGGGTAGTTAGTTTACATCATGATTATGGGGAACCGTTCAGCAGGAATTGGGTACCCAGGTGACTATGAGTACATCATTTCACCCTCAGATGAACGAACAGTCCGAGCGCACCATTCATATTCTTGAGGATATACTCCGTGTGTACGTGATTGAGTTTAGAGCGTTTTGGGATCAGCTCTTGCCATTGGCTGAGTTTACTTACAATAATAGTTACCAGTCCAGCATTCAGATGGCGTCGTATGAGGATTTATATGGTAGGAGATGCAGATCTCTAGTAGGTTGGTCTGAGCCGGGTGAGGCCATGCTATTGGGCACTGATTTGGTCCAGGATGCGGTAGAGAAGGTTAAGGTGATTCACGATAGACTCTGTACAGCCCATTCCAGACGGAAGAGTTACGCGGACCAGAAGGTTTGTGATGTTTCCTTCATGGTTGGTAAGCGGGTTCTGCTTCGGGTTTTTCCTATGAAAGGCGTCACGAGGTTTCGGAAGAAATGGAAGTGAGTTGGGGAGGTTGCTTATGAGCTTGTTTTACCTCCCTGTTTGGTCGGATTTCATCCGGTATTTCATGTCTCGATACGATAGAGGTGATCCGTCTCATGTGTTGGAGTTCACTTCAGTCCAGTTGGACAAGGATCTGTCTTACGTTAAGGAACAGTGGCGATATTGGACAGGTAGGTCAGAAAGCTCGGGTCAAATGATATAGCTTTAGTAAAGGTTCAGTGGCAAGGTAAGTCGGCCGAGGAGGCAACTTGGGAGACGGGGCAGGATATGCGCAGCCGATACCCTCATCTTTCCACTATTTTAGGTATGTTCTCTATGATCGTTATTAGACAAATGAATGTTTAAGTGTAGGAGGATGTAACGACCCGGCAGGTCATTTTTGGAATTTACGCCCCGTTCCCCCATTAATTGCTTCCTCTAAGTTTATTTCGGCTATTTTGATTTACTGGGACGTTCGGTGTTAGGATTCAGAGCGTTTTGCAACACTTAGTCCCTAAATGAGAATTTAAGTGCTGGAAAGTGGTCCGTAATTGGAACGGAGTGAAGACGGCCTCGGAATGGAAATCCGACAACTTTGTTAGCTTCGTTAGGTTATTTCGGGTTGGGGGCGTGTTCGAAGAGTATTTTTGGAGCCCGTCGCTCATTTAGGCTTGAAATGCTGAATGTTGTATTTTTGAAGTTTCCAGTCTGATAGCGAGTTTTTGACTGAGGGTCGGAACAGAATTTCGAAAGTTGTTGTACAACTGTCATGTCATTAGGACGTGCGTGCAAAATTTTGGGTCAATCGGACGAGTGTTGGTTAGGTTTTTTATCAAAAGTGTATTTGGATGAACTTGAAGTTCTTAGTCTTAAATCTTAGGTTTAATCGAGTTCCCGATGTTTAGGTGTTTTAAAAAATGGTACTGGTTTGAATAAGGTAATAGTTGGTATTAATGCTTTTGGTTGAGGTCCCGGGGGCCCCAGGATGATTTCGGGTGGTTAGCTGAGTAAAATTTTAAAGTGTGCAGTAGCTGAAGTTCTGTCATTTGGTATTTTCGCTTCTACAGCTTGGGAAACGCATAAGCGGCTTGGCAACCGCATAAGCGAAGTGCGAACTTTTGGACGAGAGTCGCATGAGCGGAATCGCTTCTACGATGTAGAGACCGCAGGAGCGGAAATTAGGAATTTAAATGAAACCGCAGAAGTTGCCTGGATTTCGCATAGACATGACCCAAAAAGCGGTTATCACTGTTCTGAAATTGTAGAATTCGAGGTTTAATTCAAAAGTTGGAAAAATCAAAATTTAGCTTGGGAGAAGGTGATTTTGGGTGAATTTTGAAGAGAATATTAGTGGATAATGTTTCTTTAACCCTATTTAGTTCTATTCCATTAATATCTAGTTAAATCCACCATTAGAATTCGAATTTGAGGTCAAAATTGGGTAAAATTGGATGAAACTTCTTAGACCAAATTATTGAGTTTAGAGTGGTCATTTGATCTCCTATTTGGGAGATTTTTATATATTTAGACTCGTGAAAATATGAGGATTCTGAAAATGTAAAAATTATTCAATTTCGAGATGTTGGCTTGAGGGGCATTTTGGTTATTTTATCTATTTTTGCACCTTAGCTTTGATTTTAATAATGAAATAAGTTTTTGCGATGTTATTTACGTTATGTAATTGAATTGAATAGATTTGGGACATTCCGATTTGGATACTCGTGGCAAGGGCGTTGTTTCGTAGTTGATTTTGTACCTGTTCGAGGTAAGTGACTTATCTATCTTTGTATGGGTGACCTTTTCCCTTAGGACATGATCCTTGACATTTTAATGCCTCGTACGTGAGGTGACGAGCGTGTACTTGAGGTAATTGTTGTAAACCCGTTTCTACTGGAAATATCTAAACTGAGATTCATGTTTTCTTGTTCATTTTACACTGTTATTCTAACTTGTGCTAGCTTAGGGAAGCATGTTTAGTTGAATTACATATTTAATTGCTTAATTGTATTATGTGCAATCTGTGAAGCATGTTAGGCTAGAAATTACAATTACTTGTTCGGATTTAGCATTTGTTCTTTAAATATGAGTTGTTGTTGTTGTTGTGTGTTTAAATTGGGACTACATGATGGTTCCAGGGAAATCCCCCTGTACTTGACTTGTTTCGGATTGAGGGTGCGGGATACCAAGAGATCCTTGGAACATGTACTTACATACATTGGAATACCAAGAGATCCCCGACTTTCTTATTACGGATACCCAGAGATCCTCGGGATTTCAGGATATCCCATGCTGCTACTCCTTGTTGAAAATATCCTTCCTTGTATTGCTACCTTTGTTTTTTATTACTATTTCCGTATTTATCTGGATGAGATTGTCGTTGTAGACTTTATTTACATTTTTTCTGCTATCTTATTATTTACCATATTTACTCTCAGTAGGGCCTTGACCTTCCTCGTCACTACCTGACCGAGGCTAGGCTTGGCACTTAGTGAGCACCGCTATGGTGTAATCACGTCTCTGTTGCGCAAGTTTTTCATGTGCATATCCAGGTACCTCCATTCAGGCACACTACTAGTGATTTAGGAGAGTTCTCGGAGACATAAGGTATATCTCCCGCGTCCACAGACTGAAGAGTCTCCCTCTTGTTCTATCCGGTAGCTTAGGCAATTCCTCTCCTATTTTTCATTGATGTAAACAATGTCAGATATTAGAGTCGTATTATGTACATTATTATATCTGTGTTGCCCGTGAGTTTCTGAGTTTTGGGATTTTGTTTTATAACTCATGGTTTTGAAGTGTATGTGCCAAGAGGCAAATTATATACCTTCTTAATTTGTTATAGTTTAAATTATTATTCTGAAAAGGTTGTTATTTCTGCACTGTTAGGCTTACCTAGTCGTGGTGACTGGGTGTCGTCATGACATGTTCATGATTGGTGGTCTAGGGTCGTGACAGCTTTATTCGGAAGATGGTTCATCTGGGCTTGGTTCACACTGCCTACTTGAAGTCTACTGACCAACCTGCTGATATCTTAACCAAAGGCTTGAGTAGTGTTCAACATTCTCACTTACTATCGAAGCTAGGCTTTAAATACATGTTCAATAGTCCTAGCGTTGGGGGGGGGGGGGGGGGTAATAAGCCATATAATGGTCATGAGCCAGGTTAACTTAACTGTAGCTAGGAATGCTTAACTGTAGTTAGTAATTAGTAGTTAACCATAGTTAGTAGTTAGGCGGTTATTACTGAAGCTTTAATACTGCAGACTGTATAGATATTATTCATTCTTTACACAATAATGAGAGTAGCTCCTTTCTCTTTTCCTCATTTATTCTCTCTATAAGAGATATTGTTTATCTCATATACATAAAATTGACATCCGAGGATTTATCATTCTAAGCCTGTAAATACAGATTCAACCATTCATATGCATACATTTAGATTGTTAATATGATTACTATCTAAGTGTATATATGATAACTGTGAGTTCCACATGTTTTATGTCCATTCTTACTTGAGGTTTGTGCATTAATTGCCATATATTAGTCCCAAAATGCTTACAAATTGCACTTGATTGTAGGTTTGAGTGCCAAGATGACAAATATTTAAAGATCAGCTCAAAAATTAGTGAAATCTGCCAAGTGTCAAAAGAAAACTGAGGAGGGGAACAAGATGACCTGCGTGGGCTGCACTGATTTGGTGTGCGGCCGCGCAGGAGAGTTTAGAGGCTGGGTTAGTTCAATTTCACCCTGCGCGGTCCGCACTACTTTGCCACGCGACCGCGCAGGATAGTTCAGAGACTAGGAAAATGCAATGTCATGCCATGCGTCCGCGATTCTTTCCACGCGGTACGCAGTTATGAAGGTTCTGAGATCCATCCATTCAAGGAAAAATCCCATGCGACCACATACCAAAGCAGTGTGTTCCGCGTGAGTAAAGTTTAGAGAGTGATGATTTTGATGAGTCTTGCTACGCGGCCGCATACCATTTCTGTGCGGTCCGCATCCCTTACCTAACACGGCCGCGTGACATACTTGTACGGTCCGCATCCCACAGTTCCAAAAGCAAGGCTTGAAGACCAAGTGCCCTCCACGGCCTCGTGACATTTGTACGTGGTCCGCGCCAAACCCTGAGGGGTATTTTTGTCTGATTTTTCCTGTGTAGTATAAATAGAGCATTTTACTTTGTTAGGTTGAGTTTTGTTTTATCAGATAGCAGCTGAGCTCGAGATTTCATAGTTTTAGCCTATTTTGGGAAATTTCTTCTTGTATTAACGTGGATTCTAGTAGATTGTTGTTGTAGTTAATTATTATGTAAATTTCATCTACTATTTCTTCAATTTCTGTTTCTATTATGGCTAGATAACCCGTTAGCTAGGGTTGTGGCTCAACCCTAGTATGGGTAACTAATGGATAAGATTGTTTAGTGCATGAATGATGTTGGGTATTTGTAATTTGGTTTAATCTTATGTTCTTATTATGATTTGGTGGTTGTAAACACTAAGTCTAGCTTAGTGGATCTTGACTCTTCTTGAGAAAGTAAGTCTATGACCCCAAGACTAATTCCAAAAAGGAATTGGGATGGCATGAGATGTGTAGTCCCAATTAACGGGTTAAACCTCGAGAGAGTAATTACCCAACTTGAACCATAAGTTGCTTGGGAAAATTGGCCTACCCAATTGGTCTCGAGAGAGTCAATTGGGCAAAATCACTCTCTCTATCGAGAGGTGTGAGAGTGGGTGCTAATGTGCAACGGTTATAGCATAAGTTCCATATTCATCATTCTACATTAGGAATCTCTTCTCGTTAGTAGACCACCTAGGGACATTCCACGACCCTAGTACCTCTCTCTATATTGCATACAACTTAGAACAAATATCTTAGCATAACGTAGCTTTAAACTTGTAGTTGATAAATTGTAGTTGATAATCAAAAGAAAACTAAAAATGTTAGAAGATCAATTAGGAGCTATAACATAGTCCTAGACTATACAAACACTCAACTCCAAATTGAAGCTCCCTGTGGAAAATTTACCCCGATACCACTATTATGTAAATGTATTAGCACCTACTCTTCCTTAGGTTGAGTCCGCTTCGATCAATTTTTGGCACCGTTGCCGGGGATCTTTACGGTCTTTGACTATTTATTTGCTAGTTTTGTGTTTTGCTTCTTTTTCCTTCTTTTTTTTACTTACTTTGTTTTTGTTAATTCACTCAGGTACCAATGTCTTTAAACACACAAGATTCTATTAATGTGGAAGTTGAGGAGGTGGAAGACGTAGAACAAGAGGAGATTTTACCCCAAGCACAAAGACGGGGTAGAAATGCTAATGCAAATGTTAATGCTAACGACAACATACTAGACCCTCCTCCGCCTCCACTAAGAATGGCACCAAGAGTTATACCCAATCAAGGGTACGCAAGTGCAATTGTTCCTCCTCGAATCCGGGCGGGGAACTTCCAAATCACCAATGTCATGCTCACTTTGCTCGAACAACGAGGGTACTTCACCGGTGCTTCGGACCAAAATGCAAACAAGCATTTGAAAGGGTTTGTGGACACTTGTTGGGGGAGCAAGAAGACAAATGTTTCAGAAGATGCACTGAGGTTAAGGCTTTTCCCCTTCTCACTTCGGAGAAAAGCATTTGATTAGTTGGAGAGACTCCCAAATCATTCCATAACTATGTGGGATGAGTTGGCTTAAAAATTCATTACCAAGTTCTTTTCTCCTAGTCATATGGCAGCTCTTTGAGATGATATTCTAGCTTTCAAGAAAGAGCCGACGGAGCCTTTACATTAGATATGAGAGAGGTTTCAGACGATGGTAAAAGAGTGCCCCAACAACGATATGAATGATGTTATGATCCAACAGACGTTCTATCGGGTTGTGAACACAACAAACTAGTGCATTGTCAATCAGTTGGTCGGTCATTTTATGAAGCTTCCATACAATGAAGCTTGTGATGTTCTTAATGAAATGGCCGATACTTCTTCGGCATGGCAAAGCCGGGATAGTGTTCCTCAACGTGATCCTAATGTTATACACTTGCATAAGTAGTTGCATGATCACGGACAAGCCATTGCCGAACTCACAACAACAATGAACCAATTAGCTAAGGCGCAACTTCAACAAGTTCAAAATCCGCGCCAAGTTAATGCCATGGAGGGAGTGAATATGATGAAAAGAAGGCAAAGAGGTCAATAACAACCTCGAGAAAATTTTGACAACTATGATGATGGTGGTGGATATTCTAATGAAAGTTTTGATGACCAAAGTGAGAAAGTCCAATATGTCAATAACTTCCAAGGGAATAGAGGTAGTCAATAGAATCAACAACGGAGAACCCAAGTAATTGAGGAAATCAACAAGGCGGAAATTGGAATGAAAATAACAATCAAGGAGGCAATTAGGGGAACAATAACTTGGGGATTCAAGGTAATTGGAACGGGAACAACAATTGGAACAACAACAATGGTGGTCAAGGTGGGTGGAATAATAATGGTGGTCAAGGTAATATGGGCAAGGCTTTCAAAGGCCCCAAATGTATCACCAATCAAACGACACGCCTCCGCTTCAATATCAAGGGTCGAGCTCATCGAGCAATGACATAGGTCGAATAGAGAACATGTTTGAGAAAATGATGAACACGAATCATGACTCCGATGCTCAATTGGCCTCCCATAACACTTCAATCCGTAACTTGGTTGTACAACTCGGGAAAATTTCGCAATCTCTCAACACTCGCCCAAAGGGTGCTCTACCAAGTGATATGGTAGTAAACCCCAAGGGTTGGCATAATAATCATGTGATGCTGGTGACCACGAGAAGTGGAAAAGGTGGTGATTTGCAAGCCTCAAGAGGAAATCGAGTTGTGATTGTTGAAGAAGAGTTGCAAAATGATGAGATCTTGTTGGTAGTTGAGGATACTGTTGAAACAAATGCAAGTGATGATGTGAGAATTGAAATTGATGAGGGTGAGGAGGAGACTCAAGAGGCCGTGAACCCGCCTTGTAAAAACGTCATAGTATGCCCAAACTGGTGGTGCCAAAAGCGAAGGCACCCTTGCCTAGACCTCCTCCGCCATATCCTCAAAGTTTGGCCAAGAAAAAAAGTGACAACCATTTTAAAACGTTCATTGAGATGATGAAGAGTTTGTCTATAAATGTGCCCTTGGTGGCGACACATGAACAAATGCCGGGATATGCAAAGTTCATGAAGGATTGGTTATTAAAACGAGATCTATGGAGTGTGAGACAATCAAGATGATGCACCAAGTGAGTTCCATTGTACACTCCAGAGCTCCAAAGCTAGAGGATCTCGGACCATTCACAATACCATGTACTATTGGAAGTTCCTATTTCGCAAAAGCCATATGTTATTTGGGGGCAAGTATCAATGTCATGCCTTATTTGATTTTCAAGACTTTGGGTATCAGACAACCTCGTCCAACTTCCATGAGGCTTCAAATGGTGGATCGGTCAATGAAGTGGCCTTTGGGGATTATTGATGATGTCCTTGTTCGTGTTGATAAGTTCATATTGTCGGCCGATTTCGTGATTTGGATTGTGAAGTGGATTTTGAGGAGCCTATCATTCTTGGAAAGCATTTCCTAGCTACGGGGAAGGCCTCGGTTGATGTGGAAGTGGGAGAATTGACCTTCCATGTTGAAGATGAAAAGGTGGTGTTCCACGTGTGCAAATCAATAAGGCAACTAAATAGCATCGAGGTATGCTCGTTTGTTAACATTGTCATGGCGGTGATAGTGGATGACACAAGAGTAATGGCAAATGTTGAGGACCCACTTGAGGCCGTGCTATTGAACATGGATGTTGATGATGATGGCGGAAGGGTGGAGTGTATGAACGCATTACATGGAATGGGCTTCTATTCTTATGAGCCGAGGAAGTTATCTCTTGATCTTGAAAATCACAAAACTCCATCTACCAAGCCATCTATTGATGAGCACCGGTGTTGGAGTTGAAACCACTTCCTCCTCACCTCAGGTATGATTTTCTTGGTCCTAATTTCACTTTTCCGGTTATTCTTTCTTAACTAACGTGCAGGTTGACGCCACTTTGGCAGTTCTTCAAAAGCGCAAGCGGGCGATAGGATGGACCTTGATGGATATTTGTGGTATTAGCCCCGCGTTTTGCATGCACAAGATAATATTGGAGTAGGATGCTAGGCCGTCTCTTGAACATCAAAGGAGACTCAATGAGTCCATGCAAGAGGTGGTCAAAAAGGAAGTCATCAAGTAGCTTGACGCCGCTGTGGTGTATCCAATTTTTGACAGTTCGTGGACTTCTCTGGTACAATGTGTGCCAAACAAGGGAGGAATGACGGTGGTGACCAATGACAACAATGAACTTATTCTAACTCGTACTGTGACGGGTTGGAGGTATGCATGGACAACCGGAAGTTGAACACGGTGACTAGCAATGATCATTTCCCATTGCCGTTCTTGGACCAAATGCTTGATCGCCTTGCAGGACAGGCTTTCTATTATTTTCTGGATGGATATTCAGGCTATAGCCAAATTCTCATTTCCCCGAAAGACCAAGAAAATACAACATTCACATGTCCTTATGGCACATTCTCCTTCTCTCGAATGCCATTTGGATTATGTAATGCACCGGCGACCTTCCAACGATGTATGATGGAAATCTTCAGCGACATAGTGGAGGACATATTGAAGGTCTTGATGGATGATTTTAGCGTGGTTGGGGGCTCATTTTGTGAATTTTTGCAAAACTTGGATCGTGTTGGCTCAATGCGAAGACACAAAGTTGGTTCTCAATTGGGAGAAATGCCATTTCATGGTAGAAAAGGTAATTGTGTTAGGTCAAAAAATTTTAAATAGATGGACTGAGGTTTATATAGCGAAGATTGAGGTGATCTCAAGGCTCCCTCCCCCTACTTCTGTCAAAGGGGTGAGGAGTTTTCTTGGGCACGCGGGTTTCTACCGAAGATTCATCAAGGACTTTTCTAAAGTAGTAAACCCGTTGTGTAAATTTCTAGATAAAGATGCCAAATATTTGTTTGATGAGAGATGTATGAAGGTTTCGAGCTTCTCAAGAAAAATCTGACGACTACCCCCATCATTACCGCACCAAATTGGAGCTTGCCTTTTGAGCTCATGTGCGACGCTAGTGATGTTGCGGTAAGGACGGTCTTGGGCCAAAGAATCAACAAAATGTTCCATCTGGTATACTACTCAAGTAAGATAATGAATGAAGCTCAAAGGAACTATACGGTCACCGAGAAGGAATTTTTTGCCATTATTTTTGACATGGAGAAGTTTTGCCCATACCATATGGGGGCCAAAGTGATTATTCAAACTAATCACGCCGCCCTTAGGTACTTGATGACTAAGAAATATTCAAAAATTGAGGTTAATGAGATGGTTGTTTCTTCTTCAAGAATTTGATTTGGAGATTGTTGATAGAAAGGGTAGTAAAAATCAAGTGGGGGACCACTTGTCTCGATTGGAAGAGGAAGGGAGGCCTTTGGACGGCCTTGAGATAAATGATGCTTTTCCGGATGAACAACTCCTTTCGGTTTCTATGCTAGACATGCCATGGTTTTCCGACATTGCCAACTATCTTGTTAGCGGTGTGGTTTCGTATTAGCTCTCTTCTAACAAAAGGAAGAAGATCATGCAGGATTGTTTGGACTACTATTGGGATGAGCCGTACCTTTTGAAAAATTGCGCCGATGGTGTAATTTGCTGGTGTGTTCCCGAAGAAGAAAAATTGAGTATTGTGGAAGGTTGTCACTCTTCGCCCTATGGTGGCCATCATGGAGGGGCAAGGACGGCATCTAAAGTATTGAGTTATGGTTTCTATTGGCCTTCTTTATTCAAGGATGCCGGTGACTTTGTGAAAATATGTGATGAATTCCAACGTGCCGGAGGGATTTCGAAGAAAGATGAGATGCCCCTTAACACAATTCTGGAGATTGACATTTTTGATGTTTGGGGGATAGACTTTATGGGACCATTCATACGTTCTTGTGGCAACACCTACATTTTGGTATCGGTAAATTATGTGTTGAAATGGGTTGATGCCATAGCTTTTCCAAATAATGAAGCTCGAAGTGTGGTGGCGTTCTTGAAAAAGAGTATCTTCACTAGATTTGGCACTCCACGTGCTATCATCAGTGATGGGGTTCTCACTTTTGCAACCGGGCTTTTAATTCTTTGCTATCCAAGTATGGGGTAAATCATAGGGTGGACACTCCTTATCATCCTCAAGCGAGTGGCCAAGTTGAGGTGTCCAACCGTGAGATCAAGAGTATTTTTTCCAAAACTATCAATGCAAATAGGACCTACTGGTCGAAGAAATTGCCGTACAATATTCAAGACCCCGATTGGTATGTCACCGTACCGGTTGGTGTTTGGGAAGGCTTGTCATCTTCCGGTTGAATTGGAGCATAAGGCCGTGTGGGCCTTGAAAAAGTTGAACTTAGAGTGGTACATGGCTGCTAATCTCTGGGTTGGACAATTGATTGAACTTGATGAGTTTCGGTTTCATGCTTACTCCAGCTCGCCCTTAAACACGGATAAGATTAAGTACCTTCATGACAAGTATGCACGAGGGAAATATTTCAAGGTTGGTAATATAGTTCTCCTCTTCAACTCCCAGTTAAGGTTGTTTCCGGGCAAACTAAAGTCAAAGTGGAGTGGTCCATTTGAGGTGGTTGGTGTTACTCCTTTTGGTGCCATTGATCTAAAAAAGGAAAGGTGAAGTATTTTGGGTCAATGGGCATCGTGTCAAGCATTACTTGGGCAAGATTGATGACAGCCACGTGGTGGCGCTTATTCATTTGAAATAAGTGTGATGGTAACATGTGTCGTGCCTCGACATTAAATCAGGCGCTTCTTGGGAGGCAACCCATGTGTTTTTCTTCTTTGTTTTTCTATTGTAGAATAAGATTTTTGAGCTGATAGTGTGTGAGGTGTTGCAGGGATAATGTTGAACCAGTGCAGGGCAAAAGTGTAAAATTTCTCAATCTCTGAATAGTGCCTACGCAGCCGCGCAGCAAATCAGTGTGGTCCGCGTAGGCCTGAGCAAAAGTAAGTTCAGGCTCAGAAGACCCAGCGCAGTCCGCATGATATTTCTGTGCGGTCCGCGCTGGAGAACCCAAAAATGGTATCTCTCTGATAAGTTCCCACACAGTCGTGCACCAAAGCAGTGCGGTCCGCGTGGGAAAAGCTGGAATCAACAAGTCTCTGAAGTCTACCATGCGGTCGGCGTGGATTGAGAAGCCAATGTGAACGTCGGAAATCCAGCGTGATCCGCGTGCCATTTTAGTGCAGCCGCACTGGTGGGTAAGTTATGCGTCCCAGGGTTTTTCTATAAATAGAGGCCTTGGGCCTCATTTGAACCTTTTCGTAAAATTTCATCCTGATCTATAATTTACTGTACATTCGCATCATCTGCTCACTTAGTTGAATTCTCATTAATCCCTGGTAAAAACTCTTGTTTATTTTATTTAGAGCCTTATTTTTGTTTCTTTTTCATCCTTTTTCTTCTTAGTTAACTATTAGTTTTGATTTTTATGTGTTTTTGTTGAATTATGGGGCATAAGTTCATGTTAATTAATTGAGAAGGAACACTTAGGACTCAAATTGTGAACAAAAATTATACTTAATGGGAAAAAATTCCCTGCTCGATTATACTTGCCCTACGCGGCAGCGCAGCATTTTTGCGCGATCCGCTTGGCCCTTTTTTTGCAATGATGAATCTTCTCAGCGCGGTCTGCGTTCCATGTGTGCGTGGTCCGTGTAAGCCTAGTGCAGACACGGTCCAAATCAGTACGGACCGCATGAGAAGAGTTCGAAGAGGTCAACATTTTGGTATTTCACTTGCGCGGACCGCGTGCCATTTCTGTGCGGTCCGCGCTGAACCAACGTGACTACGGTCCAAATCAGTGCGTTCCGTGTTGGTTTATTTAGAGAAGTATGTGTGGGTGTCAGTATATTGCGCGGATCGCATGCCGTTTGGTGCGGTCCGCGCCCCTCTATCTATGTCACTGTGTCTTCAATTGTTGCATTCAACTGAACTGTTTACTTCATTTCATGTGCTTCAACTGACGATGTTGGACGTGTATTCCTTCCGGACAATGGTTCAAAAACGACCGGGCAAAGAAAAACAACCCGGGAGAGGTGGTTCCTCCCGAAGGGGGAAAATCAAGAGGATTGTGAAACTCACTCCTCAACCCAAAGAATTGATAAAGAAAACCCGAAAAATAATCTGGGAAGCTGATAGAGCTGCATCTCATTCCACTGGGAGTGAGTATGCACCTTCACGAAGCATTACCTTGGAGTCTGCCCTCACCCACATGTCGACTTCATTTCAGCTCTGTGATTCCTCTCTTCGGATCATAGTAATGTTGCCTCCTCCAAAACGCCTGTTAATGTCATCTCGGACTCGTCTGATGAGTCTGTAGCAAGAGAAGAAAAGCAATACTCCACATCTCCCACAACTTCATTATCAGGGGAGAGTTGAGGTATGTTGAGGGAGGTGAGCCACAGGTCGGGGGATAGAGCGTACTAGAAAACTAGAGGCATAGGCAGATAGATCTGTTAGTGAGGTTGCTTTTCACAAGTTCTGGGAGTGGTGGCCCAAAAGGAAACTGATTCTGCAGAGGCAGTTCATAGATGCTGATCTTGTTCCTCTCAACCCTCATGTGAAAGCACAATTCAGCACTATAGAGGGTTGGGTCTTCTTCAAAGAACGTGTTGAGATGGCTAACGAGCATATGGTGAAGGAGTTCTACAGCAATGTTCACCATATAGTTTGGGACTCTAAAGCAACTAAATTTAGGGATAAGACAGTTGTGTTTGATGGAAGTCATTGAATGAATTCCTGGGGTTAGAAAGAGGGGGTTGAATTGCAATGTTTATAAAAGTCATCTTTAAAAGAGAAAGTTCATCCTTGGTTGGCCGAGCACTTGGCAGCCCCAGGTACAGCTTGTGTCTGGTTAAAAGCACGGGAAAAGATCTTCAGGAACACTCTCAACTTTGAAGGAAAAAGGTGGTTGACTACCGTGTGTAGTCGACTTGACCCGTCTACGCGTGATCACTCCATTTCCCTTCCCCGTGTTATCTTGGTACCATCTATCATGGCCATCTTCCCTATAAATATGGGTAATATCATGTCGAAAGTGATTTCTACAGTTGGTCAGGAGACCCAAACAAACTACCCCTTCCCAAACACACTCTCTTTGTACTTCAGAGATTGAAAGTAAAGAAAAAGAAATATGATGTCAAGTTACCTCCGGTGGTCCCGTACTCATGGTATAGTTAGTTGGGTCCAGACAACCCGAAGAGGGGCAAGAAGAATTGCATCCACTTGCACTGCACTTGGCCATTCTGAGGAGCCAACGGTCATTGAGCAGTCAAGTATGTCTTCCACCATTCCTGCTACTGATGAGGCATTGCCTCCAGGTCCGTCAACAGTAGCTGGTCCTTCTATTATAGTTGACCCGGGTCATCAAAGACTCACCAGTTCACCACGAACCAGCTTACCCATTCACATGCTAGTTTGAACAACTGGATGTCAGCTGCGACATCCTAGTTGTCTACATTGACCACTGTTGTACAGGAACAGGGATTACCAGCCTCTGTTGAGATTCCTTCCTCCATTGAGGATGCACTGAAAAAGATTCTGGTCAACCAGGAAAAGATGATGCCGATGTAGGATACCTTGGATAAAGCGGTTGGGGCACATAGCAAAGCGTTAGAGAAATTGTCTCGGGAGCACAAGAAGGTGAGGAAGCAGAAGGCTTCCAAAGAGTCAGTGACACAGTTGAGAGTGGATGTGTACAAGCTCATGGTGGATCAGTTGCCAATTTACCTATTATTTTGGGATCTTACTGTAGAGCCAGCAGTACCACAGGTACAGGAGGAGGAGCGGAGGCCGATGAAGAAGAGAAAACTCCCTAGCACTAAGGGAGTTGTGATTGAGGTAGCACCGGTTCAGGAGAGTCCCTCCACTGCCTCACCAGTTGATGAGCCAGTTTTTGAGCAGGCACCTTGCCCAACACCACAACAACAGAAGCACGTTGGGGACCAGTCTAAGGTCCCCCTCGGTATAGAAGACTCGGGAGCTTTTGAGCAGCACAGGGTGACTGGTGAGGCTTGAGGGGCCGCTCTATATCCTTTACTGATTTTTGATGCCTTATTTGGTAGTTAGCATTGGGGACAATGCTGGCTTTTATTCGTGGGGGTGTGGCCCTACCATTTTGATTGATACTCTGGATTGTTTTATATATTTTCTTACTTACAGTACATTCGTAGTTGTAGATGGCTTGTATATAACTCTTCATTCTAGATGCTCTTCAACCTCTTGTATATATTCATCGCTCCTAGTTGTATATTCTACTTTCCTTTTGTGCATATTCATTCGGTTTTCGTTTTGGTTTTCTATTTTCGTTAAAAAATTTTGTTTTCATTTCAGTGCAAAGTTAGGCTTGTAGCCTTTTTGGTTTTGTTTTAGCGTTTGCAATAAGCCCTTGGTTTTCTTGATACCATGGTTCTTTCGGGTAGTGTTGTGCGAACCGGGTGGCTCTTCCCAATGATAGATGGCGTGACAACTTTCTTAAGGGTTTGAGTCAGTTTTTTATTTTTCTTTTTAGTTTTCAAGTTTTTGTAGTTAAGGGTACCTCAGGCGAAGCTTCACTTGAGCCTAGCACTTTTTCCTTGATCCTATGGTCAAGGACATTAAGTTGTGTTTAGGATGGTAAATGTTGTGGCCTTGATACTCTTGTGTTGACTAAACAATCATCATGTGGTCATTTTGGGCCATTATTCTCTAGAATCATATCTAATGTCGTTGTGCACCCTCGACTCCGTTTTTGGCAATCCTTGAGTGTATATGGTGAGAATTCAATTTATTGAGCCCAAGTACCAAGCCGATGGTCTAGAACGTGCCCCGAATATTTGTTGAGGTAAAATGATATGCGGAACTTGATTTGAGAAGTGATTATAGGCTCTCCTTGATCCAAAAATGCCAATTTGAACAATTTCATGACCTACCAATTAAATGATCCCTAGTTCACCCCTTTTGAACCTTAGACCTTTTTCTTTCATGAACCAAGTTACAACCATATACCCGTTCTCAATTAGACCTTCTCTTGGCACCCAAATCTTCCCTTGAGTAGTGGCAAATGCCTAAGTTTAGGGGGAGAGACAAGAAAGGCATCAATGTGGTAAAAAGCACAAAAGCAAAAGAAAAGGAAGGCAATGAAAAAAGAGAAAAAGATAAAAAAAATAAGAATAAAAAAAGGAATCAAAGGACAACAAAAAGTGAACAAAGGTGTGAAAAAGTAGTCAAAAGGAAAAAAGGGTTTGAATTCTGAAACAAGAGTGACAATGTGTCTCTCTAACCCCTTGAATGAAGTGAATTACTCAATTGAGTCAATAAAGTGTGCCAAAATAAGGTGTTTTCCATTTAGGGATAGGTCTCATTTTATTTTCTTGAGGACAAGCAAAGGTTTAAGTTTGGAGGAGTTGATAAGTATGATTTCTACATGTTTTATACCCGTTCTTACCTGAGCTTTTCCCATTAATTACCATATATTAGTCCCAAATTACTTACAAATTGTACTTGATTGCAAGTTTGAGAGTCAAGATAACAAATATCAAAGATCGGCTCAATAAGGAGTGAAATCTGCCAAGTGTCAAAACACAACTCAAGAGGCGAACAAGATGACATGCGAGGACGATACTGATTCGGTGTGCGGCTGCGCAGGAGAGTTCATAGGCTGGGTTCGTTCAAGTTCACCCTGCGTGGTCTGCACTACTTTTCCACGCGGCCGCGCAAGATAGTTCAGAGACCAAACAAATGCAATATCAAGCCACGCGGTCCGCGATCCTTTCCACGCGGTCCGCACTTATGAAGGTTCTGAGACCCAAGCATTCAAGGTAAAATCCCACGCGGCCGCATACTAAAGTAGTGCGGTCCACGTGGGTAAAGTTCAGAGAGTGATGATTTTGATGAGTCATGCTACGCGGCTGCATATCATTTCTGTGCGGTCCGCGTCCCTTAGCCAACGCGGCCGCATGACATACTTGTGCGGTCCGCATCCCCCAGTTCCAGAAGCAAGATTTGAAGACCAAGTGCCCTCCGCGATCGTGTGACATTTGTACGCGGTCTGCGCCAAACCCTCAGGGGTATTTTTATCTGGTTTTTTTCTCTATAGTATAAATAGAACATTTTACTTTTTAGGCTGAGTTTTGTTTTATCCGATAGGAGTTGAGCTCGAGACTTCATAGTTTTAGCCTATTTTGGGCAATTTCTTCTTGTATTAGAATCGATTCTAGTAGATTATCATTGTAATTAATTATTATGTCAATTTCATTTACTATTTCTTCAGTTTCTGTTTCTATTATGGCTAGCTAAACCCATTAGCTAGGGTTGTGGCTCAACCCTAGTGTGTGTAATTAATGGGTGTGATTGTTTAGTGCATGAATGATGTTTGGTATTTGTTATTTGGATTAATCTTATGTTCTCATTAAGATTTGGTGGTTGCAAACACTAAGTCTAACTTTGTGGATCTTGACTCTCTTGAGAAAGAGAGTCTATGACCCCAAGATTAATTCCAATAAGAAATTGGGATGGACCCATGAGAATGGTAGTCCCAATTAACGGGTTAAACCTCGAGAGAGTAATTACCCAACTTGAACCATAAGTTGCTTGGGCAAATTGGCCTACCCAATTGGTCTCGAGAGAGTCAATTGGGCAAAATCATTCTCTCTACCGAAAGGTATGAGAGTTGGTGCAAAAGTGCAACGGTTATAGCATAAGTCTTATATTCATCATTCTAGTATTAAGAATCTCTACCCGTTAGTTGACAACTCTGGTACATGCCACGACCCTAGTGCATCTCTCTATATTGCATACAACTTAGAATCAATATCTTAGCATAACTTAGCTTTAAACTTGTAGTTGATAAAAATCAGCTGATAACCAAAAGAAAACAAAAAATGTTAGAAGATCAATTAGGAGCTGAAACATAGTCCTAGACCATACAAACACTCAACTCCAAATTGAAGCTCCCTGTGAAAAATTAACCCCGATACCATTATTGAATAAAAGTATTGACGCCCACTCTTCCTTAGGTTGAGTCCGCTCCTATCAATATACTACTGCAATTTTATTGATTTGAACATATTACTTATCTTCGTTCCTTAGATTATAAAGTCAAACTTAATGCAAACGATGCGCTTCCTAAAAATGGATTCAAAATGACCTGATTCCCCGTTTCATTTAATGATTGCGAATCCATTTTAAATGGAGTCCGACGCTGATGATACAGATAAAAAGCATAGGTGGTGCGGGAAGTTAAAGAAAGAGAGTATTGTGAGAAATGATGGTGACAAAGGCTCACCAAAGTAGATTTTGTGACCAATTTAAAATCAAATTAACACGTACTTACTGCTACTTATATACTCTCTTTTTCAATTTACGTGAATATATTTAACGGAATACGAAATTTAAGAAAAGAGAAATATTTTTTAATTTGTGATGTAAAATGAAGCACATATATTTTGTGTGTCTGTAAATTATTATATAAAGCTAAATTATTTCTAAATAAAAGAAATTTATTCTTTTTGACATATACTAAAAAGAAAATAGATTCAGATAAACTGAAAAGGAAATAGTATTATTATACATGGATAGGGTTGCCACTAACTCTTCCTTTCTTATTTCTTTCTTTCTTTGGTCAACTTACCTATCAACTTCAACCTCGCCCGTTCATTTATATTGTGGACCCGCAAGGGAAGGGAAAAAGAAGGCAATCAAAATTTCTAAATTTGTTAATACTTCCTTCAATAAATCACACAACAAGCATTAAGTTTTTCTATAATACGTTTGTATGAAGCTATCAATGAATTCCAAGTACTGTACAGTTTCTATAATAAATTTGAAATTATTGGCTCTGCTTATTACTTCGTCAATGTATTCTATTACTGATTCTATGGCCAAAGCCTTTTGCTCTATCTTGTCGAAAATTGTATCTCTAGATCTTATACGTGGAATTACATTGGATATTATATTTTATAATTATAGTTGTTGTCGAAAATTGTAGATTAGTTCTGCTTACAAAAATTGAATTATTGCTTTCTTTGTTACATGGATTAGTATTGGATTGATCAACAATAATGTTGAAATAAATAGAGGCATGCATGTGAGTATAAAATTCAATTAATAAATTGCACATTAATCACAATAACAATTAATGAGATTCTAGTGATGGCAGCAACTTGCAAAGGTGTAACAATCCACGGAAATGCAAGCACTTCCACCTCTCTGTCATCCTGTCCCAATCAACTTCACCAAAGACTGTGCCTGATCCTAATCTAACCCAAGCTCCTATTTGTTGGGAAAGAGAAAAGAGAGTAAATGCAGTTCAGACATAAGGTCCTTTTCGAAAAATTTTATTTTATGTCTCACACAATTGATATTTATAGTGTGAGATCTCTTTTTTATTTCACAACCGTATAGGTCTCAGAATTTTGTCGGCTTAGATATATAAGATATATGTCCATAAATATGTGAGATAAAAAAAAGTATCACACAATTAATATAAGTTATGTGAGACACAAAATAAAATTACTCTATCGTTTTGGTATCAATGCTTGAAAAGTATTTGATTGAACTACATATTCTGGATACACTAGTCATATTTTTGAAGTGTAAAGCATTATTTTCTCCCTAAAGAATATACCAATTATTTTAATTTATGTGACTTACTTTGATTAGGAAGGAAGCAATGAAAACTTTGAAATCTTGTGGTCTTAAAATAAATATATATGTAATGTACCAAATTGTTCTTCAATAGTATATTCTTAAATATGCTATGTGAAAAGTTAAAGTTAAAGAGCCACTAAATATATAAAGAAGCATTTTTTTTAAACAAATTAAAAAAAACACATAAATTAAAATGAGTGGAGTACTTTTTTTAAAAAAAAAAGTTGACGAATTTGGAAAAAAAATAAAGTGATACTGAGCAGCAGTAAAAGTAATTTTTCTGATGTCAGGAAGAAGCTCTCATCAAAAGGCAAACAAACTAGAGATGACGAAAGTTTCATAGATGACTAAAGACATTATTAACGGGGAAATACATTAATTGGCCGAAAGAAAATCATGTCTATCCTTGATTTGGCTTTCTCCAAATCTTTTGAGACATATTTGTCTATTTATACATGATATAGCTTATTTTTATTTTTAATTGAAAAGCTGCAGGTTTTATTAGAGACTCATATTTATTAAGGGTATGAGTCTTATATAATTTTGGATAATCCTAATATAAGATATTTTCTCCTTTCATAATCTTAGATAATTTTCACCTCATGGACTAGCTTTTAAGGAGTTAGGTCCAAAGTTTATTTTATTATTATGGTATCAGATCTAGTTGTATCATTCTATGCTATGTATTTTATGTTCCATATGTTCAACTTCAAACTTGGGTATACATAAGGGAAAGGAGTTATTAGTTGAAGGTATAAATTGGTGTCTCCTACAATAATATTGAATAATTTCTCACTCCATGAGCTAACTAGTTAGACATAAAGTCTATCTTCTTATCATGATTCAATGAGCTCTGACTTGTTTCTTTAATCATAAATTGAGATGATTATGGCCTTGTGCAAAAAAGTAGTTCTATCCATCCCGATGGGTTGATGCCTCAAATTAGGCTCCCTTATATTACTATGCAAATATACGAGAAAGTCAGAGCACTAAGTTCAAAGACTATCGATCAAATTTCTACAATAGTGACTAAAAATTAATATCCATAAATAGAGCTTACATCAGAATCCGAAGGAAGCTCCACACATCTCACATACTTTATACTATATGAATTGTTCTGGCCGTAGAAAAGTATAGAAGTAGCAAAATTGGATAGTTCATTGTGCAAAGAAGAGAAAAAGACGCTAAGAGTACTTTTTAAAAACTTAATAACCAAAATGCTCCATTTTAAAAAAATGACAAATGGTATGAAATAAAGCAATTTAACAAAATAAAATAACAATAAGAACAAAGGTAGTAGAATACTTTCTTTTCTCTTTCTTGTGTGTTGATTACCAATGTAAATTATCATACTTTTATAGGTAAGAAGAGGTAGCTTAAAATCTATCTTGAATAGTTCAAAGATAGATATGTTAGTAATCTTCACACTATTTGCATCATGGATATACATCCATACATTATTTATGTGACGACTCAAAGGGTCATCACCGTAATTCTTCCTTTCTCCGTGCTTTTGAGGCCTTGAAAACCTCTTATTTGGTTGTCTCGATTTGCATGCGCAGTGCGGGCGTGAAGCTGCAAAGTTTTTATGTGAAAATATATGAACTCTATGTTAAAAACTATGAATTTTGATAATAATATTGATATAGTTGACTTTGGTTAATATTTTGGTAAACAGCCTGGACCCATGATGTGACAGTACCGGAGGGTCCGTACAAAAATATCAGACTCGGGCGTATTATCGGAATCAAAATCCGAGGTCCAAGGCCAGAAAAAAGAATTTTTTCGTGAAATTGTTTTCTGAAAATGTTTAAGGAAAATAAAAATAAAATTTAATCAAAAAGTAATAGTATCGGGCTCGTATTTTAGTTATGATGCCCGATACAGGTCACATATGTGGTTTAAGCGCTTCCTGTAAAATTTGGTCGAAATTGGACGTCGTTTGACGTGTTTCAGATTAAAAATGAAAAATTTGGAAGTTATGAACTTTAACATGAAAATTTTGATTTTTGGCGTTTAATTCGTGGAATTTGACGTTATTTTGGCGATTTGACCACTCGACTAAGTTTGTAGGAGGTTATTGGGTTTGTGTGTGTGTTTGGTTGGGAGCCCCGACGGCTCAGGAGTGATTTCGGGGTTGGTTCGGGATGTTTTAGAACTTGAAAACACACCAGAAAATTCAAAACTGTTGCAGACCAACTTTTTTCTTTGCAAACGCAACCCATCCTCGTGTTCGCATAGCCTTTCCTTTCCCTGCTCTTCGGGTTCGCGATGAACCCTCGCGTTCGCGTACCCCAGATTCCAGACCCAGCTATTTCCTCCACGCGTTCTCGTAAGGCCCACGCGTTCACGTAGGCCAACTGTGAAGCCCCCAGCTTTTCCTCTTAAGTGTTTGCATTGCCCAATCACAAACGCGATGCCCAGACCTGCCCACTCTTCGCAAATGTGGCGCTATGTCGCGAACGCGATGACCATTTCCGTCTAGTGATTTTAAGTTAATTCTAGAACAGTTCACTTCAGGATTTTTCACAAAATTTCACACGGGCTCTTCTCCTTCCCCCTCCGTTGACGAAATTCAAGCTCTCTTTTCTACATAACTCTTTGGGTAAGTAATACTAATATCAATTCCTCATTATTTCTTCATCTAATCACTAAAATTCCAGGCTAAAAACATGAAATCAAAGTAGAAATTAGGGCTTTCGGGTAGAGTTAGGTTTTTGGGAATTTGGAGCAATTCAATCCCAATTTGGGGTCGAATCTTATAACAAATTACATATTTGAACTCATGGGGTTATGGGTGATTGGGTTTTGGTCCGAGCCTCGAGTTTGGACCATGTACGCCCGGTGTCGAATTTTGATATTTTTGGAAGAATGATAGGAAATTCATTTCTAGGCTATGGAATTGTGTTTTTAAGCAATTATTGATAATATTGAACTAATAATGGCTAGATATCGTTGTTTCGGAGTTTGATTCTAGAGGAAAGGCGGTGTTAGAGGCTTGATTGCTATTTTCGGATCGAGGTAAGTGTTTGATCTAACTTTGGCTTGAGGGAATAGGATTAGGACATTATTTGCTACGTGCTATGTGGAGTTGGTGCATTGGCGTGGTGACGGTTATCTATGCGCCCGAGTCTAGCATAATCGTGGGTCTTAAATTGCGTTATTTCGAATGATATGATATAAATTCTTGTTGAATGGATTTAGTGCACATGATATGAACGGTTGAGTACAAATAATGATTTCGTACAATTTGGGAGCATTGGCTCGGCTTAGGACTTGTTGGTAGCTAACGTGTTTAGAAGTGAAAGTTCTTGATCATTTCCCTTGTCGGGACTTAAATATATATTAAATTCTCCTGGGATATTTGAGTTGTTAGTTATATTCCCTCATCGGCACTTTTGTGTTTTGATGATACTCCCCTCGCACTTGAGTTGCGGATGATGTTGGACGAGTTTTGTTGGTAAATATTGAGGATCGGGTTGCACACCGTAACATTACCTAATATTGAGGATCGGGTTGCATGCCGCAACGGATTAATTGTCGAGGATCAGGGTTGCACACCGCAACGGTATTAAATGTTTAGGACCCGGTCGTGCGCCGCAATGGGAATAGGGACTGAGTATATTGATCTGTGAATGAAGCTTTCCGGTATTTCTTTATCAGTTGTTATCTGCTCATTTTTTTCATTCTTTTTAGCTTATTTATGTATTTGAACTTTTGTACCCCACAGCATGCTTCCCTCCCTATTTAACTGATTATAATAGCATATTCTCCTGTTATTGCATATATCTGTACAGGTTATTTGTGGTAGGTCCTGTCTAGCCTCGTCACTACCTCGCCGGGGTTAGGCCATGCACTTACCAGCACATGGGGTCGGTTGTGCTGATGCTACACTTCTGTGTCTTTTGTGCACAGGTCAGGAGATAGCTTACGGACCACCGCAGCAGTTCTAGACCGCGAGATGACCTTCAGTCCAGTGACTCTTAGGTAGCTTAGCTGATGTCCGCGGCTCGGAGTCTCATTTATGTTATTCAGTTTATTTATTTGTGTCTAGACAGACTCTTGTGTATTTTCTATCAGACTGATATTTTTAGTACTCAGTAATCCCTGAGTGGTGATACTATATTCTGGGTAGAGATATGTTTAAGCTTTCGCATTTTTATATCGTTATTGTTGAAAGTCTTTCGCATATTTTAAGTACTTCTTTCAGTTTATCTTATTGTATTAAATATAAATTTGTGAACTGTCTAAATAGTTGGCTGGCCTAGCTCCGACAATAGGCGCCATCACGACCCCGGTTGTGGAAAATTTGGATCGTGAAAATTTACAATACTTACACTTGGATATTCATGTAAAACGAAAAAAAAATGACTCATAGATCTCACTAGGAAAAAATTCATTGGGAAAAAAAAATCCTAGTAAAAGGAAAGAGTACATAGTTATATTCAATATGCATTACTAATGCCTCATCAAACCTTACAAGGAAAATCCAATGGAATAAAATCTTGGTTAAGGAAAAAAGAGTGCAACGCATATATTATTCCCCCTGATGACAAAATTACTTAATGTCTCCAAGACGATGCATTCCAATCTTATATATCAACTTTTAAATATTGAGGCTGGTAATGCCTTACTGAACGGATCAGCCAAATTATCACTTGAACGAACTTGTTGCACATCTATTTCACCATTCTTCTGAAAATCATGAGTGAAAAAAAATCGGTGAAATGTATTTTGTTCTATCTCCTTTGATATATCATCCATTCAATTGAGCTATGCATGCAACATTATCTTCATACAATATTGTTGGAATATTCTCTTTCAAAGAAAGACCACATGTTTGTTGAATGTGTTGAGTTATCGATCTCAACCAAACGCATTCTTGACTTGCTTCGTGAATAGCTATTATCTCTGCATGATTTGAAGAAGTAGCAACCAAAGTTTATTTTGTCGAACGTCATGATATGATTATATCTCCACTTGTAAATAAATAGCCCCTCTGAGATCGACCTTTGTATGTATCAAACAAATATCCTGCATCTACATAATCAATCAATAATAACTTGGATTCATTTGAATAAAATAAACCCATATCATATGTCCCTCTCAGTATCTGAATATTTGCTTAATACCATTCCAGTGTCTTTATGTTGGTGAAAAGCTAAATCTTAATAACAAGCTTACTGAGAAAGCTATATCTGGTCGAGAATTGTTGGCAAGATACATTAACGCCCTAATTGCACTAAGATATGGTATTTCCGCACCAAGAAGCTCTTCATCATTTTCATGAGGTCGGAATAAACTTTTTTTATATCAAGTTATCCTACGACCATCGTTCTACTTAATAGATGTGCTTTATCTATACAAAATTACTTTACGATCTTTTCGATGCATGTTGATTGATGGGCAAAAATTACATCTTTCATATACTCAGTTTTTAGACCAATACAAAATCTCGTCTTTCCAAGATCTTTTATTTCAAATTCTTTCCTTAAATAGTCTATTGCTTTTGGAAGCTTCTTAGAAGTTTCAATGATTCAAATCATCAGCATACACAGCGATTATAAAAAAATTCATATCCAAACCTTTTTGTAAAGACACAAGGACAAATTAGATCATTTTTGTACCCTTATTTCAATATGTACTCGCTCAGGAGATTATACCACATGCGCCTGATTGTTTCAATCTGCATAAGGATTTTTGAAGCTTTATTGAACAAATTTCACAAAAACTTTTATATGTTTCAGGCACTTTGAATCCTTCAAAAAATTTTATAAAGATTTCATTGTCTAATGAGCCATACAAATAGGTTGTAACAACATCCATTAGATGCATATCAAGTTTTTCATGCACTGCCAGATTTATATGATACCTAAACACGATAGTATTCACCGCAGGAGAATATGTCTCTATATATTCAATGTCAGGTCTTTGCAAAATTCTTGTGCCACAAGTCGTGCTTTATATCTAACGACTTTATTTTTATCATTTCGTTTTCGCACAAAAACTCATTTGTTTCCTACTATTATATACCTTCAGGTGTTCAAACAATGGGTTCGAAGACTTCACTTTTTGCAAGTAAAGTTAACTCTGCCTAGATAATGTCTTTCCATTTTAGCCAATCATTTCTCTCTCTATATTCATCGATAGATTTTGGTTTAAAGTCCTCATCTTGTTGCATTATTTCAAACGGAACATTATCAGCAAAAATATTATCGTTAACAATATTATTTCAATTTCATCTTTTTCCCATTGTGACGTAACTTGTTTATATCTCTTCATTCTCATTATTTTCAGGTACTTGGACCTTCCCTACGGTTTTATCATTTGTTACATCTTGTGGCTTTTCTTGAGCCACTACCTCTATGTTATTATCACTTTGATCATTTTCTCGTTTTCTTCTTTGTGGATTTTTATCGTTAGAACCGATTGGTCTACCACGTTCCAAGCGTGGCTTAGACTCATTTGCTTTAATTGATTGTCCTGTCAGAATTTCAACTCGAATTGGAGCATTAGCAGCTGGAATATGTTACTTAGTCACCCTCGGTAGGTCAGTGAATGCATCTGGCAATTGATTTGCAATATTTTGCAAATGATAAATCTTTTAAACATCTTGTTCACATAATCTTTTAAACATCTTGTTCACATTGATTTGTTCGAGGATCTAAATGAGACAATGATAATTCATTCCAATCTATCTTCCTTTTCAGGTTCTTATTTTTTTCCCCTAATGTTCAGTACACCATTTCATCAAAATGGCAGTCAGAAAATCTTGTCGTAAATAAGTCCTCAGTCATCGGCTCTAGATATTTTATAATAGAAGGAGATTCATATCCAACATATATCCCCAAACTTATTTGAGGACCCATTTTTGTGCGTTGTGGTGGAGAAATTGGAACATATATCGCAGCCAAAGATTCTAAGATGGAAAATATTTTGCTCCTGACCAAAAGCCAATTGCAATGGGGAGAGTTTATGATAACTTGTTGGATTTATCCGTACAGTATTGCTGCATGTAAAATAGCATGACCCCATACTGAAATGGAAAGTTTTGCTCTCATAAGCATTGGTCTAGGAATAAGTTGGAGGCGTTTGATCAATGATTCTGCAAGACCATGTTGTGTATGAACATGAGCAACCGGATACTCAATTGTTATCCCAGTTGATGTACAATCAACATTAAAAGCTTGGGATGTAAACTCACTAGCATTATCAAGACGAATTGTCTTAATTTCACAATCTGTAAATTGTATTCTTAGCTTTATTATTTGAGTCAACAATCTCGTAAATGCCATATTGCGAGTTGATAAGCACACATGTGACCATCTTGTAGATGAATTTACCAAATTCATATAATATCTTAATGGTCGGCATATATGGTGATATATTAATGGTCCACATGTATGGTGAATGAGCTCACATATATTACCTTGTATACGTTCCAGAAATACAGGGGATTCAATCATAACATTAATAGCTGATAGTTTAATAATTAATTTGCCTTTTGAACATGCAACACAAGAGAATTCCTTAAATTAAAGAATCTTCTAGTTTTTCATGAATGTTGATGTGTATTCTCAATTATTTTATGCATCATATTAGAACTAGGATGGCCTAACCAGTCACGCCAAATAATAAAATTATCTTTATTAGTAAACTATTTGTTTACTGCGGCATGTGTTTCCTCCGTAGTAGAAATAAATTAGTTCTTTTAGAACCTTCAATTAATATTGTACTACCATATATTGTATTAACACTGGCTTCTTTTATTATTAAATAAGAGAAATATCTCTTATCACTTAAAATAGTATATGTTGTAGCATATTCAGAAGACATATATCATTTTTATTAATCTTGAGTCCAACTAAAGACTGAAAATTTTTATATTCTGACGGAGAATTGAATACAACTAGGACGTGACTATGAAATAAAGGTGGCAATCGTGTTGATAACTTATTATGAAATAAAGCAATTTACCAAAATAAAATAACAATATAAAAAAGAGAATAAATATAGTAGAACTCTTTCTTTTCTCTTTCTTAGTGCGTTGACTACCGATGTAAATTAACATGCTTTTATAGGCAAAAAAGATTTACTTAAAATCTATATTGAATAGTGCAAAGATAGACATGTGGTAGGAAAATCTATCTTCACACTATTTATATCATGGAAATACATTACATACACTAGTTACAACAACAAAATATATTTTCTTTCGAAGATTTTATTATTTAGCCTCCCCCTACCTTGACCGAGCTCCAATTAAGGCCCTACTCTTTTTCTTTCTTTCCTTTATTTTTTGTTAATTCACTTTCTTTTCTTTTTTTCCTTTTGACTTTCTTTTATTTTTTCATTTTTTTTAGTTTTTCACTTTGTTTTCTGTCTAATAAAATATTGCACTTTTTTTCACCCTTCTTAAATTTCATAGACCTCGGAGTAGCAACGGGCCTTGGAGGAACTCGAGCGATATCTATCGAGCCCACTACTGCTTCACACAATGAATGCAGATGAACAATTATAGGTATCGGAGATAATTATAAGTGGAGTTCGTTTCCAGAAGAACAAGCTACGCAATTTCCAATTTACTATATTAGAAGGACTCTAGGGTAGGTGGAAACTAGGTACCCTCACCTAGAAAAACTAGTGCTCGCTTTGCTAAGTGCCTCTAGGAAATTGAAACCTATTTACAATGTTAGACAATCTATTAGAACTGTAAAATTGACTAACAATAAGGCCGAATATGAGGCCATGATTGCAGGCCTCGAACTAGCAAAAAGCTTAGAGGTAGAGGTGATTGAAGCTAAGTGTGACTCCCTCATTGTTGTGAACCAAGTTAATAGGACATTCGAGGTTAGAGAAGAACGAATTGTAAGGTACCTAGGTAAGTTGCAAGTAACATTACACCGGTTCAAGCAGTAGACTTTGCAACACATACCTCAGGATCAAAATAGTTAGGCTAATGCCATTGCAAAGTTAGGTTCGTCGATCGAGGATAACGAGATCACCGCGGGGGCAGATGTACAACTCATATGATTGGTAGTGGAAGAAGATCACGTCGAAATAAACTCTACAAGTTTGACCTGGTATTGGAGAAACAAATATGAAGAATATTTGAAGACTGGAAAATTGCCCTCCGATCTAAAAGAATCGAGGAACCTGGTACAAAGGCAGCCTGATTTAGTTTGTCCGAAGACGAAACCTTATTTAGAAGAACGTTCAATGGCCCATTAGCTATATGTTTAGGTCCAGGAGACACTGAGTACATTCTGAGGGAAGTTCATGCGGGCACCTACGATAATCATTCATGAACCGAATATTAGTTGGAAAGGTAATCATAGACGGCTACTGCTACATAGATATGGAAAGGATGCAAAGGAGTTCGTATAAAAATGTGATGAATGTCAAAGACATGTCCCTGTGATATATCAACCCGGAGAGTTTCTGCACTCGATTTTGTCACCATGGCCGTTCATGAAGTGAGGAATGGATATCGTTGGCCCCCTTCCATAGGCACCCGGCAAGGCTCAATTCATGTTGCTTATTGACTATTTTTTTTAAGTGGGTTGAAGCCCAAGCATATAATAAGGCCATGGAGAAGGAAGTTATCGACTTCATTTGTGACCACATTATATTTTGGTTCGAAATGTCGTCAGACCTTGTGCGACAATGAGATATAATTTATCAACAACAAAATGACCAAATTTCTGGAAGGCCATAAGATCAAAAGGATCTTGTCAATACCTTATCACCCCAGTGGTAGCCGATAAGCAAAATCGACTAAAAAAACCACACTCCAAGACCTCAAAAAGGGGTTAACTAAAGCCAAATGAAAATGGAAGGAAATCCTACCCGAAGTCCTATGGGCATATCGTACAACCTTAAAATCCAATATCGGGGCCACCCCGTTCTCGTGGGTTTACGGTGTCGAAGCTCTAATATCGATCGAAGTAGATGAACCAAGTATTATATTTTGATATGCTACCAAGGAATATCATGATGAGGCCATGATCCTAGAGCTATTGGATGAGAGACACGAACCCGCCCTTGTCTGGTTGGTTACCTGAGAGCAGCGGATCGCGAGATACTACGATTGGAGGGCCAACCTTTAGCAGTTCAATTTTGGGGACTTAGTACTACAAAGGTCACACTAAGAACCCAAAACTCGAATGAAGGGAAATTTGGATCAAACTGGGAAGGACCATGCCAGATTATTGAGATCACCAGAAAGAGGTCCTACTAACTCAGAACAATGAAGGGTGAGTGTCTACAGAAAAAACTGGAACATAACTCACTTGAAGTGATGCTACTGCTAAGGTACGACCATATTCATTTCCTTTTTACCTATTTTTGGACTAACACTTTCAGTTGACCAACAAGAAGCGGTACAAATTTTTAGGTCTGAAAGCACGCGTTGCACTCATTTTTCCTTGAACCGATCTTCTCCCAAATGGGTTTTCCGGCAAGGTTTTTAACGAGGCAATAGTGGATCGTCCTAACTTAGATTATAAGGGAGGTCATGAATCGGTATCAAAGATTTCATCCATAGTATCAAAGGCTACTCTCTATGATCAACCTCGAATATTTGGGGCATTACCCTCGGAATCATCTTTATCAAGGAAAGAAACTTCGTGATGGAAGGGTCTCTATAGATAGAATTTATCGTAAGGGTCGAACGGTCAAATGAAATGGTCCTGAATAGATTGCTCGAGCCCTAGCACAAAGCATGTACGTATTTATTACTATTTTACACAAGAATAAAAAGAAGTTTCTTCCTTATGGATAAATATTTTGTCCGTATAAAAGTTTCTTGCATTTTTCAGGAATTTCCTACATCTGATCCCCTAAAGTTATCAAGCCCAAGGGCCACCTTAATCCGATTTCCAATAATCAATCTCACTCGAATACTACTGTCCAAAAACAAACTTGGATCGCCCGGCCTATTGGAGCTCGGGGGCATAAGACCTATCAGGAAACGCTCGAATGTTAAAAGTCACGGCCATCCCAACTCGGGGACTATTATCCTAAGAAAGCTCGGATAACTCGGGGTGACCAACCTAGTGGGCAACACCCAAACTAAAAATGCTACAGCACCAAGGACTTCTCCTTTACAGGTCGAAGCTAGACCTCAACCTGAGTCACTTTTTCCTGGGTGGTCTCATTTTCTGAGGCTAGGCGGTCAATGTTATTTTTCCATTCTTCGGTCTAGGTCTCGGCCTTTACCGCATCCATTTCTGGATGGAGTTGTTCGATTTGGTCAATCTTCTATTTGACCTGTGATTTTGGAGCATTAGTCGTCGTATCTGACTCATTGTCACTAACCTTAAACACTCTTCTTACCTGCTCAACCAGTTGGCATGCTCTTTCCGAGCCGTCTCCAGCTCAGGTTGAAGTTTTTTGACCTTCCCCTCACGTTGCTCACTAAGAAGCTTGTAAACATCCCACTTCTCATTGAGCTCTCGGGTCTCGACCTCATGTTGGTTTAACTCTTCTCAATATTAGAGAAAAGACTCCTGATGAAGCACTAAGGCCAACAAACACAAAGGAAAGAGTTTCAATATTTTATGACTTAATCTAAGTACATAGCAAAAGTCATCAAGAGGCATTCAAAGTTACCAGGTTTAATGCTTACTGGGATTCGTTGAACAAGCAGGGCGCTTCCAGCTCGTTCATCTTTGCTTGATCCTCTTCAATCACTAGGCACGGAAGATAACTTACAACCCCCATGGGGCGGGGTAGAGAGGACCCCGAGCATCCTCTGAAATAGACATAATAATCTACTGCTTTCGGTCAGGATCTACACTCAGAGCTGGGAACTGGTTTACTAGTTTCGGGCTCGAAGAAGGCCCACTGGTTCCAGAAGACATACTCTTCTTTGGTACTGGTAAGTCACCTAAATTAACGACGTCTTCCAAGTATGTAGAATCTAAACCTTCAAAGAAGTTGTGGAAGGGGTCTACCACCCCTTAGGGCCCCCCATTTGGGCATCCTTTTAGAATATGGGCATCGTGGATCATGGAGTTTGTAAATAAGGGCAACTTAGAGAGATCTATCACCCCAAATTCCTCCTTCGGGACATTATCCTCTGCCCAAGAAGCATCAGCCACAGTCTCTTTACCGGCCTCCCTAGCTTGGGGTAAAATAGCCTTGCCCCTCTCTGGTTCAGAGGCCTCGACCACTGCCCCCTCATCGACCCCCTTGTTTGAGAAAGTTTGGTGTCACCTCGCACGCGGGCCACCAGTTGGGAAGTTTCTTCTTCTTTTTCTTCGGTCTCATCCCTCAGCCGATCGAGTGAGTTTGGTAGGAGCTCTTAGGTGCTGGTGATTTCTTTGGATTTGCCCACTAGCCTCATTCGAAGTTATGTCTTCTCCAAGTTCGGGGAACTAAGAGCCCTTTTCTTTTCTTCTCCTCATCCTACATCGAAGCAGGGGACTTGGTGGGGGAATCCTCATCACCAGATAAAGGCCTCTTGGTGACATCCTTTGAAAGAACTGCAATGAAAAAAAATGAGTGAGAATCAAAAGCACGAGGAAGCCCGAGTGTTATTCACTCAAGAAAGTAGTCTTGCCATGACAAAAGAACTCCCATCGGATCTTTAAAAATTTGCACCATGCGTGCTGGGAATACGAATTCTGGGAGAAAATATTCTTAACCCTCTCCTTGGGTCGAGGAACTACATCTGGAACCCGAGCAATAGCTGCATCATCACTAAACGTCGACAAGAAAGGAGAAAAAAAGAGTAAAAATGAAATTCTAGGAAAATGGAATTTTACTTACATATTGTGTTCCACTCCTCGAGGAACGACATGTACTTGGTTGGAATCATGTATGAGGTCCTCATTCTGACAAATCGGTCTAGCCAACCTTGGTCTTAGTCTTTTTCGATCCTCAAGAACGGGTCTTAATGGTTCGGCATGCAAGTTTAATCAACCCCCCCCCCCCCCGAGAATCAGGGACTGTACAGGCATATAAGATGTACAACGGTGAATGGGCATCTATCAAACTTGATCATAAAGAATCGGAAAAGAATGATTATACTTCAAAATAACAGGTGGATCTGACCAAGGAACACCTCCTACCTTTTACAAAATTGGATGATCACCGGGTCCAATGGGCATAATGTAAAGGGATAAGTGTAAAGACTTAAGTATCCCTTAACGTAGGTAATGATATCTTCTTCGGGCCCGGGAACCACTACGTATTTTCCCGCCCAGTTGCAGTCCTTTATGACTATAGGGAGGGTCTATCTCTCAATACGTTCTAAACCACGGCCCCGAATGGGTGAATGTTTTTCAACTTTGAAGTCAGCAGTTAGCGAGCACCCTCTAGGAATAAATGCGCCAAGAGGAGGTTCCACCACTTTTCCTCGTCGTCCAGTTGTGATGAAGAAGCAGTTTCTTTTTTTGAGGATCTGTCTTAGAAATCTTAACCATTTTTCTTTTTAGGGAAAAAGGCCAAAATTATATCCCTATTATATAAAATTATTTACGTTTATACTCGTTTCTACTTTCGATCTAAAATTATCCCTAAAGTTAACAAAGTATGTAAAATTGTCATTGCAAAGTAAGCAAAATCGTCCCTAACTCTAACAGATTTCCTACGTGGCAGTAGGACCCCCTCATTTAATATGTCAACTAAGCAAATATCAACCCGAATTGTAGAGACCCAAGCTCATTTTTTTGACTCATGCTTATTTTTTGACCCATGCTCATTTCTTGGTTTCTTCCCTTCCTGTTTACCCTCTTCTTGTGAAGAGTTTAAGATCATAAATATGAATAAACAACCACCGCTTCACCAGCATACCACCTTCATTCACCAATTTATGACATAAAACAGATTATATAGAATCATATGTGGGAAAGTTCACTTGTTTAAGAGTAAATATATCTTGTTTTATTAGTGTAGTTTTTTGAAAATTAATTTGATGACTGTAATTTTTAGGTGATTCCCTTTGATTTTAAATAGAAGAATATTGTGTTTCTCAATCACACATGGAGATACAGTTGTCGACGGCTTTTGCCACGACAACCACCACACTGCTCCACCACTCTCTTCTTCCCCCCATGATGTCTATGATGAGAAAATCGACTGCCAAAGATTGTTGAATAACAGAATTATCTGTCATTATCCAACACGAGATACTAATAGATACAATACACGGACATATGGGAAATAAAAAATTGAAAAAATGGGGATACCAAGAAATTTACAGCGGAAGTTTTTGGTGGGTTATGCAGAAATTTAATTAAGAGAAAGGATGAGGATGATGACTTTTTGGGGCGGGTTATTATAAAGTGGGGCGGGTTATTAAAAGGGTGGGCGAGTAAAACAATCCTAATTGGTACATTATTTTGGGGCTCCCGGTTGCCACGTAGGAAATCCATTAGATTTAGGTACAAATTTAATTACTTTTGTAACAGTAATGACAATTTTGCATACTTTGTTAATTGTAGGGATACCATTGAGTTGGCGAAGGTTCTCCAGAAGAGGAAGGTTAACATAGCCTGTGTCTACGAGACTAGGTGGAAAGGGTCGAAGGCGAGGAATGCAGACGGGTTTAAGCTGTGGTATTCTAGGGTCGTGAGAGGTAAGAATGGAGTGAGCATCTTGGTAGATAGGGATCTAAGGGAGTCCATGGTCGAGGTTTGGCGAGTGAATGATAGGTTAATGTCTATTAAGTTGGTTATTGGGGGTTGCATCCTCAACGTCATCAGCGTTTACGCGCCGCAAGCGGGCTTAGACGAGGAGTTTAAGAGGCGCTTTTGGGAGGGCTTGGATGATCTGGTGAGTGGTATTCCCCAATCTGAGAAGTTAGTTATTAGAGGGGACTTTAATTGTCATATTGGGGCTGATGCTTGTGGTTCTGATGAGGTGCACGGTGGCTTCGGCTTTGGGGTTAGGAACGGAGGAGGCATGTCACTGCTTGATTTTGCCAGGGCTTCAGAGATTCTGATTGTGAACTCGACATTTCAGAAGGGGGAGGAGCATTTGGTCACCTTCAACAGTTCGGCGGCGAGGACTCAGATTGATTACCTCCTCCTCAGAAGGAGCGATAGGGGTGTGTGCAAGGACTGCAAGGTTATTCCGGGAGAGTCCCTTTCGACTCTTCATAGACTCCTAGTGATGGATGTCGGTCTCTGGGTGAAGAGGAAGAGGAGGGGTGCTCGGGGACAACCGCGGATTAAATGGGGTGTTTAGACTAAGGAGAAAGCACAGGAGTTGGAGAGAAGGTTAGCTGAGGGCGGAGCTTGGAGAAGTTCTGGGGAAGCGGATGCTATGTGGTCAGAGACGGCGAACTTGGTTAGGGAGGTAGCACGGGATGTGGTCGGGGTAGCCAAGGGCTATTCAAGAGGACACCAGGGTGACTGGTGGTGGAACGATGTAGTCGAAGGAAAAGTGAAGGTGAAGAAGGCGGCTTTTGCTACGCTGGCAGGGAGCACAAGCGAGGAAGAACGGAGAGAGAATAGGGAGATCTACAAGGTGGCAAGGAAAGACGCAAAGCTGGCGGTTACGGAAGCTAAAAACGCGGCGTTGGTCTCATGTATAAGGAATTAGGGGAGAAAGGTGGGGCAGGAAGTTATTCCAGTTAGATAAAGCTAGGGAAAGGAAGGCGCGTGATCTTGACCAAGTTAGGTGCATCAAGGGCGAGGATGGTAGAGTTCTGATGGGGGATTCTCAAGTCAAGCAGAGGTGGCAGGCATACTTTCGAAACTTACTTAACGATGAGGGGGATCGTAACATAGAGCTAGGGGAGTTGGGGCATTCAGAGTAACATAGAGACCTTGGGTACTGTAGGCGCATTAGGGCGGAGGAGGTCATGAGGGCTTTGCGTAGGATGAATAGGGGTCGAGCGACCAGGCCTGATGAGATCCCGGGAGTTTTGGAAATGCATGGGTAGGCAAGGAGTGGAGTGGCTTTCTAGGTTTTTTAATTTTATCATCAGGACCAAAAGGATGCCGGAGGAGTGGAGGTGGAGTACAGTGGTGCCTTTGTACAAGAACAAAGGGGATATCCAGTGGTGCAACAACTATATGGGTATCAAATTAATAAGTCACACCATGAAGGTTTGGGAGCGGGTGATCGAGGCGAGGGTGAGGGAGAGGACAGTTATATCTGTGAACCAGTTCGGTTTCATGCCGGGTCGCTCCACTACAGAAGCTATCCACCTTGTCAGGAGATTGATGGAGCAGTTCAAGGATAAGAAGAAGGACCTGCACATGGTACTTATCGACTTGGAGAAGACGTATGACAATGTCCCAAGGGAGGTGCTATGGAGGTGCTTGGAGGTGAAGAGTGTGCCAGAAGCCTACATCAGAGTAATCAAGGACATGTACGACGGAGCTAAGACTAGGGTTAGGACGGTTGGTGGCGACTCAGACCATTTTCCAGTTGTTATGGGGCTCCATCAAGGATCGGCGCTTAGCCCTCTCTTGTTTGCGTTGGTGATGGATGCTCTAACCCGACATATTCAAGGGGATTTGCCTTGGTGTATGCTATTTGCTGATGACATAGTCTTGATAGACGAGACGAGGGTCGGTGTTATTGAGAGGCTAGAGGTATGGAGACAGACTCTCGAGTCTAAGGGTTTCAAAGTAAGCACATCTAAGACAGAATACCTGGAGTGCAAGTTTAACGCCGAGCCGAGCATAGTAGGTAGGGACGTGATGATTGGATCTCAGGTCATCGCCGAGAGAGACAGTGTCAGATATATTGGGTCAGTGATTCAGGGGGACGGAGAGATTGACGGGGACATCACTCATCGTATAGGAGCGGGGTGGTCAAAGTGGAGGCTTGCATCAGTAGTCCTGTGTGACAAGAAAGTTCCACCGAAACTCAAGGGGAAATTTAATAGAGTTGTGGTTAGACCTGCCATGTTGTATGGGGCAGAGTGCTGGCCAGTGAAGAACTCTCATGTTCAGAGAATGAAGGTTACGGAGATGAGGATGCTCAGGTGGATGTGCGGGCTCACCAGGTTAGATAGGATTAAGAATGAAGTCATTCGAGAGAAGGTGGGGGTGGCCCCGGTGGATGAGAAGATGCGAGAAGCGAGGCTGAGGTGGTTCAGGCATGTGTGAAGGAGAAGTCTTGATGCTTCGGTGAGGAGTTGTGAGTGGCTGGAGATGGTCGGTGTACGGCGAGGCAGAGGGAGGCCTAAGAGGTATTGGGGAGAGGTGATTAGGCAGGACATGGCTAGAATGCGGGTTTCCGAGGACATGGCCCTTGATAGGAAAGTCTGGAGGTCTAGTATCAGGGTTGTAGGATAGGGGCTCCTAGAGTTTTTCGTACTCCTCACCCAGGGTTGGGTGAGGCTTGGCAGGGCTATCCATAGATGATTTGTGTATTGGATTGTGTCTCCCCTATGGTAGTTATTTATGGTAGTTACTGTCTGATATTATTGCATGCTATTTTATTTATGGTTCTTATGTTTAGTTAATTATTTACGCTATTTCTGCTTGAGTTACTAATGCTCTTTTGTTTTTGTTTTTGTTTTTTTTTGTTTTTCCTTTCCTTCACTGAGCCGAGGGTCGATTGGAAACAGCCTCTTTGCCCTTTCGGGTAGGGGTATGGCCTGTCTACATATTACCCTCCCCAGACCCCACTTTGTGGGACTATACTGGGTAGTTGTTGTTTTTGTTGTTGTTGTTAATTGTAGGGATAATTTTAGCCGTAAGGTAGAACGGGGTATTAACCTGGCTTATTTCAATAGTAGGGGTATAATTTTGGCCTTTTTCCTTTCTTTTTAATAAAGATGAAGGACAGGAAGTTAAAAGGATACGCATAATGGTTTAGACAAGCAAGAGTTCTTAGAAAGATCTCATGAAATCTGGGTGCAAGTGCAAGAAAATGTAAAAATTTTGGAGAAAATAGTAAAAAGGTTTCTATGTAATGTATTAATGAATAAAGGATGGAGTATTTACAATTTTCAAATGACGGATCAAAGCCACAAGTGGCTGACCAGCAACTGACGAGCATTTAATTCCATTAAGACATGATTGACGAGATGTTTCGTTCATCTTGTCATTTTTGACGCGGGGTATCGAGGCAAGAATTAGGAGCCCATATCATTTCTCATTGTTTACTCTCCGAAAAATGAGAGGAATATCGGTACGACCGAAATTGAGCTCATCAATAGCATGACAGATGGGGATTGAAACGTATAGGGTTGAAGATTGACCCCAGGTTCCATCGAACTATGGTACGAGGTCACAATACTCATCTTCAAGAACGACGATTCCATGACCCCGAAATCGGCCCTGACCCTGAATTAGATCGAGGAAATGGTGTCAGGCCGAATAATAGATGGCAGAAATATCTGTAACCGGTCGAGTATCACGGAGGGAATCTTGGCACGTATCAATGAGAAGCCGACTAATTAGCAAATCTTGGATTTTTTTTACTTTTTTTAGAATTGTACCTAAAGGAGGACTCCCCTATTATATAAGGGGGGTTTTATTATTTATGAAGAATATCGTTAAACATATCCTAAAGCAATATACTATTATTTTCTTTCTGTAAGCAGTTGTTCTTCTATATCTGATATCATTTGAATTGCATCCAGTTCAAGCAACAGTTACTTTTCAAGGTTGTAAATGTTCAAGTTGTACGGTTTGAGTTTACTTTGTCATTGTTCGCTTTAATTTCAATTCAATTTATCATGTTGTATCTATTTAATCCATGTATCCTTGAAACCACTTACAAATTCAATTGTTATCTAATTTTGAGAGTAAACAAATTGGCACTCACCGTGGAGCTAAGGATAATAGTGATTATTTAATACAAACACTCGTAAAACACACTATTTTACACTTGTTCATTAAAGTGTCTCAGATTTCAGGTTTAAGATCAAGATATCAACTCAAAATTAGCACCTCTATGTCTTGACAATGAGTCTGACACCATGGTGAGAATAATAACATAGCTCCCGGTAATGGGGTATCGCACATTGATCCCCTCAAAATTCCAGTTGTGGACCCCTTTGATGCTAAGTCGCATGTAGCTATCAACACAAGCCTCCCTGCTGGCCCCGGTAATAACATCCGCGGTGGAACTCGGTTAAAAGTGAAGAATACTCAAAACAATGGAGGAGATGGAATCAATTTTTGTATGATCTTCAAAATAGTATAGACTCAGCAGGAGGAGATAGCTTAGTTACATAACTAAAGCCACACACCATCCGGGAAAATCACCCGTAGGGAAGAAACAGTTGCGGATGGGTCGAATGAGAATGAATCGAAACCAACCCCGAGATCATAAAAATGCTCAAGGAGCTGATAGAACTGGGGGAGAAGAAAAACAAAGCAAATGACAAAAAGGTGGAAACTACAATTCCAGGGTCGACCAGATCCCCTGAGCGCCACCGATACTGAAAGACTTGGATTCCAAGAAGTTCTTTCACGAACCTTTCCCTCCAATTGCGGTTGCAAAGCCAATCCCTAAAAAATTCTTGATGTTTTATATGTCAATAGCACACAAGAGAGGGGGCGATTTGTGTGGTACCCAATTTTTCGCTTAAATTGCTTATGAAGGACCTGGTTCTTCTATGTGTTCCAACTATTGCTATTGCAGAATAATAAATACAGAAAATAAAGAACACAAAGATTTTACGTGGAAAACACCCAGCTCAAAAGGTGAAAAAACCATGAACTACTACTCAATAGGATTTTTTCAAACTTCCACTAAAATCACAGAGCCAAAATAACATTTACAAAAACTCTTTGTAAACCTAAGGATTACCTCTAATCCTATTGTAGCAACCAACCTCTAACTATTGCAAAAACATCAAGTTAATTCTAACTTGAATATTCAAAGTACCTATTACAATTTCTTCTAAATAAGCTGAAACGTGCAATATAAAAACACCTACAACAGTTGTACTAAAAATAAAGAAAGACACATAAAACTATACATGGAGCTGTTCCTCAATCTGGTTCATGTAGCTTTAGGTTTGCACACTTGAATCACACATGAACTGCTTGCAAAAAGCCTTGCTATTTTGCTCTCAATTCACGTTTAACTTCAGCGTTTTTGTGCAAAACATGTAATGTGAGAACATCCTGCAATTTATAGAGTTATTAGATGAAGGAAAAACTAGAGTTATGATGTGGAAGAGTTCTAGTTGTCTTCAACTTCTAACTCCTTCCCTATCTTGGATAGTGTTCTCTTTAGCTAAGGAGTCCTTCTCCTTATCGATTATGCAACCTTTTCGATCAGGATATATTAAATACAACAAGTTAAGCTTATCTCCTTCACGTGCATCCCACATGTTTGAATCTACCCTTTTTATGAACCTGAGGGATGTACCTGGTTCATCCTGAGTTCCTTTGTCAATCTTCAAAACTTAACCTTTACTTGGGCCAACAAATTCCTCCTTTTTGATGATAACAAAATCTGTGCTTTTCATAAGCTTCGACCCTGTTTCAACTTAGCTCAACATCAACACAATGTTAGAAATATTTTTTTCTTTTTATCGCTTATCATCAAGGACCAAGTACATTAGTTTATAAACATCACTTTTCAAAGTGTAAACATCACTTGTTTAAAGCACAACCTTTTTCTCCCTTATTGCATCATCAAAAAGTTGAATAAAAATATGAAATAATCAGATTTTAAAACTTATTCAAGGCCATTGGGACTACTTCAAATGCAATCATTGATTAATCATCATAGATCAAGCTAAGAATTTTAACCATAAAAGAAATATAAACAAACAGTTAGAGCAAAAGATAGTGAATTTCATTAATGATTTCTAAGATTCTACCACAAAGCATAAGAAGAAAATAAAAATACTGAAACCATAAGAAAAGAAACAAAACATTCTGAACTTGCTCACTGGTTGCTCTACACTAGACTACGAGTCTTAAGGCTTGGAAGAGGTAGGGCATAGTTATTTGCTTGGAGAAGTTTCAGAATGTCTTGAAGAATTCCATCATTTTTCTCCTTTTCCCTGGCAGGTTCAGTTCTGAGAACATATCTCTAATAGTCTACCTCAACCAATCATGTCTTCATCCTTGCTATCTTAATACCTTTTCCTCACTCTCTTCTAGCAAGACTCTGATTTTGCTATTGATAGGTGCCTTTTTAGATGAACATGGTTCATTTAGAATGACATTGACTTCATAATCGCAAGAAAGTGGAGTATTAACCCGAAAATGATCCTTTCTTGTACTAACCTCTAACCTCTTCACAGGTATCTTGAAATTTACAAGAACAGTTGTGCGAATGAAACCATAGGGAATAGCATAAGTTTTGGTGCTATTGATAACACAATCAGTAGGCCAGTGAGGGTTTCTTGTTCTTATGGAATAGGTTCATCTATATTTTTCCCAAGTTAAACCAACCCCTCCGCAGCTTTGCTATACCCACTTCCCCCTGTTTTGCTCAAACACTCTTCTATTTCAGTAATTTCCTCTCCCCAAACAACCATTGCACTAGTTTCATTTGTTAGACCAACAGGAATGGGTGAAGAATCAACCACTCTTGTACCCTTTCCCCTCACAATACTCCTAACACCCTTTCTCTCTTTTTTGTTTCCCTTTTATTTTTACCACAACATTCTCCATATTCTTAAGTCTCAACACCTACTATAGCATACCAGCAATAATCTATTCGCCAAATTTGTAGGAACCTCATAAGTTATCTCTGGAGTAACTTTTGTATCAGAAGATATCTGTTAAGTTTCGGAAGACCTACTTTCTTCCCCCTTAGTAGCACACTTAAATGAATCTTATTTTTGGAATTCTTCTTCCTAACCTACTTTCAATTGCTTGTTTATTTTCTTGATCTGCTCTCCTTCAGCGACACTCTTACAAGTCTTCATCTTTACTCTACTTTTCCTAGAGATTGGTGTGGTTGAAGGAGTGGTAGAAGGTGTGCAAGTGGTTTCCTCTGGTGGTGATGAAGGATTTTTAGAGGTGTTTGACATATCTGGGCTAGGGTATGGACGAGAAGAGAATTAGATTGTATTTGAAATATAAAAGAAGAATGAGAGTTTTTGACGGCTTGAGAGAGACGAAATAAGGAATACACTAATCTGATCAATATACATTGATTGATGGGGTAACTACAACTTTTCAGACTCTTCAAAGTTTAATTAAACTAAAATTCAATTTTGAAGAGACGTTGGAGTGTATCCCTAGAATCTAGATACTTCCATTCGGTTGGGACTTTTTGAATGGGACTCGTTCAATTGTAACGAATAAGTCCAAAAGGAATTTGGCATTTGGTAGGACTCTGCTCCTAATCCAAATATAGTTATTTCAAATTATGCAGATTCTAGAAAATATACCATGTTACTTTGATGAACCAGGTTCTTCACTGATAATTCTCTTGTGTAAGTCTAAATATGCCAAAATAGAGAAAATATCATTAGAGATTAATGAGTCATTTTAACATATGACACAAGAGTATACTATGGAAAGTATGAGACTGATCAAGATTTAATCTAAATATGCCCAATTTATAGAATTTCTAACTAAATAAAACAAAATTCAATTTTTTATCATTTTTTCATTTAACCTTGAACTGGTCCTTTTAGGTGATCTTAATCATCCTTAATTCCAATCTGTTCCTCTCAAAGTGATCTCTACTTAAACCTTTTGTGAAGATATCAGCAATTTGCTTGTTAGTAGCACAAAACTCCACAATGATCAAGCATTTCTCATAGTTGTCCCCCAAAAACATGGTGTCTAACATCTATGTGCTTAGTTCTCTTATGATGAAACGGATTCTTAGTCATACTAATAGCACTATTGCTATCAAAAAAATAAGGATGCAACCAACTTTAATACCAAAATCCATCAACTGCTGCTTGATCCACAATAATTTAGCACAATCGTGAAGCAGCATCAACATACTCAGCTTCAGCAATAGATAATGCCACTGAAGTGCTCTTCCTATCCACTAGGAAACCTGCATAATCAGTGTCAGCATATCCCACTATGTTAAAATTACTACGTTTTGGATACCAAACACAAAGGTCAGGGGTGCCTTTCAAGTATCTCAATATTCTCTTTACATTAGTCAAGTGGGACTCCTTTGTGTTTGCCTGAAATCGAGCACAAAGACCTATACTGAAAATAATGTCAGGTCTGCTAGCAGTAAGATACAAAAGAGAACCAATCATTCCCCTATACAGCTTCTGATCAACAGATGAACTAGGTTCATCTTACATATAATTTCATAGATTTTGATATAGGAGTGTCAATTTATTTGGATGTTCCTTCCTGGTTTTGTTACTGAGGAATAGGTTCATGACAGGTTCCCTCGAGGTTTGAGGATCAATTCCTCTTTAGTCAGTTCCCCCTGTCATGTTGCCCTGGGTGGAAGAACCTGTTCCATCACCTATTCCTTCTTCTGGTGCAGCTTCAGTCTGGGCTGTGATTTAATTTAAATTTCTTACCAGCCCAATAGCTACATTTTCATGTTCCTGTCTCTCAGAAAGAATGTTAGTTTCATCAAAACTATATGTTTACTTTCTTCTACACACATAGTTCTTTTGTTGTACACTTCGTATGCTTTTCTATGTGAAGAATATCCCAAGAATACTCCTTCATCACTTCTGGAATCAAACTTTACATAGGGAGTCTTTTCCATTATTGTGCACAAAATACTTGCATCAAAATTCCCTAAGATGGGATATATTTAGGTTCTCCCTTTAAGTAACTCATAGGGAATTTTCTTAACAAGAGGTCTAGTCATGCAAATATTTATGATGTAGCATGCAAGAATTCAGCAAACTTAGCATTTTCAAATTCAATTCCATGAGCAGACCTAATTGATACAAGTTGATTACCTAGTTGTTTCTGATTTTTTTTTATTTCACACAGGAAGCAAACATGTCAAATGCTTTAACTTTGGATGTCCAAGTAAACCTAGAGTAATCATCAACAAGCACCATCACATATCTTTTACCACATCTGCTTAATGTTCTCATTGGACTACAGAGATCCACATGGACCGGTTCCATCGTTCTATTGCTTACCATTTTCTTGCTTTTGATAGAGGATCTTACATGCTTCCCCCTTGCACAAGCCTCACAAATTTTGTCTTCCTTGAACTTAATGTTAGGCAGCCCTATCACAAAATCCTTGGAGACTAGTTTGTTGAGTTGACTTAGACTGGCATGTCCAAGTCTCTTATGCCAAAGGACGGGATCATTGTCCAACACACTTAAGCAAGTGAGTGTATTTCTGAAAGTGTTGACAAATCTACAGTGTATATATTATTTACTCTTTTTCCCTGTAAAACAATCTTGTTAGTGGTAATTAATCACAAAACATTTTGTAGAGGTGAATGCTACCAAGTTACCTGTATCACACAATTCTGATTGTCTTATTAGGCAGTATTTTAGGACATCTATTAGGTAGACATTCTTAATAAAGTGAGAATCAGCCTTACCCACCTTTCCAACCCCAATGATCTCACCTTTTTTCCCATTTCCAAAGGAGACATCACCTCCTTTGAGGTCCTCAAGTGAAAGGAATTGGTTCTTACTTCCTGTCATATGCTTTGAGCATCCATTATTCATATACCATATTTGGCCGCTTCCCTTCACTTGGAACCACAAAAGGAAATTAGGGGTTAGTCTTATGAACCCAAACTAGTTTGGGTCCCTTTCTATAGGCAAAAGGGTGAATCAGATTCTTTTTAGCCCAACCTGGCAACCTATTTTCCCTTGAACAAATTCTTTATTCTTTTGACTAACCTTTTCTTTTGTAATACATTCAGATTTATAGTGACCAGTTTTACCATAGTGTGTGCAAATTATATTCTCAGGAACTATGAGGTACTTGCTTTTGGGATCCTACTTAGGTTCAGGTGTCCCGTAGCCAAGTCCTCTCTTATTTCTACTATGGTGTTCATGTAGCCACAAAAGTGAATCGGAGGACTATTCCATTTGCAGGTTCTGTCTAGCTCGTGCTTAACCTTGTTTAGATCCTCCTTAAGGACTCTTATCTGCTCATCTCTTTTGTACAACTCATCTTTCATTTTTCCTACATTTTCTTCTAAAGTGAGTTGTGTGTGACCAGCTTTCTTTTTACCAGTTCCTAATTTCAATTTTAAGTTTTCAAATCTAAGCTCTAGGATAGTGGTGCCAAGTTCATGAACATGGTTCTTTAACTCGGGATTTTTACTATCTCTTTCACTAGCCCTAAGTTCCTGATTTTTGCACCTTGCTTTCAAAATCACCTATTCCTTAGACAGTTGTTCCTTTTCATTGTTTAGATCCTCATATTCATCAATAAAATCCAGGAGTAGCTCGGATAGCCTTTCTTTAGACAAAAATTTAATCTTGTCTTTGAGATTATTTATACTTACCTCGGATTCCTCATCAGATTCTCCAATTTCCATAAGTGCTTCTTCATCTCCATATTCACCCTATGAGTCCTCATCTGAGCTTTTCTCCCCAGGCAGCAACCATAGCCCTTGTTGATCCTTTGTTCTTCTCGAACTGAACTTGTTCCTTCTTCTTGTTCCTTTATTCATCTCTTTACTTCTTCCATTCAATTTCCCATTGAGGGAAGTTTCGAATGTGGTGGTCAGTCTTCCCACACTTGTAAACCCCTCATTGGTTTATTTTTTCAGGAACCTTTGGTTTGATGTAGCTTCCACTTCTTGAAGGACCATTTCCTCTCATTCAGTACTTCTTAAATTCTTTTGTGATCATGGTCATTTCATCATCCTCTAGATCAGCACCTTTAATGATTCTGAATGCCATCCTCCTTTCCTTCTTGGGTGCATCCATCTTCTTGGTTTGCCTTCTAAGTTCATAGGCTGTGAGATTTCCAATTAGCTCATCCAAGTTAAGAGTAGCAATGTTCTTTGATTCCTGAATGGCAGTGATTTTTCTTTCACAAGTGACTGGCAGAACCCTTGTAAAAATTTTCTCAACTTTGTCCTCTTCAATAATTACCCTTCCAAGAGACTTAATTTCATTTGTTAGTGTGGTGAACCTTGTATACATCTCATGGATGATTTCCCCTTCCTCCATGGTGAAATTCTCATACTGAGAATATAGCAATGTTCCTCTTGATCTCTTTACTTGAGGAGTTCCTTCATGATCCACTTGTAAAGTGTCCCATATTTCCTTGATGGTGGTACAGCTTTGACTTCTAGTGTACTCGTCTGGACCAAGTCCACACACAAGCCATTTTTCGGCCTTGGCATTCTTTTCCCATTTTCTCAAGTCCTCAACATTGCAGTGATCTCTTATTTTTGGAACATCTACTCCTTCAACATTCTTCTTCATGGTAGCTAGGGGACCAGCAGTGACAATATCCCATAGCTCATAGTCTTCTCCGATGATGTGATCTCTCATTCTATTTTTCCACCAAGAGTAGTAGTGGCCATTAAAGAGTGGAGGCCTATCAATGGATTGCCCTTCCCAGTTTCTAGGTGGTGCGCTCATCTTGATCTGTTCCTAAGGTATTAGCCTTTTCAAGGATAACCTTCTCTGATACCAATTGATGTTTTAGACGTCAATACCACACAAGAGGAGGGGATGATTTGTGTGATACCCGATTTTTTGCTTAAACTGCTTATGAAGGACATGGTTCTTCTATGTGTCAACTACTGCTGTTGCGGAATAATAAATATAGAAAATAAAGAACACAGAGATTTTACGTGGAAATCACCCAGCTCAAAAGGTGAAAAAACTACGACCTACTACTCATTGGGATTTTCCCAAACTTCCACTAAAATCACTGAGCCAAAACTGCATTTACAAAAACTCTTAAACCTAAGGATTACCTCTAATCTTGTTGTAGCAACCAGCCTCTAACTATTGCGATAGCTTCAAGTTAACTATCACTTGAATACTCAAAGTACCTATTACAATTGCTTCCAAATAAGCTGGAAGGTACAAAATAAAAATACCTACTACAGTTGAACTAGAAATAAAGAAAGACAAATAAAACTCTTCATGGATCTAGTTCTTCAATCCGGTTCATGTAGCTTTAGATTTGCACATTGGAATCACATACGAACTGCATGAAAAAAAGCCTCGCTATTTTGCTCTCAATTCACATTTAACTGCTGCGTTTTTTGTGCAACACTTGTAATGTGAGAACATCCTGCAATTTATAAAGTTATTAGATGAAGGAACAACTAGAGTTCTGATGCAACTCTTCCTTGGTAGAAGAGTTCTAGTTAACTTCAACTTCTAACTCCTTCCATTTCTTGGATAGTGTTCTCTTTGGTTAAGAAGTCCTTCTCCTTATCAATTATCTAACCTTTTCGATCAGGAGATATTAAATATAGCAAGTTAATCTTATCTCCTTCACGTGCATTCCACATGCTTGAATCTTCCCGTTTTATGAACCTGAGGAATGGACCACTAGGATGGACCTGGTTCATGCTGAGTTCCTTTGTCAATCTTCAAAACTTAACCTTTACTTGGGCCAACAATTCTACATGCCCGAGATTCCTAAGTACAACGAGACGACTGACCCAAACAAGCATGTCACTCCATACATATGTGACATCAAAGGAAACTACTTGGAGGATGATGAGATCGAGTCTGTCTTGTTGAAGAAATTCAGAAAGAGCATGACAAAGGGAGTCATGATATGGTATCACAACATACCTCCTAATTCAATTGACTCACTTCTTATACTTGCAGACTCTTTTGTGAAAGGATAATGATATTCTCAGAGAGTTCATATCCTAATTTCAAATGGAACGGATGGACTTGCCACTGGTCGTTGATGATTGGACCATTCAAACTTTCACCCAAGGAAACAATGTTCGAATTTCATTGGCTTCACAGTAGTTGAAGCAAAATCTGATAGAGTATCAAGCTGTTACTTGGGCTGATGTGCATAACCGATATCAATCAAAAATCAGAGTTGAAGATGATCACTTGGGGCTTTTTCTGGGTCCGTTATTTTTATTAGTTCCGTTGACAGAGTCAAGAGAGATATCGACTGTGAACTAAGGTCAGATAGGGTTCGGTATCACCCTTACAATGAAGATCGAAAAAGCAACAAATCCAGGAGGAAATCTATGTGAATTGAAAGGAAAAGTAACCTAGGTCATATCAACCAAGGACTCATGAGCAAGAACGGTTACCCGAAGCCTATTGGACCAAAGGAATCACTGCGGTTACCGAACTATAACTTTAGCATCGATGATGGCGCCATTGTATCAGCTATCAAATGCATCAAAGACACCAAACGACCTCGACCCTATAATATGATCCTGCCCAACGAGATCCTAACCAAATGTGAAAATATCAAGACACTCACGTCCATAAAATAGAGGATTGCTAACAATTGAGAGAGGAAGTTCCCGTCTATTCAAAAACAGGCATCTTCGAGAATTCCTAAGTGACCGAGCCAAGAACTATTTAAGAAATAGGGACTCTAATAAACAAACCAAGCAAGAAGAACCTCAATAGGTCATTGACATGATCAACAGTGAAGTCGATTTCCCTAAAGGGCCAATGTTCAAAAGCACCAAAATATCCACCACAAAGGAAAAACGGACTCAAGATTATATACCAGAAGGAACTTTATCCTTCAATGAAGAGGACGCGAAAGGGATCATGCAGCCCCACAATGATGCATTGTTAATATTTGAACCTATAAATAAATCTATATTTAAGCTTCTATTAATTGATCCAGGTAGCTCGGCCTACATTGTCACACCACAAACCTGGGGAGGTGTAGCTGGCACCCGGTGCCATTCTAGCCTGAGCGAACCACTCTGTAACACTTTTTTTCTTTCTTAACTACCATTGGCCAACATGGCCACAACGCGTAACGTATAATTATAATTGGGAAAATATTGTATCAATCCGTCAAGGCCTCTAACATACTGTACAAAATTAACCCTTATCTACAATGCCTCTAAGAGTATTAAACATCAAACTGTACAGGGTAGCGGCCTACCCATAAGTCCATAGCCAAACTCTGACATTATGACTCATAGACAGGGCTGCACTCCGAATGAGGTGGAGTCTTACCGATCCTTCGTTGAATGCTAATATCCTCTACTATGAGGGCTCGTCAAGCTAATGACTTATACCTTCAAGTATGAATACAGCATCCACAGCAAAAGGACGTTAATACAAATAACGTACTGAGTATATAAGGCAGAACTAAAATATTACAATAAATCAATATTAATTAAAGACATATAAAAATCAACCTGAATCTCTGAAGTGACAGCATATATGCATATATATATATATATATATATATATATATATATATATATATATATATATATATATATATATATATATATATATATATATATATATATATATATATATATATATATATATATATATATATATATATATATATATATATATATATATTATGCTCTTTGAGACAATTTCTATTATCCATATCGTGTGATACATGACTACCCAACTGATCATTGGTAACTGCCCCATCGGTCGTCCCATGGTGGTAAATGTATGACTGCCCAACCAGTGGTAAATAATGATACATAACTGCCTAGCCGGTAGTAACTGCCAGATCGATATATATATATATATATATATATATATAAGTATGTTATGCTCTTTGGGACTATTTCTATTATCCATATCGTGTGATGCATGACTACCCAACTGATCATTGGTAACTGCCCCATCGGTCCTCCCATGGTGGTAAATGTATGACTGCGCAACCAGTGGTAAATAACGATACATAACTGCCTAGCCGGTAGTAACTGCCAGATCGATCGTAGCCATGTGGTATATTCATATCTGCCCAACCGGCCGTAGCACGGTGATATGAAGATGGATGACTGCCCATTTGTAGCACGATCGTAAATGAATATGCATGACTGCCCAATCGTCCGTAGCACGATGGTTGATATGTAACTACCTAACCAGCCATAGCTCAATGGTAAATTCATATGCATGAAAATGCATGTAGTACTATATTATAAACATTAATATCTTTATCAAATACCTCAATAGAGACTTAGGAACATACTTAGCCATGCTTGAATATTATTTTATAGTAACGAATAATATAGACATCCTTAACTATTAAGAGTAAAACCTCTTATGGAATAGCATTACATTTACGTATCGTTACTTGGATCGTGCCAAAAAAAAGGAAGGATTAGCGTTAACATACCTGAACCGATTCTATTGACAATCCCTCTAACACACGTTAATCATGACAAAAAACGTGATGGCAAGATTGCAATAAGAAAAAATCTGTATGATATTCTTGAGAAAGATTGCAGCGTACTTCCTTAGAATTGCAAAATCTAAGGTTGTTAAGTATTAAGTAGTCTTGTATGAGATTTTTGAAGCAAATCATGTTGCTATTGAGAAATATGAAGAATTTGCTGAACCTTCTTCATTCCCTTGTAGAGATTACAAAGTTAATTTAGAGAAGTATTAACCTTTGGGTGTGGGCCCCACATTTTAGATGACTTAGCCACAAAAATCCTCAACATGAGCCACCTAATTGTAAATACCAGGAGTCACCATGTAGTCTTGATCTAGTTACACTTCCTGCCACGATAGGTTTTCACCAAACTTATCCATAATTCTAATTATTAATCTACTAATCTCTTGATTAACTTGTTAATCCCCACTAATTCAAAAATTACCTAGCTATCCACATAATTAGGTATTATCTCAAATAACATAAAATAGTACTTACTTTTAATACACCTTATGATCATGGTCATGCGGTACCTTTTATAGAACTAGTCCATAAATAACGGGTATTATAGCTCGGACCGTATTTTATCTCAAAATGTCAAACTTTGACGAAACCCTTTTTTTATTCGCTTACCCTCTCACCTTTACGAATTTACTTATCATTTGCTTGAAATAGCATAATACTTATAATCTCTGAATAATCTTGTTCTTGAGCCGATGTCAATTATCTTATGATAAATTCATCGTACAATACTACAGGGTGTAAGATCATCGTAATATAATATTGCGGATCCTAACATTATCATAATATAATACTAGAGAGCATAACATCATCGTAATACTGTAGGGAGTAACAAATATCATCTGACCTAGGGTCATAGAATATCTTGGCCTGTAAGATCAAATCGTGCGCGCAGTTTGGGTTCTAAATGGATTTAACATGGCATGCAAAACCACTAAGGGAGAGATAACATTGCCGATGAATACTGCCTGGACCATCCAGAAAACCAAGTTTTATGTGATCGAAAGAGACATGAGGTATAACACCCTGTTTGGGTGGCCATGGATCCAGAACATGAGGGGCAGTACCCTCAACTCTTCACCAAGTGTTAAAATTCCACACGCAAGGAGGGATCAAAACAAACTACGGAGTGCAACCGGCCACAAAGGAAATGTTTTCTATCAAAGAAGTGATCTCGGTATCAACACTAGCAACATCAAAATAATCGAGTTCAGATACAAAGTAAGAGGCTATATATCAATTATCGACATCGGCATGACCCAATCGAATAAATGAGGGACTGATGTTGATGATGATTACGGGGTGCCAAGATCATTTATAGTTCCTAATGATTCTGACGCCACCAAATCAATGGTCGAGGAGCTAGAACAAGTCACATTGATCGAACTTCTACCCGATCGGAAGGTATACCTGGGCAGAAGGTTAACACCCGAGCTCTAGAAAATACTCATTCACATTCTTATGGATAACATGGATTGTTTCGCTTGGCACCATCTTGATATGATAGGGATCCCACCAGAGATAACAACTCACAAGCTGAACCTGGACCCGAAATTTCAGTCGATCAAGCAGAAAAGGAGACCCAGTCCGAAATCAAATATGTTTTCATCAAGGACGAGGTATCTAATCTCCTTAAAATAGATTCCATTAGGGAGGTAAAATACTCGGATTGGTGAGCAAACATCGTCGTAGTCCGTAAAAAGGGGAACAAATTAAGAATGTGTGTAGACCATACGGATTTAAATAAAGCGTGTCCCAAGGACTCTTTCCCTTTGCCTAACATCGATCGCATGATCGATGCCACGGTTGGCCACGATATCCTCAGTTTTCTCAAGGCCTATTTCGGGTAATACCAAATATGGGTGAACCTAGATAATCAGGAAAAAAAATTTCATCAATAAGTACAGCACATACTGCTAAAACGTAATGCCATTTGGATTAAAAAATGCTGGTGCCACATATCAACGCATAGTAATCGGATGTTCGAAGAAAAAATAGGAACATAAATAGAAGTTTACATTTATGATATGTTGGTTAAGTCCCTTCGAGCAGAGGACTATTTAAAGCATTTGTAGGAAACCTTTAGCATATTGAAGAAGTACAATATGAAGCTAAACCCGAAGAAATGTGTGTTTGGAGTCACACCAAGTAAATTCCTCAACTTCATGGTATCTAAGTGGGGAATCGAGATCAACCCCGACAAGATCAAAGCCATCCAGATATAACGATCGTGGACAACGTGAAGGTCGTGCAAAGATTAATCAGACGCATAGCCGCCTTGGAGAGATTCATCCTGAGATCCTTGAATAAGATTCACCAATTCTTTTCGCTACTAAAGAAGAAGAACAACATTTCATGGACCTCGGAGTGCCAACTGGCCTTGGAGGAACTCAAGCGGTATTTATGAAGCCCACTGCTACTTCACACACCGAAGGTAGATAAACAACTATACCTGTACTTGGTGGTATGAGAGATAACAGTAAATGGAGTCCTGATCCGAGAATAACAAGGTACGCAATTTCCAATTTACTATGTTAGCGAGACTCTAGGTGAGGCTGAAACTAGGTACCTTCACCTAGCAACATTGGTGCTCGCTTTACTAAGAGCCTCTAGAAAATTGAAGCCATATTTCCAGTTCCATCCTATATGTGTTGTGAAAAATTACCTATTGCGTAATATAATGCATAAACCCAAACATTCAGACGATTGTCCCAATGGGCCGGGAAATCACCGGATATGATATTGATTATTGACTCTGAATAGCCATTAAATCTCAAATTTTGGTAGATATAGTGGACGACTTTACGACGGCCCTAATACCTAAGGTCGAAAAAGAGTTGTTGGTGGTAAACTTAGGGAAGTCTTCAGGATCTGGACCCTCTTTACGAACGGCACCTCAAATGCAAAATGGTTTGAACTTGACATCGAATTGAAGCCACCCACAGTAAATGTAGTTAGACAATCTATTATAACAGTGAAATTGACTAACAACGAGCCCGAATATGAGGCCGTGATTACAGGTCTTGAACTAGCCAAAAACTTGGGGCGGAGGTGATCAAAGCTCAGTGCGACTCCCTCCTTGGTGTGAATCGAGTTAATGGGACATCTGAGGTCAGAATAGAATTATGCAAAGGTACCTAGATACTTTGGAGGTAACATTACACTGACTCAAGGTGTGGACTTTGCAACATGTACTTTGAGACCAGATGCCCTTGCAAACTTAGGGTCGTGGGTCGAGGATAACGAGCTCAAGTGAGAGGCATTAATAAAACTCCTGAGATCTGTAATGGAAGAAGGTGATGCCGAATAAACTTTATAAGATTGACCAAGTATTGGAGAAACAAAAATGTAGAATATTTGAACACTGGGAAACTATCGTCGGATCTAAAATAATCGAGAACCTTGTGTACAAAGGCAGCCCAATTTAGTTTGTCCGAAGATAGAACCTTGTTTAGAAGAACGTTCGATGGCCCACTAGATATATGTTTAGGACCAGGAGATACCGAGTATGTTCAAAGGGAAGTTCACGAGGGCACCTATGGAAATCATTTAGGCACCGAAGCATTGATCCTAAAGGTAATCTGAGTCGGCTACTACTGGATAGATATGGAAAAGGAAGCAAAGGAGTTCATATGGAAATGTGATGAATGTGAAAGACATGCCCCAATGATACATCAATCCGGAGAGATACTACATTCGGTTTTGTCACCATAGAAGTTCATGAAGTGGGGAATGGACATTGTTGCCCCCCCCCCCCCTTCCATTGTCACCTGGTAAGGCTCGATTCATATGAACTATGAATGATAATTTTTCTGATTGGTTTGAAGCCTAGGAATACGAGAAGGTCAGGAAGAAGGAAGTCATCAACTTTCATTTGGGACCACATCATATGTCAATTTGGAATGCCATCCGAAATTGTGTGCGACTAAGGGAAACAATTTATCGGCAGCAAAGTGACCAAATTTCTCGAAGACCATATGATCAAAAGGATCATGTTAAAACCTTATCACTCTAGTGGTAATGGACAAGCATAATCTACTAACAAAACCATACTCCAAACCTCAAAAAGAGGTTAACTAAAGTTAAAGGAAAATGAAAGGAAATCCTACTCGAAATCCTATCCAGTACATGGGCCACCCCATTCTTGTTGGTTTATGGTGCCGAAGCTCTAATACCAATCAAAGCCGGTGAATCAAGTATTAGGTTTTGATATACTACCTAGAAATCACACGTTGATGCCATGAGTACGAGCCTAGGTTATTGGATGAAAGGCGTTAAGCCGCCCTTGTATGGTTCACTGCCCGATAGTAGCGGATCGAGAGATACTACAATCAAAGGGCCAACCTTCGGCAGTTCAAATCGGGGAATTAATACAAAGGAAGTTCACGCTAAGTACCCAAAACCCGAATGAAGAGAAGTTGGGACCAAAGTAGAAGGACTTTACCAGATTATCGAGATCGCCGGAAAGGGGTCCTACAAACTCGGAACAATCAGGGGTGAGTAACTAACATATAACTTGAACATAACTCACTTGAAGTGACACTACTTCTAAGATACAATCCTATTCATTTCCTTTTTACCTATTTTTGAACTAATACTTGCAGGTGGCCAACAAGAAGCGATACAGATTTTTAGGTCAGAAAGCACACGTTGCACTCTTTTTCCCTTGAACCGGTTTTGTCGCAAATGGGTTTTCTGGCAAGGTTTTTATCGAGGTAACAATGGATCATGATAACTTAGAATAGAAGGTCGGTTATGAATCGGTGTCAAAGATTGCATCATTAGTATCTGAGGCCACTCTCGAAGATCAACCTCGAATACTGGGGGAATTACCCTCGGATATTGACTTTAGCACGAAAAGAAACTTCATGATTAAAGAGTCTAGATATGTCCAATTGGCCGAACGGAAGATCGACATGAGAAGCCGATGTTCTTGGTACAGAATCCCATGCAGATTTCTTAACTGTTTTGTTAGGCATTGGCATGAGCAAGAAAGCAGACAAGAGGAAATCAGAAGAACGGGGATTCGAATCGCCTATTTTTTCCCCTTCTTGTTTGCAAGAAAAAAAAAAGTAACTGAACTAAAAAGTAAACTGGAGGCATAGTAGCAAAAATAGACAGATGCCCATCCCATTGTATTTGGATTTGGAAAGAAAGAAGAAGATAGGCTCTTTATTCTTTTATAATGGGATTTATTGTAAGGGCCAAACGATCAAATGAACTATGCCCACATAGATTGCTCGAGCCCTGGCAGAAATCATGTACGCATGTATTACTATATTACACAAGAATAAAAGAATTCTCTTTCCAGCGGATAAATATTTTGTCTCTTTAAAAGTTTTTCTTGTATTTCTCAAGGAATTTCCTACATCTGATCCGCTAAAGGTAACAAATCCCAAGGACCACCTTAATTCGATTTCGAACAATCACTCTCAATCGGGGACTATCATCCGTAAACAAACTCGGATAGTTTGGGCTATCAGAGCTCGGGGGCATAAGACCTATCAGGCAACACCCAAATCTTAAAGGCCACGGTCATCCCCACTCGAGGACTATTATCCTAGGCAATCCCGGATAACTTGGGGTGACCAGCCAACTGGGTGACACCCGAACTAAAAAGTCTAAGGCAAAATTTTAATGGCTCGGAGATGACTGAAACCTGTTATAAAAAACAACAAGGCCTTAAAATTTCTTAACCGATTCTTGATGACGTCCAAATAAAATGCTAAAAATCAATAGAGACGGTCGCATGCAATATAATTTACCTAACTAGGAGTCGGGGTCGAATCCACAAGAAACAATTTATAGGCGATTAGGGATGTAGGAGAATTATCGCTTATGGCGCAAAGCCAAACGATTTACGAATTGTTATTGGAAATAATTTATATTTAAATGTGGAAATGTAAACTAACCTAGAAAGCAACTAAAATAGTCAATGGCTACAAGCTGGGTTGCATCGGAATTACACTGAAGTAACGATCCAATATATTTCATATCCCTTCCAATAATGGTCACAAAGGTACGCCTAATTGCTTCTATCAATCATGAACTCTCTAGTTATCATAAATCTCTCTCGAGCAGTTATAATAATTTATAAGACACACTCTCTCGAGCTACTCTAGCTAGATTCGCATTACAGTTCACTTAGATTACACCCGATGTATCGTTATTTCTAATTCAACCTCTATTCCCTCGGTTATGACTCTCGCCTATACTCCGGAAGTGATGATGTTCAACAATTACCTAAAGATGCACTCTCTCTCTCTCGAGTAGATATACACTAAATAGGCATAGCTAATTGAAGATAAATTAAATTAACTAATAATAAATACGTAGTTGAATAAATAGAGATTCAACAAGCAAACCTATATTAACAATACAAGAATTTCATTTAATACATATGAACAATAAGGTATTTAATCCACACTTTAAACAAGAATATTTTCATAAACAAGATTCAAGTGTTGGATAAAATACTACACACTTAGATTCACAATACAAAGCAAGGAAATGAAGAAAGCAACATAAATGGGTAAGAAATCCCTAACCAAAAGCTTCAAATCTTCAAGATCAAAGTGTGTGTGCAAAACCTAGATTCCAACCTTGTTCTCTCAAGCCCTAAGAACTGCCTATATACCTAAAACTACCAAAGACCCATACAAAACGAGTTGAATTGGGTATTAAAGGATTTGGGGCCAAAACATGTGAAATTCCAGAACTGCCCTGAAATAATGCTATGTGTTAGCAATAGTGGTAGTGCGATCGCAGAGAAATGATTTCTCATATCTATGAGATCGCAAAATTCCTTATGCGTTCGCATAGATCTATTGCCCAACAGCTGACATGCTTTTCTTCTTTCCGTTCGCAACAGTCCACTCGCGTTCACATTGAGTTGTTTCCTTGGCTTGTGCGATTGCAACAGTCCACCCGCGTTCGCATTGAGTTGTTTCCTTGGCTTGTGTGATTGCATAGCATTGCTTTCTATCGCATAGGGTAAAAATTGGGCAGACTTTGTTCTTCCATTTTAGCTCCTTTTTGACTTGTCTTCACTTGATTTCTTTACCATTACTTCTGAATTACATACAACCTGTAAAATAGAAGTAAATGACCTTAAACACACGATTTTATCACTAAACATAACAAACTTGTAGGTTTAAAGACAAGATAAGTGGGTAAAATACCAACTTATCACACCCCCAAACGTAAACTATTGCTTGTCCTCAAGCAATGATAGCGACAAAATCTCATCCCAAGTAGTTAACTCAACAATGCATCCATATCATGTCAATCCAAATAGGTCTACTATAAGCACAAAAGCATGACTTCGATTGTTACCAACAATTACTCCAAAGCATATGAATTATCAAGCAATTCTCATGAATTTTATTATATTTCAAGTGCTCAAATACTAATGCCAATCAAAGTAGCAATCAAGTCATGACACTAAAGCTTCAAAATTTGCCTCTCTATTACAATTAACTTTCTTTGGTCATTCCTACCAATTGAAAATGGGATTAAATTGACAACTAAATTCTCATGTGCCCTTACATTCAAGAGATGATCCCACACTCATAAATCTTAATTTAAATAAAAAAAATGGGATATCAAATAAAAAGAATTAGCTCTCTTTCAAAAAGATGTTTAAATGCATACAAGTAGTACCATAGGCTTGCCCTTCATGTATTCCTCCACTGAAGGGAAAAAGGCTTTATATACATATCAAAAATTTGTTACAAGGGCCAAAAAGGCCTCGATACAAATTCTTTCCAAACAGTCTCGACCAAAGGATAAAACGAAAAGAAAGAAAAACATTTATAAAGAGCCTAAGTGGCCTAGTCTTTTCCAGGGGCCGCCTCATCACCCTCAGGATCTCTGCCACCCAAGGACTCGCCAACATGTTCGGACTCCTCGTCGTTTTCGGAATAGACCTGTTTTTGGCCTTGGCTTTGAGCTCTTTGGCACTCTCAATATCAACTGATAAGTCGAAACCCTGAGAATGAATTTCCTTAGGGGCATCCCTTCAAGATTGCCCCTTGGCATGCTCGATGATGTCTTTTGCTTGAACCTGAGCCGCATTGGCATCAACCTTATAAATGGCCACCATCTAGTCGGCGTCAACTTTAATTATGTTTGCCTCTGACTTGACCGTTTCAAGCTTCTTAGATAGATTTTCTCGATTAGAGATGACCGAATCAACTGAAACTAGACTTCCTCGATCTTCTTGGCCTGCACCAAGAAGTTTTCCTTTACATCTCGAAGATGGACCTCAGCCGAAGTCACTTGTGCCTGGGTGGTCTCTTTTCTGAGGCCAGGAATTCCATGTTTCTTTTCCATTCATCAGCCTCGGCCTTTACCGCATTCATTGTTGACTGAAGTTGTCTGATCTGATCAAGATTCTGTTGGACCTGCGGGTTCAGACCATTTGCCATCGTATCTGACTCATCATCACTAACCTCAAACACTCTTCTTGCATGATTGACCAGGTCGCTCCTTCCGAGCCACCTCCAGCTCAACTTGAAATTTGACCTTTCCTTCATGTTGCCCACTAAGAAGTTTGTAACCATCCCCCTTCTCAATGAGCTCTCAGGTGTCGGCCTTATGTTGGTTTAACTCTTCTCGATTTTGGAGAAAAGTCTCATGATAAAGCATCGAGGCCTACAAACACATAGGAAATAGATAGAATCTTTTATGAATTAATCTAAGTACATAACAAAAGTCGTCAAGAGGCATTCGAAGTTACCCGGTTTAACGATGTTAGGCTTCATTAAACAAGCAGGGAGCTTCCATCTCATTCATTTTTACTTCATCCTCTCGGCCAGTAGGCACTGAAGATAGCTTGAAACCCCCACGAGGGCAGAGAGGACCCGAGCATCCCCCAGAATAGACATAATAATCGACCGCTTCCAACCAGGATCTGCACTAGGAGCTGGGAATCGATTTACTAGTTTTGGGCTCGAAGAAAGCCTGTTGATTCCCGAAGACGGACTCTTCATTGGTACAGGTAAGTCACCCAAACTGATGAAGTCTTCCAAGGTGGTAGAATCTAAACCTTCAAAGAAGTTGTGGAAGGGGTATACCACCCTTAGGGGCCCTCATTTGGGCGTATTTTTACCGTGTGGGCGTCGTGGATCATGTTGTCATTAAATGAGGGAAACGCAAAGAGATCAATCACTCAAAATGCCTCCTTCGAGGCATTATCCTCTTCTCGATAAGCATCAGCCGCAGTCTCTTTGTTAACATCCCTGGCTTGGGGAAAACGACCTCGCTCCTATCTGGTTCAGAGGCCTCGACCACTGCCCCTTCATCAACCCCCTGGTTGAGGAAGTTCAGTGTCGCTTCGTACGCGGGCCACCAGTTGGGAAGTTTCATATTCTTCTTCTTCGGACTCATCCCTCAGCCGATGGAGTGAGTCCGATAGGAGCTCTCGGGCGCTGGTGCTTTCTTTTGATTTGCACAAGAGCCTCCTTCTCGATTTTTTCTTCTCCGAGTTCGGAAAACTAAGGGACCTTTTTCTCTTCTTCTCCTCATCCTGCCTCGGAGCAGGGGAATCGGCAAGGTAATCCTCGTCTCCAGATGGAGGCATCATGGCGACATCCTTGGAAAGGCATACAAAGAAAAAAAATAGAAATGAGTAAGAACTCAACAATCAAAGGAAACTCGAGTGTTATTCATTCAAGAAAATAATCTCACCAAGAGAATTGGCCTCCCACCAGCCCTTGAAAAGTTTGTGCATGCGCGCTCAGAATATGGTTTCTGCTAGACAATGTCCTTAACCCACTCCTTGGGTCGAGGAACTACATCCGGAACTCGAGCACCAGCTGGATCGTCACCAAACGTCGATAAGAACCAGTTAGGTTTTGTGTTCCACTCCTCGGGGAATGGAATGTACTTGGCTCGGATCAGGTCTGAGGTTCTCACTTGGATAAATCAGCCCAGCCAACCCCGGTCTCGATCTTTATCGATGCTCGAGAATGGGGCTTAGTGGCTCGGCGAGCAAGTTTAATCAACCCCCTCCCCCCCCAAAAAGAATCGGGGGACTGTATAGGCGTATCATATGCTCAACGGTAAAAGGGCATCTATCAATCTTGATCACAAAGAGTCGAAGAAAAATGATTATCCTCTAGAACGAGGGTTGAATCTGACCAGGGCACATCTCGCACATTTTACAGAATTGGATGATCATCGGGTCCAACGGGCCCAACGTAAAGTGATAAATATAAGCACTTAAGTATCCCTTAACGTGGGTAGTGATATCTTCTTCGGGCCCAAGAACCACCACGTCTTTTCTGGCCCAGCTGTAGTCCTTTATGATTGTAGGGAGGGTCTCTTCGGTAATCGAGCAAATATACCTCGATACTCTCTCACCCCGGCCTGGAATGGGTGAAGGTTTTTCAACTTTGAAGTCGACGGTCACCAAGCACCCGCCAGGAATAAACGCGCCAAGAAGATGTTCCGCCGCTAGTTCCTCGTCGGTCGATCGTGATGAAGAAGCAGTTTCTTTTTGAGGAACTATCTTAGAAGTCTTCGCCATTTTCCTTTTGATTAAAGATGAAGGAGAGGAAGTTAAAAGGGTGCATTAATGGTTTAGACAAGCGAGAGTTCTTACAAAGATCTCAAGAAATATAAGTGCAAGTGCTAGAAAATGCAAACATTTTGGAGAACAATAGTAAAAAAGGTTTAGATGTAAAGTTTGAATGAATGAAGGAGTGGGTATTTATAATTTTTAAATAACAGCTCAAAACTAGAAGTGGCCGACCAGCAATTGACGAGCATTTAATTCCATTAAGACGTGAATAATGAGACATTTTGTTCATTTTGTCATTTCTGACGCGGGGTATCGAGGAAAGAATTGGGAGCTCATATCGTTTCTCGGCATTTACTCTTCGAAAAACGAGGGGACTATCTATATACGGTCAAAATCAGGCTAGGCTATTGCATAGCAACTCAGGATTAAAACATGTTCCATCGAACTAGGGTACGAGCAGAGGCGGCTCAACCCCAAGGCAATTAAAGCCACGACTTTAGGCCCCTAAAAATATAGGGCCCCAAATTTTATTGATGTTATATATATAATAAGTATATTTTAAATAATTATTTTTATAATTCTTTATAATAATAAGTGAATCTTGTGATAAATTATTTATTATGTCCTTAATTATTATGGCATAGTTCCCAACATTATGCTATTTTTGAGAGAGAATTTGGTTGAGCTGTAACAGATAAATAGCATTAATATTTTTGCCTCCAAAGACCTCAAATTACGATTTAGCTTTAGACCCCGCACTCCATCGAGCCGCTACTAGGTACGAGGTTAGAATATCCTTCTTCAAGAATATCGAGTCCATGACCCCGAGGTCCTCTGACCCGGAATGAGCACAAGGAAACTTTGTCAGGCCGGATAATGTAAGGCCAAAATATCTGTAACCAGTCGGGTATTACGGCGGGAATCTCGGCACGTATTAATAAGAAACCGGCTAATTAGCAAATTATGGAATTTTTTGTCTTTTAAAGAATTGTACCTAAAGTAAGACTCCTCCACTTTATAAAGGGAGTCTGATTATTTGTAAAGCCCCCAAATGCGATATACTATTATTTTCTTTCAGTAAGCTACTGTTCTTCTACATCTAATATCATCTGAATTGCATCCGGTTCAAGAGAGACTTACTCTTCAAGGCTGTTTGAATTTACTTTATCATTATTCGCTTTAGTTACAATTCAATCTATCACTTTGTATCAATTTAATTCACATATCCTTAAAACCACTTACAAATTTTATTGTTATCCGATTTGAAAAGTAAACAATAATCACACATAACAAGCCCATTAGCAAAAAAAGTCTTCTTGAGCTACTCCGAATGGGGAAAGAAAGAAGAGAAACGACGCTGCGGCAGCTGATAAGTACATTAACTTCCATTAATATCACGTCGAAGCATTTTCGCCCGTGTTTCAGTAGTTACGACATTTCTTCTTTTCATGATATTTCCTTCTTTGCCAGATACAATTTATAACCTTTAGCTCTCGATTAAGCATTATTATAATTAAAATACCATCAAAGTTTTGGTGCTTAAAAAGAAAGAATAAAGGAACTGTGGAACTACTACTTTCCATAACTAAACCATCAAGCAATGTAAACAAGTGCGCATATCTTAAGTACCATTTCATGACCAGTATATATAATCAGTGAGAGAAGATGACTGACTCTCAATATAACCACACAAAAAAAAATAGCCACAATACAGGTCTCGACCGACTACAGGATCAGTCTTTAGAAGTTGAATAGAGCAATAAAAATTCAGACACATTTTCAAATAAGAATTTCGGCAGAACTAGGTTTCTTTTGAAGGAGCCTTTTTTGCAGCTTCTGCAGCTGCTTTCTCTGCCTCAATCTCAGCAACAATGGCATCGATCTCAGCTTCCTCGAGTTGCTTAAGCCCATGCTCTTTTGTCATGACAGCAACTTCAATATTCTTTCCGCCGCTCTCAACAACCTGGTGCAGGGAAAACAAATCAACTTCCAGCATAGTCTACCCAAAAGCACACGTCCTAGGCGAAGAACTGCCTGAAGGACGATATCATGTATATTATTCAGTCAACAGTAATCCACTATAAACTACGTGAATGGGTTCAAGTCACACCTGTGAGTTAGGATACTTATATATGAAAAATATGACCTAAATGCTGATTTGCATTATTTACTTCTTCAAGTTTGGACCAAACAAGCAAAAAGTATTAAGCATATTTCAGCTGTTGTAGACAACGTTTTTCTCCTTCAAACAACTCTTGTTTCTTTTCTTCCATAGCACCCAAGATATAGTTATCGGAATTGAGTTTCATATCTTTCTAGCGGTTTTCTGGGTCTTCCAATACCTCCAGTTGCAAAACACTTGTTCAATGTCCCCTGGAAACACCATTTACTATTAGACAGATGTAAGAATATACTCCACAATGCCCTGGCAGCTGAAACTGTACGAAAAGGTGATTTACTGACTCTTAATAAATCCTTTTCACATAGGTAGCATCTGTATTTAGGCTATAGAAATCTAAATAAAAATGACCTAGTGTAGGGTCCGAACCATATCACATCCTCCAAATTCTACAGAACTTTGCATGTTCGTTCATTTGAAACTGAAATGTCTGAGTATTTTTGTTTTCACTGCTACAACATTCTGAAATGATGTAAGTCTCAGTATAGCACCTCTAAAAAAGTCAGCTCCCCTACCTAATTGCTTCCCAACATTCCGTATGAAAAAATTCAAATCAATATGTCAGGCTGTCGGCTGTCGTAAAATACATGTTCTCCTAATTTCATGATATCTTCTTTCTCCTTTGCTCTTCTGGACTTCGATTTGATATTTGTGTTAGACAAGAGTAGAGAGGGGTAATGATCCCTATCTTCTGAGGATTTAATTTCAAATTGACATAAAGAAAAACAAGTCTATACTCCTATGTAGAAGATAAGTAAATTAGATGTAAAACAACATACAGTATAACGCATTAGCAAAGTATGTTTTAATGAGTAAACATTTTAGTCAAAGCATCTACATTTCGTTTGGATCAGTTTGGATCACTTTGCATCATTATCTGAAGCACATGGCTTCACCCATGAAGCGATAACCCCCACAATTTGCATCGCTTCATCACTAAGTGACGAAACGATTGTTTAATAACACTACGAAATGTACAGAGACTATTTTTTCATAACAGATAAAGATAATCCTCGAGCTAGAGCACGTAGTTTACCAATAAAAAGATCGACCTATCATATAACTTTTGTAGCCTTATAGCTTGTAGGGTCTATATCTTAGTTCAAGATCGCTCTTACTAACTCTTTGTCTAGTGAAAGAAAACAATCAGAAAAAGGATCTTTGACAATAGCAGTAAACAAAAACCAAATGAAGGTGACTTACTTCGAGCAAAGCACGTATTGCAAGTTTCACAGTTTCCTGGCCAGATGTTTCTTTGTAATTTTTCTCCAAGAACTCCCGGAGAGAGTTGGAGTTTCTCCCTGTTGCATTGGCTTTCCATGCTGAGAATGTTCCGGATGGATCTGTTTGATAAAGTGAAGGGACACCAGTGTAAGGATCAAAACCGATGATCAAGGTTGAAAGACCAAATGGCCTAACACCACCACTTTGAGTGTACTTCTGCTGAAGACCAGCAATGTAACGTGTTATGTACTCAACGGTAACTGGATCCTCAACTGTAAGCCTATGACTCTGACACTCAATACGTGCCCGATTTACGAGGACTCGGGCATCTGCTTTCAGGCCAGCACAGGCCAAGGCAATATGATCATCCAGATTTACTATCTTTCTTACTGACCTGTAAAAAGAGATAAATCAGCAGAGCATTTCAAAGCAGGTGCAAAAATCAAGTAAATAGAATCAAAAGGACCTTCTGACCCATGAACGTACACCTCAACTAAACAAGAACCGAATGAAAACCACCACATTTTACACATGCCAAATATGAAAAACACGATCCTGACGCCTAATTTTTCACCGATCAGTGCACTGTCGAGAGCCCTTTGCCAGCTCTGTATAAACTTCATTGGTACTGTGACTTTCAAAACTCACTTGGCTCCGCTTCTTACATGACCAACACAACATCTAAGCTGCTCTAGGAGCTTTAACTCTCTATTCAGCGCTGCAGATTCTCACTTTTGCCATCCCTCCTCGAGATGGAAAAAAGAACTCAAAAGACATTACAATAACAACAACGAACCCAGTGTAATACACAAGTGGGGTCGGGGATGGTAGTGTGTACGCAGTCTTACCCCTACTTTGTGAAGGTAGAGAGGTTGTTTCCGATGGACCCTCGGCTCAGGTCAAAAGACATTGATATCAACAAATAAAACATTTAATCTATAAGGCCTTCATAAACTCAACTGGTTCCCAACTGTTACATGTATACTGTTCTTTTCTATTTAAGCTCCAATATTATTAAGCTAACCTCTTGCCAAAATGAAAGGATAGGATAATAAATATCCAAATATCAAATGTATTATTGAGAAACTAAAGGCTGTTAAGCTTCTTCTTTTTATAACTGAATGAAGTGTCAGAAGTGGGATTGGGTAAAGACTGTTAGCTTTTTTGTGATAGCCTCTGCTATGCACTACCAAATCTACGTCCTAGGACATGGATTGATCCTGGTGATAATGAAGTTCTCCTTAATATAATGTAAATTTAAAAGAAGAGGCAGTGACCAGTTCCCCTCACCAGATGAATGACATTATCTAACTATTGATTAAAGGTAAAGCAAAAATGAGCTAAGAAATACAATTTGGCCCTAACTTTGGCAGGACAATAAGATAAACTTGTTCAACCCTCCCCTACCTTTTTTTGTTTAGAAACCCCCCATGGCCAGTGGCATACAATCTATGAATAATGAGCATGCAGCTCTACTCTTCTCCACTCAAAATTATCAGGCTTTCGTTCTCGTTGCTAACAAATGTGTTGATAGGAGGTTCAAACAAAGGAGACCAGACATCTTATGCAAGTTGGATATAGAAAAAGCTTTTGATCATGTTTAATTGGAAGTTCCTCCACATCTTCTTTCTGATAAGGGCTCCGACCCCAAATAGATTAATTGGATTTCCCTTTTGTATATAAGGTTCTATGTGTTAATCAATGCCCCCAACCCCACCCCAACCCCACCCCAACCCCACCCACACACAAAAACACAACCAAATTCAGAATTCTTTCCATCAAAAATAGGCATAAGGCAGTGGGTTCCTACTTCACCTTTCCTATTATTGTAATGGAAGGTCTGAGTATGAAAGCTGGGTAAGGCAAAGATTGCCCAACAACTTCGATATCACCCATATTTTGGGTGGATGATACTCTAATTTTGTGAAATGCAGAGCCCCAACAAGTTCTCTTTCTAAGGGTCATCCTCCACCTTTTTGAAGCAGTGTCCAAGCTTCCAATAAATCATTCCAAAAGCACCCCTTTTCCCATGAATGAATTTCTTGATACACACTTCTTGCTTCTTGTATTCCAGGATGAAAAATTGACTCTCCACCCACCAAATTTATGGGACTTCCACTTGGGGTACAAACAAAGTTCAATTCTATTTCGGTATTTCCATTTAGGATGATGTCCTTGAGAGGTGTCAAAAGAGATTTTCAAACTGGAAAAGGCAATATCTGCACTTGGGATAAGACTAGGGGTGTGTTTGGTACGAAGGAAAATATTTTCCAATTTTCCCATGTTTGGTTGGCTTAAATATTTTGGAAAACATTTTCCTCATCAACTCATTTTCCTCCAATTGGAGGAAAATGTTTTCCCGAGGAGGGAAAATATTTTCCAAAACTCCTTATCAACCCTCTCCACCATTTAAATTTTTGTTTATTTCTGCACCCCACCCCCTGCCCTCCCCCCCCCCCCATCCCGGGAAAAAGCATTTTTTAATATATTTTCTGTTTTACTTTTTTTATTTTTCGGTTTACGAGTTCCAAAATTATGAGTTCAGAAGTTTATGTGTTTTGAAACTTACGGATTTAGAAATTATAAAGTTTACGGGTTCGAAATTTCACGGTTTCGAAAGTTTTGCGATTCAGAAGTTTATGAAATTTGTGGGTTCGGAAAGTTGTTGCTTCGAAAGTTTATGGCTTCATGTTTATTATATCAAGCTTATTTATGAATACTCTTGAGAAAATATTTTCCTTGATTTGCGTACCAAACACCAGAAAATGAATAAGATTACTACTTGTTTTCCAAGAAAATATTTTCTTGGAAAACATTTTCCGTCGTACCAAACACACCCTAGGTCGCATCAACAATTATTGGGCTCTTTGCCTACATACACTATGTCCCAATTCCCAATGCCAATTTCAGTTTCAGAAAGGATTGACAAACTACATAGGGAGTTCCTATGGCTGGGGCTGAGGACTAACTAACTTGGTGAGCTCCATGTCTTCTACAGTTGAAGTGGAGGTTCAAACTCCATCAGTAGCGTGGAAATCCCTTCCCCTCTATGATGCAATAAGATAATATTCATAGGAAAAAGTTCCTAGGCTTGGCAACAGGAAAAAGAGATCCTTTAACTTGGTTAAATGGAGCACCATTACATGGACAAAAATCAAGTGGATTGGGTAAGGGATTTATTTGAAGGATCACAAGAAAGTCTACTTTGTAAATAGCTTTGGAGGTTTAATTACGAATGCACTGCCCTTCAGAAGACGGTTATTGAGACCACACATGGTTTCTTTAGTTCTTGGGTATCTGGTACAACTCCCTCCTCTCTTGAGTTGGGGCCCTTTTTAGCAAACTCAAAACTTGAAGTAGGTAATTTTGCAAAAATCAAATTGTTTTAGACTCTTGGCTTGGTCATTTCCACTCAAGATACCTTCCCTGAGCTGTTTAGTTTGACTACTAAGTTCTAACCGTGTAGCCAAAATTTCTGATCTCAGAGATGTTCATGGCTGGCACATGACCTTTCGAAGAAGCATTAGTGATTGGGAACTTGAGAATTTTCTTAATTTTCTGAATGCTTGACAGCTTTCCTCCTCCCAAATCAACCCTGGATCTCCTCAGATGGAAAGGAAATTACACGGGTATTTTTTCAGTAAAAAGTTGTTATGCTTGCACATTCAGTCCCTATCCCTCAATGGCCCTGGAAAATTATAGTTGCGACATTGTAAATTTTCTTAACTCATAATAAAACTTGAAATGGCCTCTCTATTTTTGTATGCAACTTTTTAGAGCATTTACTTTTTGCTGGCCAATCAATAGAAGTTACTCTTTATCCATCAAAAAGAAGGTTCCTAACTGAGTATGTGTGCACACTGGCACTTCATCAGCGAACAGAAGCTTTAGAGTTAAATTGTAAAACTTCCCCGATAATACACTGTAACTAGAATCAGAAAGTATCGATTTGGAAAATCTAAAACCCTAAACCCTGTGCATTCATACATTAAATCATAGTATTGCAATTTTATATCTTAAAACAAGATACAAATCAAAAAAAATCATGCGTATAACAGCAAGAATAATTATGGGATGGTACACCGACTTAAGATATTGAATTCCCCTCAAAAGCATAAATGATTAATGAATAAAACGAAATGCTACCTAGAGTCCTGAAGCTTAGGGGTAGATTTCTTCTCAACGCCAAGGACAACGGTATCAGTACCGCGGACGCCGACGGCAGCGTTACCTTTACGTACGGCCTCCAGAGCGTATTCTACTTGGAATAGATGGCCGTCTGGCGAGAAGACGGTGATGGCTCTATCGTATCTAGCCATTTTTGGTGGTTAATAGTAAAATGTGCAGCTAGGGTTTGAGACTTCGAGGTTCCTTTGATCACTGGTTTAATCAAAGAGAGCACAGAGAGATCTTGGGAAACAAGCTAGATGGCAGTTGTAAAGGAAGGGGAGAAAAAAAAAAAAAAAGGCAACCGTTCGAACGGCGTCGTAACGGCGATATTTCTTGCTATGACGAGATTATTTTCATAAATATTTTTATACTGGTAAATTTATTTAAAATACATCATAAAACTAAAAATACATTATCGAGTTAATAAGACATATAGATATTACCTCTCTTTTTATGAGAAAGAAAATTTCCAATAAATAAAAGACATTTTTTTTAATTTATAAATTTAGTTTATTTGTAGCAAATAATCAATGTAATGTATAATTAACTGTATATTATCGATAAATTTTACTTAACTTTTATCTAATTAAGAAAGTCCAAGACTAAAAAAATAAAGATTAAAATAAAAATAAAAGTTGCATTGATTCTTAAAATTACTAATTACACAAATAAAATAAATCAAATTATTGTTAGTTGTATATTGAGAAGCTGAAAATTTCTATGATAAAAAATATTTACTTTTTGACAAAAGATCATTAGGAAGACCTCTTCCTCTTACCTTGCAACATTTCCGTTAATTTACTACATTATTCTGGCAGTTAAAGCATGCTTCCATGGGTACATTTAATTGAGTAATTGTAACATTAAATTAGAGATAATGACATACTTTAAAGAAGAGAAACTTTCAGAAATCACTATGTTTTAGTGGTTATTAGCTAGTTGTAACTACCATTTAATATATTACTTCTTATAGCTATATTTTCAGGATTTTTAGAGTGTATTCGATGTATTTAAGTTACTGTATTCATGAATACAGTAGCATTTCTAGACGTGAAACAGTGGATTACAGCTAGACATATTTTTGTATTCGACTGTATTCACGGCATAAAATAAGGAATTATAGCTAGAAAGATTATTGTATTCGACTGTATTTACGATATTTATTTGTGAATACAATAACGTAAATAGTGCAATTCATGGTCTATTCAGTTGTTTTTAAAAAGTTTAAACGATTAACATAAAAAAATATTAGAGTCCTAATATAACTCAACAAACTCAATTGTAACACACAAAATTTGTATTTTTAGTTATAAAAAAGATTATCAATCGAAAAACACCCCAAAAACATAGTAATCTTCAGAGAAAATATGTTGAACATTTTTTCCAGACGATAAATTCAACAAAAACAGAGCAATTTGAATACATATATACATATGAATATAAATTATATTAATCAAAAAAATATACGAATACATTCATGGAATACAACGAGATAGTGAATACAATAAAATACATAGAATACAGCAAGATACATTGAAATACAATGAAAAAAAGATAATGATTATAATAAAATACATGGAAATACAGCGAGATATATTGAAATATATTAACAGAAAATTCAAGTTGCTCAGCCCCAAACTCCGTCGTCTTTGTTCAAGAACAAACCCTAATATTTATTTTCGCTCAATTCCCTATCCGTTTCTAGGCCAACAGCATTGCCAATGATCTATGGGCAGATAGCATATCAGTAAAGCCATTTTCTCTAAAGGAGTGGAATTCTCATCAAGATCTAAGCACTGAAGAGAAAGTCCCAATCATGTGTCGCGGTTCAAGGCGACGGTGAACTTCAACGACGAGATTTTCGAGAGTCGTAACTACTGCTCCACACTTTGTCAGGCTGAACACTCCGCCACTGAGGTTGGACCGAGTCAAATTGGATCTCACATCAAATATCTATTTGCTGCCAAAAAAAACAAATAGATTCGGCGGATATATTGAAAAGTCACCTCCATGCCGGAGAGTTCTGGTAGTAAGATGAATGTATATGGTCCAATATTATGATCATTAAGGCGCCTCGTAAAGATTGCCCATAGAAGACTTGAAATTTAGCTTGGGGTTTCGAATCCGAGGGTTCTCAATGATCGACCTCGAGGCAATGTAAACCAGTGGCTACGGTGGATCGATGTGAGGTTCCTAAGGCACGAGACTAGAGCCGACAAACCCTATTTGGCTAGTTTGAGCCAGTACCGTGGCATTAAATTAATGGTTGTACCAACCATATATCTTTGTAATAAATGCATTTTACTATTTTGGGATTCCCCCTCATATATAAAGGGGATCTTTGTCATGTTGTAAGGAACATTATTCCACACTACATCCAATACAAGAACATTCTCTGCTCTCTAAACTCAAATACACTCTTTGTTTGATCATATTGCCTGTCTTGCTCATATTTGTTACATTTCATTAATTGTTCTTTATTTATTTCTCATTATTGATCATAAAGAGTCGCCATCAAATTTATCATAACTCTTAATCCTCCATCGACTTCTCTTAGCCGGGCATCCGACTCGACCTTGAGACCCCGTATACGCAAGCTTGAGGCTTCGATTTCTAGCCATTCGGTTTGATTATTACACTGTTTTCAAGCTATTATCTTATTTTATAATCTTTAACTTAGTATCTATTGCCTAACAACTAGCATAAAAATAGATCACATATTTTTAGAATCACAAAATCAAATCTAATTGTTATTACCATTTTCAAGGTGAACTGTTTGGAACATACCGTGGGGCTAAAAATAATAGTGGTCATTTTCTTGCTGGTTTACTACATAACGCAAGTTATCTTTCACACTTTTTCTTGTCCAAGAATCTTTTGATTTCAGACTAATTGAATGCATGTGAAAACAACTGTCTTGAGGACAATGGAGAGAATGGTGTAGCTATTCTGGGAATTGGCGCATTGCCATTAAACCCTGGGGACGCGCCAGAGCCAATCCCCACAGATGTGGGTTCACGCGATACCCAACACGTTGATGTAAGCTCCCACACTAAAAGGAGCGTACGCCAAAAAGACTAAAAAGTGGCTCAGAAAAGCCCAGCTAGGGAAGAACATGAGGTTAGCCTTCACGTTATTTTTGAAATGTTGCAGGCACAACAAATGGTAATTGCTCAGCTTCAAAGCCCCCAGAAAACTCCAAGCACGATAGCACCGAAAACGGCCCCCAAGCCGAGCAGGTACTAGAAAGATCAAGCAATAACGGGTCCGGATCCTACCCTGCCATCATAAAGATGCTCGAGGACCTCACAAAGAGGATCGAGTTGGGCAAGAAGAAGATAGAAATCGATTGCAAGAAGGTAGAGACCTACAATTCTATGGTCAACCAAATTTCGAGTGCACCCCCAATCCTTAAGGTTGTAGATTCGAAGAAGTCTCAACGGAAGTCGTTCCCGTAGGAAGCGGCTCCAAAACCCATTCCAAAGAAGTTCAAAATGCCTGACCTTCCGAAGTACAATAGAACCTCGGACCCCAACAAGCACGTCACAGCTTACACTTGTACAGTGAAGGGCAATGACCTAAAGGACGAAGAGATCGAATCCGTCCTACTAAAAATATTTGGAGAGACTCTTTCAAAAGGGGCGATGAAGTGGTATCAGTACCAAGCCCCACACTAGATAGATTTGTTCGCCATGCTGGCAGATTCCTTTATAAAGGCATATGTTTGTGCCATCAAGGTAGCTACAAGAAAATCCGGCGTCTTCAAAATCAAGAAATGGGAGAAAGAGATACTGCAAGAGTTCGTATCTCGCTTTCAAATGGAACGAATGGAATTACCACTAGTATCCGACAACATGGCAGTGCAGGCCTTAGCTTAAGGTTTGAACAAGTGATGCTCGGTAGCTTTGAAGCATCTGAAGCAGAACCGATACCAATCAAAGATTAGTGTCAAACACGACCAACTAGGAGCCCCCCTTGGGCTCGGTATATCCTAGAAGGAGGAGCTAAAACCAAACAAAGAAAGATACCAACCATACACTAAAGATAGAAGAAATGCCCCGAGGTCCAACATACCCCGCAATGACTGAAGGATGGATCGAGGCTAGAATCTTTGGGGGCTCGTTAACAGAGCTGGATTTGACAGGCACACAAGGCCAACGGAGGCACCTCGCTTGTTGGAATACAACTTCAACATCGATATTTGAGACATCGTATACGCCATCAGTAAAATCAGAGACGCTAGGTGGCCAATGCATGTACAATCAAATCCTTCACAAAGGAACCACAACTTAGCGTGTGAATTTCACGGCACCCACGGTCACATGATCGAGGATTAGAGACAACTTCGGGAAGAAGTAGCCCGACTACTCAGCAAAGGTCACCTTCGAGAATTTCTTAGCGACCGTGCTGAAAATTAATTTCAAGAAAGAGAGGCGACCAAGAAGAACGAAGCTGATGAGCTGCAACATGTTATCCATATGATCATGGGAGGGGTTGATATCCCACAGGAACCCACTACCAGAAGAACAAAAATATCCATCACCAAAGAAAAGCAACTAGAGGTTACATACCCGAGGATGCTATCACATTTAGCGATGAGGGCATCAAGACCTTGTCTCAGCCTCACAACAACGCACTGGTAATCACTTTTCTTGTAAATATATTTCAAATTAAATGTGTACTTGTAGATCCAGGTAGCTCGGCTAATATTATCAGGTAGAGGGTGGTATAGCAACTCGAACTACTTGACCAAATTTTTCCTGCCTCTTGAGCCTCAACGGGTTCAACATGGAGAGCGAAACAACCAAAGGGAAAATCACCCTCCTGGTCAACGTGGCTGGCACTATTCAATATGCCAAATTCCATATCATCGAAGGATACATGAGGTACAACGCCTTGCTCATAAGGCCATAGATATACTGCATGAGAGCATTACCATTAACCCTTCACTAAATGATGAAGTTTCCGATGAAGGACGGAATAAAAACCATGTACGGGGAACAAGATGCAATAAGGGAAATGTTCGCGGTACAAGATGTAGCACCGCCACCAATGCCTTTAACATTGAAGAAACCAAAGGATAAGCAAATCGCAAAATATCAATAACAAGTTATATTCTCGGCTAAACCTGACTAAACAAATCAGGGACCGTACCGTATCCTTAGAACAAACGATTGAAGAATATCGAAGCCTGAAGCGCCGTTAGCACTAAGGTATGATCACCTCCTTTTTTCAGTAGTTACATTTTATACTAACCTGAGTTAAGATATCCGATCTAAATGGCCGAAGTGCTTTCCAACTCGAAGGCCTTAGATTCTAAAAGTGTACATTGCACTCTTCTCCTTCGACCGGGTTTTTATCCCAACAAGGGTTTTACCGGCAAGGTTTTTAACGAGGCAATATCCAAATGCTACCTGAGGAAGACTCAACAAGTATTCAAGTCTTCTCTTCGACTGATTTTTCTTCCACATTGTTGTTTCCCCATATTACTTTCACCAAGCTACGTCATTAGTTCTCAATCTCCGAGCATGTATGTCTAGTATAACAGTCGGAGTTTCTTCATATGATAGCTGCTATATGACCTCAACATCATCAACTTACATAATTTGGGAAGGATCTGCGATATATTTGTGGAGCATAGACACATGAAAGACTAGATGTACAAACTCCAAGTCTAAAGGCAAGTCCAATTCAGAGTTCGTGATGTTGCTTATATGGTGGGAGAGAAGGTATTACTCAGAGTTTCACCCATGATGGGTGTTATGAGGTTTGGGAAGAAGGGAAAGTTGAGCCCTCAGTATGTTGGCCTTTTTGAGGTATTTGAGAGGATGGAGGGGTGGAATACAAACTTGCATGGCCACCTGGTTTATCGAGATATTTCCATGCTTCGATAGTACTATGGTGATCCGTCTTATGTTTTAGACTTCAGCATGGTTAAGTTAGATGGATATTTGGATTATGATGTGGAGCCGGTGACCATTTTGGATAGGCATATTCGAAAATTTAGATCAAAGAATATACCTTCAGTGAAAGTTCAGTAGAGAGGTTAGGCAGTCGAGGAGGCTACTTGGGAGACTGAGCGAGAGATGTGAAGCAACTATCCACACCTATTTGAGACCCTAGGCATGATTCTAGATTTGTTCGAGGATAACCGTTTGTTTAAGAGGGGGAGAATGTAACGACTCGGCAAGTCATTTTAAATATTGTAGCCCAATTCCCCCATTTATTATTTATTCTATATTTGTTTGTTGCTACGTGACTTACTGTGATGGTTAGTTCGGTTCCGGGGATATTTTGGAATGAATTGGGACACTTTCTCGAGGTTGGAAGCCTAAGTTCAAAGAGTTTATCCAGTATTGACTTATGCATAAACGACTTTGGAATGGAGTTTTGATGGTCCTGATAGTTTTTCATGGTGATTTAGGAATTAGGAGTATGTCCGGATATTGATTTGGAGGCCCGCAGATTGTTTTGGCTTGAATTGGAAAAGCTAAAGAAATTAAAGTTTTAAAAGTTGAGAAGTACTTGGATTTTGGTTCTGAAAGCTAAGAAGGTCTGTTGTGTCATTATGGCTAGTGTGTGAAATTTAAAGTCAATCGGAGTTCATTTGATAGGTTTCAGCCTCGACTGAAGAAGTTGGAAATCCATTAGTTTCAATAGTCCGGAATTGGGGTGCGATTCATATTTTTATGATGTTTGATGTGATTTGGGACTTTGACTAAGCTCGTATGATGTTTTAGGATGGATTGGTATGTTTGGATGGGGTCCAAGGTACCTCAGGAGTAAGTCGGGTTGATTTCAGATTAAGCTATGGACTTATGTAAAATCTGCTGGTTCAGTTCTGATGCGTTCGCACCTGCAGTGGGAATGGTCATAGATATAGTACCGCAGTGCGGCACTTTGGTCGCATGTGCCAAATCGAAGGGAGTTACTGAGGTCCGCAGAAGTGGGTGATTTTTTGCTGAAGCAAAAGTGCTTCTGTGATAAGGAGTACGGAGGTGCGGAGCTTGGCAAATTGACTATGATCGTAGATGTGTGAGGTGGGTGCGGGTGCGGATGCACAGATATGGGTGATGGGCCACAAAAACACTCTCGTAGGTGAGTGATTATGACCGCATATGCGGGTTATTGGGAGTTTAGTGCTTTCCGCAGATGCGGACGTGCGATCGCAGAAGCGGTTCTACAAAGTGGAGATTATGACCGCCAGGTGCGATTTCGCTAGGCTGAATAGATATAAATAAGTGTTTGAGTCTTTTCTTCAATTTTTGGTTTGGAAGCTTGGTTTTGTGGCGAATTTTGAGAGGGCTTTCACTATAAATCAATAGTCAAGCTACTTTGCATCACTTTTGTCCATTAATATTGAACACCTATTGATTTTTCCACTTAGATTATGTGTTTTTGAGGTGAAATTTAGGAAATTTTGAACTAGGGATTGGCGAGTAAGATGTTGGGATTTGAGTGTTGATTTGTGATCGGAATTTGATGATTTTAGTATGGTTGGACTCATTATTATATGGGTGTTCAGATTGTGTGAATTTTGTTGATTTTCGAGGGCGTGGGCCTAGGGTTGACTTCTTGATTTTGGTTTTAAAACTTAGCTTAGTCGTATGGGATCAATTCCTATAGCTTGTATTGATTATATTAAGTTGTTTGTGACTAGATTCAAGTCTTTTGAAGGTCGATTCACAAGACAGGGGTTTGTTGGTGCATTGAGTTGTGCACTTTGAGGTAAGTAACACTTCTAAACTTGGTACTGAGGGTATGAATCCCTAGAATACATGTTATATGGTTGGTGTTGGGGTGATATACATGCTAGGTGATAGGCGTGTAGGTGTGCACCATGGTAATTATGACTCGTTTGATTCTGTGGTACTGTGTAGTTATCCAGTTTTGTTACAATCCATGTAATTCCTACATGTCAGAGTAATTGAGCAGTAATCCATGTTAGAAATCATGTTTAGGCTATGTGCTTATTCTGCTAGGACCCACTGAGGTCATTCGTGATGTTGAGTTATTTGCTTAAGTTGAAATTATGTACTCAATAATATCTATTCATTTGCATATCATATCTCGGTCTCTATTACCATTTAGTGTTACATCATGTTATCATTGTTTGGGCTGAGTGATATGAGATTTGTGAGCCCATGAAACTAAAGAGATTGATGATTGAGTTAGGTCCTAAGAGCTAGATTGTGGGTGATACTATGAGATCAAGCTGCATGTCGCAATGGTTATTTGCTTATTTATTATGGCATCGGGCTGCACGCCGTAGTAAGCCATATTGGCTTTATATTAGAGTTTGGGCGGGATCTTCCCCTCAGTGGTATGACATACCAGTAGTAAGGACAATCACCCGTCCAATGCTGAATTATTGTGTGTGATGAGTGTGAGTTTGAGACAGACAAATTGAGTACTATGAGAGTGTGAGTACCTGAGATAATCACTGTGATACATTTGACATGTAGTCATAGAGATGTAACATTCCTCATGCTAACTATACTCTGCATATTATATCAATATTGAGCTTAAATTGTTGAACTTGAAAACATGACTAAATTTATTTATTGTATACGAGCTGAATATTGAACTTTTCGGAGTTATTACTGTCTATATTTTGTTATATTTGGGTTGTCACTATTTTGATTTGGATTGTATCTTTCTGAGCTCATCGCTACTTTCAATCCAAGGTTGCCCTGTTACTTATTGAGCACATTGGGTCGGTTGTACTCATACTATAATCTACACTTCATGTACAAATCCAAGTACATCTGGACGCGATGGTTGCTAGAGCGGTGATAGTACCTGTTGGGAGACCTTGAGGTAGTTACTATGACACCCCGCAGACCTTGACTCTCTTTCCTCTCATTATTTTAGTATTGTTCAATTTTCTTAGATAATTGTACTAGAGTTATAGACTATGTTGACATTATAGCTCATGTACTCAGTGCCACCTGAATTTTGGGATTTTTTTTGTTGAGTTTCAGTTGCTCTTATCAGTTATCTATGACATTTTCTACTATGAACTTGTTAAAATCATATTTTAAATTCAAATGTGTAGTTTTTATGTGATTGTCAGCATGCCTAGTAATGTAATAGGCGCCGTAACGATACGTTAGAATTTGGGTCGTGATAATTACCTCACTCTATTGATGAATACAGTCGCACAAATACATGGAATACAACAAAGTAGCAACAAAATTTGTAGCTACGGCCAGTAAATACAGACATTTTAACTATAGAGCGTTAATATCCACATAAAGATTGTGGTTGATGTTTTATACTTCAGTGCCACACAACATGGGGATTATTTGTATGGTGTCTTATTTTTGTGTGCACATATTGTAGAAGGACATGGTTCTTCTACGTGTTCCTTATACTATAGTTGCTAAAATAATAATTGCGAAAAGTAAAGAATACAAGTATTTTTATTTGTAATTGTACTATTTTCTTAGATAAAAGTAAAGAATACAAGTAAAGAATACTATTTTCTTAGATAATTATACTAGAGTTATAGACTATGTTGACATTATAGCTCATGTACTCAGTGATACCTGAATTTTGGGATTTTTTTTGTTGAGTTTCAGTTGCTCTTGTCAGTTATCTATGACATTTTCTACTATGAACTTGTTAAAATCATATTTTAAATTCAAATGTGTAGTTTTTATGTGATTGTCAGCATGCCTAGTAATGTAATAGGCGCTGTAACGATAGGTTAGGATTTGGGTCGTGATAATTACCTCACTCTATAGATGAATACAGTCGCGCAAATACATGGAATACAACAAAGTAGCAACAAAATTTGCAGCTACGGCCAGTAAATATAGATATTTTAACTATAGAGCGTTAATATCCACATAAAGATTGTGGTTGATGTTTTATACTTCAGTGCCACACAACATGGGGATTATTTGTATGGTGTCTGATTTTTGTGTGCACAGATTGTAGAAGGACATGGTTCTTCTACGTGTTCCTTATACTATAGTTGCTAAAATAATAATTGCGAAAAGTAAAGAATACAAGTATTTTTATTTGTAATTGTACTATTTTCTTAGATAAAAGTAAAGAATACAAGTAAAGAATACTATTTTCTTAGATAATTGTACTAGAGTTATAGACTATGTTGACATTATAGCTCATGTACTCAGTGACACCTAAATTTTGGGATTTTTTTTGTTGAGTTTCAGTTGCTCTTATCAGTTATCTATGACATTTTCTACTATAAACTTGTTAAAATCATATTTTAAATTCAAATGTGTAGTTTTTATGTGATTGTCAGCATGCCTAGTAATGTAATAGACGCCGTAACGATAGGTTAGGATTTGGGTCGTGATAATTACCTCACTCTATTGATGAATACAGTCGCGCAAATACATGGAATACAACAAAGTAGCAACAAAATTTGTAGCTACGGCCTTAAATACAGATATTTTAACTATAGAGCGTTAATATCCACATAAAGATTGTGGTTGATGTTTTATACTTCAGTGCGACACAACATGGGGATTATTTGTATGGTGTCTTATTTTTGTGTGCACAGATTGTAGAAGGACATGGTTCTTCTACGTGTTCCTTATACTATAGTTGCTAAAATAATAATTGCGAAAAATAAATAATACAAATATTTTTATTTGTAATTGTACTATTTTCTTAGATAAAAGTAAAGAATACAAGTAAAGAATACTATTTTCTTAGATAATTGTACTAGAGTTATATACTATGTTGACATTATAGCTCATGTACTCAGTGACACCTGAATTTTGGGATTTTTTTTGTTGAGTTTCAGTTGCTCTTATCAGTTATCTATGACATTTTCTACTATGAACTTGTTAAAATCATATTTTAAATTTAAATGTGTAGTTTTTATGTGATTGTCAGCATGCCTAATAATGTAATAGGCGCCGTAACGATAGGTTAGGATTTGGGTCGTGATAATTACCTCACTCTATTGATGAATACAGTCGCGCAAATACATGGAATACAACAAAGTAGCAACAAAATTTGTAGTTACGGCCAATAAATACAGATATTTTAACTATAGAGCGTTAATATCCACATAAAGATTGTGGTTGATGTTTTATACTTCAGTGCCACACAACATGGGGATTATTTGTATGGTGTCTGATTTTTGTGTGCACAGATTGTAGAAGGACATGGTTCTTCTACGTGTTCCTTATACTATAGTTGCTAAAATAAAAATTGCGAAAAGTAAAGAATACAAGTATTTTTATTTGGAAAACACCCAACTCAAAAGGAGAAAAAATAACAACCTACAACTCAGCAGAATCTTTTCCAACACTTTACTAAATCACTAAGCCAAAAGAACATCTATAAAACTCTTTGTAGACCTAAGTATTACCTCTAATCCCGTTGTGGAAACAAACCTCTAACTGTTGTAACGACTTCAAGTTAACTCTAAATTGAATACTCAGAGTACCTAATATAATTACTTCTAAATAAAGCTTTAATTAAACTAGAATAAAAGACAAACACTTGGAACTAATTCTTCTATCTGGTTCATGTAGTTTTAGGTTCGCACACTTGAATCACACTAGAATGGCTTGCAAATGCCTTGCTAGTTTTCTCTCACTCGCGTTTAACTTCAGGGTTTGGGTGTCACCTGTAAAGTAAGAACACCCTGTAATACTGTACGTGGTAAAATCAGAACACTTGATTTTTTTGCTATCAAGACGCTTCGAAGGCTTTTCCCTGAGACCCCGAGGGTGGGAGGCCCCAACCGAGTGCGGGCCTTAGGGCTCAACAAAGTCTGAGTCGAAGGAAGCAAGGCCCGAGGCCGGAAGAGAAGAAGAAGTCTCCAAGGCACGCGGCTGGGCCTGACAGATCCGGCCTATCTAGGGCCTATTATGATGTCTTACATCAACTCGTCCCATCTATGTACTCTTGCAATTTATGAACTCACACTAAACTGAGTCCCCTCACCTTTATAAAGGGGACTCGCCCGACCCTGTAATAGATTGTTGTTGTTCCACTTCTCCACAAATGCAATAATCTCTCTCTCTCTCTCTCTCTCTCTCTCTCTCTCTCTCTTTCTACTAAGCTACTTATCTTCATCGACCTCGAGGTCGCTTTAGTACTTTGTTATTTCTTTGATTGTTATTCGTTATTTTGCCTAATGTTGGTAGTGTAGAGATTGGCTCAATTGTATTCTACTTGTTATCCCCTTCCCGATTATCCTCGACAAGCCCGAGATAGGCTCGAGGCTCAGCTTTGAGGTACCCACTAGCTGGCTTTGCGCCCGGGGAACGTCCCTTTACTGGTTCAATTATCGCTTTATTAACTTGCTCTTTATTTCTTTACTTCATGCTTCAGCATTACACACCCTCAAAAACTATCTCGGGAATAGATCACATATTTTTAAGATCCCATTTAAAAATTCAAATATTATTACCATTTTCACGGCAAACAGTTTGGCGCCCATCGTGGGGCTAAAAAATAATAGTGATTATTTTCATACTAGTTTCGTCACTTGAACACACTGTATCTTTCACACCTTTTCTTGACCAAGGTCTTTCTATTTCAGGTCAAGGATTGGCTTGACAAATGGAATCGAGAACGATAACCCCAAAAATCACAAAGAGAGCAGTATGGTCGTTCCAACGGCTGGCTCGACAATGTAGGACCTTGATAACGTATCTAGAGTAGATCGAGTGAATATGGATCTGTGGATCGCGCATCAGGATGACGAAGCCTTGCTCGCCAATGAAGGAACGAAGCACATCAATTAACAGGAAGCTCGTAAGATCTCATCTCGGGCAAAGCAAGAAGCTAACCTTCGTATTATTTTCAAAATTTTGCAAGAACAGCACTTGTCTATCACTCAGCTACAAAACCGCCCGGAGACTTCCAGTGCGGCAGCACCCGAAATACGCCCTCATATCAAACAAATACCCGAGGTATCGGGGAACGATGAACCAACAATGCATCCTACAGTAGTAAGGATGATGGAAGACCTCGTCGCAAAGATCAAATCATGCTCGTGGAAACTCCTACAGCAACCGCTTCCCAGAGGTCTAATCCCCGAAGGCACTTCGGAGTCGGAAACAATGAAACCCCCTAGGAGTGGCAGGACCCCACGTCCTGATGAGCAGATCACCACTTGCGCATGCCCTTCCAGGGACAACTACCTCCAAGATGGAGAATTCGCGTATGTCCCAAAAAGGCAATTTGGAGAAACTCCCTCGAAACAAACCACGATGCATCGTTACTGTTCAACTCATGATCTCAGGAATTCACTCACCGAACTAGTGCGATCCATGGACGTGCGCGTCTACGCCATTAGGGCAATGCAAAGAGGGCCTAGTGCACCAAAAGCCGGAAGAATAAGAGATAAGGCATCGTGGAAAGCCATACCCCTCTCAACAAGACCGCTCCCGGTCCCAAATAGTTGGGCAACACAATCCTTCGCCAAAAACCCGATCATAGCATACCAAAAGACTCTAGAGTAGATCGAACAAATCCAAGTCAAATTGCGGTAATGGCTTGGTCAAGTGCCGGCAGCTAACACTGAACCTAAATCAGGACTGTAGACAACCATCAAGGAGCCCCCTCGGCTCCAGCATATCAGGGTAGATACGCGACAGAGGATCTTACGCTGAATAAATGGAGCCATCGTCCATATGGCACGAACAGGAAATATGATTTGACATACATCACGCCTCGCGAGAACAAGGTAACAGTCCGAGGACAACAGTCTTGAGGAACCTCCAATGGTACCAGGTTCGGCAAGACATAGACAGCAAAGAAACCTCACCCAATAGAGCGCGACTCCAATGTTATAATTCCAAGCATAGTGTTCACCATAAGCAGAGATAGGGGCTACATGTGGCTAGGACCTATTCAATCAGAACCCCTCCGGGAAAACCATAACCCACCTCGAGGATCGCAAGGTGCGCATGGCCATAAAACTAGCAGACAGATATTAAGCCATTCAACAAAGGTCGTTGCAAAGTGTCGCCCAATGAGAAAATCTGGATCCAACTCCGCGGACGAAAAGAGATCGGAAAAAATAGAGCCGGCGAGCCTTGGCGCGTCGTCACAATTGTAAAAGGTTGGCAGCACCCCGAAAATATTAATAGGACGTAGAGTGCAAGATCCCATATCTACAAAAGGATGGCCCTAGGAAATGCCGCTAAAGGGAACCCTCTCATTCGAGGAAAAGGACGTTGAGATTCCACCTCAGCATTGCATTAACGTACTGGTAAATCCCTCTTTCATCGACTCATACAAATAAAAAATGCACTTGTGGGTGTAGGTGGTTTGACCAAATTATACCAATGACGTCGGGCCGAAGTCGATAAGACAATCCAGGTCAATATCGCTCTTGAACCAGACCTCTGATAGGCTCTTGACGGCGATAGCCACAATGACCAAATCATCCCCCTAAAGCATCCCGCTAAGAGTGACAAGAAAAGATCTGTCACCTCACTCCTACAGCTGGCATTAGTCTCGAAGGAGATCAAAGGATAAGGATAATCACATACCCGGTCAGGCTTGGCCGGACGAGTAAGACGACTGCAGCGGGGCTTACTTCCTGGAGCGCCGCCTTCGCGCCTCATAGAAAGGAAGAACTACCCCGCAGGCGTCCAACTGAGGCATTTGATGACCCTATACTCCACACGAGGATCTGTGGCCACCACGGGGCCTACCGGGCATTCTCTCCTCGATCTAATTTTTAATAGGAGAAAGGTCCCGCCAATGAGATTATTAGCAAAAAATGTGCATCCCCCGGGAGAGGGCCCGACGAGATCGCAAACCTCCTTCCAAATAATTTTTTTCTAGTATGGAATCGTGCGAGCACATCGAGAAATCAAGGAAGCCGCACATGCGAGGGTCAAAACAGCAACAACAGGACAACATGTGTTTACAACTTATATTTTCATTAAGCAATAAAGAATATTTTTTAAGCACTCCATGCTACGAAGAAGACTATTTCGGATTACCAACGGCAAGAAATATCTCCAACAAATACGTCCCGAAAACACTCGAAGACTTAAAGCAACTCGATAACCACCCTATCTCAGGGTCGGAACTTCGGGCTCACAAAGCCCTCGCAAATGCAACTACGGGCCCCGCAAAAAGCTATCTTATAGATTGAGCGGGACTCAGTAGTTCGGGAAATCATATCTAATCGCCATACACTGGAAAATCCAAAATTGTAAGACTAACGGGAAACCTCGGCACAACCACATCTAAACTCAATACAATGTAAGACCCCAACAGGCATGGCAAACTGTAAGACCTCAACATGCATGAAAAAATACCACAGTCTAGAGTATACATCATATTTGTAAGAATCCCTAAAGGGCGTACCCTCGGTGTAGACGCCTAGAACGGATTCTCAGGATCAAAAATGGCCCTGGCAAAACACACATGACTCCGGTGATAACGGTTGCTACAACTCAGAAACACGACTCGGGGATGACCGACTATCGTTACAAAATCCTCCGAATCTACTTTGGAAAGAACCAGTTAAAAAAGGCTTCCCTCAACAGGCAAAAAACAAGAGTCCATACCACGTCGGCTCCAAAATTGCAAAGGCATCGATCTACTCAACCTATAAGCTAAGAACCTTCCGATATGCTCAAAATATCGCCGAGTACAACTTGAAATCGAGGTTCTTTCAGAACCGGCGATGGGTCAGGAAAACATATTCAATAAGACCTTAACGAGAGGAAACAAAGCCTACAGAGAGCCTCTGTGCCATATATCAAAACAACGTAACTGCCATAGTTACCGGGTAATCATGCCTCTGGGCATCACATCTAAAGGTCTCTACGGCCAAAACAGTCTAAGAGCCATTGTCACCAGCTTTAAAATTGACAACTTGAGCATTAAAGTGAGCTCGAGTCGTAACCTGATTCAGAGACTGGATCCAAAATAGTTAACTTAGCAAAGCCTCCGAGCCTCATCAAAAGGTCCCTATGACCAAACAGTATAAGTGCCATTGTTGCCGGCTAAGAACACCTCTGGGCCTTATACTAAAAGGTCTCAACGATCGAGCAACAGAAGAGCCACCGTTATTAGCCAAAAAAATAATTCAAGGGTCGATTACAGCTCGAGTCGCAACACGAATCGGATAGTGTGACCTAAAATTTATAGCACGCTTAAGGGCATTACACAGACGCTACTATCGCTAACCAGAATCTCCGAAAAGATAGCCCGAGTCGCAGCACAACTCAGAGACTGGACCGAAAAATTTACCAAACGACCAAGGGCAAAAATTAAAGGCCATTATCTCCAGCCCGAACGGACCCAAAGTCATATCACACACGAGTCGTATCCCGACTCGGTGACTAAGCTCGGGGACACTACAATCGCGATACACTTAAAGGCGCAGCCCAAATAGCACTATCGACAATCAGGACGAATCTCCAGGCCATGCTCGCCCTTAACCGCTTTAGCCAAGAGGCACAAAGGACCCATGCAGGCAGAAAAGAGCTGGAAGGCCGATTGAAGTTCAAGCCATGGCGCAGCTCGAGGATTTGTTCCAAAACCAGTCTTCACGATCGAGAGCAACAATAGAAAATGATACAAAGAGAATAAAAGCCTTAAAACATATTCTCCTTATATTACATGCAAGAAAGAACATTCTGTACCTACAGGCATGCCCTTTGTGCATTGGAAACAGAATTACAAACAATGGAACCTATATTTTATGCCAAAGGGCTACAACTCGCTAAGATCGCCCTCTGCAATATCCACAAGGAGCAAACAAGCGTCATCCTCAGCCGCCCTTGCTTGAGCTAATTCCTCCGAGAGAATGAAGCCCATCGCTCCAACCTTCTCGAATACCTTTCTCCAGGATCGACAACAAACGTATTCCTTGATCCTTTTCTCGTGATGAAGGGCTCGCCTCAACTCGGATTGAGCATTACCAGCTTCTTTTATGCACATCTTCATCTCGCAATCAGCCCTAGTTCGGCTTAATGCCGCTTCTTCCCGGGCATCGATTATCTCGGCCTTGACCTTCGAGGGATCAGACCCAAGCTTCTTGATCATATCTGCCTGAACTTTAGCGTTATCATGGGTCAAGGCGAGTTGAACCTCGAGGGCAGGGATCCTAGCCAAAGCACTCATTTCCTATAGGTCTTGAGTCTGCACTCGAGCTCTTATATCCTCGACAGCGGCCCTGACGCCGCTCACGCTACCCTTTAGGAACTCGAAGGCCTATGTCTTTTTCTGCAACTGATATGGAAAGATGAAATCAGCCCTGATGTTAGAAAGAAGCTAAAATGCACTACAGGAAGTTACCTGTTCCACCAGATAGCTCTCATAGTTCGAGCTCCGATACACCTCGTATTGCCAATGTTGCAGCTCAACTTCTTTCTCCTTGCAAAGAAGCCTAAGGGATTCACCCTCATCCGGGACCCTCTGAAATTTGGCCTTTTGTCGAAATGGCTCAAATTTAAGCCTATCACATACCTGCACAGGGAATATCCAATAAGAAGAGGAAGACGCGAGATATAGGAAAATTATGTGCAAACTCACCGTAAAATAAAGACGTCGTGACTTCTTCCAGATCATAACATTGTCGAGTGAGTCCTACCCCAGCAACCCCCGAGGAACTGGACTCGAGAACAATTCGCTCACCTTAGGGAGTCATTTTCCAAGGAACCGGCGCCCTGGAAACAGCCGATTCAAGCGATGCCCTGTCCTAAAAAATACAGGCCCGGCCAGCACCACTCCGAAAAAATGACACCTCGCCCCAAAGAAGAGCCCGACGTATACAAACAACGAACCCAACACAAATGATATAGGTAAATGTGACCTCGAGTAGACGCCAATAGGAGAAAAGCAACATACGCGCATACCTCGGTGATCTGCTACCTATCTAACGAAAAATATATCTTGCCACCTGCGTTCATCGCAAGACGAATGGGTCACCAACCTCTGTACCCAGCAAGGAAGATTATAAACTTGTTCGGGCATCTACGAAGTCATTACAACAAGACAAACAGTATTGTTAACTGGTCGATTTTTTCCATGAGCGAAATCTAAAAGTACTACAAAAGGTCTCACTTACGTGTTTGATTCCACTCTTCGGGGAATGGTAATAATTCCACCGAGATAATATCGGTCACCGGGACTTGGACGAACCAATTGGCCCACTCTCGATCTCCGCCCCCTCATCATCAACAACAAAGGGCATGGGCAAATGACCCCTCAGGGTTAGTAGGCCTCGATGATAAAAGGGTCGGTATAGCCTAATGAGATGATCAAGCGTGAACTCGAGCCCGATCTTCTTCGCAAAGAATCTTATCATCAACACCATTCACCAAAACAATGGGTAAACCTGCGCCAGGGTAACCCAATATTTCCAGCAAAAGTCAAACACAACCCTATTAGGGGGCCGAATGCAAAACGGTATAGGTCCTTCGCCTTGGGAAAGCAGCCACAGCGTCACCCTTTCGCCCTATCCGCAGTATCGTCTTACTATCTCCAAGTGTTCCTCTTTTATCAAGGACGCCATTTCTAGAGCAAAATATTTTGATTCCCCAACGTCGGGAACAACATTCTTCACCCATTGCCATGTTGGTTCCAAGGTGGTCGTCATAGCCATGGTAGAACTGACGAAATAATAAGGTACGCACCAATACTTTTGCGCCTGGGAATATGCAGTCCCCTATACAAAAATGATAAAGTGACTATGTGAAAATAGTAGAGCCTTACAAAAAAGCCGAGGACACTCCACATATATACAAAAACAGCAACAATTCGCCTGTTCAAGGCAAGCCCCGAGAGGCCCGTGGTCTCAATACAGATCGATTGATTAATACCCAACCCAGGGAACACCCTCCAATAGATGACAAGGCTCGGGGGACCGCACAAAATATCTCCAAGCTTGAGGTAGCATTTCACACTTGGAGCCCCGGCCCGAGAAACAGGGTCACGATAAGCTCCAAAGCACATATACCAAGCACAAGGCGAGTGACCGGGCTTGCAATCCCCTTTACGGGAGAAGAAAACCCTGGAAGATCCGATAGTTAAAGCTCCATGAGGGTTAGAAAAAGGCACCCAAGCATAGACCAAATTCCCAAACAGGAAACAACCTTACATTCTATGAAAAGGTTATTTACATCAAAATCAGCAGAGCCTAGAACCCGCCGGGGAGCCCGAAAATGACCCTCAGCCAGGGCAACATTCTCGAAGGCCCCGAGATTCGAGGCACGACACCCAAACAAATCATCGGGCCCCGATAGCTCGACCTTATCTGGTCGATCCTCCATTGATCCAAAGTACGGCAAAGGAATCGGGGAAGAGCCTTGTCGGTCAGCTATAGACCAGGGCAAGTCGTAATCCGAAAGGATATGATTTGGAGAAGTCATTCGCACCATCTCCTTGCTCGAAACAATACTCTCTGTCGAAAACCCCGACCAAAAGAGATCGAGCTCCAATTATCTCTCGACGATCAACACTTAAGTGCGAAGCAAGAATCTAGTCCTACAAATCACTTTCTCTCAAGGAAAAGTGTAAATGGATGAAATTCCGATTGCGAATGCAGCACAAAAGGCCTTAAAAAGCGCCCAAACTACAAACGAGCTCCTGAGCAAAAGTATTATCTTATATGGTCCGAAGAGACCATATACATCAAGACTAATAAGGATCCCAGCGCACCCAAAGATGGCCTATATCCGGAGTAACATCCCCGGAACCCCCAGAACTTGATGGGTATCCAAAAAACAAATGGAAGTGATATCCCCCGCCTGTCAGGCTAGTTCGAGATTGGTCCGAGGCTCAATAATAATCCAAAAGAAAACCATGTCACCGATAAAAGGTTGATACAAATGCTCACATCTAAAGTTAAATATCAGCGATCAGCAACTCAAAATGATACATTCGAAAAGCCTCAAAAGGCATGCAAACATACAGAAAAAAACGCCAGTTCGAAAGCAGAAATCAACAAAGTTCGTTTCTCATTTATGAAACGATCAAATACAATATCCCCCTAGAGGCCACTGCATGAAAAGTACAAAACTCGCTAACAGTTTTCGTTTGGGAACAAAGAAGCGAAAAGGGGAGCACAATAAGGGAAGTTCGGGTTCAGATATCAATGGTCGGAAATCCGACTCAGCGTTGACAATTCCAAAAGCCACCCTCCTCGGGTACATGACCTTGAAGGCGATATCTCCGGAATCGCCTTCGAAATCTCTATCTCAGCTATCCACTTTGACGTCGCCAAGGTAGAGCAAACAGGGAGCAGGAGGGGACGATGAAATGCCACGGCTTCCCGAAGCTCGAGGATCCTCTTTGGCTTGGGAGACTTCGGGAAGACAGTGAACCGAGTGATCCTCGGTCCCGCCCATACTGCTACTTCAAATACACTTCTTAAAAAACCAAGTCGTGCGAGACCCCGGCTCTGGAAGGGGCTCAACGTCAAGCCGGGGCACGAAGGTGAGAAGTGGTGTATAATCCGAGATCCTTTTTGAGCAGTGGCGCATAGACCAAACAACCTCCTACGCAAAGGTGAAACAAACTCTCCACCCATCACCATATTCAGCCAACGATAGTAGCAATAGCCAACGTACTGACAAACACAGCAATATCTGGATATCGTGTTTATGTTCGACGAAGGGAGGCTTTGACAGTTGGCGTCGATGCGGCCTAAAAGGACTCCTCCAAATAGCCTTGAGAAAGAAGGCTTCCATCGCGGTTATCAAAGGTAGAAGAAGATAATGGGAGGAAGAAACAAAACATGCAGGCAGAAAGTATGAAGATTGAAGAATCAATGCCACAAAATACCATCACTTATAGGGGATAATGACAGGGTCATCGATACTCTGGAAGACTGACCAACGAGTGCACTTAGTGTTCTTTGAAAGAACAAATTGATGGCAGAATTTTCACCTCGGGAAATGGAAACGACAAGGCATCGAGCAGGTACCTACGAGATACGCCGTCTGTTGCATTGCACCTCGATCTGAATCTCCAGCATAATATCGTTGAAGGGATCTTGAGGGGTCGAGTGTCGAAATCATTTCCTATCACTTCGTCATGAGAAACACGGAGACTATCTATACGCAGAAAAATTAGAAGACTTGATTTTCTTGCTATCAAGTAGCTTCAAAGGTTTTTCCCCGAGACCCCGGGGGTGGGAGGCTGTGATCGAATGCGGGCCTCAAGGCTCAACGAAGTCTGACTCAAAGGAAGAAGGTCCGAGGTCAGAATAGAAGAAGAAGTCTCCAAGACACGCGGCTCCGCCTGATAGATCCGACCTACCGAGGGCCTACTATGATGTCTTACATCAAGCCGTCTCATCTCTGTACTCTTGCCATTTACGTACTCACACTACACTGAGTCCTATCGCCTATATAAAGGTGACTCCACTACCTTATAAGAGACTGATGTTTTTCACTTCTCCATATATATATATATATATATATATATATATATATATATATATATATATATATATATATATATTCTTTCTTCTAAGCTACTTGTCTTCATCGACCTCGAGGTCGATTTAGTACATTGTTATTTCTTTGTTTCTTATTCGTTATTTTGCCCAATATTAGTAGTATAGAGATTGGCTCAATCGTATTCTACTTGTTATCCCCGACCCGATTATCCTCAACAATGTTAGATCTTGTTTTAATTATGCAAATACTATACATGTGCAGGAAATCAATCACAAGAAGTAAAGGAGACTACTGGAGTGGTTCATGCTGTACAAGGAAAGATATCAATTAGCATACAATCAGCAAATCTGAACAGGTCTCGTGAATCTAGATGAAATCCAATCAACAAGTCAATCAGCAAATAGAAACGATTAGCTGAGTTGGAAAGAATCAAATAATCCTTGAGTAAAGGCAAAAATCAAGGGCATAATAATGGGAGATTGAAAGATATGAGGAGACCGGTATGCGACCAGGTTTAGAAAAACCAACAATCAAGGAGCAATCTTCATTCGTATCACTGCTTAAGGAAAGCAATCATAGAGAAGCAATGACTCATCCCTTATTCTTGGAAAAGAATCACTTCTTTCCAAGGATCAAATCACTTGGGTTGTCGCTCCTCTACTATCAATCAAAGTATTTATACCTCGTTATAAACCCTAGTTTCGACATACTTTGATCGAACCAAAATCACTCTCTTTATTCTACTCACTACTAGAAATTGAAGCTATGGCAACCCTTAGAAAACCGTTGCTATAGATCTCCTAACCGTCCTTATAGGGCTATTTGACGGATGTCCACCCGTTCTGGCATCCAGCTTTACAATAGGTCTATTGGAACAGTTATTTGCAACGGTTCATAAAGTGTCTCCATAGATAGGGATATTGTAACGGTTTTGGATTGCTACCATGCTCTATCTAAAAGAACGATTTATTTTCCTATTGGGACGATTATAAACCATTCTGGAAAACTCACACAGCTGATTTTTTTATGGATGTTGCAACGGTTTTCATAATATATTGCAACGATTTTCATAATATATTGCAACGATTTTCATAATATATTGCAACAATCATCAGTACTCTATTGCAACGAATATTATAGCATATTGGAACGGTTATTAATTAGGGGTTGCTCTTGTTATTTGTTAGGTCTATTGGAACAGTTATATTCTCTATTGCAACAAATTATAAGCTCTGATATTTATGAAAGCAAAATTAGAAATAGTTTCCTATTCTATGAAATTGTTTATACCATATCAAACTAGAATTATCCATGTACAAAAATAAAATATGGATACAATGTTTGGGCAAACAATTCAAAAGTCAAAATAGATGCGTTTGCATACAAAACGTTCTAAACTAAAATATACTTAAACATAATATTAAAGCCTAACAACAGTCAAGTAAGGCCTAAGGCGTCACTACTTTCATCCGCAATCAGTGCACCTACAAAAGATAATGAGAAATAATTGAATAACATTTTTAGGATAATTGAATCACAAAGTAATTGAATGACTAATTTGATAATAACTTGAAAATTTTTATTCTCTAAACTCTTAAATTTTTTGACAGAGTTTCCTTGTAAATATGAATATCCCAAAATTTTCAACCAGCTCAACATCATTTACAAATACAACTATGCAGAACCAACAAGAGAATCACACATTATCTGCCAATTACACCAAACACTATGAAAAACCAATAAAGTGTTTCCTAAAATAGATCATATTGCAAATACCAAGAGTTTCCACCAAGTAAAATGTATTCCTTGAACATATGAATTGTCAAAAGTCAGATTTCACATAAAGCTTTGTACACAGCCGTAGTGGAACCACTCTATTTTGCACTGTTGAGGCAATCATCAAATTTTTAGCAAATGTTCAATCTAATCAAGTTTATAAAGATCATTTCATAAAACTTGGCTGAGTACATACATTAGGATTTTCGCAAGCAACTATTTCACCGTAGGTAGCTAACTTGATTGCAGAAACAATATGTTGGTTCATTTGGATCAACAGGTAGATCCAAATCCATTCCACTTGGTGTTGCTGCTGCTGCTACAGTGGTTGTAGCTGCCGCTGCTGTTGCAAGACGTGTTCTGCAGAAGAAATTATTCCCTTCAACACAAGTTGTCTGTACTACACAAGGATAGATGATATAGTCATCCGACATTTTATCACTCAGGCCACATAAACTGAACCTTAATGGTGAAAAATGTGGAAACTTGAAAAACTAACACCATTAGTGAATTAAGCTAGAGCCATTTTGTCCAAGCTAATGCATCAAACAGTTTGTTCTGCTTAAACTTAATAAATCTACATCTTTTAGAATGTTTCCCTTTCTAGTTTCTGTAGTAAAAGACCTGACATGACCTTTTGTATTAATTTGCTCCAATGTGAATCCTGCTTTTTCAAATAATTTCTCACATCTTGTAGAAAACAAAGTAAACAAAAAGAAACCTTGGTCAATTACTCACTTCCCAATAAAATATTATTCATATAAAATAAAATAAAAACTGAAACTTGTTTCAGGATTAGTGACAAAATACAGTGTACAATAGAAATTCACAGTAATACACTCTTGGACAACCAACATTCGGAATAAAAATCTACTATTACAAACTCAAAATCATAGAAAACTCATCCCGACGTATAAAATGTAGGAATTATAATCCCAAGAGTTGCGCCCAGGGCTTTGGTTTAACTATAAAGGCAGTACAACATGGATGTGCGGTAAGGAAGAACTTTCTAACAGAGGAAAGCGAATGGTTGGTTTTAAGAGCAAGCTCGAATGTCACGAGCTAGAACCCTAGTTGTTGAAATAAGTTTAATATTCAAGTAGAGAATGGTAGGGGGTCAGGTCCATTGCCCACTATGTTTTGAAACAAAAATAATGGATTTCTCTACCTTGTAATCCCAAAGAGGTTAAACATAATTGTTCCTCTGTTAACTTAGAAACTCCCTCACTTAAATCAAGAAATGATTCAAAAGAAATATAATCAGATTCAATGATTATCATATATAATTAGAGGATGAACAGACAAATCCTCCTAACCACTTCCACGAAAAACTAGCTAGCCCGAGTACAAGCTATGGCAACCACACGTGAAATAACTTGAGTTGGAACGGCAGGTGAATTTTTGGACAAATGTTGAATAAGCTAAAAAGTCTGTTTTTACTCTTAAGGAGCGCCAGAAAAAGGTTTCTTAAGCCCCCTATATGCAATAATTATTCTATAAATTATTTTATTGCTTATAGAATAATTTAAACAGTTTCGGTAATCAATTAAGAGAAAATTAAAAATACTAAAATCAATACAATCTTGGTTAAGATCAACACTATTTCAAGAAAGATTACAGGATTTGGACACAGTCAATCAAACAAAAATTGATTATAATAAACAAAAATTCATTGCTTCACATTTTAAGAAGTTATATGGATAAACTCCAAATAAAATATACAAAAAATTTATTGAACAAACTTAAGGCCTCTTTTGATTTTGGCTTTAGGCCACATAGTCTATATGGTCGCCGCCCCTGCAAGTGGCGTAGGAAATGACTTTGAGACATCGGCGAACATTTACAATATCTCAAGCAGAAGGAGATGACAAGAAGAACAAGGGTACGAATGGAAGTTCATTGGGACGTAAAGATTAGGAAGAACCTTCAGGACTAAGAAGTAGTTGGATTGCAAGACCTGGTTGAAATATCTTGCAAGTAAAGTACATTGGCAAAGTAGGCATCATAAGCCAGCAGCCAGTAGGCCAAAATAGCAAAAAGAAACTTATCTAGAATTGGATGGTGAATAACATAAATATAAATGAAAACTCCTAATAAGGAGTTTAGGTTACATGAAATATGAAAATTTAAGCTGAAGAAATAGTTCAGGATAAAGTAAGTTTCCTAAGTAAAGAAAGTTTAGGCTAAGAAAATTTCATGAATACTAAATTCCAAATTATAAGACGACCAAATAGAATAAACCATATTATTAACCGAGATATATTCTAACTTTTAGCAACATTGGTCTATTGACTTTCAACGCTAAATCAATTTATTCTTTTAGATGATTGAGGCTTCTAATTAGATTTCCATTTCGAATAAGAAATGATACTAATTAAATAAATAAAGAATAAACATCCACAAAGTCCAATTAGCATTAGAAAAGGTGAAACATGGGGATCATTCCGTTGGGTGGATATTTAGATTAATACTGTAGGAAAAATGTAATAAGCGTAGGAATAAGATATAGATATATCACTTACTTCTTACGCCCTCCCTTACCTTCACCAGACCTTCCAGATTTGCCATTATTTTCAACAGTGGTAGCAGTAGTTCCAGTAACAACAGCAACATCTCTTTCTGCATAAAAGAGAATCCATAAAGAGAAAGTTTTTCAACGGTCAGAGAAATGAGTAAATTTGGATACTGTTCTTGATGAAGATATGAGGAAGGTGTTACAAATATACCTCTCCGGAGCTCTTCGTCAAATTTTTTCAAGTACTGATCGAGCTACTGAACGTGAGCGTCTACCTGTTGCAAGAATTTCTCATAATTGCCATAAAAAGTTAATTGATGACAGAATAATCAGAAAAACCTATAACTCTTATCACACCTCAATTCCAAACCACACAATGATCACTTTATTGAAAAAAATAAACAATAATGCATGCCAGAAGTGAAGCAATATGTGTACAACCAATCATTTACTCCTTTTCGTTATATCAGTTTGTATTCATGCTGGATATCTGTTCAATAACAGAATTAATTAACCTTGTTTTGCTTCTTGCTGCAGCTAGCTTAATAAATTGACAAACTCAGAAGATGTTGTGGTTCTTTCAACTTCAAAAAAAAATCTAAGAGTAGTACAGCCTCAATATTTCTTCCTTAAATAACTTATTTCACATTCTATCTCCTAAGTCTATGCAATAAGAACACGAACTTTTCCAATATTTTCATGACCATCATCTCCTTCAACCCCAACAACAACAACAACTACTCTTGGCTACATCTGATCATAATTATATGGCAGCAAATTCCAACAAAGATATTGTAATCAGTAGTGCTAATCAAGATCCTGAAGAAGTTGAAATACAAGGCAGTTGCAAGAACAAAAAGTGACAATAAGAGAGTTGTTGCAGGTTACAAGAAAAATAGACATAGCAAGATTAATACAGCTCACGTCCCTAGAGATCGAAGAATGAGACTTTCTCTAGATGTAGCACGCAAAATTTTCAATTGTCAAGACTTGCTTGCATTCGATAAGGCTAGCAAAACTGTGGAGTGGTTACTAACAAAGTCCAAATCTGCTGTTAATGAGGTCGTCCAAGGCATAAATAAAGAAAATTGCAGTGCTGCTACTATTGGTGTAATTAGTACACCCTCTACTACATCTGAGTGTGAAGTTGTATCAGGAATTGATGAATCTACAACCATTAATGATATTCAGAAGCAGCCATTGAAATTGAGAATAAAATTAACAATTACTGAACAAATGAGGAGGATAGCAAACTTATGAATTTTCTGCCACTTCCCTAGTCAGCTTCTCTAGTTTTCTTTTCTTTTTCTCTTAAACCTTTTGGATTGATTTTGAAAAAATTCCTGAATGAGGAACCAATACAGAAAAAAGAAAATTCAGGCTCAACTTTTGAAAAATAGTAAACTATAAATAGAGGATTTCTGTATTTGTTCTATACACACATTTTTTTTAATCTTTCTATATAAAAAGCACTATTATTCTCAATTTGTAACACTTTCCAATAGTACTTAAAGAAACAACCAATGATAATAGTGTCTAACACCAAAGTAGAAGCTACATGTGCAAATTAAGGTACGGAAGGATGTTGATACTCTTATATACAATTGCCAACAGATTTGACCTCAAATAGTTTATAATACTCTAAGAAGCCTATATTCTATTCAATTACTAATGAATCTTCAATGAAGTGCTGCTTTCAAATTTATTTGACCTTTAAAATCAGACAAACCAACTCGCAACAAATATTTCTTCTAAGTCAAACAATATCTTAGCTGACACAATTCTTTGAGAATTTTCTGTCCAGAAATTGATTCAACCAGTTCGAGCAATGTACAAATTGAAGAGGAAAATCAAAACCCAAACCAAAACAGAGAACCGAAACTGGACAATCGGCCCCAAGTTCAGCGAATCGAACCAACAACTGAAGTAAATCGACCCTCGGCTACACCTCAGATGCAATCCATAGTTGAAAACTGGGTTAAGAAACTAATGATTTTTTTTAAATGTATTTTCTATTTAGAAATCGGAAGAACAAACTCACAGAACTATAACTATTCTTTGGGATTCTTGTTTGAATAGAAACTACCAAAACCTACCAACAAAATCCCCAATTTTACAAACTAAAAATCTTAAAACAAAATTTGAGCAAAACAATAATTTTTCAGCAAACCAAATTACATAAAGTATGTAGAATAATGGGTTTACAAAGAATATTACCGAAGAAGAAAGCAGATTGAAGAAGTTGCGAACTATTTCAATGCTCACCTAACAACCATACAAACACCGAACAGGGGAAAACACCAACATCCTACGTTGGAGATTGCCTTACATTAGCCGGAGCAGGTCTTCATTCGCCGGAGCAGGTCGTCACTCGCAGGAGCAGGTCGTCGAATTTTTCAAGGTTGAAAATTGAGAGAGATTTGGTGGGTTTGAGAAAATGCCGCATGTTTTGAGGGTTTTCTATGTCTTTTAATTAAAATATAACTTTAGTTACTAAAATATTTGCGGGATAAATATGTACGAGGGAAATTAAGGGGGAATAAACCGTTCCATTATACTTTTATTTTATAAAACCGTTCCCATAAAGTATTCTATTGTGTCACTTTTCTAAACCGTCTCCATAGCTAAACCTATGGTGATGGTTGTTATACTATTGGAACGGTTATTTTTCAGAAGTGTTCCAAAAACGTTTTGACTCTATAGGAACGATTAAAATAGTTCCAAAATGTTATTTATAGTAACGTTTGCATAACAGTTACTAAATAATTGTTCCAATAGGATTATTTTCTAATAGAAACTGCAAAAAAGCATTATAGTTCACTAAGATAAGTTGTGTAACAAGTCATGAAAATAAAGAGAGCATATCACTGGTGAGGCATTGTATAAAGTATGAGTGCTAGAGAAACTTGGTGAAATTCACTACAACTGTACTCATAGAAACTTATTTACTAAAGTGAACTCCCTTGCAACCCAAGGGACTGGACTAGGATTCATGTTGAATCCGAACCAGTAGAGAAATCCTTGTGTCTTTAATTCCTGCAATTACTTTCTGCAATTCACTTTCACTTTATTATATTTTCTAAATTATCATATCTAGTTGACTACTCAAGTAAAAAGCGATTATTTTTAAAAAATTTACAATTCACCCCTCCCCCTGTTGCACTTTCAATTGGTATCAAAGAGAGTCTCACAGTTTACTTTTGCTTAACAACTTGTGTGAAAAGATCATGGCAAATTAGGTTATCATAGGAGCTCTTTTTCAGGAAGGAACTTCACAAGTTAGACCACCATACTTCAATGGAACACATTTCTCTCACTGGAAAGTACGAATGGAAATCTTTGCTCAAGCTTACATGTCAAAGTCTTGAGAGTCATCAAAAAGGGAAACTACCCCTACCGGCTAGCACTCCACCACTTGCTTATCCTGATGATATAGATTCATACTCGAAAGAGCAACTGGAAGCGGTACAAGTGAATAACAAGGCAAGAAATCTGCTTCATAATGCTGTAAGTGGTGAAGAATACTAGAAAATATCGAGTTGTGACACAACAAAAGAGATGTGGGACAAACTTCAGGTCACCTATGAGGGAACCAACAAAGTAAAGGAAACACACACCAACATGATAGTTCATGATTATGAACTCTTCTCAATGAAAGAAGGAGAATCTATTGAAGAGATCTTTGCTAGGTTTAACAAAATAATTAGCGACTTAAAGGCATTTAGCAACCGTTACACCAGTGGTGATCAAGTCAGAAAAATTCTCAGAAGTATGTCAACCACTTGGCAGACCAATGTAGTCACACTGGAATATCAAGACCTAAACAAATTATTCTATGATGAACTACGAGAAAAAATAGTGCTTTTGAAAGAACGCATCTGAAAAAGACAAAATCAAGAGGAGAAAAAGAAAATAGTTGCATTCAAAACCTCTACTGAAATGGCTAAAAATAAAATTGATGATCGTGAAGCTCTACAAGAAGAGATTGCTATGATGTCTAGGAATATGGATAGGCTGATGAGAAGATACAAAAATAAAAAGAAAGGAAAATACCCACCAAGATGATCCAGCCAATACAACGAACATGACAAAAACAATGGAAAATGCTATAAATGGGAAAAATCTGGGCACATTCAAGTTGAATGCCCAGAACTGAAAAGGAAGATCTCTAGAGGCTTCAACAAGAACAATTCCTTCGGAAGTTGGAGCGATGAGGATGATTCTGACCACGAAGAAATAGCAAATCTTTGCTTCATTACAATTCTAGAGAATGAAATAAACAAAACTTTAGGATGCTGGATAGACGAAGATGATCCAAATGACGAAATAAAAATTGTTTCATGGCATGAGGTGAAACTAGTGAAGTAAGATCTTATGGTTGTGAAAGATGTAATGAATTGTAGGATATCCTTGATTCAACCTTGAAAGAGTCTCAAAAAATGATGAATGAACTTAAGAGACTCACTAGGAATGTTGAAGACTGTAAACGCAAACATAAAGTATGTGAAATCAAAAAGGAAGTACTTCAAGAAAGAGTTTGAGGATTTGCAAATGCAGCTCAGCAGCTTGCGCAAATCCACCAGTCATAGTTCTTTTAGATCAAACCAGATGACTTACAAGTCGACTGGAAAGGAACCAACCAGAACCAAGACGACCAGTCGGTTGGAGCGGGTGACTTAAAAGTCAGTTGGGAAAGAACCAGCTAGAATTAAGTCAGCTAGTTCCAACACTTATGAAAGACCTATAAGCAGGTCTGAAGCTAAATGTCATTACTGTAATAAAAGTGAGCATAAATATTCCTTTTGTTATTTTCGTAAATCAAATGTGTTAGGATGGGTTTGGAAACCAAAAAAGTTCTGAACCTAGTACTACTAACCTTCCAAGACCCAGGCAAGCTTGGGTACCTAAAAGAAAGTAATCATCGTCTTGCAGGAACACCACAGAGTACGCCACAAAGGAAACTAGTATCTAGATAGTGCGTGTTCCAGTCATATGATAAGTGACAAAAACATGTTGAAAGAAGCTACAAAAATCGATGGAGGAATTGTTAAATTTGGAAACGATTCAAGGGGCAAAATAGTCAGTACTAGAACAATTCCCTTTAATAAAAATTATGACATTACTGAAGTTTATCTCGTCGATGGACTAAACTACAATCTCTTAAGCATAATTCAACTCTATGACTCAGGATATGAGATAAAGTTTAAGAAAACAGGTTGTGCTATTGAAGACGAATCAGGTAAGATAATTCTTCCTGGAAAATGGTATGGAAATGTTTATGGTTTTGAAAAGATAGATGGCCATATTTGTTTATCTTCTATGTCTGATGATCCATGGTTATTTCATAGGAGACTTGGTCATGCTAGCATGCATCTGATTGAAAAACTGTCCAAATATGATTTAGTTATTGGTTTGCCTAAATTGAATTTTTCTAGAACTCATATTTGTGATGCATGTCAAATGGGTAAACAGACCAGATATTCTTTCAGAAATAAAGATATAGTATCTTCTTCAACACCTTTGTAATTACTTTATATGGACTTATTTGGGCCTACTAGAATTGCTAGCATAGGAGGAAAGAGGTATGTCTTTGTTATTGTTGATGATTTTTCAATCACTTGGGTAATCTTCTTGTCTCATAAGGATGAAGCTTTAAGAAATTTTGAAGTTTTCCGCAAAAGGGGTGAAAGAGAAAAGGGACATCTGATCTAAAAAATTTAGAGTGACCATGGAGGAGAATTTGAAAGCAGAGCCTTGAAGACTTCTATAATGATCAAGGATACACTCGTAATTTTTCTTCACCACGCTCACCAAAACAAAATGGGGTTGTGGAAAGAAAGACCAGAACTCTCCATGATATGGCAAGAACCATGCTACTAGAACATTCAATGCCAAACCACTTCTGGGCAGAAGGTGTAAGTACAGCTTGTCACATCCTCAACCGTTTTCTCATAAGGCCAATTCTAAAGAAGACCCCATATGAACTCAGGAAAGGTAAACGTCCGAATATCAATTACATTCATCCCTTTGGAAGCAAATGTTTCACTCACAATAACGGTAAGGATAATCTTGAAAAGTTTGATCCAAGAAGTGACGAAGGTTATTTTCTCGGGTACTCAATAAATAGCAGATCCTTTAGAGTCTATAATAAATATACTTTATGTGTAGAAGAATCAGTACATGTTATATTCGATGAAAATAATCCCTTGGTCGAGAAAGGAAATATTGCACGTGATGAAGAACAAACTCATAAAGCTCAAGATAAAGAAAAATCATAGGAGCCGACTAATACATCTGGTGTGACCGAGTCAACTGGTGAAAATAACAGCAATATACCAGATCCACAAATCAAGTCGACTACAAATGCAATTCGTCCAAATGAATGGAGAAGCGAGCATGAATATCCTCAGAGTTTATTATAGGGATCCAAACGAAGGAATAAAAACCAGGTCAACTCTCAAGAAGAGAGCAAACATTGCATTGATTTCTCCAATTGATCCAAAAAGAAAGAGGAAGCACTAAAAGATTCAAGCTGGATGCAATGCATGCAGGAGGAATTAGATCAGTTCAGCAAGAATCAAGTGTGGAAACTAATATCCAAACCTATAATGTGTTTGTAATCAGAACAAAGTGGGTTTTAGAAATAAATTGAATGAGTATGGAAAGGTCATAGGAAATAAATCTAGACAAGTTGCTCGGGGATATTCACAACAAGAAGTAGTCGACTATGATGAAACTTTCACCTCAGTAGCTCGTTTGAAGTCCATACAAATTCTTCTAGCATACGCTTCTTTTTAAAGGATTCGGGTTGTTTCAAATGGATGCTAAAAGCGCATTTTTAAATGGATTTGTCGAGGAAGAAATTTTTGTGAAACAACCTCCAGGCTTTGAGGATGCAAAATTTTCATACCATGTATACAAGCTTACTAAAGCACCGTATGGGTTGAAACAAGCTCCACATGCCTAGTATGATAAGTTGAGTACCTTTCTTATTGATCATGGATTTACAAGAGGTAAAATAGACACTACTCTATTTATTAAACGATGATTAGAAGGTAACCTCATTATTTAAATTTATCTTGATGATATTATATTTGGTAGTGCTAACCTTCTTATGTGCAAGGAATTTTCAAATCTTATGCAAAGAGAATTTGAAATGAACATGATGGGTGAGCTCACATTCTTCCCTGGACTACAAATTCAACAATCCGAAGAAGGAACTTTTATATGTCAGACCAAATATACAAAAGAGTTGATTCAAAATTTTGGTATGAACAATGCAAAATCAATTGGAACTCCAATGAGCACCACAACAAATCTAGATAAAGATGAATAGGGCAACTCTATTGATGAAATCAAATATCGAGGAATGATTGGATCGCTGCTATATCTGACAGCAAGTCGACCAGATATTATGTTCAGTGTATGTAAATGTGCTAGGTTTCAGTCAGCTCCCAAGGAGTCGTATTTGACTAATGTAAAGATAATTATTCAATATCTTATTGAAACTGTATCTTATAGATTCTGGTATCCTCGCTCTAATTCTTTTAAACTAGAAGGCTTTTCAAATGTTGATCTTGCAGGTGATAAAGAAGATAGAAAAAGCACAAGCGGCACATGTCAATTATTAGGAAGGGCATTAATATCCTGGAACAGTTAAAATCAATCACCAGTCACCTTGTCCACTATTGAAGCCAAATACATTGCTATTGGACAATGTTGTGCATAACTACTGTGGATGTCTCATCAATTGGGTGTACTATGAGCTTTCATTTAAACCTATACAAATCATTTGTGATAATTCTAGTACTATTTGTCTTTCAAAAAATCATGTGCACCATTCTAGAGCAAAGCATATAGATATTAAGCATCATTTTATTAGAGATCATGTTCTTAAGAGAGACATAGAAATATCTTTTGTTGGAAATTCTAGTCAACTAGCTGATATTTTTACTAAGCCTTTATTAGAAGAAAGATTTAGTACTTTGAGAAAATTACTTGGTATTATTTGCACTTCTAATAACTCTTAGGACCTACGTGCTCAGTTACTTTTAAGTGTTATAATTGTCCTTTTCCCACACCTTAATTACGCCTCCGATTTTTCCCTCTCTTTTCTCTTCTTTCACATTAGTTCGCAGTTCAAAGATGGAAAGCCAATCATCACGTATTCTCAACTGACATCTTTTCCTTTCCTGTACTCAATCGTCAAAACCCTCTTCTTAAGTTAGAAAACCCCTTTAGTCACTCTCATCTCCATCTCTTCTCCAAAACCTCTAGTAAAACCCTTCTCTACTATGGCGAAAAACTCAAAAAATCCATCTGCCTCCACCAAAAAAAGTACCAGCTCCAAAGAAAAACCCCCTTCTGTGCCTCCAGAACAAGTAGACCTAGGGTCTAATCACTCTGAAGGCATCGCCTCATCTCAAGGAGATTTCTCTAAACACTCCCAACTTCTAGGAGAAAAAGCTTTAGGCAAGCGACCCATGGAAGAACCCCCTATTTCGTCCACCACAAAGAAATCAAAGGTTGATTTTTCTGCCTTACTTGAGTCTGACCAAAATTTTTGGGATTTACCAAATAGGGATCTTTTCATTACTCTTAAAGACATGTCCATTACCCACGGAAGGGTTGTCGATCTTGATGATATGAAAGCCCTCAACTATAAGGTCAAAGAGCTTTTTATTTATCAAGGGTGGCAAACTCTTAGGACCTATGTGCTCAGTTACTTTTAAGTGTTATAATTTGTTAGGATTTATGCACATCACTAGAGGGGGGTGAATAGTGCGGCACGAGAATATTGATAAATATTGCGGAATTAAAATTATAGGAATAAAACAAATTCGGTAATTAAAATAACAAGGAAAGAACGCACCGAATTTATCCTGGTTCACCACAACTTGTGGCTAGTCCAGTCCCCGAGAGACTCTCTCGAGATTCCACTAACTCCGTTAAGCTTACGGGTGCCTAACAAACCGTTACAATTGCTCGTAGATGTACACTCTACAAGACTTCAACTTGCTCGAGGATACCGCACCTCAAGACTTCACTTTGCTCGTGGATACCGCACCACAAGACTTCAACCACTAAGACTTAGGGTACTTAGCGAACCCGACAATCAATGAGAAGATATGTTCTTCTCAAACACCTTTCTCTTCTTACAATAAGACTCTCTCAAAAGAGTAGATAAAGAGATACAAATTTAGCTCTATGAACAACACAAAGTTGTCTCTCAAATGGCTCAACAAAAGCTCTAAAATGATGCTCAAATAATGTCAATATGTATATCAATATTGGGAGGTGTTGTGTGTTTAAAATCAGCTCAAAAGACCTCTTTTTATAGGTGAAAAAGGGTGCATGACCGTTGCTTAATTGACAATTAATTATGCTGATTTTGTACTGAGATAATCGATTATTTATATCACATAATCGATTATTTGTTAACATTACAAAATCGGAATCAGATTCTGCTCACATATAATCGATTATTTCATCCATATAATCGATTATGCCTCTAACGTTCCGAAAATCAGAATCCCCGATTTTCTGCCAAATAATCGATTATTTGATAGAGATAATCGATTATGTCTCTAACGTTCCGAAAATCAAAAGCTGATTCTCCGCTGGATAATCGATTATCTAATTGATATAATCGATTATATTGAGACAGTGTTTCAAACACTTTGGCAACGGTAATCACATAATCGATTATGCACTTTGTATAATCGATTATTCTGTGGCAGTGTTCAAACACTTTGGCCACTGTTATAACATAATCGATTATGCTGATTTGTATAATCGATTATTTTACTCCAGTTTTGAAAACTTACTTCAAAAACCATTTTGGTTAAAATGAAAACTTTAACATCATTTTGTTTGAAGTATTTAAAATATGTTTATGATAAATATGATTGAATAAAATATATTTATGATAAATATGATTTAATAAAATAATTTTATGCATATTTATGATGACCTATATTGAGCCAAAAGACGAGATAACTTAAATGTTGCTCTTACATTGGTTCTACCTAACGACCTACGCCTTGGGTCTTCGGTCTTGAATATTTAAGCTCGTCTTTGGCTTGTCAATGCAATTCCGTCATCAATATGCTTCTCGGCATTCAATCTCGATTCTTTGTCGTATAATATCGTTGTTTGACACTTGACTTCATTGTTTGTCATTCATCAAAACCTATACCTGAAAATCATGCTCATACAACCAAAGCGCACATATCATAGATAGAGTGATTTTCTACATAATTGACCTTTTCCCACACCTTAATTATGCCTCTGATTTTTCCCTCTCTTTTATCTTCTTTCACATCAATTCGCAGTTTGAAGATGGAAAGCTAATCATCACGCCTTCTCAACTGACATCTTTTCCTTTCCTGTACTCAATCGTCAAAACCCCTTCTTAAGTTAGAAAACCCCCTTCAGTCACTCTCATCTCCATCTCTTCCCAAAAACCTCTAGCAAAGCCCTTCTCTACAATGGCGAAAAACTCAAAAAAATCCATCTACCTCCACTAGAAAAAGTACCCGCTCCAAAGCAAAAACCCCTTATGCGCCTCCTGAGCAAGTAAACATAGGGTCTGATCACTCTGAAGGCTTCACCTCATTTCGGGGAGATTTCTCTAAACACTTCCAACTTCTAGGAGAAAAAGATTTAGGCAAGCGACCCATGGAAGAACCCCCTATTTCATCCACCACAAAGAAATCAAAGGTTGATTTCTTTGCCTTACTCGAGTTTGACCTAAATTTTTGGGATTTCCCTAATAGGGATCTTTTCATTACTCTTAAAAACAAGCCCATCGCCCATAGAAGGGTTGTTGATCTTGATGATAAGGAAGCCCTCAACTATAAGTTCAAAGAACTTTTTGTTTATCAAGGGTGGTAAAAATTCCTCTCTATTCTCGCCTAAGGTATATGAACCCCTGGTCAAAATATTTTATGCAAATCTTCGCTCTAGTAAACATGATAGGTTGGAATCTCTAGTGCTAGGCAAGTGCATTGTTCTTGATTGTGCCCTGTTTGACTCAGTTTTTCAGTGTCATTGTTCTGGTTTTCCTACTTTGTATAAAAATGTGTCGCCTGATAACTTTGAAATCTCCTTTGACCAAGCCGAAGAGTAAATTGTTGAATTTCCCTTGAAATCCTTCCAAACCAATTAGGCCCCAGTGATGTCAGTATTTAAACTCGGTTTCTGGCTCATATTGTGGCAATCACCCTGCTTCCCCGTACTGGTTCCGTTTCAACCTTCTCTCAAAGAGATACATTCTTTATCTATTTCTTTATCAGCAAACTCAATATCAAGCTTTCCTCCTGGGTTATCAATTTCATGATAGAAAGTGATGAAGATTCCACTAGTTTACCATATGGCATGACAATCACTCATATTCTGGAAGCCCATCAAATTTCTCTATCCTACTATACATTCATCATTGTCTCCAAGTCCTACAATTCTAGAGCTTTTTCTAGTATAGGCTATATGAGTATCAAACGGTCCTGAGTTAAGAAAAGTGAGAGTGACGCAAAATAGGTACCTATAGGACCCAAACCTTCACCCGATGTTCCTCCTCCTAATCTTTACAGTTATGAGCTTAGTTAAAAGCTTAGAATTATTAACTTCCAACTCTCTGACATCAAGAACCTTCTTACCGCGACTCAGTCCACAGTGGGTGACATTCATGCTATTTCCAAGGAAATAGGGTCTGACGTGCCCAAAATCAGAGTTGTTGTTCTTAGAGTGAGGGAGAATGTGGTCAAAGCTTTCAAGGAGGTTCACGACAAATTGTATGGTATGAGTGTCTCTGAAAATGCAAGCTTCTAACAGTTAAAGGAGTCCATCTGCAACACCCTTACCTATTTCCTGCGTCTCTAGTGTGGATGTTTTTTAAGACTATGTGTTTTTTTTTTGTTTTGACAATTTGTTCTGCTGGTTTTGTGGACTGTGGTTTAAGCCCTTGGATAATTATGCTTTTGCTGCTACTATGGGCTGTTTTACCAGTCGCTGGATAATCCCTTTACCTCCTTTGTTTATATGATATCTCTCATCTTATTCCCTCTTAGCTGATGACAAAAAGGGGGAGAAAATCTATGTGTACAGATAACATATATTGTACAGGTACAAGTCGGCTGTATATATTGATGGGGAGTATCATGGACAAGTCAAGTCGACTGCATATATTGAGGGGGAATAAAACACAGGGAGGTTGACTGGTGTTTACTTCTTTACATTATTATATTATTTTGCCATCATAAAAAACGGGAGATTATTAAATCTTGTTCTAATGATGTAAATAATATACATGTGCAGGAAATCAATCATAAGAAGTAAAGGAGACTGCTAGAGTGGTTTATGATGTATAAGGAAAGATATCAATTAGCATAAAATTAGAAATTATGGAAAGGTCTCGCGAATCTAGACGAAATCCAATCAACAAATCAATCAGCAAATAGCAACGATTAGCTGAGTTGGAAAGAATCAAATAAGCATTGAGTAAAGGCACAAATCAAGGGCAGAATCAGGGGACATTGAAAGATATGAGGAGAGGTACGCGACCAAGTTTGGAAGAACCAACAATCAAGGAGAAATCTTCATTCGTATCTCTACTGAAGGAAAGCAATCAAAGAGAAGCAACGGCTCATCCCTTATTCTTGGAAAAGAATCAATTCTGTTTAAGGATCAAATCTCTTGGGTTGTCAAGCCTTTACCATCCATCAAAGTATTTAAACCTCATTGTAAACCCTAGTTTTGATATACTTTGATTGAACCAAAATCACTCTCTTTATTCTACTGCAAACAAGCATTGTAGTTCACTTAGATCTGTTGTGTAACAAGTCAGGAAAATAAAGAGAGCATATCACTGGTGAGGCATTGTATAAAAAACGAGTACTAGAGAAACTGATTGAAATTCACTAAAAATATACTCAGAGAAACTCATTTACTAAAGGGAACTCCCTTGCAACCCAAGTGGACTGGACTAGGATTTACATTGAATCCGAACGAGTAGAAAAATCTTGGTGTATTTAAATCATGTAATTACTTTTTGCAATTTACTTCCATTTTATTATATCTTCAAAATTACCATATCTAGTCGACTAATCAAGTAATAAGTCAACTAATAAGCGATTATTTTTAAAAGATTCACAATTCACCCCCTCTTGTACTTTCAGACAAACCCGAGATAGGCTGGAGGCTCAGCTCCGAGGTACCCACTGGCTGGCTTTGCGCCCGGGGAACGTCCCCTTACTAGTTCGATAATCGCTTTGTTAACTCAATCTTTATTTTTTTATTTCACGCTTCAGCATTAAACACCCTCACAAACTAGCTCGGGAATAGAACACGTATTTTTAGAATCCCATTTACAAATTCAATTGTTGCTATCATTTTCACGATAAACAAATACATAGAGTTAGTAGAATAGGAAATAACTAGAGTTTCAATGGTATACTCTTCTTTGTTGGAAGAGTTCGAGTTAACTTCAACTTCTAACTCCTTCCTTATCTTGGATAGTGTTCTCTTTGAGTAAGGAGTCTTTCTTATTATCAATTATGTAACTTTTTTCATCAAGAGATATCAGATATAACAAGTTAGCTTATCTCCTTCACGTGCATCCCTTATGCTCGTCTGCCTGTGTCTCTGTATACTGTATATGGATCTGGTTCACGCTGGAATTCCTTTGTCAATTAACAAAACAAACTTTACCTGGGCCAATAGTGGTTTTCTGAAAAATTCTCTTAATAGTATGGTCTTTAATAACACACATAATTATATATTTTCAGGATTGATGTAAATGCAGAATACTAAAGCAATAAATTTGGATTGAGTGGCAACACATACATATGCATACATACATAAATATATATATACATATTGTTGGACAATTTGGAAGATATTGGATTATAAAGAATAAGATTTCGCTTGAGGCGTGTCAAAGACATGTCCTTAAGGATATTTCGTCCACATCGTGATAAATAAAATTAGGTGCATCCACAAAATTTAACAAGCTCTTCTAGTATAATCTAGGAGCAGAAATAATAAAGATTAACTCTCGATAGTCAACGAAAGTTATTGTCACTTTATGATTGCCATTGAAATAACCTTAAATGATGAAAATAATGGATATAAGGCTAATATTCTGTTACAAAAGAAAATATCTCAACATTGAATATTAGTAAATGCCATTAAGGCTATTTAATTGTCTTAGCCGTTTTGAAAACAATTTCAAAATCATATTTGCACTAAATGAATATGAAGTGAGTAAATCAAATTGATTAGTACAATAAAGATCATTAATATTATATTAAGAGAATGAACCTAGACATAATTATTTGAATATTTATTTTTTAGTTATCAAGTTATTTTTCTAATATACACACATATACATACATATATATACACACATATACATACATATATATACACACACACACACACATATATATATATATATATATATATATATATATATATATATATATATATATATATATATATATATATATATATATATATATATATATATATATATATATATATATATATATATATATGTGTGTGTGTGTGTGTGTGTGTGTAGGAAAATATTCTTATTTGGTGCACATTATTATTTGAAAGAGCTCAAAAGGATTTTAAATTTAAATGTTAAATACAAGGCTTCGCATGCATTCTCTGAGCCATGAGACTGATTGAATTAGATTGTTCAAATATAATTGTGACTAGGGTGTGTTTGATATGAAAGGAAAATATTTTTCGAAAAATATTTTTCAATTGATTAGTTTAAATATTTTAAAAAATATTTTTCTTATTAACTTAACTTTCTCCAATTAGAGAAAACTATTTTACTTATCAAGAGTGGTGTTTTTAAATGCATTATTCGAGCGAGTACGGGGCGAGTTCCGGGGTGGGGGCACACTGAAAATGCACCAGGGCAATAGAAAAAGGCGAAGTTCTTTCGGCGTACGCACTATACACTAGGGCGCACGCCTAGGCGAAATGCACGTTTCTTCTGGGACTTGCGCCTTATGGAACTTAGCCAAATTAGGAACAATTTATACAATTCCCAATATTTTTTCTCAACCATTTCACTTTTACCTGCACAAGACTTACCAGAAGCAAATAAAAAAAAAAACCTACGGTGTTGACTTCTCTGTTTCACATTAAGTCCACAACTCCAAAGGTAGGGGTATTCATGGTTCGGTTTGGATCGGTTTTGTAGAGAGTTTTGGAGAAGTGAGTGTCTTGTATTCCTCACCAAAGTATATATAGAGTACAGAGAAATCAAAACCTACCAACTATAGGATTGTACAATAATGAAGGAAAATCAAAACCTACCAACTATAGGATTGTATAATTAATGAGAGAATATTCTACCAATAATAAAAAGATACACAAAAGATATTTACAATATTTCCTAATACGCCCCCTCAAGATGGAGGGTCGGAGGACACGCCAATCTTGGACATCAGCAGAAGAAGCCGAGGACGAGATAAGTGCTTGGTGAGAGCATCAGCAAGCTGATCAGCAGAGGATACGTGAGCATCACGAAGGGACCCATTCTGGACCAATTGACGAACAAAGTGATAATCAATGGAGATGTGTTTCATGCGAGAATGAAACACAAGGTTGGCACAGAGATAAGTGGCGCCAATGTTGTCACTGTAAATGACAGGAGCAGCCGGAAGAGGGACATGAAGCTCGCGCAGCAGGAAATGAAGCCAACGTACTTCAGCGGCAGCAGAAGCAATGGCAAGATACTCAGCCTCAGTAGATGATCGTGCAATGGAACGCTGCTTTTTGGAGCTCCATGAAATAGGATTTGGCCCTAGAAAAATAACATAGGCACCAGTTGAGGAGCGGTCATCACAGTTTCCACCCCAATCAGCATCAGAGAAACAATGCAGAGGTATAGCAGATGAAGGATGCAGCCAGATGCCAAAGTCATGCGTTCCATTCAGATACCGGAATAGGCGTTTAACTGCACCCCAATGAGTGACAATAGGAGCTGCATGAACTGTGAGATTTTATTCACAGCAAAGGAGATATCAGGACGAGTGAAGGAGAGATACTGGAGGCCCCTAAGGGCCTGTCGATAGGCAGATGCGTCGGCAGGGGCCGAGCCGTCGGCCAGATGAAGACGAGTTGACGTCGCTGTTGGCGTCTGAACAGGATTTGACTCCAGCATATTATGACGAGTCAAAAGATCAATAACATATTTACGTTGAGAAAGAAAACACCCCTTGGAGCTGCGCAGAACTTCAACACCAAGAAAGTAGCTTAGATCACCCATGTCTTTAAGAGAAAACTGAGACCCAAGAGAGTCAATCACACGGTTCAAGAAAGCAGAATCATTACCAGTCAATATGAGATCATCAACATATACCAAAAAATAGGCCGTAATACCAGAGTGCTGAAAGATAAAGAGCGAAGTGTCAGAGGTAGTGTTGACGAAACCCATGGTCAGAAGGCTTTGGCGGAGCGCACTGTACCATGCCCGGGGTGCCTGTTTGAGACCATAAATAGCTTTCTGTAACTTACAGACATAAGATGGATATGCTTTGTCAACAAAGCCCGGTGGTTGTGCCATATAAACATCCTCTGTAAGCCTCCCGTGGAGAAAGGCATTGTTCACATCCATTTGACGAAGAGGCCAGCCCTTGGATACAGCTATACTGAGAACCAAACGCACAGTTGCCGGCTTAACAACCGGACTGAAAGTCTCCTGGAAATCCACACCTGGACGCTGATGAAAGCCCTTTGCAACAAGCCGGGCTTTGAACTTATCCACAGTGCTGTCAGGCTTGCGTTTGATGCGATAAACCCACTTGCAACCCACAACATTCTGTGAGGAATCAGGCTGGACAAGATCCCAAGTGCCATTCCGTAGCGGAGCATCAAACTCTGATGATATAGCAACGCTCCAGCGCTCATCAGACATAGCACTGGACAGGGTCTGAGGTTCAGTAACAGCAGGAGAGGTGACAGCAGACATACCAAACTTCTTGTTGGGCATAAAGATGTTATTTTTGCTGCGTGTCTGCATATGATGACCACCTTGAGAGGATGCAGGTGGCGGCATAATGGGTGTAGCGGCGGCAGGGGCCGCTGGCGGTGCCGGAAGGGGCGCTGGTGGTGCGGGCGGTGGCGCCGGGAGTGCGTCCGGTGAAGGATCGCTGGTGGGAGCAACGGCAGGTACTGGTGGCGGCAGCGGAAGGACTTCTAGGGAGACCGGAATGGGTACAGGAGGAGACTCGGGGTTAGACATTTTGGAGAATGGGAAGACATCTTCATGGAAGGTGACATGACGCGAGACGAAGATTTTAGACATTGAGGGATCAAAGCAGAGATAGGCTCTTTGAGTAGTAGAGTAGCCGAAGAGGACACATGCACGAGATCTGGGTTCCATTTTGTGTGAGGTGTAGGGCCGAAGCCAAGGGAATCATTGACAGCCGAAGACACATAATTTGGCAAGGTGTGGGCGTTTCTGGAAGAGAGATCCAAAGGAGGAGCGCATCGAGAGATTTGTCTTGGGAAGACGATTAATGAGGTAGACTGCTGTAGCAAAGGCATAAGGCCAGTAAATGAGAGGTATAGAGGTATGATGAAGGAGAGTGAGACCAGTATCGACAATATGACGGTGATGTCGTTCAGCATAGCTATTGTGCTGAGGAGTATGAGGAGGTGACGTAAGATGAGAGATGCCATGAGAGGCAAGAAAAGAGCGTAAAGCGAGAAATTCACCCCCATTGTCAGTATACAGAGTAATGATTTTAGCAGAGAAATATTTCTCTACAATGGATTTAAAAATGGGGAAGGTTTGTGAGACATCAGATTTACGGCGTAAAGGAAAAAACCAAACATACTTAGAGAAATGATCAACAAAGATGACATAATATTTAAACCCTTCATTAGAAATAATCTGAGAGGTCCATACATCGGAGAAAATAAGATCCAGGGGAGCAGTAGAAGACAGACTTGACTCAGAAAAAGGTAGCTTATGACACTTATGAAGTTTGCAAGATACACAGGCAAGATCAGACACATTACTGAACGCTATACTGCTAGACGATACTAAATGATGCAGGGTTTTAGCTGACGGGTGACCAAACCGAGAATGCCACAATGACGCAGAGAGCTTTTTTGCCGTGAGGGCAGATGGGAGACTGGGAGCCGCCGGCCAGTAGTAGGTGTTGCCCCTAAGTGGGCCGCGAATGAGCGTTGCCCACGTGCGACGATCCTTCACCTGAAAATCAGTATCAGAAAGAACAACGTTAACATTATTGTGACGACATAATTGGGCAACAGAGATCAAATTTTTACGCATATGTGGAACACAGAGAGCCCCAGGTAATAAAAGAGAGGAATGACTGTTAAGTTGTCCAGTATGAGTAATTGTCAAACCTTCACCGTTACCAATAACCACATTGTCGAAGCCAGTGTAAGGACTGTGAAGAGACATGTTGGCAAGATCAGAGGTTATGTGATGAGAGGCACCAGAGTCCAGGATCCAATCGGATGCAGAGGGAGTCGTCGGAGAGTGATGGGCTGTGTGAGCAGCTGGATAGGGCCGCGAAGCATAAGCTGGCCGCGGCAATGGTCCACCGTAAGGGGGCTGGTTGGCGCCGGAGACGGGATAGGATGGGTAGCAGCGCACGGAGTGGCCAAATTCACTGCAGAGTTGGCACTTCCCATTGTACATGCGAGATTGACCATTGCTGGAGTAACCACCGCGACCGGAGACTGACCCGCGGCTGATGCGGCCGCGCCCGCGGCTACCGAATCGGTGACGGACTGGCTGCTGTCTGGCGACGAAGGCAGCTGATGGAGCCGAGTCGGATGTGATGGAGGTGGCTAGCACACGAGCAGTAATCTGAGCCTCCATGCTTAACACCTTGTCATGTAATTCAGCAAAAGAGATGGGAGACTCACGGGCTTGGATGGCATGAGAGAGTTCCATATATGGGTCATAAAGACCATTTAGAACCTTTATGACAAGATCCTCAGAATCAACGGTAACACCCAGGAGATATAATTCATCTACAATCACGCGAATACCGTGCATAAAGTCAGTAATAGATTTAGAACCTTTTACCGGATTGTGGAGCTGCTGTTTAAGAGCCATGATACGACCACGAGAAGCGGTGTCGTATGTGCGCGCGAGGATGTCCCAGGCCTCTTTAGAGGTTTCCGCAGCGGCAATGAAGGAGATGATCGTCGGTGTGATCGACGAGATGATGGCACTGAGAATAAGGCTGTCCTGGCGGATCCAGTAATGATATGCTGGATTGGGGGAAGTCACGTCGTTGTCAACGATAGTGGCCGGTGGGTATGGCTTCGATCTGTCCAAGAAGCCGAGGAGATCGTAACCGTAAGGAGGGTTCGAAATTGAAATTTCCACGCCAGGTAATTAGTGGAGTCCAATTTGAGTGGGGCAATCGGCTGGAGAGGTGCGATTGACGTCATGGCGGCCATGAGCGCAAGGCAAGGAGAGGAGGCGCTGAACGACGTCGAGAAAAAGAGGGCTGCCGATTAGTGCAGCGGCAACAGCGACGGGCTCCGATGAGAGGAGCTATGGCGGCGGCGGGTAGTATGTATTTAGGGTTTGTTTGGCGATAAGCCACTGGCGTATGATACCATGTAGAGAGTTTTAGAGAAGTGAGTGTCTTGTATTGCTCACCAAAGTATATATAGAGTACAGAGAAATCAAAACCTACCAACTATAGGATTGTACAATAATGAAGGAAAATCAAAACCTACCAACTAAGGATTGTACAATTAATGAGAGAATATTCTACCAATAAACAAAAGATATTTACAATATTTCCTAATAGGTTTTTTCCTAAAAATAAATCAAATCAAGTAAGTCGGTTTTCAGAACCAAACCAAACCAATTAAGTCGGATTTTCTCGATTCGGTTTATATCGGTTTTTCGGTTTTTTCGGTTATTTGTCAGTTTTTTCTTAAATATAAGACATGCACTACCAAACACATATTCCGGCGACCACATTTTCAATGTAATACTATCAAATCAATTGCCCTTTGAGAAATCAATTATTAACCAAGATATATTGATGATAATTGAATCAAATCGTGATGAACAATTTAAGGACTCAATTAAAATATGTCATTTTTAACACAAAATTGATTCTTGCACTAAAAAAAGAAAATTGCCAATCAAACTAGAATGTAAAGGTAAAGAACTATATTAAAAGTGCAAACTATTAACATTTACCATAAATTTTTTGAAACTTAACAATATATATATATATATATATATATATATATATATATGTGTGTGTGTGTGTGTGTGTGTGTGTGTGTGTGTGTGTGTGTTTGTATGTATGTGTAATAAATTTGAAATAGCTACTCTCGTAGTCGGTTTGGTTCGGTTTTTTTAGGATTAAAACTAAAACCAAACCAAATTCGATCGGTTTTTAATATTCAAAACCAAAACCAAACCAAACCAAAAAATATCGATTTTTTTTGTCGGTTTGGTTTGATTTTCGATTTGATTTAAGTTTTCGGTTTTTTATGATCACCCCTATCCAAAGGTATAACTTAATCTTTCTTATTACTTTTTTGATTTTTTTGTTTCTTTCTGCTTTATGCCCATCTATGCTTCCTTTCCAAATAGTTTAAATAGAGATTATCCATCCTTGAATCTGATTTTCTTATTCTATTGTAATTGTATAATCGGTATTTCATAGATTCATATGTGGTTCTTCCAATTTTATGTGCTCCTAGCCTCCTATAGTAAAAACTTTTTACTGGTTGATATCTAATATTATTTTTGTGTTTTAATCCAACAGTTCTTTATTTGCTTGTTTGGAATTCTTAATCGAATGGTGCTTTACGGTAAAAACTTTACTTTATTTGCTTGTTTGAAATTCTTAATCCAACGGTACATTTAAGCCTCTTCAAAGTTATTTGCTATGATTTGTGGGCATTATCATATTTGCTTCAGCTTTCTGTATCAACTTGATCCCGGATCAGTAATTTATAAAGAACTAAAAGTATTAAGATTTATCTATTGTACAAAATTCAAATAACGAAATAAAGGAACGCGAAATCAGAAAACAAAAAATGTTCTCCCTTGGTAAAGGAATTTTATGAAATTTGAAGTTCAATAATGTTCTGTTGTATGTAGAATTTCTTCTATATTTTTTATTTTCTTCTAACAATGTACATGTTATTATCTCACTTTTCTTGTAGGTAAGCTAAAACGTTATAATGGATGAAGAGGGTTCTAAAAATGCAAGAAAAAATTGATGTTGCCTGGAAATATTCAATCATGGCCCCAAATGAGAAATACTTTCGATGCAAGTTCTGTACTTAACAAAGTAGTGGCACAATTAACAGTTTGAAGCAACATTTAGTAGGCACCCACAAAGGGATAAAGCCTTGTCCGAAGGTACTGGAAGAAGTACCCGAAGAATGCAAAAAAGCATTACTAAAGCTTCAAAATGTAAAAATCATGAGAAAAGGCTAGAGGTCCACTGGATGATTTTGTTAGTACTCAAGAAAGACAAGCTCCTTTGAATTCCAAATGAAAAAAAAAGGAAAGAAAAGAAGTTTGTCAACGAATTGGTAGGTTTTTCTTCTTAAGTGTTATACCATTTAATATTGCAAATGATATGTACTATTTGTCAGTGTTTGAAGTTGTAAATTTTGATCCGGATTTTGTACGCCTTCAATGCATGAGCTAAGAACTTGAATACTAAAAGATGAAGTTACAAATATTAACAAAATGTTAGATGAACATAAGAAATCTTGGAAGAAATATGATTGTTCATTTATGTCTGATAATTGGACATATGGAAAAAGTAGATATTTTATCAATTTTCTAATTAATAGTCCCGCGAATACTTTTTTTTAGATCTATTGATGCATCTGACTCTATAAAAAGTGGTGAAATGCTTGCGTTGCATTTAAATAAGATTATTTATGAAGTCGGAGAAGAGAATGTTGTGCAGATGATATAATGGTTCTAATTTTATTAATGCTGGAAAAAGAATAATGAAATATTTATTGGACTTTATTTGTCGCGCATTGCATTGACCTATTATTAGAAGACATAGGAAAAATTGAAAAAGCATCGAGACACACTTACAAAAGTAAAAGAAAGTGGTGAGATTTATTTATGGACATTCGTGGGTGTTAGGTTTAATGAGATTATTTAAAAATAATCATGAACTTTTTTTTTCCTGCTGTTACTCGCTTTGCTACAACATATCTCACACTTCATCGCATTCAAAAGTAAAAACAAGCTCTTAGATTTGTGTTTTCTTCTAAAGCTTGGAATAAATTTGTCTGGGCTAAGAAACATGAGGGGGTGAAAATGAGTGCCATAGTTTTGTTTGATAAAAAAATTTGGCCATATATTGCTTATTATGTGAAAAATGTTGTCTCTTTAGTGAGGGTTTTGAGGAAAGTAGATTCAGAGGAAAAACCATGCATGAGATATTTGTATGATTTGATACATAGGGCAAAAGAAAAAATAGCTTTGAATTGTGGATATACCGAAAATAAATATGCTCCTATTTGTAAAAGAATGGATGATAGATGAACTCGCCAACTCTGTCGTCCACTTCATGTTGCAGGGTACTATTTAAATCCGCAATTGCAATTTGTGGAAAGATTTTCCATTAACTTTAAAGTCATATAAAATTTGTACCAATATATGAAAAAAATGTTGAATTATGAAGAGAGATTTAAAGTGAATGTTCAGTTAGATTCATATGACCAATTGAAATGAGATTTTGGATGTCAGATAGCTGTGGATTCTAGGAATGTGAGATCTCCTACGGATTGGCGGACACGTTTTGGTGGGCAAACTTCAGAGTTGACTAAATTTGCAATTCGTGTATTGAGTATAACTAGAAGCTCCTCAGATTGTGAAAGAAATTAGTATACTTTCGAGTCAGTAAGCGTTTATACTTTTACATAAAAAAATTTATTGTTATTTTGTTTATGATAGCTTAATTTAATATAAGTTTTCTGATTTTTGCTAGATTCATACCAAGAGAAATAGACTTGAGCATAATAGATTAAATGCTCTCGTTTATCTGAGGTACATTACTAGACTGAGAGAAAGGAGCATAAAAAAGAAAATTGCAAAAGTTTGATCCAGTTCTAGTTGATGAAGGTGATTCTGATGATGAATGGATTACTGAAAAGGAAGATCCCGTACTTCCAGAAGAACCTTCTTGTCTTGATAAAGTGAATTTATTTGATATTGATGTTGTTAGTACGGTAATATAGACTTGAGCATAATAGATTAAATGTTCTCGTTTATCTGAAGTACAATACTAGACTGAGAGAAAGGAGCATAAAAAGAAAATTGTAAAAGTTTGATCCAGTTCTAATAGATGAAGTTGATTCTGATGATGAATTGATTACTGAAAAGGAAGATCCTATGCTTCTAAATGATCCTTCTTGGCTTGATGAAGAGAATTTATTTGATATTGATGTTGTTAGGACGGTGCCGCTTACACCATAGGAGAATGATCTTACACATGAATCATTCATTGATGTTAGGAGTATAAGAGATACAAGTGAATCAGATCCCTCTAACAAAAAATAGAAATCATCAGGTAATTTATGGTATTCTATTACTATTTTTATAAAGCTATATGCTATCATCTGTTATGTCAAAACACTAACACTTTTACCTTTTTCTTCTCCTTTGATCTACAAAAAAAATCAGTAAAAGTCGAGGATGATGAAGGACTGGAAGATGTGGAAATTGACGAGACCCTCATTTTTATAGCAATTGATAGAATCACTGTATCTATGACTAAAAACTGGTGATGAAGTCTTGCTAGGAGTTTAGGGAGGTGCTTGATATATTGGAACAGAATTGATAGTGTAGCTTTAGTGCACGCGTAATTTTTTTTTTTGCAAGATAGAGTACCGATTGAGCTCTTAATTATGATATTTGTGTATCTCTGACCAAATTATTTTGTTTACACCAAATTACTATTTAATGTTTGATAGCAGAGTAAAGGCAATGTTAAGTGGTCTTTGTATCTGCAAAGTTAGCATTTATTTGTGTTACTGTTACACATGAGATATTCAGATTATAGCCATAATAATTTAAGTTGGTCCTGATATTGTTTGGTTTAACAGGCATCACTTACAACCTTATTGTCAAGATGTGGCTTACTTAGTATTTATATTTTGTTAGTTTTTTTTCTCGTAATTAAGGTTTTTCATTAATCACCAATGAAGTAGCTTTACAAAAACCACAGTCGAGCTTCAACCCAGCTAACTGTCTAGGAGCTAACATATAAACTATATCTACTATCCTAACTATCTAACACTACTATATGCGAAGATGTTGTAATATTTGTCTAATTCGTGGGGTACCTCTAACATTACAATTATATACTATGTCTCTTAGTAGGGCAGTGTTACATCGCAATATTTTGTTGAAGACTCTTGCATCCCTTTCCAGCCAGATAGTATATGCAAATTCAGCTGTAACCATTTCGAAAGTGGCAGCTCGAACTGTTCGACCTTTCGCTTTGCCAATCAACCACTGCATTTTCTGGTTCCAATCAGAACTAGGTGGGTAGGTTTTCTACAACCAGTTCATTTTTCTTTCCCATAAGTCCACAGTGACAGGGCAATTCATTAACAAGTGATCTCTTTTTTCCGGGTGGGTTTGGCACAAGGTGCATTGTTGATCAATACTAATTCCCCAGCTGTGTAGTCTGTCCTTTGTTGGGAGTCTATCCTGTAGGAATAACCAAAGGTTGAAAGTTTCTTTTGGCCTTGCTTGGTTCTGCATGATTAAATTCTTCCATGGGACTCTCGGCACTGCTTGCATCTGTGACTGGTACAACTGTCTAGTCGAGCACTTATGTTCCTTTCAATTCTGGATCCTTTGTAGAATTTCTCTGGATTAGATGATCTTGTTAGAATATACGCTTAACGCTAGAGGGGGGGGGGGTGAATAGCGTTATAATAAAAAACAATGTAAATTTGCGGAATTAAAAATTGCAGGAATAACGTAAGTGCAGTAATTAAAAAGACAAGGAGAGAACACACCGAATTTTATCCTGGTTCACCACAACGTGTGGTTAGTCCAGTACCCGAGAGACTCTCTCGAGTTTTACACTAACTTCGTTAAGCTTACGGGTGCCTAACAAACCGTTACACTTGCTCGTAGATATACACTCTACAAGACTTCAACCTGCTCGAGGATACCGCACCTCAAGACTTCAAACCAAGGAACTACTTTTCCTTCTTACAACAAGGGATTAGAATATCCCTTCAAGTGTGTACAAACACTTAGCACTCAAGACAAGACTCTCTTTATAGAGTAGATATGAGTAAAAACAATACGCTCAAGAACACAACAACTTCGTCAAGAGTTTGGCTCTCAAAAACTTATGAAATGAATATAAAATGATTGCAAAGAGAGTATGTAAGCTTTAGCAAGAATGTAATCAGTTGTTGTGTTTAGAAGAGTGAATTTGAGTTGTATTTATAGTGCTCAAAACACCCAAAACCGTTGCTTAATTGCCAATCACAAATTGCTGATTTTGTGCTAGGATAATCGATTATCTGATTCTGCATAATCGATTATTATCCAATCGTTTAAAAATCATTCCCAGATTTTAAGCAGAATAATCGATTATCCAAATCGTATAATCGATTACCTGACAACGTTCAAAAATCAATCCCCGATTTTATGCTTAACATAATCGATTGTCTGATTGTACATAATCGATTATCTTTCAGAGTTTGAAAATACTTTGGCAACGGTCTTTAATATAATCGATTACCAGAAAAGCCATAATCGATTATTTTGCTACTTTGTAAAATCTGATGGTCACTGTCTCAACATAATCGATTAGTCTAAGGCACAAAATCGATTATCTTGTAGCTTTGAAAAATCTGGCGAACACTTCCTTAACATAATCGATTATCATAAGGTACATAATCGATTATCTTGCAGTTTTGTAAAATCTGGTGTACACTGCCTTAACACAATCGATTATCATAAGGTACATAATTGATTATCTTACAGCTTTGTAAAATCTGGTGTACACTGCTTTAACATAATCGATTATCATAAAGTACATAATCGATTTTTTTTGTCCAGATTTGAAAGACATGTTTAGAATTCATTTTGGTTAAAATGAAATAATTGAAAATCATTTTGCTTTAAATTAAAGATGCATGGTTTGATAAAAATGATTTTACGAGAGAAGCCAAGTCTTGAATCAATTGTGGGATCAAGATCACAATTATAGAACGACTCATGTATAACTTTGTTGCTTTACTTAATCTTGATCTTTGTTTCTCTTGTGCTTGGACTTCGGCATATGTCAATGTTCCGTTCACGTCGGTTTGTCATTTATCAAAACCTACAAATATGAACACACGTTTAGTTTAGCGACTTGAGAACGTGTTTCAATAATTTCTCCCTTTTTGATAATGGCAAACCAATATCGGGATGTGCATATTAATTAATTCATAATGACGATCCAAGACAAGTATATAGATATGCAACGAGTTCCCCCTCAAGTTATGAATTCCCCCTCAATTTATGCCAATATGTATTAGTGTGCATAGCCCATATCTTCCCCCTTTTGACATTAGCAAAAAAATAACTAACTCTTTATTGATTAAACAATATTGCAAATACATAAAAATAAAAGACAGAATATTATGCAAACTAGAAAAACAAAGAGACAAGACATTATTCATTATCATCATTGACTTTCGTCTCGACATCCGGTACATCTTCCCGAAGGACAATTTGGGCATATGGATAATGGACGTGATCAAAATATCCATGGAGCTCGTGAGTCAATCGATTGACATTCATATCAATACGATTTATGGATGTGGACATGGAGGCAAGTTGCTCGGAAATTGATTGGAGGGATGCATCGGACGGGCCCGGATGACGACGTCTTTGAGGTGGAGGAGGAGGCGGATGCTCACCGATATTGGGAAATAAAGATTCTTGAATTTCCCAATGTTTTGTCGCCTTTTTGTGAGGACCGACGGAGGTGTCGATACCGGAAGCAACAAGAATGGTCATAACGACAAAAGCATAGGGGAGTGGCTTATCTTCCCCAATTGCATCATATAAGTGAGTCGTGACGAACTTGCACCAATTGATGCGAGCCCCGGTGATAATGGCATGCATGAGTTTTGAATCCTCATGAGAGATAGTTGTGTGATTGAATTTTCGCGGTTTTAGAACGCTGGTGATGAAATAAAAAATTAGACGATATTCTGGGAGCATGTTTGTAATGGTTGGACGACAGTGGTCCGGAGTTGCAATAATTTCACCGATGCCAATTTGGGTGAAGAGAAGTTGTTCATCAAATAACGCGCCTTCATCCCTAGTATAGAGAGAAATGTCTTCCCCATTGCGCGGGAGTTTAGTGAGGGCTTGAATATTTGCCTCAGATAGAGGAATTGAAATTCCATTGACGTTCGAGACAATTTCACCATCTTCGTCCTTCTCGAGATTGGAATAGAAGGCCCGAATTAGAGGAGGGTGAATGTAAGGAGTGTGAAGATATAGGAATTGAAGGAGTTGGCTTTGCATAAGCATATTTGCTGTGGATCGAGGGGCGCTGTGATTAAGGAAACAATCCGTGGAAAATCGAGGAGGAAGGATTTCTCGATTTTCAAATTTTTCAATGAAGCGCATAAGTTTGGCTTCACTATTGAATCGTAAATAAGAACCATTTTTATAACAATGAACTAGTGGACGAGTGACGGAAGAGGAGGCAACATTTTCGCCGGAACGAGCTAAGATTGATGTTTGAGTGAAGACATTGAAGATATAAAGCACCTATTTATAATGTGAAGAATGAAATTGCATTAAAGTTAAGAAATCTGCAAAAATTTAAGGAGCAAACGGTCAGAAACGGTAACTATTTGAAATACTGACTGAGAATAATCGATTATGGAATTATGGTAATCGATTATTCTGACACAGTGTGCCCAGTGATTTTCTGACTAGGGGAATAATCGATTGTGCTTTTGAGATAATCGATTATTTCAGGAAATGTAGCAACGGACATCCGAGACGGTAATAGGAAAATCGATTACACTATTTTAAATAATCGATTATTGTCACACAGTGACTTAACACCTGAAAATAAATGTCAACATAATCGATTAGGGATATGTGATAATCGATTTTTATATTAAACAGCTAAAATCCTGCAAAGCCAAAACTGTTAGATAATCGATTGTAGTGTTGTATAATCGATTATGTCAATTTTCCAGCATAATAAACATAAAACGTAAATGGGGAATAATCGATTATTGACTTTAGAGAAATCGATTGTTCTGCACCGGTGTCTGATAATTCCCCCTGTCTTTGGGGCGATGCTTGCAAAAAAGAATTAGGCGCCTCCGACGCTCAAGTTAGTAATCGTTAAAACATAAAAATGCAATGCATGAATTAGATCAACATGGAGTCAAAAATCCCGAGTTCACTACGAATTCGGAAGAAGGACTCTTTCTCTAAAGGCTTTGTAAAGATGTCGGCCAATTGATCTTTTGTTTCAACAAACTCAATTTCGACATCACCTTTGAGAACGTGATCTCTTATAAAGTGGTGCCTAATTTCTATATGTTTCGTTCTTGAGTGAAGAACAGGGTTCTTCGTCAAGCTAATGGCGCTAGTATTATCACATCGAAGAGGGATATGATCGATGCTAAGGCCATAGTCCGAGAGTTGTTGTTTCATCCAAAGGATTTGAGCGCAACAACTCCCCGCGGCTACATATTCAGCCTCGGTTGTGGACAACGCAACACTTACCTGTTTCTTGCTAAACCAAGAAACTAGAGAGCTACCGAGCAAATGGCAAGTGCCACTAGTGCTCTTGCGGTCCAATTTGCATCCCGCAAAATCGGAATCGGAATAACCAACAAGTTGGCATGAAGAACCTTTGGGATACCATAGTCCCACATTTATGGTTCCAACAAGATATCTCATTATCCGTTTTACCGCAGTTAGGTGCGACTCCTTCGGACATGATTGATATCGAGCGCATAGGCACACGCTAAACATGATGTCCGGTCTACTAGCAGTAAGGTAAAGAAGGGATCCGATCATACCTCGATATTTCTTGGTGTCTACCTCCTTACCTTTCTCATCCTTGTCAAGATGGTCGGATGTGCTCATTGGAGTGGCCATTGCTTTGGCGTTGCTCATTTCAAAACGAGTTAGCAACTCCTTGCAATATTTAGATTGACAAATGAAAGTTCCTTCTTTCATTTGTTTCACTTGCAACCCCAAGAAAAAGTTTAGCTCACCCATCATTGACATTTCAAATTCGCTTGTCATTAGTTCGGAAAATTCCTTGCACAACGAATTGTTAGTGGCACCAAAAATAATATCATCAACATATATTTGGACTAATAGGATATCATTGTTTTTGTTTTTAATAATTAGTGTGGTGTCAATTTTCCACCTAATGAACTCATTTTCCAAAAGGAATTTGCTTAATCGTTCATACCAAGCTCGGGGAGCTTGTTTAAGACCATAAAGGGCTTTCTTAAGTTTGAAGACATGATTGGGAGATTTAAAGTCTTCAAAACCCGGGGGTTGTTCAACATATACTTCTTCTTGAATGAAATCATTTAGGAAGGCACTCTTTACATCTATTTGATATAAATTAAAATTCATAGAAGAGACAAAAGCAAGCAATAGACGAATAGCTTCTAACCGTGCTACGGGTGCGTATGTTTCTTCGTAATCAATTCCTTCTTCTTGGTTATAACCTTTAGCAACAAGTCTAGCTTTGTTTCTAGTGATTATGCCATTTTCATCTAATTTATTTCGAAAAACCCATTTCGTACCAATTATGGTGTGATTATCGGGTCTTGGCACCAATTCCCAAACATCATTACGTTTGAATTGGTTAAGCTCCTCTTGCATTGCCAAGGTCCAATGCTCATCCCCAATTGCTTCGAAAATGGTAGTAGGTTCAATTTGTGAAACAAAAGCCATATGACCTACCGTGTATTTAAGAAGGTTTCGAGTACTTACCCCTTTCTCAATGTTGCCGATTACCTGGTCGAGAGGGTGGTCTTTAGACGTCCTCCATGCGTTGGGCAACACCCTTTCTTCCTCCTGTGGTGGTGCTTTCTCGATGGTTGTTCCAAGATTTCATCTTGACTTTCCGTTGGATTTTCCTTTTGTGCCTTGTTTTGAAGATTTATTTTGTTCAAGCAATCTGCAAGGTCAACACAAGAATCCTTTCTCGCCAAGCGAGTATCATTTTCACAAAATACTATATGAGGAGATTCCTCAACAGTTTCGGTTCGTTTATTGAAGGCTCTGTATGCTTTACTACGCAATGAATAACCAAGAAAAATTCCTTCATCAGATTTAGCGTCAAATTTTCCCAAGTTATCTTTTCCGTTGTTATGAATAAAACATTTACAACCGAAGACTCTAAGATGAGAGAGGTTGGGTTTCCTTCCCTTGTAGAGTTCATAGGGAGTTTTCATGAGTATCGGTTTAATGATAGCTCTGTTTAAAACATAGCTTGCGGTACTCACGGCATCCGCCCAAAAATATTTGGGAATATCGGCCTCTTCGAGCATGGTTCTAGCCATCTCTTCGAGACATCGATTTTTACGTTCTACCACTCCATTTTGTTGTGGTGTACGTGGAGCCGAAAAGGTAGTTCAATACCGAGTTCGTCACAAAAGTCCGCGAAGAGATTGTGATCGAACTCTCCCCCATGATCACTTCTTATGGAAGTGATGGTTGTGTTCTTTTCATTTTGAACACGTTTAAGAAAACTTTTAATAGCTTGAAAGGCATTACTTTTATGAGCAAGAAATAACGTCCATGTAAATCTAGAATAGTCATCAACAATAACAAAAGCATAAAGATTACCACCATGACTTTTAATTCTAGAAGGTCCGAAAAGGTCCATGTGTAGAAGTTGTAAAGGTCTAGTAGTTGAAACAACATTTTTGGATTTAAAAGCAGCCTTTGTTTGTTTCCCTTTTTGACATGAATCACAAATAGAGTCTTTTTCAAATTTCATGTTTGGAAGACCAAGTACTAAATCTTGTGAAACTAGTTTGTTTAAAAGATTCATATTTACATGAGCTACTCTACGATGCCATAACCACATGTCGTCTTCTTTACTCATAAGGCAATTTACAAAACTTGATGAAGAATTTTCAAGATCGACCATATAGATATTAGCCATTCTAATACCACGAAGAATAATTTTGAAATCACTACGACGGATAACTAAGCATTCTTCGGAGTCAAACAATACAAGATTTCCCTTGTCACATAATTGACTTATGCTCAAGAGATTATGTTTAAGACCTTTAACTAGCAAATATGCTTAATGGAGGAGGATTCGTCCTTACCGACCGATCCAATGCCGATAATCTTTCCTTTATTATTGTCTCCAAAAATAACATTTCCTCCTTCCATGCGTTTTAGTTGAAGGAATTTTGATGCATCCTCGGTCATATGTTTGGAGCATCCACTATCAAGGTACCAAAGTACACTTGATCCCTTCAAACACACCTACAAAACAAATTAATGAGATTTTGGTACCCAAGCCATTTTGGGTCCTTGTGCGTTAGGTGCAACATATTGGTGTGATTGTCCTGCAGTGAAATGTCTATGTCTAGTGAAGCATGCGGGAGCAATATGTCCAATTTTATTGCAATAATGACAAATGACATTCGGATTGTGCATTCTTCTAGGATGATAATAATTTGGGGGTCAAAATTTATTCACTCTATTTTTAGGAACATAGTTTTGATGTAGTTTTCGAAAATCTTGTCTAGGTGGTCTATACATGCCAACGTTTCTTCTAGTGTTCACTACATTTTTAGAAATATAGTTTTGATGTGGTTTTCTAAAATCTTGTCTATGTTGTCTATACATTCCAATATTTCTCCTAGCACTTGTTCTAGGATGAGTTGCAATTCTAGGATTAAAATTTCTAGGTTGAGTGTTGACATTTATTTTATTTTGCCTAAGTTGAGTCTTAGGTGGTTTAGGAATGGACTCAACTTTTTCTTTTGGCTCGTGTTTAAAGCCTATACCGTGCTTAGTGGATTTCAAATTTACAAGCACTTCATTGAGATTTTTGTGTGAAGAATTGAATTTGTGCAAAGTGCTTCTAAGACTTTCTACTTCTTCCTTTAGAGATTTGCAAGAAGTACAATCCTTATTTGAGCTTTCGGGTTTATCGGCGCTTCTTTTGCCATAAAACTTGTTTTCCTCTTTTAATTTCTCATTTTCAAGAGTAAGTTTTTCAAAATCCTTTTCTTTTGAAGAAAATTGTTTTCTTAAATCTTTTATAGATTTAGAAGCGCTAATAAACTCTTTATACAACTCATCAAATGCATCTTGCATTTCTTCTAAAGTGAAATAGTTCTTAGAAGAAGTACATACCTCATTTTGAGTTTCTTCGTGTTCCATAAGACACAAGTTTGCGGTCTCGTTTCCTTCTCCATCACTTGATTCGTCTCCGGAGTCGCCTCCCCAAGAGATGTATGCTCTTTGTTTCTTGACGGGTTTCTTCTCCTTTTTGGTATTTGGACAATTTGATTTTATGTGCCCGATTTCTCCGCATCCATAGCACTTTAATTGGTCTCCTTGTCGCTTACCTTTTCGTTCATACTCCTTTTGCATGAACTTGTGAAATTTCCTAATAACGAGTCCGAACTCGTTATCTTCGTCGCTTGAATCCTCATCATTTTGAGGTTGAACCGTGCTTGCCTTGAGGGCGATTCTTCGCTTCCTTTGATCATCCAAAGGAGGGTTAAGAATAGTAGATTCATAGGTTTTGAGATTACCTCTAAGCCCGTCGATTGTGACATTTGTAATGCCGATTGACTCTTGAATAGCATCGGCTTTGGAGCGCCATTCCGGAGTGAGACTTAGAAGAATTTTACGGACAAGCTCCCTATCCGTGAAAGTCTTCTTGAGAGCATGAAGATCATTAACGATTTTTGAAAATCGTTCGAACATATCGTCTATCTTCTCGCTTTCCTTCATATGAAAAAGTTCATATTCGTGGGTTAGAAAATCTATTTTAGCTTCTCTTACCTGGTCCTTACCTTCGTAGGTGATCTCCAATTTATCCCACATTTGCTTAGCCGTGGTGCAACATGAGATTTTCCGATAGTCATCGGGATTTACAGCACAAAATAGCATGTTGATGGCCTTTGCATTATATTCCACCTTTCTGATATCGTCCATATTGTATTCGTCTTCCGACTTGGGGACGAGTTCATCTCCAACCTTTTTAGTTGGAAGTTGTTCTCCATTCTTTATGATTTTCCACAATTGGAAGTTGTTTGATTGAATAAAAATCCTCATCCTCTCCTTCCAGTAAGTATAATTTGTGCCATCAAAGAGTGGTGGCCTTGTGAAGCATTGTCCTTCACCTAGTCCTGCATTAATGTTACGAGTAGAAGCCATGGATTGTTTCTCTCAAACTGTTAAGTCTTTCAGAGAGTTAGGCTCTGATACCAATTGTTAGAATATACGCTTAACGCTAGAGGGGGGGTGAATAGCGTTATAATAAAAAACAATGTAAATTTGCGGAATTAAAAATTGCAGGAATAACGTAAGTGCAGTAATTAAAAAGTTAAGGAGAGAACACACCGAATTTTATCCTGGTTCACCACAACGTGTGGTTAGTCCAGTCCCCGAGAGACTCTCTCGAGTTTTACACTAACTTCGTTAAGCTTACGGGTGCCTAACAAACCGTTACACTTGCTCGTAGATATACACTCTACAAGACTTCAACCTGCTCGAGGATACCGCACCTCAAGACTTCAAACCAAGGAACTACTTTTCCTTCTTACAACAAGGGACTAGAATATCCCTTCAAGTGTGTACAAACACTTAGCACTCAAGACAAGACTCTCTTTATAGAGTAGATATGAGTAAAAACAATACGCTCAAGAACACAACAACTTCGTCAAGAGTTTGGCTCTCAAAAACTTATGAAATGAATATAAAATGATTGCAAAGAGAGTATGTAAGCTTTAGCAAGAATGTAATCAGTTGTTGTGTTTAGAAGAGTGAATTTGAGTTGTATTTATAGTGCTCAAAACACCCAAAACCGTTGCTTAATTGCCAATCACAAATTGCTGATTTTGTGCTAGGATAATCGATTATATGATTCTGCATAATCGATTATCAGCCAATCGTTTAAATATCATTCCCAGATTTTAAGCAGAATAATCGATTATCCAAATCGTATAATCGATTACCTGACAACGTTCAAAAATCAATCCCCGATTTTATGCTTAACATAACCGATTGTCTGATTGTACATAATCGATTATCTTTCAGAGTTTGAAAATATTTTGGCAATGTTCTTTAATATAATCGATTACCAGAAAAGCCATAATCGATTATTTTGCTACTTTGTAAAATCTGATGCTCACTGTCTCAACATAATCGATTAGTCTAAGGCACATAATCGATTATCTTGTAGCTTTGAAAAATCTGGTGAACACTGCCTTAACATAATCGATTATCATAAGGTACATAATCGATTATCTTGCAGTTTTGTAAAATCTGGTGTACACTGCCTTAACATAATCGATTATCATAAGGTACATAATCGATTATCTTACAGCTTTGTAAAATCTGGTGTACACTGCTTTAACATAATCGATTATCATAAAGTACATAATCGATTTTGTTTGTCCAGATTTGATAGACATGTTTAGAATTCATTTTGGTTAAAATGAAATGTTTGAAAATCATTTTGCTTTAAATTAAAGATGCATGGTTTTATAAAAATGATTTTACGAGAGAAGCCAAGTCTTGAATCAATTGTGGGATCAAGATCACAATTATAGAACGACTCATGTATAACTTTGTTGCTTTACTTAATCTTGATCTTTGTTTCTCTTGTGCTTGGACTTCGGCATATGTCAATGTTCCGTTCACGTCAGTTTGTCATTTATCAAAACCTACAAATATGAACTCACGTTTAGTTTAGCGACTTGAGAACGTGTTTCAACAGATCTTTCTCACCATCCAACTTGCTTGAGCAGGAATTGAAATGGATTCTATTGGTCTGTCTTGGAAGTAATATACAGTGATCCACCTAATCCACAGCTTGTCCTTTTTATGAGCTAGGTTCCAGCAGATCTTTGCAATGGCAGCTTTGTTCCAGAGCTTTAGGTTAGTTAGGTTCATCCCACCAACTGATTTTGGGGTACAAATTTTGTCCCAAGAGATGTATGCTTTCTTAGTGACATTGTTCATCCCCGACCAAATGAAACTCCTACAGATGCCTTCAATCATTTTGATTACTTCACAGGCAATATAAACAGTTGTGCCCAGTAAGCTTGGATTCCAAAGATAACAGATTGCACCAGTTGTATCCTCCCAGAGTAAGACAGTGTCCTGGCAGTCCAGGATGTGATTTTGGCAGTGATTCTATCCACTAACGGTTGCCATTGCAGCAGTGTGATTTTCTTGGTGGACAGTAGAACTCCAAGATACTTGAAAGGCAATTGGATTTGTTCATAGCCCAGGTGGTCAAGGACCTGTTGCTGTATAGGCAGTGGTACTCCTCCAAAATAGACTGAGCTCTTGCTCAGGTTGGCCTGCAGTCCTGAAGCTGCAGAGAACTGTGAGAAGCATTTGGACAGAGCCTTCACGGAGTTAAGGTATCCTTTGGCAAACAGTAGCAAGTCATCAGCAAAACACATATGTGTAATGGCCAGTTTTTTACATCTGGGGTGGAATTGGTAGGTTGGATCGTCCTTTAGTGAAGTGCAGGATCTGCTTAAATACTCCATGACCAAGGCAAATAGGAAGGGGAGATGGGGTCCCCTTGTCGCAATCCCCTGGCAGCAGCAAAAGGCACAGTAGGTTCACCATTAACTAACACAGAGAAACTCACTGTTGAGATACATTCCATGATCCATTTTGTGAAGGTGCTGGGGAAGCCAATCTGCTCCATAACCTGCTGCAGAAATACCCATTCAACTGAGTCATACGCTTTCTGGAGGTCTATTTTTATCATGCATCTGGGGGATACATGCTGCCTAGTGTAGCTTTTGACAAGCTCATGAGCTAGGATGATGTTGTCCTGGATCTTTCTTCCTGGGATGAATCCTGCCTGAGCTTCACTGACAATACTTGCCATTACCTTCTGCAGCCTATTAGCCAGTATTTTTTAGATGATTTTGTATAGAACAGAACAGCAGGCAATAGTCCTATACTCCTTGACTGTAGATGGTTTTGACAGTTTAGGGATGAGGGTGGTAGTTGCACAATTTATTGGTTTGCACATCCTAGTTGATGTGAAAAACTGCTTAATGGCAGTGGTGACTTGGTTACCAATGATACCCCAGCTCTTTTTGAAGAAGACAACATTGTAACCATCAATCCCAGGTACTTTGTCATCTCCAATAGCCTTAAGACTCAATGCTATTTCTTTATCAGTAACTGTTGCACATAGGTCCTGTCTCTGTTGCTTTGTCAGCTTTGGCCCATTCAGCATATACATTTGGTTTATTGCAGGAAGATTTGTTGCAGATGTGCTCATCAGTGCCTTGTAGAACCCCATGACTTCCGCTTTGATCTCTTCAGCTGTAGTAAGTTTGATGCCCACTGCATTGGTAAGTTCAGTAATCTGGTTGTGTTGGCTTCTTTCCTTTATTACTGCAGTGAAATACTTGGTGTTGGAGTCCCCAAGTTGTATCCATTTTGCTCTTGCCTTCTGTTGCAGAACACTCTCCTCAATAAGTGACCATTTTCCCAAGTTTAGGACCAGCTCCTTCTCCTTCTGTTGTAGGTCATCAGTGTATGCTAGGTGCATCTGGTCTTGCACTGTCTCCAAATCCTGTCGACACTGTTGAATTCTCAGTGAAATTGTCTTGAATTCTTTACTATTCAGGGCCTTCAAAGGGTTCTTCAATGCTTTGAGTTTATCCCATATTGCTCTCGTTGTGCCTGCCTTTCCATCATGCCACACTCTTGACACAATCTGTTGGAAGTTCTCATGCTCAACCCAGACATTAAAGAACTTGAAATTCTTCTTTCCATGCCAGGAAGTTGAAGACAGTGTCAATACCATGGGGTTATGGTCTAAGATTAGGGGTAAATCATAGTTAGTAACCACCTGGCTCCATTTGATCATCCATTCATAGTTGTCAAAGACTCTATCTAGCCTACTGCATACTCTGCCCACACCAGTTTGTTTGTTTGTCCATGTGTAATATTCCCCTCTCCAAGGCAATTCTGTCAGTCCAGCTAGTTGTATACATTTGTTAAACTCTAGAGTTTCAGGGAGTCTGACTGGCTTGCAAGATTGTCTATCTTTGTCACATAATACTGCATTGAAGTCCCCAGCAACAACCCATGGGTCCTGTATTCCTGCTGCCAGTGCTTGTAAGCTGGTCCATAAGGATCTTCTCTGTTCCAGCCCATTAAAACCATACACCACAGTGAGGAAACCTGTGAATTCCCCTGTTCTGCTGGAAACCCTGCTGTGGATCAACTAGCTTTCCTCCAGAACACTATTGACTATAAAAACTTTTGGATTCCAGAGGATCCAGACTCTACCCTTTTCACCAGAGACATAGTTTGTTAGGACACCCCAGCCTGGAGCTATTACGTTAGCAATTCTACTAGCATGTACTTGTTTATCCTTAGTTTCTACTAATCCAATTAGGTTAATATTGTTTTTTCTAATATATTCCCTAACCTCTTTCTGCTTGTACCTTTTATTTACACCCCTAATATTCTGTACTAACCACTTCATTGATAAGGTTGATCTCTCTACCTCCCCTGGTGGGTCATCTTTACTACCAGAAACTACTGCAAATCTGTTACTCACAATGATGGGGGACAGGGGTGGGATATTGGTGATGTTGAGTGCTAGGCTCTGGGTTTGTTTCCCTTTGTCACTGCCCTTATCAACCCTGTGGTTCTAGACTGTCCTGGATTCATGAGGCGACCCAGTAGATTCAGTATGCTGTGTTAAAGGCTGCTGCTGTACTAGCCTAACAGGGCCTTTGGTTCTCCATTCCTGAACTACCTTTGGCTTCCACACTTGTGTAGGCTGTTTTGGAATTTGCTTTTGTTGCACTGCACAATTGTGTCCTATTGTTTGGCATTTCTCACAATAGGAAGGCTTCCATTCATACTCCACATCTTGAAGAATCTTCTTTCCATTTGGGTCCATAACCCATATCTCCGTTGGTAGTTCTTTGGTGACAGTCACCTCTATGAGCATTCTAGCATAGGATATCCGTGTTTGTTTTGTGGTACATTCATCTGCAAAAATTGGCTTTCCCAGTCCACTAGCAATTCTGCTAAGAGACCTCATCCCCCAGCAAGACATTTGTAATTTTGGAAACCTTACCCACAAAGGAACTTCAGTTGGGAACTCTTCTGAGAAGTCAAAATCAGGTGTCCACTGTATGAGTATCATAGGCCTATTGGCTATTGAGTAAGGACCAGCACACAGTATCTCTTTGGCATCAGCCACCGCCTTGAATTTGACAATGTAGTACCCTTCATCATGGTAGTACAAATCTGGTTCGGGTACATGGGACCAATGGTGACTAATGAATCTCCTCATTGCATTGAAGCCAGGACCGTCGCCTAGGATGTATACCACTAAGGCACACTTCCATTTAGCTTCCTCCTCATCCACTTCAACTTTTTCCAGTTGTCCATAGGCTTTCCATCGACTATCATTGGGGGAATGTAATCAAGAGCCATACCATGAGTCGCAAAGCGATTCTTCTGAAAGAGTGTTGACCAGCTCTTTTTAGGTTCCTCTACTGTGATTTTGGTATTCCCTGGTTGTTCCTCTGGTGGCATTGCTGGTTGCATGGTTGTCTCTGTGACAGGAGCTGCTTCCACTGTACTCGGAGTGGTCGAATCCCTTCGACCTCTGGTGTCTTGGGTGTTTCCATAGTCGTTTCTACTAGAGCAACTGGTTGCTCTATCGCTGTCTCAGAAGCTTGCTCAGCGGCTTCCATGGAGCCTAGCGTTTGCGCTGGTGGTATGTTCTGCACCTCCTTCGCACTGTTTTTCTCCATAATCAATAGATTTAGCTTGTCAAAAGTATCGATTGGAATTTTCCGTGGGCGTCTCCTTCCTCGTGCGCCGCCTTTCGCCATTGCCACAAAGCTCGGCGTACGTTATGCTAACGTGCGCCGAGAGGATGAGAGAGAGACGGATGCCTTCCTAATATCCTATATCATATTGATATAGTCAAATCTCTATATAATAATCTCTATATATTTTGTTAGTTAGTTCTCTTATAAATAATTATAATAATTTTCCTACGCTTTTTTATTTTATGTACATATTTTTAATGTAGTTTTCACATATAAAAATATTTTTAAGATATTTTATAAATTATCAAATTATAAAATTGAAGATCCATGGGATTTACGCCCCCGTGTCTTAGGTCTTTCGTCTCTCCCCGTACCGGGTAAAATGCTTTGCGTCACGCCTTCGCTAAACGCTAATCAAGAGAAGAGAAAATATTTTTCAAAACTCCTGCTCAACCTTCCCCACTCTCACCATCCCACCACACTCCCTCTCCAAAAAAAGGACTTTTTTTTTTCTTTTTCAAATTTCAGTTGATCTATCACCACCCACCCTACTACCCCTCCACTCCACCCACTCACACCCACCCCTCTCCCCCTACCGCAAAAAAAAATTTATTTTTAACCTTAATTTTTGTTTCTCGCAATTTCAAATTTCTATCTTTTTATTTATCCCCAACCCCCCCCTCCCCCCCGCACAAAAAAATTAAATTTTTTGTAATTTAAGATTCTATTTTTTTTCGTTTTACAGCCCTCCCCCAAAATATTTTTTAAATATATTTTTCAGTTTTAATTTTTTTATTTATCGGTTTAAAGGTTTAAAATTTTACAAGTTTCAAAATTATGAGTTCGGAGGTTTATGTGTTTGGAAGTTTATGTGTTTAGAAATTATAAAATTTACGGGTTCGAAATTCTGCATTTTTTAAAGTTTAGCAATTCGAATGTTTGTGAAATTTGTGGGTTCGAAAGGTTGTTGGTTTTAAAGTTTATGATTTCATGTTTATTATATCTAAATTATGTATAAATACTCTTGAGTATGCGTACCAAATACGAAAAAATAAATAAAATTACTATTTATTTTCAAGGAAGATCTTTTCCGTTATACAAAACACACCTTATATATGAGTGCAATGGACAAGGAAAAGTTTTATTATCCATCGTATGATTGTTCTTGTTTTGACTGTTAATTATTGGCATCTCATCATTACTACCAAGGTTGGTGGATGAAGTCAGATGGCAATAAGATGCACCAAGATTGCCCGTTTTAATTGACGGAATTGATCATAAATCATTGATTTGTACAATCTCAACAATGATTTTAAGGTAAAAGTTCTCGTTTTATTATTCTTTTTTTGAAGAGCCAAAACTGAAAACTGGATATATTCGACTCTACTCGTTAGTCCCCTTTCTTCCCTGTGTTTATCTGTTTTTTATAAGTCCTCTTTTCTTTAGCGCTTTGATGTGTTTTCTCTTCTAGGTTATTTTTTCTGCCATGTTATTTAAGCATGGTCACTGTAATATTTAATTAACTATGCCCCTAAATTATATGTTTTGGATCAATAATGCCTTTCATCCACCTATTGGACTAAATATGTTATTCCGTTAATGTTTTTGGCCCACAAATGCCATTTGAGTTAACGGAAGGACACGTGTCATCGTCCTATTAGTCCATTCTAAATATTTCTTAATTAATTAAAAAGACTCATTATTCATACCCGAAAAATAATTTTCTAAAGCAATTTTTCTAAAATAATTTTTTACTAAAAGCTGAAGAAAAAAAAGGAATTTTTTTCGCACATTTTACAAAAAAATGAGATTTTTTTTACTAAAACAATGTTTTTGTAAAAATAAAAATAAAATCTAAAAATTAATTTTCTACAGCAATATTTTTGTAACAATTGGGAAAAAAAGTAGATGTTTTTTGCTAAAATTTCCAATTTTTTCAGTTTTACAAAAGTCCCATTGTTTTCCATTTTTTAAAAAAAAAACATGATATGGGTTGGAAATTTTTTTAGTTTTTTTTTCTAAAAAATGGGACTTTTGTAAAAACTGAAAAAATTGGAAATTTTAGCAAAAAACGTCTATTTTTTTTCAGTTTTTACAAAAATATTGCTTTAGAAAATTACTTTTTAGATTTTATTTATTTTTTACAAAAATATTGTTTTAGTAAAAAGTATCTCTTTTTTTGTTAAAAGTGCGAAAAAAATTCCTTTTTTTCTTCAGTTTTTAGTAAAAAAAATTTTTAGAAAAATTGCTTTAAAAAATTATTTTTCGGGTATAAAAAATGAGTATTTTTAATTAATTAAGAAATATTTAGAATGGACAAATTAGACGATGACATGTGTCCCTCTGTTAACTCAAATGATATTTGTGAGCCAAAAATATTAATGGAAGAATATATGTAGCTCAATAGGTGGATGTGGGACACTATTGATCCGAAATATTTAGTTTAGGGGCATAAGTGACCCTTCTCCGTTTAATTAATTGTGATTTGTGCTGTGCCATTAGTTCTTTGTTAATACAGTAGATTCGTTACCGATCTATAAGATTATTGCTTTAAAAAGTAAGACAAAGAAACTTACAGTCGACTAGTATATGTAGAGTAAAATAGGACAAACTATATTCCTCTGGTGAAGAATAGAATTCTAATTAGAGTGAATGTCTATCTTGTAGAGAGTTTTACTTTGAGGCTACGTTATTTTTCCTCCTATAAATAGAGGGGTCTTACCCCATTGTAAACCACCCCAAAATTCAATAAGAATTTTCTCTCTCTTTCTCTGCAATATTGCTCTTGTTCTTTTATTGTTTTATAACACGTTATCAGCACGAGACTCTACAATCTCAAGAAGCTTTTGGGAAGATTAAGTTCTCGGTTTCTCTCGTGGATTCTTGGGATAAAAGGGGCCATAGTCAGTGGATAAAAGAAGAAATGATTTTCAGCGATTGTAGATAATGAAGGTTTTTTTTACTACATGCTTTTCGACGGAGAAATTTGCACACACGAATTTTGCTAATTTCAGGTATTCTTCGGGTCAAACAGCAGAACACTGTGGAACTGGAGAATGATATTGTGGACGGATTCTTCTTGCTTGGAGTCTTTTCGCGATTGCGATCACGCTTCAAGAGATAAGTATCGAATTATGTTCGATTAAAATCTATGATTATGTGTTGTCTATATTACATGCAAGTGATCCTGGCTATTTGCTTCCGCTGTTCATATTTGCTTCCCATCAATTTGTATCAGAGCTTGCTTGCATCTAAGTAGATAACGTAGATAATATATGTGCGATTATATATCTCGGTGTTGAGTTACGTTGAGGATGTACTGGTTTTGCAAATATCAGCTTTTGTGATTTTAAAAGACGGGAACGAAATTGCTGTTTGTTCTCGTTCTATAAAGTAACAGCGTTTATGTTGGTCTTCAATGTGAATTTTAGTTGCATCTCCTTTTGTTGATTGTGGAGGAACAGAGTACAATGTTGCCGCTAGGGTTCGTTTTGAAAGGATTGTGTCTGCCAATTTTTTTTCTTTTTCCATGTGGTTAATTAGAAAGAACTAAAAGAAAACAAAAGGAGGGTCTCTGGTTGTTGTTTTTGTCGGCAATGGCATGAAAGTGGATTTAATATTTTACAAAAATTATAACAATGACGACTAGATCCTTATTGATAGTAGTGAAATATTTATTATTAAAGGAAAGGTAGAAGGCAACTGTCGTGTTTTTGTGGTAAGAAAAGATAATATTTTGTCTTCCAAATTATTTGCACATGGACAGGTAGTGGTTGGAACAAGTAGGTTTAATCACTAAAATGTGTAAGAATGACTGCATTGTTTTGTTTATATTATTGCTCTATTTTAGGCCCACGTGCCTTGTTAGATGGTTTAGCCAAGAATCAATAATGATTAATGATGACTTATTCATTATTTGGTTATGTGGAATTATAGTTTAATTTCTCGATAAGTCTTATTTCCAACTTAGAAATATTTGTTTAATTGATTCATGTACCACACATACGATATTCAAAGAGAAGAAATATTTCTCTCATTTAAGTATGTGTAAGGCAGATGTTACTACAATTTCTGGTAGTAGTAAATTGATTTAAGGCTCCGGAAGAGCAACTATAACTCTGCCTAAAGGAACAATATTTATCATAGAGAATGCAATGTTCTCTTCCAAGTCCAAGAGGAACTTGTTGAGTTTTAAAGATATCCGTCAAAATGGATATCATATTGAGACAATAGATGAGAATAATCTTGAATACCTCATTATTACAAAGAATGTCTCTGGCCAAAAGAGGGTTATTGAGAAGTTCCCATCTTTATCTTGTGGCCTGTATTGGACAAAAATTAGTGCAATTGAGGCACATTCCACAGTAAACCAAAAGTTTACTAATTCCAATACTTTTGTACTTTGGCATGATCGATTGGGACATCCTGGATCAATTATGATGAGACGGATTATAGAAAACTCATATGGGCATCCATTAAAGAATTTAAAGATTCTTTTAAATAATAAATTTTCTTGCACTTCTTGTTATCAAGGCAAGTTAATTATTAGACCATCACCAACAAAGGTTGGAACTGAGTCACCTACGTTTTTGGAACGTATACAAGGGGATATTTGTGGACCTATTCACCCACCTAGTGGGTCCTTTAGATATTTTATGGTCTTAATAGACGCATCCTCTAGATGGTCTCATGTGTGCCTATTGTCATCACGCAACCTTGCGTTTGCAAAATTAATGGCACAAATAATTCGATTACGAGCACAATTTTCTGATAATCCAATTAAGTCTATTAGACTAGATAATACTGCTGAGTTTTCAATCCAAGCATTTAATGATTATTGCTTATCAATTGGGATAAAAGTGGAACATCCTGTAGCTCATGTTCACACTCAAAATGGTCTTGCAGAATCTTTAATTAAACGTCTGCAGTTGATTGCAAGAACATTACTCATGAAAACGAGGCTGCCCACTTCGGTTTGGGGTCACGCCATTTTGCATGCAGCAATGCTAGTTCGTCTCAGACCGATGAATTATCACAAATATTCCCCGTTGCAATTAGTTTTGGGTCATGAACCTAATATATCCCATTTAAGAATTTTTGGATGCGCAGTATATGTGCCTGTAGCACCGCCATACCGCACCAAAATGGGTCCGCAAAGAAGGTTAGGAATATATGTTGGGTTTGAATCGCCCTCCATTATTCGCTACCTCGAAACATTGACAGGGGATTTGTTCACTGCACGATTTGCAGACTGTCGATTCGATGAGACACTTTTCTCAAAATTAGGGGGAGAAGTTGGTGAAACCAAACGGGAAATTTTGTGGAAAAATCCATCATTATCTCATCTTGATCCACATACCTCTATTTGTGAAAAAGAGGTGCAAATTATTATCCATTTGCAAAGAATAGCAAATCAAATGCCTGACGCATTCACGGACTTGAAAAGGATAACAAAATCTCACATCCCCGCAGAGAATGTTCCAATCCGTACTGATATCCCTATTGGACAATCTTCTAGTGTCATATCTAATGAGTCGAAAGCATGCCTAAAACGTGGCAGGCCATTAGGTTCCAAAGATCGAAATCCTAGAAAAAGGAAAGCAAATGATCAAAATGACACTACGAAAGAATCTCATGAGGAAATTCACGATTTAATAAATTCTGAGATTCATGAAGAATCCATTGAGCCCGAGACTCAGGAAAATAAGGAACTATCAATAAATCCAATCGATATTGAGGCAAATTTTAATCGAGTGGATATAATGGTGGATTATGTCTTTGCAAATAATGTTGCATCTAGCATTATGCAAGAAAGTGAGGATCTTGAACCTCAATCTGTTGGAGAATGTCGACAAAGACTTGATTGGCCAAAATGGCAAGAAGCAATCCAATCAGAATTGAATTCAGTTGCAAAACGTGAAGTTTTTGGGCCTATAGTTGAAACACCTAATGGTGTTAAGCCTGTTGGCTATAGATGGGTCTTTGTACGCAAGAGAAATGAGAAAAACAAGGTACAAAGAAATAAGGCACGCCTTGTTGCACAAGGATTTTCTCAAAGGCCGGGTGTCGATTATGAAGAGACATATTCACCCGTAATGGATGCTATAACTTTCCGTTATCTAATTAGTTTTGTTGTCCTTGAAAAGCTTGACATGCATTTAATGGATGTGGTTACTGCCTATCTTTATGGCTCACTTGATAATGAGATATACATGAAAATTTCTGATGGATTCAAAATGCCAAACACTCATAATTCAAAGTCCCGGGAAATGTTTTCAATCAAATTGCAAAGATCTTTGTATGGTCTAAAGCAATCAGGACGAATGTGGTATAATCGTCTTAGTGAGTATTTATTAAAGGAAGGCTATATAAATGATGCCATTTGCCCATGTGTTTTTATAAAGAAAACAACATCGGAATTTGTTGTACTTGCCGTATATGTCGATGATATAAACCTTATTGGAACTCCCATAGAACTCCAAAAGGCAATTGATTATTTAAAGAACGAATTCGAGATGAAAGATCTCGGAAAGACAAAATTATGTCTTGGTTTGCAAATTGAATATTTGGCAAACGGAATTTTTATTCATCAATCTGCCTATATAGAAAAGGTATTGAAACGGTTTTACATGGATGGAGCATATCCTTTAAGTACTCCGATGGTTGTTCGATTACTTGATGTGAATAAGGATCCATTCCGACCGCAAGAAAAGAATGAAGAGCTACTTGGTCCTGAAGTACCATATCTTAGTGCAATTAGCGCACTAATGTATCTTGCAAATACTACAAGGCCTGACATAACTTTTTCAGTTAATGTCTTAGCAAGATATAGCTCTGCTCCCACAAGGAGACATTGGAATGGAATCAAACATATATTGCGGTATCTAAAAGAGACTACCGATATGGGCTTATTTTATAGCAATAATTGCAGTCCTGATCTTGTTGGTTATGCTGATGCTGGAAATTTATCTGACCCACACAAGGCTCGATCTCAAACAGGTTATGTGTTTATCTGTGGAGGCACTGCCATATCTTGGCGATCGACTAAGCAATCAATTGTGGCTACTTCATCTAATCATGCTGAGATAATCGCTATTCATGAAGCAAGTCGAGAGTGTGTGTGGTTGAGGTCTATAATACATCATATTCGAGACAAATGTGGTTTGAAATGTGACAAACTACCCACGATTTTGTATGAAGACAATGCAGCATGCATAGCCCAATTGAAGGGAGGATTCATAAAAGGAGATAGAACAAAACATATTTCACCAAAGTTATTTTTCACACATGATCTTCAAAAGAATGGTGATATCAAATGTGCAACAGATTCGTTCAAGTGATAATATGGCTGATTTGTTCACAAAATCTCTACCAACGTCAACCTTCAAGAAGCTGGTACACAAGATTGGAATGCGAAGGCTCAAGGATGTGAATTGATGCTCTTTTCAGGGGGAGTTAATGCGCGTTGCACTCTTTTTCCCTTACAAGGTTTTGTCCCACTGGGTTTTCCTTGCAAGATTTTTAACGAGGCAACAAAAATGCATTTTGTTAGATATGTGTACTCTTTTTCCTTTTCTAGAATTTTTTTCCATTGGGTTTTGTTTTAGTTAAGGTTTTAACGAGACACATTACTTATTGAGTAGACATTCAAGGGGGAGTGTTAAGAATAGAATTCTAATTAGAGTGAATGTCTATCTTGTAGAGAGTTTTACTTTGAGGCTAAGTTATTTTTCCTCCTATAAATAGAGGGGTCTTACCCCATTGTAAACCACCCAAAATTCAATAAGAATTTTCGCTCTCTTTCTCTACAATATTACTCTTGTTCTTTTATTGTTTTATAACACCTCTAATAATCTAATTAAATTTTGATAAAAGCTTGGGAACCTAGGTATTTAACCTGCCATTACATTATCTGAATACTGAATATTATAACGAGAATTATTAGATTATTGTATTATTTCAGTAGTTGCCTCAACCTGTTTAGATATTGTTATATTTGAATAGAGTAACCGCCTAAATAAATCATCTTCAAACATAGTACACATAACTAAAGGGCATGTATAATGATGATGCTTGTGTATTAAATGAACAGAATAAATCTCCCTCCATCAGCATTAATTAAGCTTTGTGGTTATAATTAGCTGAAAAGGACATGATTGTTATAAATACACTTCTATTTAAGGTGAATGTCTTTAATTAGAGAGATTCTAGAGTTCTATTCTTGGTAGATAAATCATCCTCCTCCCTATAAATAGAGGTGCCCTCTACCATTGTAACTCACTCCTAACATTCTCTAAGTATCAATAAGAAGAACTCTCTCTACTCTTCTCTCTATTGCTCTTGTTCTTGTCTTTTATATTATTTCATAACACGTTATCAGCACGAGACTCTACCGTCTCAAGAACCATTCTCGAGAAATCTAAGGTATTTCCCTCTTCCTAATTTAATTTTCGATTATGTCTGACATTACGAAAAGAAAGTTCGTTGCCCTTGAAATTTCGGGCAAGAACTATATGACATGGGTGTTGGATGCTGAAATCCACTTAGATGCTATGGGTCTCGGAGACACCATCAAAGATAGAGAAAAAGCATCCACCCAAGAATGTGCGAAGGCCTTGATTTTCTTGCGCCATCACCTTGATGAAGGTTTGAAGATTGAATATCTCACCGTCAAGGATCCACTCATCTTGTGGAACGGCTTAAAGGAGAGATATGACAACCTGAAGCTGGTCACTCTGCCACAAGCACGATATGATTGGGCTCATCTGAGGCTCCAGGACTTTAAGTCCGTTTCTGAATATAATTCTGCTATGTTCAGAATTACTTCCAAATTGAAGCTATGCGGGGATAATATCTCCGATTATGATATGCTTGAGAAAACGTTTACAACGTTTCATGCCTCCAATATAGTACTGCAACAACAGTACAGAGAGAAAGGCTTTACAAAGTACTCTAAACTGATTTCTCTTCTACTAGTGGCTGAGCGAAATAATGACCTGCTCATGAGAAATCACGAAAATCAACCCACTGGGTCTACACCACTGCCTGAAGCAGATAAGGTGCACTCTCATTATGCCAAACATAAAAAAGGGCCATGGTCATGGTCGTAAACGGGGTCATAGCCAGGGATGTAGACAAGGAAGAAATTCCAATGAAGTCCGTCACCCCCCGAAGAGAGATAACCGCCGAAAGCAGAAACGGGGTCATGGAGATCCTAACACAAATGGTTCAGAAACGATATGTTATCGTTGCGGTGGGAAAGGGCACTGGTCAAAGACTTGCCGTATACCAAGACACTTGGTTGACCTTTATCAAGCATCTCGAAAGAGAAAAGGCCCTGAAACAAATTTTGTCTATGACGACAATGAGGACATCACCCACCTGGATGTGGCAGACTTCTTTGAGCAACCCGAGGGGAAAATAGACCACCTAATCGGTGATGGGTCCGTGATGAAAGAAGATGGAGTTATTTGATTTTGTTCTACTTATTTGTATTAGTTAGTGAATAAACTAATAGTCATTAGTATTAGCTCGTATTAGTTAGTTCATGATGCAATGTTAGCAGTAGTTCTTTAGAATATCTTCAATATGCTCAAATATCAATAAAACTTTTATTTTCCAGTAGGGGTAATCGACTAGCCTGAAAAACTAGTCGATTATCTACTTTTTTCGCATTAAAGCTGAAAAACAATTGATCAACAATCGATTGTCTTTGTCTAACAATCGATTGTCGTTGAGACAGTGTAATCTGAAATTTTTCAAAAATCATCCACAATCGATTGTCTTTGTCTAACAGTCGATTGTCGTTAAGACAGTGTAATCTGGAATTTTTCAAAAATCATCCACAATCGATTGTCTATGCATAACAATCGATTGTCTTGAAACAGTGAGGTCTGGAATTTTTCAAAATAGCCAACAATCGATTGTCTATGTTTAACAATCGATTGTCTTAAAACAGTGTGATCTGGAAATTTTCAAAAATTGTCAACAATCGATTGTCTATGCATAACAATCGATTGTCTTGAAACAGTGTGCTCTGGAATTTTTCAAAAATAGCCAACAATCGATTGTCTATGCATAACAATCGATTGTCTTAAGACTGTGATCTGAAGTTTTTCAAAATAGCAAATAATCGATTGTGTGTGTTTCACAATCGATTGTCAATGTTCAACAATCGATTGTTTGTATTTAACAATCGATTGTTTGAAGAAAACGTTTAAAACTGAAATTTTCAAACTGCAAAGTAATGGATAACATATCTGATTTTGTTAGTCAACTGTTAGCAGCAGATTTTGAAAATATTATGTGACACAAAAGAATTAAACTTGTTTATTCTTATGTTCTTGTATCTCTTTTGTATGTCAAACTATGGGATAGCAAATATGGATATCTCACAAAGCGAACTTGGATCAACATCCAACTGTAAAAGTATTTGCCTAATTGATTCATGTACTACACATACAATACTCAAAGAAAGGAAGTATTTCTCTCAACTAAATATGTGTAAGGCAAACGTTACTACAATCTCTGGAAGTAGTAAATTGATTGAAGGCTCCGGAAGAGCAATCGTAACTCTGCCCAAGGGCACGACGTTAATCATAGAGAATGCAATGTTCTCCTCCAAGTCTAAGAGAAACTTGTTGAGTTTTAAAGATGTACGCCAGAATGGCTATCATATTGAGACAATGGATGAAGATAATATTGAATATCTCGTCATCACAAAGAATGTCTCCGGCCAAAAGAGGGTTATTGAGAAATTCCCGTCTTTATCTTGTGGCCTGTATTGGACAAGAATTAGTGCAATTGAGGCACATTCAACAGTAAACCAAAGGGTTACTGATTCCAATACCTTTGTACTTTGGCATGATCGATTGGGACATCCAGGATCGGTCATGATGAGACGGATTATAGAAAGCTCATATGGGCATCCGTTAAAGAATTTCAAAATTCTTTCGAATAATGAATATCCTTGCACTTCGTGTTATCAGGGCAAGTTGATTATCAGGCCATCACCAACAAAGGTTGGGACTGAGTCACCCACGTTTCTGGAACGTATACAAGGGGACATTTGTGGACCTATTCACCCACCTAGTGGGTCGTTTAGGTATTTCATGGTCTTGATAGACGCATCCTGTAGATGGTCTCATGTGTGCCTGTTGTCATCACGCAACCTTGCGTTTGCGAAATTAATGGCACAAATAATTCGACTACGAGCGCAATTTCCAGATAATCCAATCAAGTCCATTAGACTGGATAATGCTGCTGAGTTTACATCCCAAGCATTTAATGATTATTGCTTATCAATCGGGATAAAAGTTGAACATTCTGTAGCTCATGTTCACACTCAAAACGGTCTTGCAGAATCGTTAATTAAACGCCTGCAGTTGATTGCAAGGCCATTACTTATGAGAACGAGGCTGCCCACTTCGGTATAGGGTCACGCCATCTTACATGCAGCAATGCTAATTCGTCTCAGACCGACGAATTACCACAAGTATTCCCCATTGCAATTGGTTTTGGGTCATGAACCCAATATATCCCATTTAAGGATTTTTGGATGCGCGGTATATGTGCCTATTGCACCGCCATCCCGCACCAAAATGGGTCCGCAAAGAAGGTTAGGAATATATGTTGGGTTTGAATCGCCCTCCATCATTCGCTACCTCGAAACATTGACAGGCGACTTGTTTACTGCACGATTTGCAGACTGTCGATTTGATGAGACACTTTTCCCAAAATTAGGGGGAGAAGTTGGTGAAACCAAACGGGAAATTTTGTGGAAATATGCATCATTATCTCATCTTGATCCACATACCTCTATTTGTGAAAGAGAGGTACAAAAGATTATCCATTTGCAAAGAATAGCAAATCAAACGCCTGACGCATTTACGGACTTGAAAAGGATAACGAAATCCCACATTCCCGCGGAAAATGTTCCAATCCGTATTGATGTCCTTGTTGGACAATCATCTAGTGTCATAACCAATGAGTCAAATGCACGCCTGAAGTGTGGCAGACCATTAGGTTCCAAAGATCGAAATCCTAGAAAGAGGAAAAAGAACGATCAAAATGACACCACGAAAGAATCTCATGATTTAACAAATTCTGAGGTTCATGAAGAATCCATTGAGCCCGAGACTCTGGAAAATACGGAACTATCTCTAAATCCAATTAATATTGAGGCAAATATTAATCGAGTGGATATTGTGGTGGATAATGCCTTTGCTTATAATGTAGCATCTAGCATTATGCAAGAATGTGAGGATCTCGAACCTCAATCTGTTGAAGAATGTCGAAAAAGACAGGATTGGCCAAAGTGGCAAGAAGCAATTCAATCAGAATTGAATTCGCTGGCAAAACGTGAAGTTTTTGGCCCTATAGTTAAAACACCTAATGGTGTTAAGCCTGTCGGCTATAAATGGGTCTTTGTACGCAAAAGAAATGAGAAAAACGAGGTACAAAAATATAAGGCACGCCTTGTTGCACAAGGTTTTTCTCAAAGGCTTGGTGTCGATTATGAAGAGACATATTCGCCTGTAATGGATGCGATAACCTTTCGTTATCTCATAAGTTTTGCTGTCCATGAAAAGCTTGACATGCACTTAATGGATGTGGTTACTGCCTATCTTTATGGCTCACTTGATAATGAGATATACATGAAAATTCCCGATGGACTCAAGGTGCCAAACGCGCACAACTCAAAATCTCGGGAAATGTTCTCAATTAAATTGCAAAGATCCTTGTATGGTCTAAAGCAATCTGGACGAATGTGGTATAATCGTCTTAGTGAGTACTTGTTAAAAGAAGGCTATATAAATGACGCCATTTGCCCGTGTGTTTTTATAAAGAAAACAACATCGGAATTTGTTGTACTTGCCGTATATGTTGATGACATAAACCTTATTGGAACCCCTATAGAACTCCAAAAGGCAATTGATTATCTAAAGGATGAATTCGAGATGAAAGATCTCGGAAAGACTAAACTATGTCTTGGTTTGCAAATTGAATATTTGGCAAACGGAATTTTTGTTCATCAATCTACCTATACAGAAAAGGTACTGAGATGGCTTTACATGGATGAAGCACATCCTTTAAGTACACCGATGGTTGTTCGATCACTTGATGTGAACAAAGATCCATTCCGACCACAAGAAAGGAATGAAGAGCTACTTGGTCCTGAAGTACCATATCTTAGCGCAATTGGCGCACTAATGTATCTTGAAAATACTACAAGGCCTGACATATCCTTTTCAGTTAATGTCTTAGCAAGATTTAGCTCGGCTCCTACGAGGATACATTGGAATGGGATCAAACACATATTGCGGTACCTAAAGGGAACTATCGATATGGGCTTATTTTATGGCAAGAATTGCAGCCCGGATCTTGTTGGTTATGCTGATGCTGGATATTTGTCCGACCCACACAAGGCTCGATCTCAAACGGGTTATGTGTTTACCTGTGAAGAAACCGCCATATCTTGGCGATCGACTAAGCAATCAATTGTGGCTACTTCATCTAATCATGCCGAGATAATTGCTATTCATGAAGCAAGTCGGGAGTGTGTGTGGTTAAGGTCGATAATACATCATATCCAAGACAAATGTGGTTTGAAGTGTGATAAACTACCCACAACTTTGTATGAAGACAATGCAGCATGTATAGCTCAATTGAAGGGAGGATTCATAAAAGGAGATAGAACCAAGCATATTTCACCAAAGTTATTCTTCACACATGATCTTCAAAAGAATGGTGATATCAATGTTCAACAGATTCGTTCAAGCGACAATATGGCTGATTTGTTCACAAAATCTCTACCAAAGTCAACCTTCAAGAAGCTAGTTCACAAGATCGGGATGCGAAGACTTAAGGACATAGATTGATGTTCTTATCAGGGGGAGTTAATGCGCGTTGCACTCTTTTTCCCTTACAAGGTTTTGTCCCACCGGGTTTTCCTTGCGAGGTTTTTAACGAGGCAACCAATAGGCGCATATTCAAACATGTGTACTCTTTTCCTTACTTTAATTTTTCCCATTGGGTTTTGTTTTAAGGTTTTAACGAGGCACATCATTGAATAGACATTCAAGGGGGAGTGTTATAAATACACTTCTATTTAAGGTGAATGTCTTTAATTAGAGAGATTCTAGAGTTCTATTCTTGGTAGATAAATCCTCCTCCTCCCTATAAATAGAGGTGCCCTCTACCATTGTAACTCACTCCTAACATTCTCTAAGTATCAATAAGAAGAACTCTCTCTACTCTTCTCTCTATTGCTCTTGTTCTTGTCTTTTATATTATTTCATAACAATGATAATATTATTACAAATTATTAGGTCATGAGATCAACCTTACTTTAGAGAAAAAAGCTCTAATTAAGTGGAGTTTAGTAAATTAAAACAAGTAAGAAAAGATGCCAAAAAAGCATTGATTTGATTTCCTTCCTAATAAAAATGACATCTCATTTGGCTCTGTCCTTAATCACATCGATTCCCATTTCCGTTGGATCCGTCGCTTGAACTTCATAGTGTATTCCATCTAGGACTCTTCTAATGCCATCTTTTGAAGTTGCATATAACATTTTTGCTCTTATTCTTGATTCTGCTGGAGCCCTGAATCACCACATTACCATATAAAATATGTTAGAAACTGAATTGCTTTTTATGTTTCAATTTATGTAAACCTATTTTCTTCTTAGTTCGTATGCATAATCAATTTATGTGAATTTGTAAGCCATAAGTAGTAGTAAATGCTAGCTAAATTATTTCATTGTATATATAAGTCAGATATAACTTTTTATGTATAATATATGTAAAATAAATTTTGAACACCTTTAATAAATTTTTTGATTTCGCCACTACTATAATTAATTCGATAGTGAGATGCAATTGAAAAATGGAGTAAAAACGGGTTAGAGTAAGAGTTAGAGACCATGCAATAAAGAAGATGTTGCTTTTATGGCACTTATCGACAGTGACAAAGTCGAAGTCATAGACAGCATATCGGCAGTCGTCTTTGGGAAGAGAGGCAGCCAAATCATCATAAGTTTCAGCAGGTCCGCCAACTTTATCCACAGTCACCAACTTGGACTTCTCATCAATCTTGAAAACTATGTACCTATGAACCTTCTTCCATTTCATCTCCATGAATGAATTCTTGCATTCCCACATGCCCGTTGTCGCCTGTATAATTAGTAATAACAAAAGCTAATTCAACATGTACTATTACGATGATCAACAGAATAGGAAAAACATAGAGGATTCGATTAAATACCATCTTAAAAGCCATGGCCATGGTGACTTATTGCTAGGAAATAGAGAAATATTTTTGATGATCGTTTTCTCTTCCTTATTTTGGCTAATAGGTTAAATAAGAAGTGGTATGCAGTTATGCGGGGTTGGGGCTTTAAATAAGAAGTGGTTATTGAAATGCCACTAAATTAGGGCTTATATTACGAGTTTGTCCATTCTAGATCTATGTAATTTGCTGCACGTGTGCATGACAAATTGGCCCGGCCACTATTGAGATGTCTGTTTTGCCTTGGAAGGTTTTTACATGCCTCAACTGAAGACTCCAGGGTATTAATATGGCAATGTTCAGTGGGGTTCATGTGTTGTTGCTTCGATCTAGCAGAAAATGTGGTGACATAAAATATATTTGTAGCACCTTAGGTATACGGTCAAAATCAGGAAAATCATTTTAAGGCTCCCATAGCAGTTCAAGCCCGGTCTTCATAGGATCAAAGCATAGTTCAAGGCCCATTTCCGAAGCATTCGCCTCGGCAGGGTACGTCGAAGATTCACCATAATGCATCTCGAGGCAGACACGATAAGGACTGATAGAGTCTGCAAGAGTAGGACAAATCCGTACTGAGCCGTTATACAAGTGTATTAGTAGTATTTCTTCATCATTTATCAGACATGTACTATATTGGGATTAACCCCTCCTATATAAAGGGGACCCTTATCATCTTGTAAAGCCTCTCGGATAATCGTTGAGCACTCGCATTGAATACAATACAACATTCTCTGCTCTTTTGCTTAAACATAGTCCTACACATTTATTGCTTATTTTTGCATCGTTTATTGATTGTTCTTCATTTAATGCTCATTATAAGCCGCAAATGGCCATCTTTGAGGCCCTTATGATCATTGATTCTTATAAGTTGTTCATTGCTATTAGCCCCGTCTAGACCCCGAGGCCCTTCTCCAACCAGCTCGAGGCCCAGACTTGTGACCCTGTTGGTTTACCTTTTTGTTTTCTTTTCTTACACTTAGCATCTATTATCTATCAACTAGTATTGAAATAAATCACGTACTTTTAGAACCATAAAATCAAATATAATTGTAGTTACCATTTTCAAGGTAAACAGTTTGGCACCTATCGTGGGGCTAAGAGTAATAGTGATTGATTTGGTGCTAGTTTTCTAAGCATACAAGTTATTCTTCATACTTTTCTTGTCCAAGAATCTATTATTTCAGGCCAAAGATGTCTAACTTAGCAAATGCACGTGAAAACAACGGTATTGGGCTTCAGGGAGAAAATGGTGTAGACACCGGTTTACCATAGCAAAACCCGAGGGTAGCACCAGCACAAATACCCATCGACGTGAGTTCGCGGAATGGCGTGCATGTCGATGTAACCTCTCCTATCGGCGGAAGTCTGTGCGGTGAGGAAAGAGACGCTAGTCTTCAAGTAATTTTTGAAATATTGCAAGCACAACAAGTGGATATTGCTCAGCTACAAAGTCACCAAAAAACCCAAGCACGGTAGCACCGGAAATAGCTCCTCGAGTCGAGTAGGTACCGGAGAGATCGAGCAACAATGGGTCATCAATAGGCCCCGCTATTGTGAAGATGCTCGAGGATCTCACCAAAAGAATTAAATTGGGAGAAAAAAAGATAACGTTAAAAGGGTGGATACTTATAACTCGAGGGTCGATCAGATCCCGAGCGTGCCCCCGACTCTGAAGGGCGTAGATTCAAAGAAGTTCATACAAAAACCTTTTCCACCGAGTGAGGCTCCTAAGCCCATCAATGCCTGACGTCCCAAAATATAACGGGACCACAGACCCTAATAAGAACATCACCGCTTATACTTGTGCTGTAAAAGGAAATGACTTAAAGGATTACGAGATAGAGTCTCTCCTGTTGAAAAAATTTGGAGAAACACTGTCGAAAGGGGGTATGCTGTGGTATCATAACCTGCCCCAAAATTCAGTAGACTCATTTTCCATGTTGGAGGATTCTTTTGTGAGGGCACACGCTGGTGCCATCGAGGTCGCCACCAGGAAGTCTGATGTCTTCAAAATCAAACAGAGAGAGGACGAGATGCTAAGGGTATTCGTATCTCATTTTTAGATGGAGCGAATGGAATTACCACTAATCTCCGACGACTGGGCAGTATAGGCCTTCACTCAAGGCTTGAACGAACGGATCTCGGTAGCTTTAAGGAAATTAAAACAAAATTTGATCGAAAATCTCCCTGTGACCTAGGCAGATGTGCACAACAGGTACCAATCAAAGATCAGGGTCGAAGAAGACCAACTAAGAGCCCTCTCGGGCTCAGTATATCCCAACAGGCTCTTTACAAAGGAGCAAAGGTTTTGCAGAAAGGGAGCCAAGATCAAACAAAGAAATATACTAGCCATATGTAGAAGATCGAAGAAACGCACCAAGGCGTAACATGCCTCGAGGCGATTGGAGGACAAATCGAGGTCAAAATTCCCAGGGGACTCATGAGTATAGCTAGGTTCGATAGGCACACTGGGCCAGTAGAGGCACCCCGATTATCTGAGTAAAACTTCAATATCGATGTCTCGTGCATCGTATCGGCCATAGGGACAATCAAAGATGCTAGGTGGCCAGGACCCGTACTATCAGACCCTTCACACAGTAACCCTAACATGATGTTTAATTATCATGGAATTCATGGTCATATGACCGAGGACTACATGCAACTTCCAGAAGAGGTAGCCCGACTGATCAGCGAAGGGCACCTTCGAAAATTCTTCAGCAACCGAGTTAAAGACCAATTTCAGGGAAGAGACGAGAATAGAAAAATCAAACCAGAAGAACCACAATGCATCATCCACAGGATTGTTGGAGGGGTTGACGCCCCATAGAAACCCATTTTTAAACAGACAAAAATATTAATCACTAGGGAAAGGCGAACTCGGAAATACATACTAGAGGATGCTCTCTCATTCAGCGAAGAGGACAATGAGACCTTGTCTCAGCCTCATAATGACGCACTAGTAAATTTTTTCTTTTAAATAAAATTCAGATTAAATGTGTGCTCGTAGACGCAGGTAGCTCGGCCAACATAATTAGGTCAATGGTTGTAGAGCAGCTCGGATTACTCAACCAGATCGTACCTGCCTCTCAAGTCCCTAATGGATTCAGCATGGTGAGCGAGACAACAAAAGGGAAAATCATCCTCCCGATTAACGTAGACGGTAAAATCCAAGATACCAAGTTTCGTGTCATCGAAGGGGACATGAGATAAAATTCCTTACTTGGAAGGTCATGGATACACAGTATGAGGGCAATATCCTCGGCCCTCCATCAAATGATGAAATATCCAACCAAGGATGGAGTAAAAGCAGTATACGGGGAGTAGCATGCATCAAGAGAGATGTACGCGTGCATGACATGTCACTGACATCAACACCCTTTACATCAAAGAGGACAGAAGTCACTACAACCTACATTCTCAGCTGCATCCAAACGAGTGAGTAAAGGATTGTGCCACGTCCCCGGAACAAGCAATTGGAATTTATCAAAGCTCGAACACCATAATTAAGGTATAAACTTATCCCTTTTTATTCATGTTTTTACTAAATTATTACATGTGTTCAATTGAGATGAATCAAAGTACCCCCAAGCACGAAGACCTTGGGTTTTAAAGCATGCATTGCGCTCGTTTTCCCTTAGACTAGATTTTATCCTGAACGGGTTTTACCGGCGAGGTTTTTAACGAGGCAACATCCATGTGCTACCTAAGGAGAACACATCAAGTATTCAAGGCTTCTCTTTCGATCTACCTCAAATACTGTGGGGAATCACCCCGGGAGGTAGCCTCTTCAAAGAACTCAAACTATGCATAGGATTATCGCAATAGGAGAATGATTTATTGGGCCAAACGGTAGAATGAACCGTGTCCATGTAGAATGTTTGGGCCTCAGAAGGAAAAAAACATATACGCATACATCTAATAAATGAGGAAGCCTCTTTGCTTATCAAAACACTCGAAGAAATTCAATACTTTCACACAAAAATGGCTCAAGGGCCAAAAATCCTCGAACACTCGGGGACTGCCATCAATAGTCATCTCGTCAAAGCCATCGAAAACTCGTATTTGTAAGACCTCAATAAGGCAATTTTGAACTCGTAAGACCTTATTGAGGCCGCATCGAATCAGTGACCTTAACAAGGCATGCCTATACTTATAAGACCTCAATGAGGCAATAACCGAGATTGTAAGACCTCAATGAGGCAATACCGAGCTTATAAGACCTCAGTGAGGCAATACCGAGCTTGTAAGACCTCAACAAGGCGTACTCAAATTTATAAGACCTTAAAAAGGTGTAACCCTAATATGAAGGCCATGGCTATATATTTGAACTTGTAAGACCCCTAAAAGGCATACCCTCAATATAGACGCCAAGGTTCGCATCGACCCAATGCGTAAGAGCCTAAGGGCCAGCCTAATGAGCCTAAGGGCCAATATGTAAGAGCCTAAAGGCCAGCCTCAAGAGCTTAAGGGCCAATATGTTGAAAACCTAAGGGTCAATGAGCCTGAGTCAAAATTTGATCGATGATCAAACACCGAACGATCAACTATTATCAATCACTCATCAAGCATGAAAACATGAAGGGTTTATATCATATGTCTGATACACTGAACTGGTTATCGACAAGCATCAAAATTTATTCCAAAGAGGCAAAGGTAAAATAAGAAATGAGGAAAAGCAATAATCCATATATATATATATATATATATATATATATATATATATATATATATATATATATATATATATAATGAAGTTTCACGAAGGCGTATTTACAAGGATCACGCCTGGAGCCCTTACACAAAAAAGGAACAAATGAAGCCTAATTTAATAATGAGGTTACTTAACCAGACGGAGTTCCCTCGGGAGTTGTGCCTTCAACAGCCTAGTCATCGACCCCCTAAACATCAATGACCCCCTCCCCATCAGGGTCTTCACTATCATCTTCATCATCCTTCGAGCCGCTGGTCTATTCACTGACTGAACCATCATCGAAAGAAAGCAGAGTTGTCGATTCTTCCTCTAGGGCGTTCATCCTTTCGATATCTGCCCTCTGCATATACATCCTCGAAAGTCTGTCTTCGAATCGGGCATGTTCCAGGGCTCGGGATAGTTTTAGCTCGGCCTCTTTAGACACCTTCCTGGCTCGAGCATTTGCAGTAGCAACATCCTTTTGATAAGAGGACATGAGCCAGTGTCTTCGTACTTAGCTGCAGATAGCTCAGCAACTAGTTCAGCATGAAGATCTTTCTACTTGCAGACTTTTTCCCTTGCCCCTTGAAGTTGGCACTCAATCGAGGTTAGCTTCTCTCGAAGAGTTTCTTTATCGGAAGACACCTCATCAATGCGCTGCTTCAGCCCAAGGATTTCGGTATCTCTGGCTCTAAGCTCCTCTCGCATTAGATCATATTTTTGCTTCAGCTGAAAAGGTCAAACTAAGATATTAAACACTTAATTGACTGAAGTACAAAGACAAGACCACGAAGGTCGTATTACCTGCTCATCAAGCTACTCTCGAGATATCCTCTCCAAATAAGCTCGAAGGTCACCTGGCTCCCCCTCCATTTGGGCATGAATGGCCTTGAGTTCATCCAATTCAGAAACGAGCTTCTTAAAGTTATCCTCACAACAAGCCAACTCTGCTTGTGACTTGAAAAAGGTTCGGCTTGAGAGCCTTAAGGCCTAAAAACACAGAAGAAGGAAGTTGAAAAATCAAGAATCGAAACTCAAAATACAACAGTCAAATCAAGATTACCTGTTGTTGAAGATTCTCAGCTTCTTTATAAATCAATGAGATGTCAATATCGGGGCTTTCCTAAACCTTAGCAAATATCCGTCAAACATACTATTCTCTCCGGGGATGCCCCCACAACAGGAGTTTTCGTATATTGGGCATCCCGTATTTGCCTAGGAGAGAATGATGGGCTCAACAGAGGCTCATCTACGTTGATCACCTCGACTAGGTTGATGGCGACCATCTCCCTCCTACGAGGGGCTTCATCGTTGGTTTATCAACCAGGTGCCCCTCGGCACCCGATGTGTTTTGATAGTTGGGCGACCTGGGAACTTCATCTAATCCCCTTTTAACAATTCCCTCAGTTCGGGTCGGGACCACCTCGGTGGCCTTAGTTCTAGTAGCCTCTGGATCTGTCACTTTCAACTCAATAGGTTTCGAGGCAGCAACACTTCTTCTCCCCCTAAGTACCAGCGGGCAGTCATCACTTTCTTCGCCTTCGGCATAAATTCTTTTGGTCGCCTTCCGAATTGAGGCCATTTTATCAGCCTTGGCCTTTTGAGCTTTAGCCTTTTTTGGCTTCGAGGATCCGGCCCGTGATTTTTTCTTTCTCTTTTTCTCCTTAGCAGGCTTTGAGGTATCTGCTTCCCCAAGCGAGGGTTCCCTTATCAAAACGACCTCTCCAAGGCCTTCATAGGCACAAAGACTGAGAGTACTAGCGAGAGATATCTTCTCTAAAGAGCTCAAGTATGAACGGAGATAAAAACTCACCATGATTTTTGTCCTCCCAATGGGTCTTAACCAGATCACTCCACACGCGCTTAGCATATGAGCAGATCGAATCAAGTCATTGGACCCCACCTGAGAGATCGTTGACAGCACCAGGGTACCACTCGATAGCTGTATCATCAAAGAAAGTTAATTCTAAAGTCAAGAAAAGGTATCTGATCAATGGAACATGTTTACTTATGATTTATATTCCATTTCTCGGGGAATGGCATTCTCTCAACAGGGATCAGGTCCGAGGTCCTAAATCAGACAAAGTGGCTCATCCACCCTCGGTCCTTGTATTCATTGATGCTAGCAAAAAAGGCCTTCGGGGATCGATATTTCATCTTAATTAGACCAGCTTGAAAAAGTCGGGGGTAATACAGTCTAATTAGATGGTCGAGGGTAAAAGGCACCCCCTCAACCATGTTTGATAAATACCTAATCATAAAAATTATGTGCCAGAATGATAGATAGATTTTTCCAAGTGTCATCTGATATTGGCTGCAGAAATCGAGGATCACTGGATCTATCGATGGTAAAGATGCTTCTACCGGGCCTAAGGTGAAAGGATATGTGTATGCACTGAGGAAACACGCCTTGTGCTTTATTATGTCTTCTCCTAGTGAAGGAATATATACTTGAACCATCCTCCCCCAACGACAGACAGCCTTCACCTTCTCGATTTCAGTTACTAAATTGATATATCGAGGCATGGGTTCACATCGTCCCGGAATAGATTAGGGGTCTTCAACCTGGAAATCAGAAGATGTATCAAAAGGCCCGGGAGTACACTCCTCGATACTAGGAGGAACTACCGGTTTACCTTTTGTCGTTCGATAAGACGATGAAGCTTTTTCCTTTTGAGGAACAATTTTGGAGGTCTTTGCCATTTCAATAACAAAGGATCTGAGAAAATGGAAAATATCGTTAGAAAAGAAAAGGGAGAATTCAAGGAAATTGAAAGGGGCTAAATGAAATCTTGGAAGAACTAAGGGAGTAGTATCGGCAAAGTTATGTTGTTTTGTCTATTTATAAAGATCATTTGAACGTGTTGAGGAAGCCGAAAGGCCAACCATTGGCCGCCTATAATTATTGATTTTGAGAATCACACCAAAGCAACCCTTCAGTCACTTCAAACCACTAACGTCATGATGTTGGCATCAGAACCAAAGAATTGGGAATCGAATTGTTAGAAATTATTAAGAACAATCTATGAGTTGGGCTCAAGTAGTCATTCGCTCGGCTATTAAAGCCCAAAGGCCACCCGAGTTCAAGCTAATTCTCACTTGGGGACTATTAATAAAGCCATAGGGCTATCTTTATCTCAAGTTCGAGCGAACGCTCACTTGATTATTTATCCCACGGGCTACCAGGGTTCGAGCGTGTTCTAACTCGGAGACTATTCATAAAGCCGTAGGGCTATCTTTAATTCGAGTTCGAGCAAAAGCTCGCTCGACTATTAAACCCAAAGGCTACCCAAGTTCCAGTCAGTTTTTGCATGGGGACTATTTATAAAGCCCCGAGGCTTCTTTTTATCTCGAGTTCGAGCAAACGATCACTCGATTATCTAGCCCACGGGCTATACGAGTTCGAGCATGTTCTCACTCAAGGACTATTTATAAGGCCTCGGGGCTATCTTTATTTTTAGTTTGAATAAAGTTTCGCCCAATTACGGGCTGTCTGAGTTCGAGCAAGCTCTCGTTCCGGGATTATTTGTAAAAGCATAAAGGCTAGCTTCATTTTCAGATGATCGAGCAAATGCCTACCTGATTGCGAAATCTAAAAGCTTCTTTAGTTTGAGAAACTTACCACTCGAGGACTATCAGCAAGGCCTAAAACAACTAGGCTTTATTTAAAAAATCGAGACCCTGCTCTCACTCAATTTGGACCCAGAAGTCTCGGCGACCTAAGATCGCATCAAATCAATCCAGGCATAGTCTAAGGGACAACAGAGAAGCTCCAAAGAATGTCATATTAGTCAAATAAAAACCTATTGATTCATTATGACCGGGTCTAGTATTCGGACCGATCGATAAAGTCATACACTTGGATTTTTCACAAACGAAGGCAAAAACGGAGTTCAACACAAGTTGAATGCAAAATAAAGAAACTCTTATATTAATAAAAGACGATAACAATATCCACGAGGGGTCCATACACAGAAACAAAGAAGCAAAAAACAACAGTTGAAAATCATAATCTAATATCGAGGGTAGATCCTCGGGAGCGACATCTTCGAGAACCGTTTCCTCAGGGAACCTATTTTGATCTTCAAAGCGTTATCTTCGTGAACCTCCTCCGAAGCATCAATGGATGAGGAAAAGGCTATAGCCTATCAAAGAGCAAAAGCTTTTAACAAGCAGTAAAAGTTGTGGCCCGGTGAAAAACTTGGCGAGTATGGGTCTCGTTAGCAATACTATTGTGAAGCCACTTATTGAGACATTGCACCGGTGTGGGATGCAAAAGTTAGTAGATAGAGCCACCTCACTCCATGGAAAGCAAAAGGGGTGAAGTGTCACACCAGGTTGAAGTTAAGAGATACGAGCAGCGGTTTACAGTCCATATATTTTCTGATGCGGGAATAATTTGAGGCCTCTCTCTCATTGTTTCGGAACAACAATAACAACAACCCAATATATTCTCGCTCAGTGGAGAAAAGCTCTGAAACAGAGCCATGGCATAAGTGACAAAGTTCTTGCCGCATGACCTTATGGTCATAAGTTTGAACCATAGAAATAAGAGTTTAGAGGAGGATGTAGAAAATGAAAGGGCTAAAGGTTGTTGAAGAAGGACTGCGTGAAGTCTTGGTTCAAGTAATCCCCCCATTTATAGAGAGACAGTAATGTATCAACTGCGCAATCAACTCTTTTGGGAAAATGAACTGGCAGTATATTCAATGCTTCTAAGAAGATGAACCGATGAGATTTTTTCATCACTTTGAATGCTTATATCACGATCATGATGTCATCACGAGAGGTTCGAGAAAATATGGTTCAAGATCGTTTCTTATTGTTTCACTCTAAGAAACGTTAGGACTATCTGTATATGGTCAAATTCAGGGAAGAACATTTTAAGGCTCCCGTGGCAATTCAAGCTCGGCCTCGATAGGATCAAAGCATAGTCTAAGGCCCATCCCCAAAGCAATCGCCTTGACAGGGTACGACAAAGATTCACCATAATGCACCTCGAGGCAGTGTGACAATCGACGACCACTATGGAAGGGCAGGAAATCCCCAAGAGCACATGATGAGGACTGACAGAGTCTAAAAGAATAGTATAACTTTGTACTGAGCCGTTATACAACTGTATTAGTAGCATTTCTGCATAACATATTAGACATGTACTGTGTTGGGATTCACCCCTCATATATAAAAGGGATCCTTATCATCTTGTAAAGCCTCTCGGATAATCTTAAACACACTCACATTGAATATAATACAACATTCTCTGCTCTTTGCTTAAACAATAGTCCTACATATTTATTGTTTATTCTTTCATTGTTCATTTATTGTTCCTCATTTATTGCTCATTATTAGTCGCAAAAAGCCATCTTTGAGGCCCTCATGATCATTGATTCTTCATCAGTTGTTCATTGATATTAGCCCCATCTAGACCTCGAGGCCCTGCTCCAGCCAGCTCGAGACCAAGCCTTGTGACCCTATTGGATTATTTTTCTTATTTCTTTACTTACACTTAGCATTTACTGCCTAACAACTAGTATTGAAATATATCACGTGTTTTTATAACCACAAAATTGAATATAATTGTAGTTACGTAATCACCTTCTTTAAAATATATTTGGTTTTTAAAAACTATTTAAAGTTTAGCTAATTTTGACAAACTTCGTACTTCTTCTTCCTCCTCCTCTTTTTCTTCTTCTTCGGGTATGAAGTTGAGCTCTAGCAAAGCCTAACTTCATACCAAAACTTTGGAATTTGAAATGCCAAAGTACAAATTAAGACTCATGTCTAAAATTTATTATGAGACACCTAAAACCGTGTAGACTCGTACATAAATAATTGAGTATTCAAGATTTAATATATATATATATATATATATATATATATATATATATATATATATATATATATATATATATATATATATATATATATATATATATATATATATATATATATATATATATATATATATATATATTATGTATAAATCTAAGGCCAAACTGCCACAGAGATTTAAGAATTGGACAGGGTAACATACTTTCACTATTGTAATTCATTAAATTATAAACTCGTAAATCGTATACCCCTCAAATATACAATTGTACATCAATGTCGTTGCTTAGATTTTTAATATATAGGTGAATTTTATAAACGGATAGAGATGAGTAAATAATTACTCCGCCTGAAAAATCATGTAAACGTCTCAAATTTTAAAATTGAGTTGTAGTAGGTTTCATGTTTAATCTTTCCTAAAAACTATTAAATATTTTATGGTAAAATGGTACAAGATCTTTATAAAAAATTTAAGGATTTTGTTTAGCCATGCGATTTGTGGTGACCGTTGCGTAGTAACATTCTAAATTAATATTCTTTTTTTCTTTTTTTCCTTTTTCTCATAATAAAACTTGTACTTAGTACTTATTTTATTCTCCCTCCTACTAAGCTATTTATTCTCTCAAAGACCAGGGCAGGATATTGAATAAATTAAACTTCACATTCTTTTTTATTATTTATCAGGTGTCTAAGGCTCTAAGCATTGCAGCTAGCCGAATGAAACACATAAATTTTATTTTTATATCAAGTAATCAACTTTTAGAATCATGTCTTATTGTTCTTTTGATTATGCATTTGTTATGTTTTATCCTTTTACTTCATAAATCTATTATCCACTTAATTAAAATTTTGGATTAGACTCGGTCTAAGGTTAAATTTGGTTCATGATGCCGCCACGCCGACTGGGCATGTCCCTTATGATAAGGGCGATCCAAGTAAGGGCACGACCCAGGTTGGTAAGGAAGAAGATGCCTGACCTTTTTCTTGAGTGGAAGCCACCAACTTTTGTACTTTTTGATTATTTTGAGGAAGGTCTCATACTATATAAACGAGACATTCACATTGTAATAAGGATCATGATGAATCTCGGATAATATAACTTCTCTCTATCTGTATCTCTTTCTTGGTTTTCCAACGATTGCTTCTCTCTTAAGCTAAGGCCCATTTTCCCTCCTACTTTCAGATCTACAACAATCTTAAGACAATAATCATCTCTAGAGCTCATTATATTTGATTACGATTTACTCATATATATTTTCGATTGTTTTTAAGCTTATAAAGTCATAGTATAATTTTTGAGCTAAACAATTTGGCGCCGTCTGTGAGGATTTCGAGAATCAAAACCATAGTTTGCACCTAGAGAACCATCGAAAGCCCTTCTTTACAACACACAAATGAAAAATGGCTGACAACAACGCAAGAATGAAAGAGATAGCGGATGCTGCAACCAATCCCATCGGTCCTCTCAACGAAGCCGATGAAGATGAGGTTTCGATTGCAAACCCTAGCACCACCACAAGCAGAGAAATCCCACCTCCACCACCCGAAGATCTAACGATCTTGCGGGAAAAAGGCGCTTCCATATCTGCAACTGAATAAACACCCCCAGAGGTCAGGAAACTACTGGAAGAGTGGTTAACGAGTACTCTAAGTGGCTTGGTTAAAAGGTCACCCCAAAACAATGTCAAATGTATGCTGATAGCAGACCTTGCTGCAGTCGAGGGAGAACCTGAGATCGTACGAGTAAACAATGCGCTCCTCGATACTCGGGCCAACTGTGGAATGCTTACAGCCATCCTCAAGAAGATGGAGGAAATGGAAAATGAAAACAAGTCACTCCGTGACCAGATGAAGGAACACAAGGAGAGGGTGGACAAGATCCCTAGTGCTCCCAAGCTGCTGCCAAAACGTGATATGGGGAGGTTTGTTGAACAACCTTACACAGAAGAGGATGCGCCATACTCCATCCCAAAAACCTTCAAAATGCCTCCTTATTTGATAGTGTACGACGAAACTACAGATCCCGAGGACCACCTGATCCACTACATCATTGTTGTAAAAGGTAACGACTTATCAAAAGAACAGGTACCGTCTGTGCTGCTGAAGAAGTTCGATAAAACACTGACAGGAGGAGCAATGACCTGGTATTCCCAGCTACCCGCCAAAGTCATTTTTACGTTCGGGGATATGGCAGAAAAGTTTGTCATTGGCCATGCAAGAGCGAAGAAAGCAGAAGCGAGGGTCAACGACATCTTCGCTGTTCGGCAAACTGTAGGAGAAGGGCTCTGGGACTTCCTAGACAAGTTTAACAAAGAAAGGATGAGCCTACCAAATGTGTCAGAAGACATGGCGGTTGCTGCTTAAAATGGGTTAAGTAGGGACAGCTCGAGAGCAACCAAAAAAACTACTAAGTTGTCTTATGAAGTACCCGCCCACCACGAGGGAAGAAATTTACAATGCCTATTCCACTTAGGTACGTGCAGATGAGGACGACCTCAACGGGCCGACCCAATGTTTAACAACAGTACACCCAGAAATTAGGAGGGACCGATGCAATGAAGGACGACCCTGTCACCAGAAAATCAAACGCCTTTTGTGAGTTCCACCAGGAGCGAGGGCACAAAATCGAAGATTCCATAGGCCTACGGCAGGAGGTGATCAGGATGTTGAACCAACGGTTCCTGAGAGAGATGCTTAGTGAAAAAGGAAAAATCAACTTTGCACGAGGACGGGAGCAACCCCATGGCCCACCAAAGATGTCTTCACCAACACGCATGATCAACATGATCATCGGAAATGGCAACGACTCACGAATTATCAAGTCAAGTTCACCACTACGCACAAGCTGAAGCGAACTATCACCCACAAACGGTATGACGACTTGGAAGATAGTATCACCTTCGACAAGTCCGATGCCGACGATTTGTCTTTCCCCTATTATGATGCTTTAGTTATCGCTTTACGTATCGCATATATGGATGTTAAAATAATTATGGTTGATGACAGTAGCGACGCTTGTATTATCCACCCAAGGTTCCTCGTATTAATGGGACTCGAGGATAAGATAATACCGCGCTGCATAACACTAACTGGTTTCAATAATGCAGTATAATAGACTTTCAGGGAGATATCGCTACCCGTCCTAGCAGGAGGCGTCGTGCTGGAAACAACTTTCCACATGATGAAACTGGAAACAGAATACAATGCCATCATCAGACGCCCGTGGATACACGCCATGAGAGAGGTCCTGTCAAGTTTCTATCAAATGATCAAATTTCCCACCCCATGGGGAGTATTCAGCATTCGAGGCGAGCCTCGCACCATTTAGGAATACTATAAAATAGCTCAAGACTGGGCCCACACCAAACAACTTTAAGGGGCGAGCGCAGATTCATAACAATCAGCTATGTCGGGGAGTAAGGTCTACCCGACAGAGAACACCATTAAAGACCCTGATGTCATAGAAGCCTGCAAGGATACGGTCGAAGACTTCGACCCAGTCCAGCTAAACAATGACAACCCTTCAAGGAAAGCTTACATCGGGCATGGCCTCTCAGATCCAAGTAAGTATCGTGAATTTATATCTAACCATACAAACCTGTTTGCTTTTTCCCATTCAGATATGCTAGGTATCCCTCAAGAAATCACCATTCATAAGCTGAACGTCGACCCATTACACCCGCCCGTGCGGCAAATGAAGAGAAAATTCAACACCGCTATCAACGAAGCAGTCAGCGAGGAAGTGGATAAACTTTTGGCTAATGGCTCTGTCAGGGAACCAAAGTACCTTTAATGGGTCTCTAATGTCGTCATGGTTAAAAAGAAAAATGGGTAGTGGAGAATGTGTGTAGACTTCACCGACTTGAATAAGGTGTGCCCAAAAGATTCCTTCCCACTGCCCCACATTGACCAGCTGATAGACGCGACCGCTGGGCATGCGCTACTAAGTTTCTTGGACGCATACTCTGGCTACAACCAAATCATGATGTCCGAGGAGGACCAGGAAAAAATAACTTTCATCATCCACCAGGGGACATATTGTTACAAGGTAATGCCCTTCGGGCTCAAAAATGCAGGAGCCACATACCAAAGGCTAGTCACCAGAATGTTCAAAGAGGAACTCGGTTAAGACCATGGAAGTCTATATCGACGATATGCTGGTAAAATCGGCAAAGAACGAAGATCATATCGGCCACCTAAAAGAGGCATTCGGGATACTAAGGAGGTATGGGATGAAGTTGAACCCCGAGAAATGCAGTTTTGGTATGGCCTCAGGGAAATTATTAGGGTTTCTCGTATCTCAACGAGGCATCGAGGTCAACCCAAACCAAATCAAGGCGATAGACGCAATACCCGAGGTGATGAGTAGCAAGAAACATGTACAGAAGCTGATGAGGCATATAGCCGCCCTATCCAGATTCATCTCATGGTCATTCGATAGGTGCCATAAATTTTTCAACGTGCTGAAAAATAGACCAAGGGCTACAGTGGAACCAGGAATGCGAAGAAGCCTTTAGAAAGCTGAAAGCGTACTTGTCATTACCGCCTTTGCTGGTCAAAGCAAGCCCAGGCAAACCCCTACTGGTGTATCTAGCCGTGTCCGAGGTCGCTGTCAGTGCCGTCCTAGTTCACGAGAGAAAAGGTACAGAATCCCCTATCTATTACATTATCAAAACCTTAGTGGACACCGGAAACTCAGTACCCATACCTCGAGAGATTGGCACTGGCACTGGCACTGATCATAGCTTCACGGAAACTACGACTCTATTTTCAGTGCCACCCTATAAAAGTGGTAACGACCTTCCCATTAAGGAGTGTCTTACACAAGCCTGAATTATCGGGTCGGCTCTCAAGATGGGCCATCGAGCTCAGCAAGCATGACATCTTGTATCTTCCAAGAACCGCCATTAAGTCGCAAGTTCTGGCCGATTTTATAGTCGACTTTAGCGCAGAAATCCTGCCGAAAGAAAAACTTGAGGCACAACATGCCTCCACCAGTATTGACCTGTGGGTCCTCTTCACTAATGGCACCGCCACTGCATCAGGATCGGGCTGGGACTCGTTCTCGAGGTCCCCATGGGTGAAACAATTTGCCAATCCATACGATGCCCTGAAATGACTAACAATGAGGCCGAGTATGAGGCCGTTATTGCAAGCATGAAACTGGCCATCAAATATGGGGCTCGCCGACTCATCCTCCACTGCGATTCCCAACTCCTAGTAAAACGAGTCACAGGGACTTACCAGATTAAAGAACAGAGACTGGAAAAGTACCAGTCAGAAATTTATAGATTAATAGCAGAGTTCGACGAATGCCGCTTAGAACAGATCCCAAGGGCACAAAATATCGAAGCAGACGGTCTAGCGAAGTTGGCTACTACCACTAAAAACTTCGACAAAGAAAGCGTGGTTACCCTCCTCCACTCCGTCATTGACCACACTGAGGTATTCTCTTTAAATTTGACTTGGGACTAGCGTAACCAGTTCGTATCCTATCTGTAGGGCGGGACACTGCCACCCGACAAAAAAGAGGCAAAGAAACTCCGGACGCAAGTTGCTCGGTATTACTTAATAAATAACAACCTCTACAAAAGAACGTTTGGCAGACCCTTGGCCAAGTTCCTAGGGCCGCACCAAATTAGGCCGATGCTCGAAGAAGTGCACGAGGGCCACTGTGACACCCACACAGGTAACTGCGCCCTCGTGCAATGCATCATACAAGCCAGCTACTACTGGCCCACCATAAAGAATGATTTAGCAGAATACGTTCATCGATGAGAACAATGACAAAAATACGCCCCCATGATACACCAATCGGGAGAGCCCCTCCATGCAGTCCCCTCCCCTTGGCCTTTGATCAAATGGGGAATGGATATAGTCGCCCCCTACCCGCAGTATGGGGAAAGGTATGATTTTTATTAGTTTTAATTGACTATTTCTCTAAGTGGGTATAAGAAGGGGCGTACGCACAAATACTCGAATAGGAGGTGATCTCCTTCATATGAAAAAATATTATATGCCACTTCGTCATCCCCAAAGAAATCAGTTGCGACAATGAACGACAGTTCATCGGTCAAAAATTGACCAAATGCTTTGAGAAATGGCGCATCAAGAGGATACTTTCCACGCCATGTCATGCCACCGCTAACGGCCAAGCAGAATCCTCCAACAAAACAATATTAAACATACTGAAGAAGAAGCTCGAGGACGCCCAAGGGCTAAGGCCCGAGCAACTACCCGAAGTACTGTGGGCACACAGGACCACACCCAAATCCAGCATGGGGGAAACACCATACTTGCTGGTCTATGGAACCGACGCGGTCATACCCGTCGAGGTCGGTGAACCAAGCCTAATATGTTCACACACCAGTGGAACAGAAAATGACACAAACATGCTCCAATACCTCGACGAAGCTGAGGAAATGAGAGAAATGGTACATATCAGAATGGTGGCCCAAAAACAACAAGAGGGCCAAAATAAGACCACTCAAGGTGGGAGACTATTTCCTCAAAGGCAAGACATCGGAATCCAAAGACCCAAGTGAAGGAAAACTGGGCACCAACTGGGAAGGACCTACAAAATCACAACAGTAGCCAGCAAGGGGGCATTCTAGTTTGAAACAATGGAAGGAAAAACACTCCAAAACAACTAGAATGTTGCCCATCTCAAATATTTCCACTTCTAAAAGGTGTATCCCGAGTAGTACTCTTTTTCCCTCACCAGAGTTTTGTCCAAATTGGGTTTTATCAAGAAAGTTTTTTACGAGGCGGCGGAGGGTACACCTAGAGATATTTGCTAAACAATTTATTCATATCAACCTCTCCTCACGACCTCCAGGACGACATGATAAAAGGACTGGATTAGCTTGATCTCCAATGTATGGAAGGCTACGACCATCTCCAATGTATGATGGCTACGGCCATCTCCAATGTATGAAATGCTATGACCATCTCCAATGTATGAAAGGCTAAGACCTTCTCCAATGTTTGAAAAGCTACAGCCATATCCAATGTATGAAAGGCTACAGCCATCTCCAATATATGAAAGGCCACGACCATCTCCAATGTATGAAAGGCTAAGTCCATCGATCCTATTATGGCTAAGGCCATCGACGCCAACAGTCGACCTAGATTCGACTTCGGTAAGTAAATGACTCGATGACAGTCGAAGTTGCCTAAATGGATAAGGCCATCAATTATATCTTGGCTAAGGAAATCAATTCTATAATTGCTAAGGCCATCGCTACCAACGGTCGACCTAGATTCGACTACGATAATAAGATGACTCGACGACAGTCAAAGTCGCCTACATGGCTAAGGCCATCGATTCTATCATGGCTAAGGCCACCAATTCTATTATGGCTTAGGCCATCAATTCTATCTTGGCTAAGGCCATCAATTCTATTATGGCTAAGTCCATCGCCGATGGTCAACCTAGATTTGACTATGGTAAGAAAGTGACTTGACAATAGTCGAAGTCGCCTACATGGCTAAAGCCATCGATTCTATCATTGCTAAGGCCATCGATTATTTTATGGCTAAGGCCATCAATTCTATCTTGGCTAAGGACATCAATTCTATTATGGCTAAGGTCATCGCCACCAACGGTTGACCTAGATTCCACTACGATAAGTAAACGACTCGACAACAGTCAAAGTCGCCTACATGGCTAAGGCCATCGATTCTATCATGTTTAAGGCCATCGATTCTATTATGGCTAAGGCCATCAATTCTATCTTGGAAAAGGCCATCAATTCTAATATGGCTAAGGACATCACCGCCAACAGTCAACCTAGATTCTACTTCGGTAAGTAAACGACTCGACGACAGTCGAAGTTTCCTTATTGGCTAGGGCCATCGACTCCATCACGACTAAAGCCGCTAATCTAAGTCCGATTAGGGTCAACAACACCGATGGTCAATTTGGTTTGGCTACAAAGAATGAGTCACTCGACGATAGTCAAAATCGCTCATGCTGACCAAGCTTAATCTATGGTGAAAAGCGTGAAAACAATCAAAAACGCAATAAAAGCTCTAAGGAACAAAAGAAAAATAGCAACAGCAAAAAGTCATATTTCATTATCTCCAAAGGTACACATACATTTGGCCTTAGAAATAGGCCTTATATTCACAAGAAATATATACATAAAAGTCTTAAGAGCCTTCACCGCTCCGCCCATCAGGACCTGCCTAGTTGACATCCGGTCCGTTGCCATCTTCAGGCTGATAAGCCTTTGAAGTCCATGAATTGGAGTCCAAACGGTTGACGTCCTCAGAGTTACAGCCCTCCCTACCAGGCGAGTCGGAACTATAATCGGCCACTTCACGAGCAACGCGGGTTAAGTGTCATTGCCTTTCGACTTCCGCCTCGGAAGCTCGACCTGCCACCAAAAACTCCTCAAAAATGACCAACCTGGCATCATGATACACCCACATCTCATGTGCATCACTATGCACAACATCTTGTGGGGCAGTTTTCCTGAAAACTTCAACCTCGGTCGTCCTAGCATCAAGCTCAACTGTAAGGGTTGTGACCTAGGTTCGCAGTTCCACAGCCTCCACCGCTACCCTACGACTTATCTCCAAACTTCTCTTCTTTTGACTGGAGGAGGGTCTCCAACTCGATGTTTCGAGTTAAAGCAGCCATTAGCTACTCATCAATCTCCTCCAGCTTGGCCGCTCTCTTCTTCAAAAGAGCCTCAGACTCCTCAAGACCCTCATGGAATGTCCGAAATTAGGGATCCTACTTAAGCACATCTGCCAACGCCTGATGCTCGAAATGACATTCTTTATATATCTTCGCCATTTTATTAAAGATGACCGCCTTCTTTTGTTCATGCCGCCTCCTCTACACCTCCTAGATGAGGGTCTGAAAAGAAGAGATGAAACGCGTCAGTACGTACCAAAATCATTTTTACAACTCTTACAAAAAACTGAAAGTTACCTGCAAAGCTGTGCCGGCTATCCGCCTCGACAAATCCATTTTGCTAACACTTCTGAGCGTCTCATGTTCCGCAGCTGCACATAACAAGGTCATATCCGTTGCGGCTTGCTCGCTGTCTTCTAATAAATTAAACCCGATAGGGATCACGATACGGAGAGTAGACCTGCCCTCCCTCATCTCCACGCGGGCTGAGCCCCCCGTTGCTCCTCCAAGAGCGATTTCAGATCCCGTCCTCTCAATCTTCACGGCCGCTCCCCTAATTGCGTAAGACAACCCGCCTCATGAGGCATGGGCCGAGCGGACAGTGATAGCTGTTCTCTGAGGAGCCATTCTCATTGAACAAATGGCCTCAGCCATAAAAACTGGCCTCGACTCTTGGCAGGGCTCACTAGGCCTCGCGCCCTCAGTTGCAATTCCCTTGCCAGTAATCAGTCTCCGCCTCTCTCTCTTCGATGGCTCTTTTTCTCTAGAAGCTGCCTCCACTGGAGCGACTTCAGGTACCGACACATGAACGGTTTCAGGTGCCATTATTGGTACGACTTCAGATATCTCTACAGAAGCAGCCTCAGGCACCGCCTAAGATGCAGCCACCGGTTTATCCCCCTGTTGAGGGGTCGAAAGGGGGCTGTCTCTAGGTGAGTCTCCCATAAATATATCTTCCCCATCTGAGCCGGACTCTACCTTAGATTGGCCAATGTCGGTTTTCTTCTTCTTTGCCTTTGTATAAGCACCCCGACCTATCAAACGAAAGTACATTGAGTAAAAAGGTCTCCAAGCCAAAACAGAGCAAAAAAAGAACAGGGAAGGTCGTTACTAGTTGGGCTGTATAATCTATAAAACGCAGCCCAAGTGCGGCATTTTTTCGTATACGGTATCAGCCCCGCCACCCACGACCTAATCTCGTCAACGGGACGAGGTGAGCAAGCCACCCTTACAAGAAAAAAGAAAGTAAGTCAGAATGGTCAATCGGTCAAAACAAGGCGTCACGAAATTACATACAAAGATACTTACATCCCACGTTTCACGTCTCTGGGAACCCTTCGGGATTGGATTCCAGATGGCTCGTCCTAACGTAAAAGTATTTACGCCAGAAGTTACGATTAGCTTTGTCGTCAGCCCTCATCATAAAGCTCTTCTTGCCACGGCTCCTCAATTGGAGCATGATACCTCTTATATAGCTGGGGATGAACACCTGCAGCAGGTGATGAACAGAAATGACGGTCCCGGTCTCACCCACAAGTGTGGTGAGGATTCGACACACCTTCAGGGCATAGGGTATAAGCTGAGCCGGGCACACATGATAGAAGCGGCAAAGCTCTTCTGCTAGAGGGTTAAGCAGAAAGCTATATCCGATCCTAAGTGCGTATTCATCGAACGTACAAAACCCAGACCTATGCATATTGTCATAGTCTTTCCAGGCCTAAGCCATCTCAACATGGCCAGGGATATTGTACGTAGTTCTGATGGCGTCTAGGTGGGACTGAAGTAACTCACTATGCTCCCAAGGATAAGAGGGGCATGTTGAGTTAAAGTCTTTTTGAATGCTCAGGTCTTTCGGTAGAACATTATCCACCGTTAAAGGAACGAGGATTTTAGCCACTTCTTCCCCTTCGCCATTGGACGAAGGCAAAACCCTAGAAGAAGCGCCATCCTTGGTAATTTTGATGTCTTGACGATGCTTCACCATGATATGATTTATAAGAAAAGATGTTAACAAGAGATGTTAACAGAGGGGTTCATAGCCACCCCAGTTCTTCATGATGCTTTGGTCAGATTGGTAGGCTTTGTGGAGAGCGTCACTAGAGCGGGTTTGCTTCCAGCTGCACCAGCCACTTCTCAGGCTGGGGTATAGTTCAGACTACCACTACACGCACTTTGGAGCAGGTAGCTCATCAGGCTCAGGTTCCAGCGGTTCAACTAGCTTTGGCAGTTCAACCGGGTATTGCGGCTCAGACCGGCGATGGTACGGTGATGTCCACAGATGCTTTGTGGAGGCTGGATAGATTCACCAAGATCTTCACCACCACATTTAGTGGACCTTCTTTTGAGGACCCCCAGGATTTCTTGTATAGTTTCCATGAGGTTCTCCAGACTATAGGTATTGCGGAGACCAATGGGGTCGACTTCACCACCTTTCGACTAGCAGGATCCGCCAAGACTTGGTGGAGGGACTATTGTTTTTCCCGGCCAGCAGGGTCGTCATCATTGACTTGGGATCTGTTTGCAGAGTTACTTTTGGAGAAGTTTCTCCAGTTACTCAGCGAGAGGCTCTTTGCAGGCAGTTCGAGCGCCTCCTATAAGGCTCTATGACAGTCACACATTATGAGACCCAGTTCATTGATCTGGAACGCCATGCTATTTTTATACCCCCACACCGAAAGAGAGGGTGTGGAGGTTTATTGATGGATTGATTCAGCCGATCCGCCTCCAGATGTCTATGGGAGCCGGGGGTGAGATTTCTTTTTAAGAGGCGACCAATTCGGCCCGTAGAGTTGACATGGATCTTGCACAAGGAGGTGGTCATGGGCCAGATAAGAAGCCCTGCCATGCAGGTAGGTTCAGTGGTACTTTGTCCGGAGGTGGGGATTCTTATGGTAGAGGCCATCCTCCGAGGCCCTTTCAGTCAGCCCTACAGGTTTCACATGGTTAGGTGGCCGGGGATCTCAGCCACAACATTCTGACCAGCAGCTTTTTAGTTTACCGTCAGCACTTAATAGCGCACCACCACTTCATTATTCTCAGCAGTCAAGGGATTGTTACACATGTGACGACACGAGGCACATCACTAGGTATTGCCCTCAAGCTTCCGAGAGCTCTCAGAACAGGGTCCTCGTCCTATGATTCAGGTACCAGAGGTTCCACAACCGACCCAACCAGCTAAAGGCGGGAGTAGAGGTAATATAGGTGGAGGTAGAGATCATAGAGGTGGAGCTCGGAACACCAGAAGTAGGGGTCTGCAGTAGCCGATCATCAAGAGACATGGTTTAGAAAGGTGGGGCCCAGCCTTGGTGCTATGCCTTACCACCTAGGATAGAGACTGATTCATCAGATGCTGTTATTACAGGTACTATTCTGGTATGTGATAGGGATGCTTCACTGTTAGTTTACCCCGGGTCTACGTATTTGTATGTGTCATCCTATTTTGCACCCTACCTGGTTATGCCTAGTGATACTTTGTGCACTCCTATTTATGCATCTACTCTGGTGGGTGATTCTATTATGGTCGACCGAGTGCATCGTTCCTGTATGGTAGTGTTTGAGGGTCGTGAGACCCGTGTTGATTTATTACTCTTAGATATGGTGGATTTTGATGTTATACGGGGGATGAATTGGTTATCCACGCACCATGCTATATTGGATTGTCACGCCAAGACCGTGACCTTGGCTTTGCTAGATTTGCCTATATTGGAGTGGAGAGGGACCCCAGGTCATGCCACCCGCAGTATTATATCATATGTGAAGGCTCGACGCATGGTCGAGAAGGGGTGTTTAGCTTATTTGGCATATGTTTGCGACTCCAGCACATAGGTCTCTTCTATCAATTGTGTTCCTATTTTTCGGTAGTTTCCCGAGGTTTTCCCTTAAGACCTCTCGGATATGCCACCCGATAGGGATATTTATTTTTGTATCGATCTGGTGCCGAGCACGCAACCCATTTCTATTCCTCCATATTGCATGGCTCCGCCAGAGTTGAAAGAGTTAAAGGATCATTGCAGGATTTGATTGATAAGGGTTCCATTAGGCCCATTGTATAGCCTTAGGGTGCTGCAACGTTATTTCTGAAGAAAAATTATGAGTCGATGAGAATGTGCATTGATTACTGGCAATTGAACAAAGTGACAATTAAGAACAAGTATCCACTGCCAAGGATCGACAATTTATTCGACTAGTTTCAGGGTGCGAAGATGTTTTCAAAGATAGATTTGAGATTTGGCTACAATTAGCTGAGGATTAGGGCATCTGATGTCCCTAAGACGACATTACGCACTCGATACGGGAATTATAAGTTTTTGGTCATGTCATTTAGGTTGACCAATGCCCCAGCAACATTTATGGAGCTGATGAACCGAGTGTTCAGGCCTTATTTGGATCTGTTCGTGATAGTTTTCGTTGATGACATTCTGGTATACTCCCGCAGCTAGGAGGAGCACGAGAATCACCTCAGAGTGGTTCTTCAGACTCTGAAGGTAAGTCAGTTATATGCTAAGTTTTTGAAGTGCGAGTTCTGGTTGATTTCGGTTGCATTTCAGGGTCACATTATTTCAGCAGAAGGTATTCAGGTGGACCCGAAAAAGATTGAGGCATTCAAGAACTGGCCTCGACCAGCATCAACTATAGAGATTTAGAGTTTATTGGGGTTAGCAGGCTACTACGGTCGGTTCGTGGAGGGATTTGCATATATTGCGGCCCCGTTGACCAGGTTGACCCAGAAGGGTGCCTAGTTCAGATGGCCGGACGAGTGCGATGCGAGCTTTCAGAAGCTCAAGACAACTCTGACTATGGCACCAGTATTGGTTTTTCCCTTAGGTTTAGGGCCTTACACAATTTATTGTGATGCTTCCCGTATTGGGCTTGGTGCAGTATTCATGCAAGATGGAAGAGTCATTGGCTATGCTTCGGGGCAGTTGAAGATCCACGAGAAGAATTATCCAGTTCATGACCTATAGTTGGCAACCATTGTTCATGCTTTGAAGATTTGGAGGCATTATATATATGGTGTGACATGTGAGGTGTACACTAATCACAAGAGTCTTCAGTACTTGTTCAAGCAAAATGAGTTATATTTGAGGCAGAGGAAGTGGTTGGAGTTGTTGATTGTGATGTTGCTACCTTGTGCCACCCGGGGAAGGCCAATGTGGTGGCTAATGCATTGAGTAGAAAGTCTGCCAGCATGGGTAGTCTTGGTTATATTCCGGTCATCCAGAGACCGTTTGCTTTGGATATTCAGGCCTTGGCCAATCGATTCGTGAGATTCGATATATCTAAGACCAGCAGAGTGTTAGCTTGCACGGTTGCTCGTTCTTCATTATTGGACTGTATTCCTGATCGGTAGTTTGATGATCCCATTTGTGTGTCCTGAGAGACACAGTGCAATGTGAAGGTGCTAAGAAAGTCACCTTGGATGGTGATGGTGTTTTGAGATTGCGGGGGTGAGTTTGGGTGCCCAATGTTGAGGGTATTCGATAGTTGATCTTAGCAGAGGCCCATAGTTCTCGTTATTCTATTCATCCGAGCATCGCGAAGATGTATCAGGATTTTAGGCAGCACTATTGGTGGCGTAGAATGAAGAAAGATATTGTTGCATATATGGCTCGATGTTTGAATTGTCAGCAGGTTAAGTACTAGCATCAAAAGCATGGTGGATTATTCCATAGGATTGAGCTTCCCAAGTGGAAGTGGGAGAGAATTGCTATAGATTTCGTTACTGGACTTCCGATGACCTGGAAGAAGTTTGATGCGATTTGGGTCATTGTTGATAGGCTGACCAAGTCAGCGTATTTTGTTCCTATTGCATCCACTTATTCATCTGAGAGGTTAGCTGAGATCTACATCAGAGAGATTGTTCGCCTTCATGGGGTGCCGATATCTATCATTTTATACCGGGGTACACAGTTTACCTCATGCTTCTGGGGATCAGTCCGGCAAGAGTTGGGCACCCGAGTTGAGTTGAGCACAACATTTCATCCTCAGATGGATGGACAGTCTGAGCGGATGATCTAGATATTGGAGGATATGCTCTAAGCCTGTATCAATGATTTTGGAGGCCGTGGGACCAGTTTTGGATTTAGCAGAGTTCGCCTACAATAACAGCTACCAATCCAGAATTCAGATGGCTTCATATGAGGCATTGTATGGCAGGCAATGTCGGTCTCCAGTTGGATGGTTTGAGCCGGGAGAGGCTCGATTGTTGGGTATGGATTTAGTTCATGAGGCATTGGATAAGGTCAAGATCATTCAGGACTGACTTCGGATAGCTTAGTCTAGGCAGAAGAGTTATACAGATCGCAAGGTTCGAGATGTGGCTTTCATGGTTGGTGAGCGAGTATTATTCCGTGTGTTGCCTATGAAGGGTGTGATGAGATTCGGGAAGAAGTTCAAGCTTAGCCCTAGGTTCATTGGCCAATTTGAGATTCTCGAACGTGTGGGGGAGGTGGCCTATAGACTTGCCTTGCCTCCTAGCTTGTCAGCCGTGCACCAAGTGTTTCATGTTTCAATGCTTCGGAGGTATCACAACGAGCCCACGTGTTGGATTTCAGCACTGTCCAGTTTTACAAAGATATGTCTTATGAGGAGGAGCCGATATCTATTCTAGACCGGTAGGTTCGACAGTTGAGGTTGAAGAGTTTTCCTTCAGTGCGTGTTTAGTGGAGAGGTCATCCTCCTAAGGCATCGACCTTGGAGTCCGAGTTTGATGCGGAGCCGTTATCCTCATCTACTTTCCGACTCAGGTACTTCTTTTTTGTCTGTTTGAGGATGAACGAAAGTTTTAGAGGTGGAAAATGTGACGACCCAAAGGGTCATCACCGGATTTATCACCCATTCTATGTCTCCAAGGCCTTGAAAACCTCTATTAGGGTTGCCTCAATTTGCCTGCACAATCCGTAGCCAGAAAGCTTATATGTTAAATATTGTGACAATTGTTAAAAATTAGCTTTAAAATAATTAAAGTTGACTTTGGTCAATATTTTGGGTAAACGGACCCAAAACCGTGATTGGACGGTCTCGAAGGGTCCGTAGAAAAATATGGGACTTAGGCCTGTGCCCGAAATCGAATTTCGAGGTTCCAAGCTTGAGAAATAAATTTTTGTGTGAAATTACTTTCTGTAATTAATTAAGGAAATTGGGAAAGAAAATGGATCAGAAGACTAGGGTATCGGGCTCATATCTTGGTTCTGATGCTCGGTACAAGTCTTATATATATGTTAACCACTTTCTGTAAAATTTGATCAAAATCGGACGTCGTTTTACGTGTTTCGGACCTAAATCTCGAAATTTGAAAGTTTAAGAAGTTTGAATGAAACGTGATGATTTTGAGGTTGATTCCTCATTTATGATGTTATTTTGGCAATGTGATCACACGAAGAGGTCCGTAGGATGTTTTGATGTGGTGTGTATGTTTGGTTGGGAGTCCTGAGGGCTCGGGTGAGTTTCGAGTATGTTCGGGGATGACATAGAGTTAAAAATACAAGATGTTGCAGGTTCAGGAGAAGTGAGTAGCCTCTGAACCCTCTGGTGCAGCCCGCGTGGAAACATTTGCGGCCGCGAAGTGGCCAGCGCGTCCGCGGTCGGCCTGGCGCGATCCGCGCTGAGTAGAGATCTGCAGGCATTTAGAAAGCCTGTGCGGCCGCGGTCCTTCTTGCGCGGTCCGTGCAGGGGCTTCAGAGATGTATAAATATACGTGAATTACAGTTATTGTACACTTTTCAGAAACCCCAAAACATAAAAGGCGATTTTTCAAACAACGTTTCTTCTCCAAAACGATTGGTAAGTGATTTCTAAACTATTTTCTTCACTCCCTAACATCTTTTAACATGGTTTCAACTTCAAATAAAAAATGTTCATGGGGAAATTTGGGGATTTTTGGTAGAACCTAAGTTTTCTTCAAATTGAGGAGTTGGACCTCGGCTTGAGGTCCGATTTCGAAACTAATAGTATATTTGGTTTCGCGGGGGAATGGGTAACCAGGTTTTGGTTTGAACCTGGTATTTTGACCACATGGGCCCGGAGAAATTTTGGGAAATATTGAGCAAAACTTCGAAAAGTTCATTTTCATGTATTCAAATTGGTTCAATTAGCATTTGTTGGTACATTCAAGTAATTTGTGACGAGATTCGAGCAGTTTTGTAGCGAATTCGAGGGGTAAATCTATACTAGAGACTTGAGTTGAGTTTGGAGCATTTGAGGTAAGTGTTTGATTTAACTTTGGCTTGAGAGAATTGGATTAGAATATTATTTGTTAATTACTAAATGTGGAGTACGTTGTATGGGCATGGTGACGAGTATCTATATACCGATGTCTAGCATGACTGTGGGTCCTTATTTGTACTTACTTGGGATTCTGTAGTGATTCTTCCTTGTTAATTGATAGTTTCTATATGATATAAAGAGAATAGAAAGGAAATATGATTTGTATACTCTTTGGAGCGTTGACTCGATTTTTTACTTGATTAAAAAGTAAGAAATGAACAAAAGAGAAAGAGATGTAAGTATTCCTTTGCCGGGACGTGTAAGTTATTGTTCATGCTCCCTTCCCAAGAATTAGCTTCTTAGTTGTATTCTACCTTGCCGGGATAGTTGAATTGATGCTAGTTCCCTTGCCAGGAAACTATTATATACTATAAAATGGGATCGTGTGGCACGCCGACCACTTATATATATTATGAAATGGGATCGTGTGACACGACGACCACTTATATATTATGAAATGGGATCGTATGGCATGCCGACCACTTATATATGCTGAAATGGGATCACGTGGCATGCCGACCACCTAGTTATATTATGAGATGGGATTGTGTGGCACGCCGACCACTTATATAGGCTATGAGATCTAATGTAGTTTCGTGGGTTACTTCTGATAAGTCGTTTTCTTATGTACTTCCCCTAAACATGTCCCCTCCCTGCTTTAATTGGTATATTATGATGTTATTCGAACATATATATCTGCACATGTTATTTTTTGGTAGGTCCTGTCTAGCCCCGCCACTGCTTCGCCAGGGTTAGGCCAGACACTTACCAGCATATGGGGTCGGTTGTGCTCATGCTACACTCTGTACATCTTTTGGCACATATTACGGATCCGGAGCAGCTTGTGGAGCACAGTTGGAGCATTGGGAGGTGACTTCACTCCAGAGATTTCTGAGGTAGCCTTGCTGGCGTTCGCTTGGCCCGGAGTCTCTCTTATCTTAGTTTTCGTTTGTTGTCCTTTGTATCGGAACAGACAACATTGTATTTTCATTCAGACTTTGTATTTAACATTATGTAGAAGTTAGTGACACCAGATCTGGGTAGAGTTGTACTTAAACTTCCGTACTTGTTTTCAGTCATTAATGTTTTAAGACTTCCGCTTTTACATTAATTATCTCGTTTTTCTTTATATTGTTGAATTTGTCAAGAGGAGTATTAAATTAATCGGCTTGCCTAACTCCTATTAGTAGGTGCCATTACGACATCCAATGATGGGAAATTCGAGTCGTGACAAACACATACCGGAGAACTTTCAGTTTGTATTCATACGTATTTAATTTGTGGTTTCAAATATTATGTAAGCCTTACGAAATTTTCACCGGTTGTCACTTTTTATATCTGGTATTTAGTAAATGACACTCTTTTTACTTCTCGCAACTAACGAAACTTTTAAACAAGATCTAAAGATACTTTCTGAGCAAACTGAAAATTTTAAGATGTTAGTTAGACCACTTTTTGCAAAATTTTAATCCACATTCTAATATTTTGTGGGCAAACTGAAAATTGTATCAGCAAAATTAAACCCGAATCTAACATTGTCCTGAAGGGATAATTTCTCACAATCTAAACAATAGCCAAAAATGGGATATTTGCTTAAATCAGCCATAAACCTTCCATCTTTCAAGTGTAATCATTGTGGTATTTAACTGCTTTATGACATAATACATGATAATTTAACTAAAATTTTATAAATTTGACTATATATGACAGGAGAAGAGTTGCTCTTGCATGAAGGTAAAACGGTAGCATTAACACCTGCTATTTTTGGTGAAAAGGGTAATAAAATGTAGCAACACTTGCTATTTATGACATAATACATGATAATTTAGCTAAGATTTTATAAATTTTACTACATATATAAGACAGGAGAAGAGTTGCTCTTGCATGAAGAAACATAAAACAATAGCATTAACACTTACTTTTCATCTTCTTGAGTCGAGCGTCTATCGGAAACAACCTCTCTACCCCCTTAGGGTAGGGGTAAAGTTTGCGTACACACTACCCTTCCCATACTCTACCCGTGGGATTTCACTGGGTCATAGTCATCGTCGTTGTGTAGTGGCAGATAACTAATGTACTATTAGGGCTTAGCTTCTTCCTGCTGGAAGTACTCAACTTAAAGGCACAGCATATTTCTTCTAATTGTAGATAGGGACCAGTCTATGCTTGGTAGCTGGATCTTTTATCTGAACACGAATTTGACACCACAAATATGACATATGATACTTGCAACCTCTAGGAATTGGTTACATTACTGACTTCTTCTACTTTGTAATTCGCTCTTTGAGACCTACCAAGGGGACTGACAAAATGCTATTTGCTACCCCAAAGATTTTCTAACACAGAATGCTAAACCAAAATCCACGACCAATCCTTACTCACATATCATGAGGAGCACCTCCAAATCAATATTAACCAATGAACCAAAGCTGAAGATGCAACAGTTCACTTGGTCCAGTTTTACAACCATAAAGAGCAAATTTGCATTCACTTCAATCTCTCTATAACATTTTGAGAATACCAAGTATTAATCAGTTGTTATGAATGAAACAAATACTTATGTAAGAAGTTAAAAGAGATCAATCTGGGAAGATAATTAGCATCATAGAAACAAGTTTCATGATAAAAAACAAAAGAACTCGTGTCAAAATATACAGGGTAGGTTAGTGAGTTCAGACTTTGCTCTATCCTTTAAGCTGTTGCACTCTGGTTCTCCGTATCCCACTCGCTCTTTGGTATTTCCCCAGAGTCTGCAATGATCACCTTTTTCCTAGGTTTCCCACTGTAGGTTCCTGCACCGCCCTCTATTGCATATACTGTGTCCATACCTTCAATAACTTTGCCAAATACAACATGCTCCCCATCCAACCTGCTCACGGTTTTGGTGCAAGTATGAGGTATATCTAGACAACCAAGGTTAAAATGGTGCTAGATGCATAAACTAGCAATTAACATATTTTCTCCAATGTTTCAGCAATATTTATGCTACATGAGAAGACTTGTCTCGATAGTAATGATAATTATTTAGCCATACAATAATATAGATGGTTTTCCTGCATGCCTGAACACAAGAAAACTCCTATAGCATTGGTAAAAATGCTATCTTTATGAAAGCAAAGATGAAACAAATAGAACAAAGCTGGCCACTCATCTTTGCTAAATCAGATGAATTTGGATAAGCAGTCTTTAGCTAGGAGGTATAAATCAATTAAAAAGCACTGAAACAGAAATCTACTAGGCTACTGTTTAGACATGTACGAAGGGGGCCTAAAAGTAATATAGATTTTAAAAAAAAACAAGTTAGTCTTATATGCTGCTAATACTTTATTAGAACCTTACCAGCTTGTCTTTATTGTGGTTATAAAGAACTGACAGCCATTGGAGTTGGGTCCTGAGTTCGCCATGGAAACAACACCTGTAAAAGTGAAAATTTTGAAGCTTATGATTGTATAAATATGTATGTACCTTATAAATATATGCACAAGTAAATTCTCATTATCTTTTTCTAAGGAGAGAGCACAAGAAAGCAATTATTCAAGACCTGCATGCGCATGCTTTATCGTGAAACTCTCATCAGGAAAGGGACCACCGTAAATGGAAGCATTTCCCCTTCCATCGCCATACACAACATCACCTCCTTGAATCATGAACCCAGGTATTACACGATGAAATAGTTTTCCCTTGTAGTGAAGAGCTATTCCATCAGCAGTTCTGCCCATTTCTCCTGAATTAAATATACACTCCCTCTTTTATTCTCCCAAAAGAAAAAGAAAAAGGAGAGAAATTACTAAGAAGTTACCAAAACCATGCCATGCAAGTTATAAGCATAAAGAACCTGTGCACAAAGCCCTGAAATTATCTGCACATGAGCGAAGACACAGACATTATGCTACAAGCATAAAAGTGAAAATTACCTGAAAAAGAAATCCATGATGGTAATAGAAAAGAACAAAGACATACCAACAGTTTTTGGTACAACAAGTCCATATAATCCAATCACAATTCTTCCTGCAGACATGAAGTTTGGGACCATCAATTGATGGACTGTATAGGTAAAAAGTTACTCCCCGGCCTTTTAGGGCCCCATATCCTAAGGATAGTCTACAGATCATCAGCCTTGAGAGATTTTCTTTAGCATATGATGCTCTTTAGCTACTATTATTTTGCTAAGATACTTAATACAACAAAAGAACACAGGTATAATTATCCCTTAAAGGAAGTATACGATAGGTTTCTTAATCATCGATAGGTCAAATCAAATAAAGACATTAGAAGACATCTAACAAGTCGTTCTCCCCAAGGAGAAATGTCGATAACCATTGCAATCCCTAACTCCCTCAGCCTACTAACTGCAGGAGCGACCATCGAGGAGTGGGCTTCAGTACATATGAAAATTTGAGGCAGTAAAACAAAAACCACAACGAACTCTTGTCTGCGCTTTTAAAGGTGGCGGCCTTTTTTTTAATTGAGAATGGTAACTCCTCCATCATACTTACAAGAAGATTGAACCCAGTTATGTTCACCTAAGGTTATAGTGCACCTAGCATAACTATTAAAGATCCTGCATCCTCACAAAGATTTCATTGCGCCAAAAATGAATCATCAAAATGCACTTAATCTTGGTATTCTGGAAATGGTTGCTTCTATCATCAAAGATCTTGAGTTTATTTCTTTCCAGACTGTCCACCAGATGCAGGAAGGAACCAGTCGCCACCATTCCTTCTGTCTCACTGAACCCCCAGTACAATTCCAGCACTTTAGCTGATCACAAGTGTTTGCTGGCATACTTCATTTTAGCCCCACAATTTTAAAGAAAAGCTTCCAGAGCTGATCAGTAAGAGGACAAAAAAGAAACAAATGGCTATTACTTTCTACAGCTGCACCACACAGTGAACACCTAGAGCAAAGTTGAACGCCCTTTCTTCTCAAATTCTCCTGGGTTAGAGAGAAGCCTCTCTTGCCACTAACCGTGAAAAGCAAACTATCTTGATAGGTGCCTCAAGTAACTTTCCAAATATACCACCAAGGCCATTGTTATATCTATTCATTTGAGATAAAGGTTAAAAGGTACAGATTTGACAGTAAAAGCTCCATCCCTGCTTGGGCTCCGTATGGTCTGTCATCAGATTCCCTAAGACCTTGGAACTTTTCCAAGGTTTTAAATAGTGTGGCTCTATGTTACATTGACACAGGTTCAAGTTTCCGGAGCTTAGACTTGCAGTGGCCTAAACCTTGATATTCAGAGATATGGATAGGTCTAATGTTACAAGTGTACAGAGATCTGGGTAATAAATGAATACTCAATAACATATATATAGACATATCCACGCGGGTGTGCTCGCTCACCCATACATCAGTAATCAAATTGAAAAGTCATTGAAAGAAGCAAATAGAAGTAAATTCTTTTCTACAGCGTAATACTTTTAAAAAGAATCTTTTCAACTATCTGATACTTTAGTCCATTAGTATACTAGAGAGGTTTTAGGGGCCTCGAAGGGTTACCCTAATGAACACAAAGGGGACTGGTGGTGTAATGGACAAGTCTCGGGAAAAGTGGAAGCCAAGAAAACAGCATATTGAAGCTTGAAGCTAGTGGAGAGCAGAGACGAGGAGTGGAGTATGAATAGGAATGGTATAAGAAAGCTAAGAAGGAGGCGAAATTAGTCATTACAGAGGCTAAGAATGCAGCGTTTGGACGGTTGTATGAAGAACTGGGGGCCAAAGGTTGGGACAAGAAGCTATACATGCTAGTCAAGATGAGGGAGAGGAAGTCTCGTGAGCAGATAAAGTGAAGTGCATCAAAGACAAGCATGGTAATGTATTGGTGGATGACGTGCTTATTAGACGTAGATGGCAGACGTACTTTCATGAACTCTTGAACGACGAGGGGAATAGGGCCATCGTGCTAGGGGGACATGGAGTTCTCCGCGAGTCATCGTGACTTTGGGCATTACGGGCGTATCAAGGTTGAAGAGGTTATGGGGGCTATGCGCAAGCTGAGTAAAGGTAGAGCGACCATGAAATCCCTGTGGAATTTTGGAAGACCGCAGAGTGGTTTACTAGGCTATTCAATGTCATTTTTAAGACGACAAAGATATCTACAGAATGGAGGTGAAGTACGATGACTCCGGTGTACAAGAATAAGGGGATATCTAAAATTGCAACAACTATAGGGGCATCAAGCTGCTAAGTCACACCATGAAAGTTTGGAAGAGGGTGGAAGAAATTAGGGTGAAGACTAGTGTATCTAGTTCCAAGAACCAGTTCGGATTCATGTTTGCCGACCGACTACTAAAGCCATTCACCTTATTAGGAGACTTGTGAATTAGTATAGGGATAAGAAGAAGGATTTGCACATGGTGTTCATTAACCTAGAGAAAGCTTATAACAAAGTTCCGAGGGAGGTTTTTTGGAGGTGTTTGGAGATTAGAGGTGTGCCCGTAGAGGCGTAGCTTATACTAGGGTGATCCAGGATATGTATGGTGGCGCTACCACCCAGGTTAGGACGGTGGGAGGAGACCCGCAACACTTCCCTGTCAGAATGGGCTTGCATCAAGGATCTGCGCTTATTCTTATGCCGCACATTCAAGAGGAGGTGCCATGGTAGATGTTATTTAAAGATGATATAATACTAATTGATGAGACACGAGGTGGTGTTAATGCGAGGATGAAGGTTTGGAGACACACCCTAGAGTCAAAAGGTTTCAAGATGAGCATGACTAAAATAGAGTACTTGGAATGCAAGTGCAACTCGCCGAGGGTCGATTGGAAGCAGCCTCTCTGCCCTTTCGGGCAGGGGTAAGGCTCGTCTACATATTACCCTCCCCAGACCCCACCTGGTGGGAGTATACTGGGTAGTTGTTGTTGTTGTTGTTGTTGTTGAATGCAAGTGCAGCGACGTGGCTCATGATACAGGCGTGGAAGTGAGCCTGAATTTACAAGTCATCCCTAAGAAAGGGAGTTTCAAGTACCTTAGATCTATTATCCAAGGTAATGGTGAGATTGACGAGGATGTCACACGTCATATTGGAGCGGGAGATGAAACAGAGGCTCGCTTCCGGGGTTTTGTGTGACAAGAAGGTGCCACCAAGTCTTAAAGGTAAGTTATACAAAGTAGTGGGGCAGAGTGTTGCGCTGTTAAGAACACCTATGTCCAGAAGATAAAAGTAGCAGAAACGAGGATGCCGAGATGGATGTGTGGGCATAGGTTAGATAAGATAAGGTATGTTGATATTCATTAAAAGGCGAGAGTGGCACACGTGGAGGACGAGATGAAAGAAGCTAGGTTGAGATGGTACGGGCATGTGAAGAGGAGGTGCATAGAGGTAGGCAAGGGGGGGGGGGACGAAGAGAGGTAGAGGTAGGCCTAAGAAGTATGGGGGAGAGATGATTAAGCATGACATAGCGCTACTCCAGCTCACTAAGGGACCCTTGATAGGAGGGCATAGAGGTTGAGAATTATAGGAGAAGGGTAGTGGTTAAGCGGAAGTGTCTCATTTTCATGCCGGCTTTATTAGTATTAGTCTCGTATTTTCATTTCTTCGTATCCACAGATTTCTTTTCCTTTATGCCGTTTCTTTCGCTTCGATCATTTTATCAGCTTTGCTTGCTATGGTTATTACTTGTTGTTTCTGCTTCTTTTTAGTTTATTTTCTTGAGCCGGGGGTCTATTGGAAATAACTTCTTTACCTTCGTAAGGTAGGGGTAAGGCCTTCATACACTCTACCATCCCCAGACCCCATTTTGTGGGATTGCACTGAGTTTTTTATTGTTGTTGTTGTTGTTGTTGTTTTACTTAATTCTTACCGTGTCACTTTAAGTTATTATGAAGCACCCTTCCAATGATTCAACTTTTGCAGAGGGTACACGAAGCTTCGAGAGTTATTGTTAAAAGTATAGCCCATGTCCTTCGTGATTCTCCACCAGATTACAAGCAACTGTAGTACGTCTCTGCTCTCACAATACTTACTTCACCAATACACAGAGTGCTCAAAGTTTTGGGATGATGGCCCTCTCAAAGAAACATTTAATTACCCCTCTTTCTTGCTTGAATCCTGCAAGTTTCTCATCCAATCATGAGACACCATGTAATTTAGACAACAACAACAACAACCCAGTATAATCACACTTATTGGGGTCTGGGGAGGGTAGTATGTACGCAGACCTTACCCCTACCCTTGGGTAGAAAGGCTGTTTCCAAATAGACCCCCGACATCCTTCCCTCCAAGAACTTCCCATCTTGCTCTTGGGGAGACTCGAACTCACAACCTCTCGGTTGGAAGTGGGGGTTGCTTATCATCAGAGCAACCCCTCTTGTAATTTAGAGTTGAAACAAAATTATCTTTATGAAAAATTCCCCGGCAATAAAAGATTCATCAACCAGCTTTCCTGCTCAGTATATAATCTAGATAGTCAAGCCAGGAAGGACACCAATCTCTTAACGAGCTTACTAATCAACACTAACCATGCTGATGTATGACATTAAAATGGTCACACATCCGAAGATTTTGCAAACAAGATCATTTTCCTTTTCACGAAAACCAAAAATTGATTTAAGCATTAATAAGCAATATACCAGGAAAGATGCCTAATCATTGGTAGCCCAAAAGGAAGGAAAAAATAGACAACTCAATGTGGAGCATTTTACCTTTAAGATCATTAAGCCAATGAAAACTAATAAAATAAAAACGTCAAACACAAACAACCATACCTATACGTTGTTTATCTATATCAACATCCAAGAACACTTTGTGAGTAATTTCATAAAGCTTTTCTGTCTTTTCCTCTCCCTGAGAAATTTAAGAGGAAATGAAGGTCAATGCTTAGTGAACCACTAGAGAAAAAAATACATCAGTAGTTAAACTGAACAAAGCATTCTCTTAGAAATATAACATTACAAAAATTGAAAGACTTTTAAATGAGACCCATGAGACAAAGTTCCAATCTTGACCACCAGAATTTTAACTTCTGGTATGGGTTTGAAACTCATATATACGATGAGGTTACATAACATCAGCTTCTCACTCATTAGATATTAAGAAATTTTAAATTCTGGCACATGTGTGAGAATACTAGCTTTCTCTCATAAGTTTCATAAGACTTAAATTTGAGTCATTAATACAGTTCTCCATACAACCATTCTAAAACCTACACATCCAGAAAATCAAAACCGATTCAACAGGGAGGAAAATAATGTTATAAAATGAACCTTTTTTTTTATATTGAATGCTATAACATGAAATGAAATAGCAGAAATCCTATCAAACAGCATATGATGCAGGACCAAACTTCAATCCTTTTACTTGAGGTTTATATTCAGCTTATCACAGAGGCGGATGTAGAGAGTGGAGTACGGGTTCCCGGGAACCCAGTAACTCTTGCGTAAACCTGTATTTATATAGAAAAATTCACTAAATATTTGTAAATATCTATTGAGCCCAATTATTATGGCATATTAATTTGAAATGATAGTAGGAACCCATAAGCCTAAAGTCCTGGATCCACTTCTGGCTTATCATCTTTTTAGCATACTACCATATTATGGGACTTGTCGATCTGCAAATACATTCTAAGTCGCGGTATTTGTTTATCCAAAGGACCTCTTTTATTCCTCCTCCTGCTCCTCTACAGAGCTGCCCCAGACCGTTTGTTGTTGTTGTTCTATTGAGCTGCCTCAACTACATCTGGAATATTTGTAACTTTTATGGAAAACTACATCTGAATCCTCTTTGCTTTTCAGTATCATAAAACACCTTTACATAGCCAAACAAGCACTTGCATTGTCTATCAAGACTCTAACTACCCTAAAACTCAATGTTGTTCTCAACTTATAGCTCACAGCTGGTTAACAAAAATTTATAGCTCACAGCTCATCCAATGAAATCCCAAATAAATCTCATCCCCTTTCAATTAGCTGGAAACAATCTCATTGTCTCATCATTTCTACTCTCTCTGATCCAAAACTGACTTGCTCCATAGAGAAAGATAATGCGTTGATTATCCATCAATCATTTAAAAGGATAGCAGCAGGTTTCCAAGCATTGGTAATTGTAACATGACTAGGGCATGTTTGAGCATAGATCTATACTTCAACAACAACAACAACAACAACAACTACCCAGTATACTCCCACCAGGTGGGGTCTGGGGAGGGTAATATGAAGACAAGCCTTACCTATAGCCGAATGGGCAGAGAGGCTGTTTCCAATCGACCCCCAGGCTGAAGTTCAGTATTACTAGTTTGGGCAAGAGCATTTGCAAATACTGAAATTCAGTATTTGAACTAGAAGTGAATTATTGAAATCCTGATCAGGAGGTGTATTTCAAGTGAAATATTGGTTTCCACTCACAATCTTCAACTTCCACAAATTTCTTTTGAAAAGTGAAGCTCACAACTTCAACTTCCACAATTTTTTTTCAACCTCAACTTCAACTCAAATACTCATCCAAATGAGTATTAGAGAAGGAAAAAAACTAAGAAAATCTTCTCTATATAGTACTCCTCTAAACCATCGTACTAGTTGGAAAGTCACTTAGAACTTGGTCCCCAAAGACAAAAAGATTGTACGACTTTGAAACTGTTCTTTAGAGAATAAAATGGATGAGCTGTTACAAGTGGATAAACATGAAAGAGCAGAAATTTTTTTGTGCTTCAATGCATTAAGAGAAAGACCAAAGGATAAAGGTATTTTATCTAAGGAACTTGCATAGTGCTTCATCAAAGAGCGCTAAAGGCCTTCATAATGGTTACTGTCACGGGGGCGTTTTTTATCAAGTCCAAAACCACACCCGCGCGGCAGTCAAGTCCCCCGCTTGACTCAGCCTTTCCGAAACACTTTGCCAATTTTCAGCAAGTTTGGCCTTAAACGATTTTCAAGCAGCAATTCAATAATTAAGAACACACACATATAGAAACCCTCACATTTCTTTTTTGTTTCCCACATAGAACTCTACACGAAATTCTATATACTTCTGCCTAAGTTAAACGCCTTATTTATAGAATATAGGCAGCCCTTAAACTTGATAGCACATGACACTTGTCGTCTACAGCTTTTGCCACTTGTTGGACTAAGTTTAAATCTTGCTCCTAACATGTAGTTAACATCCCCAACTAATTAGGACACATTATACACGAAATGAGGTCATTCTACAAGCAATAATCAGATCATGGGATAATGGGAGATCATTGGATATCATGGCTAAAAACAAGGTAACCGCCAACTGCTTTCCATGTGCATTGCACGTGCCATTTTCCTTGGCCAGCTGAATTTCGCCCAAGGCATGCATTGTGCCATGCCTTAGCTCACTTTGACATTGCTTCCGCGCCAATGTCTTGCCCGCAACCGCTGCCATGATTTTGCCGCACACACCCAGCGCCGCGCCGCCCGCACACCGCCTTGGCCTAGTTTTCTACCTTGTCCGTGCCAACCCTCATTTCCCTCTTGCCATTGCTTGTATTTCCTTTCCCATAGCCTTGCCTTAGCTATTGAAAGCCTTTGCCATCAACCCGCATTTCCTCTTCGCCTTAGCTTAGCCCGCACATAGCTGCCACAACCTAAAAGTGACATGCCACTGATTTTGGCGCGCATGTCGTGCCATGCCGCCCTAACTTTGCCCATGCTGCCTCATCAAGCCTTTTCCAAGCGCACCTTGCCCATGCCAAGGCCTTGGCCAATACTTGCCCAAAACAGCTCGTCGACCGCATGATCGTTTTGCCCGCACATAGGCCAATGGCAAGGCCATCACGCCCAAATCCTTGCCACAGCCGTGCCACGCCCGATGTTCAAAAGTCGGGTCCTAACAGTTACCATCTTAGTAGTTAATAGTGAACAGACTTGCATTTGTAATATCTCATATGACTCGTTTGCCCCTGAATCATACTTTAAGCACAAAAGCTAGATGTATGAATCTTAATGTTACCGTAAATGTACCATGAGTAAAACGAAATCCAAGGTACATTGATTATATTGGGATTCACTATGTATGTATACTCCATATTCTCTCCATTCAGCCTCATTACTTTATGGGTTCCAGTTGGAAATTCTACCGCAACTCATTTAACTTACTTGGTTCAAAATCAATCATTTGCACTTATTTATGAACTTTTTAATCCATATTCAGAGTCCGAGCTAAAATTTCTGAGTTTCAATGAACCCCCTATGTTGAAAACCATGTGATAACCTTATACATTTAACACCAAACACAGGTGCCAGTATAGGAAAAATAGGTCCCGACAGAAGGAATAATTGGAGAAACAATTCAGTTCGTAGAATATTCGGAGACCCACAATGAGATCTATACATAGAGATTATTCTCGAAATGGGCTGAAATAAAAGAGTACCTTTAGCCAGAGAGAGGAAGCAAGAATGACGAGAACAAAAGCTAGAAAGAAGATCACTAGGCATCGTGGCTGTAATAGAAGTGACATCTCTTTACCCATCTGTTTCTCCGCTTTTCGCCTAAATACACATTTAAAGATTGTTTCAGTTATGTTCATCAACTGTCAAATCCTTTCCGGTAGAATCAGAAACTATTTGTAATTCCACTGGGAATTTATGTTAGGGAATAGTATATGTTGCTTTAAATGCCAGTACAGAAGAACGGTGTCCGTGCGCACTAATTAAGGTCAAATACGTACTCCATTAACTAAAGCATTTAGATGATAAAGCTTTTTCTATTAATAAATTAAGGGGCGATTTGCGGCCGTACCTTATTTTAATGATACCTTTTAACCTGTATTCGTTATAATATGATCATTATATCCCTTCCAAAATATATAAAATCTGTCTCTCCTCCATATTCCCAGATTCAAATTTTCCAATTTCAAATTGTAGATCTCCTTTGTATATCCTCCATCAACCCGTCTCTTCTGAAAACGCATCTCGCATTCAAGTTCCAAATTCAAATTAAAATTCAAATAAATTATAAGTAATCAAATTTTTCTCTAGAATTCAAAATAATTTTTGAATTATATGTTATCTCATTGATTGATTGAAGTTTTTTGACGAATTTTCTAGCTGAAGTTGTTTAACGATGTGACATTATATGATTTATGGCCGAAGTTTTCCTCCTTAACTGGTTAAATTAAAAACTCATTGTGACGACCCGGCCTGTTGTCACGTGTGTTACCGCCCCGTTTTTCCCGTTTCATGCTTCTTTATGTCTCATTTTATGTGTTTGTAGAGTTTGAAGTGATTCAGTCAGAGTTTGGTTGGAATTGATACAATTAGTCTCTTTAAGAGAAGGCTAGTTTGGAAAAGTTAATCGGATGTTGACTTATGAGTAATAGGGCTCGGGATGGATTTCCGACGGTTCGGCTAGTTTCGGGTGGTGATTTATGACTTGGGAGTGAAAACGGAACTGAATTTGGAGGTCCGGTGTAGAATTAGGCTTGAATTGGCTAAGTTTGAATTTTGGCGAATTCTGGTTTATAGGTAAGATTATGATTCGGGGGTCGGAATGGAATTCCGAGAGTTGCTGTAGCTTCGTTAGGTGATTTTGGATATGTCTGCAAATTTTCAGGTCAATCAGACGTCGTTTGGTCGGGTTTTTTATCAAATGCGAGATTCGGAAGTTTTAGTTTAACTTAGGCTTGAATCCGCCGTGAATTGCTAATTTTTGTGTTGTTGGTCATGTTTTTATGTTTGGAACAAGTTCATATGATGTTTTGGGGTATGTCGGTACCTTTGGTTGAGGTCCCGAGGACTGACATTGTTGTCAAGGTAGGTGCTGGCGTCCGCAGGACCTGATCTCTCCTTTTATCTTTTCTTGTTTTCGTATCCAGATTTTCTTTGCTTAGAGTACTGTTCAGCTGTATTTAGAGGCTCAAACTTGTGACATCGGTTCCTTTTGGGTTGTTGTTATTTTCACTTTACGGATTCCGAAATGTTTTATTAATTTTAAACCGAGAATTTATGCTAAATTCAGTATTTAAGTAAATGATTTGGTTGGAAAAGGTTTTAATGGTCGGGCTTGCCTAACAAGGTGTTGGGTGCCATCACGACAGGGGTTTGGGTCATGACAAGTTGGTATCAGAGCCTAGGTTACTAGGCCTCATGAGTTTTGAGCCAGTTTAGTAGAGTCTCGCGGATCGGTACAGATACGTCTCTACTTATCCTCGAGAGGCTGCAGAACCTTTAGGAAAACTTATTATTCTTGAAATTCTTGTCGTGCGACTTTGTTGATCCGAGAACTAAACTTGTGTATTCTATTCTCTCGCAGATGGCGAGAACGCGTGCGACCGGACCTGGCGCATGACCACCATTGCCACCCACTAGAGGCCGAGGACGCGGCCGTGGTCGAGGCAGAGCAGCAAGGGCAGCGCCAGTTGACCCACCAGTTGCCCCCATTTAGGATCAGCCTCCAGCTACAGAGGTTCCATTAGCACCTACTCAGGGCACCAGCAGTGCGTATTGTGATTCCGGGTCTTCAGGAGGCCCTGGCTCAGATCTTATCGGTTTGCACTGGCCTGGCTCAGGCAGTCTCGGCTACTACCGCAGCTATATCTTAGATCGGGAGTGGTCATCAGACCCCCGTAGCTCGCACCCCGGCGCATGGTGTTCATGGTTTGCAGACCCCAGAGGCGCCACCAGTTTTGCCAGTTGCCCTTGTTCAGCCCGTTGCCCATTTTCAGCTAGTTGTTCCAGTTCAGGGTGATGGGGTGCTAGTGATGCCAGATGACGAGCATCGTCGTCTGGAGAGGTTTAGCGGGCTTTCACCTCCTACTTTAACGGTGTTCCAGGCGAGCATGCCCAGGGTTTCTCGACAAGTGTCGATGCATGCTTAGGACAATAGGGATCTTGGAGACTAGTGGGGCATCTTTTACCACTTTTCAGTTTTCAGGAGCATCTTTTACCTGGTGGGGGGCTTATGAGCGGCGTAGGCTGGCAGGTGCAGCACCATTGTCTTGGCAGGAGTTCTCCACTATCTTTCTGGAGAAGTGGGTACCTCGATCTCAGAGGGAGGAGTTACACAGGAAGTTTGAGTTGCTCCGTCAAGGGGATATGTCTGTAACGCAGTATGAGATGAGATTTGCAGAGTTAGCTCGTTATGCTCCATGGATGGTTCAGACGGATCAGGAGAGGATCAGACGATTTGTGGACTGGATCATTTATCCCATTCGTATTCTGATGACTCGTGAGAGGGTCCTAAGTCACACCTTTTGAGGAGGTGGTGGATATAGCCCGCGATATTGAGACGGCTCGCGGTCAGGAGAGACAGGAGAGGAAGGCCAAGAGGCCTCGAGGATCATATGGCTCCAGTGGTGCTCTATATAGGATACAATTTCATCAAAGCAGGGGTCGTTCTTTCAGTGCTCCACAACCAGCTCGGTCAGAGTATCGTGGTTCATCTTCTGGTCGGGGTTATCAGGGCTCTTACCAGAGTCAGCCATCTTTGATTGCACTTCCAGCGCAGAGTTTGTCTCGTTCCCCATCCGTTGAGGGTTCGTCTCGGCCTAGTTCTTCAGCCATCTACTCTGGTGCGAGTGGTTCCCTTCAGTCCAAACCCCCAACGCCAGGGAGTTGTTATGTGTGTGGCGAGTTTGGGCATTTGCGGAAGGATTCCTACCGTGCATCCAGTTCATCTCAGTAGAGGGGCCAACCTTCATCTTCTGGTCCAGTGTCTACAGCACCCGCCTAGTCAGCTAGGGGTAAGGGTCTGGCAGTTAGGGGTCGCCCTAGAGAGGGAGGTCGATCCAGTGGGGGTCAGGCCCGTTGCTACGCTCTTCAGGGCAGGTCAGATGATGTTGCTTCGGATGCTGTTATTACATGTATTATTTCAGTATGCCACAGGAATCCCTTAGTTTTATTTGATCCCTGATCCACATATTCTTATGTATCTTCTTACTTTGCTCATCATTTGGGGACTACCCGAGGGTGTCTAGCATTACCTGTGCATGTATCTACCCCGGTGGGTAATACTGTTATTGTGGACCACGTATACCGGTCCTGTCTTGTTACTATTGGGGGTCTGGAGCCTTGAGTTGACTTGCTGCTATTGAGCATGGTAGATTTTGATGTTATTCTGGGCATGGATTGGCTATCACCGTGCCATGCTATTCTGTACTGTCACGCCAAGATAGTCACATTGGCTATGCTGGGTATCACGAGGATCGTGTGGCGTGGTACGACTGATTATATACCCAGCAGGGTAATCTCTTTCTTAAAGGCCCAGCGGATGGTTGGGAAGGGATGTTTATCATATATAGCATTTGTGAGGGATGTTGGAGCCGAGGCTCCTAGTCTTGATTTGGTCCCCGTGGTGAGGGAATTTCCTGATGTATTTCCAGCAAACCTGCTGGGCATGCCGCTGGACAGGGATATTGACTTCGGTGTTGATTTGGTGCCGAGCACTCAGCCCATTTCTATTCCTCCCTATCATATTGCACTAGCAGAGTTGAAGGAGTTGAAGGAGCAACTACAGGAGCTCCTAGATAAAGGGGTTCATTCGCCCGAGTGTGTCGCCGTGGGGCACACCAGTGTCATTTGTAAAGAAGAAGGATGGCACAATGAGAATGTGTATTATTACAGACAGTTGAACAAAGTGACAGTGAAGAACAAGTATCCACTACCTCGTATTGAGGATTTGTTTGACCAGCTTCAGGGGGAATACTTATTCTCTTAGATTGATCTCCGTTCAGGCTACCACCAGCTGAAGATTAGATATTCTGATATCATGAAGACAGCTTTCCGGACGAGATATGGGCATTATGAGTTTCTGGTTATGTCATTTGGGCTGACTAATGCCCAAGCCACATTCATGCACTTGATGAACATTGTATTTCGGTCGTATCTGGATTCTTTTGTGATCGTATTTATTGATGATATTCTGGTTTACTCGCATAGCCGGGAGGAGCACGCGCAACACTTGAGGGTTGTATTGTAGAGGTTGAGAGATGAGAAGCTTTATGCAAAGTTATCCAATTGTGAGTTCTGGCTCAGTTCCGTGGCTTTTCTGGGGCACGTGGTGTCCAGTGATGTTATTCAGGTTGACCCAAAAAATATTGAGGCGGTGCATGGTTGGCCCAGACCGTCCTCAGCTATTTAGGTTTGGAGTTTTCTCGGACTTGCGAGTTATTACCGCAGGTTCGTTCAGGTATTTTCATCTATTGCTTCGCCCTTAACGAAGTTGACGTAGAAGAATGCACCATTTGTGTGGTCAGATGAGTGCGAGGAGAGCTTCCAAAAGCTCAAGTCAGTGTTGACTACAACTTTGATCCTAGTATTGCCATCAGCTTCAGGCTCTTATTCGGTATATTGTGATGCTTCGAGAGTTGGGATCAGATGTGTTTTAATGCAAGAGGGTAGAGTTATTGCGTATGCTTCGCGTCAGCTTAAGCCTCATGAGAAAAATTACCCTGTTCATGACTTGGAGTTGGCTGCTATAGTTCATGCTTTGAAGATTTGGTGGCACTATCTATATGGCGTGTCCTGTGAGGTGTTCATGGATCACCGTAGTCTTTAGCACTTGTTTAAGCAAAAGGACCTCAATTTGAGACAGCGGAGTTGGCTTGAGTTGCTTAAGGATTATGATATTACCATATTGTATCATCCGAGGAAGGCCAATGTAGTGGCCGATGCTTTGAGCCGGAAGGTGGTGAGTATGGGTAGCTTGGCATATATTCCACTTGGGGAGAGGCCCCTTGCAGTTGATGTTCAGGCTTTGGCTAATAGAATGGGAAGGTTGGATATTTCTGAGCCCAGTCGGGTGTTGGCTTGTGTGGTTTCTTGGTCTTCTTTGTATGATCGCATTAGGGAGCGCCAGTATGGTGACCCGCGTTTGCTTGTCCTGAAGGACAGGGTTCAGCATGATGATGCCAGAGTTGTGGCTAGGTGTGTACATAGACCGGGTCGGTTCGGATTTTACAATTACCAAACCAAACCAATTGTGTCGGGTTATTAAATCTAAAGACCAAACCAAACCAATAAATTCGGGTTTTTCAATATCGGTTTTTCTCGGATTTTTTCGGGTTTTTCGGGTTTTTTTGAATTTTTTTCCGGTAAAATCTTCGTAGAACAAAATATATAACGTATGCTCAAAATATTTCTTTAATCCTAGTAAGATACAACTATATAAAGTATTTTTCAAGAAAATAATACAAAATATGAGATATGTCATGTCTCATGACATTATCCTAAAATATTCAACAATAAAAAATAATAAAATTATGTACTATAAATATTGTTAATTAAAAAGTCATAATAAAAATAAACATAATCTAAAAGCACTAATTCATGCTAAACTAGATAAACTAATGAGGAAGTATTAATTATATGCCTAAAAGCTAAAGAAAAATAAAAAAGGTTATGTATTTTTATCTAAATTATTGCAAAATAAAAAATAGACATTTAATACATTCTCATTCGTAATATTGAATTGAATGTATTTTGTTAGCATTAGTATTGATTGCTAGCATTATTTAATTTACTAATATTAATGGCTACAAAACTTATTGGAGCATTCAAAAGTTCTAAATCAAACCTTGAAATAATACCGTAAAAGATAAAATTATGAATTTTTTTAAGAAATATTTATAAATTACATTACAATAAGTATATTTATATATTAAATATATCTAAAGTTGCTATATATGTAATGTCGGGTTGGTTTGGTTTCGGTTTGACTTTCTTTAGTTAAAACCAAACCAAACCAATTATGGTCGGGTTTTTTTTTCCAACGCCAAACCAAGTCAAACCAAACCATAGTCGGGTTTTTTTCTCGGTTTGACTCGGATTATCTGGTTGGTGCGGTTTATCGGTTTTCTTTGTACACCCCTAGTTGTGGCTATTGATAGTGATAGTGTGTTGCGGATGCAAGGCCAGATTTGATTGCCCAATGTGGATGGGCTCCGAGAGTTGATATTAGAGGAGGCCAATAGCTCGCGGTATTCTATTCATACGGGTGTCGCGAAGATGTACCAGGACTTGAGACAGCATTATTGGTGGATGAGAATGAAAAAGGACATTGTGAGTTATGTGGCTAGGTGTCTCAATTGTCAGCAGGTCAAGTATGAACATCAGAGACCCGGTGGTGTACTTCAGCAGATGGATATTCCCGAATGGAAATGGGAGAGAATTAATATGGACTTTGTGAGTGGTCTCCCTCGTACCTCGAGGAACTTTGATTCTATAGGCTGACCAAGTCTACGCACTTCATTCCGGTGTGTACCACCTATTCTTCAGAGCGGTTAGCGGAGATTTTCATCCGTGAGATTATGCGGTTGCATCGGGTTCCAGTTTCTATTGTCTTAGACTGGGGTACTCAGTTTTCTTCCCACTTCTGGAGGACTTTTCATCGGGAGTTGGGCACTCAGATTCAGATGAGAATAACTTTTCATCCTCAGACGGATAGATGGTCCGAGCGTACTATTAAGATATTAGAGGCATGTTGCATGCCTGTGTTATTGATTTTGGGGGTTCTTGGGCTGAGTTCTTGCCGCTTGCAGAGTTTACTTGTAACAACAGTTATCAATCTAGCATTCAGATGGCGTCGTACGAGGCTTTATATGGTAGACGATGTAGATCTTCAGTTGGCTGGTTTGAGCCCAGCGAGACGAGACTATTGGTGACAAAGCTAGTTCAGGATGCCATAGAGAAAGTGAAAGTTATCCAAGAGAGACTTCACACGGCTCAGTCGCGTCAGAAGAGTTATGCGGACTGGAAGGTTCGGGATGTATCTTACATGGTGGGCGAGAAGGTTTTGCTGAAGGTTTCGCCTATGAAAGGTGTGATGAGGTTTGGAAAGAAGGGGAAGCTGAGTAAACCAGATGTTGACTTATGAGTTATAGGGATCGGAATGGATTTCCGACAATTCGGCTAGTTTCGGGTGGCGATTTATGACTTGGGAGTGAAAACGGTACTGCATTTTGGAGGTCTGGTGTCGAATTAGGCTTTAATTGGCTAAGTTTGAATTTTGGCGAATTCTGGTTGATAGGTGATATTTTGATCCGGGGTCGGAATGGAATTCCGAGAGTTTTTGTAGCTTCGTTAGGTGATTTGGATATGTCTGCAAATTTTGAGGTCAATCGCACGTCATTTGGTCGGGTTTTTTTTATCAAATGCGAGATTTAGAAGTTTTAGTTTAACTTAGGCTTGAATCCGTCGTGAATTGCTAATTTTTGTGTCGTTGGTCGTGTTTTTATGATTGGAACAAGTTCGTATGATATTTTGGGGTATGTTGGTGCCTTTGGTTGAGGTCCCGAGGGCCTTGGGATGGTTTTGAGTGGTTATCGAAGAGCGTTTGCATGGTTGAAAGTTGCAGATTGAGCTTCAGCTGTTGCAGTTTTATGCGATCGCAGAGGGCCATTGCGATCGCATAGGAGGTTGGGTCTGGTCCTATAATTGTGTTGTACGATCGTGTAAGTGTCTATGCGATCACATAGTATTGGGAAGTGGTCTTGTGCATTCGCAGAGGTAGCGATGCAATCGCGTTGTTGGAGGCATGAGTTCGTTGCGATCGCATGGGGTCTATTGCGATCACATAGGAGGAAAAATTGGAGGGATTAAATTTGTGCTCTTAGATCGCAAGCCAGGGGCTGCGATCGCATAGAGGAGATTCACCTGGACAGAAGACTTTTAATGAAAAATTTCAGTCGCGAACCTATCGTTATATCCTCTATTTTTGCATCACCTTGAGAGCTTGTTGGTAGATTTTGAAGGAGATTTCGATGGTAAGTGATTGGAGGTAAGTCTTGTGGCCTAAATACGTCATTTGATCGAAGAATCATCCATTAATTCTCTGAAATTTGGGTAAAATTTGAAGAAACTAGGGCTTGGTTTTTGAAATGAAAATTGGAGATTTGATGGCCCATTTGGACTCTGAATTCGATGAATTTTACATGCACGGACTCGTGGCGAGACGAGGATTCCGGTGATGTGAATTTTGTAATTTTTCGAGAAGTGGGTCTGGTGCTCCGATTTTGCCAACTTCATGTTTTTGGGTGTTTTTTTCGAGTTCTTTCTATTGGGTTATGTCCCATTAGCTTATTATAACATATTCCTTGTGGTTTTTATCAGATTCCACATTCAAGGAGGTCGACTTGCGTGGAAAGCGTAAGTCGAGCTAGGATTTTGGCCGGTTCGAGGTGAGTAATGGTTATGAATGATATACTGAGGGTTTGAAACCCCGTATTTGCACTATGCGGTGCTATGTTGAGATGAGACACACGTCTCGTGATGAGCGTGGTGATGTATCTATTGGGGACTCGGACTTGGTCCATCTCGACTGATGATTTAATGAACTTCTTGACTGAGACTGAGCTTGTACTCGTATAATTTGTGCTAGTTGCCATGTTTGGGGCCTTGTGCCGATCTGTAGAACTCCTAGGGAGCATGTTGAGCTGAGTGACCTCACTTTACCTATTGGGCACATACCATCTGTCCTGACTTTTGACTATAAATCATGAGATAAACTGAACGTAGTAACTTGCACCCTAAATGAGCAATACCTAGGGTTGAATACCCTGTCTTAGCTGAGTGGGCTCGAGAGGCCAAGTCTATATTGACTGAGAGGGGTCAAGGACCCTGCAGTTAGGGTATTTGATATACAGCGGATCCGGCTGCACGCTGCAGTGGTATATACATACATGCATTGGATCGGGCTACACGCCGCAACAGTATATATATATATATATATACATATATATATACATATATATATACATATATATATATATACATATATATATACATATATATATATATATATACATATATATATATATATATACATATATATATATATATATACATATATATATATATATATATATACATATATATATATATATATATATATATATATATATATATATATATACATATATTATATGGATCGGGCTGCACGCCGCAGCAATATATTATATAGATCGGGTTGCACGCCGCAGCAATATATTTTATGGATTGGACTGCACACCGCAGAATTATAGCGCTTGGGCTGAAGGAGCCCCTCCGGAGTCTGCACAACCCCAGTAAGCGCAATGATATATTATATTGGATCGGGCTGCACGCCGCAACATTATATACATATATTGGATCGGGCTGCACGCTGTAGCATTATATATACATATATTGGATCGGGCTGCACGCCGCAACATTATATATACTATATTGGATCTGACTGCAAGCCGCAACAATATATATATTATATTGGATCTGGCTGCGCACCGCAGCATTATATATATATATATACATATATGTATATATATATATATATATATATATATATACATATATGTATATATGTATATTTATATATGTATGTATGTATATATGTATATATGTATGTATGTATATATGTATATATATGTATGTATATATATATGTATGTATATATATATATATGTATGTATATATATATATATGTATGTATGTATATATATATGTATGTATATATATATATATATGTATGTATATATTTGGTATTGGATCGGGCTGCGCGCCGCAGCGGAGATATAGCTAGTCGGGCGGAAAGAGAAGTAATTACCAGACTGTTCTCCTTGTTTAGCATTATTCACTGTCGTTGCTGTTGATTTTAGAACTGTATAGTGTCCTTACCGGATTGCTTACATTTAGTTGTTATTTACTGCTATTACTCAGTGAGTGGAAGTACTCACTCTACTCCCTGCACCTTGTGTGCAGATACAGGGATCGCGGAGGAGTAGTTGCTATTTGCTGTTGCTCGTTCAGTTCTATACCGGGGTTGCAAGGTAGCTGCTGGCGTCCGCAGGACCTGATCTCTCCTTTTATCTTTCCTTGTTTCCATATCTAGATTTTATTTGTTTAGAGTAATGTTCAGCTGTATTTAGAGGCTCAAACTTGTGACGCTAGTTCCTTTTGGGCTGTTGTTATTTTCACTTTACGGATTTCGAAATGTTTTATCAATTTTAAACCGAGAATTTATGCTAAATTTAGTATTTAAGTGAATTATTTGGTTGGAAAAGGTTTTAATGGTCGGTATTGCCTAACAAGGTGTTGGGCGCCATCATGACAGGGGTTTGGGTCGTGACAGTCATAACGCACAAAACCAGTTGGGCCTATCTTTAGTTGTTTATCAAACACTTCAGGTGGAGGGCCGAAGTTTTCCTCCTTAAGTAGTTAAATTAAAAACTCATAATGCCCAAAACTAGTTCGACCTATCTTTAGTTGTTTATCAAACACTTCTGCTGGAGGGCCGAAGTTTTCGTCATTAACTGGCTAAATTGAAAAATCATGATGCACAAACAAAACTTCGGCGTAGCGGCTGAAGTTCTTTAGTTTTTTATTAAAAACTTTAGCTATTAGGCCGAAATGTTCCTCCTTAAGTGGCTAGTTTAAAAGATCATGATACACAAACACAATTCGGCCTAGCGGTTGGAGTTTTTTAATTGTTTATTAAAAACTTCGGCAGTTAGGCCGAAGTTCTTCTCCTTAACAGGCTAAATTAAGTAATCATGATTCTCAAACACACTTCGGCCTAGTGGTTGATGTTTTTAAATTGTTTATTAAAAAATAACGGCAGAATGTTTTCTCCTTAACAGGCTAAAATTTAAAAATCATGATACACAAATAAACTTCGGCCTATCGGCTGAAGTTTTTCTCCTTAGCAGGCTAAATTATAAAATATGGCCCTCCAACACACTTCGGACTAGCGGCTGAAGTTCTTTAGTTCTTTATTAAAAACTTTGGCTGTTAGGTCGAAGATTTTATCCTTAATTGGCTAAAGTAAAAAATCATGATGCACAAAAACACTTCGGTCTAGCGGCTGAAGTTCTTAATAAATTCATCTTTTGACTTTACAAATACTTGCCACTAAACATGAATCTACATGATGAGTTTGATTTGCGTTGTTATAACTTTCAATGGGAGTTGGAGTCATGATTACGCATACTTGGATCATGATACAAAAATTTGTTCTAGTTACTAAGGACATATCATTCAATACTTTCGTAACGAAAATTAGTGAAATTGCAAATATTGATTCAACCAGATATGCATTGAACGTATGGTTTGATATCAAACTAAATACAAGCAAAGGAATGCTTGTAACTTCAGATGAAAAACTCAGCACGTGTATACATTTGCTTACAATTGATTCAGCTAACAAGAATTTCCATTTCGTCATTGAACAAATACAACCTTGAGAATAAGTAGGATTCAACAAATATCTTGCATATGTGATACATTCAGAACCTTTTGCGACTATCAACATGAAGTAGGACAACCAATAATGGAAATAAACAACTGGCAACAACCTTTTAACATTACAGCTGCTTCAGAATACATAGTGCTGCAACAATTACCCCCTCCTCCAATAAATTCATACCAGTTTGTTGATGGCCAAGAAGAAGAAGGAAAACTAATAATGCAGATTGACAACAAACACACAATCTAATAAAGCTTTTCTTCAACTTCTGCAACCATAAACAACAATGAAGATGAATTAAACACAGAGTTTAGGCCGATAATATCACATAAAATTGAAGAAATTTTTGAAAGTTCTTGTGCTTCTCAGAAATCAAGAAAAAGAGTGAGGAGAAAGATGAAAGAATCTCCACTATGTAAAATACTTAGGCACGATGCGTTGCGTGCGAAAGTAAAAGTTGGATAAATCTTTGAGAACAAAGAAAGCATGACTAAATTTTTCTGCTTCTTGGAGATAAATCAAAAAGTTGAATTCATTGCAGTTAGATCATGTTCCAAGAGATACGATCTAAAATACATCGTGGACAAATGTGGTTGGAATGTACATGCTACCAGAATAAAAATTCAACACTGTTCAGGGTGATAAAATATCATAACATCCATGAATACTCGGTTGATGCAAGAAAATCTGATCAGAAGCATGCTACATCATATTTTATAAGTGAACAAATTATAGAACATGTTCAAGACAAAAAGATAGAGGTTACATCAGCCTTTGTAGAAAATGAAATTTGGAATTGACATTGGTTATCACAAGGCATGGCGTGCTATTCAAAAAGCTGTTGCTTGCATAAGGGGAACACCTGAAGAGAACTACCATATAATTCCTTTATACCTATACATGATGGCGGCTAAAAACTCAGGAACGTACACAAGCATAAAAAGAGATGTAGAGAATAGGTAAGCAAAACAATACTAACCATCAGCCTGAAGTTTTACTATTTGAAAAACTTCACACCTTATGATTTTTTTGTGTTTCAATGTACAAATTTGCTTACTTGTTCTTTGCTCCTACAACATCAGTAGCTGGTTGGCCCTACTGTAGACCCGTTATTGCAGTACATGCAACGTTTTCTAAGTCAAAATATCGTGGTGTTTTATTTGTTGATGTATCAAAGGATGCAAACAATCAAATCTTTCCTCTATGTTTTCGTGTAGCAGATTCAGAAAATAATGAAGTATACATTTGGATTTTCGGGAAAGGAGAAAGGCAATTCAAGTCCATCGTGAACTAGTTTTCTTGTCAGATTGAATACAATCGATAGAAAATGGTATTAGAAAGGTTTTTCCGTAAGCTCACCATGGTATCTACCTCTATCACTTTGAGAAAAATTTAAAGCAAAGACATGCAAAGTCCATGGTGATAAATCTTTTTCAAAGTGCTGCAAGGTCTTACAAACGTAAAGATTTTAATCAGTTAATGTCCCAACTCAAAAGTATTGACAAGAAAACATATAATTACATAATGGAAGAGCCTCCTGAGAGATGGGCTCGATCGTGGTTCCCACGGAAACTTTATGATAATCTAACGACAAACATGGTAGAATCAATGAATTCCGTTTTACTAAAAGGGAGAGATATGCCTATTTTAAGAACGTTAGATTTTATCCAAGAAAAGCTGGGAGAGTGGTTTTATGAACGGACAAAAAAGCAAATAAAACTTTTCACAGAGTATCAATATGGCCAGAAGAAGAGATGACTAAGAAGATGGACTTGGCTTGCAAAATGTTTGTGAGTATATTTATTAACTTCAGCTTTTTATTTCTGTTGCAGTGATTCACTACTTACATTTAAAAAAATTCATACTTTTTCTTTTTGAAGAAAAAATACACTAATATAATTTGTCTTAATTTGTTATTCCTTGTTAGGTATTGAACCTTGACTCAATGTTGTTTAGGATAAATAGTGAAGGAATTGAATTCATTGTGGACTTAAAGAAGGGAACTTATGACTACCTGGAATTTCCAACTTGTGGAATTGCCTTGTCCATATGCAATTGCTACTATTAATAAGAGATATTTACAGAAACCTGATTACTGCTCAAATTGGTATTCAAGGGAAACATGGTTGAAAACATATGAAGGACATGTGAATATCGTAGGAGATCAAAAATCATGGGAAATACCACAAAATGTACAATCTAAGATAACAAAATCTCTCGATGTAGAGATTCTACAAGGAAGAAGACAAAATAAGAGACATATAACTACGATTGAATCATCATTAACATTCAAGTCTACCAAATATAGTCGATGTAAAAAAATCGGGCATAACAGAACAACTTGCTTGTCTTCTCTAGCACCTCATCCATATTCCAAGAAACACAATGAAAAATACTCCAAGCTTCAATAATCGTTGGTCTGAGTTGAGACTTTCTTTATTATGTAACATAATTCAAATGTGATCTTTTACATAGGAATAAAAAAATAAGCTCTTGGAAAAAATTTTATATACTGCTAAAGTACAAATCACTCATTTTTGTTGCGCAGGCTTACATGTTTGGTTGCATTTTTAAAAAATACGCAATGACTTATGCGAGAAAAAACTTCAGGTTACAGTATGTTAAATACATTTACTTAAACAAATATACATATACACACACATACAAACACTCACACACCAACAAAAAATAAGGATAATGCAATAGAAAGATAAGAACAAAAAGGGAAACAATTACATTGATATTAAAACAGGCCACAACAACACACATTTTACAAAAAAACTTCATCTCTCCAGGCCGAAGTTATACATACCTAAAAAACTTTAGCTTTATGGGCTGAAGTAAGAAAAGCAAAATACTGAAAAACATAAAAAAACAATTACAAACACTAACAATCAACACCGTCATTATCGTCAAAACCATCATCATCATCATCATCATCATCATCATTGTGATCATCACAGTACTCCTCAATTTCCCTAAATATCTCATCATCATCACTATCGGAGATAACGATAGGGTTGTCGAGTAAAAGACCACTCAATCCAAGGAGATCAATCTTTAACTTGTCGAATTCATCACGCAACTGACTCTGTTCGACGATTACTCTGTTCATAAGATCAATAAGAGTCTTCAGGTTGTTTTGCAGCTTCGAATAGTCGTCCCAGCCGAGAAACTCAAAATTTTCAAACTGCTGCACAACCTTATCGAACCAGATTGAATTATCTACACTACGTTCCATGTTAAGCCAGTTCTGGAATGATTGATTGGCATAGAGATTTGGTCTGATTATCTCCCAATCAGCCATAATTTCATCCCACAAATGCATAACACTAGCCATATGTTTGTTGTTGCACCACTCACACTTCAAACTATGCCACTTCTTCATTATTTCATCCATATTAGGCTTACCACTTCCACTTGCACCAGACATTTTTTCTTTAGCAAAAGCTGAAAGACTAAGGAAGAATATAAATTTATGAAATATGATAGAAGTCTATGAATGTGTATGAAATTTTCAAGTGAAGAGATTGTTAATATAGGCAAAGAGTTCACCTAATCAATTCAATATTGGTAAATGTAAAAGTAACTTTTCAGCTTCTTTTACTGTTTTACGTTCAGAGAAATTGAATGAAACAAGATAAATAAGTGGTAAAAACAAGTATATGGTAAATGCAAAAAGAAATTTAACTTCAGGCCTAGTAAAACTCACAGTTTTTCTATATTAAAAATTAACTTTTCAGATCATTTACTATACAGTCAAAGAAATTTAAATGAAAGATGTAGTGGTTGACAAAAGACAAAAGTAGATAGTAAATGCAAAAAAGATAAGTATCAAGTTAAAAAAATACTGATGTTCTAAAAAGATGAGCACAATAAACCTATGTTTTTTGTTGGATTCCAGTCTGCTTAAGTTGTTTAGTATATTTCCAAAAACTCCAGCATTTGATCGGCCTATGTTTTTTTTTGGATTCAACAATTTTTCATTATTAATATTTTTCTTGAATTTGAAGTGATCAAAAGTAAAGAAGATAAAGACATTAACAAAAATATATTATATTAACAAAAATATATTTCATTAAACAAACGATATTATATTTTCATAAAAAAAACAAAATATTTCAACAAAAAAAAACATACAACTAAAGAACTAGTCCATATCATCAGAATTAAAAGAACTATCATCTACAATGGCTCCATTACAGGCAATGCTCTCCTGCCTATTCAGTTTGTCCTTGATTCTCTCAAATCCCTCTCATACCTGTCCAGGAGCTCATTAAACTTTATCTCAAAAGCTTCTGCGATATCTTCCTTCAACTGATTGACTATGGCTTGGATTGCTGCATCCATTTTGCTTTCTTTTTTGTGTTTTATCTATTAAAATTAGATGAGTTTGTGTGAATAAATCGGTAAAGGCTATCCTCATTATATAGAAAAAAAATTATATACGAAAAGACAAAATGCAATTTGAACGTTAGGGGTAATTACTACAATACAACTCCCAATGTGAAATATAAATTAATTTTAGTGGTTGAAAATGCATCAAACACTGCACCTATTAAAGTAATTATTTGTATCACGTTAGATAAAATATAGGTGCTTAATTACATGAGAAAAATACTTGTATTTAATATAGGTGCAGCATAATAAACTTAGGCCATATGTCCTGAAGTTGTTTAGTATATTTTCAAAAACTTCGGTATATGATTAGCCTAAATTTTTTCTTGTATTCAATAGATATTTTCCTAAAGTTTTTTCGAAAAAATTTAAAAAATTGAATATGAAATGACAGAAGGCAAATTGAACATCAGGGTAAAAAGAAAGATTCATGAATAGCTAAAATGTAATTATTGCTTTAACACAACTCCCAATTAATTTTAGTCTTTGAAAATGCACCTAATAAATTAATTACGTTTATCGCATCTTATAATACGTCAAATAATAATGTCATCTAATAGCTATTACGTGATAAAATATAAATTGATGTAGCCTGATTTATATTACGCATAAACACACTTTGGCCGAAGTTTTTTAATTGTTTATTAAAAACTTTGGCTGTTAGGCCAAAGTTTTTGTCCTTAAGATGTTAAAATTTAAAAATCATGATGCATAAACACACTTCGGCCTAGCGGCTGAAGTTTATGCCGAAGTTTTTCTCTTTAACTGGCTAAAATTAAAAAATCATGATGCACAAACACACTTCGGCCTAGCGGCGGAAGTTTTTAAGTTGTTTATATAAAACTTCGGCCATTAGCTGAAGTTTTTCACCTTAACAGGCTAAATTAAAAAATCATGATGCTCAATCAAGCACACTTTGGCCTAGCGGCTGAAATGTTTTAATTGTTTATTAAAAACTTCGGCCGTTAGGCCGAAGTAACGGCTGAAGTTTTTCTCCTTAACTGGCTAAAATAAAAAAATCATGATGCACAAACACACTTCGGCCTAACAGCTGAAGTTTTTTAATTGGTTATTAAAAACTTCGGCCGTTAGGCCGAAGTATTTTTCCTTAACTTGCTAAGTTTGGCCGGCCTAAGTTTTTTGTTGTATTCAATAGTTTTTGTCCTAAAGCTTTTCCGAATAACTTCGGCGTTATGTCCTTACGTTTTTAGTATATTTCCAAAAACTTAAGTGTTTAATCAACCTAAGTTTTTTGTTGGATTCAATAATTTTTATCGTAAAGCTTTTTTGAATAACTTATGCACATACTGCTTAAGTTATTTAGTGTATTCAGATAATGAGCTGAAACATAATTCACACAATAAATTAATTAGCAGTTAACAATGCCCCTAATAAATTAATTACTTTTATCATGTCATATAATACGTCATCTAATAGCTATTACTTGATAAAATATAAATTGTTGTAGACAGATTTATATCACTTCATAATTAGAATTTTCAAAAACTAACATATGAAAACAAACTTATTACGCATAAATATATATAATTGAATATGAAAACAAACTTCGGCCGTTAGGCCAAAGTTTTTCTTCTTAGCAGGCTAAATTAAAAAATCATGATGCTCAAACACACTTCGGCTTAGCGGCTGAAGTTCTTTAGTTGTTTATTAAACACTTCGGCTGTTAGGCCGAAGTTTTTCTCCTTAACAGGCTAAATTAAAAAATCATGATACAGAAACACACGTCGGCCTAGCGGTTGAAGTTTTTTAGTTGTTTATTAAAAACTTCAGTCGTTAGGCCGAAGTTTTTCTCCGTAACGGGCTAAATTAACAAATCATGATGCACAAACAAAACCTCATAGTTGTTTATTAAAAACTTCGCCATAACTTAACACGCTAAATTAAAAAAACTATGATGCTCAAACACACTTCGGCCTAGTGGCTGAAGTTTTTAGTTGTTTATTAAAATCTTCGGTCGTTAGGCTGAAGTTTTTCTCCTTAACTGGCTAAGTTTTGGTCGGCCTAAATTTTTTGTTGTATTCAATAGTTTTGGTTCTAAAGCTTTTTCGAATAACTTACGCACATACTGCTTAAGTTATTTAGTGTATTCAGATAATGAGCTTAAACATAATTCACACAAAATAATGTATAGTAACAAAATACAAATTTGTATTCACTTACATCCTTGCAATAAAAGAGAAAATTAGTTTTTCGTTTACAAATTGTTATTCATATTATCCATAGTCATGTCCAAGTTACTCTTCTTGGGTTTCATTGCATGAAACTTCACTATGTCTTCCACCAAAGCGTTTTCTTTCAGACATAGGTTGGCGAAGTTTCGTCTTATGATATATTTAACAACTACCGTCTTGTTTTCATAAGAAAAAAAAAATGTTGGCAAAGACATGCTTACTGGTATGCATATGGGAATTCGTGGAAAGCAAATTGGTGGAGGAGAAGTCCAAAAAACTTCATATGTGATGGAGACTGGCCAAATCAAAAACCCGAAACCCAGGATATCTGCTCTTTTTCCACAAAGTTATATTTATCATCTTATTAAAGGAGAAAATGTCCTGGTGCTCCAATTTTTGATCTGTCCAGTCCCAGTCCCCTTCACATATGAAGTATTTAGACTTCTCCTTTACTATGTTAGCTTTACACGAACTCCCTAATACACCCAATAAGCATGTATTAGTCAATACTTTTTTGTTTTTCTTTGAAATATGATGAAAATACATGGATAACTATAAAATTTTCAGGTAAAGCGATTGTTAATATACCCAAATAATTCACCTAACCAATTTAATAGTTATAAATGTTACCTGATTTTTTATTAGAGAAATTGAATGTAAGAACACAAGTAGTTGGCAAAAGAAGTAAGTGGTAAATGCTAGTAATTAGCAGTAAATGCTAGTAGTTGGTAAATGCAATAAGAAAATAGTAATTTCTAAAGCTTTACTGAAAAACTTTGGCCGATGTCTTGAAGTTTTCTAGTATATTTCCAAACACTTCAGCTTTTGGTCGGCCTAAGTTTTTGGTTGGATTCAATAAATTTTGTCCTAAAGCTTTACTAAAAGACTTCGGCCGATGTCCTGAAGTTTTCTAGTATATTTTCAAACACTTCAGCTTTTGGTTGGCCTAAGTTTTTGGTTAGATTCAATAGATTTTGTCTAAAGCTTTACTGAAAAATTTCGGTCAATGTCCTGAAGTTTTGTAGTATATTTCCAAACACTTCAGCTTTTTGTCGGCCGAAGTTTTTGGAAATACCATATTTCTAAAAACTTCACCACCTGATACAATTCACCACCACATGCTTAAGTTTTTCAAAACAAAAAATGTTCTTAAAATTCATGATAAAAGAAACAATGTATGACAAAAAAGTGAACTAATAAAATAATTAATGTATATTCACAAAACTCAAATTATGTACAACCAATGCTCTAATAAAAATTTTTACACTGAGTGTCTTCAAAATCTTCATAATCATCTCCTTCTTGTTCTTCTAGAGTTTCATAGTCACTATTTTTTTTTTCATTTTCCATGAGCCCAAAGATTGGCAGCCAATTCACTCCTGAACTTCATTGTCTGACTTTGATCGAAACTAAAGACATCTCCTTTCTTCAACCGGATATCAATAAAATTTAGAGAAAATATACAACAATAAACACTTAAAAAACACATGAAAAAGATATTAAGGAATAGTTAACACAAGGGCAGAAAATAATAAACGTAAGATGCATGGTAAAGCATATGTGAAACACATACTTGGTAGTCTATTTCGGTGTGTGCATCCTCATAATTTGAAAATCTTCCACATGACTGTCTCCATAAAATTCATTATGTTCAGCAAAATTCAAGCCTTTGAGACTGTGTGGAATCAACCAGACATAAATTTTAACATGTTCAAGTGCACGCTTGTATGTTGCTTCGCCCATGGAATCATACACATATATAGTTTTATCTTTGAAGTCCAGAATTCCAAAAAAGTAGTGCGCAGATGTCTGGCCCTCCATTAGCTCAAGTCGAAATGGCAAGACTACCTTTTTAGCACATGCCCATGAGATACCACAGGAAATGTCCAATCGTCTTACGTAGTTGGCCACCTTTTCATTTGTTGATTCTTCCTTTTTAATCTGTTCTTCGGATATCTTCTTTTTCTTTGATTTTTATTAAGAACCGCCATTCTGTGTTGCTTTATTTTCTCAATCATCTTCAACTTTTCTTTTGAAGGATGAATACGACCCAGGATAGTCATATACTGATCAAAACGTAAATCAGTCACTGCAAACCTTTCTTTTCCATAACTTGGAAGGTTATAGGAATATTTCTTACGCAAGTAATATACGCCCACATCAATATGCTGCAAATGGACAACGACAAATGATAACATGTGAAATTACCACTATAAAGTTTAGAAAAAACACATTGCACAACTAGAAAACAGAATGACAAAAACTCAAGCATATTCATTTTTAGTAAATAAGCTGAACTTTTGGGAAAAATAGTTGAAAACAAATTTCAAAACAAAATTAACAACTTACATCATCCTCAAGATCAGAAGCAAGATCCATAAGCTCAGTAAAGAATGATTATTTAATCTCAAGTCCAACTAATGTGGATGTATTGGAATCATATTTAATGCCATCCATCTTCAACCACTCTTGAAATCTTTGCATCAATCCCCTGTCTTGATCAACATAATGGAAGGTGCACCTTCTTAATGTAACGACCTGACCGGTGATTTTGAGCTCCGCCGTGTCATTTAGCAGTTTAAGGCCATGAGCAGCTTCATCTCAGGTATATTGACTTATGTGTATGGTCAGAGTTAAAAATCATAAAGTTTGGAGTCAAATCTAAATGGAAATTCTCATTTTGAAAGCTTAAAGTTGAAGAAATGAACTAGGATTGGAATTTTGAGTAAATGACCTCGGAATCGGGATCCAAAGGTTCCAGCAGGTTTGTATGATGATTTCAGACTTGGGCGTATGCCGGATTGGGTTTTGGATAACCCGGGAGCATTTTGGCGACTATTGTGGAAGATAGCATTTTAGAAGAAATTGCATCAGTTTGGTTAAAAATGCATTTCAATGTTATTAATGTCTGTTTGGGATTCTGAGACTTGGAGTAGCTCCGTATGGTGATTCTGGATTTGTGAGCGCGATCAGAAGTGAATTCGGAGGTTCGTAGGTTTTGAAGTCATTTGGCTAAATATAGAAATTTGAAGGTTTTTAAGAAAATTCGACCGAAAGTATATATTTTGATATCGGTGTTGGAATACGTTTTTGAAAGTTAGGGCAAGTCCATAATGTCGAATTTGACTTGTGTACAAAATTTGAAGTCATTCCGGAATGATTTTGGTAAGGCTTGAGATACTTAGTCTCTTTTAAGGAAGCTTAAGTTGGAAAAGTCAACATGATATTGAATTATGTATTAGAGGGCTCGAAATGCAAATTTTATGGTTCGGATAGCTTCGTTAGGTGATTTGGGACTTTGGAGTGTGTCCGGAATATTTTTGTGATGACCGGTGTAGAATTTAGCTTGAATTGGCAAAGTTAGTATTTTGGCGAATTCCGGTTGATAGGTGAGATTTTGATCCGAGGGTCGGAATGAAATTTCGAGAGTTTCTATAGGTTCGTTATATCATTTTGGACTTGTCTGCAAAATTTAAGGTCATTCGGACTAGTTTTGATGTGTTTCGGTATCGGATGTGAAATTTGAAAGAATTCTTGGATTTAAGGATCAAATCATTGATTTTGATGTTATTTTGGTGATTTGATCGTTCGAGCCAGTTTGTTTGACTTTTTAGAGTCAGTGTGCATAATTAGTTTGGAGCCTCGAGGGCTCGGGAGTGTTTCGGAGGTGTCTCGGACTTAGAAAAATATGCAGAAATTGCAGAAAATTTCTGATGTGAACAATGACCATGAACAGTGCCCATGAACAATGCCCGTGAACAGTGCCGGGCCGAATGTTAAGTTCTGAACCCATTTTCCATTTTTGACGATTTGGAGCTCGGATAAGGCGATTTTTCGAGGGATTTTTGGAAAGAACAACGGGGTAAGTGTTCTTAACTCAATTTTGGTTTTATAACTCGAATCTATTGCAAGTTTTAGTGTTTAATTTGAGAATTTTTGTTATAAAGGTAGAAAACCCTCTTGGATAGAAATGGTGATTTGAGAGGTCAAATGAACTCTAATTTTTGTAAATTTAGTATGTATAGACTCGTGGCGAGATAAGGGTCGTATTGATGTAAAAATTTCTAAATTTCGAGACGTGGACTCGGGGCTCGGGTTTTAGTAATTTCGGGAATTGTGCCCAAATTTGATTATTTTTGATTGGGTATTGTTCCCTTATCATATTGTAATATATTCGATGTGGTTTTGGATAGATTCGATGCGCGTGGAGGCCGATTAGAGGAGGAAAGGCATCGCGGGCTAGAGATTTTGCCGTCCTGAGGTGAGTAATGATTTTAAATGACGCACTGAGGGTTTGAAACCCCAGATTGCACAACATACTGCTATGTTGAGATGAGACACGCATTGTATGACGAGCGCGGGGTCGTTTACTATTGGGGATTGTGACTTGGTCCATCCCAGCTATATTTTATCGCGTATTTAATAATGAATTACTGTCTTTTACCATGATTTGGGCTTATTGCCACACTTGGGCCTTGTGCCAATTATTTGGAATATTTTGTGAATTACATCACTATTTTCCTCACCAATTGAAATGTTATTTGAACTCAGTCCAATTGAATTATATTATTTTGTGAACTCAGTTACATTTATACTCAACTCGAGATTTAATGATATTTATAATGTTTTTTTGAGCTGAGTATCATTATTTTACTGACTCCCAAGGGGCTTATGATTATTTTCTGGACTGATTGAGGCCGAGGGCTATATGCGAGGATATGTTGGGTGATGTGAGGAGGGTTTCAAGCCTCGAGTGTGTTACGTGAGCAGGCTTTTAGGCCTCGAGTGTGTTGTGTGAAGGTTTTCAGGCCTATTGATATTGCGCTTGGGTTGTAGTAGCCCCTCCGGAGTCTGTATACACCTCCAGTAAGTGCAGGGTACCCAGGTGAGTTGGGAGTGGGCCTGAGAGGCCGTTGTTTGTATGTGGTGAGTTGGGAGAGATCCGAGGGGCTGATGTTGTGTGTGGTGAGTTGAGAGTGAGCCCGTGGGGCTGATACTGTACAATGATTTTTATATTGAGCCCGAGGGGAAAGCGTTGATTAGTCCTTACTGTTGAAATTGTGGTTTTCACCGTTTTAAAAAGAGAATTATCTGATACACCACGGTTTTTCTGTACAATTGATTTTACTGCTTGAGATAGTGTTATTGTGCCTTTATGAAATTTCATACTTTCAGTCATTATTTATTTTTATTACTCACTGAGTTGGAGTACTCACTTTACTCCCTGCACCTCGTGTGCAGATGTAGGTATTGATCACCCGGTAGTGGGGTATTAGCGGATTGAAGGTATTTCTATTGTAGCTGAGCAAGGTGACCGCCAGCATTTGCGGCACCGTATCTCTTCCTTTGATTCTAAATTTCCAATATGCATATTACCGGTTTTATAGTAGTGTTCGGATTTCTTAGATGCTCATGACTTGTGACACCCCGGTCGGAATATGTTAGGCTGTAAACACTGGTTATTATTGTGTTAAGTTGTATTTATTTATTCATTTATGTTTAAAAAATTGTTAAAGTGATAAATTGGGTTAGTTGACTGGCATTGTCTTCACGAGAGGCGCCATCACGATCACTTTGAGATTTTGGGTCATGACAAGGTTGTATCAGAGCCTAGATTACTAGGTCTCACGAGTAATGAGCAGGTTTAGTAGAGTCTCGCGGATCGGTACGGAGACGTCTGTATTTATCCTCGAGAGGCTGCAGAACCTTTAGGAAAAACTTCACATTCTTGAATTCTTATCGTGCGTCCTTGATTCAGCTTGAAAGGAAACTCTTGAAATTCCTTCCGCGTGATTGTGTGCACGAATGGGCGCTCAGTACCAGATGTGCCTCGATGGATTTTTATTCCCCGATCGAGGGGAAAAGTGTAATCTCTGTGAGTTGAATTAGGCCAGTCTGGAGGACTTGAGGCCGAATCTTTGCCAATGGCTTGAGCACCAAAGTGCTGATTTTGTGAGCAAGTGCTTTGAACTCATATGTTCATTAGTCTTTATTAGCCGGAATGGCAGATGAATATCCACGTGATGAATAATGTGTGTGACAGTGGAAGGCGTACAAATATATTAACTAAAGGTAAAGCTAATGGGTAATTAGCTTATGAAGGGAAGCTATTTGTCATACTAGTTAGATAAGTGGGGCTAAGATCGCTTCTGTAAATGTATTATGACGAATTCGTTGAGTCGAGGAGACCACCTTGAAGGTCGAAAATATTAAAGAAAGAATATGTTCTTACCCAATTGAACAACCCAATAATGGAGGATTGAAATGTATTTTTCTATGTCTTATGATTTGAGTAGGTGCAACGCATGTCCATGTATTAATTTTTATAATATAATACATATAGTATTGGGATTTATGTTGTTGATATACATTGTGATGATTTTTCAAGGAAACTCTGCCAAACTTTTTGAAAAATTTGGGACTTAATAAAAATTTTGTTGCCTAAAGAGTGGGCTTAACTCTTGTGCGAGTTAATGCAAAAATTGCAGAAGAGTTAAAAGTTCTGATGATTCATGTTTCCACAAGCTTATGAAGGATTGAGTTTAATCTCACCATGGTATTACGACAACAATAAAGTATATTTGTTGTGATATATGGCTTCGAGCCAAGTTGGGGAGTTTGCTAATGATTAGGAAATTGTACGGTTATGTGCAATGTTGGTTCCAGTTCGAGGCATGCTAGTGAATCAGCTCTGGTTGCGGAAGTTGGTCCGAAGATGGCACGGGTGAGGGAGAACTTTGACAAAGTCTACATGGTGCTTCATAGAAGTGTGAGAATCACAGTATGTCTTAAGCTATCGTTGGTAGTGCTCGGTGCATGGAGCAGGAAGATGTTTGGTTGTATTGGAATGAGGTCATACCCTGCCGTGTCAGAGTGCTAATGAGGCAGGGTGGTTATGTTCCTTGGATCAGGTGAATTGTAGTTTGAATAAGAGTAAATGACTCGAGAGAATGGTTCTAATGTGTTCGAGAGTCGTGTAATAGTGGCTTTGAGCTAAGCAGGGGAGTCCCGTCACTTACGATTGGGTTGAATGGTTAATTACCCGTGTGAATTCTGGTTATTGGCGTATTGATGGGTTATAGCAACTACGTAATAGGACCATGAGTGGTAATTTGAGTAAATAAATTGTTGGATGCATGTTATGGTTAGCCTTATTGGCTCATGTTCAGACTTGAGGGAAGATTCATGATTTATGCCTCGTATAGGTGCATTCTTTGAGGGAAGTGATTCCGTTGGGTGCTTTATCGAGAAGATATTCATATGTTATAAAATTCAGTAGAGTTGGTTGCATTCGAGGCCAAGTTTGAGCTGGGTGGCTCTCAATAGTGGTCCTAGTTAATTCAAGAGGTAAAGTGTGGTGCCTAATGATTTTGAGTCTGTAAGTATGGTTAAGAGTCAAGATTTTGAAGCAACTTATGAAGAAAGGCACAAAATGTTCTATGAAGTTTTGACTTGCGGTGTAGCATTTGAGAGACATGAAATGGTCATGGTATTTGAGACAGCATGGTCTCGTGATTTAAGGTCACTTGGGGTGAGTGCAGATGAAATAAGTTAGGTGTTAAAGGGAGATATTATTATTTCTAAGGCAATCAAGGATAAATTTGAAGGAAGTAGATTGATTAGCCATAACTGAGTTGGCATATTGGTGTCAGTGATCAGTTCGTTCAACGTGATCGAGTTATGCATGTGATTGTGGCGGTGCATGTGAGGCTTGTAGGCCGCAGTGATTGATATTATTCTGAAGCATTCTTTTGTTAGGGCCTATTATGAGTAGGCGGATCCCAAAAAGAGATATGGTGGCTTGGACAACTATTTAGAGATTGGCATATTCGACGATTATGAGAATTCGCCTGTATGTTGCTATCGTTCTCCTGAAGTGAGTTAAATGGAAAGTCTTATGTGATGAAGTATTATCCTATAGGCGGTTCTGAAGTTGTGATGGAAATCACGTCTATCGTATATTAGCACGTGAGATGCAGTGAGTTGTATGGAATTTGAAGTAAGGACCAAGGTTGCAGTTTGGTCAATGACTATGATGTCAAGATATTATATGAGCAGGATATGAGTTTCAATGTTTTGAGTAATATGGGTATTGACATTAGTATCACCTGAGATCGGTGTTCTGTGAGAAAGGTTTTGCATCCTGGTTAGGGATTCTTGATTGCTTTTCAGCATTAGTGCAGCCGGTGGTTTGAATGTGCGTACCCATTAATTATTTTGGAAGATGGTGGGAGCTTATCCCACAGGAATATTGTATAAGTATGACATGTAGTCACTTGATTAATTAGAAATCTAAACCAAGTATGAGGATTTTTGTAATATCATCCATTTGAGAATTTATGCTTGGAGGACACGCTGCTTATTGGGTTATGGACCTGTGAAATATTATTGGCCTAGCTTGGCACGATCACGATCGACTTGAGGTCGGTGGATAGATCTTAATGTGTAAGTGAGCTTTACGTCAGGCCAGTTGTGTTTATTTCAGCTCTGCGCTCTTTATGAAAGGATAGTCACGGTCTTATTTTGTGGCCACCTAATTTATATAAAGATATATTACGCAGTATGAGTTGTGAGACAGCTGGGTAAATTCCGTATGTGGTGAGGTTCCGCTCAGCGGTGATATTATACGAGCAGGATGGATCTTGAGACTTAGATCATGTATCGCCCTTAGTTGTTCTTGAGTTTGTACCCTATAGAGCTATATGTTTCCTTGGGAATGGTATTATGCACCTTAGTGTGTTTATGACCGATATCCGGTGTTTTGATGTGATGAGATTTTCAGCTCGATGTATATATCCTTATGTGAGTTCTATATGTGGATCGAGTGGCACGCCGCCATGGGTAACTTGTTTGGATCGGGTTGCATGCTGCAACAATACGATGTTCGGTACAGTCCCCCATATTTGCTTTTGTGTGTTCTGTTTCCCTATTTTTTGAGGAAGTATATGTTAGTGTGCGAGTTGAGTATTTCCTCCCATAGTTCACCTTCTTTTTGTGACGCGTTCGAATTGATAGCATACTGGCACTTTTTGGCATCTTGTGGGATTTTGATTATGTCTAAGGTGGCTTATTGCCTAAGCAGTTTGTACTAGGTGAGACGGGTTGGAGGGAATACATGGACTACCAAAAACTGAACAAGGTTACAAGAAAAGGCTATTTTCCCTTGCCATTCTTGAATCAGATGCTTGACCGTCTGGCAGGCCGGGCGTTCTATTGTTTTCTAGATGGGTATTCCGGCTATAACCAGATTCTCATTGCCCCAAAGGATCAGGAAAAGACAACCTTGACATGTCCATATGGCACATTCGCATTCTCACGTATGCCATTTGGACTATGTAATGCTCCAGCGAACTTCAGAGATGTATGATGGCAATCTTCACCGATATGGTGGAGGACATATTGGAGGTCTTCATGGACAATTTTAGTGTAGCCGGGGACTCATTTGGTGAACTTTTGCAAAATCTTGATTGTGTGTTGGCCCGTTGTGAAGACACAAAATTGGTGCTCAATTGGGAGAAATGCCACTTTATGGTGGAAGAAGGAATCGTGTTGGCTCATAAATTTTCGAAGAGGGGGGGGGGGGGTTGAGGTCGACAAAGAAAAAATCGAGGTGATCTCAAGGCTTCCTCCCCCTAACTCTATCAAAGGGGTGAGGAGTTTTCTAGGACACGCGAGTTTCTACCGGAGATTCATTAAGGATTTTTCTAAGGTGGTGAGTCCGTTATGTAAGCTGTTGGAGAAGGATGCAAAAAAATATGTGTTTGATGACAAGTGTATGGAGGCCTTCGAGCTTCTATAACAAAAGTTGACGTCTACCCCTATCATAACCGCACCCAATTGGAGCTTACCCTTCGAGCTCATGTGTGACGCTAGTGATGTTGCGGTGGGGGCAGTCTTGGGCCATAAAATTAACAAATTCTTCCATCACGAATATTATGCTAGCAAGACGATGAATGAGGCGCAAAGAAATTGCACAGTCATCGAGAAGGAATTGCTTGCCATTGTATTTGCCATGGAGAAGTTTCGACCGTACCTTATGGGTGCCGAAGTGATTATCCATACCGAGCACGCTTCCCTTATTTGCCATGGAGAAGTTTCGACCGTACCTTATGGGTGCCGAAGTGATTATCCATACCGAGCACGCTTCCCTTAGGTACTTGATGACTCAGAAGAACTCAAAAGAAATATTGATCAGATGGGTGCTTCTTCTACAAGAATTTGATTTGGAGATCGTTGATAGAAAATGTGGTGAGAACCAAGTGGCGGACCACTTGTCTAGATTGGAGGAGGAAGGGAGGCCTTCGGATGGCCTTGAGATAAGTGATTCTTTTTCGGACGAACAACTTCTCTCAGTTTCTATGCTTGACATGCTGTTGTTTGCCGACATTGCTAATTATTTGGTTACCGGTGTGGTCCCGTGTAAGCTCTCTTCTAACCAAAGGAAGAAGCTCAAGCGGGATGCTTTGGACTTCTATTGGGATGAGCCATACCTTTTTAAAATTTACACCGATGGTGTGATTCGGCGGTGTGTTCCCTAAGAAGAGCAATTGAGTATTGTGGAATCTTGTCATTCTTCGCCTTATGGTGGTCATCATGGCGGGGCGAGGACGACGTCTAAAGTGTTGAGTTGTGGGTTCTATTGGCCTTCATTGTTCAAGGATTCCTGCTATTATGTGAAATAATGTGTTGAGTGTCAACGTGCTGGAGGAATTTCAAAGAAAGATGAGATGCCCCTTAACACGATTCTTGAGGTAGACATTTTTTTATATTTGGGGGATTGACTTTATGGGACCATTCGGGAGTTCTTGTGGCAACACTTACATTTTGGTAGCTGTGGATTACGCGTCAAAATGGGTCGAGTCCATCGCCTTACCAACAATGAAGCTCGTAGTGTAGTGGCTTTCTTGAAGAAGAGCATTTTCACTAGGTTTGGCACACCCCATGCCATAATTATTGACGGTGGCTCTCATTTTTGCAACAAGTCTTTTGATTCTTTGCTTACCAAGTATGGGGTAAAACACAAAGTGTCCACTCTCTGTCATCCACAAGCGATTGGCCATATTGAAGTCTCAAATCGGAAAACAAAGAGTATTTTGTCCACGACTATCAATACAAATAGGATCGATTGGTCCAAGAAATTTGATGATGCTCTTTGGGCCTACCGTACAACATTCAAGACTCGATTGGCATGTCGCTATATCAGTTGGTTTTTGGAAAATCATGTCATCATCTGGTGGAATTAGAGCACAAGGCGAGGTGGGAGTTGAAAATTTTGAATTTAGAGTGGGATGTTGCAGCCAATCTCCGGGTTGAACAATTGAATGAGCTTGACGAGTTCCAATTTCATGCATACTCCAGCTCGTCCTTATACAAGGATAAGATGATGTATCTCCATGAAAAGTACTCTTGGGGGTAGAATACAAAGTTGGTGATATGGTTTGTCTTTTCAATTCCCGGCTAAGATTGTTTCTGGGAAAGCTTATGTCCAAGTGGAGCTGTCCTTTTTGAAGTGGTTGGTGTTACTACTTTCGGTGCCATTGATATCAAAAACAAAAATGGTGAGGTATTCCGGGTCAATTGGCATCGAGTCAAGCATTATTTAGGCAAGTTTGATGATAGCCACGTGGTGGCGCTGATTTATTTGAGGTGACTATGATTGTAACATGCTTCGTGCCGCGACGTTAAATCAGGCTCTACTTGGGAGACAACTCATGTCTTTTGTTTTTTCTTATTTTTTTATTGTAGAATAGGATTTTTGAGTGGATAGTTTGTGAAGTGTTGCAGGGATATAGTTGAACCAGTGCAAGGAAAAATTAAAGAAATGAATAGTGTCTGACCAGTGCCCACGTGGCCACACCCCAAACAGTGTGGTCCGCGTGGTCTTGACAAGTTAATGGTGTAAAACTCAGAAGACCTTATGCGGCCGCATGACACTTTTGTGCGGTCCGTGTATGAAGAATTAGAAATAGCCACTCTCTGATAAATTTTCCACGCGGCCATGGTCTAAAACAGTGCGGTCCGTGAGGGAATGGCCAAATTCATCAAGTCTTTGAAGTTTCCCATGTGGACGCATGTCAAATCAGTGCGGTCCACGTGAGCTAAAATCCTGCGCAGTCCGCGTGTCATTTTTGTGCGGCCACACAGGTAGGTTAGAACTGGGCCCCATGGTTTTCTATAAATAGACACATGAGGCCTCCTTTTACTCTTTTTGCGAAAATTTCACCAGAGCCTTTACACCTACTGTTCACTCACTCAAATTTTGCACTTATCATCATCTTCATCAATTTATTGGTAACACTTTGACATCAAATTCAATTTTTAGTCTAAATTTTGTTATATCACATTAGTGTAACTTCTTATTTTCTTTCTTTTTCTTCTTAGTCGGCTAATTAGATTAGGATTTGGGTAAGTTTGTTGAACAATGGGCATATAAACTCCTGATAATAATTGAGTAGGGACACTTAGGCTCGTAATGTTAAAGTTTGAATAAAAAATGAACTTTATTGCCTGCTAGTTAAGTTGCCCTACGCGGCTGCACAAATTTCTTGTGCGGTCCGCGTGAGTTTTGATAGATCAATATTAGCAGCCTCTCATCGCGAACCGCATCCACTTTTGTGCGGTCCGCGTGAATCTAGTGCGGCCGCGACCCAAATCAGTGCAGACTGCGTGGACAGTGGTTCAGGGAGTGATAAATTTTGGAATTTAACTTGTGCGGACCTTATCCACTTTTGTGCGGTCAGCGTCACTGTAGCCGTGAGGCCGGGATCCAAATCAGTGCAGGCCGCATGGCCAGAGTTCAGAGAAGGTGAATTTTGATGCTAAACCTGTGCGGACCGCGTCCATTCAGGGTGGTCCGCGTCCATCCTACGCGGCCGCAGTCCAAAATAATGCGGTCTGCGTAGGTACTTTCTGAGAACTACCTGTATAACAATTTGGCCAGTGCGGACCACGTGAATTTTCTATGCGGTCCACGTGACCCCTTTCTGCAACACATATCTTGAAATTTCTTTTTGATGCTATAACTGTGTGTTATCATTCTGGTGCGTGTACTAACAACCTCAGATGTTTATGCTTTGTAGACAATGGTGAAGAAACAGGCTGGTAAAAAAATACAACGTGGGGGCTCGGATAAACAACCCGGGAGGGGTGGTGCTTCCCTAGGTAAAAATGTGCGGAGAATAGCAAAACGCAATCCGAAAGATAAGGAAACGTGAAGCAGCAGAGAAAGATCATTCAGGCAGCCGACAGGGTGGCTTCTCATTCAATTGAGAGTGAGTACGAACCCTCCCGGGACATTACTTCAGAGTCCATCCTCGACCATATGTCAATAGAGGTCCCCATTCCTAAGGCCTCTTCTCCAGAGGATGCAACTATGGCAACATCCAAAAACCAGTTAATGTAGTCTCGAGCTCGTCTGATGAATTCGGGACAGATAATGAAGAGGGAAGCCGATACTCCACCTCTCCCACAGCTTCAATATCAGGGGAGATTGCGGCGTATGCCAAGGAAGGAGAACCAAAGGTTGGGGGGATTGATAGAACGAGGAAGCCGGAGGCTTGGGAGGACAAGTTTATTAGTGAGGTAGCCATCCACCGGTATAGGGAATGGTGGACTAAGAGAAAACTTATTCCGGAGCGGCGATTCATTAAAGCCGACTTGCTCCCTCACAACCCTCACGTACAAGCTCAATTCCATACGAGAGAGGGTTAGGGTTCTTTAAGGAAAAGGTTGAGAATGAAAACGAACACATGGTGAAAGAATTTTACAGCAATGTTCACCATGTGGTTCGGGATGCAAAAGCAACAATGGTGAGGGACAAGACTGTTTTGGTGGGAAATCTTTGAATGAATTTCTGGGTTTGGGGAAGAAGACGAGTTTTAGTACTTGGAAAAGCTCGCAATGAAAGAAGAAGCTTGCCCGTGGTTAGGTGGGATTCTAGATGCTCCAGGTATAGTTCCTGTGTGGTTGAATACATAGGAGAAAATATACAGAAACACCCTCATCTTTTAAGCCAAAGGGTGGTTGACCTTTGTGTGCAATCGGCTAGACCCAACTACACATGATCATTCTAATCCAGTTAATCGTGTGGTTCTTGTTGCCTCCATCATGGCGGGTTTTCGCTGAACATAGGCAACTTAATGTCTCGGGTGATCTCCCATGTGGGGAATGAGACAAAGACCAACTACCCTTTCCCCAACACATTGACACTCTACTTTCGGGAGATAAAAGTGAAAAAGAAGAAATATGACATCATGGTACACCCGGTGAGCCCGTAGTCTAGGTATGATCAAAAGGGTCCGGATAACCCTAAGGTCTCCAAAAAGGGTCAAGCCTCTACTTTCTCCGCAGCTGGCAATCTGAAGAGCCAGCTGCCATTGAGTAGACTACTTCTGAGACAATGCCTCCAAGCCCATCTACAGCTCCTCCGACTATCATAGAAGACCCGGTGATTCTGGTGTCTAAGACTCACAAATTCACTACCAATCAGCTTACGCACACACTTGCTATTTTGAAAATTTGGATGTCGGATGTGACATCCAAGTTGTCCACACTGACCACAGCAGTTCAGGCAGAGAGAGCCCCGACGACTGTTGAGGTACCTGCCTCCACTGATGAGACTCTGAAGAAAATCCTGGCCAACCAAGAAAAGATGGTTATGGAGCAGGAAAATTTGGCAAAGGCAGTTGGGGAGCACAGAAAGTGTCTCAATGACTTGGCTAAGGAGCACAGAAAGTTGAGAAATATGAAGGCGTCCAAGGAGTCGGTGGCAAAGTTGCAGGTACAGGTAGACAAGTTGGTAGTGCATCAACTAACACTTGATTTATTATTTGCTAAGCCGTCCGTAGAGCCATCGAATGTGCAGCAACATGAGGTGGATAGGCCGAGGAAGAAAATAAATCTCCCCAACACCGAGGGAGTCGTGATAGCAGTGGCACCGGTTCAGGAAGGGCCATCCAACACTGGAGATACTGAGCTTCCTCTAGCCCCAGCAGTAGTTGAGCAAGTTCAGGAGAAGGAACCAGATGTCCCCGTAGCACATTAGCAGTAGGCTAAGGACCGGTCTCAGGTCCTGGCCAGTACAGAGGACACGGGAGCCATTGACCAGCAAAGAGCAGCTGATGAGGCTTGAGGGGCCGCTTCTATGTCCTTTGTCTGATTTTGATTGATTTATTTGGTAGTTAGCATTGGGGACAATGCTAGCTCTTATTCTTGGGGATGTGGCCCTACTTTTCTATTTATATTTGGATGATTGTACATATTTACTACTTTGAGTACATTCGTAGTTCTAGTATATTTGTAAATAACTTTTAATTCTGAACTCCCTTAGTTGTATATTCCATTTACCCTTTGTACATATTCATTTGGGTTTCATTTAAGCTTTCTTTCTATATTTGTTATTTTCATTAAAAATTTTCATTTTAGTTGCAAAGTTAGGCTCGTAGCCTTTTTTTGGTTTTGGTTTGGTGTTGGCAATAAGCCCTTCGTTTTCTTAATGCCACGGTTCTTTCCAAGGGTAGAATGTTGTGCGAACCGGGTGGCTCTTCCTAATGATAGATAGCATGACAACTTTCTTAAGGGTTGAGTCAGTTTTTATTTTTCTTTTTGATTTTTATGTTTTTTGTAATTAAGGGTACCTCAGGCAAGGCTTCACTTGGGCATAGCACTTTTGCCTTTGATCCTATGGTCAAAGACATTGAGTTGTGTTTAGGATGGTGAAATTCGTGACCATGAGACTCTTGTGTAGACCAAACAATCATCATATGGTCATGTCTTGCCATTGTGCGCTTGAATCGTATCTAAGGTCCTTGTGGTCCCTCGACTCCGTTTTTGGCAATCCTTGAGTGCGTGTGGTGAGAATTTGATGTGTTGAGCCCAAGTACCATGCTGAGGGCCTAGAACTTGCCCCGAATATTTGTTGAGGTGAAATAATATGTGGAACTTGACTTGAGAAGTGATCTTAGTCTCTCATTGATCCAAAAGTGCAAAATTGAACAATTCCATAACCTACCAATCAAATGATCCCTAGTTCACCCCTTTTGAGACTCGAACCTTATTCTTTCATGAACCAAATTACAAGCCTATACCTGTTCGCAATTAGACCTTCTCTTGGCACCAAAATATTCCCTTGAGTAGTGGCAAATGAATATGTTTGGGGGAGGAAAACAAGAAATGTATCAATGTGGTGAAAAGGCACAAAAGCAAAAGAAAAGGAAGGGGATGAAAAAAAGAAAAAGAAAAAAAGAGAATAACAATAGAAAAAGGGAATCAGAAGGACAACAAAAATGAAAAAGGTGTGGAAAAGTATACAAAAAGGAGAAAGGTGTTGAATTGCAAAAGAAAGAGCGATATTGCATCCCTCTAGCCCGAAAGAAGTGAATTACTCAATTGAGTCAAGAAAGTGTACCAAACTGAATCAAATGAAGTGCCAAAGGGAAGATTGAAACCATTGAAAAAACATCATATCCTACCTCTACCCAAAAGCCTTCACAATGACTCCGCAAAAGCTCTTGAGTAGAGAGAAGCCTACATTAGTGGATACTTACATGAAGGGCCAGCATATGATGCTTAAAGCCGGTTAAGGGCTATTCCTTTGCGAGAGATGAGAGAGAGTTCATAGTCCTCAATTTGCATGCAATTATTCTAAAAGGTAAGGTCCACTTAGGGAAAGTCGAACATACGTAAATCTAGGTTCCACAATGACCGAAGTATTTGAGAAAGTTTCCTTGATGAGTTGTGTCAACCCTTGATGCTCTTATGTCGCAGTTGATCCACAAGTGTTCAAAGTGTTAAATATGTTGATGATACATATGCATTGAGGGCAATTGTTAGTCTCAAGTGAGGCTCGTTAAGGTAACCTTAGGAAGAACGGGAATTACCGGGGTGTTTTTCATTGAGGGATAGGTCTCATTTTTATTTGCTTGAGGACAAGCAAAGGTTTAAGTTTGGGGGAGTTGATATCTTTGAATTATACATGTTTTATACCCCTTCTTACCTGAGCTTTGCATAAACTGCTTCAAATTATTCATAAATTGCTTACAAAGTGCGTTTGATTGCAGGTTTGAGTGACAAGATGATATATATCACAATTCGGCTAAAAAGAGGAGTGAAACCAGCCAAGCACCAACAGGTAACCAAAGTGGGAAGAAGGTCACCTGTGCGGACCGTACTGTTTTGAGTGCCGCCGCAAAGATTAGTCTAGAAGAAGCTAAGTCAGAAATGACATGCGTGGTCCGCACTATTTTGGTGTGCAGCCACGCAAGATTGTTCAGAGAGCGACCAAAGCAGAGGAAAACCCACGCGGACCACGTCCATTTCCACGCGGTCCGCACTGACAAGAGACTAGATGTGCAGAAACTCCAAGCAACAGGCCACGCAGCCACACACCAAAATAGTGCGGTCCGCATGGGAGACGTTCAGTGAACCAGCAAATTGGGAAAGTCTCTTGTGCGGCCACATGCCATTTCCACGTGGTCGCATCACTGTAGCTGTGCGGCCAGGTGACATTTCTACTAGGTCCGCGTAACATGACCTATGCGGCCGCGTGCTGTTTCTATGCGGTCCGTTTCCTCAAGCCTAGAAGCCAGGATTGAAGACCACAAGCCATATGCGGCCGCATGACATTTCTATGCAGTCCGCAAAAGACCCTCAGGGGCATTTTGTTCAGTTTTTCCTAGGTAGTATAAATAGAACGCTACTTTTTTAGGTAAAGTTTTATCATTCTTTGTATCGGCTGAGCCTGTGACTCGCGTATTTAGCCTACTTTAGGTAATTTTCTTGTGTAATTAGAGTGGATTCACGTAGATTAATTTTATAATTAATGATTATGTTAATATCTTCTAGTATTTCTTCTCTTTATGCTTGCTCGAAGTCTTGCTAAACCTATTAGCTAGGGTTGTGGCTCAACCCTAGTGTAGGTAATTAATGGGTGTTCTTGATTAATACTTGGATGATATTGGGTGTTTGGTATTTGGGTTGTTTATATGATTTTATTTAGATTTGGCGGTTGCAAAAACTAAGTCAAGCTTAGTGGGTCTTGTCTCTTCTTGAGAAAGGGAGTCTATGACCTCACATTCAACCCAACAAGGATTTGGGATGCACCCATGAGAATGGTAGTCCCAAGTAACGGGTTAAACCTCGAGAGAGTAATCACCCTACTTGAACCTTAAGTTGCTTGGGAAAATTAGCCTACTCAATTGGTCTCGAGAGAGTCAATTGGGCAAAATCACTCTCTCTACCGAGAGCTGTGAGAATGAATGCTAAAGTGCAACGGTTATCCATATTCCCCATAATTATCGTCCTTGTGTTAGAATTTTATACCCATTAATTAGCCACCTAGGTGAGGGTCATGACCCTAGTACCTTTATCTTATTGCATAAATCTAGCATTATAAACTAGCATAACCTTAGCTTACAATAGTGGTGATAACTTTAGTTCATAACAAATAGAAAACCCAAAAATGATAAGAAGACCAATTAGAAGTCAAAATGCATTTCTAGCCTAGCAAATACATGTCTCCTAATTGAGGCTCCCTGTGGAATTATCGACCCCGATACACTATTGGGTTATTAGTAGTCGCGCCCACTCATTCTTAGTTTTGAGTCCACTTCGATCAAGCAGTAGCAAAAATACCAGCAAAAAGTGCTGTGTTTTACTACCTCCAACCATGCACGAATCTCACTCGAGCTCTCGGGGCTCCACCCGAATAATCACACAAGTCCTACAACTTTGTGCAAACTTACTCAAGCAATCAGGTCATCAGATTAACACCTAAAACCACGGATTCAACACCAAAATGCATGGAATCCTCAAGAACACTTAAATTCCTATCTTTTCAACTAGATGTCCGAATCACATCAAATCAGTCTCGTTTCTTACCAAATTTCACAAGCAAGACTAAAACACTATACCAATCGTCTATTGGGCTATGGAACCAACATATGGGCCTGATATCAATATGATTAAGAATTTTTACTCTTTATTAAACTCTTAGGATTTAGTTTTAACTATTTTAAATACAAATCATTACTCGGGCTAGGGACCTCGAGATTCGATTCCGCGCATACACCCAGGTCCCATATTTTCCCTCGGACCTTCCGGGAATGTCAAATCATGATCCGGGTCCATTTTCCTAAAAAGTTAACCGAAGTTAAACTTGGTCTTTTAAGAGAATCTTAAAGCAAAAAAAGAGACATATTTTACTCAAAACTCTTCCAACTCCTGAACCAACCGTCTCCGCAAGTTATAAATTAGCAAAACCAACCGGGAGAAGTTTTATTTAATGGAACGGGGTTCAAAAAGACAAAACAACCAGTCAGGTCATTACAATAGGGGTTTGAGATTCATAAGATAGTAAGTACACAATAAGTGACTGACAGAGTATGCCTTGAAATACACTTACGGGGTTGTATTAATATAAAGGGGGAGGGGAGATATTATAGCATGCTGGTAATGTAACCTAACTGCAGAACTAGAGGAAGAGGTAGACAAGAATGAGAAACATTAGAACAATTAATGAAACATGTTGTTGTTGAAACTTTTTAAATTAACTAATACATGCTAGTAGAGAAAAGCAAGGTACAGAAAGGTAAAGTAAGAAGTGTTCCACAGTCTAGCTTGGCTTTCAACCGGCTAGACAAAGCAGTAGCACAAGTAGTAATAAAGAAGGAGAAGGTTTTGAGTGTGTGAATGTGTTTTTTAACTCAATTGTTCGTGTGTTTAAAAAAAAGTAGGGTATTTATACCTTTGATAACAAGTAGAGAATAAGGTAACAAGTAAGGTTTTGACACAAACATGAAAATTATCACAATTAGAATCAATTAACACATTTTGCTTCCCTTTAATCAAGGGATAAATGCTCAAATGGATACTAACAGGATTAATTAAGGAAAGAAATCAGTTTGAGACCGATTGATTCTTGCCATATTAAGGGGTAGTAAAAGAATAGGGTAACTATTTGAGTCTAAGTATAAAATATACATAATTTTGGGAAAGGATTCAAGGTAAAACATCACAGTAATTAAAGGCAGGGAAGCAATCAATTTAAGCAAATGAGTAAAAATTAGGATTTACAAAGGAACCTTTCGTAATCAGTCGTAATATTGAGGAAATCAAGATAAATCAAGAAAGAATAATGACTCTGCAAGCAAGGAATGAACATGCGCATTAGACATGCAGGGTCAAACATATTGACAAAAAAGAGCAAATTAAGTAAACAGACAGAAGTGAGATGAATAAGCTAGGGACTATTCAAAGCATAGTAATCAACAAGGTCAATAGCCAGGGCTCTCGCGTAGAGCCAAAGTGAAGAAACCAGTCTAACAGGTAAAGAAATCAAGAAGATACTAAGGAACTGATCGAAAAGCACAAGAAATGGCATGAGAAGTTGTCGTTCGCCTTATTAGGTATCGTACCACGATCCGCACATCAACTGGGGATACTCCCTACATACTGGTCTATGGTACAGAGGCAGTCATCGCCGCCGAGGTAGAAATTCCCTCCTTGAGGGTCATACAAGAAACAGATGATGCAGAATGGGTTAAGAGTCGCTGCGAGCAGTTAGCCCTCATAGATGGAAAGATAATGAAGTGTCTGTCATGGTCAATTATATCAGAACAGAATGTTCAGAGCCTTCAACAAGAGAGTCAAGCAAAGGAAATTCACACCAGGACAGCTGGTATTGAAGAAAATATTTCCGCATCAGGAAGAAGCCAAAGGTAAATTCTCTCCCAATTAGTAGGGTCAGTACATGGTTCATTGGGTTCTAACTGGAGGAGCCCTTATTCTCGCAGCAATGGACGGAGAAGTCTGGCCGAAGCCTATCAACTGAAACGTAGTGAAAAGACACTACATTTTATCATATGCTTTTCTTTTGTGATGTAATTTGAACTACGCCTAACCTTGTTCTTGTTTAAGAGGGGATACGTAGGCAGCCCTATGGGTTCGGTCACATTTTAATAAAAATTCCATTCTCCCCCGCTATTGGAACTGGACAGAATTTTGAGGAGGACCCTCAAAATTCCAAAGTTAGCTTGTCAGTATCTTCATCAGTGCCGACCCAGTAAAGTGGGGCAAAATTTTAAGAAGGACCCTCAAAATTCTGGAATCGATCCGCGTTCAGTTATTCAGTACAACCGTCAGCAGCGCCAACCTAGTAAACTAGCAGAATTTTGAGGAGGACCCTCAAAATTCTAGAGCAAGCGAGGTCGCGTGACTTGGACCACGTTGGGGTTGTCGGTTCACCCAAAATAAAATCATTTTTATATATACGTACTTGCATTATATTTACTAAGTCATGCATAAATATCACTTGCATCCCCATCGTTTAGCAACGCTACCCCCGTGATACACGACGCCAAAAGCTGGAGGACTTGAACTAACCTCCCCCTGCAGAACTCACGACTTTTTGTTTGGTTGCAGGAACTCAGGGTACGGATCAAAACACATTCCCTTTTCAGGATCGAAACCCTTATAGGGTCACTATCCGCACTCCCCAGAAGTCCAAACTCGCAAACCGCCTATTCAGCTAAGAAACCTATTACTATTCGCTCTTTTACATTCATGCATTGCATAAGGCTACTATCTGCCTTTTGAGACTAAGCTCCGTCTCCATCTACATTTTGCATAAGGCTATTCTCTTCCTTTTGAGGTTAATCTCTACCTCCATCCTGTATAAGGCTATCATCCGCTTTTCGAGACGAAGCTCTGTCTCCATCTGCATTTTGTATAAGGCTATTCTCTACCTTCCGAGGTTAAGTTCTACCTCCATCCTACATAAGGCTATCATCTGCCTTTCGAGACTATTCTCTGTCTCCATCTGCATTTTTTATAAGGCTATTCTCTTCCTTTCGAGGTTAAGCTCTACCTCCATCCTGCATAAGGCTACTATCCGCCTTTCGAGACTAAGCTCTGTCTGCATCTGCATTTTTCATAAGGCTATTCTCTACCTTTTGAGGTTAAGCTCTACCTCCATCCTACATAAGGCTACTATCTCCCTTTCGAGACTAAGCTCTGTCTCCATCTGCATTTTGCATAAGGCTACTCTATGCCTTCTAAGGTTAAGCTCTACCTCCATATTGCATAAGGCTTCTATCTGGCTTTCGAGACTAAGCTTTGTCTCCATCTGCATCTTGCATAAGGCTACTTTATGCCTTCCGAGGTTAAGCTCTACCTACGTATTGCATAAGGCTCCTATCTGCCTTCCGAGACAAAGCACTGTCTCCACCCTGCATTGATGAAATCTCGTCGCCTATTTTTAAATTCTCGCTCTAGCTAAAAGATCGCCACCCTTTGCATTTATTTGGCTGAAAGATTGCCACCTTTTTCATGGGCTGAAAGATCATCAACTCATTCAAAGGCGTCATAGTTTCAAGGCACCATCTGCATAGCCTAAGAACACAATTTCATGGATTGCGAATCCTTACTTTTATGCTCTTCATGGCCCAGGACATCATAGTCTGAGGACGTCATCTTAACCGTCCGAAGACAAATATTCATGGTCCAATGGGAACTTGCATCACGTTTAAATTAAGCATATGTATGCACATCACCCATTTGCAGGTACTCCGGCTGGCTCACGGACACCTTAGCAGGAGCGATCGCGCTCTAGTTCTCCGCAGTTTGTCCGATTCCAAGCACCCTCTAAGACCTAACCATCGTGTCCGTTTTTCTGAATTCCCATCGGCATGTTCCGTCAATGGTTCCTAAACTACATATGGCCTGATTCCTACAAAATCAGGGATATATAGGCAGCTCAGAGACCAGAGCATGATCAATATCCTTCTACAATCGCCATCTCCGATAAAAATTGGCCATCTTATCTTTACCCGACAACTCTTTCATCCTCCTCGGGTAAAGAGGGGCAGCTGTTGATACCCAATTTTTTCCTATATATTTTATGCTCAAAATATTCTCAAAAATAGCATATATAAGCATCCATAAAGGTTTTGGTATTTTTCCACATGTTTTAAGAATTTTTAAATCAATTTATGGCATATTCTTGCACTATAAAATCTAATAACTATTCCCAAAATTTATTATTTTGGTGAATAATCTATTTTATTCTCTCATTTATATAAAAATATATTTTACATGATTTGTTTCATAATTTTACAAGTTCATTTGGTATTTCTAAACTAAAATTGCATGAAATTGCACTTTTAGGCTATTTCTCGATTTAATAGTTTTTTATCATAAAATCATTTCTAATACTTTTGAATTAATATATATGGATTTTTTATTAACTCAGCATTTTTAATTTGATTTTTAAACATCATTTACTATTTTATAAAATTCATAATTGGGGAAATTGGTTCTCTAAATTATAGCCCCTTTTAATTTCAATTCTAGCCAAATTCCAGCCCCAATCTAACCCCAATTACCCCACCCAATTTAAAAATTACCCTATTAAATTAATATGCCCCGTTCCCTCTTTTAAATCGTTGTCGTTGATCATTTAGATCAACCGCCCAAGTTAACCCCTTCCTTAATTAAACCAACAACCCTCTAACCCTAATCATTTTCATTGTATCAGCCTCCCATGTATCCCCCTTATTCCTAAAATGCTCTCAAACCCCCTGAAACCCTAGCCCTCCTCCGACCACTTTCCGACCTCGTTTCGCCTGAAAACATGGCTTTCCGGGCTTCATGCAACCTGTACTCACCCCTCACTCCCTTCTACGACCCCTTTGTTCGAAGATCAAAATCCTATTGTGAAGACAACTAACTCAGAGGTCCTACGACTTGAGTTTTACGGCTATGTCCGATCTCTCTCCGGCGAGTTTTAATGTTGTGAGTCCGTTGTCGACTCAAAACCGTCCATTCCAGGCTTTCTCGTTCTCTAGGGTTCTCTATGAAACCCTAAATCTTCAAGGTTTTCTGTTGTGTTTATCTTTACAATCTACTTCAGATCTAAGTTTATTTTCTAAAACTTCAAAGTGTTTTCCACATTGTTTACCGAGTTTTTTTTCAAACTGTTCATCTTCTTAAAATCTAGGGTTTCTATGATTTTTTTCTTTTTATTAACTGCTCTACTGTGATCTCTTTATTTTTGTTGTGACTTGTGAATGTTTTACCCATGATTCCATGTAATGTTCCCTTTACCTAGGGTTTTCTAGTGACTGTCTACTGTACTTTGCTTTTCGTGAGTATTTGTGTTCTTTCCGAGTTTGTCTACCTGAGTATTTTTAGTTTCTTCTTTACATGTTTGAAATATGAGGAAACCCTAGACGTTGGGTTTTCGAGTCTGTGCGTGTGATTGTCTGATGCCTGTCTAATTCTGAAACCCTAACTGTTTGAGTCCCTTTCATGCTTCTGATTTCTTGCTAAGCTCTGCAAGAATTTCAAATCTGTTTCATGCCTATATTCTTCTGCTCTCTGATTACATGACTGTTCAATTAATTTCAGCCTTCCATGCTTGAAATTTTTCATCTCCTTATAGTCATATTTTTCCCTTTCAAATAACCCTAATTTTGGGGTTGATTTTTATGAACTTATTTGATTTTCCAACTTAGACTTATTCTTGGACTGTATTCAAATACTAGGTTCCTTGATTCCCTATGTGATTGATGATTCTATTTACCTTATTTGTCTAAACCGTGTGTATTTCAAAAACCTTGTATGTATTTACTCTTTATTTTACAACTCATTCTTGATTTTATTCCAAAAAATAGAACCATGTTTATTTACCTTAAGTCCGGTTTCTTAATTAAAGGGAATCCTTTCCATAATTTATTGTGATTGATACTAAGTTATTTTCTTGCCTTATTGGTTTCTTACTTTCAAGCTATAAAAAACCCCACCCTTTTCACTTCGAAATACGAACATTTTTCACAAGTGCACACTCACAAAAGCTCTATTTTCTCTTCTCTTCTTTTCTCTGCTACTTGTTCTGCTGCTCGAGTTTAGCCAGCTGAAATACAAGGCTAAACTATAAGGTTATATCTGCACTATCTGCTTTACTATTCGAATTTGCAAACTGGTAGATTCATGATTTAAATACTATCCACAACTACATGTTTACTTACCCTTTCTCATGTGTCAAGTTTATGTTCATTATGTAATTAAATTTCAGCATGCACATCCCTACCCCCATATCCCTATGTTTTGATACTGTATGTTTGCATGAGTGCTTTCATGTACATCCCTTCCCTCAAGTCCCCTTAGTATAATTCTGTCTGCTATAAATGCTTTCATGTAATCCCCCTTCCCTTTAATTCCCATTTGTGTGTGAGTAGTGTTTTGAACTAGGATGGAACTCCATTACTACCCCTAGTTTAGAACCAGGTTGCTCTAAACATATACTCAAATTAGTCCCACTACCTTAACCCCTATTATGTGTAGAGCTTGACTCAGGTCTGCTGGTGTCCTAATCACAATACATGCCTAATTCTGACTTTCTTAAGTCTTCTCTTATTTGTTAAAGCCATGTAAAGGGTCAGGGGTGTGCCAGTCCCATTCATGGCTAGTTATGACCACCCTTTGCTTTGGTCTTTCTCTAATCCCTCACTATTACACTTACTCTTAGTTCTCTAAGTCCTACCCTCTTCTGGTGAGCCATGCTTAGAGACCCTTGAGCTCCCTCTGAACTTGGATGCCTAGGGGCTGGAAATTCTACACATTGCACTACTCTAATCATTATTTTAGGGTGTAAGCATTGTCTGGGCTTCCTCAAAGCCCTTGGAACTTTGAAACACTCTAAGTGAAAGCCTTAGAATCTGGAGCTCGGATTTGGTAAAATACATGTGTTGGACATTAAGGTTGCTTTGGGATTCCTCGGGTCCGTTTTAGCTTTGATGTATTTATTTTCTTAGTCTTTTTCTTTCCACTTTTTTAACAAGCTTTGTAAAAGAATTTGGGGATATAGTGAAAAGGGTATGGGAGGTGTTTGTATTGTTGCATCTAATCTAGAAATCATGTCTATGGGATTTCAATATTGCATCTCATCTAGAAATCATGTATATAGGATTTCAATATTACATCTCATCTAGAAACCATGTCTATAGGATTTCAATATTGCATGTCATCTAGAAACGATGCCTATAGTATTTAAACATTGCATCTAGAAATCATGCCTATAGGAAGTGCATCAAACTCTAGGCAAACAGTAGGCCCCCTAATGTTCTAAAAGCAGCAACAAATCAATACGTAGATATCATGCCAATAGGGTTCATACTCGCCTAATTTGTTGAACACTTTCAATAATATTTGTCCAATGCTGTCTATTTTTTAAATCTGGCCAAGTATGTCTTTTTACACTATTTTAAATCTATAGAGTCTTTTAAATTCCAAACTTGCATTTTTATTCTGTAATTAACTTTTTTTGGTCTTCAGCCTAAATTTACACTTCAATGTTTTTTGAAAACTTTTTCTTGTACCATTTTACTTAAGCAGTTCTGCTAGTTTTGTAAGCCATTTCTAGACTTTCTGCAGACTTCAAATTCATGTTTCCAAAACTGCTCTTTATAGATCTTTTCTAAAATTAACGTTTTCCGAAATTACTGGTTTTAAACTACTTTAAGTTCCAACAAACCGGACCCGAGGGGCTAAAAGCATATTTATTATCCAACTTTATGTGTTAAACTAATCTATCCATTATCATTTTAAGCTTAAGACCAACTAGTAATTGCAAGCCATGCTAAACTAATTGATGTATAGTTTAAGGGGTTTATGTGCAGCCTTTGTATGTTTGTTTACTTCCCTTATGTGCTATTTGTTTTGATTGACGCCTTAGCATTTTTACCTTTAAACTCCATATATGCCCTCATCCCCTTTATTCCCTTTTAGGATTAGAAGCCCAAATACCCCGGGACTAATAGGTCTGGACGGGTATTAGCATGCAATAAGTAAATGATACTAAACGCGCTTAAATATCTTAACGGGGTGGGAAGGGTAGAATATGGAGATGATGACGATGCGCTAATATCATAAAGCGACCCCCCTTTGGGAACATGTGAGAGATATTGCATTGAATGATCCATATTACAGTTAAACCTAGGACCCTCCTTACTTTTTCTTTGTTTAAATGTTTTCTCTAAAATTCCGTTTTACTTGTGCTATCCTTCTTTCGAAATTATCAACTTGCTCGTATTCTTTATGTGAAAATTTTGCTTGTCTATTTCTATGCTTCTTAAAGTCACATCTAAGAAAGGCCGGGAACAACCCTAGTGGATCTTAAGAGGTGTCTAACACCTTCCCCTCGAGATAATTTCAAGCCCTTACCGGAACTCTAGTTTTCTTTCAATAATCTTCTTTTCTTCTTAAAGTGTCCTAATTCACTATAATCATTAGGTGGCGACTCTTCAAACTCCATATCCCAATTCCAAAAGGGGATAAGAGTTGTTTTGCCCATTATATCGTAAACCCGATTTTGCTTTGTAGGGAAAAAGGGGGCGTCGATAGAGCATAGGTTCTTTTTTGAGAACCACTCGAAATTGGAAATTCACCTCCACCTCTACCACGACCTGCCGACTGCTGAAAACCCCATGTTGGAGGTCAAACTGATAAGGAAGAAGCAGACACATATCAAGTTGGCTAAGCCATACCTACATCTCCTATATTAGGATAATCTCCCATCATATGGCCAGGTTGTTCACAAGAATAGAACACATCAGAACCTCAATGGAACAGTCCAAAGTGGGCCTTTCCGCACTGATCACAACAGGGTATTGAGGGTCCCGTCTGACTAGTATCTCTATGATATTGCAAGCCTGATTCGCCTGAACTCTGAACTGGACTTGAATAGGTAAATCAATCATACTGAGGCCTCTGAATTGAGGAGGCGCACTAGCTATAGGTGCCACTGAACACCACGAATACTAGGATCTAATACTGCCTCTGAAGTAAACATAATACATTGCAAATCTCGCCCTCTTATGGTGGCCCCTATCCTGCTCTCTTTTTTCCCTTTGGTGGCGCTTACGATCATCTAGGATCTGGGCATAAGCCTGAATACGAGAAATATCCATGCCTCCCCCCAGCCAAGGAGGTTGTCGTGCACTCATTTATCAGATGTGCTCCCAACCCGTACATGAATAAGCTCACCCTATATCTCATCTTGGCCACTAAATTGGGCATATACCTTGCTATAGCATCAAACTACATACTATACTCTCGCACACTCATATTACCATGTCAAATATTCAAGAATGTATTAGCTCTAGCTCGTCGTATCTCAACTGGAAAGTAGTGACAAGAAATGCCTCAGAAAATTCCTTCAACACAGCTCGAGAAACGTCCAGACCCCTGGACCTCTAAAACTATCATATCAAAAAGCCACTAAATCTCGTAGCCAATAAGAACCCAAATCTACTGTCTCTATATCATTAGCATCCATAACCTGCAGTGTACGATGAGCCCGATCAACAAAAGTCTGTGGGTCCTCTTTGGAGTCTGATCCAGTAATCACGGGAGGCTCTAGATTAATAAAATCACAAACTCTCGTACTAAGTGGTTTAGCAGCAGCACTGGTATTCTTCCTCTGAGATTGAGCTGCTACCTAGCTAGTCAATTACTGTAAAGCACTCCGTATATCCTGGTCGGTAGTGCCAAGGGGAGGAATTGGAGGTGCTGGGTGCCTCCTAATTTCGTCTGGAGGAGGTGGAGCAGATGAGGTATGAGATGGAATCTCATTCTAAGCCTCACTTTGAACTGCTCTGGCTTGAGGCACCTGACTAGTACCCTATCTGCAGCTGCATCAAGTCGTCTACTAATCGCTTGCTTCCTAGTCGAAGGTATCGCTGAAATAAAACAAGGTGAATATTAGATATGAACACTTACGACTCAACTCTACGCACGATCAAGATTCGGGAAGAAGGTAACAACCCTAGATGTCATATATCCTCCTGATTATGAATGTTGCGCACTACACATCCATAATCAAGACTCTATTAGGCGCGGCTCGTAGACAACCCTTAGGACAGGCTTGCACTGATACCAAGTTTGTCAAGACCCAAACTAGAGGGTCATGACTAGCACCCAGGCTATACTTGCCGAACACCGATGCACATTTTAGCTAAACTTCCTTATTATCTTTAAGGGCCGATGAGTTCAACATAGATTGTAGACCTGAATCATGAACCACCAAGAATACAAGATAATTGGCATGAACATACATGATATGGGATGACAAAACTATCAAGAAACTATATACAACTTACGAGCTACCATACTACAATAAAAGACTATACAACAAAAATCATCCGACAAGGCATACCAAACTATACATGAGTCGACACATGTTTATGAGCCTCTAAAGAAGCATAAGTGTTGCAACATTGCCTGAAAAGGGCCGTGAAATACACATAATATCTATAAAAAATTCATACCAAGACCACGGCAAATACGGAGAAGGGATCTCGCCAATAACCACTAAACTGGGCAACCTACAGTGGTGGGTGAGCTGCGTCTATCCGTCTATCAGGATCTGTAACACGACATGCAACGTCCACAAATAAAAAAGATGTCAGTACGAATAAAGTACTGAGTATGTAAGGTAGGAAAGCATAAGTACGAACACTAATATAAATAGCGACAGAGAATATACAACATATGACACCTGGCTACCTCTGAGGGCTACGGACATGAAATACATGATATGTACATGCATATACATAAGCTTTTAAAACATACGTCTCTCTGGGCATATTCATCACCAGATCGTACCCGGCCATAATAGGCATGGTAAAAATGTACCCGGCCGTCATAAGACACAGTATAATAGTACCCGGCCATGTGGAGCTCAGTAAAACCCCACTGATTAGTGGTTTCACAATGAGTGTCGTGCCCTGCTGACTATAGCGTGGGTCGGTAGAGTAAAATAAATACATACATACATACATACATACATACATACATACGTACATATACATACATACATACATACATACATACATACATACATACATACATACATACGTACATACATATATATACATACATACATATATATATACACACATACATACATATATATATATATATATATATATATATATATATATATATATATATATATATATATTGCACGTTGGATGTTGGACTTATTGGAATCATATTTTGAACCTTCTGAAGTAACGTAAAATCGGTATCCTCTATACACGTTATTAGTGCTAACTCTTCATCAAGAATCTTATAAGAATCAGGAAATAACAACAATATTGATAACATACGAATAAGAGAAGAAACCTCAACATCCATTGTTCCGTAAGAAGTGAAACACTGTAAGTACTGCTAGCTTCTAAGAGTAGAGTATCTTTGGAAGCTCATTTATTACATTATGTACAATTCGAGTCGTGCAAACGAAGAAAACGGATATCCATACATACCTTGTATATACTTTCCAACCTCAAGCTATACAAATCTCATGAATCCTTAGTCTAAAATAAGAGAAATAACACTCATTATCGTTTAGGCGTCATAGCTATTATGTATCGACCGCAACTTACACGATAAAGCAAACAATACCTTCCCTATTTATATGATTCCCCAAAATTTAAAACAATCACCAAACAGCCCAAACAATATCAATAATAATCATATTGATCCTCTCAAAATAGTCCACCAACAAACAACATTACTACCAAGCCTTTCGATATATATTTCACAAGTTCTTGCTTCAATGACTTAGCCGCAACAATACATGTAGAGTACGATATTCCTTACCTTCAAAGAGAAAGAAAAACTCCAATTTAACCTTAATTGTCCGCGAAATATCCCTCCAATGCTATCACAATAACAAGGAAGCGAAACTAGCAATCAATTAGGGTTTTCGGCACAAGATCACTTTAGAGGACTTGAAATCACATAGGGGTGATATTAAAAACCTGAGGGAGTATTTACAGAACATAAACCCCAAACTTACTAGACCGCAGGATTCCCGATACTTGATTTGTATTGTTTGCCCTTTGTTTGCGTCTTGGGTCAGGAGAGAAACTTGAGAGAATGTTTTAAGTCTCTAAGGTCTGAATACACCCAAAACGAATGACTTAAAATGGGGTCGAGGCATATTATATCAGTCCATATGTCTTAAACTTCTTATGTGGTCCCCATAGAGAGCGGACTGGCACTCACGCAAAAGTGCTAATGTATCGCTTCTCCGAGATAGTATCGATGAACGGTTAAATGTGCTGGAAACTAGACTCATGGATATTAAATTTGGTGGGTAGATCACGTCATAGTTCTAAGTAAATTAGGATAAAGGCTTAGTAACATTTGACCTAAAGTTTAAGTAAAATTATGAACATAAGTTACGACGACTTTTGTCAACTTCTGTTTCATAACTCGTTTGACTTCAAGACTTATGGTACGGATATTATATGATGCAAAATAACTTAAAGCACAACCTCTTGGGAATATTAAGCACCTCTAGGTTTATCCAAAAATATGGGTTACAACATCCTTGATTCGTCTAACTTCTAATACTTGTTAACCACCCTTATACACCATTGTATCATTTAAGACCAATAGGATTAACTTCTTATCACCTCAAAGATTCTTCTCGGATTTACGTCAACTAACTAACAACATGAAGTAACGTACATAAATATGGCTTGTAACAAAACTTCGAATACACATTCACCCGCGAACCCCGTTATGTCATTCGTTTTAAAATTTGACATGAATTTGAGGTCAAAATCTCAATTTTACAAAATTTCCAATTTCAACCCAAATCCGTAATTTCTACTATGGAAATCCTAAATTGATGTTGAAAACTCATGAAAAGTAATGGAGAATTGAAAGAAATTGGATTAGAGGCTCTTACTAATAATTTTGGGAAGACGAAATTCTTGAAAAGTCGCCTCTAGAGTGCTTAGGGTTGAGATATGGTGTAAAATGAGCTAAGTCCCGTTTTCCCTCTTTTACCCGGTTGTAGATGTCCCACTCACTTATTCGAGATTGCGAGCATTACAAATGCGAGAAATAGGTCGAAATTATGAACTCTATCCCAGTCCTGCTATAGTTGCAATTACGAAAAAAATAGCGCAAATGCAACCTCCCATCCAACCGCAAATGTGATTAAAGTTTGACATTACCTGTCTAACCCCCGGCCACAGTTGCAAATGCGACCAAGCAATTGCAAATGCAAATCATAGGATGTACGCTATTGCAAACATTACTTTGCAAAATACGAAGACTACCTTGCCCAGCCTCCATTGCAATTGCGAGATCAACTTCGCAAAAGCGGAGTTCGCATTCAAATAGGTCTTTGCAATTGCGAGACCTGCAACCCAGCACCAGAACTAAAACACGCAAGCAGTCCTTACACTATGCAAACTCATCCGAAATGCCCTCCAAAACTCACTCGATCTCCTAGGGTTCCAATCAAAATATGTACACAAGTGTAATAACGTCATACGATATTACTCATGCAATTAAGACACCAAAATAATATCTAGAACTGCAAATTAAACATCAAAACAAACGAAATTTCCAAGGTAAACTTAAGAAGATCTAGTATCACAGCTAAGCATCCAAATCCTATCAAACTAATTTTGATTTTCACCAAATTTTGCAAACAGGTTTCATAAAGTAAAACGGACCAATACCAACTCTCAGAACCGTAATCGTAACCCGTTAATAATAAAATCAACTTATGGTCAAATCTAATGAATTTTCACACTTTCAAATTGCTAACTTTCGGCAAAACAAGTGAAATTAACACAGGGAAATCCGAATTAAATTCTAAGCATACTCTGCGAGTTTAAAATTACGATACAGACCTATCAAAATCGTCAAAATATCGATCTGGGTCATTCACACAAAATGTTCACCATAGATAACTGAAGCCTCTTTTCTAGTCAAAATTTCATTTCGCATAAAAACTTTTCAAAAGCGACATGGATCATGCACACAAATAAACAAACATCAAAACAAAGTAATGAAGGTCTCGGAACACCAAAATAAGTCTAGTATTCAAAATGACCTAGTGGGTCATCACATTTTATAACTCTAAAATAAACGTTTGTCATCAAATAGACATCGAAAAGTACCTGAATTGGCAAAAAGGTGTTGATATCTACTCCGCATATCGGACCTGGACTCCCACGTAGCTGCTTCGATCGGCTGACCTCTCCAGTGCATTCTCACAGAAGGATAACTTTTAGACATCAACTTCCGGATCTGCCGGGCTAGAATAGCCATCGGCTCCTCCTTACCAACTTTCTCAAGGATCTCACCAATTCTCTTAAAGATCTCAAAAGGACCAATATACATAGGGCTAAACTTTCCCTTCTTCCCAAACCTCATCACACGCTTTATGGGTTAAACCTACAATACAACCCTCTATCCCACCATGAATTTTACACCATGAGGCCTCCGATCAAAGTAAACCTTCTGCCTAGATTGGGTTGTACGAAGCTGATAGTAAACCTTCTGCCTAGATTGGGTTGTACGAAGCTGATCTTGGATCAACTTAACTTTCTCCTAGGCATCCAGAACAAAGTCAGTGCCCAACAGCCTGGCATTACCTAGCTCAAACCAACCAACTATAGAATGCCACTGCATCCCATAAGACCTCATAAGAAGCCATATGAATACTCGGTTGATAGTTGTTGTAGGCAAACTCAGCAAGCGGTAGAAACCGATCCCATGAACCCCCGAAATCCAGAACACATGAACGTAGCATATCCCCCAAGATCTCAATGGTGCGCTCGCACTGCCCGTCCATCTGTGGGTGAAACTTTTTACCCACTCAACCTGTGTGCCTAACTTATGTTGCACAACTCTCCACAAATGCGATGTGAACTGCGTGTCTCGGTTGGAGATAATACACACTTGCACACTGCGGAGACGAAATATCTCATGGATATGGATGTCGGGAAGTTGCTTTGAAGAATAAGTAGCCGCCACCGAAATAAAATAGGCCGACTTGGTCAACCTATCCACAATGACCCACAATGCGTCAAATTTCTTCAAGGTCCATGGGAGCCCAATAACGAAATCCATGATAGGAATCTCTAGTCTCTACAATAAATTGCTAAGCCTCGGATGCTCGTACTTCACCTGCTGACAGATCAAACACCGAGCCACATGTGCAACTATATCTTTCTTCATTCTTCTCAACCAATAATGTTTCTTCAAATCCTGATACATCTTGACGGCACTCTGATGAATGGAATACCGTGAACTATGGACCTCAAAAATGAACTCACGAAGACCAACATATATTCGGCACAAAAATCCAATCCTGCATCTGCAACACTCCATCATCTCCAACAGAAACCTGTTTGGCATTACCGTGCTTCACCGGCGTGTCCTTAAGGACAAGCAAAGGGGGTCGTCATACGAATAATCTTTAGATAAAAGCTAAAGGAATAAACTTTAGATAAAAATAAAATATGCGAAACTTATAGATAAGTTTAAGGTCACTTATTAATTAAAGTTTAGCTTTAAACCACTTAAAAGATAACGCCAGTTCTTACTCCATTGAGTCGTTCTCCACGGTTAAATTCTTTGAGTTTGTTAACCTGTTGACTTGGCTGGGCTGGCTAAATACCATTCTCTGTCCTGCAATTCTCTCTTTAAAATGACTTAGTCAAGTCAACGTCTGATGTATACTCCCTCCATTCCTGCTTCTCTAGATCTTTACATTTTTTGAGAGTCAATTTAATTAAACATTTAAGTTAGATTAGATTAATCCAATATTTAAAAGTAAAACTTTTAGATATTTGAAAACAATATGAACACCACTATAAGGTGCAATATGATGAAAAAAATACATTTTAAAATATTGGTCAAAGTTTACATAATTTGAATTTGGAAAAGGGAAAAGGTTTATATATGTTGTATCACTTTTCAAACAATGAACATTCAGGAGTTCGGTAAACGACGGGGTTGGGGGGGGGGGGGGGGAAGGAATTCATTGTGGTGACTTGTATATGTACCAAGAAGCTTCTTTTACAGTACTGTAACTGAGCAAGATCTCTTCTTATAATGGAAAAGTTATTCTTGAGATCAAATCCTTCTTATTTTATCGAAAAGAAAAAAAAATAAAGAATGCCACATGCAAAAGTTAATAATGAAGTACAATGACATGATACTCAACAATAGCGACAGTAAAGTTAGAAAAATAGGTCTTGGCAGTGGCAATGCCTCGAGCTAGCCTGAAAACTCCAGAACCACCAACTATTGGCATCTCCCTGTATTCATTTGCTATTGCATTTCTACCAAGCAAACTCAGAGTGCTACCATTGTAAGGTCCATCTGTGAACACAAAATTGAAGTTCATAAGCAGACCAAATTCATTCATTGCTGCTGAACCATATATTCCTTGAGCTGAACCCACTCTTTTGGAACTTAGCTCTGGTTCTACGGTCAACGGGTCATCTATCATTCTGAGTATGCCAAACAAGAACGGTGACTTAGACGTGATGTTGGTGGCTTGAGCAATTACTGAAGATGTTTCGTTCTTTCCACCAGTAGCTAAGTCGTGAAAGTAGAAATGAAGCTTGGTCGTCTTCTGGTTTGCATTAGAAAGCTTTTTAAACCATCGTCCCACTGCTTTTGGGCTTTTGTCAAGAGCATGAACTACAGGCATGACTGTCAACATTAGTAGCACTGACAATATTAGCAGCTGAATAATGATTGTTGGTTTTCCCATCTCTCTCCTGTTTTCTTGTAGAAATTTGAAAGTGTAACAAGATATGTAGAGAAACTGCGATGCAGTTCCTATCTTTTTCACCCTTATATATACAAACAAAGAAGAAGCAGAGAGCATCCAAAGTCAAATGCGGCTCAGGATGGGATATATATATATATATATATATATATATATATATATATTGTAACTATCTTGTGGTTTGTTCTTTTAAATATGCCCTCGTATTTGCTATTTATTACTTCATATATCAAAGTATATTTCCAATAAATTAAGATACTTTCAAATCCTTTTTTGTAATATATAGCTCATTAACCTCATTTTTTGCTAGTGAAGTATGTACCATAAGTTTTTTGCTCCTACTTTATTTATTTTTTACGTAGATTCCTATATTTAATTTGGTAAATATATTAAACTTTGAGCCCTTCAATAATGCTTGAGAAGTTGTGAATGATAATGAATAATTATGCATAAAGGTAAATCTAAAATGCTTATAACAATAACCTTGAAGAACTCGTTTGATATTGGGAGAGTATTCTATCGATCAAATTTTTTTAGAAATTCTAAAATTATAACTAAATATCTCTTCGATATTATTTTAATAAAAAATTATTTTGAAAAATAAATTAGTACAATAGAAAATAAATCTCAAAACTTTTTAAAAATTAATAGATTTGAATCTTGAAAATAAAATAAAATAAATTTAAATTTATTCAATTTACTTAATTAAGTGGGGATTGAACAGAGGAAAAGGAAGAGGTGGTTAGCAACTAATCAATTTATATTCTCATATTTATCAAATATGACTGATGGTCATATTCTATTGAAACAAAGATATTTTTTATTTCTTAAAACAATTTAATTTTTAAACATAATCTTTAATTGGTTGGGTTGCAGAGTTTTTAAAAAAAAGGGTTAATGAGTTAATGACAAAACTAAGTTAAATCTTGGACTTTGTTTTAATGAATTTGGGTCTTTCTGATTTTCATCTAAACCTACATTTTAATTGCCATATTTTTTTTCAAGCATAAACGATGGTCATATAAAATTATGAGTAGTTAATCAATAAATACCTAAACAATCTATTAAAATATCTTCTTTATTTCTTCCTTTAATTAGAAATTATATGCCCACAAATTCATCAAATATTAAAATATCTTCTTTAATTTCTGATTATAGTCCATTTAGAATTATTTTGCATACATTAAATTATGTTATAACATATTTAGTTACCTTTGTCTATTTGATATCTGCTTATTTCTTAGCACAGTTGCTTTCTTATAGATATTTCTTTTAATAAATTATCTAATGATATTATCAGAATACATAAATAATGAATAATAAATAGTTAACTGATGATCTTAAAAAGATTATACCTAAAAACTTAACACAAATTATTGTTATTATTATTAAATAAAATTATTATAACAAACTTTATTGTCTTAATTTTGGGGCCGGACTCAGTACGGACTTTGTAGAACTAGTATATATATAAGACGTGTCCTCACATATACTTTTATCAATAAACCACACTTAATTAACACACATTCTCACATGGTTTTATGACTCTTAGTACGGTTAATTTTGTCTTTTTACCTCAAATCACTTGTTTATGACACGTGGTAATGTTTATCACCCAACTATAGTTTATTAAAGTGTATGCTTAACTTATTTCAAAACTTAACTACAATAAATTATTATGATTTTACGTATGGGAAGTGATCTAGCCATCTAGGCAAGGCATTTTTATTTGTTCGTCCACTATTCATTTGTAATAATACACCTAACCATTGTGGGGATGTAGTGGATAAATTAAACTTACAACCATATATATATATATATATATATATCAAGTAGAAAGCATTAAGTTTATTGACTGGATACGCCTAGCTCTACAGTCCTCTAACAAGTTGACACCTGATTTAAAACTTAAAATCGTGTCACGAAAGCAAGACAAGAATATATAGTTTATTTAAAAATTTGTGCGAGCACCATCATTCCACTCCTTTATGGTTTTTTATTCCTCAAGTAGTTTTTGGATCAGGAACAACTTCGATTTGAATACAAAGAAAGAGAAAAGCCAGATTACGTTATTCTTCAAAGTCATATATCTGACTTTTTTGGTTATTGTCACAATAATTAAAGAATTTTTTTAATGTTTAGACTTCCATTAATAAATGCTTGCGGTGATGCACCTCGCTCGTGGGATTTTTTTATTAGTTATTGAGGAAAACTTTCAAACATGGAAAACTATAATTGCATCTATATTAACCAAGCAAAAGAAAGAAAAAGTCAAATTGATATTAAACGTTAATAGGGCTAGTTAATTCATTGATGTTTAAAATTTCTGAATCTAGCGAAAACCGTCTAGGCTATGCTTCAAAACAAAGTATAATTGTTTCGAAGTTTATAATTTATAATATAACCTTATCTTTTTAAATATTTGTTCACATAGGAGTTATTAATTGGGTGATAATTCTAAAATGTCAATAAAACTAAACAAGGAACAAAATACGGAGGAACATAAAAGAACAGAATATAGACATTTATCCATCCAATTAATTTTGAAGTGTTATGAAATAATATAAAAGACAAGAACAATATAGAGAGAATAGGGAGAGGAGTATTCTTATTGATACTTGGGATGATTTACAATGGAATAGAAGCCCTATATTTATAGGGAGGTGGTGACTTAGCCACCAAGTAGTAAACCCTAGAATTTTCTAAATATAGACATTCACCTTAAATAGAGTTCTATTTATAACACTCCCCCTTGAATGTCTATTCAACAATGTGCCTCGTTAAAACCTTAAAACCAAAACCCAATGGAAAAAATTAAAGAGAAGGAAAAAGAGTACACATGTTTGAATATGCGCCTATTGGTTGCCTCGTTAAAAACCTCGCAAGGAAAACCCAGTTGGGACAAAACCTTGTAAGGGAAAAAGAGTGCAACGCGCATTAACTCCCCCTGATAAGAACATCAATTTATATCCTTGAGCATTTGCATTCCAATCTTGTGCACCATCTTCAAAACAATCTTTGGTAGATGTTTGATAAATAAATCAACCATATTGACTTGAGTAAATATTCCGCACCTTAATCATCATTCTTGATAGATATGAACATCTTCATATAATGTCGTGGAATGACTCTTCAATATCTTCATAGATGTATTCTCAATGCCATCATGCTTATAGTATAGCAAGATACATATGTACACAAATTGTACTTAGGATGCGGTACTTCAGGACCAAGAATTGTGTATGCTTCAAGCAACTTAAATCTTTCAAGTTAAGTCATATAAATCACATAATAGACTTTAGATGCATATCAAGTTTTCATGTCATGCTAAACAATAAGATATCGAAAACTGATTATACATACCTTTGACTTTATACTTTCAAGTATTTGAACTATTTGTCCAAATCTACATGTCTTTCATATGGAATCAAGTATTTGTCTATACGCTTTAAGCGTATCAAAGACTTTGTCCTTCTGGGACTTAATATGAGTATTTGTAGTGAGAATATAGTTACTTTCTTTGGGTCAGCAAATGAGTATAGCATGCTTTGCAATATGTTGCAATTGAATTATCCCTTTTATGAACTTCAGGTTCATATCATGATATTCGGGGATTTACATATACAAATGATAATTCATCCCATGTAACCTTTTCTCAAGTGTTTATCATGTCTCCCCCTCATGTTAGAAAAGCTAACTTGTTTCCTCAACTTTGGGAAATCATCTTTGTGCATTATCATGTCAATATACACGGAACATTAATAATAAGATGAAATTATTTGGTTCCTGACCCTGAACCACTTGTGAGGGGGGAATATACTCTCGTATACAACGTATATCAAACTGATATATATAACTTTGTTCTCATAGGAAACAGTTTAGCTATTAAGTGGAGGCACTCAATAATTATCTTGCTAAACCAACTTTGATATAAACCAACTTATCAAGATGAACTATCTTGAGTAGAAAATCTGGAAATTATGCTCGAAGTTAGATTACTGAGCAATTTACCTCGCAAGCACCGGCCAGGCTGCGGGTTAATAACAATTGCGCGTGTAACCATATCATAGATGCATCATATGTGGTATATATGGCAGGTGAATGGGCCCATATTCACCTTTGATATTTCCAGAATTTATGGGCTTCAACCCGAACTCTTTAGTTGGTCAGTTCATTAATGAGAACAAGTGATACAAGAGAATTCGTAAAGAACTTTCTAGTTCTTTAATATTCACCCATGTGAATTCTCTATTATTGCACATCATACTTAAAATGAGATGGCTAACCCGAATGCCAACTGAATAAATTATCAATATTGGTAAACTTCAAATTTACACCATGACATGTGCACTTATCAATAAACTTCAGGTTTATTATGACATGGGTTTTTATACCAATAGATATCCACTTTATTGTGGCATTCTTTTGTTTGTGTAGTACAAACTGGAGAATAAAGCGGGTAGCTTTTCATATACAAATTATCCCGCTACAAGTTATAGTAATAGAAGATATCAAATCTTTCCTTTATTTATAGTCTCAATATAATCAGCGCTTTCGCGTGTACTTTGGAAACTGAATAAGTTTCTTTGAGACTCACTACAGCACAATACTCAATTGTGTTTCTCCAACATAGTAATAATTGGCTCTTCTAGAGCTCTCAATTAATTTTGTACTACCACAAATTCATCAACATCCATGTGGTGAATATCTTTCTTAAAGAGAAAGTTATACCATTATGATCATGTCAAACTCATATGCAAGATAGGTTTCTTGCATTATCGTTGTCCTTTAATAGTCATATTTCTAAAATACTTTGGCGTACAATAGGTACGTGACCAACGATCATTCATGCCATATATCATCTCTAACCTCCTTCTAGGGGTGAGTGTGGTATCACCTCAAACCTCCTTCTAGGGGTGAGTGTGGTATATTCTATACCAATTTCATGTTCATATTCTTCCAATAATGAATATGTATTCGTGAATCAGATGTTGTCACATTCACTGCGGGGATATGTGATTTTGTTATTCTTTTCAAATCTGTAAATGCATCTGGTATTTGATTTGTTATTCTTTGCAAATGGATAATCTTTTGCACCTCATTTTCACAAATGGAGGTATGTGGATCAAGATGAGATAATGATGCATTTTTCCACAAAATTTCCCGTTTGGTTTCACCAACTTCTCCCCCTAATTTTGGGAAAAGTGTCTCATTAAATTGACAGTCTGCAAATCGTGCAGTGTACAAATCCCCTGTCAATGTTTCGAGGTAGCGAATAATGGAGGACGATTCAAACTCAACATATATTCCTAGCCTTCTTTGCGGACCCATTTTGGTGCGGGATGGCGGTGCTATAGGCACATATACTGCGCATCCAAAGATTCTTAAATGGGATATATTGGGTTCATGACCCAAAACTCATTGCAACGGGGAATATTTGTGGTAATTCGTCGGTCTGAGACGGATTAGCATTGCTGCATGCAAAATGGCGTGACCCCAAATCGAAGTGGGCAGCCGATGAACTAGCATTGCTGCATGCAAAATGGCGTGGCCCCAAACCGAAGTGGGCAGCCGACGAACTAGCATTGCTGCATGCAAAATGGCGTGACCCCAAACCGAAATGGGCAGCCTCGTTTTCATGAGTAAATGAGGTATTCAAGATTATACTCATGTATTGTCTCAATCTGATATCCATTTTGAATGATATCTCTAAAACTCAACAAGTTCCTTTTAGACTTGGAGGAGAACATTTTGACTGATATCATTAAAACTCAACAAGTTCTTCTTAGACTTGGAGGAGAACATTGCATTCTCTAAAATATCGTTCCTTTAGGCAGAGTTACAGTTGCTCTTCAGGAGCCTTCAATCAATTTAATTCCCATGATTTGCCATACAAAAGAAAATATACGAACATGAGAATAAACAAATTCAATCCGTTTGTTTCATACTTAAACAATATTTTCAAAATCTGCTGAGGTCAGTTGACTAACTATATCAGATAGTCGATTATATGTTTTCCATAATCGATTACTTTGCAGTTTGAAAATTTCAGTTTAAGCATTTTCTTAAAACAATCGATTGTTAAACATACACAATCGATTGTTGAACATTGACAATCGATTGTTAAACACACACAGTCGATTATTTGCTATTTTGAAAAACTTCAGATCACACTGTCTTAAGACAATCGATTGTTAAACATACACAATCGATTGTTGAACATTCACAATCGATTGTTAAACATACACAATCGATTATTTGCTATTTTGAAAACTTCAGATCACAGTGTCTTAAGACAATCGATTGTTAAACATACACAATCGATTATTTGCTATTTTGAAAAACTTCAGATCACACTGTCTCAAGACAATCGATTGTTAAACATACACAATCGATTATTTGCTATTTTGAAAAACTTTAGATCACACTGTCTTAAGACAATCGATTGTTAAACATACACAATCGATTGTTGAACTTTGACAATCGATTGTTGAACGTACACAATCGATTGTTATGCAGTTTTCATGCGAAATATTAGATAATCGACTAACTGTTAGGTTAGTCGATAACCGCTACTGGAAAATAAAAATATTATTGAAATCTGAGCATATTGAAACATTCTAAAGAACTAATACTAACATTATATCATAAACTAACTAATACGAGCTGATACTAATGACTATTAGTTTATTCACTAACTATTACAAATAAGTGAAATAAAATCAAACAATTCCATTTTCTTTCATTACAGATCCATCACCGATTAGGTGGTCTATTTTCCCCTCAGGGTGCTCAAAGAAGTCTGCCACATTCAAGTGGGTGATGTCAACATTGTCGTCAGAGACAAAATTTGTTTCAGGGCATTTACTCTTTAGAGATGCTTGACAAGGCTCAACCAAATGTCTTGGTACACGGCAAATTTTTCCCCTGTGCCCTTTTCCACCGCAACGATAACATATAGATTATGAACTATTTGCTTTTGGATTCTCATCGTATCATGCTTGTGGCAGAGTGACCAACTTCAGGTTGTCATATCTCTCCTTTAAGCCATTCCACAAGATAGGTGGATCTTTGACTGTGATATATTCAATTTTCAAACCTTCATCAAGGTGATGGCGCAAGTAAATCAAGGCCTTAGCACAGTTTCAAACCTTCATCAAGGTGATGGCGCAAGAAAATCAAGGCCTTAGCACAGTTTCAAACCTTCATCAAGGCGATGGCGCAAGAAAATCAAGGCCTTAGCACAGTTTCAAACCTTCATCAAGGCGATGGCGCAAGAAAATCAAGGCCTTAGCATAGTCTTGGGTGGATGCATTATTTCTGTCTTTAATGGCGTCTCCAAGACCCATAGCATCTAAGTGGATTTCAGCATCCAACACCCATGCCATATAGTTCTTGCCCGAAATTTCAAGGGCAACGAACTTTCTTTTCATAATGTCATACATAAGACACAATTACATCAAGAGTGTGTTCATACTTACAGGCTTTATTACAATTATCACATTCACTTCAGGGAATGGATCATAATGACGATTATAATTCCGTCTATTGCCACGTCGACATTCATTGATACCATCATGGTAATAATTTTGTCTTCTTTTAGACTTATCACATACTGCTACCACATTCTCTAAAGGGAATGGAGCAAATTCAATGAGACGGAATTTTCATTCTTTGCCCACAATCATACATAAATTTGATCATGGCAAGGCATAGAAATTTTACCACTTCATGTGAGTGTAATTTCATACGAACTCCATTAGAGTTATAATCAAACTTTGTTGTCTTTGTTTGTATATAAAATCAAATCGTAGAATTTCAAGAATTTGAAAGGGAAAAGTAAATTACTTACCTTTAAGGTATACCAATAAATGTTGTGATATCAAATATACCTCTTGAGTTTCCATCCCGTTGCATTACTTTATGATGATACCATCTCTTCTATTTTTCCGTATAGAAATTAGAAAAAGGCGGCGATTGAGTTGAGAGAGCCGAATCGGCTATGAAGCAAAAACCCTACACAAACAAAAGTTAAAATAATCAAAAATTTCAATTGGTTAGAGACTCGTGGTGATAACGTGTTATGAAATAATATAAAAGACAAGAACAATATAGAGAGAATAGGGAGAGGAGTATTCTTATTGATACTTGGGATGATTTACAATGGAATAGAAGCCCTATATTTATAGGGAGGTGGTGACTTAGCCACCAAGTAGTAAACCCTAGAATCTCTCTAAATATAGACATTCACCTTAAATAGAGTTCTATTTATAACATGAAGCTATTTTAATTTCTTGACTTGTTCAGATATTTTAAGAGTTATTATTTCAGAAGTTTCATTCACTAACTAAATTTTAGTTTCAATATTAGATGGATGCTTGTGCACATATATGAACTAGAAAGGCAAACTTCGAGAAGATTATTTATTCTTTTGTCGGGTTAGTCTTCCAGAAGTAGTTTTTCCTTCTACAACCATCCAAAAATACTTAGTTGATACTACGGGGATGCTAAATATTGGGACAAAAACATTCTGTTGGGATTTTGCTTAAAAATGAGAATGGTCATTGTCCCACATTGAAAAAATATTGAAGAGTAGCTTGGAGGCTTGCCTATATAAGGGGGCTTAAGTTATATTTTCAAATGTACCAAACCAAATGTATTTCTAACACTTTTTGTTAGGAGAGAGTAATAAGGTTTTTGTGATTGTAAGAATTTTTCACATAGTGGTCGGTTGTTGTCTTTTGACAACGGTTGTGGTTTTTTCCCGGTTTTGGGTTTCCACGTTAAATTCTTGTGTTGTTTTATTTCTCATTTTTTCTCTATACAAAAAGGGCAGAGATCTCGGGGTTTACGGGAAAGGGTCATTCTTTTTTCCCAACAAGCGGTATCAGAGCGAGGTCGCCTAGCTTGAGGGGGGAATCTTAGTATGCTCTATGGTCACAGCTTTGGCTGATCTTCCACATCAGAAAAGATTTTCTTGTTCAAGAAGCTTGTAGGATGGGAAGTTGGTGCAATGGGAGTATCGAGGCTTGTGGTGAATTCTGGCGGTTAGATCTGGTAGTGTGGAGGTACATGTCTAAGTAAGCTCTGGCTAGGAAAGACTTGGTAATTGAGTGGTCACGCCGGACCCACCTCTCTTTCCTGGGAACTTTCCTGGTGTGTTGTTCACGAGCTACAGACGAGGTTCTAAGCAAGTGTTTTTAATCCACGGATATTGGTCAGCGATACGGTTACAATGGGAAGCATCAAGTTTGATATTGAGAAATTTGATGGAAGAATCAATTTTGGCTTATGGAAAGTTCAAGTCAGGGATATATTGATTTAATCAGGTCTACACAAGGCCCTGAAGGGAAAACTAGAAGCAGGTTCTAGCGATGATTCATCAAGCAAGAGATATGAAGTTGGATGATTTGGATGAGAGCTGCAAGTGCGATACGGTTATCATTGGCAAAGAGTGTCCTTGCAAATGTGCATGGAATTGCAACGGCCAAGGAGCTATGGGAAAAGTTGGAAAAGCTGTATCAAACAAAGGGAGTCTCAAATCGGGTGTACCTGAAGGAACAATTTCATATATTGCGTATGGGTGAGGGTACTAAAATCTCGGATCATTTGAGTGTTCTCAATGGGATTGTCTCTGAGCTTGAAGCTATTGGGGTGAAGGTAGATGAGGAGGATCAAGCCTTAAGGCTCGTCTGGTCTCTTCCTTTGTCTTTTGCGCACATGAAGCCAATATTGCTCCATAGGAAGGAGCAGGTGGATCTTTCAGAAGTTATCAGCACGCTCATCTCTGAAGAAAGAAGACTCAAAGGAGATGGGAGGGATACTTCTTCTGAAGGTGTGTATATGTGCTACGGGAAACGAAAGGAAAGGAGGAACCCCATGAAGCGGAATGTTGTTTGCTGGAAGTGTGGAGAGCCTGGACACATGAAGAAGGATTGTCCAGCAGGTGGAGCAGGTTCGGCTACAGGCTCCAAGTCAAGTGATGCTGTTAATATGGTCTTTGATAGGGACCCATATGACCTTATATGACCCAAAGACATGTACATCCTTATGGCATGCCGCTATTTGCCATGGTGAAGGATGTGAGATTAATAGCGGAATTACACACGGGCATTGGTTTGGCAGGAATGCAAGGTGTGTGATGAAACAGTTATGTCGATAGCTGATGGACTTCCAAGGAGAGCCAATAGTAGAGGTTGCACCATAATAATCAGCAAGGTATTTTTTGACATGACCCGAAGTGGAAATTTTAGAATGGTTTATTCTAAGTGGCGATACTCTTTATGGTGGAGTATGACAGGTGTTCAGCAATGTGGAGTATGACGGATAGCTGCTGCTATGATCATTTTTTAATCAAGCTGGAGTTTGTTAGGATTTTTCTTAAAAATGAGAATGGTCATTGTCCCACATTGGAAAAATGTTAAAGAGTAGCTTGGAGGCTTGCCTATATAAGGGGGCTTAAGTTATGTATTCAAATGTACCAAATCAAATGTATTTCTAACACTTTTTGTTAGGAGAAAGTACTAAGGTTTATGTGATTGTAAGAATTTTTTACATAGTGGTTGGTTGTTGTCTTTTGACAACGGTTGTGGTTTTTTCCCGGTTTTGGGTTTCCACGTTAAATTCTTGTGTTATTTTATTTCTCATTTTTTCTCTTTACAAAAGGGGCAGAGATCTCGGGGTTTACGGGAAAGGGTCATTCTTTTTTCCCAACACATTCCTGGTTGAGCTCTCCATCCCTTTCTTTGCCAATGAGTCTGCTATTGAGTTTTGCGTTCTCTAAAGCAGTGCTTAATTCTGAGGATCCCTAGGAAATGCATTAAGGACCTATATTCACAAATAATGTTAGCATATTTTGATAATGAATTTATTACTATTTACCCGTAAAAGGATATAATTAAATTTGTTGCATATTTTATAGATAAGCAAACTGATTTGATCTAAAATAATAAATAATTTGTATTAAAAATAAGATTTAGCATTAAAATCAAAGGAAATAGCAAATCTGGCTCCGGGAGCAAAGTTTCAGAGCAAAACAACAAGAGCAATGTCAGTCAGAAATAAAGTTGTATTATTTAGGTTGAGAATAAAGTATAGCATATTTTTTGCCAGAGATTTCGTGTCCTCCTAATGTGGCTGCTAAAACTACTATTTATAGCTACACCTTTAATAAAGGGGGCAATCAATGAAGGTGTAATGACAGACCATGAATGCCAAAATTCTTTGCTACTACCTGTTTAATATTAGGAGTTATTATTTATTCAATACCATTTGGTGAAAAACATCTGTTTTGCTTCTGTTGATTATGCTCTCTTCGGGATCTATCCAATACCATTTACAATTTTTCTTGGTCTCGGTTCTTATTCGATTCATCTTTCATTTGCCTTCGGTTCCACGTATAATGCTTCATTCGATCATTTATTATAAATAAATTTTACCCTATACAGATAATCCCCTTGCTTTCCGGTAGCACATCTTTGTGCCATTGAAAAGTTGGTGAAGATTCCTTTCATGGCAAAAAAGTTTTTAACCCTTCTGAACAATCTCTAATGCTTGGTAAGACGCGCGTCTCCTCACATTTAATACCCCAAACACGCGTTATCCCACGATTCAGCAATACGTTTGTTGGTTCTCAAGGTAATCAGGATCACTATTTTGTTATTTATACCTTTACTTATACACCTTATTTTACCTCTTTCACTTCTAATAACTTCATAATTCTTTTATTATCTTTGAACTTAACTTTCTTCTGCTTTCATCTCTCTATGGTCTTCTTCAAAAGACTCTTTCATCTTTTTACTACCTTGGCTTCTATCACCGAATCTTTTAAGAACTCTAGCCTTCTCTTTGGTAGAGGCCTGAAGAGAAGTAAAGATAAAGAGGTTGATGTTGATGCTGATCCCAAAGAAAAAGGGGTTGATGTTGACCCCCTTACAATAATCACCATCTTACCCAAGCATTGGAGCATCGTGAATAGCTTCCAAAAGAAGTTCCCTTTTGCGAACCCCCGAACTTAGACAGTTAGCAAATATTATTCTTCTATTTTCCCCTCCAGTATTGCTCCTGAGCTGGTGGAGCGGGTGGCCTTCACCAAGAAGGGTTTTAAGGATGTTTATACGTACCCCTTCACTTTGGGCCTATTTTCATTAAACGGGGGACCAGACCCCATGATCTTGGAACCCTGCCACATGGTATCAAGTCTTCTTGGGACTAGTCTTCGCCGAGTGTACTTGGAAACGGGGGAGAAATGGCCTTTGGAAAATCGTCTCTTGAGGTTTAGGTTTTGAAAATTTGGGAACTGAATCTCTCGTCTAAATCCTTTTTACACAGCCACAGATGTCGCATTTGTGAGCTGAGCTTCGCAAATGCAAAGGATCTATCGCAATTCCGAAGCCCTTCATAGACCTGATGCCTTCACAATTGCAAGGAAAGTGTTGCAATTGCAATCATAAAACCTCGCAAATGAGAGTAAAAGATCTCTTTTGCGATCCTGGCCCTTCCCAGACTCCTTTCGCAATTGCGAAGGTAACCTCGCAAACACGAGAACTACTGGCCCAACCTTCTAATTGTACTTTAGATGAAAGCCTCACAAATGCTGAACCTGTATGGTTCGCCATTGCGATGCCTGATCTCGCATGAGGCCTGCAACAAGTTCATTCATAACAGCAAAATTTCCTAAGTTCCAAAAGACCTCGTAGCTTATCAGAAACTTACCTGAGCCCTCGCGGATCCAAACCAAATATGCATTAAAATATTATATGAACTTGCTCGTATGATCAAATTGTCCATTTAACACCTAGAACTATGAGTTTAGCATCAAATCACATGATATTCTCAAGAACACTTCGTAGTTCGTATTTTCACAACCGGACGCCTGAATCACGTCAAACAAACTCTGTTTTTAACCAAATTTCACACTTATATATTATATTAAGTCTGCCGGACTTCGGAACCAAGATACGGGCCAGATACCAGCAAGATCAAACATTATTCAACTCTTTTAAACCATTAGTTTTCAGACTTATAATTTTTAACAAAAATTTATTACACGGGTTAGGGATCTCTGAATCCAATTCCGGGCATATGTACATGTCTCATATTTTACTACGGACCCATAGGGACCGTCAAAATACGGTTCTAAGTCCGTTTACTCAAAATGTTGACTGAAGTCAACTAAAATCAACTTTTAAAGGCAAAAATTATTATTTTTGTCAAATTTCCACATAAAGACTTTTCTGAAAATGCTTTCGACTGCGCACGCAAATCGAGGGAAAATACAATGAGGTTTTGAAGGCCTCAAAATACAAAATTTAGTTCTAAAACACAAGATAACCTTTTGGGTCATCACATCAAAAGGCAATAGGGGGCGTCAATACGAATAATGTAACGAGTATGTAAGGCATTAAAATCAATACATAAAAGACATGAAAGAAACATGGATATCCATATAAATATCATATCATGCATAGGTATATGTGTACATAACATTATCAAGTCTTTTAGGGTATCCCCGTATCATCTCTGCCTCAGTGCGCGAAATTATCAATGTATACCAACTGATCATGTGGTGGTGCATATATAAAGTCGTAAGATATCTTTTGTGTGACGCCATATGAACATGGGTCAATGTACATGTATAAATAGATACAATATATAATTAAGTAAGTCAACAAGATATCTCGGTGTTACACCCCATATTTTCATATGTGACAGTACATCGTAGGTCAACTGATGTAAGCTTAGAAATGAGATCATTTTTTAAAGTACATAAAGTAGTTATTAATGTTACTTCGGAGGTTACAAAAATTGAAGATCATGAACAACAAGCACAAAGAGGGTTGGAAGGTTCAGAATCTAAGAAATTGAAAAAATAATGTTTCGTCGATGTCGACAAGTTGGGAAAGTTATAACAAGTACTTTTGGAGTGAGACTAGGGTGCTTAACATCATAATATTTTGAAGTCAAGCGAATTGTGGAACAAAATTCAATGAAAGTTATCAAAAGTTACGTTCAAGTTTTACTCAAAAATTATGTCAAATTTGACTGCGATTTTCTCCAATATACTTATATTTATCAGGTGTTACACACATGGAATTGATGATATATGAGTCTACTTTCTAATACATTAAACCATTAGTTTATAAAACATTAGAGTAGAGAGATATGGACATTTTTTCAAGACTTTACATGCCGTTAGGTTACAAGTAGGTGTGTCACCTACTTGCTTAAATGAGAGCCCAAAAATAGGCCATTTCGAGTCGTCTAAAGAGGCCTTTTGTCACGATCCGAGTTCTCCCTTCGTCAACTATCGTCACAGCACCTAGTATCTATGACTAGATAAGCCTAACAATTACAAAAAAAAAAGAAACAAATGCGGAAAACTAGTAAAAACTAAAGATCAGAAAATATAAAAGCGTTTAAGATGCCGCTTGGCATATACTAATATAAGATCTCAAAAAAATTGAAAAACTCCCAAAAAACTGGAATCTCATGAAATCACAAGCTAAGGATACTACATAATGCTCTAACTCCAGAATATCTAAAACAAAGTAAATACAGAAGCACTATAACTACAAGAAAGAATGGAGAGAGGCTCCTCGGTATGCGGGTGCGACAAATATACCTCGAAGTCTCCGAAGGATCGCCTCGCCTCAAGGATGGTATGTCTGAGTGGAGGTACTTGGATCTGCACATGAAAACATGCACATAAAGGGCATGAGTAGACTAAAGCGGTACTGAATAAGTGTCAAGCTAACCTCGGCCGGGTAGTGAAGAGGAAGGTCAGGGCCCTACTGAGATTAAATAGAGTATATGGTGTGATAGCATAAGATAAAGCATTACAGTTAAAAGATAATGATAAGAACTAATATAGGATAATAAAGAAAACTACAATTGAATCAGACGAAAAAACAATCACTAGGAATACCACTCTTCACAAGGATAATAACCAGGGATCTCTTAGTATCCCGAGGGTCTCTTAGTACCATCGGTATATGCCAGGTATCTCTTGGTATCCCGAGGATCTTTTGGTATCCTTAATATATGCTAGGGATCTCTTGATAGTCTGAGTATCTCTTGGTATCCTCAATATATGTACTGGGAATCTCTTGGTATCCCGCACCTCTGCTAAAATCGTAAACATACATATAGGGGATCTCCCGGAATGCCATCATGTAGTCCCAAAGTAAAACACGCAGCAATAACACGAAGAATACTTAATTAAATTAAATTCCTTTCTAAAGCAAAACAGGTAATTCTAAGCTAACATGCTTCATATAATACAAATAAGTCAGTTCAAGCAATATGGCAGTTAAGTCAATTAAACATCATTCCCTAAGCTAACAACATGCTTAAATTTCAAGCCGAATAAGCAAAAAAGGAAAACAAAATTAAAGCTACTTTAGTGAAAATAGTTTTTTCAATAATTAGCACAAGTACGCACTCGTCACCTCACGTACAAGTCATTTCAATTACAAAAAATACCAAATCCTAAGCGAAATATCCCCCACACAAGGTTAGGCAAGCCTGTTAGAATATGCGCTTAACGCTAGAGGGGGGGTGAATAGCGTTATAATAAAAAACAATATAAACTTGCAGAATTAAAAATTGCAGGATTGAAATAAGTGCGGTAAGTAAATAATAAGGAACAAATGCACCGAAATTATCCTGGTTCACCACAACCTGTGGCTAGTCCAGTCCCCGAGAGACTCTCTCGAGATTCCACTAACTTCGTTAAGCTTACGGGTGCTTAACAAACCGCTACAAACTGAGAACTTGAGTCACACAAGCCTCAACAACCTTTGCTCGAAGATACCACACTTCAAGACTTCAACCGAAGGAATGAAAGCGTTCCTTCTTACAACCACAAGGGATTAACACTTCCCTTCAAGTGTATACAAACACTTAGCACTCAAGACAAGACTCTCTTTAAGAGTAGATATGAGTAAAATAAATACGCTCAAGAACACAACAACTTTCGTCAAGAGTTTGGCTCTCAAAAACTTATTAAATGAATAGAAAATGATGAATATGAGAGTATGCAAGCTTTAGCAAGAATATAATCAGTTGTTGTACTTAGAAGACTGATTTTGCCTAATTGCCAATCAAGATTGCTGATTTTGTGCTAAGATAATCAATTATCTGATTTGCATAATCGATTATTTTCCAATCATTCAAAAATCATTCCCAGATTTTAAGCAGAATAATCGATTATCCAAATCGTACAATCGATTACCTGACAACGTTCAAAAAATCATATTCAGGTTTTACTTAGCATAATCGATTATCAGATTGTGTATAATCGATGACCTGACAACGTTCAAAAATCATATGCTGATTTTACTTAGCATAATCGATCATCAGATTGTGTATAATCGATTATCTTTCAGAGTTTAAAAATACTTTGGCAACGGTCATTTGCATAATCGATTATGCTATAAGGATAATCGATTATCTTTTATATTTTGAAAACTTCGGACTACACTGTCTTAACATAATCGATTATCATAAAGTACATAATCGATTATTTTGCAGTCTTGTAAAATTTGATAGACACTGCCTCAACATAATCGATAATCATAATGTGCATAATCGATTATTTTATAGCTTTGAAAAATCTGATGGACACTGCCTCAACATAATCGATTATCATAAGGTACATAATCGATTATCTTGTAGCTTTGAAAAATCTAATGTACACTGCCTTAACATAATCGATTATCATAAGGTACATAATCGGTTATTGTTCAGCTTTGTAAATCTGGTGTACATTGTCTTAACATAATCGATTATCATAAAGTACATAATCGATTATCTTTGTCCAGATTTGAGAGGCATTTTTAAAAATTATTTTGGCTAAATAAAATGTTTGAAAATTATTTTGCTTTAAATTAAATATGCATGATTTGATAAAAATGATTTTACGAGAGAAGCCAAGTCTTGAGTTAATTGTCGGATCAAGATCACAATTAAAGAACGACTCATGTATAACTTTATTTCTTTGCTTGATCATGATCTTTGTTCGTCTTGTGCTTGAACCTCGTTATGTGTCAATTGCGCGCTTGTGCTTGGATCTCGTCATATGTCAATTGCGCGTCGTTTGTCATTTATCAAAACCTGCAAATATGAACACACGTTTAGTTTAGTGCCTTGAGAACGTGTTTCAACAATTTCCCCCTTTTTGATAATGGCAAACCAATATCGGGATATGCATATTAGATGATTCATAATGACGATCCAAGACAGGTATATGGATATGCAATTAGTTCCCCCTCAACATATGAATTCCCCCTCAATTTATGCCAATAAATATTAAGTGCATAGCCCTTATTCTTCCCCCTTTTGACATTAGCAAAAAACATTAGTAAATAACTTGTTTATTGATTAACCAAAAACGCAATTATAAAAGGGACAATATAATGTCAACATAATCGATTATTGATACTTGATAATCGATTATGTACTTAAGAGAAATCGATTATTCTTAAAAGAGATCGATTATTTTTCTGCACCAGTGCTTTATAATTCCCCCTGTCTTTGGGGCGATGCCTGCAAAACAGAATTAGGCGCATCCGACGCTCAAGTTAGTAATGAAAAAAAAATGCAATGCATGACTTAGATCAACGTGGAGTCAAGAATCCCGAGTTCACTACGAATTCGGAAAAAGGACTCTTTCTCTAAAGGCTTTGTGAAAATGTCGGCCAATTGAGATTTGGTTTCAACAAACTCAATTTCGACATCACCTTTGAGAACGTGATCTCTTATAAAGTGGTGCCTAATTTCAATGTGTTTTGTTCTTGAATGAAGAATGGGGTTCTTCGTCAAGCTTATGGCGCTAGTATTTGATACAACTCCATGCGGCTACATATTCAGACTCGGTTGTGGACAATGCAACACTTACCTGTTTCTTACTAAACCAAGAGACAAGAGAGCTACCGAGCAAATGACAAGTGCCACTAGTGCTCTTGCGGTCCAATTTGCAACCCGCAAAATCGGAGTCGGAATAGCCAACAAGTTGGCATGAAGAACCTTTGGGATACCATAGTCCCACATTTATAGTACCAACAAGATACTTCATTATCCGCTTAACCGCAGTTAGGTGCGACTCCTTCGGACATGATTGATATCGAGCACATAAACATACGCTAAACATTATGTCCGGTCTAGTAGAAGTAAGATAAAGAAGGGATCCGATCATACCTCGATACTTCTTAATGTCGACTTCCTTACCTTTCTCATCTTTGTCAAGATGGTCGGATGTGCTCATTGGAGTGGCCATTGCTTTGGCGTTGCTCATTTAAAATCGTTTTAGCAACTCTTTGCAATATTTAGATTGACAAATGAAAGTTCGTTCTTTCATTTGTTTCACTTGCAACCCCAAGAAGAAGGTTAGCTCACCCATCATAGACATCTCAAATTCGCTTGTCATTAAATCAGAAAATTCCTTGCACAAAGCATTGTTAGTAGCACAAAAAATAATGTCATCCACATAGATTTTAACTAATAAAATATTATTGTTTTTATGCTTAATAAATAGTGTGGTGTCAACTTTCCCCCTAATGAACTCATTGTCCAAAAGAAATTTGCTCAATTGTTCATACCAAGCTCGGGGAGCTTGTTTAAGACCATAAAGGGCTTTCTTAAGTTTGAAAACATGATCGGGAGATTTAAAATCTTCAAAGCCCGGGGGTTGTTCAACATAAACTTCTTCTTGAATAAAACCATTTAGAAAAGCACTCTTTACATCCATTTGATATAAATTGAAATTCATAGAAGAGGCAAAAGCAAGTAATAAACGAATAGCTTCTAACCTTGCTACGGGAGCATACGTTTCTTCATAGTCAATTCCTTCTTCTTGATTGTAACCTTTTGCTACAAGCCTAGCTTTGTTTCTAGTGATTACACCATTTTCATCTAATTTATTTCGAAAAATCCATTTCGTACCAATTATGGTATGATTGTCGGGTCTTGGCACCAATTCCCAAACGTCATTTCGTTTGAATTGGTTAAGCTCCTCTTGCATTGCCAAGGTCCAATGCTCATCCCCAATTGCTTCGGAAATGGTTGAGGGTTCAATTTGAGAAACGAAAGCAGTATGTCCTAAGGTGTTCTCAAGATTGTTTCGAGTACTTACCTTTTGTTCAATGTCGCCAATTACCTTGTCGAGAGGATGGTCTTTGATTGTCCTCCACGCGTTGGGCAGTTTCGTTTCTTTCTCCAGTGGTGGCGCTTCCTCCGATGATTGTTCCAAGATTTCATCTTGAATTTCCTTTGGGTTTTCCTCTTGTACTTTGTCTTGAGGACTTATTGTGTTTAATATACCTGCAAGATCAAAACCAGAATCCTTTCTCGCCAAGCGAGCATTATTTTCGGAAAATACAATATGAGGGGATTCCTCAACAGTTTCGGTTCTATTATTGAATACTCTATATGCTTTGCTACGTGATGAATAACCAAGAAAAATTCCTTCATCCGATTTGGCATCAAATTTTCCCAAATTATCTTTTCCGTTGTTATGAATAAAGCATTTAAACCGAATACTCTAAGATGGGAGAGATTTGGTTTCCTTCCCTTATAGAGTTCATAGGGAGTTTTCATGAGTATAGGCCTTATGACTGCTCTGTTTAAAACGTAGCATGCGGTACTCACGGCATCCGCCCAAAATTGTTTGGGAATCTTAGCCTCATCGAGCATGGTTCTAGCCATCTCTTCGAGACACCTATTTTTCCATTCCACCACTCCATTTTGTTGTGGTGTACGTGGAGCAGAGAAGGTGTGCTCAATACCGAGTTCGTCACAAAAGTCCGTGAAGAGATTGTGATCGAACTCTCCCCCATGATCACTTCTTATGGAAGTGACGGTTGTGTTCTTTTCATTTTGAACACGTTTAAGAAAACATTTAAAATTTTGAAAAGCCTCACTTTTGTGAGCAAGAAATAGTGTCCACGTAAATCTAGAATAATCATCAACAATAACAAAAGCATAACGATTTCTACCAAGACTTTCAATGCGAGATGGTCCAAAAGATCCATGTGAAGAAGTTGCAAAGGTCTTGTAGTTGAAACAATATTCTTAGCTTTAAAAGATGCTTTTGTTTGCTTCCCTTTTTGACAGGAATCACAAATAGTGTCATTTTCAAATTTCAAATTTGGAAGACCAATAACTAAATTTTGTGAAACCAATTTGTTTAAAAGATGCATGTTGATATGAGCTACTCTACGATGCCATAACCACATATCATCTTCTTTACTCATAAGACAATTCACATACTTTGATGAAGAGTTTTCAAGATCAACCATATAGATGTTATCAATTCTAAAACCACGAAGGATAATTTTAAAATCACTACGACGAAAAACTAAGCATTCTTCCGTATCAAAAATAACAAGATTTCCTTTGTCACATAATTGACTTATGCTCAAGAGATTATGTTTTAGACCTTTAACTAGCAATATATGCTTAATGGAAGAAGATTCATTCTTACCGACCGAGCCAATGCCGATAATTTTTCCCTTGTTGTTATCTCCAAAAATAACGTTTCCTCCTTCCTTGTGTTCTAGTTGAAGGAACTTGGATGCGTCTCCGGTCATGTGTTTGGAGCATCCACTATCAAGGTACCAAAGTACACTTGATCCCTTCAAACATACCTACAAGACAAATCAATGAGTTTTTGGTACCCAAGCTGTTTTGGGTCCTTGAGAGTTAGGTGTAAAATGTTGTTGTGCTTGACATGCAGTTAAGTGTCTGTGTCTAGTAAAACAAGCAGGAGCAATATGTCCTATTCGACTAAAATAGTGACAAATGACATTAGGATTATGCATTCTTCTAGGTTGGTAGTAGTTGGAGGTACGAAAATCGTTTGCTCTATTTTTGGCAATATGGCTATTGCGCAATCCTTGAAAATCATTTCTCCTACTGTTTGTTCTAGGATATGCAGCGTTTCTAGAATAATTGTTTCTAGGTCGAGTATGTCTAGGTTGCGATTGTTGAAGGCCATTTCTAGGCGTTCTAAAATGTTCAAAGTTTCTTCTAGTGTTTGGTCTAGGATGCATGTTGATTCTAGGATGGTTACTTCTAGAATGAATGTTTATTTTGTTTATCCTAGGTTGAGCCTTGGGTTGTTGGGGGATGGCTTCAACTTTTTCTTTAGGCTCGTTTTTGAAACCTATGCCATGTTTGGTCGATTTCAAATTGACAAGAACATCATTCAAATTTTTATGAGAAGAATTGAACTTATCTAGGGTGCCCTTAAGTCTTTCTACTTCATCTTTTAGATGTATGCAAGAAATATAATTTTTACTAGAAATCTCGGGTTTGTCGGCACTTCTCTTGCCGAATTTTTTTTTTCTTCTTTCAACTTCTCATTTTCCAAAATCAAATTTTCCAAATCTTTTTCTTTCAAAGAGAGTTGTTTTTTAAAATCTTTTTCTTTCAAAGAAGAATTTTTCTTTACGTCTCTAACAGTTTCGGAAGCTCTAATGAATTCACTATACAATTCATCAAAAGCATTTTGCATTTCCTCAAGAGAAAAGAAATTTTTTGAAGAAATTTGACATACCTCTTCTTGATTGTCTCCGTGTGCCATGAGACATAGATTTGCGGCTTCGTCTTCTTCATCGTTGCTTGATTCGTCTCCGGAGTCACCTCCCCAAGATATGTATGCTCGTTGTTTCTTGAAGGGTTTCTTCTCCTTTTTGACATTTGGGCAATTTGATTTAATGTGCCCGATTTCTCCGCATCCATAGCACTTTACTTGATCTCCGTGTTGTTTGCCTTTCCGTTCATACTCTTTTCGCATGAATTTTTGAAACCTCTTATTAACGAGTCCGAACTCGTTATCTCCGTTGTTTGAGTCCTCATCATTTTGAGGTTGAGCCGTGCTTGCCTTGAGGGCGATTCTTTGTTTCCTTTGATCATTAAACGGAGGGTTAAGTATAGTAGATTCATAGGTTTTAAGATTACCTCTTAGTCCGTCGATGGTGACATTTGAAACGCCGATAGACTCTTGAATCGCGTCGGCCTTGGAGTGCCATTCCGGAGTGAGACTTCGGAGAATTTTTCGGACAAGTTCCTTATCCGTGAACGTCTTCTTATGAGCATGTAGGTCATTGACAATTTTTGAAAATCGTTCGAACATGTCATCGATCCTCTTGCTTTCCTTCATGTGAAACAGTTCATATGCATGGGTTAGAAAATCAATTTTAGCTTCTCTTACCTGGTCCGTACCTTCGTACGTGATTTCCAGCTTATCCCACATTTGCTTAGCCGTTGTGCAACATGATATTTTTCTGTAATCATCAGCATTTACAGCACAATATAATAAGTTGATGGCTCTAGCGTTGTTTTGCACTTTTCGGATATCATCCGCATCGTATTCATCTTCGGATTTTGGAACCCATTCATTTTCAACCTTTTTGGTTGGAATTTGTTCTCCCTTCGTTATAACCTTCCATAGATGAAAATTACTCGATTGGATGAATATTCTCATCCTCTCCTTCCAGTACGTATAGTTTGTGCCGTCGAACTGTGGTGGTCTGGTGGAGCATTGTCCTTCACCTATTCCTGCATTAAAATCACGAGTAGAAGCCATGGATTGTTTCTCTCAAACGGTTAAGTCTTTTAGAGAGTTGGGCTCTGATACCAATTGTTAGAATATACGCTTAACGCTAGAGGGGGGGTGAATAGCGTTATAATAAAAAACAATATAAACTTGCAGAATTAAAAATTGCAGGATTGAAATAAGTGCGGTAAGTAAATAATAAGGAACAAACGCACCGAAATTATCCTGGTTCACCACAACCTGTGGCTAGTCCAGTCCCCGAGAGACTCTCTCGAGATTCCACTAACTTCGTTAAGCTTACAGGTGCTTAACAAACCGTTACAAATTGAGAACTTGAGTCACACAAGCCTCAACAACCTTTGCTCGAAGATACCACACTTCAAGACTTCAACCGAAGGAATGAAAGCGTTCCTTCTTACAACCACAAGGGATTAACACTTCCCTTCAAGTGTATACAAACACTTAGCACTCAAGACAAGACTCTCTTTAAGAGTAGATATGAGTAAAATAAATACGCTCAAGAACACAACAACTTTCGTCAAGAGTTTGGCTCTCAAAAACTTATTAAATGAATAGAAAATGATGAATATGAGAGTATGCAAGCTTTAGCAAGAATATAATCAGTTGTTGTACTTAGAAGACTGATTTTGAGTTGTACTTATAGTGTTCAAAAACCCCACAACTGTTGCCTAATTGCCAATCAAGAATTGCTGATTTTGTGCTAAGATAATCGATTATCTGATTGCATAATCGATTATTTTCCAATCGTTCAAAAATCATTCCCAGATTTTAAGTAGAATAATCGATTATCCAAATCGTATAATCGATTACCTGACAACGTTCAAACAATCATATTCAGATTTTACTTAGCATAATCGATTATCAGATTGTGTATAATCGATTACCTGACAACGTTCAAAAAATCATATGCAGATTTTACTTAGCATAATCGACTATCAGATTGTGTATAATCGATTATCTTTCAGAGTTTAGAAATACTTTGGCAACGGTCATTTGCATAATCGATTATGCTATAAGGATAATCGATTATCTTTTATATTTTGAAAACTTCGGACTACACTGTCTTAACATAATCGATTACCATAAAGTACATAATCGATTATTTTACAGTCTTGTAAAATTTGATAGACACTGCCTCAACATAATCGATTATCATAATGTGCATAATCGATTATTTTATAGCTTTGAAAAATCTGATGGACACTGCCTCAACATAATCAATTATCATAAGGTACATAATCGATTATCTTGTAGCTTTGAAAAATCTAATGTACACTGCCTTAACATAATCGATTATCATAAGGTACATAATCGATTATTGTTCAGCTTTGTAAATCTGGTGTACATTTTCTTAACATAATCGATTATCATAAAGTACATAATCGATTATCTTTGTCCAGATTTGAGAGGCATGTTTAAAAATCATTTTGGCTAAAATAAAATGTTTGAAAATCATTTTGCTTTAAATTAAATATGCATGATTTGATAAAAATGATTTTACGAGAGAAGCCAAGTCTTGATTAATTGTCGGATCAAGATCACAATTAAAGAACGACTCATGTATAACTTTATTTCTTTGCTTGATCATGATCTTTGTTCGTCTTGTGCTTGAACCTCGTTATGTGTCAATTGCGCGCTTGTGCTTGGATCTCGTCATATGTCAATTGCGCGTCGTTTGTCATTTATCAAAACCTACAAATATGAACACACGTTTAGATTAGTGCCTTGAGAACGTGTTTCAACAAAGCCACCTACCTCGAACAAGCTCAATCAATTTGAAACAATGCTCTTGCCACGAATACTCGGCTCCAAATGGCCCAAATCTATTCGATTCAATTTTATAATGTAAATAACACTTCAAGTAACTAATTATACAAAGAAATTCTAAGCTAATATGTGAAATTAGGTAAAATAACCAAAACACCCCTAGGACCCACGCCTCGAAATTAGGTGAAATTTATATTCCCAGAATCATCACACTCTCGCGAGTTCAGTCAAACTAAATTTACCAAAATCGGAGCTCAAATGGTCCCTCAAATCATCACTCAAAGGTCTCTAATTGATCAAGCCCTAACCCCCAAATTATCACTGACTGCGGTAAATCTCTCGCATCTGCGGATCCTGCTATTCCTCCCTATTTCCACCTCTGCGATGACAATGCCACTTCTATGGCTACACACCTACGGGAACCAACCGCAGATGCGGTTATGACAGATGATCAGCAGCTGAAGCTACTCAAACAACTCTCAATTCCTCTAACAACCTTCCGAAATCATCCCGAGGCCCCCGGGACCTCAACAAAAAATACAAACAAGTCTAATACAACAGTCCAAACTTATACCAATCCTTAATACATCTAAAACAATATCGAAATGCCGAATCAACTACAGACTCAAGGCTAAGAACTCCAAAACACTAAAAATATACTTTCGATCAAAACGTCTATCAAACCTCATCTGAATGACCAGAAATTTTGCACCCGTCACATTATACACTACGGAGCTACACCAACTTTCAGAATTCCATTTCGACCTCAGATCAAAATCTCACTATCAAACCGGGAACTTCAAAATTCTACTTTCGGCATTTCAAGTCTAAATTACCTACTTACCTCCAAAAAACAATTTGATCATGCCCCTAAGCCGAGGCTATCTTCACACTATTTAAACTACGATCAAACTTCCAATACTTCAGCTCTCATTTAGGGAACAAGTATCCCAAAAGTCTCTGAAACTAAAAACTAAACATCTTGCCAAATAAAAATAGCAGAAATTAACACGGGAAAGCAGTTAATAGGGGATCGGGGCATAAATTCTTTAGACGACCGGCCGAGTCGTCAAATCCTCCTACACTTAAATATTCGTTCATCCTCGAACGAGTATAAAGACATACTTGAAGTAGAGAAAAGATAAGGGTAACGGTTGCGCATATCCTGCTCGGTCTCCCAGGTCGCCTCCTCGACCGGATGACCCCGCGACTGAACCTTTACTGATGCATCGTTCTTTGACCTTAACTTTCTACCCTTCTTGTCTGATATTTCCCTTGGCTCCTCAACATAAGATAGATCCTTGTCCAACTGGACTGAACTGAAATCCCACACATTCGATGGATCGTCGTGATACCTTTGGAGCACTAAAACATGAAATATCGGATGAACTCCTGCCATGCTGGAGGTAAGGCAGGATTATAAGCAATCTCCCAAACATGCCTCAATATCTCAAAAGGGCCAATTATCCTCAAGCTCAACTTCCCTTTCTTCCTAAATCTTATAACGCCCTTCATAGGCGAGACCTGAAGCAGAACCCACTCTCCAACTGTATAGGAAACATCACGAACCTTCCGATTCGCGTAACTCTTCTGCCTGGACTGGGCTGTATGGAGTCTATCCTGAATCACCTTAACCTTCTCCAAAGCATCCTGAACCAAGTCTGTGCCCAATAATCTAGCCTCACCCGGCTCAAACCAACCCACCGGGGATCTACACCACCTACCATATAAGGCCTTAGATTGCACCATCTGAATGCTTGAGTGATAGCTATTGTTGTACGCAAACTCCACCAGTAGCAGGAATGGATTCCTAGACCCTCCAAACTCAATCACACACGCACGAAGCATATCCTCAAGCATTTGAATAGAGCAGTCGGATTGTCTGTCCATTTGAGGGTGAAATGTTGTACTCAACTCCACCCGAGTACCCAACTCCTACTGAACGACACTCCAGAATCGTGATGTGAACTGAGTACCTCTATCTGAAATGATAGACACTGGAATTCCATGCAGACAAATAATCTACCGGATATAAATCTCCGCCAACTGCTCCAAAGAATAGGTAGTACACACAGGAATGAAGTGAGCAGACTTGGATAGCCGATCCACAATTACCAAAGACCATCGAACTTTCTCAAAGTTTGTAATAGACCAACTACAAAGTTCATGGTGATCCTCTCCCACTTCCACTCAAGAATCTCTATCTGCTGAAGCAACCCACCCGGTCTCTAGTGCTCATACTTCACATGCTGATAGTTGAGTCACGGAGCTCCAAACTCAACTATATCTTTCTTCATCTACCTTAACAAATAGTGCTACCTCAAATACTAGCACATCTTTGGGGCACCCGGATGAACGGAATACCGCGAACTATGGGCCTCCTCTAGAATAAACTTCAAAAGCCCATCAACATTGGGTACACCAATCCAACCCTGTATCCTCAATACCCCATCAACACCAATAGTCACATCTCTGGCATCGCCGTGTTGAACCTTATACTTGAGGACAAGCAGATGAGGGACATCATACTGATGCTCCCTGATACGATCAAATAAGGAAGACCGAAAAACCACGTAAGCTAGAACCCGTCTGCACTTTGAAAGATACAATATCATAAACTGGCTGGCTAAGACCTGAACATCCATAGCCATATGCCTATCCGATGCCGGTAAATAAGCCAAACTCCCCATACTCTCTGCCCAGCGACTCAAGGCATCGGCGACCACATTATCCTTGCCTAGATAATACAAAATAGTGAAATCACAGTCCTTCAACAACTCTAATTATCTCCTCTGGCACCAATTTAGATCCTTTTTCTTGAACAGGTGTTGCAAGCTCTGATGATAAGTATAAATCTCACAGGGCATACCGTACAAATAATGATGCTAGATCTTCAAGGCGTGAACTATGGCAGCTAATTCAAGGTCATAAACTGGGTAATTCTTCTCATGTACCTTCAACTATTTGGACGCATAGGCAATCACCCTACCGCCATGCATAATTTCCACTCCCTGGCCAATCCTCGAGGCATCACAATAGATAGTATAAGACCCGAACCAGTAGGCAATATCAAAAGTGGGCCTGTAGCAAAAGCTTTCTTGAGTTTCTGAAAGCTCGCCTCACACTCTTCCATTTACTGAAGTGGAGCACCCTTCTGGGTTAGTCTGGTCATAGAGGCTGCAATCGAGGAAAAAACTCATCAAAACAACGGTAATAACTCACCAAGCCAAGAAAACCATGGATCTCTGTAGATGAGATAGTCTGGGCGAACTCTACACTATCTCTACTTTCTTTGGATCCACCTAATTCCCTCACCCGATACCAAGTGGCCTAATAATTCCACGGAATACAACCAAAATGCACATTTCGAGAACTTAGAATATAACTTCTTTTCTCTCAATGTCTGAAGCACCAATTTCAAAAGCTGCTCATAATCTTACCGACTCCGGGAATACATCAGAATATCATCAATAAAGACAATGATAAATGATTCAAGAAATAGCCAGAACACATTGTTCATCAAATGCATAAAGGTTGCTGGGGCATTGGTCAGCCCAAATGACATAACCAGGAACTCGTAATGACCATACCGAGTCCTAAAAGTAGTCTTCAGGATATCTGGATCCCGAATCTTCAATTGATGGTAACCTGAGCACAAGTCAATCTTAGAAAACACTCATGCGCGCCTTAATGCTGGTCAAACAGATCATCAATATGAGGCAAAGGATAACAATTCTTCACTTTAACTTTGTTCAACTAGCGATAACCAATACACATATGCATAGAACCATCATTTTTCTTCACAAACAAGATAGGATCACGCCAAGATGATACAATGGGCCGAATAAAGCCCTTATCAAGCAATTCCTATATCCGATCCTTCAACTCAAGAGGAGCCATACGATATAGAGAAATATAAATGGGTTGAGTGCCCAGCAATAGATCAATGCAAAAATAACTATCTCTATCGGGCGGCATGCCCGGAAGATCGAGTAGAAATACATTAGGAAAATCCCATACCATCGGGATCGAAACAACTGAAGGGGTATCAATACTGACATCTCTCACATAAGCTAAATACGCATCACACGACTTCTCTACCGTTCGTTGAGTCTTAAGGAAAGAAATAACTCTACTGGGTGTGTGCTCTAAAGTACCTCTCCACTCAACACGCGGTACACCTGGAATAGCCAACATCACGGTTTTGGCATGATAATCAAAAATATCATAATGGGGTGACAACCAGTCCATGACAAAGATAATATCAAAATCTACCATGCTGAGCAACGATAAATTGGCTCTTGTCTCAAAACCACTAAGAGCAACCAAACACGACCGATAAATACAGTCCACAACAAGAGAATCTCCAACATGAGTAGAAATATAAGTGGGGAAACTCAAAGAATCCCGAGGTACACCCAAATGCAGAGCAAAATAAAAAGACACATAGTAGTAACTGGAGCCTGGATAGAATAGAACCGATGTATCTTTGTGAAAAACTAGTGTAGTACTTGTGATAATATAATCGGAGGCAACAACCTTTGGTACGGGAAGAAAGGGCATAGTATCGAGCCTGGACTCCACCTCTTGGGCGACCTCTACCTCCCCGGCCTCTACCTCTAGCTGGCAGAGCAGGTGGAGTAGCAACTGGAGTTGTAACCATAGCCTGAGAACTCTGTGGGGTGCGTTGTGGCTGAGAAGTCTGTGGAGGCGACTCCTCTCAACTCTAGGGTAATCCCTCACCACATGGCATGTGTCACCATACTCAAAAAAAGCTCAAGGAGGCAGTGGAAGCTGTGACTCGCTCGGGCCAGGTCTGCTAGACTGACCTCTGAAAGCACCTCATGCAAGAGGCGCGCTACATACCAGAGGTGCATAATATGGCTGTTGAGGCCTAGGAGGAGCTCGAATACCACTGGCTGATGGAAGAGCTGAACATGGGAACTCATATAACCCCTACCATGACCTATAGTTGGATCACGGGCAACAAAATAATGGCCCGACTCTCGAGAGCTCTTGGCCTCCCTCTCATATCTCTCCCTACCATGCATACCCTCAATCCTCCTAGCAATGCTCACCACATGCTGATAAGAATTATCCATCTCCAACTCATGAGTCATGCTAGAGCTGATGCTGGGGATAAGCCCCTCAATAAACCAACAAAACCTCTCGCGAATAGTAGAAACCAACGCTGGTGCATGTTTAGCCAAATTAGTGTAGATTACATCATACTTTGAGATAGTCATAGCACCCTGGCGTAAATTCTGAAACTCCATACGCAATACTTCCCTAAGGCTCTAAGGAACATACTCTCTCAAGAACAGATCTGAAAAGTCAGTCCAAGTTAGTGAACCAGCCTCATTCGGACTGTCTAGCTCAGAGGTGCGCCACCACTCATAAGCGGTCCCTCGATGTTGGAAGGTATTGAAGGAAACCCCCTTCAATCCTGACACACCCATGTTACGGAGAATATGGCAACATTCATCTAGAAATACCATAGCATCATCTGATGCTAGACCACTGAATACAGGAGGCTTGTACTTATTGAACCTCTCAAGCTTATGCTCCTCATCCTCGAAAATTGCTGCCTTGTCCTCGGGCTGATCTCAGACTGCATGTTGTGCATGAATAATCTCATGAACCTGCTCAACATGCACTCGCTTCTCAAGAGTTCAGGAAGCGGGAGTTTGTGCTCCTCCCCCAGCCTAAGATGTAGCTGCAGCAAGGGGAAGCAACCCTATCTGAGCTAAAGTGGTGTACATACTCATGAACTGTGGTAGAGTCTCCTGAAGTGCTGGAGTAGTAAGAGTAGTAGGTGTATCAGGTCCCTGAACTCCGGCTAAGACTGCTAGTGGTACCTTAGTGGTAGCTTGCGAAGGTGCTCTGGCTGCACCACGTTTGTATTGTCAGCCTCTACCCCGGCCCTGACCTCGAGAGCACGAGTGATATATCATCTCGGGTAGCGCATGTCCTTACCATCTACGAAGAATAGAAGATAGAAGTCTTATAATGATCCGACCCGTCGTCTCATTAATTACCACTCTGTTTCACCCGTTTTAATCTTCTTTATGCTTCATTATCTGTATCTTGTCTAATCGAGTTGATTTGGAGTGGTTTTGATAGGAAATGAGATACATGGTCTCTTTTAAGAAGACTTAAGTTGGAAGAGTCAATCGAACATTAAATTATGATTTAGAGGGCTCGTATGTGATTTTTTATGGTTCAGTTAGCTCCGAGAGGTGATTTGTGATTTACGAGTGTGATCGGAAGTGGTTTTGGAGGTCTGGTGTAGAATTAGGCTTCAATTGAAAAAGTTAATCAATTGGCAATTTCCGGTTGATAGGTGAGATTTTGATCCGAGTGTCAGAATAGAATTTCGAGAGTGGTTGTAGCTTCGTTAGGTGATTTGGGATGTGCGTGCAAAATTTCAGGTCATTCGGAGGTGATTTAGTTTGAGTTTTTGATCAAATGCGTAATTCAAAAGTTTTAAAAGAACTTAGGCTTGAATTCGATGTAGTTTGATGATTTTGGTGTTAGTTGAGGTGTTTTGATGATTGGATCAAGTTTTAATAATGTTTTAAGATGTGTTGGTACAGTTGGTTTGAAGTTCCGGGAGTTCCGGGTAGGTTCATGGATGTTTTAGTGCAAAAATTATAGATGTAGCAGGTCCAGAGGGGTTGCAGGCCTCGGAAATCACCCATGCGGTCAGCACAAGAAGAACTGCGCCCGTGCTAAGGCAGTGTGGACCGCACTAGAACGGGCGCGACCTTGGTAGGCGTCGCGCAGACTGCACAAAAGCTGACATGGCTGCGGTGAAGAACCTGCCCGCTGGTCCTACTTCGGAAGCACATATCATTTGATCTAGAAGCAATTTTGAGGTGATTCAAAAACAAAAATTGTAGCACTTTGTGTCTAGTTTGTAGGAATATAAGGATATCATAATTTGGACATCCGTAGTGAAAGTTATGGACAAAATACTAAAGCCTGGTATTGTAGAGAAAACCTACGCGACCGCGGTCATATTTGCGCGGACTGCGCCAATTTCGCGCGGTCGCGATCATTTTTGTGCAGTTCGGGAAGATGGAAATCTGGTGGTTACTCTATAAATATGAGGTTTTGGATTTTCTTTGATAATATTTTACCCGTGAGAGCTCAGATTGTGGCGATATTTCGAAGGTTTTTCAAGAAATTCATCGGGGTAAGTGATTCTAACTCAGATTTGGCTAGAGTACATGAATCTATCATTGAATTCATCATTTAATACATGATTTGAGATGAAATTTGGGAAGAAAATTATGGAATCTACCAAAAATACGAAATGATGATTTGAAGGACCAAATGGTGTCAAAATTGGATAATTTTTGTATTGTTAGACTCGTGAGAGTTTAAAGATTCTAGTTTTGAGAATTTTTATCAAATCTCAAAAAGTGGGCCCAAGGCTTGGGTTTTTCCAAATTTGTGAATTTTGATATTTTTTGATCGTTTTCGATTGGGTATTGTCTCTTTAGCGTAATGTGACATATTCTTTGTGACTTTGGGCAGATTTGTCGCACGAGGAGGCCAATTCGATAGGCAAGGGCATAGTAACCTAGACTTTTGGCTGTCTTGAGGTGAGTAATTTGTGTAAATTAATCTTGAGGGTTTGAAACCCTAGAACTTCACATCGTAACGCCATATAGAGGCGAGACACGCGCTCTATGACGAGTGCGGGGTCGTTGGTTATTGGGGATTGTGACTTGGTCCGTCCCGAGAGATGTTTTTACCATGTTTTCTACTTGAAATAAGATGTTTTTACCATGTTTTCTACTTGAAATAAATTGAAAAATCATCGTTAGTTGGATTGATTGTTACATTTGGGATTCTTGCCAATTATTTGAATCCTTCATGGATTGATATCACTATTTTCGTATATATTGCATATTATTTGATCTCAGTCCAATGTTTTAAATACTATTTTGCAAACTTAGCCATCTTTCTAAGATTTGAAAAGCTAAATGATATTTTGGGCTGATAACTACTAGTTTACAAATGCCCAAGGGGCTTATGATGATTTCTGGACTGAGCATGGATCGGGATGCGCGCCATAGCAGTGTTATATTGATATTGAGGGCGAGAGCCTAGGTGATTACATTGATCTTGAGGCCGAGAGCCTAGTTGATTATACTGATATTGATATGAGGACAAGGGCCTAGATTTGATGCCATGAGATGGCTTGATATAGCGCTCGGGCTATAGGATCACCTTCGGAGTCTGTACACACCCCCAGTGAGCGCCCTCGATTATATTAAATGAATGGCTCGGGCTACACGCTGCAGTGGGTACCAGAGTGTACCGTCATATGCATTGCATCGCACTCATGCATTTGGTATTTATATGTTTTACCTATCTCAGTATGTGTACTCTTATTGCATTGGCTTGTTGCCTCGTACTGTTCTGAGCTTGAGGGGATGATACTCTCCTGAGATGCTGATAATGAACCCGAGAGGCATATTTCTACTTGTTATTTTGATACTGAGCCCGAAAGGCAGATTTCTACTAGTTATTTTGCTACCAAATTACCTATTTTACTAGTTTAAAAGAAATTCCACATGATATTTCACTGAATTGTTATTTTAAATAATTTTCCCTGCTTCTATAGAGAATGATGTGTGCCTTAATATGTAGATTTAGGCATAGTAGATTTCCATACCTGAGAGCTGATCATTCCTGTCCAGGTGGTGTTTCGGAGACTTCTGGGTAGCTGTTGGCATTCCCAGTCCCCCGTGACTTCTTTATCTTATTATTTCTATGTTATTCCAATTATTTTATCAGATTTTCATATTTAGTATACTTGTGTCAGGATTTCTTAGTTGGGATGACTTGTGACACCCCGGTTAGGGCTATGTTGGGTTGGATTGCCACATTCTATCTATATCCGCTATTGGATATTCATTAAACCATGTTTATACTATAATTGTCTTAATAAAATTGTTTTAAAAGGATGAATTGGGTTTACTGGCTGGTCTTGTCTTCATGAGAGGCGCCAACACGAACGGGTTCGTGAATTAGGTAATGACAAGTTGGTATTAGAGCCTAGGTTACTAGGTCTCGCGATTCATGAGCAAGTTTATTAGAGTCTCGCGGATCGATATGGAGATGTATGTATTTATCTACGAGAGGCTGCAGAACCTTTAAGAAAACTTCACATTCTGTAGTTGTCCTAATGCGTCCTTGATTCAGGTTGAAAAATAACTTTTGAAATTCCTTCCATGCGTTCTCATGTGCGCATGAGCACTCAGTATCAGATGTGCCCTGATGGCTTGTAATTCCCTTGATCGAGGGGCGAGACATGATCGCTTTGAGTTTGATGTTAGGCCAGTCTGTAGGACTTGAGGCCGGATCTTTGCCTATGGCTTGACCACCGAGATGCTAATTGTGCGAGCAAGTGGTTTGAACTTATATGTCTGGTACTGTCCCTACTAGTGGGAATGGTGGTTGGATAGCTACGTGAGGAGTATGTTAGTACTGCGAGATGTATCTATATGACTTGGAAATGACGAGGAAGGGCTGCAAGATAACAGATGAACTATTAAGTGTTTGATTTTAATTGTGATTGGATATGTAACCCCGAATTATAGGCGCTTGGAGAATCATTTCATGTCTTATATTTGGAGTGAAGTAAAATTCGTGTTACGGTATGAGTTTAGACTCAAGAATATTAAGTGGTTGTGTAATGTGTATGACAATTGAAGGTATACAAAAATGTTAACCAGAGATGAACCATGTGGGTTATCTCCTGCGGAGTGTTCTAAGGTATTGTGATCCTTTTGTTGTCTATTAGAGTATCTCATTTACAAGTGATGAATATGTGTTGAAATCTAGATTGGACCACCTAAAGAGTGGGATTAACTGTTGTGTGAGTGAATGCAAGAATTGCAGAAGAGTTAAAATTTCTAGATGATTTGTGTTCCACAAGCTTATGAAGGAGTGAGTTCAATCTCACTATGGTATTACAACAATAATAGGGTATATGCGTTATGATTTATTGACTGCATTTTTTATTTATGGCTTTGAGCCAAGTTGGGGAGTTTGCTATTAATTAATTTGATTGCATGTTTATGTGCTATATTTGTCCCAGTTTGATGCGTGTTGGTAAGTCAGTTATGGATTAGAGAGAATAAGTTCGATCAGGCGGTGGCTAGGCTTGTTTCTATGCTATTCAAGGCAGGGCAGATGATATTGCTTCAGATGTTGTTATTATAGTTATTATTCCAGTTTGCCACAGAGATTCCTCTGTATTAATCAATCTCGGTGCCACCTATTCTTATGAGTCCTCATATTTTGCTAATTCTTTGGGTACGCCCCGAGAGTTTCTCTCTTTACATATTCATGTATCTACCCCGGTGGGCGATACTGTTATTGTAGACCGTGTGTACCGCTCATGTGTCGTGATTATTGAGAGTCTGGAGACCCGAGTTGTTCTATTGCTATTGAGCATGGTGGACTTTGAGGCTATATTGGGCATGGATTAGTTATCTTCGTGTCAAGCTATTTTAGACTATCATACTGAGATAGTTACTTTGACTATGCTAGGTGTACCGCGGATCAAGTGGCGTGGTATGACTGATTATGTTCCTAGCAGAGTAATTTCTCTCTTTAAAGCCCAGCATATGGTTGGGAAATGTTGTCTGTCATATCTAGCTTTGTGAGAGATGTTGGAGCCGAGACTCCTAGTATTGATGTTGTCATAGTTATGAGGGATTTTTTCCAATGAATTTCCTGCAGAACTGTCGGGCATGACACCGGATAGGGATATTGATTTAGGTATCAACTTAGTGCCGGGAACTCGGCCCATTTCTATTCCAGCGTACCGTATGGCACCAGTAGAGCTGAAGGAATTGAAAGAGCAGCTTCAGGAACTCTTAGAGAAGGGGTTCCGTTGGCCTAGTGTGTCACCTTAGGGTGAACCGATCTTATTTGTCAAGAAGAAGGATGGCACAATGAGAATGTGCATTGATGACAGGCAGTATTCTTGGGTTGGTAACCTACATGGCCTGATCAAGCTAGAGGAATTCCGTTTTGATAGCTTGGTTATGTGTGAGTAGATTTGAAAGTTTTCTTGATAGTTTTTACCGTGGTTAGAGTCAGATATCCTCTACCGGTGTGGGAACATATTGTATAATATGAAGTCCTCCTAAATAGGAGCAAATATATGTTTTCTAACTACCCGGAATGCAGTTCTCCTGTTGCCCGGAAATTCTAATGATATTCTTGCATTTTCAAAATGATGGCATAATAAACGTGGTATGTTGTGCATGTTTAATATTTTCATGTACGAGGTGACAGTTCATTCTTAAAGAAAAGGTAATGAATTATGGATAGAATAGTTAGTTTCAGATATTTAGATTGGATGTCATAGCTGCTCGGTAAGGCCTGAGAAGGGTGCACATTATATCTTGATTAACATATGTCTATTGGCGTTTCAACGCTCACTTGGTTGATCGACTACCAATATTTTGACCTTGTTATGTATTGTAGAAAATTTTTTGAAAATAATCATCTTAGGATGAACGTACTTGAGGGATGTGTTAGTCATTTGGGTGCTGAGGTTATGATCAGTTACGCTGATTTATGTGATCTATGAATTTAGAGACGGGGAAATTCTCAAACATATACTATTTTGGGATTCTGTCATGTTGAGGAGAGTATTTTTCCTAACTCATTGGTTGCGATAGACGAGCTAATTGATGGTGATAACTATCCGTTGTGAGCGAAAATATATGTGAGGTTTGAACCGTGTGCAAGCACCGAGCCAATATTCATGCTCGGAAGATATGTAGGCTATGAGATGCCTCGAGTGGGACATTGAGCTTAAAAGTATAATGATTCTAGTATTCGTAACTCCGCTAAGAACTATCTGGAATATAATTGAAATTTCCAAGATGCTAAAGTTCCAGAACAAACTTGGTAATAACTAATTATGTGTTAACTTGCTGATTGGAGCTATGACAATGCAGTTTGCTCATGCCTACGATATAGGGTGTCATTTATACATGTCCAAGAGCATGAGAATCTTGTTTGAGTTAGCATATGCATGTGTTCTTGTTGGATTGCTTCTATATGATATGCTTGGACTGGAGGTCTATGACCGTGCCAGGTGAATTATGTTATTAGCAACTAAGTTGATCGTGAAGTTGATGTCAATGTGAGCTATAGAAGAGCTGGTTATTATTAATATTATTATTATTCATGTATCTTGGCTTCCCTATGATTGACGAGCCCATAGCATATCGTTATGGTGGTAACAGTAATCTTGTGGCACAACTCTTTCATTTGTGTCGTTTTCATGAATTTAGTATACTCGGATTGTTTCTTATTGGCTCTTATTGGCGCGCGTACTGTGCGAGTCGTGGCTTAGGACTATATTGATGTGTCATGTTACCAGAGTAGTGTGATGGATTAGAAGAGATTAGAGGGATCATTAATGAATGCAAACAGATTCGATTTTAGTATGTTGGAAGGATAATATCGAGCTTCGGCGTAGAAATTTGATGTAGCATTTGCCAATGGAGAAGTGACCTCATGAATGGTTGATATGGGAAATGGTTATGGCTTACCGCGTGATTTAGTTATCATTGGCAGCATATGAAAATGTGAGATGCGACTTTAATTGATAAGAGTGTTTCTATTGGTATTCGGGTGTTGTGTGCAGCTGTTGTGATTAGGAGTTATCACTACAAGCGTTTAAGTTATGTGGTCTATCATGTAATTGCAGCTGAGGTTGCAGGTATGGGTTATTACAGCTTGTTCGGGCTTATTCACAGTATAAATGTGGGATTCTGATCATATGAAAGATTTCAAAAGTGGAAATGTGGTCCTATGGCTTATGGGCGAGATTGGATTGCAAACATTTCAGTTACAATATGTTGTCGGACCTATATGAGATAGGGTGATATGGGAACACCCAGGGTATATGCGTGGCGAGGCTATTAAGCTATTGTTTGGATTTTGGGACAAATCTAGGCCCATTCGAGGACGAGCGTTTCTTTATGTTGGGGAGGATGTGATGACCCAACCCGTCGTCTCTTCAATTACTGCTTTGTTTCTCCCATTTTCGGCTTCTTTATGCTTCATTATCTGTATCTTGTGTGATCGAGTTGATTTGGAGTGATTTTGATAGGAAATGAGACACTTAGTCACTTTTAAGAAGGCTTAAGTTGGAAGAGTCAATCAGACATTGACTTATGAGTTAGAGGGCTCGGATGTGATTTCCGATGGTTTAGTTAGCTCCGGGAGGTGATTTATGATTTACGAGTGTCATCGAAAGTGGTTTTCAGTGTCCGGTATAGAATTAGGCTTAAATTTGTGAAGTTAGTAATTTGGCGATTTCCAGTTGATAGGTGAGATTTTGATCCGAGGGTCGAAATGAAATTCCACTACAAAAAAATGGTCTATTTGCGGCGGTTTTATTACGGGGTTGTTATTAAACTCCCCAAAATGCATCTAATTAGGGGGGTCATGTTAACCTATGCACTTAAATTGGGTTTTGCGGCGCTTAGAAACCTCCGCTAGCTTTAATTAAAAATAAGGCGCTGCTACCTTTATTTTTACGGAAAAAGGCCTAAAATGACCTTCAACTATCAGATTTGGTCTAAAAATGCCCCATCAACCTATTGAGCCGAATATGCTCTTATATTAATGTGTTCGGCTCACAAAAGCCCTTTGAGTTAATGGAGTGACACGTGTCATTCTCTTGTTGGCCCATTCTAAATATTTCTTAATTAATTAAAAAGACCCACTATTCATACCTGAAAAATAATTTTCTAAAGCAATTTTCTAAAACATTTTTTTACTAAAAAAAAAAGAAAAAAAGGATTTTTTTTTCTAGTGTTTACAAAAAAACAATTTTACAAAGAAAATCCAGTTTTTTAAAAATCTGTTTTCGCAAAAGAAATCCAGTTTTTAAAAAAGTTTAAAACAATTTTCTAAAAAGTTTAAAACAGTTACTTAAAATATTTAAAAAAATCCAGTTTTCTAAAAAGTTTAAAAAAATTTTAAAAATCAAGCTTTCTAAAAAACAGATTTTACAAAAAAAAAATTCATTATTCTAAAAATCTGTTTTTTACAAAAAAAAACCAGTTTTCAAAAAAGTTTAAAACAGTTTTTTTTAAAAAAAATTTTAAAAAATCCACTTTTTTACCTAAAAAAAGATTTTTTCCAGTTTTCACAACAAAAAAAAAAACAGATTTTGTTAATAAACTTTTGTAAGTATTTTAGAAAAAATTTGTTTTTTTTTTGTAAAAACTGGAAAAAAGTTCCTTTTTTTCTTTAGTTTTTAGTAAAAAAATGTTTTAGAAAAATTGCTCTAGAAAATTAATTTTCATGTATGAATAACGGGTCTTTTAAATTAATTGATTTTAGGGTACGCGTCTTGCGTGTGTACCTATATCATGAATATACAATTTTAAAAAAAATATGTAGCTATATTAATAATTTATTTGAGTTATCAACCAAAAATTAACAAAAAAGATCTAAGCTCCTAAAAATATTAATATTGATCCAATTTAGCTAGTTCAATAAATAAAGAATTTATGTCTGACATATGGTTCTTGTAATTTTTTAGGACGTATGTGGATATCTTACGAACATCCTTATTATTATTTTACGTAATGTGAAAAACAAATAACAAGTTAAACTATAACATAATCATTTTTCTCTATTTTTTTTATTTTTAGCCGCCAATGCTTTTCTATGAAAATAAATTTATGTACCTTAAGGGTTTTATCAATTTAAAAAATAATTTTATTTATATGATGGTGTTAAAAAATAATTAATGATTATTTTTCTAATTACTCCCTCATTTTTATTATATGTGATTCTTTTCGCTTTTCAAGAGTTAATTTGACTATTGAAGCTAAAATGAATTAGACTAATTTGATATTTAAAAAATAAAATTAATATATTCAAAAACTATACAAGAAATATTATTAATTTGCAATCTTTTCATGTCAATATGATAAAAAAAAAATACAAAAGTTTTGGTCAAAGTTTATATTGTTTCAATCTCGAAAACTAAATGGTTGTATATAAACTGAAATCGAGGGAGTAATAATTCAAAGACTTATTATGTGTACTTCATATTAAAAAATAATTTTATTTTTTTCACATTGGGGTTTAGTACTTTTACAATAATATAACAAATATAATAATCTTGAACTCTTTTCCTTTTCGAATAATATTTTTTCTTATTAATTATTTGTATAATATTTGAAATTTACATTCGCGCCTTGCTCGTGTATCCTATCGTGGTAAATAAGATATTATATTAAAAATTATATTTAAGTTATAAAATAAAAATTCAAACTCTTGAAATTAAAGAATATTGATTACGCTTCTATTTTAGTTTTAGCAAAAACACATAGCCTTTAAAAATTTAAGAGCTTTTCTAGAAAAAGAATCTAGTGGTTAAGATTTATCTATAGTGGCTAACCTGCAAGTTTGTTTTTCAATAAAACAGTTGAGATTGCATTCTTTGCAATATTAATTTTCTGCTTTTGAGTTAGTTGTGTTGCTAAAATTAATCGTTATATTTATTAACGAAGACCAAAAACTCACAACCCTAAAAAGAGTCTTTAGTAGTTTAAAAAAAAAAAGAATCCTAAGTGTCAAAAACTTTTCCAAACGTTAGTTTTTCGTTAATAAAATTTGTTATGTTACATCATTTTATTAAGGAAGGATTTATGCAAGATATTTAATATTAAGATTGTGTGTATATGCTACAAATAAGGAAGGATTTAATGTATTAATTTAGTTTATTTAAAACTCCTAAATATTAGGGAGAAAATTTAAAATTACATTTTGTTTAATGTACAGTTTATTTTAAGGAATAAAAAATGCAAATAATATTTCGCTAAGGTTTCGTACTTTTAATATAAATATAGATTTAGATTAAGAAGGATGACTCGTGTCCTCCCGTTAATACAAATGATATTTATGAGCTAAAAATATTAATGAAATGACATATTTGGCATAAATGGATGGAGTATTTTTAGATCAAATGTATAGTTTAGGGGCACTTTAGGCCCTTTTCCGTTATTTTTATCTATCCCTCTTTTTCAGAAATTTCCGCTATTGTAATTTCCGCTCTTCGCTCTAGAGAATTAGGGTTCTCTATCCAGATTCTTCCTCCTCCTCAAATGGCAAGTTCTCTTTCTCTCTTTAGTCTCCCATTGTCTTTCACTCTAACGATTTAGGGTTCACTCTTAAGTTGCAATTTTAATGTGATATTTGTGCGAAATATTTTTGCGAAAAGAGCTATTTGTCATATTTTTGCGAAATATTTGTGCAATGCGAAAATAGTTGTTCGAAATAGTCTCTGCATTGCGAAAATAGTTGATATCCGATTTTAATTCCGCTTAGTTTGTTATTTGTGCTTGCCATGAATCTCCTGACAAAAGGTACCACTCGAATTGCAGCTCTTTGCCCTCTCCTTCCTAATATGTTTATATCCGATTTTAATTCCTCTAAGGTTCTGATTATGTTTTCCTGATATCTGAATTTCAGTAGTTTCTGCATGTGATTTGATTTAGGTTTCTCTGCTCCAATTTATCTTCTAAACTCATTCTATGATTGGAAAAGAAACTATAAGGATTGAATCGTTGTTCTCATATTGTTGTTGTTGTGTTTTAGTAATAACTGGCTTATTGCTGTTTATTTATGATTCAAGTTGTTATATATTTTATTTAAATGCAAAGATATCTGTATTCGAAACTCAGTTCACTGAACTATTGACGAGCCCGCATCTGAATTAGTAAGTAATTTGAGCTGAATTTATGTCCGTCTATACCTCTTGAATAAGTCCTGTAGAGCTAATAGGGCATATTTGGTTCACAATAGATGTTCATATCCAGAGTCGGAACTCGAGGCGTGCTTTCATGTGTTTGCACTCTCGCAAATCTGATGTCTAAGACAGAAGTCATCTTTAATGGAAACTAAATCCATGGTTTATTGTAGTTTGAAACTCTGTTTTAGGTGGATAAGGTTATCTGCTATGCATTTTTTCATAGATAAGTCACTGTGCAATACAGTCTTAAATAGTATTCTTTAGAAGTTTGGATGATAATGATTTTTGCTTGTTTCATACCTAGAGTTCCATTTATAGATGCACTGCCTAGTCTCAATGTCCTATTGATGCATTACTTGATATCAACTGATGCCTACATCAAATAAAGATAGCAAGAAATTTACTAGATGCATTGTCTAATCTCGTAAGAAATTTACTAGCTTTATTGTCTTGTTTATAACTGTGAAAATTACTTGATATCTAATTAATAGGCTAATTCTTCACCAAATGCATGCTGGAATATAATGGAGATTAGTTGCGTTATTGGAGTTATTCATGGTTTGTAGTTAAATCTCAAGTTTGAATGGAGGAGACAGGACTAGGCCAAAACAGGTCACGTGAGCTAGGACGAGATGAAAGATAATTGAAAATGACTTCCACCCAAATACCGTCTTCTATTTGAGAAGTACTTTATTCCAAATACTATGTGCATCAGATAATGATTTAGCCTTTCAATCTCTTGCCTAGAGTCTTCTCTGATAATTAAAGCTAGTAAATTTCTTGCTATCGGCATCAGTTGATATCTATCTCTGCACTTGTAATTCTGGACCCATTTTATTATTAGGTAATTGTTGGCTGGGTCATGGCATTGGGCGCTTGATTGAAATCTGTCAAAGCAATCGTATATGTCCCATCTGGATGGAAAGAAAGTCAAGATATTTTGAAGATATAGGCAACAATATCTAGAAGATTAAGTTGAATTGTTTGTTTTATTTCACTTTTGGTGTAAAGAGGAAATGGTAGAATTAGTACAACCACTGTTTAACATCATAGAATTCTTGGAAGATGAACTAGGGAACTTTCTGTGCTCTTTTATGGCTTTTAGTACTGCCTTTGTGCTGCTAATGGAGTATAATTTGTTTCCGCCCAAGGTCCATTTATCATTTACATTGTATACTCTGGATGTGAATTCAGCCGATTACAACAAATTATTATCCTATTTTTAAAGTTACCATCTTTGAGATATGCTATGTAGAGTTTGCACTGAATTTGAACTTTTAAACTATATGGTTGTTGCAAATACAAATACAGGAAAGAAGTAAAAGCTTTCGTCAAGAAGTTTTCATAGAAGCAGAAGCAACAAAAGGGATCGGAGAGAGAGAGGAAGGCGATGGCGATGATGGAGAAACTTTCAGAAGATGGTTTTGAGAAACTGATGATAGAAAATGAACTAGATGCCTTAGTGACTTTAGGTTCAGGTGTTTCCACAGTGTTGGCTATTGGGGGATATCCAGCAATAATAGTTCCTGCTGGTTATAATAGTAACACTAATGGTATGCCTTTTGGTATATCTTTTGGAGGGGTGAAAGGAAGTGAACCTAAGCTGGTTGAGATTGCTTTTGCCTTTGAACAAGCCACCATGATCCGCAGACCTCCTTTTTCCAACTCAGTTCCTTCATTTTAAAGTAGATAATTTGTTTTCCTTTTTCCCAGCATAGTCACTGAAGTTTGTTTTTTTCCAACCAGTAGTTTGAAGATCATTTTCCTGTTTGGGAACTTTCATAAGTGTAGGGAGTTGGAAACTTTTAGCACATTGGCTCTATGATGGTCAATTGTAATGATACGGAATTTGACGCAAATATGTTGGAGTTACATTGCCCAAACATAACTGGAAATACTGATTATTGTTTCTTGATATCTCAATTGGTCCTGTTCGAAATCAAGCGTGATCAAAAGGACATATCCAATGTTTTGAAGAAAATTAATTCAAGTTTGCCTTCTCTAAATTATTGTGCCAGACATGTATTTGAACAAACTAACAAATAATAAGTCAGCGTGGAATCCCAGAATGAAATTATCGCAGAAGAAAGGTATAACGCTTGGGAACCTGAATAGGATTAAGCCTTAAAGCATGCAGATGAGTGTTTGCTGTCAGCTCCAATCCTTCAGTTTTCGGATTAGAATAAGGAGATTAGAATAAGGAGTTCGATGTTCATACTGACGCAACCCTCTATGCCATTGGTGCAAGAAGGGCTGCTTGATCACTCCATCTACTTTTAAAGTATAGGCTCATTAGATGAACCATTGATCAGTGAGCCCGCTTATCACACTTGACCTTGAAATAGGGGATTGGTTGATGGGAGAGCTCACGAGGAGTGTGGCATCAAAGGATTCAAGCTTATTCCTTTCACACTATCGTTTAGTCCATAAACACATACAGTCTTATTTCCAATTATGGATTTCATCCATAATTTGATGCCAAGGTGAAATTATGTTCCTTTTTCAGAGATGTTGATGGGGATATTAAAATAAATCTAAAATAACCAATAAACGGCCGAAATTGAGCATTCAAACGCTATTGTGATCCAAGTCAAGGGCAAGTTGCATAAGGGCTTCAATGTTTGCTTACTCTAGGTTTTACATAAGACTACAAACATATAAACCGAGGGTGGTGCAATAATGTGTAAAATTGCCCGGGCGCTTTATTTGGGCGCCCATTTTAACCTTTAGCCGTTTTGTCTTTCTATTTGTATTTGTACTCACTTTTTAAAAAACGACTTATGTATTTATTTTATAACTGGACAACTTAAGCTAGAAACGGCTTAAGTGTTTATTTTATAACTGGACAACTTAAGCTGGAAACAGCTTAAATGTTAATTTTATAACTGGACAACTTAAGCTGGAAACGGCTTAAGTAAACTTAAGCTCTAGGTTTCTTCAGCCCCGCGGGCTGAAGTTATGTGAAAAAGCGGATACTTTTGCAAATAGAAAGACAAAGCGAACACAAGTTAAATGTAGCACAAAAAACGGGTGAGGCTGCGAACAAAGAACTTACCAAATGCCAATAGTATTTTTGTTCAGAAAAACACTGTTTTTATTGATAATTAGTTCGGAATGAAGTTATTTGTTTCTAGCAAGTAATCATTGCCATTATAATTAGGCTATTATAATCCAAACCTGAATTTAGCTTAACGTGCGCTCTCAAAACTTCTCTTCTTCTTGTTATTCAGGCATCATTTATTTGCAATTAATGGAAGTTTGAATCTTAATAATTTAGATCTCAATTTTTAAGTGTATTTATTTTTTAGATTCGAATCTTAATTATTCAGATCTTAATCATTAAATCTTTTTTTTTTAAATTTTCAATCACAATGAGTCTGAACCGATCTTAATGATTAAAATTTATAACAGAGTCTTAATATCATTTAAATGTCATGCATTAAAGAATTTATGTAAAAATGATATTTCGCTATTGTCACACCTCCTTTTTACACACATACTTTGGAGGATAAATGTATACGGGAGTTTTTTCAATTTAAGTGACATTATTCGAATTGAGATTATTTATTTATTCAGAGTCGCCACTTGGAATAGGTTTGACTTTTAGTGTCCCAAGTCACCGGTATCTTGAATCCCAAATCGAGAAAATTTTTTGACTTTCTAAATGAAGTCTGCGAACCAGAAATTCTGAATAAGGAATTTTGTTAACCCGAGGAAATGTGTTGGGCACCCCCGGATTCCGTGGTTCTAGCACGGTCTCTTAAACTATTACAATTGGCATATTATCGGATTTTAATACATGTTTCAATCTATAGTGCAATTTAAAATTATTTACCCCTTTAAATTAATTTTTAAGGAATTTACAACATTATTAAAACACGTCTCGAACCACATCACATAAATACATCCGTGGTTTTTGACATATTTTAACGCCGTTGAGATTTAGATTTGGGTCACATAAATGTGCACCCGAGTTTAGGAAGGTAATATTATTAAATGATGGGCCTAAAGCAACTAGCGTGTTGATATCTTTGCGGGAAGCCATGGGAATTTGCTAAATGGCTTACCCTATTCCTAAATATTTTAAGGTAAGTATTTAAAGAGGGCCACGCAATTTATGAATTTTGTTTGGCACGACGTACCTCAATTTATTTTAAAGGCCATCCTAAAAGGAACTATCATTTTTTATTAAGGATTATCTCTAAAGGCCTAATTAATTAACGTTGTGAATTAATGATTATTAAGAGCAGTCAAAAACTGCTCAGTCCTTTAGTACATTGGGCTTCAAAAACTAGCCCAAGAGTGAAAGAAATTCTGTCAGCTTCTATAAAGCTGTTCAATGTTGGGCCATAGCATAAGCTGAAACTGGAATCGTACCTAGCAATGCACTGCTCAACCAGATGTTGTGGTTTAACAATTTAATAATACTTGGTCCTGTTAGCATATACTTGGGCCTAAATCTCATTTAAATGAGACGATGTCTGTTGGGTTCCTGAATGAGCCGAAACCTAACACACAATTTTATGTGAGCCTCCACAATACTGATTTTGGTCACAACTGGACTTGCACAGATTCAATTGTTTGAAGTTCAAAACTCACGTATATTTCAACTTGTTTGCTTACTAATAATTCCTAAATTTTGATAGTCATCTAGCCTTAAATAATACTCTTCAAAACAAAATCATCCATGGTCTAGAAAACTAGAAGTAATTACTGGTGTTCATTTCTGATTTCAACAAACAATATGATAAGCACATTAAAGTAATCTATCCCTATAATCATAGGTGACACTTCAATTCTCAGTGACAGATACACATGCTGCTTTCAGATTCAAATCATGATAATATGTTCTAATACTTTTGATAAGACTAAACTAGCACTATTAAGCCACTATCATACCCTAAACTTAAATCTCAATCATGATAATAAAACAAAATCTAATTAAGTCTAACATTATTCAACAGGATAGCCATATACTTCTATGAAGATCCAGCAGTCCAATGCAGTCCATATAGTCCTATTAATACAAATGAGGTAATTATTTGAATAATATTATTAAACTAAATATCTAAGCTAAATAACAATAGCAGAAAATCTATGCGAAAACAAGCAATTCTTCATCATTTAACTTCAAACTGTGTTCATACAAGATTCTTATTTTGAAATACCCTAATTTCCCTTGACTTCAACCCTGAATTACTAACCTATGTTAACTAAACCCCATCCCATTCTAACTTGGTCAAAGATAACCATGGTTAACCAATCAAAGGCTAGAATTGTTCAGCTATAACCAAATAACATTCAATTATAACAAAATTTCCAAAATTTAAATACCAATCCAAACAAACCTAAATTAGGCTTGAACTAACTTCTGAAAATCAGAATCAAGTACATAAATGTTTCCATACCTTTTTCCTGGAAGAATTATTTTACCTGACTCGTCTTCGTTGGCACATCCAGGTCTCTTAAATTTTACCTCATATCCTGAGTCACAAAGTTGACTTATTCTAAGGAGATTGTAGTTTAGCCCATCGACTAGATATACTTCAGTAATATCACAGCAGTTGTTGAACAGAACAGTTCCAGTGCCCACTATTTTGCCTTTTCAGTCATCAAATTTGACACTTTCTCCATCAATTTCTGTGATTTATTTAAATAGTTTTTTGTCACCTGTCATGTGACTGGAACACGCACTGTCTAAATACCATTTTCCTTTATGTTTTACTCTATGGTGTTCCGGCAAAGCAAAGTTATTACTTTCTTTTAGGTACCCAAGTTTGCTTGGGTCTTGGTGAGTTAGTGTTGCTGGATTCAGAATTGTAGGTTTGCAAATCCATCCAGACATATTTGATTTATGAAAGTGACAACCGGAATATTTATGCCCGTTTTTATTGCAGTAATGACATTTAATACTACACCCTTTTGTAGGTCTCTCAAGAGAGTTGGAGTTAGCAGTTCTAGGATTGGCCGACTCCTTTCTAGTTGACTTGTAAGTCGACTGATTTGATCAACTGGTCGATCTAGTTTAGATTTGTTCTTTTCCAGTTGACTTGTAAGTCGACTGATTAGACCTGACAGAACTATGACTGTTGGATTTGCGCAAGCTGTTAAACTGCATTTGCAATTCCTCAAACTCTTCTTGAAGTACTTCTTTTTCAATTTCACATACTTCAAGTTTGAGTTTCCAGTCTTTGACTTCCCTGGTGAGTTTTTTAAGCTCTTTCATCATCTTTTGAGATTCTTTAAAGGTGGAGTCAAGAATATCTTGCAATTTTTTTCATCTTTCACAGTCATAAGATCTTACCTCGCTAGTTTCTCCCTTTGCCATGAAGCAATTTCATCGTCTGAATCGTCTTCATCAGTCCAGCATCCTGAAGTTTTGTTGATCTTGTTTTCTAGAATCATCATGAAGCATAGATTTTCTATTTCTTTATGGTCTGAATCACCTCATCACTCCAGCTTCCAAATGATTTGTTCTTGTTGAATCCTCTAGAGATCTTTTTCTTTAGTCCTGGGCACTCTGCTTGGATGTATCGAACTTTCCACATTCATAGAATTTTCCATCATTCTTGTTTTGATTATTGTATTGTCTAGGTCTTCTTGATGGAAATATTCCTCTCTTTGCATTTCTGTATTCCTCATTAGTCCGTCCATGTTTCAAGACAACATAACAATTTCTTCTTGTAGGGCTTTGGGATCATCTGTTTCTTCTTCAGCTACCTCAGTGGTAGCTTTGAATGCAACTGTTTTGTTTTTCTCTTCTTGATTTGTCTTCACAAATGTGTTCTTTCAAAAGCAATAAGTTCTCCCCGCAGTTCATCATAAGATAGTTTATTCAGAACTTGAGATTCCAACGTGGCTACTTTAGTCTGCCAAGTGGTTGGTAGACTCTTGAGAATTTTCCTGACTTGATCTCCACTGGTGTAGGGTTTTCCAAAAGATTTTAAGTCACTAACTATTTTTCTAAACCTGGCAAACATTTCTTCGATGGATTCTTCTTCTTTCATGGAGAAAAGTTCATAGCCATGCACGAGCATATTTATGCGAGTTTCTTTTACTTTGCTGGTACCTTTTTAGGTGACTTCGAGTTTGTCCCACATTTCCTTTGTCGTATCACAACTTGAAATCTTTTCATATTCTTCACCACTTATAGCATTGTGAAGTTGATTCCTTGCCTTGTGGTTTATTTGAACAACTTCTAATTACTCCTTTGAATATGAATCAATGTCATCAGGGTCATTGAGCGGAGGAGTGCTGGCAGGTAATAGATAATTCCCTTTTCTTAATAACTCTCCATACTTTGACATCATATGCTTTGTTGAAGATTTCCATGCGAATTTGCTAGTGAGAGAAGTGTTGTCCATTGAAGTAGGGTGGTCTTACTTGAGAGGTTCCCTCTTGAAACAAAGCTCCAACAATAACTTGATTTGCCATGATTTTTTTCTCACAAGCTATTAAGCAAAAAGTAATAAGTGTGAGCCTTGCTCTGATACCAATTGAAAGTACAAGAGGAGGGGGGTGAATTGTGAATAATTTAAACTTAATCGTAAATAAGTTTACTTAAAACTTTATTAGAAGATACTGCAGGTGAAGATATTCAAATATAATTATGCAGAAAGTAAGCGCAGAAATATAAAGACTCCCAGAATTTTATACTGGTTCAGATTCAATGTGAATCCTAATCCAGTCCCATTGGGTTGCAAGGGATTTCTCCTCATATCAATGATTTTATTTTGAGTACAAATGTGATACTTGTCGCACAATCGTCTTTCATTCGCTTGATACAATGCCTCATAATTGAGAACCCTCTTTCTATCTCTGACTTATTACACAATTAATCTTTCTAGACTACTATGTTTGCAGTAAATTGAAGAGAGCTATTTGGTTTGATCAAAGTATGTCTAATCTAGGGTTTACAAGGATGTATAAATACTTTGATGGATGGTGGAGTCTTGACAACCCATGAGATTTGATCCTTGGAAAGAATTGAATTTTTCCAAGAATAAGGACTCAGATGTTGCTTTTCTTGATTGCTCCTTGATTGTTGATGTTTCCAAACTTGGTCGCGTAGTAAATTTTCTCCTTGGCTAGAGATATGATTGAACACAGATTGCCTTTGATTACGGATCCTCCAGTCTTGATTTCCGTCCATATTTTCCCGTTATTATGAATCATCAGAGATTTACGTTGAATCTTTTATTGTATCTGGGTAGATATTATATCCCCACACTTATGGAAAACTTCCTAATTTGCCGATGAGATGCTGATCATTTCCTTGAGCATCGACAGCTACCTTTAAGGAAGATTTCCTTCCTTTGTGCTACAACAATTTTGCTTCTTTGTTTGAACACAATGGTAGCCTCTCTTTTAGCTCTTTCCTTGTTTGCTACATCAGTTCCAATAATTTTGCTTCCCTTTTTTTGAATGCATGCACATGTATATTAATTGCATCATTAAAATCTGATCTAACAAATTCATCCTTGATGGCTTACTTGTCCCCCGCACCACATAAGCTCCCTTAGGTACGTACATCGGGACACCTCTTCTCGGTTCAAATCTCTTTGAGGGCTCAAAGTCAACTGATTTTCTTCACGGCCCCGTAGGACATAGAGAATTCCTTCTTTGGGAGGCATTGCCTTCATTCTCGTTTCAACTTTCTTTTGTGGTTCCGTCTTGATGACTTTTTCTTTTTTTTTACCCTTTATCTTGCTTCGGGGAAATTTTGAGCTTTCTCTCTGCATCCGCAATGGCAATTATGGCATGCAGTGCCGGATCAAATTCTTTGTATTCACAAATCATCCCAATCACTGGCCCATTATTGTGGGCAGGCAATGGATTGTTAGTCACGTTTGGGACCTCCTCATCCCTCAGCATGATCTTTCCCTTCTCTATTAATTTCTCCATCGCTCATTTCAGAGTCCAACATTCATTTGTATCATGGCCTTCTTCCCCTGAATGATATGTACATCTGACACCGGCTCTGTGGGAAGGTGATGTTGGGTTATGCCTTGTTCGAGGGACCTGCTGTAGTACACCCATTTGGACAAGTTTTGGGAATAAACTAGAGTAAGATTCACCAATTGGAGTAAAGGTTTGTCTCCTGGGCGGCTCATAGGGAGGAATGTTATTTTGTGGAGGACGAGGATTATGGTGGTTTTGGTGAGGAGGCTGATTTCTTGGAAATGGAGCTTGGTTTCTATTGGCATGTTGTTGTGGTTGAACAAAAGGTTGAGCATTCATGACCGCATACGGTTAAGTAGCATAAGCCATGTCTTGGGTTAGGGTAATAATGTTGAGGGGATCTTTCTGAAAACATGGGTCTAGGAGCGCGGTGTCTTCTTGCACCCAAGGCCGCCATGGCCGTTTCTTCTTTCTTTTTACCTTTTGCCATTCCTCCAGACCTGCCTTGGATGGCTTGGGAGGTTTATCTAATAGGCGATTGGCTCATAATTCTATCGGTTTTCATTCCATTCTCCACCACCAATTTTAATAGCCTCTGCGAATGGTTTTTCGATAGCCGACATCATATTCTGGAATTAATCAGCTTCCTGAGCTTGAAGAAATACTGTGACCATTTCCACCTTGTCCATTGGAGGGTATACCCTTGACACCTGCTGCCATTTGATTTCATACTCCCTAAAACTCTCAGGGACTTCTTTTTCAGATTTGCCAATGAGTTCCGATCCGGAGAAATGTCTATATTGTACAGGAACTGTCTAATAAAGTCTCTTGCGAGATAGTCCAGATGTGCCAACAAGAAATGTCCTGATCCATGTACCACTCGGAGGCGATACCCACCAAACTTTCCCCAAAGTAAGCCATAAGCAATTTTTCCTTTCCTCCAGCTCCGCGCAACTGATTGCATTACTTCTTAAGGTGAGACATAGGATCACCATGCCCGTCGTATTTTTTGAACTTTGGAGTTTTGAATCCCGCAGGCAAATGCACGTCAGGGAACATGCATAGATTATTATATGACACACTCTTCTTCCCACTCAGACCCTGCATGTTTTTAGGCTCTTCTCCAGGCTTCTCATCCTTTTTGCCATTTTGTCCTATTCGGGAGTTTTGAGAGTCTTGTCCTGTCCTTTTGTGAACTCAAATGGAGGTGGCTGAGGATAAATGTAGGAGGGGTACTACGAAGGCTCCATTTAGTAAGTGGGTGTTTGGAATGTAAAGGCCGAAGGATCAAAAGTGGGTCTAGGCAGAGCATGCTGTGTAGTGGCTGAGCATGAGGGAGCAGTAAAGATATTGGGGACTGTTCCGAATGTAAACACCTGGGGGCGGACCTCAGAAGGTGCTCCTACGAAATGAGCCGATATGGTGGGCTGTCCCAATGAGATGTTTGGATGGCTAATGGGAATATTGGAGGTTCCCCTTGATCTAGGGAAAAGCTCGAGAAATCCAGGGATGGAACTCGGAGGATCCCTTCCATTTGTCCATGCATCCCACATCTCCATGACCCGAAGGCAGAGGATCCTTTTTTCCTTGGCCTCTACAGACTCTGAGGTCGGGACGCCCGACATTGGGCTATCTTCTGAAATGGGAATTGCTGGCAAGGTCATTTTCGAAGATATTTTTGTGCTACCCTTTGATCTGGTAAAATAAGGATTTGAAGCCAGTTTACCACGCAAACCAACCACCATTTCTAATAAAACCAAGACTGGAGTGTGACAATAGCAAACGATTAGTTTGAGATAAATAACATATAGGTAATCGCACGTTGGGGTGTGATACACCTATACAGTTAAATGGGTTTCTATATGTTTTGTTACGGTTGCATGCTTCATCCAGGATTTTCTCATCCATTTGATTTCCACTCTCTTTTCTTTTTTTGCTTTTCTCATTTTTCATTTTTCTTTTCTCTTTCTTTTTCTTTTTCTTTTTCTTTTGCTTTTGCAATTTTCTTCTTTTTTGCTTTCTTATTTTCTCTCTCCCTTTTTTCTTTTCTTTTCCTATATTGTATTTTTTTATTTTATTTCCACTTTTTTTTATTTTTTTCTTAGAGTTACGGTCAAATCCTTAGGAGATTGCCTATGTATCATGACCCTGCATGAATCAAACCAAGTATAGTTCATGAAAAATAAATGTAAATAGAAGCAAAATATTTTGGGATTTTCGATTTTCATTGATAGCAAATACTTCGATAACAAATACACAAAACTGAGAGATTAAAATAACTAACAGACTATATAAAAAAAAAAAGAAATACAGACTCCAATGTCAACTACCCTATTTCAAAAGAAAATACACAAAAATAGACTTCCAGCGCTCTTTTGGGGACATTTGGCTTATTTAAACAAGAATGGCATCACCCGACTTATTTATGACCAATACTAAAACTTTTAATGTTTTTGGCTATTTTTTCCAAAAAGGAAAGTTGGACCCGATGGGGATTGCCTATGTATGCAACATCCAGTGAGAATCAAACTGGCCTAGTTCGGGCAAATTTACCAAAACCAACTATTTTTGAAAACAAAACTTTCTTTTTCTTTCATTTTCTACAAAATTCCGTAGAGTTTCAGTACCATTTGGGCATTAGGTTTTCAAAATAGGTGACTAAACTCACTCAAACCTAACACTATTATTCCCTTTTTTTTTCTCATTTTCCAAATTTCTCCATTATTTACAAGCCGGTTAGCATACATATCCAAGGCAAATAAATGCGCAAATAGCAAATAGGATGCATCAGGATAGTCTATTCATTTTAGGTTACCTGTCCTAGACGGACCCAACCCATGTGTTGAGTCCCCTAAGTTAAATTCACGTGACGCAAGCAAGAGTTCCTACTAGGGATTCGGCATGAGGCCAAGTTATTCCAGGTTAAAAACTTGGGTGTGTGTTATAGACTCTGCACTGTAGCAGACAACTGGAGTCAGGGAGGGGGCTATGTACCGGGAACCAAAAGGCGATCCGGCTTAGTAACTTGTCCTGCCTCTTTCTTACTTTAAGGTATGAAACTAATTGAATAGGGAGTCTCGACCAGCGAGCACATCCCCTGAGATGAGAAGAGAAGGGTTTCGTAACAGTTTTATATATATAATTCAGATGATATCAAAGCGTAAAGCATTTAGCACCTTAGGATGAAACATGTAGGAAAATCAGATAATAAATAAAGCCAATCATAACAGCAATTCTAAGCTCAAATTCTTGAACCGTAAACGTATGTTCTGGGTTTGTCTCCCCAGCAGAGTCGCTAGAGCTATCACACCTCATTTTTACACACCTACCCTGGAGGATAAATGTATACGGGAATTTTTCTAATTTAAGTGACATTACTCGAATTGGAATTATTTATTTATTCAGATTCGCCACTTAGAATAGGTTTGGCTTTTGGTGTCCCAAGTTACCGGTTATCTTGAATCCCAAATCGAGAAATTTATTTCACTTTCCAAATGAAGTTTGCGAACCAAAAATTCTGAATAAGGAAATTTGTTAACCCGATGGAAGGTGTTAGGCACCCCCGGATTCTATGGTTCTAGCACGGTCGCATAAACTATTACAATTGGCCCATTATCTGATTTTAATACATGATTTAATCTGTAGTGAAATTTCAAATTATTTACCACTTTAAATTAATTTTTAAGGAATTTGCAACATTATTAAAATATATCTCGAACCACGTCACATAAATGCACCCATGATTTTTGACATATTTTAACGATGTTAAAATTTGAATTTGGGCCACATAAACGAGCACTCGAGTTTAGGAAGATGATATTATTAATTTTAGGGCCTAAAGCAACTAGCATATTGATATCGTTACGGGAAGCCATGGGAATTTGCTAAATGGCTTACCCTATTTCTAAATATTTTAAGGTAAGTATTTATATAGGGCCACGCAATTTGTGAATTTTGTTTAGCGCGGCACACCTCAATTTATTTTAAAGACCATCCTAAAAGGAACTATCATTCTCTATTAAGAATTATCTCTAAAGGCCTAATTAATTAACATTGTGAATTAATGAATATTAAGAGCAGTTAAAAACAGCTCAGACTTTCAATACTTTGGGCTTCGAAAACTGGACCAAGAGTAAAATAAATTTTGTCAGCATTTATAAAGATGTTAAACGTTGGGCCATAGCATAAGCCTAAACTGGAACCATCCCTAGCAGTCCACGGCCTAACCAGATGTTTTGGTCACAACGAAACTTTTGAACAGATTCAATTGTTTGCAGTTCAAAACTCATGTATATTTGAACTTGTTTGCATACTAATAGTTCCTTAATTTTGACAATCATCTAGCATTAGTTAATACTCTTCAAAAAAAAAATCATCCATGGTCTAGAAAACTAGAAGTAATTATTGGTGTTCATTTCTGATTTCAACAAACAATATGATAAGCACATTAAAGTAATCTATCCTTATAGTCACACGTGACACTTCGATTCTCAGTGAAAGATACACATGCTGCTTTCAGATTCAAATAATGATAATATGTTCTAATACATTAAATAAGACTAAACTAGCACTATTATGCAACAGTCATACTCTAAGCTTAAATCTCAATCATGATAATAAAACTAAAACTAATTAAGTATAACATTATTCAACCGGATAACCATATAATTCTATGAAGATTCAACAGTCCACTACAGTGCATATAGTGCTATTAATACAAATGAGGCAATTATCCAAATAACACTATTAAACTAAATGTCTAAGAAAAATAACAGCATTATAAAATCTAAGTGAAAACAAGAAATTCTTCATCATTTAACTTTAAAATGTGTTCATACATCTTGATCTAATCTTCAACATCACTTGAGTCTAAGCATGTACCTGGGAATTAGAATAGAAGTGAAGAAATGGAAGGTCAGCTAAACAACAATGGACAGTAGCAATAACTTCAACAGAAAAAAAAACAATTTCAAGTCCAAAAACCCAGGAAAAGAGAACTGGATGCAGTAAATTCCAACACCACTTCAATCAAACCAAACAAAATCAGCTAAGCTTGGAAATTTGGCTCGATGAACCAATGCCATTGAATAAAAACAGACGTGGAACCTTTTTTTAAAATTTTTGGTAGTTTTCACTGATTTTCAAATTTTATTTTTTTGAATTTTTTTATTTCTCTAAGCTTCAGATTTGTCAAATCTCTCAAACTTTAAGAATTTTTGAATTTCTAAATTTATGGATCTCTTAAACTTGTTTCACAAGGCAGGGTACTGGCCCTTTTATACAAGAGATTAGGGCTATTTCAGATTTTTCTTTTACACCCTTAATCCCTCTTTTATTTTCAATTTTAACTATTTTAGCCCCTCTTTAATTTTAGTTTTTGCTCAAAAGTCCCTAAGGGGCTGACTTGTTTCTCAAACTATACCACTAAGTTTTCTGAAATTTTAATTTGAAACTCATCTAGAAGGTTCTAGGGGTTTCTAATTTCTATTGCAAGACTCTTATTTCGAAATACCCTAATTACCCTTGAATTAACCCCTGAATTACTAACCTATATTAACTAAACCCCCAGCCCCTTCTTACTTGGTCAAAGATAACCATGGTTAACCAATCAAAGGCTAGAATTGTTCGGCTATAAGCAAACAACATTCAATTATAACAAAATCCCCAAACTTTAAATACCAATCCAAACAAACCTAAATTAGTCTTGAACTAACTACTGAAAATAAGAATCGAAAGCTAAGATTATCAACTATTAATAAAACAGGAAAGAATTTAAACAAGACTAATCATCAACACAGAATTAATGTAGTATGAATAAAGAAAAAAATTAAAAATAAAAATGCGAAAGAAAAAATTAAAAATAAAAATGCGAAAGAAAAAATTAAGAAGAAAAACTGGGTTCAAACTAATTTCAATAGAAGAAAATTCAAATATTAAGTGAAACAAAATGAACTAGAAAAAATTTTCAATTTTAAACTCGAACATCGACTGCCTTTCGAATTTCAACCATGAGATGATATCAATCAACTGTTCTTAGTCAGGAACAGCCAAATAATATTAGCTTGTGGTGAAATATGGCCTAAAACTCGTTCATACTGGATATATTTAACCTCTAGGTTGAACTCTTGAAGTTTGACTTTCGATTTAAAATTTGAGGACCTTGAGGGGTTTTTCAAGAGAATAAATTGTGGATTTGGCATGAGTATGCTTTGGTGGTCCTATGGTGTTAATTTAGTGACGATAGGACGAGTTAGGGTTTTGATGGGATCTTTGATTCTATATTTCAAGAGCTAGGCATATATTTGAGGAAAACGGGCGTGGATTATGAAAGAGGAGGGGAAGACGGTCAAGTGATGTAATTTTGGTGGGGTTTGGCGACGGCGCTGCAGTATACGACGGAGGTGGCGGCTAGGGTTCCATTGATTTGGGTAGTTTGGGTGGGATTTGAAAGAAAATAGTTATGGATCCAAGATGAGGAGAATGAGACGAAGCTATGGTTAAATTTTGGGGGTCGTTGGAGCTTCTCCACCGGTGGTTCGTGGCGGACGACGGTGAGGTTAATGTCTCTGGTGAGAGATGAGAGAGACGAGGGGTAGGGGGTTGTGAGGGGGTAGGCTATGTTAGGGCATATATATGCTCCACAACCTCGTTAGTTTCAGATCGTTGGATTGATGAGATCCAATGATCATGATCAAAAGATAACGAAACGGGGTCGTTTGGCCGTAACAAAAATCAGACGGGGCTGCCTTAGATTTGGACTGGGTTGAGGGTTTTGTTTTGGGCTAATACCATAAGTGGCCATTGGCCCAGTTTTTTTACAAATCAACATCTTTTTATTTTCTTTCAATTAATTCCTTTATTTCTCCCTTTTTTATCTTTCGTTTAGTACAAAATTAAAAATGAAGACCTGATTTAATTCTGCAACTAAACTATTTAATTTTCAAGGATTAACTCCTTATTTAGAACAACTAAAACCAATTTGAGAATTAAAAGTAAAAAATGCAAAAAGAACCATTTTTATTATTTTCTTTGTGATGTTAATTGCCCAATAAAATTAAAAATATAAAATTGAATCTTAAATGCAAAATTACTATCTTTTGTATATTTTTCAATGAATTATACAGACCAAAAATGCACACAAAATGCGAATAATCACAATAATTATGTAATCAATCCTAAAAAATCAAATAAATAAAGAAAATTCCTAATTCTAAGATTTCTATAGGAAAATCCAAGCGAGGCAAAAATCAGGTGCTCACATATATTATGCCCACATTTCCACCACTAATCACCATTAGCACTGCTATCGATGTCCTCCACCATTATAGACTACATTCACCTACTACCCACCACCCATTATCACTATCCTCAGCCACAACCACTACTCCTGCCAAGCATGAATGCCATTTGTCACTACCACCGACCATTATTTACAACCATCACCACCAATCACTAATATCACAACAATCACCATTATCAACCACCACTGTATACACCGACTATTATTATCACTCACTACAACCATCAACTACTATTGTCATTGATCACCATTTACTATCCATAATAACCATTATCAACCAACACATGCCATTACCCAATCGGTATCTCCAACCATCACTGTTAGCCATCATCATTACCAACTATCATATAATTTGAAAACATATTTTATTAATATATTATTATAGTAATTGGTACTAATTGACCTAAATTTATACTTCATAACTTTTAAATAAAGACAACTTTCATACATTCAGAGTAGAGAAAATAAATAGTCTAATTATTTAGTATTCAGATCTTTATACAACATCTTAATATTCAGATGTGTATTCAGATTCGTATATCTTAATCTTAATGCACATATTAATTTTCAGATGCGTAGTTAGATTCACACGTCTTAATTTTAATAAAAATAAAGGAGGCCTAAGTTTCTATACCCGCGTAGGGAGCTACTTGAAAGTGGATGTGTTTTTACTTTTGCTTTACTGAAAATTAAGATCAATTGCAGAACAGATCCTTGCATTGTGCCTCTTGCCTAAACTAGTGATTGTGTTGCTCATCCAAAATTAACTACTTTAAATTGAATATATTAATAACACTTAATTGGTCATGGCGACAAAGACTATAATAATTATCTTCATAATTTGGCCAATTAATTAACTAAAACTCTGAATGTAACGACCCGACCCGTCGTCACGTGAGTTACCGTCTCGTTTTCCCATTTTATGCTTTTATATGTTTCATTGTATGTGTTTGGAGAATTTGAAGTAATTCGGATGGAGTTTTGTTAGAAATGAGATAATTAGTCTTTTTATGAGAATGTTAGTTTGGAAAAGTCAATCGAATATTGACTTATGAGTTTGTGACGACCCGACCGGTCGTATTTGGAATTTATGCCCCGTTCCCCCATTAACTGCTTCCCCTAAGTTCATTTCTGCTATTTTGATTTGCCGGCATGTTCGGTAATAGAATTCGGAGTGTTTTGGGATACTTAGTCGCTAAATGAGAGCTTAAGTGTTGAATAGTTCGTAATCCGAATAGTGTCAAGACAACCTCAGAATGGAAATTTGATGGTTCTGTTAGCGTCGTTAGGTAATTTTAGGGTTGGGAGCATGCCCGGGATGTGTTTTGGAGGTTCGTAGCTCAAATTCGCTAGAAATGCCGAAAGTTATTTGAAGTTTTCGGTCCGATAGTGATTTTTGATTCGAGGGTCGGAAAGGGATTCCGGAAGTTGATGTATCACCGTCTTGTCATTTGGGATGTGCGTGAAAAATTTCTGGTCAATCGGACGTGTTTTGGTTAGGTTTTGAATCGAAAGCGATTTTGGTTAAGTTTTTGAAGTTTTAAGTTTAAATCATTGATTAAATTGTATTTCTGGCGTTGTTTTGGTGATTTAAGGATTGGTACACATTTGGATGATGTTAAAGGATAGGTTTGTAGGTTTGGTTGAGGCCCCCGGGGCCTCAGGTGTGTTTCGGATGCTCAACGGGACGGTTTTGGGAGTTAGAATGGAAATTTTGCTGCAGCTTCTGTTGTTTCCGCTTCTGCGGCTTGGGGAGCGCAGAAGCGGCACCATATAAGTGGCTGATTACTCGCAAAAGTGTAAGGGGTCCCTTCCTTCAGAAACTGTGGAAGCGGACTCTAGACCGCGTACGCGAGACTGCAGAAGCGGTGAAAGGTCCGCAAAAGCGGATTCTGGGCCCGTTAAGTGAGACCACAGAAGCGGTTAATTTTCCGCCGAAGCGGGACCACAGAAGCGGTCCCTGGTCTGTAAAAGCGAAAAGTGCTATTCAGTTAAGAGAAATCTGACGGTTTAATTTCATAAGTTGAAAAATCAATTGAGAGCTCGGGAGAAGGCGATTTTGAGAGGGTTTTGAGGAGGAAATTATTGGGTAACGTTTCTATGATCCTTTTTGGTTTCATTCCATCATTTTTTTGGTTAAATCCATCATTTAAATTCGAAATTTGAATCAAAAATTTGATAATTTGGGTAAAACTTCTTTGGCTAAACTATTGAGTTTTGAAGAGGCATTTTACCTCCGATTTGGAATACTTTTATATGGTTAGACTCGTGAGAGTACGAGGTTTCTGAAAATATAAAAATTATTTGATTCCAAGACGTTGGCTTGAGGGTAATTTTGGTTATTTCACCTATTTTCGCGCCTTAGCTTTAATTTTCACAGTGTAATTAGTTACTTGCGATGTTATTTACAATGTGTAATTGGTTGGAATAGATTTGGGCCACTCGAAGTCGTATACTCGTGGCAAGGGCAATGTTTCTTAGAGGTTTTGTACCAATTCAAGGTAAGTGACTTGCCTAACTTTGTGTGGAGGACCTCTCTCCTTAGGATATCTTTGTCGTTGTTTAAATGCCTTGTGTGCGAGGTGACGGGCGTGTACTTGTGCTAGTTGTTGAAAATTCACCTTACTTCACTTATTTATACTGTGTTTCTTCACATATTAATTTGTTAAAAATGCAACTTCACTTGTTTTGACTTAAGGAAAGCATGTTAGTACCTTATTTGCTCTATTTGACTAAATTGAAATATATGTCTTTCTTGTGAAGCATGCTAGACTCTAGATTTTACTTGTTGTTCGCACTTCGCTTCTTTCTGTTAAATATTGGTTTGTTGTGGTGTATTTACTATTGGGACTACGGGACGGCAACCCGGGAGCTCCCCCCTATTCATACTTTGTTCCGAGATTTGGAAGTGCAGGATACCAAGAGATCCCCGGCACTGGATTATATAACTAGCGGATACTAAGAGATCCCCGGTGCAGTACTGATTAACTGGAGGATCCTAAAAGATCCTCGGGATACTTGGAGATCCCTTGTGTATATGATGAGGATACCAGGAAATCCTCGAGATACTTGGAGATCCCTTGGGTATATAATGATGATACCAGGAGATCCTTGGGATACCAGGAGATCCCCGATTGACAAATAGCCTGTAGTGACTCTTGTTTGTAGATTTGTATTGTAGCCTGTTCCGTTATTCTTATTGTTTTGTTAGATATTCGAGAATTACTGTATTCCTACTATGATTCCATTTCATATTTATTCTTATGCTATCTCAGTAGGGGCCTCGACCTTCCTCGTCACTACCCAACCAAGGTTAGGCTTGGCACTTATTGAGTACCATTGTGGTGTACTCATGCTACTCTTCTGCACACTTTTGTTGTGCAGATCCAGGTGTATCTGGCCAGGCATATCATAAGTGAGTTCGGAGCTTGCTAACGGGGACTTGAGGTATACTGCTGCATCCGCAGACCATAGAGTCTCCATCCTTTCTATCTTAGTTAGCACTATTGTTCCTTATTATTTCCATTATATTAGACTTTTCATACATTAGAGTTGTATTTACGTTTCTCATAGACCTGTGTTGCCCGTGGGATTGCGGGTTTTGGGATGTTATCTTTCAGAAGTGGTTTGGGGAGTGTATGTTTCAGGCGGCACCATATACACTTCATGTTCTATTTAGTGTTTGTTATTGTTTTATTTCCGCACTGTTAAATTCCGCAATGTATTAAGGCTTACCTAGTCGCGAAGACTGGGTACCATCATGACAGGTTCATAATTGGTGAACTATGGTCGTGACAAGTTGGTACCAAAGCTCTAGGTTCATAGGAGTCACGGGACACAGGCCGGTTTATTAGAGTCTCGATGATCAATACAGAGACATCTTTACTTATCTACGAGAGGCTATGTAACTGTTTAGAAAAAATCTTCATCTCATTGAATTCCTTGTCGTGCTATGTTTTTGACATAGATTCTAAACTTATGTCTTCTATTCTCTTACATATGGTGGGGACACGCACGACCCGGGATGATCAGGCACCCGTACCCTCTCCTGTAGCAGCTAGAGGTAGGGGCCGGGGCAGGGGTCCTGGACGTGCGCGGGGTGCAGCCAGAGCACCTGCACGAGTAGCCGCCGACGTGCCACCAGCGGACCCAGTCAGGTCTCAAGCAACAGAGACGCCCACAGCCACCACTACTCCAGCTATCAAGGAGGCATTGGCGTATTTTATGAGCATGTATACTATGTTGTCACAGGCGGGATTCCTTCCCCTTGCTGCAGCCACGTCCCAGGCTGGGGGAGGAATCCAGACTCCCCCAGACCGCACTCTAGAGCAGAGGTTGCATATGGGACCGATTTCAGATATTATTCCTGCCCAGCCTACATTACCAGTTCAGCCCGAGGATGGGGCACCTGCTTCGAATGATGAGCAGCATAGATTGGAGCAGTTCAAGAAGTATGACCCTCGTATTTTCAGCGAACTAGCTAAATGTGATGCTTTGGGGGTTTTTGGAGAATTTTCATTGAATTTTTCACACCATGGGTATTATTGCTTTGAGTGGGGTTCCCTTTGCAGCTTTTCAGCTTCAGGGAACCGCCTATGACTGGTGGCATACTTTTTAGTTAGACAGTCCGGACGAGGCTGTCTCCCTGACTTTGACTCAGTTTTCAGATATGTTTAAGAGGGAGTTTGTTCCCCAGATCCTCCGAGATTCATGGCGCAGGGAGTTTGAGCACTTGCGTTGGGGCCCCATGACTGTCTCTGAGTATGACATCCGTTATACTAGGTTGGCCAGGCATGCACCTGCTTTGGTGGCTACAGTTCATGAGAGGGTTCACAGATTTATCGAGGGTCTTATTCCTTCTATCAGGCCTGGCATGGCGCGAGAGTTGGAGATGGATATACCCTATCAACAAGTTGTGAGTATAGCCAGGAGGATAGAGGGTATACATGCCAGATAGCAAGAGGAGAGAGAGGCCACAAAATCTTCAGAGTTTGGTCATTTCTCTGGTACCCGTACTTCAGGAGCAGCACATCATGGTAGGGGCTATACAGGCCGCCCAATTCACTCAGGTCTTCCCTCACCCAGCAGTACTCCAGCTCCTCCTAGATCTCAGGAGCCTTATTATGCACCTTCGGTTTCTAGTGCGCCTCCGGCGCGGGGTACCTCCAAAGGTCAGTCTAGAAGGGTTGGGCCCAGTCAGTCACAGCAACCGCTCCCTCCCATAGCTTGTTATGAGTGCGGGGATACCCGCTATGTAGTAAGGGATTGACCTAGGCTCGAGAGGAGTGCACATCCATAGCAGTCTCAGCAGCAGCGTATCCAGCAGGATTCTCAGGCCATTGTTCCAGCTCCAGCTGCCACCCCACCTGCCCAGCCAACCAGGGGCGAAGATCGAGGAGATATAGGTACCCTCGAGGTAGGGTCCGGGCCAGGTTTTGTGCCATCCCTAATCGTACCGAGGTTGTCGCCTCTGATTATGTTATCACAGGCATTATATTGGTTAGTCACTGAGAGGCATCGGTTTTATTCAATCCAGGCTCTACTTATTCTTATGTGTCATCTTATTTTGCTCCACATTTGTGCATAGCCCGAGAGACCTTGAGCTCTCTTGTTTATGTTTCTACTCTCATGGGAGATTCCCTTATTGTGGACCGCGTATATCGGTCATCTTTGGTTACTATTTCATGGTTTTGAGACCAGGGCAGATCTTTTATTACTTGATATGGTTGATTTCAATATTATCTTGGGCATGGACTGGTTGTCGCCCCAGTATGCTAGTCTTGATTGTCACGCTAAGACCGGTACACTGGATATGTCAGATATTTCGTCTATTGAGTGAAGTGGTACTTTTGATCACACTCCCAGCAGAGTTATTTCTTTTCTTAAAGCTCAGCGTATGGTTGAGAAGGGGTTTGCCACATATTTAGCCTATGTGAGAGATATCAATGCTGATACCCCTTCTGTTGACTCTATTCCAGTGGTACGGGATTTCCCCGATGTGTTCCCAGCTGACCTTCCGGGCATGCCCCCGATCGGGACATTGATTTTGGTATTGATTTGTTGCCGGGCACTCAGCCCATATCCATTCCTCATTACTGTATGGCTCCTCCTGAGTTGAAGAAGTTGAAGGATCACTTACAGGAATTGCTTGATAAGGGTTTTATTCGAACCAGTGTTTCACCATGGGGTGTTCCTGTCTTGTTCGTAAAGAAAAAGGATGGTTCTATGCATATCTGTATCAATTATCGTCAGTTGAACAAAGTTACGGTGAAGAACCGATACCCTTTGCCTCGAATTGATTATCTATTTGACCAGCTTCAGGGCGTTTTCTAAGATTGACTTGCGCTCAGGTTGTCACCAGCTAAAGATTTCGGAGCCAGATATCCCGAAGACTGCTTTCAGGACTCGGTATGGTCATTACAAGTTCCTTGTCATGTCATTTGGTTTGACCAATGCCCCACCAACTTTTATGCATTTGATACATAGTGTATTCAGGCCCTATCTCAAATCGTTTGTCATTGTTTCAGTAGATGATATTCTTGTATACTCCCGGAGTCAGGAAGATCATGAACAGCACCTGAGGACAGTGCTTCAGACCCTGAGAAAAAATAAATTATATGCAAAGTTCTCAAAATGTGAGTTTTGGTTGAGTTCTGTGGCATTCCTAGGCCACGTGGTATCGAGTGAGGGCATTCAGATAGATTCAAAGTTGGTAGAGGTCGTGCAGAGTTGGCCCAGGCCCTCCTCAGCTTCAGAGATCCGCAGTTTCCTTGTCCTGGCGGGGTATTACCATCTTTTTGTGGAGGGCTTCTCATCGATTGCAGCCCCTATGACTAGATTGACCCAGAAGCGTGCTCCTTTTTAGTGGTCAGATGAGTGTGAGGTGAGCTTCCAAAAGCTCAAGACGACTTTGACTTCAGCCCCTATTCTGATTTTGCCTACTGGTTCAAGGTCCTATACGATATATTGTGATACCTCACAAGTTGGACTTGGAGCGGTGTTGATGCAGGACAGTAGGGTGATTGCTTACGTGTCCAGACAATTGAAGGTACACGAAAAGAACTATCCTGTCCATGATCTTGAGTTAGCTACTATTATTCATGCCTTGAAGATCTGGCACCATTATTTCTACGGCGTGCCTTGTGAGATTTATACAGATCATCAGAGTTTGCAGCACTTGTTCAAGCAGAAGGATTTGAATTTTCGCCAGAAAAGATAGTAGGAGCTACTGAAGGATTATGATATTACCATTCTTTATAACCCGGGCAAGGCCAATGTGGTAGCCAATGCCTTGAGTTTCCGGGCGGAGCGTTTGGGGAGTTTGGCATATTTACTAGCTTCAGAGAGATCTATGGCGATGGATGTTCAGGCTTTAGCTAGTCAGTTCGTGAGATTGGACCTCTCGGTGCCCAGTCGGGTTCTAGCCTGTGTGGTTTCTCAGTCTTCATTGTTTGATCGTATCAAGGAGCGGCAGTATGATGACCCTCATTTGCTTGTCCTTATGGGCACAGTTCAACATGGCGATGCTAAGGATGTGGCTATTGGAGATGACGGGGTATTGAGGATGCATGGGCGGATCTGTGTGCCTGATGTTGATGATATTCAGGAGTTGATATTGACCGAGGCCCATAGCTCGCGGTACTCCATCCATCCAGGTGTCGCGAAGATGTATCAAGATCTGAGGCAACATTACTGGTGGAGACGGATGAAGAAGGACATAGTGGATTTTGTAGCTAGATGCCTCAAATGTCAGCAAGTAAAGGCTGAGCACCAGAGACAGGGAAGGTTACTCCAGCATATGGAGATTCTAGAGTGAAAATGGGAGAATATCACTCTTGATTTTGTGACTGGTCTCCCTCTGACGGAGAGGAAATTTGATTTTATTGGGTGGTTGTGGATCGGTTGACCAAGTCCGCTCATTTCATTCCAATGTGTACTTATTACTTAGCGGAGCAGTTAGCAGGGATTTATATTAGGGAGATTGTCCGTCTGCACGGCATTCTAATTTCTATCATCTCAGACAGGGGTTTGGTGTATACATCATGGTTATGGAGAGCCGTCCAGCATGAGTTGGGTACTCGGGTGACCATGAGTACAGCTTTTCACCCTCAGATGGACGGACTATCCAAGCGCACTATTCAGATTCTTGAGGATATGCTCTGTGCATGCGCGATTGAGTTTAGAGGGTCTTGGGATCAGTTCTTGCCATTGGCAGAGTTTGCATACAACAACAGTTATCAATCCAGTATTCAGATAGCGCCATATGAGGCCTTTTATGGTAGGAGATGTAGGTCCCCGGTGGGTTGGTTCGAGCCGGTTGAGGACAGGATATTGGGCACTGATTTGGTTCAGGATGCAATGGAGAAGGTTAAGCTGATTCAGGGCAGAATTTGTGCGGCCCAGTCCAGACAGAAAAGTTATGCGGACCGGAAGGTAATGTTTCCTTTATGGTTGGTGAGCGGGTTTAGCTTTGGGTTTCGCCTAGGAAAGGCGTCATGAGTTTTGGAAGAAAGGGAAGTTGAGCCCATGGTTCATTGGCCCATTTGAGATTTTGAGGCAGATTGGGAAGGTTGCTTATAAGCTTGATTTACCTCCCAATTTTGCCGGGATTCATCCAGTATTTCATGTTTCGATGCTTCGTAGGTATCACGGTGACTCGTCTCATGTGTTGGAGTTCACTTCAGTCCAGTTGGAAAATGACTTGTCCTATGTTGAGGAGCCAGTGGCAATATTGGATAGGCAGGTTCGAAGGCTCAGGTCAAAGGATATAGCTTCAGTAAAGGTTCAGTGGCGGGGTCAGCCGGCCAAGGAGGTGACTTAAGAGACTGAGCGGGATATGCACAGCCGATACCCTCATCTCTTTGCTACTTCAGGTATGTTCTCTATGCTCGTTCGAGGACGAATGAATGTTTAAATGTAGGAGGATGTGATGACCCGGCCGGTCGTCTTTGGAATTTATGACACGTTCCCCCTTTAACTGCTTCCCCTAAGTTCATTTTTGCTATTTTGGTTTGACGGGATTTTCAGTAATAGAATTCGAAGTGTTTTGGGACACTTAGTCCCTAAATGAGAGCTTAAGTGTTGAAAAATTATATGTAATCTAAACACTGTCAAGATGACCTCGGAATGGAAATCTGATGGTCCTGTTAGCTCCGTTAGGTGAATTTGGAGTTGGGAGCGTATCCGGGATATGTTTTGGAAGTTCATAGCTCAAATTGGCTAGAAATGCCGAAAGTCAGAATTTTGAAGTTTCTGGTCTGATAGTAAATTTTTTATCCGAGGGTCGGAATAGGATTCCGGAAATTGTTGTAGTACCTTCATGTCATTTGGGACGTGCGTGCAAACTTTGAGGTCAATCGGACGTGTTTTAGTTAGATTTTGAATTGAAAGCGAGTTTGGTTAAGTTTTGAAAGTTTTAAGTTCAAATCATTGATTAAATTGTGTTTCCGACATTGTTTTAGGTGATTTAAGGATTGGTACAAGTTTAGATGATGTTAAAGGATAGGTTTGTAGGTTTGGTTGAGGTCCCGGGGTCCTCGCGTGTGTTTCAGATGCTCGACGGGATGGTTTTGGGAGTTAGAATGGAAATTTTGTTGCAATTTCTGTTGTCTCATCTTCTGCGGCTTGGGGACCGTAGAAACGGCACCGCATAAACGGCTAGTTAGTCACAAAAGCGGAAGGGGGTCCTTCCTTCAGAAACTGCGGAAGCGGACTCTAGACCGCGTACGGGAGACCGCAGAAGCGGTGAAAGGTTTGCAAAAGAGGATTTTGGACCCGTTAAGTGAGACAGCAGAAGCGGTTAATTTTCCGCCAAAGCTTCCGCAAAAGCGGAAAGTGCTGTTCAGTTAACAGAAATCCGAGGGTTTAATTTCATATGTTGAAAAATCAATTGAGAGCTCAGGAGAAGGAGGTTTTGAGAGTGTTCTGAAGAGGAAATTATAAGGTAACGTTTCTATGATCCTTTTTGATTATATTCCATCATTTTGTGGTTTAATCCATCATTTAAATTCGAAATGTTGATCAAAAATTGGATAATTTTGGTAAAACTTCTTTGGCTAAACTATTGAGTTTTGAAGGGGCATTTGACCTCCGATTTTGGAGATTTGTATATGGTTAGAGTCGTGAGATTACGAGGTTTCTGTAAATGTAAAAATTATTCGATTCCGAGACGTTGGTCTGAGGGGCATTTTGGTCATTTCATCTATTTTCGCGCCTTAGCTTTAGTTTCAACAGTTTAATTAGTTATTTGCTATGTTATTTATAATGTGTAATTGGTCTGAATAGATTTTGGCCACTCGGAGTTGCATACTCGTGGAAAGGGCATTGTTTCTTAGCGGTTTGGTACCAATTTGAGGTAAGTGGCTTGCCTAGCTTTATGTGGGGAACCTCTCCCCTTAGGATATCATTGTCGTTGTTTAATGCCTTGTGAGCGAGGTGACGGGTGTGTACTTGTGCTAGTTTTTGAAAATTCACCTTACTTGGCTTATTTAGACTGTGTTTCTTCACATATTTAATTATTAAAAATGCAACTTCACTTGTTTTGACTTAGGAAAAGCATGTTAGTAACTTACTTGCTCTATTTGACTAAATTGCAATATCAGTCTTTTTTGTGAAGCATGCAAGACTTAAATTTTATTGTTGTTCACTATTCGCTTATTTTTGTTAAATATTGGTTTGTTGTGGTGTATTTACTAGTGGGACTACGGGACGGCATCCCGGGAGTCCCCCCTGTTCGTACTTTGTTCCGAGATTCAGAAGTGTGGGATACCACGAGATCCCCGGCAATGGATTATATAACTGATGGATACTAAGAGATCCCCAGTGCAGAACTAATTAACTCGGGATACTTGGAGATCCCTTGTGTATATGATGAGGATACCAGGAGATCCTCGCGATACTTGGAGATCCCTTGTGTATATATTGAGGATACCTGGAGATCCTCGATTGACAAATAGCCTGTAGTGATTGTTCTTGTTTGTAGAATTGTATTATAGCCTGTTCCGTTCTTCTTATTGTTTCGTTAGATATTCGAGATTTACTGTATTCCTACTGTTATTCCATTTCATATTTATTCTTATATTATCTTTGTAGGGGCCTCGACCTTCCTCGTCACTACCCAGATTTTTCAGACATTAGAGCTGTATTTATGTTTAACGTGGACCTGTGTTGCCCGTGGGACTCCAGGTTTTGGGATGTTATCTTTCAGAAGTGGTGTGTGCACTGTATGTGCCAAGCGGCACAATATACATTTGATGTTTTATATAGTGTTTGTTACTGTTTTATTTCTGCAATGTGTTAAGGCTTACCGAGTCGCAAAGATTGGGTGCCGTCATGACAGGATCACAATTGGTGAACTAGGGTCCTGACAAAGTTAGAGGGCTCGGAAAGGATGTCTGACAATTCGACTAGTTTCGGGTGATGATTTATGACTTAAGAGCGCAATCTGAACTGAATTTGGAGGTTCGATGTAGAATTTGGCTTGAATTGGCTAAGTTTGTATTTTGGCGAAGTCCGGTTGATAGGTGAGATTTTAATCCAGGGGTCAGAATGGAATTCTAACAGTTGTAGTAGCTTCGTTTGGTAATTTTGGATATGCGTGCAAAGTTTAACTTAGGCTTGAATCCGTGGTAATTTGATGATTTGGATGTTTATGATAGTGTTTTTATACTACGAGCAAGTTTGAATGAAGTAATATAACATATCTGTGCGTTTGGTTGAGGTCCCGAGGGCCTCGGGGTGTTATCGGATGGTTAAACGGGAGTTCGGAGCCTAGTTGCAGCCAGACTTTTTTTTCTATCTTCTGGTATTTCTGCATCTCTGGAAAAAGGAGCCGCAAAATTAGTTCCGCAGACGCGGAGGGGGAACTGCAGAAGCGTTCGTCTATGTCCAGGGGAGTTTCACAAAAGCGGAAGTTGGGACGCACAAGCGGATCCACAAAAGTGGATTTTAGACCGCAGAAGCGGTCATGGAGAAACCGCAAAAGCGACGGCTGAACCGCAGAAGCGGTCCTAACGGTTTTAAGTGAGATTTCACAAGCGGTCGATTGGGCCGCATAAGCGGTACCTCAAGTGAGGAAAATAGGCTGGAGAAACGGAAAACCGGCCTGTGTTATAGTGAAAAATGTTCAAAATTTAGAAAGAGAAGAGAAAATATTCGGGACATCGACTAGGTTGTTCTTGGGCGATTTTCAGGAGAAATCGAAGGAGCATCATCAGGTATGAACTATTAGCCTAGGAATACGTTATTTAGGTGTAACAATATTGATTAATCACAGAATTTCAAGGACTTAAGGGCTAAAAATGGAGGTTACGGCTTGAAACTCAAGAGAGTTTAAATGTGAGTTTTGGAGGGGTAAACGAGCTCCATTTTTTATAAAGTTTATATGTACGGACTCGTGGTAAGACAAGGAATCCATTGATGTGACTCGTAATTTTTCAAGAAGTGGGCTCGGGGCTCAAGTTTTACCAACTTTGCATTTTTTAGTGTTTTTCGAGTAATTTCAATTGTGTTATGTATCTGTAACCTATAATAATGCATTCGTTGTGATTTTGACTAGATTCGACGCGCATAGAAGGAGCTTCAAAAGGAAAAGGCATTGCGGACCAGTCTACAACCGGTTAGAGGTGAGTAGTTTGTATAGATGATGGCCTGAGGGTTTGAAACCCCGGTTTACCGCATCGTGATGCTATGTTAGGGCGTGACTCGTACCCCATGGTAGGTGCGGGATCGTGTATGATTGGGGATTGTGACTTGGTCCATTCGGAGGGATAACTATAATATATTGGCGACATATACGCACATTGAACTGAATATATCTTGGCCTAGTGCCATGTTTGGGGCCTTGTGCCGAGCTGTAATTGATCTCAGTCCTGTGCTTAATCACTTTTATGAAATGATAAGTCACTTTTTCTGAAAATAAATAAGTAAATGATATTTTCATAAAAAATTGGAAAATGGAAAATAAATTGAATCTATTATGTAACTCATATACATACTGTGGACTGACTATGGGTCGGACTGCACGCCGCAGCAGTGATATGATGATATTTTTCTTGGGTTGTAGGAGCCCCTCCGGAGTC